>CM056206.1:411178-1789489 GCA_029692085.1 Gymnothorax javanicus | reverse complement strand
TATCCCAACTTTTTATCACCTGTAATGGATAGTCTAACTACATACCAGTGTGGTGCAGCTGTAAAAGTTTTGGGGCTCTGATCGCCCACAGAGTATAAGGGGTGCAAAGTATAAGTATAAGTTTAAGCAAAATTGAAGAAGGTGACTATCACCACCTGCCTGAACCTGCCTGAACTTTACAATGGCTTTTAAGGTGAGTCCCACAGCGATTACAACTGAATTGAACTGAATTCAATCGAAAGTTAATCTAATCTTATTTATATATGACTACTCCGGCACATTATCGGTTTGTGAATGCTTTTGACATTGATATTACAGAGGTTACAGTGACAAAGCAAATAAATGAACAAATGTAGCATTTTCAAGATACTTCCCAGGAAATGCCAAGGCAAAATGGAAAACCATAAAAACCTGTTTCACTAAACTCCAGAAACTCTGGGGGCCTCTTAAAAGAAACCTCTTAAAACAACAGCTAAAAAGAGGTGGCATGTGTTGAACAGTCAACAAACTAATGTGACCCACCCCTCATTCTTCCGGGCCAATGCATATTTAATGAGGGCTTTTGAAAGAACCGGATAATCAGCTCTCTGCTTCCGCACTATTGAGTGAAGAGCTCTACTCAAGCAATTAACAAGCCATTCACATGCTCACTGATGGCGCATCTGCAGGGAAATTCAATCCACCCCACATGTTAAAGACACTATTACAAAAAATATGGCTTAATGGCTTTTCTTGGCAAAACTGAAAGTGCCCTTCAAGATGAGGATTTCAAAATGCAACGTAACTTTGTGGAAGAGTGGTGCTCTGTTAGGGGTCTGTGTGTGCTTATGGAGCGATCGAGCAGTGTAATTCTGTTAGCCTCTTTCCCTGTGTGGAAGAGTGGTGCTCTGTTAGGGGTCTGTGTGTGCTTATGGAGCGATGGAGCAGTGTAATTCTGTTAGCCTCTTTCCCTGTGTGGAAGAGTGGTGCTCTGTTAGGGGTCTGTGTGTGCTTATGGAGCGATCGAGCAGTGTAATTCTGTTACCCTCTTTCCCTGTGTGGAAGAGTGGTGCTCTGTTAGGGGGTCTGTGTGTGCTTATGGAGCGATCGAGGAGTGTAATTTGTTGTTAGCCTCTTTCCCTGTGTGGAAGAGTGGTGCTCTGTTAGGGGTCTGTGTGTGCTTATGGAGCGATCGAGCAGTGTAATTCTGTTAGCCTCTTTCCCTGTGTGGAAGAGTGGTGCTCTGTTAGGGGTCTGTGTGTGCTTATGGAGCGATCGAGCAGTGTAATTCTGTTACCCTCTTTCCTGTGTGGAAGAGTGGTGCTCTGTTAGGGGTCTGTGTGTGCTTATGGAGCGATCGAGCAGTGTAATTCTGTTAGCCTCTTTCCCTGTGTGGAAGAGTGGTGCTCTGTGGAGCGATGGGGGTCTGTGTGTGCCTCTTATCCCTGTGTGGAGCAGTGTAATTCTGTTACCCTGTTTCTGTGTGTGTGGTGGGAGCAGTGGTGCTTTCCCTGTTGGAAGAGTGGGTCTGTTGTGTGCTTATGGAGCGATGGAGCAGTGTAATTCTGTTAGCCTCTTTCCCTGTGTGGAAGAGTGGTGCTCTGTTAGGGGTCTGTGTGTGCTTATGGAGCGATCGAGCAGTGTAATTCTGTTAGCCTCTTTCCCTGTGTGGAAGAGTGGTGCTCTGTTAGGGGTCTGTGTGTGCTTATGGAGCGATCGAGCAGTGTAATTCTGTTACCCTCTTTCCCTGTGTGGAAGAGTGGTGCTCTGTTAGGGGTCTGTGTGTGCTTATGGAGCGATCGAGCAGTGTAATTCTGTTACCCTCTTTCCCTGTGTGGGAAGAGTGGTGCTCTGTTAGGGGGTCTGTGTGTGCTTATGGAGCGATCGAGGAGTGTAATTCTGTTACCCTCTTTCCCTGTGTGGAAGAGTGGTGCTCTGTTAGGGGTCTGTGTGTGCTTATGGAGCGATGGAGCAGTGTAATTCTGTTAGCCTCTTTCCCTGTGTGGAAGAGTGGTGCTCTGTTAGGGGGTCTGTGTGGGTCTGTGTGTGGAGCAGTGTATGGAGCTGTGTGGAAGAGCAGTGTAATTCTGTTACCCTCTTCCCTGTGTGTGGTGCTCTGTTGGTGTCTGTGTGTGCTTAGGATGGAGCAGTGTAATTCTGTTACCCTCTTTCCTGTGTGGAAGAGTGGTGCTCTGTTAGGGGTCTGTGTGTGCTTATGGAGCGATCGAGCAGTGTAATTCTGTTAGCCTCTTTCCTGTGTGGAAAGTGGTGCTCTGTTAGGGGTCTGTGTGTGCTATGGAGCGATCGAGCAGTGTAATTCTGTTACCCTCTTTCCCTGTGTGGAAGAGTGGTGCTCTGTTAGGGGTCTGTGTGTGCTTATGGAGCGATCGAGCAGTGTAATTCTGTTAGCCTCTTTCCCTGTGTGGAAGAGTGGTGCTCTGTTAGGGGTCTGTGTGTGCTTATGGAGCGATCGAGCAGTGTAATTCTGTTACCCTCTTTCCCTGTGTGGAAGAGTGGTGCTCTGTTAGGGGTCTGTGTGTGCTTATGGAGCTCGTCGGGCAGTGTAATTCTGTTAGCCCTTTTCCTGTGTGGAAGAGTGGTGCTCTGTTAGGGGTCTGTGTGTGCTTATGGAGCGATCGAGCAGTGTAATTCTGTTACCCTCTTTCCCTGTGTGGAAGAGTGGTGCTCTGTTAGGGGTCTGTGTGTGCTGATGGAGCGATCGAGCAGTGTAATTCTGTTACCCTCTTTCCCTGTGTGGAAGAGTGGTGCTCTGTTAGGGGTCTGTGTGTGCTTATGGAGCGATCGAGCAGTGTAATTCTGTTAGCCTCTTTCCCTGTGTGGAAGAGTGGTGCTCTGTTAGGGGTCTGTGTGTGCTTATGGAGCAATGGAGCAGTGTAATTCTGTTAGCCTCTTTCCCTGTGTGGAAGAGTGGTGCTCTGTTAGGGGTCTGTGTGTGCTGATGGAGCGATCGAGCAGTGTAATTCTGTTACCCTCTTTCCCTCACCTTTTGTCAGGAAGTTAAGAGTCAAAGGAAATGTTTTGATCATTTTTGGAAAAAAACGGACAAACTTAGACCCATTATGACACCTTATGTATCATTTGCACATGTTTTGCATGAGAGTCATCATATGCATGCCTAGTTTAGTAATAAAAGGACTGAGCATTGTCCATTCATCATCACTTGAAATTTGAATATGGTTCAACTCCAACTCGGCATGCAAGACAGGGGAAGGGCCATTGGCTGGCTACAAGATGGACAGACTCAGAGAACAGTGGCTCAGTGTCTAAATGTAAGCAACGCGTTATCGGCAGACTGTGGCAGAGGTTTTGGGCAACTAATGTTGTTCAAAATTCTGAATGACACCAATCAACAACAGCATGAGAGCTTCCTGACGATAACGTCGTTGCGACAACGCTTTGTGACCAAACTGCATCTTTGGGATTAACTCAGTGCTGCCAGAGGCACCAACGTGTCCGACCAAACCATCAGGAATTGTCTGCGAGACCGAGGTTTGTGATGCCGGCGTTCTGCAGTCACACCACCGCTGCTCGACCGCCACAGAAGGGCTCGCTGAGATTGGTGTGTACGTCATATCCGGTGGACATAAGGGCTCACTGAGATTGGTGTGTGCGTCATATCCGGTGGACAGAAGGGCTCGCTGAAATTGGTGTGTGCGTCATATCCGGTGGACAGAAGGGCTCGCTGAGATTGGTGTGTACGTCATATCCGGTGGACAGAAGGGCTTGCTGAGATTGGTGTGTACGTCATATCCGGCGGAATTGTGGTCAGTAAACAGAGACAGTGTTAACAGATGAGTTACGCTTCTTGCTCCAGTTCAGTGACGGCCTGGCTCGTGTTCATCATCTCACGCTTCTCGCTCCAGTTCAGTGACGGCCTGGCTCGTGTTCATCATCTCACGCTTCTCGCTCCAGTTCAGTGACGGCCTGGCTCGTGTTCATCATCTCACGCTTCTCGCACCAGTTCAGTGAGGGCCTGGCTCGTGTTCATCATCTCGCGCTTCTCGCTCCAGTTCAGTGACGGCCTGGCTCGTGTTCATCATCTCACGCTTCTCGCACCAGTTCAGTGAGGGCCTGGCTCGTGTTCATCATCTCACGCTTCTTGCTCCAGTTCAGTGACGGCCTGGCTCGTGTTCACCATCTCACGCTTCTCGCTCCAGTTCAGTGACGGCCTGGCTCGTGTTCATCATCTCACGCTTCTCGCTCCAGTTCAGTGACGGCCTGGCTCGTGTTCATCATCTCACGCTTCTCGCTCCAGTTCAGTGACGGCCTGGCTCGTGTTCATCATCTCACGCTTCTCGCACCAGTTCAGTGACGGCCTGGCCTGGTTCATCATCTCACGCGTGTTCCAGTTCATCGGCCTGGCTCGTGTTCATCATCTCGCGCTTCTCGCTCCAGTTCAGTGACGGCCTGGCTCGTGTTCATCATCTCACGCTTCTCGCTCCAGTTCAGTGACGGCCTGGCTCGTGTTCATCATCTCGCGCTTCTCGCTCCAGTTCAGTGACGGCCTGGCTCGTGTTCATCATCTCGCGCTTCTCGCTCCAGTTCAGTGAGGGCCTGGCTCGTGTTCACCATCTCACGCTTCTCGCTCCAGTTCAGTGACGGCCTGGCTCGTGTTCATCATCTCGCGCTTCTCGCTCCAGTTCAGTGAGGGCCTGGCTCGTGTTCATCATCTCACTTCTCGCTCCAGTTCAGTGACGGCCTGGCTCGTGTTCATCATCTCACGCTTCTCGCTCCAGTTCAGTGACGGCCTGGCTCGTGTTCATCATCTCGTGCTTCTCGCACCAGTTCAGTGAGGGCCTGGCTCGTGTTCATCATCTCACGCTTCTCGCTCCAGTTCAGTGACGGCCTGGCTCGTGTTCATCATCTCACGCTTCTCGCTCCAGTTCAGTGAGGGCCTGGCTCGTGTTCATCATCTCACGCTTCTCGCACCAGTTCAGTGACGGCCTGGCTCGTGTTCATCATCTCACGCTTCTCGCTCCAGTTCAGTGAGGGCCTGGCTCGTGTTCATCATCTCACGCTTCTCGCTCCAGTTCAGTGAGGGGCCTGGCTCGTGTTCATCATCTCACGCTTCTCGCTCCAGTTCAGTGACGGCCTGGCTCGTGTTCATCATCTCACGCTTCTCGCTCCAGTTCAGTGAGGGCCTGGCTCGTGTTCATCATCTCACGCTTCTCGCTCCAGTTCAGTGACGGCCTGGCTCGTGTTCATCATCTCACGCTTCTTGCACCAGTTCAGTGACGGCCTGGCTCGTGTTCATCATCTCACGCTTCCAGCTCCAGTTCATCATCTGGCTTCTTGTCCAGTTCATCATCTGGCTCGTGTTTCTCGCTCCAGTTCCTGGCTTCGTGTTCATCATCTCACGCTTCTCGCTCCAGTTCAGTGAGGGCCTGGCTCGTGTTCATCATCTCACGCTTCTCGCTCCAGTTCAGTGAGGGCCTGGCTCGTGTTCATCATCTCGCTTCTCGCTCCAGTTCAGTGAGGGGCCTGGCTCGTGTTCATCATCTCACGCTTCTCGCTCCAGTTCAGTGAGGGCCTGGCTCGTGTTCACCATCTCACGCTTCTCGCTCCAGTTCAGTGACGGCCTGGCTCGTGTTCATCATCTCACGCTTCTCGCTCCAGTTCAGTGAGGGCCTGGCTCGTGTTCATCATCTCACGCTTCTCGCACCAGTTCAGTGAGGGCCTGGCTCGTGTTCACCATCTCACGCTTCTCGCTCCAGTTCAGTGACGGCCTGGCTCGTGTTCATCATCTCGTGCTTCTCGCTCCAGTTCAGTGAGGGCCTGGCTCGTGTTCATCATCTCGTGCTTCTCGCACCAGTTCAGTGACGGCCTGGCTCGTGTTCATCATCTCACGCTTCTCGCTCCAGTTCAGTGAGGGCCTGGCTCGTGTTCATCATCTCACGCTTCTCGCTCCAGTTCAGTGACGGCCTGGCTCGTGTTCATCATCTCACGCTTCTCGCTCCAGTTCAATGAGGGCCTGGCTCGTGTTCATCATCTCGCGCTTCTCGCTCCAGTTCAGTGAGGGCCTGGCTCGTGTTCATCATCTCACGCTTCTCACTCCAGTTCAGTGAGGGCCTGGCTCGTGTTCACTATCTCACGCTTCTCGCTCCAGTTCAGTGAGGGCCTGGCTCGTGTTCATCATCTCACGCTTCTCGCTCCAGTTCAGTGACGGCCTGGCTCGTGTTCATCATCTCACGCTTCTCGCACCAGTTCAGTGACGGCCTGGCTTGTGTTCACCATCTCACGCTTCTCGCTCCAGTTCAGTGACGGCCTGGCTCGTGTTCATCATCTCACGCTTCTCGCTCCAGTTCAGTGAGGGCCTGGCTCGTGTTCATCATCTCACGCTTCTCGCTCCAGTTCAGTGACGGCCTGGCTCGTGTTCATCATCTCACGCTTCTCGCACCAGTTCAGTGACGGCCTGGCTTGTGTTCACCATCTCACGCTTCTCGCTCCAGTTCAGTGACGGCCTGGCTCGTGTTCATCATCTCACGCTTCTCGCTCCAGTTCAGTGACGGCCTGGCTCGTGTTCATCATCTCACGCTTCTCGCTCCAGTTCAGTGAGGGCCTGGCTCGTGTTCATCATCTCACGCTTCTCGCTCCAGTTCAGTGACGGCCTGGCTCGTGTTCACCATCTCACGCTTCTTGCTCCAGTTCAGTGAGGGCCTGGCTCGTGTTCATCATCTCACGCTTCTCGCTCCAGTTCAGTGAGGGCCTGGCTCGTGTTCATCATCTCACGCTTCTCGCTCCAGTTCAGTGACGGCCTGGCTCGTGTTCATCATCGTCAAGGAGATAGATTTGCCGATGTCAACGTTTTTCCACGTCTATCATTTGGTGGGGGAAGGGTGAGAGTGTGAGCGGGGATAATCCATGAACCACAGACCTCCTTCTGTATGCCGTCAGTGGACTGGTCAGCGGCATCTCAAAGAGATTGTTCAGCCTCTGGTACTGCCACCTCTGCAGTGGATTGGACCAGAAGCTTGGTTCCTGGATGACAAGGCTAGACCTCATCATGCCAGGGTGGTGATTCGTCACCCACTGAGCATGCGTGGGATGAACCTCTGGCAACTGGCTCAGCCAATAGTTGCAGAATGGCTAGTGATCCCTCATCAACTGATAAACAGCTTGGGCCACTGTTGTCAAGAATGTGTGAATGCTGGCGGTGGCTAAACCAGTTAATGACGTTTCTGTGTCGGGCGCGAACATCATTTTGGCGGAGCATAACTTTTTTCATCAGGGTAATAAACTCGTGTCTAACCAAAGTTTCTTGTTTTGTGTTTTCTGTTCTTGAGCCCTCAAAGAATAATTTTGTCATTAGTCATCACCATTTTAGTTTGTTTGCTGCAAAAATATTTTTGACCCTTAAATTCTTTTGAGTAGTATACATTGTCTTATGTACAAACAGTTTAGTTTCAATCAGTAATGTACTAAGAGCTGATGACTTTTTTTTTTACTGGTAGTGAGGTAAATTATATTTATGAGGTTATTTTCTTGACAGAGCGTTGGGTTTTTTAAACCCAATCTGGTATTGGCTTATGCTGTATATTTAGGTAGTAATTTAAGGGTCAGATTTCCTGAAATTTTTGAACCCCAGGAAAACATCAGAACTTGTTTCACTAAACTCAAGTCACTCAGGGGGCTGGGTGAGGAACAAACATCTTAAAACAACAGCATAAAGAGGCAGTCCATATGCTAATGTCACCCACCCAACATTCTTCTGGGCCTATGCAAATTTAATGAGGGCTTATGGGAGAAATAGAGAATCAGCTCTGTCATATGAGGAGCTCTACTCAAGCAATAAAAATTTTAGGTGATTACTGATACCACATCCAAAAAGATACACCGGCTGTATTGTGCTATAGCCTGACCCAGTTTACTCTTGTGCCCTGATTTGGTTTGTGGTTCTTTGGAAAACCGGAAACTGGAACTGATTTTTAACCGCATCTGTTTTTTTTCTATTTTTGCTTATTTTTCATATTTAAACGTTTGAGGTCATCAAACTAATTTAATATAAGACAAAAAAGTGAGTAAATGCAAAATGCAGCTTTTAAATAATCATTTTGTTTTTTGAACGTATAGAGTCATTCCAAACCTATATCACCCATATGAACAGAATTTCCCCCTTAACCTTATATGTAATTGGTTATGCCACCCTTGGTGGCAAAAATTGCGATCAAACCTTTGCCATAACTGGCAATGTGTCTTTTTAACTTCTGTTAAAGAATTTTAGTCCACTGCTCTTTGCAGATTTGCATTAAATCAGCCACATTTATGGGTTACCAAGTATGAACTACTGTACCTGTTTAAGGTCATGCCACATCATCTCAATTGGATTCACCTCAGGAGTTAGTCTAGGCCACTCCAAAATCTTTATTTAGTTCCTTTCGAGCCATTCACAGGTGGACTTGCTTGTGTACTTCAGATCGTTGTCCTGAAGGACCGAAGGTGCGAGGAACCTATTGTTTTTGATGGGATTTTTATTCTTCTTCTTCTTCTTCTTCTTCCGCTTCTTCTTCTTCTTATTATTATTATTTTGCTGCGAGAACGCGTTTTTGAAGGCTTTGCCATGCGCGAAAACTCACAAAAATTTGCATATACGACAGGCCTGCTGAAAATGACAAATTATTCATATTCGTGAGCTTGGGCGTGCTCCGGTGGCTCTATAGCGCCACCAAACACGCAGCCATTTTGGAACGCACTTGCTCTGATTCTCACGAAATTTGGTGGGGCCATAGTAGTCATAATGAAGTTTTTCGTAAATTTTTTAAAAATTTTTTCGCCTCACAGGAAGTGAGCCATGAGCCATTTCCTGCGTTTTTCCAGATTTTACGAATACATTTATGAGGGCTTTATCATACTCGTAAACTCGCCAAACTTTGCTCAGAGGTTAAAAATTTGAAGCTCTTCGAATTAATATCCCATTTGGCACAAAATGTGACATTATGGCTCTATAGCGCCCCCTAATACATAATTGTATTTTTGAGGGCCTCAGCATGCTCGAAAACTCACGAAATTTTGCACACGTATTAATCCTGTTGGAAGTTGTACTATGATATAGGGTTTACCGATGGTCGTGGCAAAATGGCATTATAGCGCCCCCTAGAATATTTCAATGAAGCAGCCCTTGCAGCCTGTTTAACCTACATGTCCGAAATTCAGTGTCCTTGTGGATTATGCTGAGACCTAAAAAAAAGTCTCTTGGTGCCATGAACTAGACTCAACAGGAAGTCCGCCATTTTTAATTGAAATTGCTACTTTTTAAAATTTTTCGCTATTAACAGGTGTCGTACTTTAACAAACTCCTCCTAGAGATTTTATACGATCAACTTCAAATTTGGCATGTGACATCTAAAGACCTTTCTGACGTTAAATTGCGAAGCTTTTTTGGATTCATTGAACGATGTATCCGTGGCGTCGCGGCGAATTTCGATGTTCCGCCATGAAACAAGAAGTTGGTTTTCCTCTCAAATCCTTTGTGAGATTTGCCCGAAACTTTACAAGCTTGATAAAAGTCTCCTCCCAAGTATAAATATATGCTGAAATTGGATCGGGTGCGGTCAGGTGGCTCCACAGCGCAAGTGCTTGAATGTTCATGAAATTTTGTGTGATCATTGTATTTGTCATGCAGGGTTATGGTAATTTTTTTGAAATTTTTTGGCGAAACAGGAAGTGAGCTATGAGCCATTTCCTGCGTTTTTCCAAATTTTACGAACACACGTTTAAAAGCCTTCTAATACTCCAAAACTTGCAAAATGTTGCATAAATTGTCTCATCATCTTCAGTTTGATACACCAACTGGCACTTAATGTGGCACAATGGCTCTATAGCGCCCCCAATCATTTTTCAAAAGAACTGCCCTTTTGAGGGTCTCAACATGCTTGAAAACTTGCGAAAATCAACACACTCGTGGAGCCCGGTTATAATACGATTATTATGGTATAGGTTTTGCACAAGGCATGTCAAAATGGCATCATAGCGCCCTCTAGAAAATTTCAACAAAACAGTTCTCATGGTTCAGTTCACCTACATGAACAAAATTTGGTGGAGACATGAAATATACCAAGACTTTTAAAAAAATTAAATAGTGCCATGACCCGAACTCCTTTTCTTTTGAATTAAAATTTCAACTTTTTTTCATGAACAGGTGTCATACTTTAAGGTGCTCCACCTATTGATTTCAGGAGTGGTGTTTGCACTCCCTTCAGGAAAACGCATTGAACACAGTCTAGCAGTGTCCAATGGCTGCCAATGCACGCCTGCACCCATCAACATCTGTCCACCACCCCCAACGTGCACAAGGGGTGCGAGGGCCCTTTCAACGCTGCTTGCAGCTTTAATTATTATTATTATTGTTTTTTTGAAAATGTGAGATATGTCTTTTCTTTTTGGTCAGCAGTGGTTTTTTCCGCGCAGCTTTCCCATAGATGCCATTTTTGCCCATTTTCTTTCTTATTGTGAAATCATGAACACTGACCTTTACTAAGGTACAACGGTAATTGAGGCCTGGAGTTCTTTAGAGATGTTAGTCTGGGTTCTTTTGTGACCTCCTGGATGAGTCTTAGACACGTTCTTGAAGGAATTTTGTTGGCTGGCCACGCCTGGGAAGGTTCACCATCGTTCCAAATGTTCTTTATTTGAATAGTAACTATTGCCTTGGTTCGCTGGAGTTTCAGAGCCTTAAGTATGGATTAGTAACCCTATCCAGACTGATAGATATCAACGGCTTTTTTGCTCATCTGTCATTGAATTTCTTAAGATCGCGGCATTATGTGGCGCTTTTTGTCTACTTCACATTGCCAGACAGGTTCTATTTTAATGATATTTAGATTCAACAGGGCTGGCAGTAATCAGTCTTGAGAGTGACTGCTGAAATGGAACACATTTATCAATTAAAATAGTTTAATCAGTTGAATATTTAGCAACTAAGGGGACAATTAATTTTTCACATAGGGCCACAAAGAGTTTTTCCTTAAATAAATGAAATCATTGTTTAAAAATGCATTTTTGTGTTTACTTGAGTTACTATCTATTGGAAACGCCTCAGTAACTCCAACAGATGTTGAAAAGAACTTAGGCCATGGTTTGATATGAACATGAGTCTTATAACTCATATCTCTAAAACGTGTAGTTCTTAGAAACATTTTATGGTTTATCATTATTTTTGAGGATATCAGTTCATTTTACATTAGTCTTGTTTTATTCATGTACGATAATTACTTTAAGTGCATTTGACCATATATGCATGCAAAATGAGCTATATAAGTAATAATAATAATAATAATAAAAATAATAATAATTATTATTATTATTAGTAGTATTTCTATATTGAAAATCTTGGACTCAGGGCCTACATTTGAGCTTGGAAACCACAGCAGACATTAGTTTAATTTGTCATCGAATTTTCTCAAATTAAAACTAATCTGGTATATGTTTAACTAAACAGTTCGGGAACAGTATCTTGCTAATTAAATGCCCCAATTTTCCAGTTTTTCTTGAAAATGAGCCTTTTATTGAGGTTCAAGTGGAGATTTCCAAAAACAAAATAAAGACTGACCGAAATTGGCCAATTAGCGGAAATGGTGTAACAGTAGGCGTTCCAAACGCGGAAGTCAAGCTGAAGACAATAGGAAGGCAAGATGTCACACTGCAAAAAATGAAAGATGAAAATACTGGGTAAGATGAATTTACTTATTTTAAGACTTAAAACACTTATTTCTATCACCATTTTTCTAAGTAAGACAAAAAAATTTGTCCTTGATTTGAGGTCATTTTGACTAGCTTGCCAATGGGATAAAAAAAAATTCACTTGTCAAGCAAATAGTGACTTAAAACAAGTTAAAACAGTGCAGAGAATACTACGACCCCAATTCCAAAAAAGTCAGGATGCTTTGTAAAATGTAAATGAAACAGAATGCAATGATTTGCAAATCTCATGAACCCACATTTTTCATCTGTCAAAATGACAGGCATTGTTGGAGCCAACAGAACAAGTTAAAAATTTGACTCTGACCTTAGTTTTATCCCTCATATTAAGAATGCAGTTAAAACAGGCTTTTATCATCTCAAGAATATAGCCAGAGTCCGGACATTTCTCTCTCGGGCCAACACGCAAATGTTCATGCATGCTTTTATTTCCAGCCATATTGACTATTGCAATGCCCTGCTTTCTGATCTTCCCAAAAAAAGTATATCACTCCTTCAATTGCTTCAGAAGTCAGCTGTACGTGTGTTGACGAGGACCAGAAAGCGGACGCGCATAACACCGGTTTTAAAATCACTGCATTGGCTCTCCGTGTGTTTCAGATTTGATTTTAAGGTCCTTTTAACAGTTTTTAAATGTCGTAATGGTCTTGCACCTTCTTATCTGTCAGATTTGCTTTTATCTTATGATAAAAGCCTGAGGTCCTCCGGCACCGGCCTTTTAGTAATTCCCTGAACAAACATAAAAACATACGGTGAGGCAGCTTTCCAGCATTATGCCCCACGCTTATGGAACAGCCTGCCAGAGAACCTGAGGGCCGCGGAGAATACTGAGATTTTTAAAAGCAGCTCAAGACCCACCTTTTTAATTTGGCTTTTAACTAAGACCCCTTTCTTCGATTTTACCGATTTTAATTTATTTATTATTAGTTAACCCTCTTCTTTTTATTACCACTTATAGGCCTACTTTGAGGTGTCTTTTACCTTTTCTGCTGCATTCATTTTAATTCATTTATTTATTAATTTATTTTTTATTTGCATTTATTTATTTATTTCCTTTAAATTTGTATCGTATTATTTTATGTTATTTATTTTAACTTAGTTTTTAACCCCAGTGTTTCCTCAGTGAGAGCCCTCTGCGGCGGGGGCGGCTGTCGGCCCTGGCTGCTGAGGCGCTGGTTTGGGGTCTGCTCCCCCCTGGTGGGACGGGAGGTCCATACCATCACCTTATGGGGGCGGTGTTTAGCCCTTCCCCCTGCCTGGGGTCGGGATGGACTCCGTGTCAGCAGCCGCGTTCCTGGGGACGGCGCCAGCCTCCCGACGCAGACGGCTCCCTGTGACAGTGTTTCCTCTAGCTCCCCCGCCCTCAGTTTTAGTATTTGTCGTATTCTTTTTATATTCCTATTTAATCTACAGCACACAATCACTTATGTGGACAAGGAATAAAGGTGGGGGGTTTGGGGTGGAAGGGGGGGTCGTGATGGGTGGGTTTTGTTTTTAACATGTTAAGCACTTTGTGCTACATTTTATTGTATGAAAAGTGCTTTTTAAATAAAGATTGATTGATTGATTGATATTCAAAGTCTCAGCAATTTTACATCGAGGAACATTTTTCTGAAATTGTTCCACAATTTTTAGATGCAGTTTTTTGCAGATAGGTGAGTCTCTGTCCATCTTTACTTCTGAGACACTCTGCCTCTCTAAAATGTGCTTTTTATACCAGTTATGTTACTGACCTGTTGCCAATTAACCTAATTAGTAGTAAAATGCTCCTCCAGCTGTTTTTTTATTAGTACCGTTTACTTTGTCAGTTCAATTTCAATTCAATTTATTTGTATAGCGCTTTTCACAGAGACTGTCTCAAAGATGCTTTACAGTGAGAGATTAGATAAATGAAAGGGCAGTGCCCAGCCTATTCCCCACTACAGCAAATGAGGCAAAAAACTCCCAGTAGGGATAAAAATCCTCAAACAGTGGTGAGAAAAAACTCCCCAGTGAGAAGAAGTCTCAGGAGGAACCAGGCTGCTTTTGTCAGCCTTTGGCTGCCCCTGTCCCAACTTTTTTTGAGATGTGTTGCTGCCATCAAATTCAAAATGAGCTAATATTTTTCATGAAATGGCAAAATGTCTCACTTTCAACATCTGATATTTTGTCTATGTTCTATTGTGAATAAAATGTGGGTTTATGAGATATTTGCAAATCATGTCATTCTGTTCTTATTTACATTTTACATGGCATCCCAACTTTTTTTGGAGTTGGGGTTGTATTTCAATAAATTGATGAAAACAAATATTTTCCACATCACAGGGGAAAAGGAAAAACGTGACCATCAGCCAGTCGGCGCGGTGCACCGAAATTACTTACTGAGAGTTTTATTAGGCCATGACGAGTAAAGATCTGTCCGAAAATAGGAAGCCTACACACGGTGCATGATGACAATACGAGACCTTCGCAGTCTATTAACTCTGATTACACTGTGCACTCTCCACAAACAACATGGCCCATGCAGGTCAAATGGAGATCCTGTTTGCACAGCTGGGGTGCGTCTCCCGAAATCACAGATGCTAACTTACATGGTTGGAACCACTAGCTGAATCAATGAACCATGTAAGTTGCTAACTTAGTTAGCTACTATGGTTTTGGGAAACGCATCCCTCGCTGGTTAGCATGCTTAAGTTTTTCACAATTAAAGTATTAGGAAAGAATTCTGCATTTGACCTCCACCAATATTAATGAAATCAGTACTTTTTTGGCCTACCTTGATGTTTAAGTACCCAGTGAAACATTTGGGTGTGTAAAAACGTCAAGCGTACATCAACTTGAGAAAATTTAGAGTTTAATTTCTAGTGCTGCCTTAAGGTAATAGCATATAATGGTGGTAGCCATATTACTAATGACACTGTGGATTGCTAGGGCATGTGCAGCATATGCATTCGCAATATTAAATATTAATATTAAATTCTAAACCCCCTTCTCACAAATAAAACCCTCAAAATATATTGTCGCTCCCTTTTAAAATCGTTCTGGCGAATAAAAAGCCGAAAAGTAGTGGAGGTTGGATACAGAATTTTTTCCAATTATTAGGTTACACGTGTAACAGTTGTCATACTTGAATTTTTTAATTTAATAGCAAAAAGTGTTAGCATGCTAGTTTGCTAATTATTCATCCCATTGACTGGAACAGACTGGAAGCTTACGCCTTTTTAATTCTCCAGTCGCAGCTCCCGGTCTTCCAGCTTCGGTATCATGGCCAAAGTTTCGATTTTACTCAAGGCTTTGTGATGGGAGATGGATTTACTTTCCTTTTTTAGTCATTTTTTGCATTAAATAGTTTCTACACTCATTTTTGGTCAGGCTTATTAAGCGACGCCCTGGGTTTATTAACCGACTTTTCTGAATATAGAATTGATGGGGAAAATTGGGGACTGGAACAGTTTGGGCTTGGCTTATAAATTGATGGCTTATTAACTCATTTGGCACCATTGACTTTGATCTACATCTTTGACATAAATCTACGTTAATGGCGCTTGACGTTATACTATTTGCCAGAATTTCAGTACCACCTATCTCCGCCAGATGGCACTGCAATTTCATCACCACGCTCGTGGTCGCTCAGAATGTTCTTGTGTTTACATTTCCCCATGTATTTAGTGTATAACAATGGCCTGCTGGACCATTGAAAGTGAGGCGCCAAATGAGTTAAGCCGCGATTTCGGTAATTACTAACCCACAGTGATATTCAGGATTTTCCTGTGACTCGGGATCTGGCTGATAAAAGCAGTCCTTGGAGAAGTGTTTGGAGCAGATCACCAATACTGATCTGGGCTCCGTGAAACCTGCTGTTTTCTTCTTCACAAAATCTACCCATGCGTATTGAATTGTGGGGTTTTTTGGATATTTATGGACCATGATGCCTCTGCTTGCATCGGCCTTACTGCTGCAGCCATAAACAAGGCAGATATTTGACATTTTCCCAAGGGAAACAAATCACTGAGGCCAATGACATTGACAATGTGTTTTCTGCCACTGGTTAGATACCTCCTGTGATGTCATTGCCGAAGATGGCCAAAGATAAATTCTTTCTGAGATGATTGCGATTTGCAGTGATTAAAATGCGAATACATTTGTAAGGGCTGATTATAATTTGAAATGACCAGTGCACAAAGAATGTATATATATTCAAGATTCTATGGTCCAAATCTTATTTTTGACTGAACAAGACTCTAATCAACAATGAGAAGTAATCTTTTAAAATTGAGATGTTAATGCTACCTTGCAGCCTTCAAAAGATTTTTGACACTTACTGTCCACTGCAAAATCATTGGCACCCCAGGTTAAGATGAGTAAAAATTGTTAAATGAAATACACCTTTTAGTGTATTAGCTTAATCTGACATTAAAAATGAAGAAAAATTCAGTGTCACATTGAAGCTCATTTATTTTGAGAAAAAAACTATTTAATTATTTTTTTTTGCTGACGGCAAATCTGAGTGCAATGATTGTGGTGTCCAACACTCACTGTATTTCAGAACGGGACTGGACCATAATTCTGTCCTTCAGGCTTGTGAATTGACTTGACCAATTTCTTAGCATTATCATAAGCAACCTATGAAATATTATTCATAGGCAGTTTTTGCTGGTAGTGGCAAAGATTGCTCATATTGATTGCACAAACTAAGACAATATTCTCTTGGGTTATAATATGTGAAAGTTAAGACCCACAAATGTAGCAAATATGTAGCAGAATTGTGAAAGTATCATTTATGTAATTTTATTTGTTAATGTTTTTTTTTTTTTGCGGTGCTTTCATGAAATATAAAAATATGGGCCATGTGAAGATGATGGAGTTCCTCTTTTTTGCTTATTTACTGGCTGACATATTTAATTCCAAAGTGGGTTCTGTAAGGTCTTGGCATCTATTGCTATCATGCACCTATTTTACTGATGCAGTGTGGTTTTCAGCATATCCGCTGGTAAAGGCTGTTCCTCTCACACACTGCCCCTGTTCCATTGTGGGAACTTGGACTCAGTATCCAAATGGTGCAACTGCAACAGTTGTTATTTGGCCAAGAAAGGAAAAAATGCTCAATAATTCAAGAGAAATTGCACAACATTACCTGTGCGTCACTTTCCAGGATTTCAAATATATACATGACTACTTTAATATGACTAATACAGTGTATAATATGTATTATGACTATTTTCACTAACTTGCTGCTCGGAAAATGTGTGATAAAATTTCTCAGGAAAACTCTCAAGGGAAAGAGTTAAATGCCGAAAACAGCATTTCTTCCTGCCAGCTTGCCTTAATGGAGGTGTAATCCTTTTCCACAGTAGCCTGAGTCTGAAGGTCCAGTCTGAAAGTGTGCCCTGTTCCTGCCTGAAGGGTGCCTCAGTTCTAAAGGACTTTATCCTTTTCCACAGTAGCCTGAGTCTGAAGGTCCAGTCTGAAGGTGTGCCCTGTTCCTGCCTGAAGGGTGCCTCAGTTCTAAAGGACTTTATCCTTTTCCACAGTAGCCTGAGTCTGAAGGTCCAGTCTGAAAGTGTACCCTGTTCCTGCCTGAAGGGTGCCTCAGTTCTGAAGGACTTTATCCTTTTCCACAGTAGCCTGAGTCTGAAGGTCCAGTCTGAAAGTGTACCCTGTTCCTTCCTGAAGGGTGCCTCAGTTCTGAAGGACTTTATCCTTTTCCACAGTAGCCTGAGTCTGAAGGTCCAGTCTGAAGGTGTGCCCTGTTCCTGCCTGAAGGGTGCCTCAGTTCTGAAGGACTTTATCCTTTTCCACAGTAGCCTGAGTCTGAAGGTCCAGTCTGAAGGTGTACCCTGTTCCTGCCTGAAGGGTGCTACAGTTCTGAAGGACTTTATCCTTTTCCACAGTAGCCTGAGTCTGAAGGTCCAGTCTGAAAGTGTGCCCTGTTCCTGCCTGAAGGGTGCCTCAGTTCTGAAGGACTTTATCCTTTTCCACAGTAGCCTGAGTCTGAAGGTCCAGTCTGAAGGTGTGCCCTGTTCCTGCCTGAAGGGTGCCTCAGTTCTGAAGGACTTTATCCTTTTCCACAGTAGCCTGAGTCTGAAGGTCCAGTCTGAAAGTGTACCCTGTTCCTGCCTGAAGGGTGCCTCAGTTCTGAAGGACTTTATCCTTTCCACAGTAGCCTGAGTCTGAGGGTCCAGTCTGAAGGTGTGCCCTGTTCCTGCCTGAAGGGTGCCTCAGTTCTGAAGGACTTTATCCTTTTCCACAGTAGCCTGAGTCTGAAGGTCCAGTCTGAAAGTGTACCCTGTTCCTGCCTGAAGGGTGCCTCAGTTCTGAAGGACTTTATCCTTTTCCACAGTAGCCTGAGTCTGAGGGTCCAGTCTGAAGGTGTGCCCTGTTCCTGCCTGAAGGGTGCCTCAGTTCTGAAGGACTTTATCCTTTTCCACAGTAGCCTGAGTCTGAAAGTCCAGTCTGAAAGTGTACCCTGTTCCTGCCTGAAGGGTGCCTCAGTTCTGAAGGACTTTATCCTTTTCCACAGTAGCCTGAGTCTGAAGGTCCAGTCTGAAAGTGTATCCTGTTCCTGCCTGAAGGGTGCCTCAGTTCTGAAGGACTTTATCCTTTTCCACAGTAGCCTGAGTCTGAAGGTCCAGTCTGAAAGTGTACCCTGTTCCTGCCTGAAGGGTGCCTCAGTTCTGAAGGACTTTATCTTTTTCCACAGTAGCCTGAGTGTGAAGGTCCAGTCTGAAGGTGTACCCTGTTCCTGCCTGAAGGGTGCTACAGTTCTGAAGGACTTTATCTTTTTCCACAGTAGCCTGAGTCTGAAGGTCCAGTCTGAAGGTGTACCCTGTTCCTGCCTGAAGGGTGCTACAGTTCTGAAGGACTTTGTCAGGAAGGATCAGTTTGACGACATGGCCAGACGGCGAGAAGAAGAGTACAGGAAACATCTGATAAGGTGAGAGAAATATTTTGGGCAGTCGCCCAGTCCTTTCCTTGTTACTTTGGAGCTGTGTTCTTTAGGTGTTTTGAGGACATTGACATGCGCATGTTTCTGTGAGATTCTGAGACCGGCATTTATTTGTTTCCATTATCTAGTAAAATACAGTCTTGGAGAAACAGCTAGGTCTAACGGTGTGGGCTAATGTCCTTTGGTTTTGAAGAATTTGAGATTCCCTTTGACCAAAAAGCAGATTTGTTGTTCACCAAAACTCTGAGAATTTCATTAATTATATGTTTTTTTTATTATTTTTATTTATTTTATTTTTTTTTTTTACAGAAAAAAGCCCCCACCGAACAAAGTTTTGTTAGCACCTGCAAACTCACCTCTGCAATATCCAATCCATGGATTCACAGCCCAACCTCTGCAGAAGAGCCTTATACCAGGTACTGGAACCTCATCCATGATTCTGCTGATGAAAAACTCTGTATAATATCATAAAAATGTCAATTCCAAGGATAGATGTCAAATAGCCTGTGTTACTGCCCATTGTATAAAGGATAATTTAGTCAATGTCCAAAGTCTAACTGAGTTAACAAATACGTTGTACAATCCCATTTCCAAAAAAGCTGGTATGCTGTGTAAAATGTAAATAAAAAAGAATGCAATGATATGCTGATTAGTTATATGGAAGCCCAAAACTGCCAAAATAAAGTAAATTAATTAATTAATTAATTACAGTATAACAAAATAAATGAGTGAATAAATTTGAATTCAAAAATAAAAGAAAGTCCCTAACATAAAGAGATTTCTCTTGAATTTTCAATTTATTTGTATAGCGCTTTTCACAGATACTGTCACAAAGACGCTTTACAGTGAGAGATTAAATAAATGAAAGGGCAGTGCCCAGCCTATTCCCCACTACACAACACTATCTTTCAATGTTATTATGTACCGGAAAAGATGAAATCCCCAAATTCTGCAATTTTACATTGAGAAATGCTATTCCTAAAGCCCGTGTCACACTTATTCAAAATCAGCAGGAATCAAGCAGAACCAGCCGGAATGAAGAATTCGCGCAACATTCGGGCGGGAATTTCAAATTGACCAAAATTCTTACAGCTTTGAAAGAATGCCGTTCGAATACTTAGAATGCGCTTCGAACCCGCCTCAAATGATTCTTGCACATTCTGGGTGTATTAGCTCTCGAATGCAGCTTGAATGTAGTTCGAACGCAGTAGGAATATTTAGAATGCTGTTAGAATGCAGTCAGAATATTTAGAATACACTTCGAATGCCGTACGAGTGTGGTTCAATTGCTGCCTGAACACCACCCGAAGTCTGGTTGGAAGGTGCCTCGAATGCTGTACGAATTCACCTCGAATGCAGTCAGAACGCTCCCAGATTGGCCACCGAATATGGTTGGAACGTCCAAGAATTCAAACAGAATGCAGCTCAAATACTCAGATGTACTTAGAATGTAACACGAGTGTCCCATATGCGTTGACTGAGTAATTGCTGACTACAGCAGGGGAACTTAAATATGCCACTAAAACTGACGCCGAATGCGTGAGAGTTAACAGGTATGCGTTATTAATGAAAACTGGCTACACCTGATAATGTTGAGAGTTTTCGGAGTTTCTGTAATGGTAATTTAAATGAATGATTGAAAACAGGTCATAACCAATCATTAATTTTAAGCCAGTTCACCAGCCGCCACTGATTCCAGCGGCAATCGAAAGATTCCAACGGCATTCGAAGCACATTCCAGCTGAATTGTTTTAATATTGAAATAAATTCCTGCAGCAATCCAAATGCATTCGAGGTGCACTCTGGCTCATTAGAGGCGCATTCTGGCAGGATTTGACGTGGCTTGCCGTTTCGATTCTCCCTCGAATGCAATCAGAATGTTTTGAATGCTGTTGGAATGCCGTAAGAATATTTATAATGCAGTCAGAGCGCAGTTAGAACACACTTCGAATGCCGTTCAATATTTCTCCACTTCGAATGCACCTGGAAAGTTTTGAGCATGAGCAAAACATTCGGGCCGGCCACAAGAACGGGCCCGAATATTTGGAATGCACTCAGAATTCAGTCAGAATTTTTAGAACGCACTTCAAATATCCAGGAATATACAAAGAATTTTTATTCCGACGGCATTCCGGCTCATTCCGCCTCTAGTGTGACTAGGGTTTTAATAGTTGAACTATTTGCCCGTGCAGTCTTTCTCAGAATGGTGAAGCACTCACCATCTTTACTCCTAAAAGACTTTTTACACCTGATCATACTACTTACCTGTCGCCAATTAATCTAATTAGCTGTGAGATGTTCCTCCAGGTGTATTTTTTTTAGCATCATACAACTTTTCCAGTCTTTTGTTGCCCCTTGTCCCAACTTTTTTGAAATGTGTGCATCAAATTAAAAATAAGCAGACATTTTTTGAACACAATTAAGTTTGTCAGTTTGAACATTTGATTTAAAACTTTTTTAAATACTGATAAGACTAAGTTCATGTTCTTTTCTGCATGGAATGCAATTATGCCGAATGACTCCATTTTCTCAGTGACTGGTGCTCAAATTGAGCAGGTTCAGTCTTACAAGTATTTGGGTATCTGGCTGGATCATAAGTTCTCCTTTAAAACACGCATCCAACTTGTCCAAGAAAATCAGAACAAAAATTGGGTTTCTTTACAGAAACAGATCCTGTTTTTCTTTGGACAGTAGGAAGAGGATTGTCCAGGCGACAATCTTACCCTTATTCAGGGTTCCCACAGTCATGGAAATTTAGTCATAGAATTTTAAAATGTCATTTTCCAGGCTTGGAAAAGTCATGGAATTTTATAAATTCACTTAAGTTTTGGAAAAGTCATGGAATTTTATTTTCTCTAAACTGAAACTGAAGAAGTTTGAATTTATTATTAGGTAGGCAGGCTATTATTTTTCAAAAGTATTCGTCAGCTGCGCCACTGCTCCAGCATGACTTCTGTCATTGCGTAGCGCTCTAGAATCTTTTGTCTACTGCTGCCTTGCTGTGTAGAAGGGGGGGGGGGGCGAAGCCAGATGGCTTGGGTGGCCTAGCAACAAAACTTCAGAAAAAATCTATTTTTAATTTATTATTAATTATTGATAGTGACTTATAATTCTTGACTTATAATAATTCCACAACGATGATCGTCCTTTGCATTGTCAAAGTGACCAGGGCATATGCAGGGCTTTCAAAAGTAGCCGGCAGCCGGCAATTATCGCCGTCTACTTGGGATACGACGACTGGCTTCTTGATAACTCTGATGCTCGATATTATGAAATTCTTTTGGGTACAATTGTTGTTTCTTCTATCCAGTTTTAAGTGGTATTTTCAATAGAATAAGAATCTTGTATGTAATTTCCTTGTTTTGGTCAGCCATTGCCGTAACAGTCATCGCGCACGCACAAACCAGCTTCCGTACGCGGCTTTCGTATTAAAAACTCAGTCGAGTCCACAGTTTTGACAGCCAGCCTTTGTATCTTGTGCGCTTGCCGATTCGCTTCACCTTGCCATTCGACGATTTGAATCAAGGCTGCAATGCCTCGATCTAAATCGTCAAATGGACCATGTCGAGTGGCATGGTCCTTGTGGTGTATATTTGTGTGTGAGGGTCAGTGTTAGTGGCCCCTGTGGTTTGTGTGCTATTGAGATACTCCATGCCCCGCCATGACTGTAAAAAAGTAATTGGTAAAACGACAATATAATTTATTTAGGTAGGTACTGTGGTTAGGAACTGTGACATCACAAGCTGTTCAGCCAATATAAAGAGAGAGAGAGGATGGTCGTGCAAGAGAGTCTTGTGTCCATCGGAAAAGAATGGGATCCATTTTTCATTTTTAATTGCTAATTTTTAATATAATTAATATCAATACGATTTCGACAAGCAACAATCTACATGTATAGAAGAATCATTTGGTATGTAGCTTGTATGGGTGCTGTGAAAACTGTAGGAGGAGTTAGTGTTTACGGGACAGGAAGAATAAGCATAAGTATAATAATAAGTTGAAAGATCCGGTGAAATAATCTTAGTGGAATTATTATAAATCAAGAATTACAACCCCAATTCCGAAATAGTTGGGACGAAGTGTAAATTGTGAGTAAAATCAAAATGCAATGACTTTCAGATCACATGAGCCAATATGTTATTTACAATAGAACATAGATAACATTTCAAATGTTGAAACTGAGACATTTTACATTTTTATCCACAAAAAGAGCTTATTTCAAATTTTCTGGTTGCAACAGGTCTCAAAAAAGTTGGGACATAGGCAAAAAAGGGCTGAAAAAGCACTTACTATATTAGAGAATCAGCTGAAAGCTGTAATTAAGTTAACTGGCATCAGGTGTGTAACATGATTGGCTATAAAAGGGATGTCTTAGAGAGGCTGAGCCTCTAAGAAGTAAAGATGGCCAGAGGCTCTCCAACCTGTGAAGGCTTGCGTAAAAAAATTGTGGAATACTTTGTTTATTGTTTATTGGCAAGGATCCCCATTAGCTGACGCAAGATGTCAGCTAGTCTTCCTGGGGTCCAACAACATTAAACCATTACAACAAAACAAGATTAAAACATATCGAGACTCACAATTCAAGGAAACATAACAACATTACCACACAAACAAATGATAACAAAACACACCAAGGTAGAGAAAATATTGCATAACTCTACACTTTCATAATCATTGGCTCACTTGCGTGATCGTAATTATTTTTTGAAGCTGCAATACTTTTTATGTTACGTATGCCACTCGGAAGACAGTTCCATGCCCTAATAGCCCTGTATAAAACAATTCTTCGCATACTGTTAGATTTTGCACGCGGTAGACTAATCAGCCCACTATTTGCCCCTCTGGTGAAATGCATATGCACATTAGAGCTGTAAATTATTTTATCAGAGATAAATTTGGGAATGTTAATTAGAATAACTTTCTGAAAAAATATAAGTAAATTGTAAGAAAGTCTTTTTCAACATTCAACCATTTAAGATGTTCGTGCATAACATCAGCATTAGTTCTATAAGAGCAGCCAAGAACAAGCCTTGCTACCTTATTTTGTACAACTTGTAACCTCTGAAGCAGCCGCCTAGAAGCAGAACCCCACACAACAGAACAGTAATCCAAGTGGCATAGAACTAAAGCACAAACAAGTTGGTTCCTCAATTCAAATGGAAGGAATGTTGCACACTGTCTTGGAGTGGCAATAGCTCTGCCCATTTTAAAAACAATTTTGTCGATGTGCTCCAACCATGATAATGATGAATCAAACCACAGGCCTAGAAGCTTAACTTTTTCAACGTGCTGTATAGGTTGACCTGCAATCTGTAAAACCAGTGTAGGATCAAGTGCAATTCTTTGATAGGAACCTAATACCATCAGACAGTTTTAGAAATATTAAGGACCAACTTATTTGTTTTTATCCAGTCATATAAAATGTTTAGATCACTGGATAAAACCTGATTAATCTCTGAGGCTGTAGTAGCAGCGTAATAAAGAGTCGAATCGGAGACTCGCCTGTCGAATAGAAAATGGCATATTATTTGTAAATATAGAGAATAAGAGGGGCCCCAGAGAACTCCCCTGTGGAACACCACAATCTAACCCTCTACTGCCTGAGAAAGCACCATTAAAATAGACCCTCTGAGACCTAGAGGACAGATAACTCCTGAAAAATTAATTAGCTGAGCTATTAAAACCATAGCTGATGAGTTTTTGTATTAAAAGTTCATGATCGATCAAATCAAAAGCAGTACTGAAGTCTAACATGACAGCACCCACCAGCATTGACCCATCGATAGCTGAAAGCCAACTTTGACATTTGTGTCAAAGCAGTGCTGGTTGAATGACCGGCCCTGTATGCATGTTGGTGTTCAGTTGTTAAACAATTAGCTGAAAAATAGGCCTGAACTTGCTCAAACACAATCTTTTCTAATAATTTGCTAAGAACAGGAAGAATGCTAATAGGCCTACTGTTGGGACCTTCGAAAGTTGATTTAGCATCTTTAGGAAGTGGAATAATCTTTCCCTCCTTCCATAACAATGGACACACGCCACTGATTAGACACCTGTTAAAAAATGTGACAGATTGGTTCCGAGATATGGGAAGCGGCCATTCTCAACAGCTTGCTGTCAAGGCGGTCAGTGCCAGTGGATTTGGAGACCGGCAGAGAGCGCAATAGCCTTTCCACAGTCACAGCATCGACCATATGGAGTTCAAAAGTACAGTTTTTACCCTTCATAATGTGTTCTTTTATCATCACCTCAGAGTTATTACTGATGATACTGTCCATTCCCAGCCTAAGCTTGGACACCTTGTTGACAAAATAGTCATTAAAATAATTAGCAATATGAAGAGGCTTCGTCAAATAAACACCATTTGATTCTACAAACGAAGATCGAGCAGATTTTTTACCCATAATTTCATTCAAAACATTCCAGAGTTTTGTACTGTCATGGCTGCTTTCAGAAATTTTCTTCTGATAATAGATTCTCTCTTTTAATCTATTCATTTTAGTAACCTGGTTTCTTAAATTACAGTAATAATTTCTATCATCAATCAAACCTGACAAAACCGAAATCTTCTTGGCCTCGTCTCTTTGCAACATTAAGTTCTTCAGAGAATTATCAATCCATGGGGCACATTTAGCTTTAACAGTAAACTTTTTTAAAGGGGCATGTGTGTTAACAATTTTCATAAAATAATCCATAAATATATTTAGAGCTTCCTCAGCACCATCTGCAGAGATCACATCCTTCCATTGAACTGTACGAAGATCATCAAGAAAGTCCTCCTCAATAAATTTCTTATAGCTTCTTGCAAGTAAAATTTTAGCACTGGCTTTTGGAATCTTAGTTCTCCTAGAAACCGCAATAATAATACAGGGATGTGATTTGGGTGAAGTAAAATTATCTGAAAATTTAGCCGGGGGCCCCCAGCTGGATCCAGGGCAGCGCCCTGGTGGGGGGACAAGGGGAACGAAGTCCCCCGAAGCTCCTGGGTTTTAGTCATTTTTACTGCCATAAGTGTACTAAGAATTCAATATTATAATAAAAAACCATTATTATCCAATGTATATTCAAGCCAACAAGCATGCAATCTTTGATTTTTAGGTCAAGTCAAAATTAGTCACAAGCTCCAAGCTTTTAAAGAATTTAATCTACCACTATGGCACTCACATAAAAGTAAAATAACATTCATTAAATATAGCCAATATATCAATAAAATCATTGACTTCTTAGTCAACTCCAAAATCATATCACAAAGTCACATGTTCATGGGATTTTATGAATTTAGACTTCCCTAAATGTACTGTGTAATAGCAAAAATGAACAAATATGAAAATAATCACTGTAGATACACACCACCAATGAATCTTTTTTCTTTATCCGATCATCTGTAGAAACCATCCATGAGTTCTGTGAGTATTTTCAGCTTCCAATTACTGAATAAAAACACAATCCTGATGGAACTCCTGGAAATATGCATTGCATATTAACCTAATTACTAAGCCAAACGGCAACGGAAAACAGTGTCACTAACCAGCCACGTTCGGCTATATTCGGTGTCCAGTGACGCTCCATTTACACGAAAAAACAAAAGTGAAACTAAGAGGAAGGGCTCCTCGTCGAGGTCCTGAAGCACCTTTAATTATACGACGCGATAGAGAAGTTGCGTGTCGTAGTGGTATCGTTCGCTAATATTGCTAAAGGTCATGGATTAGCTGGGCAGCTGATGAAATAACCATGATTTAGCTTTGGAGCTAGACGCCCAGCTGCGTTAGCACTGATAACCCGTGTGTATGCTGGCCACAGTAACCAATTAATTCAGCATTCACCGAAGTCAAAATGTAGGGTGATAATTCATATCAAAATGTGCGAGAGTGAGGTAGGAAAATAAAGGTCCGTCAGGTTTGTCAGTAAGGTTACGTAATGCAATGTTATGGTTTGACTGGCCGTACTACCGTTAATGGGAGCTGGCGAAGGTGTGTCTAAGAGCTGAGAGGAGCACCCGCTCGCACTCGCAGGGGGATACTGATAAACACTGAGCCAACCGCGCAACTTCCCAGCGGTGTACAGCATTTGTCTCGACGAGGTACATAAAGAGACGCAGCAGTGTTCAGCCGCTGAAACTTGGGCTACTAGACTGCTTCTTCCTCACTCCAGTAGCCTAGTGGGCTACACAAAATACAAGTATACTGACTATTAATTATTCTTACTATACTACAAACTATCTGTCGTCTCGAATATCCGCAATATCTCCGTCGTTTGTTTTCCGCAGTGTTGAAACTTGCCGCCGCGGCACCGCCCACACCCACACAGCATGACATTTGACCGGAAGTGCCTTAGCTGGCTAATTTGAAAACGGAAGTTATGTGGAACGCATCGTGCATAAGGTCAATTCAGTTACGGAAATACAAAAAGTCGGAATGCCGTAGATACAAAATCGGATTTTCATGACTGAATAATCGGAGTTTTAATTTTTTTATTTTTGGAGATTAAAAAAAAAAGCGGAATTCCGCGAATTAGCGGAAAAATCACATCCCTGATAATATGATCACTGAAGCCGACTGGGATAGACACAGGTATGGAACACACATCAGGCCTATTAGTATAGATGTGGTCTATACATTTGGAGGTGGTGACTCCAGAACAATTGACAAAGACCCTTGTAGGTTGAGACATAATTTGGAATAATCCACAGGTGTTGGTAATGGATTTAAGCTTTTTACTCAAAGAACAATTATCCAATAGCCAATCCACTTTAATATCTCCGAACAAATACAATTCACTGTTTTCTTCTGTAACCCTATCCAACATATCACACATTCTATTGAAGTACAGGATATCAGAGCAGGGAGGCCTGTAACAGCAGCCCACCAATATGGATTTTAAGTGTGGCAATTGTACCTGCAACCAGATACCTTCAATGTCATTGGTAACAAGATCATTTCTTTGTTTTACTGAAAATCGGTCACATATGTAAATTCAGACTCCGCCCCCAAACCTGTTTCTGTCCTTTCTATGCAAAGAAAAACCATCAATGGCCACATTAGAGTTGCTGAAAGAATCGTCCAAATGAGTTTCAGAAACAGCAAGAATATTTATCTTATTAGCTTGCAGAAAGAGAGCCAGCTCATATGTCTTATTTCTCAGACTACATATGTTAATGTGGGCAAAGACTAAGCCCTTAGGTAAGTTGCCGATAGACATTATGTAAAAAAACAGCACAAATCGTTTGAAAAGCACAACACGTAACAAACACCACAATCAACACAGAACACGCATAGATAGTCCACAGCCATTTTTGGAACAGGCAGAGACAGTTAATGAAATGTTTGTTAGTTACCGTAGCAACCATAGTAAGGTCGCGTGTGTGACATCACAAGAATGCGCCATTATTTACTGCCGTGGGAAACATGTTAGCAGGCAGACCCCTAAGCTTGAACTTTTTCATCCCCGCCAGTCAACCGATATGTAATTTCAGAGTTATGATACAACTGTCCATCAATGAGAAGTTTATCGATGAACAGACGGGTCTTTTTGTTGCTTTTCCTGCCATCCGTCATGATTGGAAGGAGTAGATGTCGTCTTCTCATGATCTCCGGGGGATATTGATTAGTTATCGAGAAGTCGGAGCCTTTCAACTCTTTGCTTTTCTCCATGATAGCTTTCTTCATTTTGGATTCAGTGACCTTCGCCACTATGGGACGAGATCTCTGGACCCCAGGCTTGGATTGCCCGAGACGGTGCACTCTGCAGAAGCGGATCGCGTCCGTCTTCAGCTTTTCCATCTTGAGATTGTCTACCAAGAAAGACCTGACAATCTGCTCCGACTTCAGGTTAGCGTCACTACCTCCCTTAGCTTCACCAGTTTGTTCCAGAAGCCCATGAAAGATAATATTGTCTCTCATGCTTCGGCTCTGCAAATCCAGCAACTCAATCGCAGTTTTAAAGTTATCTTCTTGAAGCTCCCTTGTCTCTCGTTGTAGTCTGATAACGTCAGCTCGCAGAGAAGCGTTGTCCTTCTTTAAGACTTCAATAAGAGAGTTGTTAAACTCCACCGATTGCTTCAACTCCTCCACATTGTCAGTTAACTTCTTCAAAAGATCAAGCTTCATCAGCTGCTTTTGCATGGTAGCCATAGACTAACACATTTCTTGTAGTTCTACCAGAAACGGGTCCTCCATATTGCTAGAACCGAGCTGTTTCCTGCTGTATTTGTTATCTCGTTTAGCATCCTTTTTACCCGACATGTTGTGATAAAACACTTCAATAAACGCTTCCAAATCTTCAGTAGATTCATCCACTGGTAATACCAGTTTGGTAATAAGATGTCAGATCTCGGATCAGACCAAATATCCTGATCCAGCTAGTGGATGCACTAACAACTGGCCTCAACTGTCCATACCTTGAAAACCACTTTAAAAACAATGTTCCTCAACATCAGGTCTCATCATTGACAGTGCATAACATCATCAAAAGATTCAGAGAAACTGGAAAAATCTCTGTGCGTAAGGGACAAGGCTGAAGACCTTTACTGGATGCCCATGATCTTCGGGCCCTCAGACGCCACTGCATCACTCACTGGCATGATTCTGTCATTGACATTACTAAATGGGCCCAGGAATACTTCAAGAAACCACTGTCTGTAAACACAGTCCGCCGTACCATCCACAGATGCCACCTAAAACTCTATCATGCAAAAAGGAAGCCATTGTTGAGCATGATCCAGAAGCGCCGCCGTGTTCTGTGGGCCAAGGCTCATTTAAAATGGACTGTAGCAAAGTGGTAAAGTGTCCTGTGGTCAGACGAGTCCAAATTTGACATTCTTGTTGGAAATCATGGGCGTCGTGTCCTCCAAGCTAAAGAGGAGAAAGACCACCCCTCCTGTTATCAGCGTTCAGTTCAAAAGCCAGCATCTCTGATGCTATGGGGATGCATTAGTGCATATGGTGTGGGACACTTGCACGTTTTAAAAAGCACCATGAATGCTGAAAGGTATATAAAGGATTTAGAGCAACACATGCTCCCCTCCAGACGACATCTATTCCAGGGAGGGCCTTGTGTATTTCAGCAGGGCAATACAAAACCACATACTGCAGCTATTACAAAGCATGGCTTCGTAGTAGAAGAGTCCGTGTGCTGAACTGGCCTGTTCAGTTCAGTTCAGTTCAGTTCAGTTCTTTATTCACACATCAGTTAAAACCATGTACAACATACTCAGTTTGTAGTTATCTTATGTGAAATGGGACACCCTAGGAAGCTTAAGAAGCTTAAGAAGCCCCAAAAAAAAAACAGAAAAATACATATTCGCATATATACACATACAAATTCACTGCCTGCCTGCAGTCCTGATCTTTCACCGATTGAGAACATTTGGCGAATAATTAAACAAAAAGTCCGTCAAAGGAGACCCAAAACTCTCCAGCAGCTGGAAGCCTGTATTAATCAAGAGTGGGATCAAATTCCAATGGCTAAACTCAAGAAACTCGTCTCATCAATGCCCAGACGCCTCCACTCTGTGTTAAAAAGAAGAGGGGATGCTACACCATGGTAAACAGGCCCCTGTCCCAACTTTTTTGAGACCTGTAGCAGCCATCAAATCTGAAATGAGCTCATTTTGTGGATAAAATTGTAAAATTTCTCAGTATTAACATTTGCTATGTTATCTCTGTTCTATTGTGAATAAAATACTGGCTGGTGTGATTTGAAAGTCATTGCGTTTTGATTTTATTCACAATTTACACTTTGTCCCAACTATTTTGGAATTGGGGTTGTATAAGTCACTATTAATAATTCATAATAAATTTAAAGTAGATTTGTTCTGAAGTTTTGTTGCTAGGCCACCCAGGCGATCCGGCTTGGCTCCCCCCTTCCTTCCTTCTACTCAGCAAGGCGGTAGTAGAGAAGTACATTCTGACCAAAGACTCTAGAGCGCTACGCAATGACAAAGTTATTCTGTAAGATAAGTGGAAAAGGATAAAAATCCATATTTGGCCTTTAAGTATGTGCAAAATTCTTTTAATGTCGGGCGCCGTTAGGTCACGGAAGTTTCACTTTAGGTGATGGAAAAGTCATGGAAAAGTTTTGAAATTTGGTCAGTGAAAAAGAGTGGGAACCCTGTATCTCCCCGACGACGATAGTTGGGAGTTATTATGGTTTAGTTCAGGGGGGGCCCGCTCGCCAAGACCTGCAGAGATTTTTCTGTTCCGGGCTCTGGAAGCGACAATTATTACCGGAATTTTTTCTAATTTTGCACAGGTGAAGATATTTATTTGAAAATGCTCAAGAAGCTTTTTTGGCCATTTTGGAAGTCCAATATGGCTGCCGGCAGCCATTTTGTCCGAAATTTGGGGATCGGGGAGATACACGACTCGGTCCCAGTGGCGACCGAGTTATCTAGTTTGACTATGGGGATGTCCTGTACATCCATGTCTCTGACAGTTCTTTAAGACCTTTGGACACAATTTATCACAGTGCTCTGCGCTTTATCACTGGTGATGGTTTCCGCACTCATCACTGTGCTTTATATGGTTCAATAGGGTGGCTTTCCCTTCATTTTAGAAGGAAGCTCCATTGTATTTTATTTATTTATAAAGCATTGCTTGGCAAACTTCTTTCATATCTCACTAGGCTCTTGTCCATCAAAATCAGAAGCCAGCATGTCAGATCGCAAAGGTGGATTTTGTTAGAGGCTCCCAGGACTAGAACTAATCTGGGCTGTTCTGCTTTTAGCTCATTTGCACCCTGTTTCTGGAATAGATGCCGAGACACTCTGAAACTTTCTTGCCTTTTGATTCCTTTAAGAATCGACTGTGGGAGATGTTACTTGAGGAGGCCAGATGTACTTGCCTTTAGTTTTAATGTAGGACTTGTTCTCTGTTCTTAGTCCTTTTATGTTTTTATTTGTTTTATTATTTTCTTTTTATCTTAATTTTAATTCTATTTTTTAAGTTTGTTTTTCCTTTAATCTGCAACTGTTGTATTTAATTTTGTGAATTTTAACTGTGCTCTGTGTCTTTAACCTACTTTGTCATTGTTTTGTTGTATTCAGGGCTCCCCTGCAAAAGAGACTTTGGTCTCAGTGGGACTTCCCTGTAATTATAATAATAATAATAATAATAATAACTAGAATTTTGGAATTTCTGAAGAAATTGCGGGTGTGATTTCTGTGCTGTTTACTCGCCGGCCTGTTTAATTGCTGACGTTGACACTGCAATGCTGCTCAGAGCTGTGTGTATTTTTACCAGTGAGAAACACAGACAGATGTTTGTGTGTGTGTGTGTGTGTGTGTGTGTGTGTGTGCATGAGTCTGGCAGAGCAGCTCCTCTATATGTGTGCCTGTCTCTATGGAGACAGCACCACCCCTGTGTAGTTGCCATGGAGATCTCACAGGTGCTGTGAGACAGAACTTTTGCCAAAAAATCTTCAGTGACACAGTCCGAATTACTGCAGGCAGACCGTAGGTCCTATGGTGAAAACAAAAACACCGTGAGTGACAGGAGACTCTGCTGATCATCCCCATGTATTTTTTTTCTTGTAGGGTCAAATATGTGGTCAGGATGGCGATTTAGAAAAAGGTGTTTTTCAACTTTCTTCCCAAACTTTTCTGCTCCTGTTATAATGGCTGTCTGTGGGGCAGTTGGTCTGCGCTCCTGTCGCTTGGGGGCGCCTGGAGTCTCAACCCTTTGTCTTTTTTCTTCCAAAGTGACATTTCCCAGGCCTGCACAAATTTTCCTACGTTTTGATGTAGAATTAGCGTGTGTACGTTGGAAATTGTAGCCGGGGGAGCGATTTCAAAATTTTTTTCCAAGTCATTTTTTTGCCTCTCTCCACTCTAAATGCTAGAGTGCGCGAACATTCTGCCCATTGATTTCTATGGGAAAAATTTGTCGGAAAAATGCGAATATCGCGGAAATGATTATGGTTACGGATTACAAAAGTCATAATGTCCAGTCAAAATGTCATAAATGTCCAGATCGAGCATTTTAATTTCTTTTGTGTGCGTTCGGGCCGCAATAATTTTCGAAAAACGCGGCAGAATAACAATAATAATAATAAAAATAAAGAAAATGGTGGAGAAGAATATTATAGTTTGTGAAGCATTCACACCTAATAATTAATTTCAACTAGCTGACTGAAACAGAAAAGCCCTTCTAAGAAATGTCACAAAATGGCACTAATAAGATGCTACAAAACTAGATATCAATAGATCTTACTTGGTGAGTCATCCTCACAGCTACAAAATCTGGAAAGGTTTAACACCTTGGGTGTTCCATGGGCACTGCCATATCGGATAAGTGAGTGAGACCACTCTTGCACTGCCCTGCTTTGGCTTTCTGGAACTGTTGGTACCTAGTGATATACTGTCACACACACATTGGGCTAGGTCTGAGCTACTTCAGTATTGCACTAACCAGATCTGAACCTTATCTCCAGTTCCCTGTGTCAAACTTAACTCATTCCCTATGGCAAGCCGCTGCCAAAGGCGCGGCGAATTCTACCATTCCTTACGGTAAGCCGGTGCAAGCGGCGTGGATGACCATTCGCAGTCCAATGAAAACACGAAATCAGTTGACGATCGCGGTGATGGGCCAGCTGTACTTCAATACTTTATATTGTGTAATTTTCAGGAAAAGTATTCCTACAAACGCGACAATTTTATATAAAAGGATTCCGTAGGGAATGAGTTAATGAATATAAAAAGTGTAATCAGACCACTCTTGTTCTGAGGGGCTCATGTAAACAAAATCCAAAATTTCTTTTTTTCTTTTTACATTTTACACAGCTTTACAACTTTTTTCAAAATGGGTTGTTACAGTTAATATAATATAATCCTAAATTGCAGTGTCCTTACAATGATAAGATGAATCTTATAGTCATTTTACTTCATTGTATATTTGCAATGCTGGCTTAAAAGAATGCAGTGTTTGATGTGCTTGCTTTTGAAGAACGTTAACCATTCATGGTGGTGAAAACTGTAAAGAACACTGGTGATGTTTATGGTTCAGTTTAGCTGTAAAGACCACTGTGGTAATTGTTAAATTCAGCTGTAAAGCACATTGTGGTGATAGTCAAGTTTAAGCGTAAAGCACACTGTGGTGATTATCAAGTTTAACTTTGAAGAACACTGCGGTGATAGTCAAGTTTAATTGCAAAGCACACTGTGGTGACAGGTTTAGCAGGAAAAAGACTGTGGTGATCATGAAGTTTAGCTGCAAAGTAAGCTTTGGTGACACTCAAGTTTAGCTGTAAAGAACTTTGTGTTGATAGTCAAGCTTAATTGAAAAGAACACTGTGGTGTTAAGTTTAGCAGGGAAAAGATTGCAGTGATCATGGAGTTTGGCTGTGAAGCATGCTTTGGTGACAGTCCAGTTTAGCTGTAAAGAGCTCTGTGGTGATAGTAAAGTTTACCTGTAAAGCATGTGTTGGTGACAGTCAAGTTTACCTGTAAAGCATGTGTTGGTGACAGTCAAGTTTACCTGTAAAGCATGTGTCGGTGACAGTCAAGTTTACCTGTAAAGCATGTCTTGGTGACAGTCAAGTTTACCTGTAAAGCATGTGTTGGTGACAGTCAAGTTTACCTGTAAAGCATGTGTTGGTGATGGTCAAGTTTACCAGTAAAGCATGTGTTGGTGACAGTCAAGTTTACCTGTAAAGCATGTGTTGGTGACAGTCAAGTTTACCTGTAAAGCATGTGTTGGTGACAGTCAAGTTTACCTGTAAAGCATGTGTTGGTGACAGTCAAGTTTAGCTGTAAGGAGCTATGTGGTGATAGTCAAGTTTTGTTGTAAAGAATGCGTCTTAGTGATCCACTTTTCCTCGGATGGATCCTGTTTTGTGAGAAAGAGGGGCACCCACGTGCGGCCATAGGCCGAGCTGACCTTTCACCTTTTTCTCGGTGTCCTCCCCTGGAAAATTTTTGATTTTGCTTAGAAGGCCAGATAATGCTATTTTCTAGCATCTGCTGATTCAAATTGTGATGGAGATGAGGCAGACTACTTTTGAATATTTAAAAATTCAAGTGCTGTATGCCTAGGCTGTTCAAAGGCCATTTCTTGGAACTGGTAAACAAAATTTGGAATCTTTATTCTTGCATAAATTTGCATTTTATGTCCAGGTGGTGTACAGTTATCAAGGAGGGATGGAACCAACTCAGAGCTTTGAGGGAAATTATAGTTGCTTGTATTATTGTCTAGTTCAGTTTCATTGTTCAATGGACACTTCACCATAGCTGGCGGATACCAAGGTAAAATAGAAGAGGCACAAAAATCCTTTTAAACTGATCACATGTCTTTGCCGGTCTCAATCATTAACAAGTTTTCCAATGATTACAATAATCCAATTGCATAATATCCTTGTGAGTGCACTCTAAGAAAGATTAAAAAATAAACGCTATTCAGAAAAGTACCTTTTTTTCACAAAGTAAAACTTATGGAAAAAGATGAACAACTCTCATTTTCTGTGTTGGCTTGCAATACAGGCTGCCTAAACTGATCTCAAGGGTTTAAATGAATACAGTTATTGGCTATTTTCTAGAGTTTTGAACAGTTTTATATACAGTTGTGCTCAAAAGTTTGCATACCCTAACTGAATTTGTGAAATGTTGCCATTTATTTTGAAAATATGACTCATCATGCAGAAAACTAGTCGTTGATTAAAGGGTTGTGATAATGTGAAGTCATTTATCAAACATGGGTGTTTGGCTCCTTTTTAAATCATAATGATGAATGAAATCACCCAAACGGCCCTGATCATTTAGTTTACATACCCTTGAATGTTTGCCCTTTTTATATAGACATAAGGTGACGCACTCAGGTTTAAATGGCTATTAAGGGTTCCACACCTGTGGCTCTTTAAACTGTAACTAGTGTCTGTGTGTAGCCAGTGAGTTTGTTAGCTCCTGAGTGGATGCACTGATCTGGCTCGACACTGAGCCTTGGGGAGCAGAAAAGAACTGACCTTCATAACAAGGAAGTTCAACTTTTTACAGATGGGAAAGGATATAAAAAGATACCTAAATACTTTAAAATGCCAGTCAGTGCTGTTCAGTCCGTGATTTAGAGGTGGAACATTAGGGGATATGTTGATACCAAGCATAGGGGAACTTACCTTTAGGCAGAGGTAGGCAGTTGCCTAGGGCCCCATGCTTTCAAGGGGCCCCATAAAAGGTCTCATTAACTTATGATCTAGAAAGTTTTTTCATTTTTCTACTATTTTTCAACATTTTCTTATAAATCCATGCGCTCAAAAAAGCATCAAAATACTTAATCCGTTGTTTCGGGGCCCCCTTAAGTTTCCACCACAGTGGACTAGTCCAAACTGCGCATGCGCAGACCGGGATCAGGAAGATGATGGCAAAACAGACTCCCTGGCGCCAGCACGGAGAGAGCAGAAATGAAGCGGAATTAGGTAGACGCACTTTCTGATCATAGTATCTCCCCTATCAGATAAATATTAATTGTCCCACACCTGGGAAGGAGTGCAGGCCGCTAAATGAACATCTCAGAGTCACGCTTTCTTATAATTCCCAGGATTCCACCGAGCCTTGCCAGATTGAAACTCGTTTTTTGTGCATCTTGTCTGTCGATGGAATTTTATCACCTCTTTATGAGCAAAGCTACAATTTAACTCAAAATGCTGCTACTAAGCCACTGGAGATATTTACCAGGGACAAGATTTAAAGTCTTGCTTACATGACAGAGGTCGTCATGTTTCATTCAAATGGCATGAATGGCGAGATAGCGTAACACATTTCACCTCTGACAATATTAGGCCCGTTGGCAATTAGTTTTATCTGCTCACCATTCTGCGTTATTTTTCTCTTCTATATTTTTATTTCCAGCGGTGGTGACTGAATTTTTGGAGAGACAATGTATGTGCAATTGTGGATACAGTCCGGCTGTTTATAATGAGTGGTTTTCCTCTTTTGAACATATTAGACTTTCATAAAAATTAAAGCGCGCTGCACCTGGCATTCACAGGCAGCATCGCGCTCAGTACGGAGCTGGACATAATTAACTTGTCTTTCCATAACAGAAGCGGGCAGGTCTTGTCAGAGTGTGAATCCCAATAAAAAAAAGTGAATTATACATTCTGCTCACAGTGAGAACGGTTAGCAAAGTAGACTCAATTCAATGTAGGTATGCGTAAATTCTGTGACCGCACCCACAAAATCCTGCAAAAGCAAAGACTTCTACCGCGTGAATAAGTGAAAGTGATCATTACCAAAACAGCACTAGAGCGTAGGCCTTACACAGCCTAGCTGATAAAACATATAATGACGACAGACTGGCTACACGTCACGACTAATTCTGTAAACCTGTTAATAATCAGCCCGTGCTGTGATGACACGCTGTTGCTAGGGCTTTATCAGAATAAACAGAAGTGCACAACTCTTGAAAAGAATGGATTTCATTTTGGGGGCGCTAATTCATTTATGTCCACTTTGCTCCGAGAAGTTCTGAGTTTATCTCCTCTCCTGCAGGAAATTTAGGGCAAAGTCGCGAATTGAGTAACGACTGTTCTTTTTTTTTTTTTGCTTTATTTTCAATTATCTACTGCGCTGTACAGCTGCAAAATAATGAACATTGTCTCACTGGGCAAATACTTCGATACCTCATTTCATCACATTCACGGAAACGCCAGTCTTCAGTTTGATTCAGTGCTCTTTCGATATTTCTTGAGGGAACCCACGCAAAACCGGCAAGCTTAACAATATTCCTGCGTGAGTAAATTTGAGTGATAATTAGCAATACGAGGTTCAGCTATATGAAGGAGGGAAAAAAGGGTTAAAGCACTTTCTTCAAGTCAAAATCTGGGCCTTCATTCTATCTGCAAAGAACTCGGACAAACAATGGAAAAGCCATGCTCTGTGAAGTTGCATTTAACACACAGACCTTGTGCGCACTTTCCTGTGCTCGGCTTGATTATTTTCTTTCCAACTGCTTCATCAGGAGACAATGGCTAAATCCACCCCTGATACCAAGCCAATGTCAGGGAGGCCAAGAAAGATTTCAGCCCAAACTGCCAGGAGAATTGTTCGGGACACAAAGAAAAATCCACAAGCTCTGAGAAAAGATGGTGTGGTCGTTTCAAGGAGCACAATAAGGAGGTTCCTATCAAAAATGGCCGAGTTGCTAGAAGGAAGCCATTATTACACCAATCCCACAAAAAAAGCCCGCCTAAAATATGCCAGACAACACCTTGACACACCTCACAACTTCTGGAATACTGTCATTTGGAGAGACGAGACAGAAATAGAACTTTACGGTCACAACCGTAAGCGCTATGTTTGGAGAGCAGTCAACAAGGCCCATGGTGAAAAATATACCATTCCCACTGTAAAGCATGGTGGGGGCTCTCTGATGTTTTGGGGGTGTGTGAGCTCTAAAGGCACAGGGAATCTTGTGAAAATTGATGGACAGATGAATGCAGCATGCTATCAGAAAATACTGGCAGAATATTTGCATTCTTCAGCACGAAAGCTGCACATGGGACGCACTTGGACTTTCCAGCATGACAATGACCCAAAGCACAAGGCCAAGTTGCCCCTCCAGTGGTTACAGAAGAGAGGGGAAGGTTCTGGAGTGGCCATCACTGTCTCCTGACCTCAATATCATCCAGCCGCTTTGGGGAGATCTCAGATCTCAAACACACAGTTAATGCAAGATGACCAAAGAATTTGCAGGAGCTGACAACTATCACAAAAGACTGCCGTTATTGATGCTGAAGGGGGCAATACACATTATTATGAACTAAGGGTATGCACACTTTTGAACAGGGTTTATTTCATTTTTTTCCTTTACTGCCATGTTTTATTTGGTGATTGTGCCATTCTGCATGACCTACAGTTGGATATGAATCTAATAAGAAAGGAATAATAATGTGAAACATAAACATAATAAGGGTCATAGTTAATAACTATATTACTGAAAAAACTTAAACTAGAAGAAATGAGTGAGAGCCATACTCACACAATCCATTTCGTATCACCACACCCCATTTTAGGGTTTACAACGGTCGGTTGATGCAAGTGTTCGGATGGAGATGTTACCGGTGTCGACACATCCTGGTTTTTTTGTTGAATTTGGGCCATACCCTGGGGCAAATTTCAGCAAATTCCCTTAGTGTGTCACGGCCGGGAACTTAGTCAAATGTACTGTCGTTTACACACGTGGCTGTTGGAAATCTCCATTTCAGAACATATTTTTTGAACAAATATCTTCCTATCTCAGCAGTATGACATCAATTTCAACAAATTCTTTTTTATTCATAAAATATATGAGCCACAATGTGCATTGATGAGCACATGGTTATAATCATTAGTGACACTTTGTGGGGCCCCAGAATGGGTGGCCCCTCCCAAAAACAAAAAAATGTTAAAAATATCATTTTTTGTCATAAAGAAAATTGATATCGCAGGTTTCTCTGGTAAATTCTTGAACCCCATGGGGTGATTTGTCAATGCTTAAAATTATTTTGAAATAGGTGGTTTGCGCCAGAAAACGCCCTGAATGGGACTCCACCTTTTGGCTGCCTTGTTCACGCAGGTGGGCAATAACCCATGGTAATGAAATATAATTGTACTCATTTTTGTTTAAAATTTCACTATTATATTAACTTAGACATAAGATTATTAGATAGTCCTTGGATCATATATCATTTATTTACGTCATGGGAAAAAAAACAGAAGTTTGAGAAAATAGGATTTCATCTTGTTTTTTGGTGCCGAATCAAACCTTGCTATAAAATTATGCAGCTTAGGGCCTGACTCATAAACTTTAGTCACATCTTTCCCTGAGATCACCTGGTGCTGCGTTCCTACGGTCACATCTTTCCCTTAGATCACCTGGTGCTGCGTTCCTACGGTCACATCTTTCCCTGAGATCACCTGGTGCTGCGTTCCTACGGTCACATCTTTCCCTGAGATCACCTGGTGCTGCGTTCCTACGGTCACATCTTTCCCTGAGATCACCTGGTGCTGCGTTAGCATTACGGTCACATCTTTCCCTGAGATCACCTGGTCGTTCCACGGTCATCTTTCCCTGAGATCACCTGGTGCTGCGTTCCCACGGTCACATCTTTCCCTGAGATCACCTGGTGCTGCGTTCCCACGGTCACATCTTTCCCTGAGATCACCTGGTGCTGCGTTCGTTCCACGGTCACATCTTTCCCTGAGATCACCTGGTGCTGCGTTCCCACGGTCACATCTTTCCCTGAGATCACCTGATGCTGCGTTCCCACGGTCACATCTTTCCCTGAGATCACCTGATGCTGCGTTCCACGGTCACATCTTTCCCTGAGATCACCTGGTGCTGCGTTCCCCACGGTCACATCTTTCCCTGAGATCACCTGGTGCTGCGTTCCTACGGTCACATCTTTCCCTGAGATCACCTGGTGCTTTCCCTGAGATCACCGTGCTCCCACGGTCACATCTTTCCCTGAGATCACCTGGTGCTGCGTTCCCACGGTCACATCTTTCCCTGAGATCACCTGGTGCTGCGTTCCCACGGTCACATCTTTCCCTGAGATCACCTGGTGCTGCGTTCCCACGGTCACATCTTTCCCTGAGATCACCTGGTCTGCATTCCTTTCCCTCACATCTTTCCTGAGATCACCTGGTGCTGCGTTCCTACGGTCACATCTTTCCCTGAGATCACCTGGTGCTGCGTTCCTACGGTCACATCTTTCCCTGAGATCACCTGGTGCTGCATTCCTACGGTCACATCTTTCCCTGAGATCACCTGGTGCTGCGTTCCTACGGTCACATCTTTCCCTGAGATCACCTGGTGCTGCGTTCCTACGGTCACATCTTTCCCTGAGATCACCTGGTGCTGCGTTCCTACGGTCACATCTTTCCCTGAGATCACCTGGTGCTGCTTTCCCTACGGTCACATCTTTCCTGAGATCACCTGGTCTGCGCGTTCCCACGGTCACATCTTTCCCTGAGATCACCTGGTGCTGCTTTCCCTCACGGTCACATCTTTCCCTGAGATCACCTGGTGCTGCATTCCTACGGTCACATCTTTCCCTGAGATCACCTGGTGCTGCGTTCCTACGGTCACATCTTTCCCTGAGATCACCTGGTGCTGCGTTCCTACGGTCACATCTTCCCTGAGATCACCTGGTGCTGCGTTCCTACGGTCACATCTTTCCCTGAGATCACCTGGTGCTGCGTTCCTACGGTCACATCTTTCCCTGAGATCACCTGGTGCTGCGTTCCTACGGTCACATCTTTCCCTGAGATCACCTGGTGCTGCGTTCCACGGTCACATCTTTCCCTGAGATCACCTGGTGCTGCGTTCCCACGGTCACATCTTTCCCTGAGATCACCTGGTGCTGCGTTCCTACGGTCACATCTTTCCCTGAGATCACCTGGTGCTGCGTTCCTACGGTCACATCTTTCCCTGAGATCACCTGGTGCTGCGTTCCCACGGTCACATCTTTCCCTGGGATCACCTGGTCACATCTTTCCTGGTCACATCTTTCCCTGAGATCACCTGGTGCTGCGTTCCTACGGTCACATCTTTCCCTGAGATCACCTGGTGCTGCGTTCCTACGGTCACATCTTTCCCTGAGATCACCTGGTGCTGCGTTCCTACGGTCACATCTTTCCCTGAGATCACCTGGTGCTGCTGCGTTCCACGGTCGGTCATCTTTCCCTGAGATCACCTGGTGCTGCGTTCCTCACGGTCACATCTTTCCTGAGATCACCTGGTGCTGCGTTCCCACGGTCACATCTTTCCCTGGAGATCACCTGGTGCTGCGTTCCCCACGGTCACATCTTTCCCTGAGATCACCTGGTGCTGCGTTCCTACGGTCACATCTTTCCCTGAGATCACCTGGTGCTGCGTTCCTACGGTCACATCTTTCCCTGAGATCACCTGGTGCTGCGTTCCTACGGTCACATCTTTCCCTGAGATCACCTGGTGCTGCGTTCCTACGGTCACATCTTTCCTGAGATCACCTGGTGCTGCGTTCCTACGGTCACATCTTTCCCTGAGATCACCTGGTGCTGCATTCCTACGGTCACATCTTTCCCTGAGATCACCTGGTGCTGCATTCCTACGGTCACATCTTTCCTGAGATCACCTGGTGCTGCGTTCCTACGGTCACATCTTTCCCTGAGATCACCTGGTGCTGCGTTCCTACGGTCACATCTTTCCCTGAGATCACCTGGTGCTGCGTTCCTACGGTCACATCTTTCCCTGAGATCACCTGGTGCTGCATTCCTACGGTCACATCTTTCCTGAGATCACCTGGTGCTGCGTTCCTACGGTCACATCTTTCCCTGAGATCACCTGGTGCTGCATTCCTACGGTCACATCTTTCCCTGAGATCACCTGGTGCTGCGTTCCTACGGTCACATCTTTCCCTGAGATCACCTGGTGCTGCGTTCCTACGGTCACATCTTTCCCTGAGATCACCTGGTGCTGCGTTCCTACGGTCACATCTTTCCCTGAGATCACCTGGTCACATCTTCCCTGAGTTCACCTGGTGCGGGTCCCACGGGTCACATCTTTCCCTGAGATCACCTGGTGCTGCATTTCCTCCACGGTCACATCTTTCCCTGAGATCACCTGGTGCTGCGTTCCACGGTCACATCTTTCCCTGAGATCACCTGGTGCTGCGTTCCCTCACGGTCACATCTTTCCCTGAGATCACCTGGTGCTGCGTTCCTCACGGGTCACATCTTTCCCTGAGATCACCTGGTCTTTCCCACGGTCACATCTTTCCTGAGATCACCTGGTGCTGCGTTCCCACGGTCACATCTTTCCTGAGATCACCTGGTGCTGCATTCCACGGTCACATCTTTCCCTGAGAGATCACCTGGTGCATGCGTCACCCTCCCACGGTCACATCTTTCCCTGAGATCACCTGGTGCTGCGTTCCTACGGTCACATCTTTCCCTGAGATCACCTGGTGCTGCATTCCTATAGTGGAATTCCAGATTCTAGATATTGCTTCATACCCTGTTTCCATGAAATTATGTCTCATGTATTTATAATAAGGAATGAAAATGAAAATGAATAAATGAAAACTGGCCACATCTGATAATGTTGAGAGTTATCGGAGTTTCTGTAGTGATAATTTAAATGAATGATTGAAAACAGGTCGTGACCAATCATTAATTTTAAGGGATTGTTTTTAGCCTCCCCTGTCGCCAGTTCACCAGCCCCCACTGAATGGTATGTACTTTAGGTTGTTTTGTGGAGAGTTGGTATGAAAATAGTGATGTAATCATCAACGTCTTGAAGCAATCAAACAAAGGACTTTAGTCATGGCCTGTTTCTGTTCATAACAGAATGGCTGGGTGCCATTCCAGAACACAATATGTGTACTCTCTGCACCTGAACTGCAAGATCAGAGTGCCAAGTTTTAATAAGCTTCCTCCTCAGGACAATGCCCGCAGTCAGAAGAAGTTGACATCAGACAGATTGTACGGAAAGTGGGCGCGGGTGTTGCTAGAGAAAGTAAATTGGTAGGCTTGTTTTTATTGCGAACTGTATGTGGGTTACCCATACATCACTGAGAGTATGAAATTAAGTATCTATGTGAGCAGAAACTTTATTGTAATCTTCACAGTTTTTGTGTAATTGTAAATTAATTTTGAAATTTCAGCAATTAAGAAGATGGATATAGTCCCACTTTTCAAAGCCCATAGTTTAAAGATTATTTTTTTGGGAATTTTTCCTTTATTTGACAGTTATACAGTGTAGAGAGGCAGGGGAGAGGAATGGGGGAAGACATGCAGCAAATGACCTGAGCTGGAATCGAACCCAGGTGGCTGCGGGAAGGGCACAGCCTTTATGGTAGGCGCGCTTCGACCGATGAGCCACCGGGGCGCCCCCCAAAGCCCATGGTTTATTGCAGTTGCGAACGTTAAGTTTATTTCTGTCCAACACTGTAACGTTCACAACAACGGGCCTGACAAGCAAGTGCCTTGGAATGAAACTTGGCTGTCCCTCACAAACTATTTTCTTTTGTTTGCACATTTTGCTGACATATATAACTCGATCCCAGTTTACAGTCCCCTTGAAATAAAGTGATCTTTAGGTTGCTCACGTTAATTCCGTCCATCGGATGTCTGTAACATTCGCAATATTTGGCACCCAATCTACACTTGCCCGCCAGAACAAGGAGAGGGTGAATCATACTGCCCATGCGCAGATTAGCGGTGATTTCGTTGAAGGCTGAGCCAGCAAGATCAGCATGCAGGAAAGTGAGCTTAATTCATGCAAATAATTCCTTCCAGAAAGTAACATTCGCATCAAGTTAAGGATCAAAGTCTTTAACAGTTGAAGTATGTAATTTTGATGGATATTTTTGGGTAATCGGTTGAATAATAGCATGATAAATGTTTGAGTCCTCCGTCCCGATACTTGCCATTTATTTTGATTGGGGATTCCCCATGTACAGGCTCGTTTTTGGTGTGCGAATGTTACACTGGACGGATAATACTGTTGAAAACATTACACTTGGACAGAAGAGCTGTGTTCAAGCGAATGTTACTTAAGGACATAATTTGCCAATTGCGAACGTTATTTATGACGAAATCAGAGGTCGCGTAACGGAATATTTTCCGTCATTGATGGATTTTTTTTTAATAATGACAGAACATTTTGAAGGCCGTCCGTCATTTTGACAGAATGTAATTCACACCCCCGCCCAATTGGTGGTGGGTGTCATATTGTCTCGAGCATTGTCTTTGATCTGTATGGTCCAGCATTCCTCATATTTTTGTAATATGATCATTTGCTCTTCATTCGTAAAATATGCTGCTTTGCTGCCGGTAGACGATTGGTCATATGCTACAAACGCTGTCTCTGTTATGTGAACACCCAGATATCTAGGTCGGGAAAGCCCCGGTTGACATAACGAGACATGTAATTTGTAAATATTTTCCGTCCTCTGTATTTTAAATTATTCCCTTCAATAACATTCACAACATTGTCAAAATTACATAACCCCATATTTCAGAAATGGTAGCATGGACTGCTCCCATATTTTTGGCGAAGGTTTCTTGTTCAACAAAGATTCATATGCCACATTTGTTTGACATTAATTTTTAATTTACTTGAGTGCAGGGGAATAAGACTATGTGTGCCCACTTTCTATAGAATATGCCATCATTTATTGTTATTTTTATTATTTTAGTTGTTTCCACAAAATTCTGTCCTAAAAGTGTCTGGGCAGCAAAAACTTCAAGGTGTAGAGACAGCAAACTTGGTAGGTAGGATCCTGACCTCCCAAGGATGTCACACAAGTACAATGGCGCAAAAAATACCTCTAGGTGGCGCTATGATAAACACAATTACGTTTTGGGTCATATCTCAGCCTGTGTATGGAATTTTTGAAATATTCTTTTTTCGTCTGATTCCCTGGAATCTCCCAAATCTAATGCGCTCATTTCTGCCAATTTCAGCCATGATATTTTTCCCGGCAATTTCAAAAAACTAAACGTGAAAGTAGAACAAACTAGTCTGTTTGCATGAAATTTGGTATGAATGATCTACATCAGTGGTCTTCAACGTCGTTCCTGGGTACCCACTGTGTATGCTGGTTTTTGTTCCAACCACAAGTGTAATCGCAGGATTTTAACAAGCTGTTAATGTCTTAATTAGTTGTTTTTCATGTTTAGCCTTGTTACTTACCGTCTTTGGCCAAATGTTACATAGAAACATCCATACATGCTATGAAGAATTAAATACCCTTGAAGATAGCGGTTTTATTTCTATACTGCAAGAAATTTCAAGCATAACATTTCAAACAGATCAAATTGGACACTGAGGAACCCCAAATTAGGCTGCTGGACTCAACTATTTCAGGTTATTTCAAAAAAACTTCAGGTGAACTTAATTAGACCAGCATAACACAAAACTGGTTTGACTCTTCGAATAAGAGTCCAGCTCTGTCGAATAAATTTGTCATGATGTGCCAATTAGTTTTCACCAATTAGGAGCCAACTACATCTTTAATTTGATTGGTTACATTGTTTTCTCTCATTTTATGCTGTTATTTCCAAAGCATCGCAATGTGGGTTTGGCATTTTTGGGGATATAGGCATCGCCCTGTCTGTTCGTCTGTCTGTCTGTCTGTCCATCTGTCAGTCCGTCCGTCCGTAATCATTTTGTTTCTGGAGCAGAACTCGGAAACTATGCAATATATCAGCACCAAACTTGGTACATGTATTCTATGTATAGTCTAGATGTGCCTTTTGCTACTTTGGAAATTTCGGGTTTGCTATTTTTGTCGTTTCCATGGAAACAAATCTGGACTTAGTGCAAATTACACCGTGTTCGTTTCTTGAGCAAAACTGAAAAACCATGCAAGATATCAGCACCAAACTTTGTACATGTATTCTATATATAGTCTAGATGTGCCTTTTGCTACTTTGGAAACTTCAGGATTACTATTTTTGCCATTTCCATGGAAACAAATCTGGACTTAGTGCACAGCAGGCCTAGTTTGTTTCCGGCGCAGAACTCAAAAACCGTTCAATATATCTTACTGAAACTTTGCATGTGTATTACTCACATACTGAAGTGGTGCCTTTTGATATTTTCTGATTTCTAAAAATATTATTTTTTTCGTTTCCATGGAAACCAGTTGCATTTGGACTCTGTACGGAGATAGGTTCGTTTCCGGAGCACAAGTCAAAAACCATTCATTATATCTTTCTGAAACTTTGCTTGTGTATCACCCACATACTGAAGTGGTGCCTTTTGATATTTTCAGATTTCTGAAATTTTTTTTTTCCGTTTCCATGGAAACGAGTTGGATTTGGACTCTGTACAGAGATGGGTTCGTTTCCGGAGCAGAACTCAAAAACCGTTCATTATATCTTTCTGAAACTTCCCGTGCGAACCATGACCGTGGTTGACCTTGGTTGACCTTGGTTGACCCTGGTTCAAGTAACCTTGGTCAACCCTGGTCAAACCATGGTTTTGACATTTTTGTTAAATGGAACACCATGGTTGACCTTGGTTGACCTCAGTTCACCATGGTCAACCATGGTTAAAGCATGGTTAAAAATGGTCAACCATGGTTAACCATGGTGCAAAAACTCCCCAAGCGGGTGCAACCATGCTTCAACCATGGTCGGCCATTTTTAACCATGCTTTAACCATGGTTGACCATGGTGAACCGGGGTCAAGCAAGGTCAACCATGGTTACGGTTCGCAGGGGTTTGTATGTGCATTACCCAAGTACTGAAGTGGTGCCTTTTCATATTTTCAAATTTCTGAAATTATTTTTTTTTCCCTATCCATGGAAGCGACATGGATTTGGACTCAGTTGCAAGGCTGGGTTTGTTTCCGGAGCAGACCTAAAACACTGTTCATTAATGACTCCTGTTTTATTATTGCCTTTGTCAACATGTGGTTCATAGTCTTTGGTAGATGTTGCCAGTACATACTTCCGGATAATTCCAGAGGAAAATCACCTCAACATTCTTATTTGAATTTCTTTGAAGGTGTAGGATTGACATGACTTTCGCAAATAATCAGGGGCCGGGGGGATATGTCATCTTCTGATGACTCTTGTTTTAAATTCTTGATGGCAAACGCAGCTCTTTCTGTTATCTTGTGATTTAAGAGGGCAAATAACTGCTCTAAACATTAAATACACTTAATTAAGGCAAATTAACAGCTTGTTAAAATCCTGCGATTACAATTTTGGTTGGAACAAAAGCCAGCATACACAGTGGGTCCTCAGGAACAACGTTGAAGACCACTCATCTACATAGTATGCTGACAAAATTCAAAGTTACATGTCAATCAGTATTTAAGGCGTGGCCCTTATTGATTCTATTGCCTATATCTTGTGATGTGATTGTCAAAACTTGATGAAACTTAATACACACAACCATTACAACATTCTTTAGAAGCACATCAAATTTTGTTAAATTCCGTCCATAGGGGACGCTATAATTGAAACATGTCAGTATTCAAGAACCGCTTGAGATTAAAATCTGAAGTTTGGTATACTTATACTTGGTCCCATTTGGACGCAGTGCCTAAAACCCTCGTCGCACTAGAGGCGGAATGAGCCGGAATGCCGTCGGAATGAAAATTCTTTGTAAAACTGGATATTCGAAGTGTGTTCTAAAAATTCTGACTGAATTCTGAGTGCATTCCAAATATTCGGGCCCATTCTTGTGGCCGGCCCGAATGTTTTGCTCATGCTCAAAACTTTCCAGGTGCATTCGAAGAGGAGAAATATTGAACGGCATTCGAAGTGTATTCTAACTGCGCTCTGACTGCATTATAAATATTCTTACGGCATTCCAACAGCATTCAAAACATTCTGATTGCATTCGAGGGAGAATCAAAACGGCAAGCCACGTCAAATCCTGCCAGAATGTCCTGAATGCACCTCGAATGAGCCAGAATGCACCTCGAATGCATCTCGATTGCTGCAGGAATCTTTCGATATTAAAACAATTCAGCTGGAATGCACTTTGAATGCTGTTAGAATCTTTCGATTGCCGCTGGAATCAGTGGCGGCTGGTGAACTGGCGATAGAGGAGGCTGAAACTCATCCTTTGCAAATTATGATTGGTCATGATCTGTTTTCAATCATTCATTTCCATTACCATTACAGAAACTCCGAAAACTCTCAACATTATCAGGTGTGGCCAGTTTTCATTAATAACGCATACCTGTTAACTCTCACGCATTCGGCGTCAGTTTTAGTGGCATATTTACGTTCCCCTGCTGTGGTCAGCAATTACTCAATCAACGCATATGGGACACTTGTGTTACATTCTAAATACATTCTGAGTATTCAAGCTGCATTCTGTTTGAATTCTTGGACGTTCCAACCATATTCGGCGGCCATTCCGGGTGCGTTCTGACTGCATTCGAGGTGAATTAGTAAAGCATTCGAGGCACCTTCCAACCAGACTTTGGGTGGTGTTCAGGCAGCAACTGAACCGCTTTTCGCACGGCATTGAAGTGTATTCTAAATATTCTGACTGCATTCTAACAGCATTCTAAATATTCCTACTGTGTTCCAACTACATTCAAGCTGCATTCAAGAGCTAATACACCCAGAATGAGCAAGAATTATTTGAAGCGGGTTCGAAGCGCATTCTAAGTATTCGAACGGCATTCTTTCAAAGCTGTAAGAATTTTGGTCAATTTGAAATTCCCGCCCTAATATTGCGCAAATTCTTCATTCCAACTGGTTCTGCTTGATTCCTGCTGATTTTGAATAAGTGTGACGGGGGCATGAAGTATGGATCGGCTGAATTTCCAAAATGGCTGTCAAACAGCCAATCAAAATTCAATGGCTAATATTTGCTATTGAGAATGGCCAATCTTCATGAAACTTGATAGTTTTTATTTGTCATTATGGATGAGCCTATGTACCAAATATGAATGAAATTGGCCACAAGGGGGCGTTAGAATAAATACATTTTCATTTTTCCTTATATTTTATGAAATATTGGACTTAGAATAAAAGCTTTTCTCTCCAGGGCTTCATTGAAAGTTCTACCAAACCTATTGCTGCTAATTTCTGCCTTCAGATTTTCCCGCCATTTTCAAAAAACTAAAAGCAAAAGTAAAACAAACTTGTCTAAGGCCCTTCATCCAATTTGCGGACCCCGATGATCACCGCTTGCGGTTATATTTAATTAATTATTATTGCCATTATTGTTGTCACTGTTACTGCTTATTAATTATATGTAGGTTTTTTCCCTTGTACCTGTGCCTACTTTTATACCAATATACAATGGCTCTAATTTCTTGGCGCAGCGTGGCGTAGCGTGGCGTAGCGTGGCGCAGCCCATGCAGTGGTAATTTCGTCCGTTGCGGCCCGCGCAATGGTAATTTCGTGCGGTGCAACACCGTGCGTAGCCACTTTGGCAATTTGGTAGACGGACGTGCGCCGAGATGGGTGTGGCGGCATAGTAGGGGGAGGTGTCACATATTCATCATGACGCAGTGACAATTTCGAGGCAAAAGGCTCCGCCGAAAGTGCGCAGAGAGCCCGCCAGCTCCAACCTGGTTTACTTTCTGTGCAGTGGTAATTTGGCTGACCGGCGCACAGTGCACACACGTCACTGAAACCTCACAGGCAGGTTTCCACAATGTCATGTCTTTGACCGCAAATACCCCTGTCTGCAACGTGCGAGAGAGAGAGAGAGAGAGAGAGATGTGTGTGCATGTGGGCGCGAGTGCGTGTGTAGGCTATGTGGGCATGTGTCCTTCAGCTGCTTTCACGCCGGACGCGAAACGAATTTTTCGCACAACAGATTACATTCAAAGTCAATGCAAAGACGCGAATACACGCGTTTTGCGTGTATTCGCGTCTCTGCATTGACTTTGAATGTAATCTACCGTGCGGAAAATTTGTTTTTGTGCTGGTTTATTATTATTATTATTAGGGGTTCAAGCCCGTAGGGCTGAAACCCTATTGTTTTTGTGCTGGTTTATTATTATTATTATTATTATTATTTTTCTTCTTCTTCAGAAATGTTTTCGCAAATTCCCGTGAGATGGTAAATGATAGAGACCTGAAATTTTGCACATTGGTTGGAAGTTGTGTGTAAATGCTGACCAAGGCATTTTTAACTCAGTAGGCCTGATGGTGGCGCTATAATTCAAGAAAAACAGGTTTTCACTTTAAAGGTCATAACTCCTAGGCTGTAAGTCCGATTCACACGAAACTTGGTACAGACATTCTTTGGTCCATTCTCTACAACTTTCCTATAAGGACCTCTAAGATCCGCCATATTTGATTTTCTGAAATTTTGAATTCTTTGAAAAACACATTTTTGACATTTCCTCCTAGGCCGTAGGTCCGATTCCTTCGAAATTTGCTGTGGATCATCAGTGGACCAAGATTATCAAAGTGCATAAAGCTTGTTGAAATCTCATTTCGTTTCCAAGATATTGACCAATGAACTTCAGCAGGGGCGTGGCTTAGCACAAAAATGGACAAAATTCAACAACCATTGGGCCAATCATCACAGAACTTGCAGAATATGTCCATATAAGTACCAGGAACATACCTTGACAGTTTCATGCAAATCGGCCAATAGGGGGCGCTATAACACAAATCCGACTATAAATCAGCAATTGTTTGTCCTATGGCCATAAAACTCACAGGATATATTCATATAAGTACTTGAAACATACTCTGAAAATTTCATTCAAATTGATTGATAGGGGGCGCTATAAATGCAAAACAAAGCAGTGTGGTATAACACAAATCAGACTATAAATCAGCAATTGTTTGTCCTATAGCCATAAAACTCACAGGATATATTCATATAAGTACTTGAAACATACTCTGAAAATTTCATTCAAATTGACTGATAGGGGGCGCTATAAATGCAAAACAAAGCAGTGTGGTATAACACAAATCAGACTATAAATCAGCAATTGTTTGTCCTATAGCCATAAAACTCACAGGATATATTCATATAAGTACTTGAAACATACTCTGAAAATTTCATTCAAATTGACAGATAGGGGGTGCTATAAATGCAAAACAAAGCAGTGCGGTATAACACAAATCAGACTATAAATCAGCAATTGTTTGTCCTATAGCCAATAAACTCACAGGATATATTCATATAAGTACCTGAAACATACTCTGAAAATTTCATTCAAATTGTCCGATAGGGGGCGCTATAAATGCAAAACAACGCAGTGCGGTTTAACACAAATCCGACTATAAATCAGCAATTGTTTGTCCTATGGCCATAAAACTCACAGGATATATTCATATAAGTACTTGAAACATACTCTGAAAATTTCATTCAAATTGATTGATAGGGGGCGCTATAAATGCAAAACAAAGCAGCACGGTATAACACAAATCCGACTATAAATCTGCAATTGTTTGTCCTATAGCCATAAAACTCACAGGATATATTCATATAAGTACTTGAAACATACTCTGAAAATTTCATTCAAATTGACTGATAGGGGGCGCTATAAATGCAAAACAAAGCAGTGTGGTATAACACAAATCAGACTATAAATCAGCAATTGTTTGTCCTATAGCCATAAAACTCACAGGATATATTCATATAAGTACTTGAAACATACTCTGAAAATTTCATCCAAATTGACGGATAGGGGTGCTATAAATGCAAAACAAAGCAGTGCGTATAACACAAATCAGACTATAAATCAGCAATTGTTTGTCCTATAGCCATAAAACTCACAGGATATATTCATATAAGTACCTGAAACATACTCTGAAAATTTCATTCAAATTGTCAGATAGGGGGCGCTATAAATGCAAAACAAAGCAGTGCGGTATAACACAAATCAGACTATAAATCAGCAATTGTTTGTCCTATAGCCATAAAACTCACAGGATATATTCATATAAGTACTTGAAACATACTCTGAAAATTTCATTCAAATTGACGGATAGGGGGTGCTATAAATGCAAAACAAAGCAGTGCGGTATAACACAAATCAGACTATAAATCAGCAATTGTTTGTCCTATAGCCATAAAACTCACAGGATATATTCATATAAGTACTTGAAACATACTCTGAAAATTTCATTCAAATTGACGGATAGGGGGTGCTATAAATGCAAAACAAAGCAGTGCGGTATAACACAAATCAGACTATAAATCAGCAATTGTTTGTCCTATAGCCATAAAACTCACAGGAAATATTCATATAAGTACGTGAAACATACTCTGAAAATTTCATTCAAATTGTCTGATAGGGGGCGCTATAAATGCTAAAACAAAGCAACGTGGTATAACAAAAATCAGACAATAAATCATAAACAGTTTTTCCAATCATTACAAAACTCACAGGATATGTCCACATAAGAACCTGAAACATAGCCTGAAAGTTTCAATCAAATCGACTAGTAGGGGGTGCCATAAATGCACAAAATAGCCTAACATAACACAACTCAGACTATGCATCATAAGTTGTTAGTCCAATCATTACACTGGCAAAATAGGTCCACATAAATACCTGCAACACACTCTTAAAGTGGTTTGTCCCCCGCCGTCACGATAGCGAGCGGAGCGGGAGACATTGTATTCAACTCCGTCCGGCCGTCCATCATGTCCCGTTTGTTCTGAACGCGATATCTCAAGAACAGTTTGACTGATTCCATTCATCTTTGGTGTTAAGGTATATTGGTGTGATACGCCGATCCCAGTAGATTTCCGTGACCTCGGCATTATTCTCAAGGTCATTACGATCATTTGACCACTTACAAATTCCTTGTCAACATGATATCTCAAGAACGGTTCGACCGATTCCATTCATCTTTGGTGTCCAGATGTATTAGGGGCGGGGGACATAGTATTCAGCTCCATCCGTCCACCCGGCCGTCCGTCCGTCCATCCCGTCCCGTTTGTTGTGAACGTGATATCTCAAGAACGGTTCAACCGATTCCATTCATCTTTGGTGTCAAGGTGTATTAGGGGCGGGGGACATAGTATTCAGCTCCGTCCGTACGTCCGTCCGTCCGTCATGTCCCGTTTGTTGTGAACGTGATATCTCAAGAAGGGTTTGACCGATTCCATTCGTCTTTGGTGTCAAGGTGTATAAGGGGCGGGGGACATAGTATTCAGCTCTGTCCGCCCGTCCGTCTGTCCATCATGTCCCATTTGTTGTGAACGCAATATCTCAAGAAAGGTTTGACCGATTCCATTCATCTTTGGTGTCAAGGTGTATTAGGGGCGGGGGACATAGTATTCAGCTCCGTCCGTCCGTCCGTCCTGCCCCGTTTGTTGTGAACGCAATATCTCAAGAACGGTTTGACCGATTCCATTCATCTTTGGTGTTAAGGTATATTAGTGTGATACGCCGACCCCAGTAGATTTCCGTGACCTTGGCATTATTCTCAAGGTCATTACGATCATTTGACCACTTACAAATACCTTGTCAACATGATATCTCAAGAACGGTTTGACCGATTCCATTCATCTTAGGTGTCGAGGTGTATTAGGGGAATGCTCACAGCCCACTCGATTTACTTGACCTTGCCATTATTCTCAAGGTCATTACGACCATTTGACCACTTACAAATACCTTGTCAACATGATGTCTCGAGCGGTTTGACCGATTCCATTCATCTTTGGTGTCAAGGTGTATTAGGGGCGGGGGATATAGAATTCAGCTCCATCTGTCCGGCCGTCCGTCCGTCCCATCCCGTTTGTTGGGAACGCAATATCTCAAGAACGGTTTGACTGATTCCATTCATCTTTGGTGTCAAGGTGTATTAGGGTCGGGGGACATAGTGTTCAGTTCCTTCAGTCCGTCCGGCCGGCCGTCCGTCCGTCACGTCCCGTTTGTTGTGAACGCGAAATCTCGAGAACGCTTTGACCGATTTTATTCATCTTTGGCTTCAATGTGTAATTTTGTGATACGCCGACCCCAGTCGATTTCCGTCACCTGGCGGGGGCCATGGCCACGCTTAGTGGCAACACTTGTTAATTAAGCTGTTAAAGCTTTCAACTACTAATGGTCTTTCGTGACTTGAACCCCGGAATTGCCGCTTGCGGCTATATTTCTGTTTGTTGTTTTGTTATAGCCTTCATCTGAGGAGAGGTTTCATCATGTCTTATTTTATAATTATTAATAAACAAATCTACATATATATATATATACACAGTACCAGTCAAAAGTTTGGACACACGTTGCTATATATATGTATGTGTGTGTGCGTGTGTGTGCGTTTGTGTTTACACAATACTGGGTAACGAAAAAGTGACACAAACATGAAAATTTCAAAATCATTCAAGGCACAGAAAACCAACTTTATTTGATTCTTCACTGGTATAAGACTGGCATATAACAGCACGAAGATAGTCTGTCAACAGCAGGTATGAGAAAATGGCATCAGAATACAGCCTACAGAGTACATACAGAATGCAATGATCCTGTCAAAGTATTCCAAAGAAAAATTCTTTGATATTTACAAACGGGTTAAAAAAAAACATGTTCATTTCAAAGCCCAAATTCGACTTTTCATACTGTCGTTTCATAGGTTTTATAGGCTACATTATATTTATATAACTGTTCTATACATAACACAGTTGTTATGGAACCTGCGCAGGCTCATTTTATATACTGTGTCTGTGTGTCAAGTAAATCTCTGAACATGTAATGTAATGTAATGTTTTGGACTTCTGCGGTAACTTAAGCAGTGAGATTTGTTTCATTCTCTCGTGCGGTAATTCAGCTTGTATAGCGGATCATTTGTGTTCAATACTGCCTGTACAAAAGTAGTTGCTGTTCGGATTCAAATAAACAAATACTACGACTGGATCATTATTGCAGCGATTAAAAGCCTATGTTTCAGCTGGCAATAATTATTTTAACCCTGATGGATTTAGAGCGTAGCTTCTTATTTACTTAAAAAGTCATGTCGGAAGATTCAGAGGGGGCAAATTATAGGCCTTCACCATCATGTATTATAAGTTATCATAACTGTTATTAATCAGACAAAAAAATTTATCGAACTTTGACCCCTCACAGTTAGAGTCACAAGCTTTCTGCTTTATTTTTTGAGGATATCCTACAAACCCATACGTAGCCATGATGTAATTTCGAATTGTAATAAAACAACAAACAATCAAAACTGATTGAAACTGCTTTACGAGGAGCTGCTATTTGTGGTCCAAAATATAAATAGATTGCAGATCTTCTGTGCTTCGCGTGCAAAATCCCCAACAGTCTAATTAATACATGTGATATGTTAGAGGATAGTTTACAAAAATAATTTACGGAAGCATAACATTCATCAAGGCGGAGAAGAAATGGGCACGAATCAGAGATGTGCGGTCAGGGGAGGCAGTGACTTCACCTTTTTATCGCTAGAATTTTCAATCTGTTTCCACATACTATTCCTGATTGACAATCAATCAGTTTTAACTTTTTTTACCAAACAATTAAGACCTAGCCTAGGCTATATGTAGCCTATAATGATTAAGAGGTGATAATTGATAAATGATTTGAGACTGCAAGGATGGAGATTTTAATAATTAATTAGTAAAAATCTCAACTCTCTCAGTAATTCTGTGTATCATTTTGACCTTCTGTTCATTGGATTATGAAAGAAGACGAAAATAAACTCCATACGTATTTAAGGGGGAAAACATTATTGTAAACATATTGACCACGCATTGAATACGGAATAAGAAAGGTTTTAATATTTGTTAATGGCATTGCGTTAGCTTCCTATAAGCAAATATGGCCTAATTTGCTTTCTCGTCAGCATTTTGAGTTCCATGCACTGAGCAATAATGTCGTGGTTGAAATTGGCACGCCATTCTGCCGTTTAGTCTTAGTAAATTAGTATATCCTCTGATTGCTGATCAAGCAAGTTTGTATATGGAAGGTAGGGACATGTCCCTACCAATATTTTGGGAAGCCGGATTGTCCCTACCAATATTTCAGCGAACTTATCATCTTTCCAGACAAGCCATATAAGACCCAGTTGCAGAGGATACGTCTCCAAGACAACCAATTTATGCATTCTAGCATATGATTGGTTGAAAGGGCGGGGCTACCTGAAGCCTAAAAGTCAAGAATAAACTGACCACTCTATTCAGGTCATGAATGTTCATTTTTGTCTAAAGCGAGACTTGAAACGCGCAACTGGATCGCCAGCTCTGATTACATGTGTTTGCAATGGCTTACCCGTAGAAGAGAACCGTAATTTGGCATTTGTTCCAGATTTTTCTTCATCACGTAACCATGGCCCAACTCATGAAATACATTGATATTACCTTACATAGCTTCATATCACTTTTGTGAAAATTTCATTGTCTGAGAGCGTGAGAAAAAAAAGTCGCTCCATGTTAAGTCATGCTGCTAATATTTCGCCAAACTGAATGCCAAGTGTAATGTTGGTTAAGTGATCTAATTAGTCAGAAATAGATAAAACAAGTGAAAACTTGCTAGCTACCTTCAGTTAGTTTTTACCGGAAAATAATGTCAACGAATGTTAATTAAACATGTTCGCTAATTTCAACTAGCGAACTAAACCTGGTTTCTGTCACAGGTTGGTCAGTAATCGGGTTGCTAGCGGTCGTAAATATAAGCCAGGAGGATATGTCAAATTATGAGGTGAATTTCAGCTTTGAAATCCCGCGAAGGTGCCATTATTAATAATTATTTTATGTGCAGGAACCACAGCAGCAAGCTAGAGAAACAGAGCAAGCTGTTGAGGACACAGGTGTATCAGGGCTTCAGGTGAGGTCATAATTGTGACTTATACTTTGGAATTATAGGGAAAGCATTAAACTTAGTGTCATGATGTTCAGCAAATATAACCTTTGAAAGTCAAAATGTCCCAACCAACTTTGGCTCAGTGGGGAAATGAAAGAAACACGTAATCGTAAATCTAACATGATCCAGTCCAATAAAACGTGCACTATGCAAGTTTGTTGACATCACTTCTGTTGACATTCGAATTCAAACAAAACGGAGGTAGCTCGCCCCTCCCTCCCATAGTTCCTTCCCTCCCATGCTTCCGTAACTGTCAACTCTTGTCGGTGATTGGCCGGAACGGTTTGTTATGTTATGGGACACGGCCTGTGCCCCTTGTGTTTATTTGCAGTTCGTGACGCCTGTGCGGTCTCCAGAGCCTGGGTTTTCTTTTTTACAGTGAATTTAGGGGCAGGCAGCTAGCGGATCGTGGGGAGATGTCGGCGAATTGAGACAAAAAAATTATCGCACAGAAAATAAACGAACTTGCATAGTGCACCTTTAAAGCTCGGTTAGCGGCTTGTCCAATTCATAGTCAGTGGTCCATTTTGAAGTGTTTATCGCGGCTGCAACTGCGTTACCACACATTAAGATGCTTAATAGGGAGGATTGCGAGCTGACTTGCTAATGTAGTTATATATCTACTCACTTGTATTAATGTCCAGGGGCCTCATTTATAAACGGTGCGTAGGCAGAAAAAAGATGCATACGTCACTTTCTTTGCAGATTTCTGATTCATAAAAACAAACATGACATTAAAAAAGGGGGAAATTGTTAAGCTTATGCACAATATCAATAAATTCCAAGTTCATCCTGATTATATAAATGAAAATTGCATGCAGTTTATTTTACCCAAAGGTTTGTAAATTAGGTTATTTTCTACTAAATGCCATTTTAATTTTTTTGCACGTACATATTATTTCAGTATGAAATCCACGCAAATTTTTATAAATAAGGCCCCTGGTTACTACATCTGAGCGGGAGTCATGAGTGCGCTGAGATGATTTACAGCTGTCAGTTAAGGTTGTGGCAAGTTTATGTATGTGGCATCTTTGCATGAAAATTATGGAGGCACCTTCCGTAGCATAATTAAAAAAACGGAGAAACACTCATTCGAATAATCTCTGTACACAGCAAAGGCAGTATCTGCCCTCAGATTTACAAAAAATTTTCCACCTCGCACGCTATGCACGCTCGCATCACATACGTGTCCCTACCAATTCTCACATTAAACCTACTCCCTTGTGATCAAGCAACGTAAAAGGGAGTTATCGTTTGTTTAACGGTGAGGATTCTGCCTCCCCTAACTGTTCTCTGACGGCGCATCACTGGTATGAATGGACCCTGACATTGCATGATAAGAAATCGCATCCTAAATTATGTAATATATTACACAAATTATTCGGAAAAATCACAAAAATAGCAGTCAGAAATGTCTTACCTGGCAGATGGATGGCCAGTCGCTGAACGATGGTCAAAAATGGATTCAGACGATTTTTATCATAATTACCTCCGCCAACGAAGTTGGGGCGGAGGTTACGTTTTCGCCCGTTTGTCTGTCTGTCTGTCTGTCTGTCTCTCTGTTTGTGAACAACATAACACAAAAAGTAATGCACGGATATCTCTGAAATTTTGTGGGTGCATAGCATAGGGATGCGCCCTATTGATTTTCACCGCGATCAGTGAAACAATATGGCCACCACAGCAGCCATCTTGAAATCCTATGACACGCGATAACTCAACTTTGCTTCCACTCATGAAGATTTGGATTGTGCTGCCTTGGCGGAGGTTTGCACTCTACAAGTGCCTTTAGTTCCCTTTTCAGTAACGGTCGTGGCAGCATACAAAATTGTGGACACCACACGTGCAGTAAAGGCAATCAGCTGACTCGCAGCAACACACTAGAAAACTTTCATTGCCGATCAAAGGTGTTTACGGAGTAATTGCAGGAAACATGAAAATCAATAAATTGATGCGTAAAATCATAGTATACAAAACAAGATACATCTTCGGTAATGCTCGTGATTCAGTGGACTCAAAATGATTTTTTCTGTTTACCACTTACTTTTCCAGCCTTTTGTTGCCCTGTCCCAACTTTTCTGAGACATGTTGCTGCCATCAAATTCAAAATGAGTTAATATTTTGCATTTGATGGTAAAATGTCTCACTTTCAGCATCTGATATGTTGTCTATGTTCTATTGTGAATAAAATGTGGGTTTATGAGATTTGCAAATCATTACATTCTGTTTTTATTCACGTTTTACACAACGTCCCTACTTAATTGGAATTGGGGTTTCTATATATATATGTGTGTGTGTGTGTGTGTGTGTGTGTGTGTGTGTCTTTTCACAAAATTAGGCGCCCCACTGTATATGCTGGTTTTTGTTCCAACCACAATTGCAATTGTAGAATTTTTAAAAGCTGTTAATTTGTCTTAATTAGCTACATTCCATGTCTAGAGCAGTTATTTACCATCTTAAGCCCCATTTTGATGGACATATCCATTGTGCCACGAAGAATAAAAATCCTTGAACATATTGTGCTTATTTTCCTATATTGTGAGGATTTTCAGGTCCATTCCACATGCAATTATTTATTCACAACGTTTCGGTCAACAGACCTTATCTCACCTGACGAAGGTCTGTTGACCGAAACGTTGTGAATAAATAATTGCATGCGGAGTGGACAGTGTGCGGGAGTTTTTTTCTACTTTTCTGATTTGCAACCCTTTTTAGGCTTTCTCCTATGCAACTGCCCCAAAAAGAGGTGTGCGAAAGCCTTCCCTTTTTTACGGGGATTTTCAGGTAAAAACATTTTTAAACAGACACAAATCAGTTTTGAGTTCTTTCAAAATCAGCCAGAACTTGATAAAATGAGCATGACACCAAAAAGCTGTGACTCTGCTGTTTGCCAAATAAATTGTTAGTTTTTGTAACCATGCATCAACAGTTTCACCAGTGACGAACCTACTGATTGTTTACGTAGGTTAAATGTTTGGTTAAATTGTTTCCCTCTGCAGTTATTCATACTAGTTTCTGATATATCTCAATGTGGATATGAAATTTTTATTCTTCATGGCATGTATAGATTTGTCAAATGTGGCTTAAGAGGATAAATAACTGCTCTAAACATAAATGCACCTCTATAAGGCAAATCACCAGCTTGTTAAAATCCTAAGATCGCAACTGTGGTTGGAACAAAAACCAGCATACACAGTGGGGCGCAAGGACCGAGTTTGAGAACCACTGGTCTAAACACGCAGTATAACCTTGGATTGCCAACCGCTTAGCGATAGGCTTGCAAATAAGCATGTGCACATGAAGTAAGATTCTGATCTGTCGATTGTCCCCCAGGACTCAAAGTACCGCTATTGCAAAACAGGCAAAATTTCTGTAACTGAGCCAGTCCTGAGCGCAAAAGCATGTTTAGACATGAACTACTGTTTCTAGCTTTCTGCCTTCAGGGTATTCTGCTTATTGGTGAAGTTCTGATTCTAAGATCTCCCAGTGCTTTTGTGGATCATACAGAATATTTGTAATATCATGTCCATATCTTTAAAATATGATTAAAACTATACTGCCCCAAAGTTGTTACATCTTGGGATATGCAAATAAAATAAATAAGGACTAATTTTATTAGTCCCTTCACCCCGTTCCACATTTAAATCAGTATAACAACACATTATAACACAGTATTACAACACATTCTGACGTGAATTTAATTGCTTTTGAAAATAAACAATGTAATGACTGCCACAAAGTCCAAACAGTCAACAGTTTCTGGATTTATGATGCCCTTGTAAATGAGCAATTCTCCCACATGTGCCTTTACACACTATCATACCAAAATAGACACTGGCTTTTAGACCTGATGCTGATAACTACTTGGACTTGGACAAACAACTTGTTGTCTTTGGTCCACAGTTTTTTTTTTTTTCTTTTCTGAAAACTGCTGGAAATTTCAGCTCGTCAGAGAACAAAACATGCTCACGCTGTACTGCTGTCCATTTCAGGGAGCACAGAGGTGGTGTTTTTGACGTTGTTGATTTCTGGCAAGCTTTAACTTGCATCTGTGGATGCAGCGTCGAATGGTGTTGACTGACAAGTGTTTCCCTTAGATTTCTGAGCCCATGTTGTGATATCCATTATAGTTGCATGATAGACAGTGATATCTGAAGGATCGGGGATCACGTGTATTCAGAGGAAGTTTTGGACCTTGTCCTTTACTCGCTGAGATTTGGACTTGGGGTTGTAATATAATATTTGTTTGTTCCAAATATGACCTGAAATACACATAGTATCATATTCATGCATTTCAAATATAACCTCAATTATCATGTTATATTTAACTGTTTCACATGTAGCCTCAAGTATAATTGTTATGATCCAGACAAGGAACCAGATACAGAGTCAGAGTACAGTCCAATGAAAGCGTTTATTACAGGAATACAGTAATGACAGGATGTGTGGTATCACCTGTTAAACATCACCTTATTATCGCAACCTGCCACATCACTATTAGTTCTAAATTGCCCCTCTGCCAACCTTTTTTGGGTTTGCAACAGTCATCAAATTCAGAATAAGGAAATATTTTTGATAAACAGTTAAATTGGAAGCATCAAATAATGTGTTGCCGTAGTGTTTTAAATGTAGTTGAGGGTGAATTGACTTTTCAAATTATGAATTACTAATATCATTTTATGTGCAGTTTCTATTATGTGCTTACTTTTTCCAGATTAGATTTGGGTTGTATATTTATGCTTATATTTATCTCCAGTAGTAATACCTGGATATAGCGTTGCCGTAGTGAGCCAGCTGTTGCATAAAGCGGAATTGAGCCAATCTCCCTAGATTCTGAAAATCAGTGAAGAGGGCTGTCATCAGCCTGCTGATCAGCCCTTTAAGGTGGACTCCTGTCAGAATTTGATTTCCTGGCTCATGGGCGGCAGTGATCCAGCAGAAAACACATAGTTTACATTCCTCTGTTTACCATGAAAGCGTTAGTTGACATAATTAGGGTTAATTGGGTCTTGGAGGGCACAATGGCAGTGACTCAGCACAACAAACCTCCATGTTCAGGCTACCAACTCACTCAGGCCTCTTCTTCATTGGTTATTTTCGTCTCCCAGCGACGGAAAATAAATACTGATTCCATTCAGAGAAGTTGTGGCTGTGGAAATTTTTCCGAGTTTGAAGCACAGAGACTGAGAGAGCGCTGTTATGCCATGTGATTCAGCAGTTTCTAAGCAGAATTTGGTGCAGTCTGAGTATATCTATCACAAGTTGAAGTAAAGGCAGTCAAAGCTCTTGTCCAGTAGTAGGACTAGCTAGCATTAGTTAGCTAAAGGCATCGCGGCCTAAGCTGGTTAGCTGTCAATTAATCATAGCTGCTACCTAACTGTATCGAAACCTTTTCTCGAGATTCACAGCGCACATGCCTTGCATTAACCATCCTACATTCAATTGCATCAAATCAAGGTAAAGGTGAGGAGATAGTGCTAACTTGGAGATATGTAGTATCATCATTATGGGGAGTAATTCTTATGGTTTGATTGTGATTCAATTATGGATTTGTAATTTTTGTTAATGTAGTTGAACATGCCTTCCTGTTACAGTATTTACAAAGGTTAATTTTTATGTAGATTGCAATATCCTAGTTCAGTTAAGCTTCAATGACTTTGAAAGGTTTGTTTTTTGAAAATGTAGATTTTTTTTTTACGTCCTAATTGAACTATAGTGACATATTTCTGATACAAGAAACTGAAGTCACATTTGCTAACGGTGTGGCGTAGTAGGGGTGTGTTACTTTATTATGTTCTTTGTCGCAGATGCATCATTCTGTGCCTCCAGCTGATGGTAGACCTTTAGTGACAACATGCACTGCATGTTGCATTTTAACATCCTGGGTACTACTTCCTAGTCCATTTCAAGCATGTCAGGCAATGATACTGCCTGAAGCATATTACGTATCTTTTCACTAAAAGTGTATCATGGGCTTTGCATATAGACTGATGCATCTTTAAAAAAGAATGTTATAAAATAAAGCATCTCTATTTCCCCACCCTGGTAGCATATCCAACTGCAGTTACCTGTGAAGAAAAATGCAACTATAGCCATGTTAGAAGGTAAAAAAAAAAAAAAAAAAAATGGATTACGGTAGAAAATTGCAATCCATGCACAAGCTCACTTTTGTAAACAATGTAGTAAGAAGATAAAAACAAATACATAAACAACTGGAAAGGCCCTTGGAAGGGTGCATACATCTGCCTGTACAATTGTTTTTAACCTTTCCTGAAATGTTGACCTTTACCTTAGACCTTTTCCAGTGAAAATCTAATTGCCTTTTACTGCTGTAAAATGTAACCTTCCCTCAATGTTTAATCAAAATTAGTTCAGAACTTTGTCCGTATTCCTGGACACAGACAGACAGACATGCATACAGACAGACAGATGAACAGACAGACAGTCAGACCAACAAAGCAAGATGTAAACATTACCATAGTCCATCCTCGTATGTGGAGGTAAAAAAAAGAGATAAACATAATTAAAGAGGGCAACACTCTGTGGTCAGATCCTATGACACTCTTTGATAAGAGTAGGGAGTTCACTGGTGTCATGGCAAAATTCCCAACCTGGCTCTTTCAACCTGCCACCTAATCATCCCCTGATCTAATTGGCCGTGCAATTCCTCCTCTCCCTCCCCACCACAACCCCCAGGGCTCCCTTGAAAAAGAGATTTCAATCTCAACGAGACTTCCCTGGTTAAATAAAATAAATAAACACAATCGAACAATTCGGATTTCTCCTAAAATGTTCATTTTGTCTCCTGATTATCACTATCTGCTAACCTTTGCCTCGACTATACAGTAGTTTGCAATGATGATTATACACTGCCTTTTTTTTTTGTCTAAAAGGGGTCCTAATATATTACTTCTCTATAATTTTTGGTGAAAATATATTGAAAAATACTATTGTTGGCAATGAGAACAATAAATCATTCCCACAATAATATTGAGGTAAAAATGTGGGTAATAAACAAAAACACTGAAAACATCCATTTTTAGCTTACCAGCCCTATGGGCCGATAAGCTATTGTTGTGGTGCGGCGTCTGTTGTCCGTCGTCTGGAACATTTTTTATCTTTTTTTTTGGCCTGATAAATTTTCATATAAATTTGCCATAACATACTACTAGACCATATCGCCAGACTTTTTTTTCAGATTTTTGATTGAATCATTTTTGTTCGTTTTATGGGCCCTTGAAATTTTGGCCCCAGTGTTAAAGATAGGACTGAGAAATTTTAAAAAATTATTTCTCAAAAACCGGGTGATACATTTTTTTCTTAATCAGGCAATCAACTTTCCTTGGTACCGACAATGTACAGTGCGAGCGTCATTTTGATTGAATCGACGGAAGTGGGTCTAGTGGGGGCGCTGTACTTTATGAATATGCAAAATGGCCTGTGGAGGCCAAATGGTTGCAGATAGAGATTAAGTTTGTATTATCGACATATAGGAAGTCATATATGACCTATACATTGGCTTTGTTAAAGTTGACCTCAGATGACTTTGAAAGGTCAAACTTGAGGTCAAGGAAAATATTAACAGTGTTAAAAGATAGGACTTGAAATTTCAAAAAATTATTTCTCAAAAACTGTCTGATAACTTTTTTCTAAATCTGGCAATCAACTCATCTTGATACACTTTATGTACAGTGCGAGTGCCATTTTGACTGAATCGACGGAAGTGGGTATAGTGGGGCCGCTGTACTTTAACATTGGGCCTTATGGAGAATGGGCAAAATGGCCTGTGGAAGCAAAATGGTTGCAGATAGAGATTAACTTTCTATTATCAACATATAGGAAGTCATACATGACCTATATCTTGGTTGTGTTAAAGTTGACCTCAGATGACCCTGAAAGGTCAAACTTGAGGTCAAAGCAAAATGTTACAATTTTCAATGGCTTCTAGGCTTGAAAATATTGAAGATTGGGAACATTTGTGTATTAAACACTTATAGGAAGTCATATATGAAATTTTTTTTGATGGCCTTGAACTTGACCTTGGGTGACCTTCACATCGCAAAATTTTAATGACTTCTATCACCAAAACTATTACAGACAGAGATTAGGTTTGTATTGGAGACATATAGGAAGTCAGATATGAACTTTCATTTGGTGACCTTCATATTGAGCTTTGAAGTTCAAACTTGACCGAATGAAAATTCTATGACTTCTATCGCTAAAAAGGTCACCGATTGAGCCTAAGTTTGTATCACAGACTTAAAGGAAGTCACACATGAACCTTCATTTAGTGACATTCCGCTTGACTGTTGGTGACCTTTGAAGGTCAAACTTGACATAATACAATTACAATGACTTGTATTGCCAAAACGGTCACAGATGGAGCCAGGTTTGTATTAGAGACGTATAGGAAGTCATATATGAACTTTCATTTGGTGACCTTCGTATTGACCTTTGAAGGTCAAATGTGACCTAGGGAAGATTCAGTGACTTGTATCGCTAAAATGGTCACAGATGGAGCCTAGGTTTGTGTTACTGACATCTAGGAAGTCACATATGAACTTTCATTTGGTGACATTCAACTTGACTGTCAGTGACCTTTGAGGGTCAAACTTGACAGTGAAATTACAATGACTTCTATCACGAAAATGGTCACAGATTGAGCCAGGGTTTGTGTATAGACATTTAGAAAGTCATATTTGAAGTCCATTTACTGACCTTTACTTTACCTTCTGTGACCTTTATAGTTCACAGTTGACATATTAAATTTTCAATGACTTGTATCACCAAAACTTATTCAGAGCTGAGGATTATATAGGAGGTCTTATAAATGTATGTAAACTTTTATTTAGTGACCTTTTCATTGACTTTCAATGATTCGCATGTCAAACTTCACATGATATTTTCATAACTTGTATCATCACTATAAGATTACTTGCCGGTAAGCTACAGGACCCTTGGTTCTATTTTTATGACAATTGAAAGGTGTCTCAAATTTTATTTTTTTGACTCTTGCATAGCATAAATGCGTGTTTGAAGGCTCATTCTATGATTACTGATGGTAAGAAATTAGTTTAAACTAGTTTTAGGCAACATTATTCTGCAAAATTACCTCTGATGGTCAGTTGTTGCAGTATATAAGGAAAGAAGAAAGAGTTATACATCCATCACGTATAGGTGCAAGGCTATCAAATAAAACGTGTCAATAAAGAAAGGAAGGGACGCTTGCACACTTACTCCAAGCCACCAAGAAAATTTTTATTTATTAAATTAGGGCAACGTTTCGATCCAACTCGGATCTTCGTCTGGTCATCATGTTTAAAAATGGAAAACAACCCATATTTATACATTGTCCACACTAGGCTGACAAATTACAACAGGTGTGGTTAACCATCCAAGAACACCCTGAAAAGTCAAGGAGAATAAAATTCAACATACAGCATGAAAAAAGCAAATGTACCTCTGCCAACAATCGTCAATAGATTTAATTATTATTAAGATTTAAATGCTAAAACAAACTTTCTGACCACATATGCACTTCCATTTTTACTATATATGCGTTTATATAGGCCATGAAGAACAGAAACACATGGACAAAAATCAATACCTGCACTAATACTGGAGATATGACACAAAACATGGTTCAAATGGGATTTACCATGTTAACTTCAAGCGGCCACCATTTCCGCAATCCGGATCAGATCCAGATGAAACTTGTTCTGTCGCTACATATTGTGGCCCTGTATGGATCTATCAAATTTGAGAAGAATCTGTTCAGTGTTGATGGAGATTTTCAGGAATTTTTTGTGACCTTGACCTTTGACCTACGAAGGTCAAATTCAATAGGCTTCTATCCTGGGGCGAGGCCTAGCGATTGTTAAATTTAGGTGATAATGAGATCAAAACTGTACCCAGGTTCTTCACAAACAGACAAACAAATATTTTAATGTGCTCGATGCCAATGTATCTCAGAGAGGCCGCTGGGTGATGTGCCTCTCTGAAATGTACTGCCACCGGGTTACATTGTTTCTGAGTTCAGATGCAACTCCTGTCTTCAGCTATCCTTGTTTTAAGTGCTCTTTGTGTTTTTCCCACATATGCTAAACCACATGGACATCTAATGAGATAAATTACATTTTTTGTAGAACACGATATAGCACCATTTATTATCCTTGTTTTTGAGTCTATGTGGTACACTTGTATGAAAAATTGCATTGAGCACATGAGCCAAAAGGATCATTCCCTGATGGAGGATCAAGAAAAGTAGTGTTTCTAATAGATAAGAGATCAGATTTCACCAACATTTGTCTTAAGTTAGGGGGATGTTTGTACACTACCTTGGGTAAATCCTTGAATTCATTTTGAAGCCATGGATCAGAACTCGAAATATGCCAGTGCTTTCTTATGATTTTTTTCAAAGTCTGTGCCCAAAGTTGAATATTTTAAAAAACATCTCGGAGCATTATTAGTTCTCGATTTATCTTTTTTGATAAGGCACTCTTCCTGTGTAACGTTAACAAACCTGTCTCTGGCAGATTTTACCCAGCTTTCATCATACCCTCTTACTTTAAATCTACAGTGTAATTCATCAGCTTGTTTATCAAAATCAGTTTGTTTTGTGCAAATTCTTCGAATAAAATTAAAGTGACTGACGGGGAGGCTTTTTTTTCTGATGAACAGGATGAAATGACTGCCCATGTAAAAAAAGAACATTTCGAGGGTTTGGACCGCAATGGTGATCTGTCCAAATTTTGTGATTTTGAGATTTTTACCTCCTGTCACTCATTTCTATCAGTTTATTCTTGAGGCACAATAATTATATGTCCATGCGCCTCAGTTTTAAACAGAATTCACATTTTCATTTTGTGGTATGTCCAGCAAAATCTGCTTATATGAATTAAACATTGATATTTTGATGAATAAACATGAATAGTATAACAGAATCATCTGTCTTCCATTGCAAGCAAACTTAACTTCAATCTATCACCATTGTGTTATGTCACATCATGTGCTAGAATTGTTGGAGCACGGAGGTGCCATGTCCATTTTGGCAATTTGGCCATGATGTCGCAGTACCACACTTATGAAAACTTACATGTTCAGTGTACTTCTAAACCATGCAGTAAAAGAGAGACTGACATACAAATGATGTAAATGATGTACCTGATTTAATAGAACATTAGCAAAACTAAAAATCACTTTTTCTCAAAACCTCTAAAATGGACATATAACTATTGCGCTCCAAACCCTCGATTTGTCAGTTTCTTCTCTGTACAAGTCTGTGACCAATGTACTGCCCTCACGTAAAATCAGAATATCCAAAAACTAATTCTTGGAGTATCATAACTGATGATAAATTTTAAATGTTCATGACAACATTTGAGGTACTCATAAAACTCCAATTACCTACCAACAGGACCATTCATCATTTTGGATGGTTAACCACACCTATTGTAATTAATTCTGTCAGCCTATTGGTGTGGACAATGTATAAATATGGGTGTGTTTTCCATTTTTAAACATAATGACCAGACGAAGATCCGAAACATTGGATTGAAACATTGTCCTAATTTGATAAACAAAAATTTTCTTGGTGGCTTGGAGGAAGTATGCAGGCGTCCTTTCCTCTCTCCAGTATATAAGGTGACATGACCTTTGAGCAGTGTCTCAGTGTTGAACATAACTGCACGACGGAGGGAGCTCTCTGAGATTGTTGTGGCCTTACGTGATGCTGAAGGAGTTAAGTGCTGCCATGGAACTGTAAGAAACACCATCAAGTGTTTCAAAGAGACCCGTTACTGAAAACTAGTGGCAGCAGAGGCGCAAAACAGAAGTTAAGTGCCTCTGATGTTTGTCATCTGTGTAAAAAAACACGACAACTCCGTGATATTAATAGTGCCAGAAGGGAAGAGATGAAAGTATCGAGATCTACTATTTCCAGACACCTGTGTGAAAATGTTTGTGTTGCTGCCAAGAGCTGGCAACATCTAAAAAAGACTTGAGTTCACCAAGAAATTCAAGGATTGGACAACAATGGACTGGGAACAAGTCCTTTGGACCGATGAATCAAAATTTGAACTTTGAGCTGACTCTGGGCGAAAGACAGGGACCCACCCTGGGCAGCTCGCCAATCCATCGCAGGGAGCTCATACCATTCACTCATGCACTCATGCCTATGGGCAATTAATTGTCTCCAGTTAGCCTGATGTGCATGTCTGGTGACTGCGGGAGGAACCCTACACGAACACGGGGAGAACATGCAAACTCCACACAGAAAGACCCCAGGCTGGATTCAAACCCACCGCCTTCTTGCTATGAGGCAGCAGTGCTAACCATGCTGCCCTGACTGTTAAACCCCTTCAGTGAAACGAAAGGAGCCGGTGATCTCATAAAAATTGATGAAATCATGGATCAAAAGACGCATCGCAGCATCCTTGTGAGGCACGCATTGCCATCTGGAAAGAGACTGATTGGTCGGGTATTTTATTTACAACAAGATAACACAATTCTTCATTGTGCAAGAATTATCTAAGTCGGAAAGAAACATCTGGTGACATAAAAGTTATGAGTCGGCCTACTCAAAATCCAAACCTTAATCCGATTGAGCAAATCTGTTGTAGCATTGAAATAATCTCTTTGGAATGAACTTCAAACCATATGGAATGTTTAAGCAAGTGAGGAAATAAAAAAATGTGAAAACTATGCCTGAAAGATGAAATGCCATTGTCAAAGCAGAAGGTGACCTCACTAGATATTGACCATTTCTCTCAAAAAGACATTATTATTTTTGATTTTACTACAACATGTGGTTATCTGTTTACTTACTTTCATCTAAATGATCCAATATGACATGAAATAAATACTTGAATAGTGCTTGGTTTCTGATTTATCTTCATTTTGTTAAGTGTGTAATCATCACTGCACACTACTGTACATATGGAACAGTTGTATGTAAGATGGTTCATGCAAGGGTCATGCTCAGTAATCCTGAGAAAATGTTTCTGTGTGTCCAGGAACTTACAGTAAGCAAGCAGTTAGCTGCTTTGACTAATTGACAGGTAGCCAATAGCCAACTGAAGTTGTGATTCCACTGGCAAACTAACTGATGCTAGTCCTAAATCAAAATGAGGGCTCTGACAGCCTTAATTTAAACTTGTGCATATGTACTCACTCTGCACCAAATTCTCTTTTGAAATGGCTAAATAACGTAACGGACCATAAAAGACAACTCAATTACTGTCTCCTCCATTTGAATAGCAAGAAATGTCCTCAGCCACTGCTTTGTTTGGAGTGAGACAGCGTTCAGCTTCCATAAATGGGAGGTGAAAATAACCAAAGAAGAAGAGGCCGGGGCATGGTGGTCTGCAGCCAGGCCCCTTTCACCAAGCAGGAAATGGAAAAGTGAGCTGCATTATTCAGCCCACAGACTGAGCTACAGAGCCTGTACTATATCTGTAGTTTATTTCTAACACTGGGGAAGTGACAGTATCTTTTCTTTCAGTGTGCAGCATGGCTTTGATTCTTCCTGGCTGTGGTCAGACAGATTAAATGTACAAGTATCTTGGTAGATCATCTTTCTTTCATCTTTTAATTGATGTTTGTGTACTTTCTTTTGGATGTTGCACATTACTGTAGAGAAATATCCATCATGTTTTGTACATAGAAAGATTTTTACTAAAATATTATGGCTTTACCTGTACAGAATATACGCTGCGTATAAGATGGTGAGGCTTGCACTTGTGATGGGGAAATTATTACCCCGTGCTAGCTGGAAGATTGTGAAGGGTTGAGATGGCTCGCAAAAGCATGAAATATCTACATGGAAAGTTTATGAATGCAAGAGGCCCATTTCAGACCACAGGTTTTATTTCTGGCTGATGGAATCCGTCATTCACTTTCCTGGTCTTTTATGGTAATGGCTGTATGGACCATGCTTCATAATCAATAATGATGTCTGCAATAGAATGCACAAAGAACATTATGTCAGTATTAGTGTAATTGTAGCCCCCGGATGAAGTCGGGCTGCTACTATGGATACACGTGTGTCGTCTCTGCTGCCGCCGCTGCGTCCGTAGACACTTTCTTGTGGACGCTCTACAGGCTGTAATTTTTGACCGATTATTTTATATTTGGTATGGACATGTGATATACTTCACTTATAACACCTATTGATTTTGGTTGCCATGGCGACAGTATTGGCCGGATAATGCGCAAAAACAGTGAGAAGCGGGCTTTCGGGGGCTGCACTCATGTGGTCGCAGCCCACCGGACTGTCTAATTGAATGTCTTGACTTTGCAGGGATTTATGATGTTAATCATTTGTTAATCAAGTTTTCATTTCAATTACTTCCCACCAGAAATAGCTTTCTTTATGAGTAGTAGCAAGGGTTGTCTTCTGTGGAGAGTGTAGCATGGTCATGACAATGAGATCATCATTTTTTGCCATTGGGATTACAGTGATGTTTTGAATTATGCTGTGTTACAGGTTTAAGTGTTCATGCTGCCGAAAAACAAAATTTCCAGGTCAGTAAAACAGCTGTCGTTCTCATTACTGGTGTAATCTGGTGAAGGTCAATGACATGATTTCTGAATAATTGCTTGGATGCACTCCATGCCGCACATGGCCTTTAGAATTGTAAAACTGTTTAGAATGGTGAAATGCCTGGGAGTTAATCCAACCAGGGCGGTGCCCTTAGAAAATTGCACCAGGATATTCAACAAATAGACAAATGAAAAGACTGTGCTGTGGAATGCTGTTCTTTAAAACTGCGAAGATGTAAGTAGTTAGGGTATTCCCGTGGGACTGTTGTTAAGGGTGTACCATCTCGAAGCTGACTTCATCAAAAACCATTGCTTGGAGCAGGATCTACAATAGGGCTTTCAAACTCTTCTCTTGGAGGGCTACAGAGTCTGCTGGTTTAACTCCTGCCCTGAAGGACGGCAAAGACGACAGCTTTAACTCCGCAGATTTTACTCTGGTCCTGAGGGGTTGCACTGTCTGCTGGTTTGAAGGAGGACTATCATAGCTGGGAAAAGTGGGTAATATTATTTTAATATATGATGAAAAAAGCTCCTACGACTTTTTTTTCTTTATTTTGCAATTTCTTTAATTTTTATGAGCGATTGAACAAAACTAGTGGACCGTGCCATTATCACCACAGCAGACGAAAATTCAACCTCGATTTTGAAAATATCCGCTTGGGGCGCCCCTAATCGTGACGTCAGTGCGGCTGCCAGCGCCATGAATGTCCATTGTCCTGTGGTCCTGCATTGTGATTGTTGAATGACCGAGATATTCCCGCTTCCTCTATGGGGCAGACAGACGAGCTTGATTATCACCTTTTCTATCCGACACAACTTTAATTTAGAGGTGAACTAACATCAGAGGCCATTTGAAATGCTTCCGGGAAGAAAAGGGCAATTTGAGGTCTGCTTGTTACCAGCGAGGCTGGACAGCTGCCGTCACCTTGGCATAATTAGCTCACCTTAAATCAATTCCCTGTACTCTGCCTAACTTGAAATCAAGCCATTTATTCAGCCAACTGACCAATCAAAACCAAAATCTGGCCAATAATGATTTAGAAGAGATAATGAGAAGCAGACAAACCGAGCCAGGCTACCGCGTTAGATTGAAATAATGTCAGTAATCTGAATAAATAGCAGACCTCTGAATTCCAACTCTCGTCGGAAAACTTAAACATATTATTATAAAAGATTTCATGTTAAGATGGCCCTGGTTTTTAAGCTCTAAAAATATATGTGAAGTAGAAAACATTGTGTGAAGCGCATCAAACGTGAATGTGAGAGAGAACTTATTTTTGCATTGCAAGCAACGGACAAATGCACCGAAGACAGGAAAAGCACATTCAGGCAAATCTGTGCTGCAAATTTTTAACATTTTTTATTTAATAGTTGAACAAGATTGGCACACAACGGCCAAATGTAATAATCAAGCAAACACATTCAAGCAAATTGTGCGCTGAACTAAGCAAAGTTAAGGTCTTCAAAATCATCCTCCTCTACTTGACAATTGCTTTCACCTCCTTCCCATTGACTTTGCTCAATTTGCAATCAAACAGTTGATTCGCTCAATGAACAATTTTAAATTGGTTGGTAGTCTAATTTATTTAGATATCCATGTATTCAGGCATTTTGACATCGCATGCATCATGCACATGAATGCATGTGGCAGCCGCAGTGACGTTATGATCTCGCAACTTCTCATGCCACGCGTGGCGTTAATGGCGACCTCCTGGAAACAGCCTTAGGGGACAATTACGGCTAATTAATGGTCATTTAAAAGAACAGGGGGTATGTATGGACAAAAAAATCGACCATGGATATTATGTTGGAGTTAATTACTATAAGATTAAGTCAAACGGGGTAGTTCTGCATAGTCCTTCTTTAACTCAATTCCTGAGGAGCCACGTTGTTGGCATAATCTACTTTACTCCTGGACTGGAGTTGAACCTGCAGACACTGCGGCCCTCCAGGACTGGAGTTAAACCTGCAGACACTGCGGCCCTCCAGGACTGGAGTTAAACCTGCAGACACTGCGGCCCTCCAGGACTGGAGTTAAACCTCAGGTCTGGAATTAAACTGCAGACGGCCCTCCAGGACTGGAGTTAAACCTGTAGACACTGTGGTCCTTCAGGTCTGGAGTTAAACCTGTAGACACTGCGGCCCTCCAGGACTGGAGTTAAACCTGTAGACACTGTGGTCCTTCAGGTCTGGAATTAAACCTGCAGACACTGCGGCCCTCCAGGACTGGAGTTAAACCTGTTGATACTGTGGTCCTTCAGGACTGGAGTTAAACCTGCAGGCACTGCGGCCCTCCAGGACTGGAGTTAAACCTGTTGATACTGTGGTCCTCCAGGACTGGAGTTAAACCTGTAGACACTGTGGTCCTTCAGGACTGGGTTAAACCTTAGAACTGCGGCCCTCCAGGACTGGAGTTAAACCTGTAGACACTGGCCCTCCAGGACTGGAGTTAAACCTGTAGACACTGCGGCCCTCCAGGACTGGAGTTAAACCTCAGGTCTGACAGGACTGGAGTTAACCTGTTGATACTGTGGTCCTTCAGGACTGGAGTTAAACCTGTAGACACTGTGGTCCTTCAGGTCTGGAGTTAAACCTGTAGACACTGCGGCCCTCCAGGACTGGAGTTAAACCAGCAGACACTGCGGCCCTCCAGGACTGGAGTTAAACCTGCAGACACTGCGGCCCTCCAGGACTGGAGTTAAACCTGTAGACACTGTGGTCCTTCAGGTCTGGAGTTAAACCTGTAGACACTGCGGCCCTCCAGGACTGGAGTTAAACCTGTAGACACTGCGGCCCTCCAGGACTGGAGTTAAACCTGTAGACACTGTGGTCCTTCAGGTCTGGAATTAAACCTGCAGACACTGCGGCCCTCCAGGACTGGAGTTAAACCTGCAGACACTGCGGCCCTCCAGGACTGGAGTTAAACCTGTAGACACTGTGGTCCTTCAGGTCTGGAGTTAAACCTGTAGACACTGCGGCCCTCCAGGACTGGAGTTAAACCTGTTGACACTGCGGCCCTCCAGGACTGGAGTTAAACCTGTTGACACTGTGGTCCTTCAGGTCTGGAGTTAAACCTGCAGTGTTATGATTCTAATCTGTTCTGTCATGATTCTGCCATGTTTGTTATGATTCTGCCACTCCCTGTTATGTTTATGATTATGTCTGTTAGGTTTTGCCATGTTCGGTTTCGTTTTTTGTACTTTGCCATGTTTTCGTTTTTTGCCATTCCCAATCCACTATTCTGTTAGATTCCGGTCCATGTCTTTGTTCATGCCCTGCATTGCACTTTGTCTCCCCTGTCTGGTCTCTTGTTAAGTTACAGCTTCTCCCCAGTCCTGCGTGTCACATGCTTAGGTGATTTCATGGTTTCTGGGTTTCAAACATTCCTTCAATCTCGTTTGCTTCCTTCGCCTCTCTTTTCTATATTACTAACCAATACTAACAGTTTGTTGTTTTCGTTAAAGTTACTAACCCAAACTAACATTGTATATAATACTAACTTACTAACGAGCACTAGGGATTGTATAGCTGCACTTACTAATTGATTAACAAGCCCTCAGCACTCGCCCTGTTCTAGTCTCCGCCTCTTGCCTTCACTTTGTCTCTGCTGCAATTCAGCGGATCCTCCGCACCTGCTCCACTCTGTCCTACCTCTCATTTTCTGTGCACATTAGAACTCCCTAACCGGAGCTGTATGTTTTGTCACAGGTTGTTTCGTGTTCCCTGTCCGCGTTTTGGCTTTTGCCAATTTCATGTGATTAGGTTCTCCCTCATGTTCCCTCCTTTGTAATTAGTCTGATCCTCATCACCTGATCCTAATCATAGCATGTGACTTCCCTTGAGTGTATTTAAGCTGTCTTCTCACTGCAGTTCCCCGTCAGAACATTTCCTCTTGTTTACCTGTGCTGCTATCTTTCGCCTTGTACTCATAGTGTTAATCTTCTGACTGGACCGCCCGACTTACGATTTTTGGCTCTGCTCTTTTGTACTTTTGTCTGCATCTGTTTTCGAACCCTTTTTTTGCCCGACTACGAGTTTTGTGTTTGCTGCCCTGGTAACGGTTTGGATTTCGCCCTCTGGATTTTGGCTTTGCTTCTCTGACAAACCTGTGCCTGTGTACCGAACCTATTTTTGCCTGACCACGAGTACTGTTTGCTGCCCTGGTTTTTGATTCTGTTTTTGCCCTCCTGGATTGTGATTTTTTTGGCTTGTGGACTCTGTACCTTTGCCTTCTGCCCTGCGGGGGTTACCCCCCTCGTTCAATAAAGCCACTTTTACTGCAATCCTGCGTTCTCGCAACTGGTTCCTGAACGAAACCTCACATGCAGACACTGCGGCCCTCCAGGACTGGAATTAAACCTGAAGATACTGTGGTCCTGCAGGACTGGAGTTAAATATTTGTCTGACTTCACAAAGTCATATCTATTTTCATTTATTTGTTGTCCTGATAATCACTTTCCAGTATTATTACTCATGCACAGAGCTTTTCAATTGATTGTCACACTTTAATGACTGTTTCTAGGTGAGCACTTTAGTGTTCCCAGATCAAAGACACTGTATATACTGTCCCTAAAAAGTATTGTCCAAACCTTATTCTCTTTTTAGTAAAAATTTGCCGCACAAGGCTGTTTCTGTAACAATGGTAAAACATGCACAGACCGTACGTACACTGAATCTACAGGGAATAAGGACATTGTGTTTTTGTAATATATTAATTTCATTATTTTGTCTTTGGTGTAGGGGGGGGGAAAAAAAGCTCAGAATGTCACTTTTTGGCCTACATACTTTCGGAGGACAGGAAATGGATAATTTATATGCTCAGTGGCTGCTTTTTCAGATACGCCTGAACACATGCTTGTTAATTAAAATGTCTAATCAGCTATTCATGTGGCGGCAACTTTATGGCTCAAAACATGGAGTCATTACGGGGCTTTTCTCCAGATAAAACCTCAGAATGGGAATGAAATGTGAACTAAGTGGCTTTGCCCTCAGAGTGCGCTTCATGGGCTTCCTTTCTTACCCTGATGTGCCCATCGCTCTGGAACAGGGTAAATCTGGACCTTTGTTACCCTGACATGCCCATCGCTCTGGAACAGGGTAAATCTGGACCTTTCTTACCCTGATGTGCCCATCACTTTGGAACAGGATAAATGTGGACCTTTCTTACCCTGATGTACCCGTCAATCTAAAACAAGGTAAATCAGGACTTTTCTTACCCAGACGTGCCCATCGCTCTGGAACAGGGTAAATCTGGACCTTTCTTACCCTGATGTGCCCATCGCTCTGGAACAGGGTAAATCTGAACCTTTCTTACCTTGATGTGCCCATCGCTCTGGGACAGGGTAAATCTGGACCTTTCTTACCCTGATGTGCCCATCGCTCTGGAACAGGGTAAATCTGGACCTTTCTTACCCTGATGTGCCCGTCACTCTGAAACAGGGTAAGACTGGACCTTTATTACCCTGATGTGCCCGTCACTCTGAAACAGGGTAAATCTGGACCTTTCTTACCCTGATGTGCCCATCACTTTGGGACAGGGTAAATGTGGACCTTTCTTACCCTGATGTGCCCGTCAATCTAAAACAGGGTAAATCAGGACTTTTCTTACCCAGACGTGCCCATCGCTCTGGAACAGGGTAAATCTGGACCTTTCTTACCCTGATGTGCCCATCGCTCTGGAACAGGGTAAATCTGAACCTTTCTTACCCTGATGTGCCCATCGCTCTGGAATAGGGTAAATCTGGACCTTTCTTACCCTGACGTGCCCATTGCTCTGGAACAGGGTAAATCTGGACCTTTCTTACCCTGACGTGCCCATCGCTCTGGAACAGGGTAAATCTGGACCTTTCTTACCCTGACGTGCCCATTGCCCTGGAACAGGGTAAATCTGGACCTTTCTTACCCTCATGTGCCCATCGCTCTGGAACAGGTAGTCTGGACCTTTATTACCCTGATGTGCCCATCGCTCTGGAACAGGGTAAATCTGGACCTTTCTTACCCTGACGTGCCCATTGCCCTGGAACAGGGTAAATCTGGACCTTTCTTACCCTGACGTGCCCATCGCTCTGGAACAGGTAGTCTGGACCTTTATTACCCTGATGTGCCCATCGCTCTGGAACAGGGTAAATCTGGACCTTTCTTACCCTGATGTGCCCATCGCTTTGGAACAGGGTAAATATGGACCTTTCTTACCCTGACGTGCCCATCGCTATGGAACAGGGTAAATCTTGACTCATTAAACCACATGACCTTTTTCCATTGCTCGTTACTCCAATCCTTATGGTCCCTTGCAAACTGAAGTAGTTTTTCCCAATAAGCCTCACTAACAAGTGTTTTTATTGGGGCCTCACAGCTGCTTAGTTCCAAACCTCCAAGTTTTTGTTGCATTGTTCATGCGGAAATGCTCATACCTTCATAATTAAACATAGCCATGAGTTCTCCTGTTGTTGTTGTTTTTTTTTTTTTTTGAGGCTTGAGCATTTTAGAGATCTCCAATCAGGATCAGCCATGATTTTTCTCCAACCCATTTTTTCAGCGAAGTTGTCAGTTCACCACTATCCTTCAAGGTTTTGATAAATTTTTGGACAGTTCCTGACCCAATTCTAGTGATTTCAGCCATCTCCTTAGCTGTTTTCTTTGCCTGATGCTGGCCAATAATTTGCCCCACTAGAAACACACACACACTGTGACAGCCTGTATCGCGGCGTTAGTGCGCTCCATCCGCGCACACACGTATCTTCGACTGTCATCTCAGCTGTTAACGTCTCCTTAGCAACGACAGCCGTCTCTTGGTCACTCCTCCGGAAACGAGTGTAGACAACTAAACTCACCGATTCGTTCCCAGTTCGCGCCACGATTCAAACCACTTCCTATATCCTTCGCGCAGGTGTCAGTAGAGAGAGAGAGAGCCTTCAAACAGAGCAGCACGCTGATTGCGCGAAAAAAAAAAAAAAAAAAAAAAATATTTAAGGTCGGTTATCCCTGTTTTTCTTTTACTCTCGAATCCGCTTTAAGCAGCAGCTTCTGGTCAGTGCAAATAATAATATTTAAAACAAATAAATAAATCCCGTGAAAACTCCTGGATCTTCCATCATCACCGCTCCACTCAGCTGATTCACCGACGCCAGCCATTCACTCCACTGCAAACGCGAAACAAATAAATAAATAACAAAACCCGATTTGGGCGAATTACTCAGACTGACGGACTGGACTGTTTACTGCTTTACGAGACATTGCTGGGGGAGTGAGTATAAAAACTTTTTTTTTTTCTTTCCTGTGTTGGTTTGAATCTGGAACTGGAACTGAACTGTGTAGTATTGTGTGCCGTGGAACCAATATAAACGGAGGTGAACTGAACTTTTTTTTATTTTCTGAACTGTTGGTTGGAACTGAATCCTGGAGCGAATTTTGAGTTTGGGGACATACTGCATTGTTGGTCTGATTTAAGTTCTTTGTGGGGGTATTTTTGTAAATATTCATTGTACAGATTGGGTTATGCTGGTTTATGGGGATCTGTTGAATACACTGTTGTTGGTCTGCACAAAAAATATTTGAAGTGTGTGTGTTCTTCTGCATTTGCTTTGCATTGTGTCGGGGTGTAATATTGAAAATAATCTTACATCCTTTGTGCGGTTTGCGGGGCCTCTAATTAATAAAACTGACCGACATCTTAAATGCCAGGAGAGAAACCTGGCTGGCACCCCAGCAAATAATAATAAATAAAATAAAACTACGAGTGCTCTAAAGTCAAACTGTCACATAAAAAATGGCACCCCAGATGGGACCTTACTGAAAGTTCATTGAATGACAAAAGGAAGAACGCACTGAAAGAGGGAAAACAGACTTTAATTCTGGAAAAAGGGAAAGAACAAAGAAACAAAATGGCTGCCAACTCAGAATCCTTGTTGTTGTGGGAAGTGGAGGAAACAGAGCCTCTACCAGCAAACCCAGGACAGGAGGTATCCCCTACAAACCATTCTCTGTTGGACATGGAATTGACGGGAGCATTTGAGCTTGCAAGGCCACTAACCCCACAAACTACTCTCAACCCAAGCAGCCAACAAATTGAAGGATCTCGGCCTGAGTTACAGCAAAATGTCTTTATGTCTGGCTTGCAAAAACAGCTTCAGGAGCTCTCCATTGCTCAAATGGGCAGCCAGCAGGAACTGAAAGGGAAAATGGACCAAATAACAAAAACAATGGAAACTCAAATGGAACAAGTAGGCAGAACCTTGGTAGACCTGATTCATGCACAACGCACAGAAATCATTAAACATATGGACACTCAGCTTGAATATCTGCGAACACAGGTGAATGCAACCCTGAGTTGGAGGTTGAAACACCATCATACTGACCTGCTAAAAGAAGTTCACTTCATGTTCACCCCAATGGCTGATGCTGTAACCGGCCTGGAGGGGGAGCTATCACGCTGTAAAAAATTCAATACAGGCACTCTCTGAAGGAATTGCTGCCAAGTCTGCTTCCACCACTTTTGGTCATACAAGTGTGCAAACTCAGTATGAAGCTTTACCAGAGCTACACCCCATGCCACTTCAAACCGCCCCAGGTTGCAGTCCACGGTGCAGCCTGGTATGGCTGAGGATAATTTTGGGTCACCAATGGGATCCACTATTCATGGTGAAACAAAAAGCAGATTCATGATAAGGAACCCTGTGAAGCTGCAGTTTCCAACATTTGGCAGAGTGGATGATGCACCTGACCCACTTCAATATTTAGAGAGATGTGAGGATTACCTGGCGCTGAACCCGTTGTCTGATGAGGAACTCGTCGCCACCCTACGCAATGTGCTACATGGTACTGCAAGAGATTGGTGGGATGTGGCTCGGCATAAAATCAGTACTTGGAAGGAATTCAGTGATCAGTTCCGCGCTGCCTTCCTATCTGAGGACTACGAGGATGAACTTGCTGAACGAGTGCGCAGCAGAGTCCAAGGAGAGGGAGAAAGCATTAGAGATTTTGCTTACATGTACCAATCTTTGTGTAAGCGTTGGAAACCAGATATTAAAGAGGAGGAAATCATAAAGCTGATTTTGAAAAATATTAACCCCCAATTGGCCAGTCAACTCAGAAGCGGAGGAGTTACCTCTGTTGATGGACTTGTGCGCCTTGGTCAACAATTGGAGAGAGATCGTGAAAATCAGATGCATTATGAACAGAGGAAAAACTTGCTAAAGAAAACCCACAAGTCTGGCTTATCTGAGTCAGCTACTCCGCCCACTAGCCGAGAGTCTTCTGGTCGTCCAAGCCAGCATGGAGATAATCGACCACCTCAACCATTTTGTTGGCGTTGTAAAGGCAGTCACTCACCCGCTACTTGTCCTCAAGGAAATCCTAACAGGGGCAACAGTGCTCCTCCTCGACCTCCTCAGCCACCGTCTGCTAAACCACCCCTCATGTTCAGGAGGCTCATGCTACACTGAGTACGCTGACTCATTCAGATGACCCAATAGCCATCTCCTCTTTCACCTCACCTGACTTTTCTCCTGAAAATCCATCTCCCTGCCAGCTACTTGTGCCCCTGAACATAGGAACCTGGAAGGGAACCGCCGTCTTGGATACTGGGTCTTCGTATACGCTGGTTAACGAAAGCGTGTGGACAGGAGTGAAAAGACAGCAGGATATCTTGAAGCCCTGGACGAGGGGTCCGCTGTACTTAGCAGATGGAGAAGGAAGACAACCACTGGGATGGAGTGAACTCACCCTTACCCTACAAACTCAGACAGTAGTCTTGCCTTGTGTTATCATGCCTGTCGGCAACTTGGCTTTTCCTGCTGTGGTGGGGTTGAACTACATCAGCTTATCAGGCATGCAGTTTGATGTGTCTGATAACTGTTACTGGTTCAAGAACAATAAAAAGCGTCAGTATCAGTTTCTGCCAGAAGCTGCAGCGGAGCCAAAAAGTTTCATTGTACCCCATCTGGCCTTGTTCTCTGCCGTAGCACCAGTGGATCTGGTTACCTTGCCACCATGCTCCGACCTTCTTCAGGCTGCCACCAATAATGCCCACCTGGATGAGTTTGGGAAGAGTCAGTTGTTCTGTCAACTTCAGGAGAACTGTGATGTTTGCACTGAAAAACTGGGATGCACCGGAGTGCTAACACATAAAATTCTCCTCAGCCACGAAGTCCCCATCAAGCAGAAACCTTACCGTGTGTCACCGACCACCAAACTTCAGGTAATTAAGGAACACATTCAGGAAATGTTGGAAAAAAAACATCATCGAGCCCTCCACCTCTCCATATGCTTCGCCTGTTGTCTTGGTGCCTAAGAAAAACAACCCAAAACCAAGGTTCTGTGTAGATTACCGGAAAATAAATGCAATAACACATACTGATGCTTACCCCTTACCTAACATCCAGGAAATACTGGAATCCTTGGCTGGAGCTGCTGTGTTTACTACCCTGGACCTTAATAGTGGCTACTGGCAGGTCAGAATGGACGAGAACAGCCGTGAAAGAACTGCATTCACCTGCCCTCTTGGCTTATACCAGTTCAAGGTCATGCCATTTGGACTTAAAAATGCTCCAGCGACCTTTCAACGGCTGATGGAGGTTGTCCTTTGGAAACCCACGAGGCCACATATGCTTTGTATACTTGGATGACATTATCATCTATTCCAACACCTTGGACCAGCACAGTTTGGACATTCAAGCAGTCCTTGACAAGCTACGGGAAGCACATCTTACCGTCAACATGAACAAAAGTCAGTTCTTCAGAACTTCCCTAAAATTTTTGGGACATGTTGTTTCCTATGCTGGAGTGGAGGTGGATGTCGAGAAAACCAAGGCCGTACAGGATTTTCCTGTCCCTAAAAACATCAAAGAGCTCCAACGATTCCTTGGGATGGCCGGCTGGTATCATCGCTTTGTACCCAGATTCTCTCAGCTGGCAGAACCCCTCAACGCACTAAAACGTAAAGGAGCAAAGTTCAATTGGACTCCTTCCTGTCAGGCTGCTTTTGAGGGGCTAAAGCAACATCTAATTTCTCCACCGATACTGGGACATCCCAATTTTAACCTACCATTTATTGTTTATACCGATGCTAGCGATGTTGGGGTGGGGGCTGTCCTGGTTCAGCAGACTGGGCTCGGCACAGAACAGGTTCTTGCCTTTGCCAGTCGCACTTTAAACTCAGCAGAGCGAAACTACTCCACCACAGAGCAGGAATGTCTCGCCGTGGTTTGGGCCCTAGAAAAGTGGAGATATTACCTGGAAGGCAGACACTTTACAGTGATAACTGATCATTCCTCTCTTGTTTGGGTCTTCAGAACTCAAAAGCCCAGCACTCGGCTTATTCGATGGGCACTTCGTCTGCAGGAGTTCTCTTTTACAGTGGAGTATCGTAAAGGAAAGTATAATACAGTACCTGATGCCTTATCAAGAGCTCCAGTGACTGATTTCCAACCACAACCTGCCACTTGTGCGGCTGTCTTAAGGTCCAAAAGGGAAACCTCCAAAAACCTGCAAATCTCTGACGAGGACATTTGGAGCGCCCAACAGAGCGATCCTGATATCCAGTCTCTGTACCAGAAAATAATGGAGACGGGGGAAGTAGTGGAAAACCCTACCACTAAATATACCATTCTGGAGGACAAAGTATACAGAGTCCTTACATTACCTCACAAAACCCTGTACCAAATCTATGTTCCGTCTGTTCTTCGTAACCAGCTTCTCCATCACTACCATGACAATCCACTAGCTGGCCACCTTGGGCAGTACAAAACATACAAGCGATTACAAGCCCTTGTGTACTGGCCTAAGATGAGTCTGGATGTAAAGAATTATGTACAGTGTTGCCAAATATGCCAGCTATATAAACCAGAGACCCGGAAGCCTCCTGGTAAACTCCAGCAGACAGTAATGCACACGCCCTGGGAAATGCTTGGGGTAGATCTCATGGGTCCCTTGCCTCGAAGCTCCAATGGCAATGTGTATCTTATCGTCTTTGTGGATTATTATACCAGATGGGTAGAAATGTTCCCTCTCCGCAAAGCCACAGCTGAGACGGTATCACAGATCTTAGTCAAGGAAATCCTGACTCGCTGGGGTGTACCGAACTTCATCTTGTCTGACCAAGGGCCACAGTTTGTTTCTTTTGTCTTTGAGGAAACCTGCAGGCGGTGGAACCTCCAAAGGAAAAGAACCTCACCATACCATCCACAGACCAATTTGACAGAGAGAATTAACCGGAACTTAAAAACAATGATTGCTTCTTATGTGGAAGAAAAACAAAAAAGTTGGGATAGATACCTACCTGAATTTCGTTTTGCACTGAACTCGGCAGTACAGGAGTCCACAGGAGTCACACCCGCCGAGCTCAATCTTGGTCGCCTGCTCAAAGGCCCATTGAATGTTGAGCTAAGCCCCCAGCTATGTGACCCTGATGCCCCTGCTTACACTACAGCCAACCAGCTTGCTGAGCTCCAAAAACTTGTAACGGGCAACTTGGAAAAAGCAAGACAGAAACAAAAACAAAACTATGACAAAGGGAGAAGAGATGGAAATTTCTTAGTTCATGATCGTGTCTGGGTACGTACTCACCATTACTCCAAAGCTGATCAATCCTTTTCAGCCAAGCTGGCACCACGGTGGAAAGGCCCATACCGGGTGACCAAGAGAGTTGGACCCCTGAACTTTGAGGTTGTTCTAGAGGCAACAGGTGAAGACCTCCGAACAGTTCATATGGCTCAGTTAAAGCCTTGCTATCCCACAGCAAAGGAACTGGACAGGGAACAGCATAGAAGGGTCCTTGAAATCTTCCAGGAGGAAAGCGATGAGGATGATTTCCTGGGGTTCTCTACTCCCTAATCAGGAATGAAGAAACTGACTTGAAAAGAGAACCGGTCAACGGAAGTCCCTCTTATTGAAAAAAAAAACCCTCCTATGTCAGGTTTCTTACAAGGGGGGAGGAGTGTGACAGCCTGTATCGCGGCGTTAGTGCGCTCCATCCGCGCACACACGTATCTTCGACTGTCATCTCAGCTGTTAACGTCTCCTTAGCAACGACAGCCGTCTCTTGGTCACTCCTCCGAAACGAGTGTAGACAACTAAACTCACCGATTCGTTCCCAGTTCGCGCCACGATTCAAACCACTTCCTATATCCTTCGCGCGAGGTGTCAGTAGAGAGAGAGCCTTCAAACAGAGCAGCACGCTGATTGCGCGAAAAAAAAAAAAAAAAAAAATATTTAAGGTCGGTTATCCCTGTTTTTTCTTTTACTCTCGAATCCGCTTTAAGCAGCAGCTTCTGGTCAGTGCAAATAATAATATTTAAAAACAAATAAATAAATCCCGTGAAAACTCCTGGATCTTCCATCATCACCGCTCCACTCAGCTGATTCACCGACGCCAGCCATTCACTCCACTGCAAACGCGGAAACAAATAAATAAATAACAAAACCCGATTTGGGCGAATTACTCAGACTGACGGACTGGACTGTTTACTGCTTTACGAGACATTGCTGGGGGGAGTGAGTATAAAAACTTTTTTTTTTCTTTCCTGTGTTGGTTTGAATCTGGAACTGGAACTGAACTGTGTAGTATTGTGTGCCGTGGAACCAATATAAACGGAGGTGAACTGAACTTTTTTTTTATTTTCTGAACTGTTGGTTGGAACTGAATCCTGGAGCGGAATTTTGAGTTTGGGGACATACTGCATTGTTGGTCTGATTTAAGTTCTTTGTGGGGGTATTTTTGTAAATATTCATTGTACAGATTGGGTTATGCTGGTTTATGGGGATCTGTTGAATACACTGTTGTTGGTCTGCACAAAAAATATTTGAAGTGTGTGTGTTCTTCTGCATTTGCTTTGCATTGTGTCGGGGTGTAATATTGAAAATAATCTTACATCCTTTGTGCGGTTTGCGGGGCCTCTAATTAATAAAACTGACCGACATCTTAAATGCCAGGAGAGAAACCTGGCTGGCACCCCAGCAAATAATAATAAATAAAATAAAACTACGAGTGCTCTAAAGTCAAACTGTCACAACACGCACGCACGCACGCACGCACGCGCCACGCGCGCGCACTGCCAGCCAAAAAAAAGTCACCACCTGGATTTAACTTACCAAATAGGTTAGGGCCTTCCATTGGATAATTACTGCAGTGATTAACATGTTTTAGCTGGCAACAACTTCTTTAACCCTAATTGATGCAGTGATTAACATAACATAACATAACATGAATGGCGAGAACAGGCCGTTCAGCCCAACTACGCTCGCCAGATTAACTTCTCATTTCTTAAACAACAGTGTCAGAAGATCCTTTGGTCATGAAATAGATGTTACTCTGTTTCAGAAGGGTCAAATTATTGGCCTGCATCAAGCAAAGAAAACAACTAAGGAGATTGTTGAAACTACTAAAATTGGTTTAAGAACTGCCCAGCTCATTTTCAAAATCTTAGAGGATAGCGCTGAACTGTAAACTTTGCAAAAGAAATTGGTTGTAAAAATATGACTGGTCACGCTTGAAGACTACCAAAATGCTTGCTGAGGTCTCATCCTTATAAATCAAGACTCAAACTCATGGCTGTGTTTAATTATGAAAGTAAGAGCATTTCCACACACACACACACACACACACACACACACACACACACACAAAACAAGAACTTGCAGGATTGGAGCTAAATAGCTGCTTGGCTAACTGAAAGCCACTTGTTAGTGAGGCTACTTGGGGAAGAAAAGACCTCAATTTGCTAGGGACCATAAAAATTGGACTGAGGAGCAATGGAAAAAGGTCATGTGGTCAGATGAGTTCAGATCTGCCCTATTCCAGACCGAGGGGTATGTCAGGGTAGGAAAGGAAGCCCATAAAATGCTGCACCCATCATGCATAGTGCCTACTGTACAGGCTTCTGTTATGATCAAATTTTTAGCCCTTAGTCTGTTAGCTCAATGCTAACACATAATGGGAATTACCATTAACGCCTTAATAGAAATTAGCATTGCGATGGCCATTATATACCTTATCCAGACAAGCACTTTTGACCCGGTCTTGTTTAATGAGCCACCTGTCCATACAGAGAGATTTATGCAGCTAGTTCTACAAAACTAATCGCATTAGCCTTCTATAAATTTACTGTATTCCTATGGAGTCAACTCCAGGGACTAGAGACAAATCTGTGATCACTTGTCTCAGCTGGCTTGCTTACTTGCTAATCACTTTACCAATGGCCACCAAGTGTGCTGGTAGCTTACAAGAAACCTGCAACTTGAAAAATAAGCAAACTCAATTCTGAAACTATACAAGATTACTAATATAACTTTTAAGAACCAGAGAAATGAATGCACAGTCATCAAAAGTATTAATAGTTTAAATTAAACTGCTCATAGTAGTGAGCTACAAATAGATAGTATAGCTCAGTTACCCCTTTCTGTATCATAAGAGTGAAACTGAAGAATTATCGTGGTTTGGCAATAATAGGAGCACTTATTAAGCCCGCCCACATCTTCAGAATATCCAATAAGAAAGCACACAATGGACCTTTCCGACCTGTCAATCAAGCGTAGAATAACTACCAATCAGATTGCCTTATCTTACTAAGGTCCTGCCTATCCGGACAGCACCGCCACATTGTCCCATAATCAATGCAGTCAATAGCTGTGCGTATGGGCGAGGTGTCTGACTTTATCGAAAATGGTCCTCAGATGCACATGGGGAACGTATAATACTGACGAAAGATACCCTGCCCGGCAACAGGGAGCTCAAACAATCCTTCTTCCCAGGCCAAAAACGCGAATGGAAAAGTGTGATGGATTAAGGCATGTAGAAGGCCTCCCACGCAACTCAATCTGAACAAGATCAACAAACAGAAATTAGTAAAGTTAGCTTGTCATCGAAATTTGTTTGGAAGAAAACGCCAATATAGCGAGTGTTAGATTGATGTTATGTCTAATGTGGCAAGTGTAAGGGTTTGCTGCATTGCGTAATATGATTTATTACAAAGTCTGGCTAGCGTATTGTCTGACTCATGGCCAACTGACGTAAGACAGCATACTGGAACCAGGGTTATTTTTAGCTCAGAGATGGCAACAAACGTATGAAAACTACTGACCCTGCTTTTCATGTGCAGTACGATTCCTCTATTTTGCCTGGTTTGAATGTGTGGTATTGGGTGTTTGGCTTTTCTGCATCAATTGCCAGCACTTTGCGGTTACTCTTGTGTTTCCACCCGTTCTGTTAAAAATTTTGATGTCATGGATGTATCCTTCTGTGAGATAGTACAGGGCTCCATGGACGACAAGTTGGACGCATTTGGTAAGAAACGAACTGCAATATTTTTGGGAATACGTGCGAGAGAGTGGCGCTCAAACTTCTGCTATCCTGTTGTCAGTGTTGAACTGTGGAGCTGCATTGCATGGGGCCCATGGCAACAGTAACTAAGGGGGTGGAGCTGGTTGGAGCGAGTCGGAAAGGTCAATTTTTTGAGGTCCAATGACAAAAATTGCAGAAAATGATGAATGGTCAAAAAATAGCTATTATGGTGATCTTTTCAGTGTTTTCATTAGATGGGCAGATGATTCCTCTGGATGGGTAAGACTTATCTGTTGTTGGGTAATTCTCACCCCAACCCACCCGAAGACACACCCCTTAAAGCCTCATTGCTCCAAGCTGACAGGAAGGTGTCAGTTAGACAAATAACATCAGGTTACAACTGTGCTATGCAGGAGAGAATTTCTGAGCATGCAGCACGTTGAACCTTGCAGCATGATGGGCTACAACTGCAGAGGACCATACCCGGTTTCACTCTTGCCAGTGAAGAATCACAGACTGTCAAAGATTCAGGCTACTCGTAGTGCTGCCATGGTGTGGGAAATGTTTTTTCTGGCACAGATTAGGCCTCTTGATACGAAATCAGTGGAATCTAGTTGTCACAGCCAATTTCTAGTAGAGTGCGGGAGTATTGATACTGACTATTAGCTTCTCTTCATGGCTGCTGTCTACTCGTCTTCTAATGGCTACATCCAGTAGGATCATTCAAAATGCAGATCATCTCTAGATGGTTCTTCTAACATGAAAACTTAAGAGTACTCCAGTGGCCGCCACAATCACCAGATTTCAGTTGAGTTGATCACCTTTGGGATGTGGTGGAATGGGAATGGCACTTTTCCCAGTTAATTCTACATCCCAGTCTGAGAGTGTGCATTGACCCAGCATGCCCTAATTCTACATCCCAGTCTGAGAGTGTGCATTGACCCAGCATGCCCTAATTCTACATCCCAGTCTGAGAGTGTGCATTGACCCAGCATGCCCTAATTCTACATCCCAGTCTGAGAGTGTGCCTTGACCCAGCATGCCCTAATTCTACCTCCTAGTCAGGGCATGCTGGGTCAATGCACACTCTCAAATTCTACATCCCAGTCTGAGAGTGTGCATTGACCCAGCATGCTCTAATTCTACATCCCAGTCTGAGAGTGTGCATTGACCCAGCATGCCCTAATTCTACATCCCAGTCTGAGAGTGTGCAATGACCCAGCATGCCCTAATTCCACATCCCAGTCTGAGAGTGTGCATTGACCCAGCATGCCCTAATTCTACATCCCAGTCTGAGAGTGTGCATTGACCCAGCATGCCCTAATTCTACCTCCTAGTCAGGGCATGCTGGGTCAATGCACACTCTCAAATTCTACATCCCAGTCTGAGAGTGTGCATTGACCCAGCATGCCCTAATTCTACATCCCAGTCTGAGAGTGTGCATTGACCCAGCATGCCCTAATTCTACATCCCAGTCTGAGAGTGTGCATTGACCCAGCATGCCCTAATTCTACATCCCAGTCTGAGAGTGTGCATTGACCCAGCATGCCCTAATTCTACCTCCTAGTCAGGGCATGCTGGGTCAATGCACACTCTCAAATTCTACATCCCAGTCTGAGAGTGTGCATTGACCCAGCATGCCCTAATTCTACATCCCAGTCTGAGAGTGTGCATTGACCCAGCATGCCCTAATTCTACATCCCAGTCTGAGAGTGTGCATTGATCCAGCATGTCCTGATCCATTGAGTTTGACACCCCAGCTATTTTTCTCAGACCAGCCCCTTCTGCTACTTTGAGCCTGACCTCCTGTATTCCTGTTCAATCCCCCCGATCTTGTGGACCCTCTTCTGATAATCTTCCCCATTTGGTGTATTGAAAGCTCCTGTCTTCTATATATTAAAGACATCTATACGGCTTGTCTTTGATCTGCATGTGGCTTCTGTGCTCTTAAATCCATGGTAGAACAGACTAGTCACTCATGGAGGTAGCAGATCTTCCTCATCCTGCTGAAGCCATCCGTTTCCAAGAGATCCTCCTGGGGCAACAAGAGGCGGGGCTACATGAATTCCACCAGTCTCTCAGGGCTGTCCTCAGTCAGTTCACTGTCATCTCTGAGATTTCCAAGCACTTCACCATTTTGCCGAAACTGCCAATTCTCTTCTCCAGCAAAATAAAACTCAATTTTCCAACCCCCTTGAGCCCAGTCTCACTTTGTTGAAGCAGTATGACAGCAACCTGTCCACTTGCCACAGCGCCTAGTCACAGTGTTCCATGGTGTGCAACCTCCAGCCGTCTATCTTTCCCACTGAGCATTCCAGAGTTGCATAATGGACGGCACCCCAAGTGGGCTGCCACGTGCCAGGAGGCTGCTTTTGCTGATGAGATGAGGAGGGTCTTTGACCACTCCCCCTTAGAGCATGCTGTTGAGCGGTGCCTCCTCCAGCTCCTTAAGGGCCTGAGTCTCATTGCTAAATGTCTTGTCCAATGACTATGATCCGTCCGGGGGGAGAGTTGCTCGCTGAGGTCTTTGTCTCCTCCTTTCTGCCTGTTTTACTGTTTACGGCTGATGCCCTCTCTTGCCCGAAGTCCTCAGCCCTGAGCAGGATCTCAAGCTTTTGGTTCCTGACGGATGTTTACTGGCTGCCACCAAGTTGGAGTTGGAGCATGTAATGGAGGAGGCTCTCCAGTCCAGTTCCATTCCCCAGGGGTGCCCTGTTAGCTGTGCCTTCGACACCGGAAGGGGTGTGAGCCAGTGTCCTTGCCTGAGCCCACGCCTCCCCCTCGGCACGCCACCCCTGGGTATCTTGCACCGTGTTCCTTGTCTGTCGTCGGTTCTGGTGGCCAACTGTCTGGCTGGACATCCAGGAGTATGTTGCCACCTGTGAAACCTGTGCCCAGGCAAAGTCCAGCAACCCGCCTCTCAGTGGCCGCCTTCAGCTCCATGAAGTTTCCTATCGTCCGTGTGTATGCATTGTCGTGGACTTCATGACTAAGTTTCCCAAGTCAGATGAGTTAGCGGTGGTTTTGAAGGTGGCTCTTCTGTCACTCTGGTAAGGCTGCCCATGGCCAAGGAGATGGCTGAGCTTCTCTGCCAGCATGTGGTTTGGCTCCATAGCATCCTCCAGGAGGTTGTAATTTTTCAGCCAGTTCAAGAAGGCCTTTTGCGCCATAGTGACTACCACCTCTTGCTTCTCGTCCAACTTCCATCCTGAAACCAACTACCAATTGGAGAGGTTGAACTTGGGGCTGGGCGAGACTCTCTGCTGCCTGTGGGAAGGAATCTCCACCAAATTATCACATCTCTTGCCATGGATGGAACTCACAACTTTCTTCCTGCGGCAGGTCTTGGGATGTACCCCGTCCAGCAGTGCTGAGATATCAATCCCCCCATTCTAAGCCGAAGAATGGGAGGTGGAGGTCCATTTTGCTCGGTCCCTAGCTCATCACACTCTCAAGGGATGGAGAAGAGCTTACACCCTCCTGCTGGAACTCATCTTGGCCTTGTAGAACCCGGGCAGCTGTTGATGCAGCCAAGCCCGTACCGAGTGGAACAGATGGTGTAACTGGTGACAAGAGACATCCCCCTAAGGGCGCAATCCAAGAAACTGGCTCTCTGGTTCACTGAACCTTCTGCAGTTACCAGATCTTATTGCCCTTAGTGGTAAGGTTGGTCCTCCCTGTGCTCTCGCTGCATCCATCCTGTCTTCCTTGTCTGTCACAGTGCATTGCACCCTGGATGTTTCATGGAGGGGCGTGGGTGCCTGTTTCTGGTGGATTGAATGGTGTACGGGCTCCAGGAGCACTCCTGGGTCCCAGAGTGCCACATCCTAGACCCCTATCCAGCCCAGGGCTTCCTGCGACAAGATTGGTGACAGGGTCGCTAGGTTGCGTCCCTTGGGCAGGGATCTGTCATGTCCTGAATGTTTCCCTGATTGATTTTACCCACAGTCTAGCTATCTCTATAAGTTTTGGTTCTGTTTCCTTGACTGATTCTTATGATTTAATATTGTCTCATTCCACTCCCCTCCCCATTTGTTCCTCCCCATGCTTATACATGTCTTTCCACTTTGTTGATTGGCCTCCTTGTGTATTTAAGTTCCAAGTCTTCATCTTCCCTTTGCTAGGCTGTTGTCTTTCATCTTTAGTGTTTAGTCTCAAGAAAGCAGCTGTTTTTTAGGAATACTATTCCCTGTGTCTACTGCCCTGCCGAGTGGCACTTCTCCCCGTTCATTTTGCATCCCTGTCCAAGAGTATGCATTGGCCTTGCATGCCCTGGTCCATTTGGCTTGACTCCCCAGCTAGTGACCTCGGACCAGTCCTTTTTACTATGCCTAGCCTGACCTCCATTGTTCCTTTTCACTCTCGCCTGACTTTGGACCGTCTTCATTTGTGTATTGAAAACTCCTGTATTCTATATATTAACCCTTCTGTTATGTTCTGATTAATAAACCATTTTTTGTTCGTGGTCAATTTGATCTCCGCAATGTAAAACTACATAAGTTGTTTGTAACTGAAAGTGCAACCCAATCTCCTGTCAGCTTATTTATCCCTTTCTACTGGCCATTTTGATAGCCAAGCAAATAAAACATGACTCCCCCATCCTCCCCTTGCACATCAATCGTCGATTTTACATGATTATGTCAAAATGAATGAGACCAAATGCGAAATGAATGAGAAATGACTTGGAACATGCCCCCAGTCTTAGGCATCACAACAAAAACAAGATCAAAATTATAGTTTTATGCAATACTTGATCCTGAGGTCAAAAAGACCCAAACACCACTGATGCTCACAACATGTGTACAGAACATGAAATAATCTTTTTTTTTTTTCAGTTAAATTCATGTGTTACCTGTAAAGTTAGGAAAAAAATCTAGCCGAAAAAAGCATGCTTACCATGTTTTTAGAGACACAGAACATTGAGTCAGGTCAAATTGACCCTGAACAGAATAGGAGGGTTAAAGACACATGTACAGCTTGTCTGTGATTTGTATGTGGCTCTTGTGTTCTGAAAGTCATGACAGAATTGGAATCTCTTTTAAATGTGTCCTGCCCCCCCCAGTCCTTGAAATGAGTCACAACAGCAGCAACCCTGAGATAAAGCTTATTTGCTCCTTTCTGCATAAGGATTTAATCTTGGGAACGGGAATTCCTTGAAACACCCATCAAAACCACTTCCAGAGAAATTTAATGACGAGAAAAAGACATTAAAAAATATATATTTAGACTTGGAATATACGTATATACCTGTTTCCAAATAAAAATTGCAAAATTAATTTAGGCTACCTAAATACCAATAGGATGCCAATAATGATTAGGATGGGGCGCCCCGGTGGATCATCGGTCTAAGCGTGCGTACCACAAAGGCTGTGTCCTTGCCGCAGCGACCTGGGTTGGATTCCAGCTCGGGTCATTTGCTGCATGTCTTTCCCCATTCTTCTCCCCAACCTTCCTGTCTCTCTACACTGTATAACTATCCAATAAAGGAAAATTTCCCAAAAAAATAATCTTAAAAAAAAAAAAAAAATGATTAGGATGTGATTACAAGGTGATAATAAGGCTATAAAATGAGATAGTATGAATGGCCATAATCTGCATCATTAATTAGAAAATTATACATTTCTCTGAATTCCATCTCCTGCTGCCCTATTCACTCTTTGAATTTGTATTGAATGCACAATAGACCACCACTTTTAGAACAGTCACCCTTGTAAACACAATCTCTGTGCAGAATTGAGAATTTCATGAACACAGTTACTTAAATTAAACAAAAACTGCTCAGTCATCCTATCCATTACTCGTTCGGTTAACTTTGACTTATAATCTACTTACTTACTTAATCTAACATTGCTTTGGCTGGATGGTTGCACCAGCAGCCTTTGAATGCAAACACAATGTAGGTCAATAGAATCTGTCTCAGCTTAATAGCATGAGTTTGAAAATGCCAGCGGTCAGTTTGGGAACCCATAGGTTTCTACTTCTCCTTGTTGAATATAGTGTTGCTTGACTGTGTTTTTATGTTTTACTGTAGGCTAGCTGAGGTAGTTCCCGAGTTCCCGGATTCCCACTAGCTTTTTGACAAAATAAATTACATGTCCAATAGGCCTAACTTAACTTGTCAGCAGAGAGGAAAACGGGAAGCAAACTGCCAGTTTATAGTCCAAGGAAAATTGTGTGGTTGCCCGAATCGTGAAATGACTAATCAAAATGCAGAGAAAAAATGAATATCTTTTGAAAAATCTGAAGTTCTTTGTCAAAATATCGCCTGAAATGTTGTATTTATTTTTAGGTCACCTGAGACGAAGTCTCAAAGTGACCTATTCTAATCGCCTTTTGTCCGTTGTCATCCGTCGTGCGTCGTGCGTCCGTAAACAATTTGTATTTTCGACTTCTCAGAAACCGCTGATCCGATTTCAATCAAATTTTGCAGGAACCCTCCTTGGTCAAATATGCACCAAAATTGTGAATTTTATGGTGCCCACCCCCAGGGGCTATGAGGGGCGGGGCTAAAACTGGTCAATACATTTTCCACTTCTTCTCAGAAACCGCTGATTCGATTTCAATAAAATTTTGCAGGAACCTTCCTTAGGCAATTATGCACCAAAATTGTGAGTTATATGCTCCAAGGGGCAGGGCTAAAACTGGTCAAATTGGCTGAAATTTTAAAAATCTTCTTCTCCAGACCCAGATATGCTGGAAAACAATACTCTTCATAGATGGAAGGCTCTTGAGGTGCTTTATCAAAATTGTTCACTTCATGACCGTCGAGCTCCATGTTTGCCCCTGGGGAGGAGGTGAAATTTACTATAGTTTACATAGGAAAATTATACTTTTGGGTATATTTGGTTCATTGACATCAATAACATCAGTTTTTATACTACTCAGGTGACCGTTAAGGCCCATGGGCTTCTTGTTTCAGTGTTTTTTTTCACTAAGATTTTGATCACTGGGTCCATCAGGAAGATGCACTCCTCATTAATAATGAAAAACTCCGCAATCAAATGTCAGTAAGGCTTAGGTCTTTTATCATTGGGGCAATTCCATAGCCCAATTTTTAACTCATTCCCTACGGAATACTTTTATATAAAATTGTTGTGTTTGAAAATTACACAATATAAAGTATTGAAGTACCGGTGGCCCATGACCGCGATCGTCAACTGATTTTCATCAGACTGCGAATGGTCATCCACGCCGCTGACACCGGCTTACCGTAGGGAATGGTAGAATTCGCCGCGCCGTTGGCAGCGGCTTGCCGTAGGGAATGAGTTAAACAAGTAGTAGTCCTACTGGTTGAAATAAAAGGTTTGATATTATTTTTCATCTTTTTTGTGCAAGAGTATCATGCGAATTCAAGGCCTGTCCCATGTAGACGCCTGTCCCAAAATTAGGCTGGCAGAGTGCAGTGATTGAAGTCAATGCATGCTTGGGATGTTTTACGGTCATGGTCTAAATCAGGGCTGCCCAACCCTGTTCCTGGAGAGCTACCATCCTGTAGGTTTCTGCTCCAACCCTAATTCAACACACTTGATTCAGCTCATTAGCAGCTCGTCAAGATCTGTAACTGGGAAAGCAGGTGTGGTTTGCTTTGGTTGGAGTGATAACCTTCAGGATGGTAACTCTCCAGGAACAGGGTTGGGCAGCCCTGGTCTAAATAATGCAGAAATGCAGTTTTTGGTCAATTAATGCAAAAATTTTCTTGGAGGACCTCCTCCCCCAGACCCTCTGCTTTAAGTGGGCAGAAGTCTGTAATTTATTGGCTGTTAGTAATGGTGGACTTCTGACTCTATGTGCAATTGGACTCTGGGTGTAAGCAGTGGAGTTCTTACAGTAGACGGACTAGGGGAAAGCTGTCATTCATTGGCTGTTAGTAATGGTGGACTCCTGACTCTATGTGCAGGTGACTCTGGGTGTAAGCAGTGGAGTTCTTACGGTGGAGGGACTGGTTGAAAAGGACACAGTGACGGGGCAGGGTGAGAGTGTGCTCTCCATTACTGCCTCCAGCCTGCAATCTCTCAATGACCTGCTGGGTCGGGTCTCCTACAGAAGCACTGTGTATAGAATCGAGTTTGGGGATCTAGGTAAGTCTGGCTCCTCAGCTCAGAAAATGGCATGGGTACTTTGGCCACAATTCAACTACCGTATATGACCAAATAATCGCCCGCGTGCAAATTCGCGCCTGTGTGCAAAAAGCCGCCAAGGGTCCGACCTCATTTTGCGTATTAAACGCCGGTTCAATTAAACGCCCGGGCGATTATTCGCACTATTGTATATAAACGTCTGTGTTACCCCATGTTGCGGTAACACAGAAGCTAAAGCAAGCTTTGGTTTGTCTTTGTATGTATATCTGATGTCAATAAAGATGTGGGGAAAAAAAATAGCAGACGGTCTTTGGCACAGAGATATAAAAAAACTAGAGTGGACAACGTCATTGGCTGGACTAAAGCGCACACGGCAGAATAGCTCCACTATCTTGTGTATGTATAAATGTTCAATGAGATGCATGTAAACCGTAAACATGGGTGTCGACAATTATGATTTTTTTGGGTGGGGGACTTGTTTTCCGTGTTCTTTTTTGTCCTTTTGTACTTAAAAAAAGACACGAGTAAGGAATTGTAAATCAACAATAATCATGCTCTATTATTTGGTGAAGCTAAAGAATAAGCTCTACGATAGCCTTACCCTTTATATAATCGCTCAGTTACCTACGTTTTCGTTTCATTCCAAGAAAAAGCGTTTGCATTCATCTGTGCCTGTGAGTCTGACTCAGGTCTATACCTGGAAGAAACTAGTCGCTATATGCATATATGAATTTATATGCATGCTTTGTGTATTAAAATCGGAACAACTTCATTCTGAAGTGTTCATACCTACTTGTTGTCTTTAGTCCGTCTTTGCCCTGACACAATGGATAACAGGGTGATATTGCATGTTGCCCCAACTGGGATCAATGTAGTAGTCCTAGTCTCAAAACTAAAGTACCGGTATCGAAATGAAACCGCGCCAGTTTCAGTTTCCGCAAATACACTGTTAATAATAAACAAATAAACTGATGCGCTTTTTGACAGGTAATTTAACTGGCCCCTTTTAGCCAGTTATTTTAACTGTAATTTTACAATAAGTTTACCACGATGTTCAGTGCATGTTCAGTGTAAACCATGGTTAAATGCGCGCAGGACTCCACTTAGAGTTAAAATGACAAGGAGACAATGCGTTAATTTAACGGTTAAATTCAGTCAGTTTATAACTGTGTACGAAAGCCGAACTGGCCTGGTGCAGGTCAGTGCAAAAATAAATAATGGCCTGTTGCAAATACCCGCCTGGTTCTTATAAACGCCTGGGGTCCAAGTCGATTTCGCGAAATAAACGCCAGGGCTACTAAATGGTCATATACAGTAATTTATCCTCGGCCAGGATTTCTGTTACAGTTTCAGAGGGTGCTGCCATTTTTCTGTATCATGTGACTCGTCTGCACATCATATGACGGGTCTGCACGTTGTGATTGGTCGAGCACGTGTAACATTGCACCAGGTAGCCCCCACACGGTGAGTAACTTCCTCGCGTGACGTGAAAATATCTAGCATGCTAGATACGCTGCTGCACTGTCATGCCAGGAAGTTACGCAGCAAAAACCATCCCCACAGGGCGCAACATTGCCTGATGCAGTATACACGCGTGTCACTTGCCTCAGGCAAAGTTGCACCGTCTGGGGCAGGCTTAAGGGACACTGGGGTATTCTGTGTGACTCAGCTACACTTGGGAGCTCTGCGTACGTTTGTCACTCTCAGGGACACTGGCGTACTTTGTGGGACTCTCAGCGACACTGGAATACTTTGTGGGACTCTGAGGGACAGTTGGGTACTCTGGTGGACTCTCAGGTGCATTGGGGTGCTTTGTGTGACTCTCAGGGACAGTGATATACTCTGTTTGACTCTCAGGCACACTTTTTACTCTGTGGGACTCTTAGGGACACTGATATACTCTATGTGACTCTCAGAGAGAATGGAACACCCTGTATGACTCTCAGGCACACTTTTTACTCTGTGGGTCTCTTAGGGATAGTTGGGTACCCTGTATGACTCTCAGGCACACTTTTTACTCTGTGGGTCTCTTAGGGACACTGATATACTCTATGTGACTCTCAGAGAGAATGGAACACCCTGTATGACTCTCAGGCACACTTTTTACTCTGTGGGTCTCTTAGGGATAGTTGGGTACTCTGTATGACTCTCAGGCACACTATTTTACTCTTTGGGACTCTTAGGGATAGTTGGGTACCCTGTATGACTCTCAGGCACACTATTTTACTCTGTGGGACTCTTAGGGATAGTTGGGTACCCTGTATGACTCTCAGGCACACTTTTTACTCTGTGGGTCTCTTAGGGATAGTTGGGTACCCTGTATGGCACATTATTTCTTGTGGGACTCTTTGGGATAGTTGGGTACCCTGTATGACTCTCAGGCACACTATTTTACTCTGTGGGACTCTTAGGGATAGTTGGGTACCCTGTATGACTCTCAGGCACATTATTTTACTCTGTGGGACTCTTAGGGATAGTTGGGTACCCTGTATGACTCAGGCACACTATTTTACTCTGTGGAACTCTTAGGGATAGTTGGGTACTCTGTATGACTCTCAGGCACACTATTTTACTCTGTGGGACTCTTAGGGATAGTTGGGTACCCTGTATGACTCTCAGGCACATTATTTTACTCTGTGGGACTCTTAGGGATAGTTGGGTACCCTGTATGACTCTCAGGCACACTATTTTACTCTGTGGGACTCTAAGGGATAGTTGGGTACCCTGTATGACTCTCAGGCACATTATTTTACTCTGTGGGACTCTTAGGGATAGTTGGGTACCCTGTATGACTCAGGCACACTATTTTACTCTGTGGAACTCTTAGGGATAGTTGGGTACTCTGTATGACTCTCAGGCACACTATTTTACTCTGTGGGACTCTTAGGGATAGTTGGGTACTCTGTATGACTCAGGCACACTATTTTACTCTGTGGGACTCTTAGGGATAGTTGGGTACCCTGTATGACTCTCAGGCACACTATTTACTCTGTGGGTCTCTTAGGGATAGTTGGGTACCCTGAATGACTCTCAGGCACACTATTTTACTCTGTGGGACTCTTAGGGATAGTTGGGCACCCTGTGTGACTCTCAGGCACACTATTTTACTCTGTGGAACTCTTAGGGATAGTTGGGTACTCTGTATGACTCTCAGGCACACTATTTTACTCTGTGCGACTCTTAGGGATAGTTGAGTACCGTGTATGACTCTCAGGCACACTATTTTACTCTGTGGGACTCTTAGGGATAGTTGGGTACTCTGTATGACTCTCAGGCACACTATTTTTTTGGGACTCTTAGGGATGGGACTCTTAGGGATCAGGTTTTTACCCCTGTGGGACTCTCTCAGGCACACTGATCTCAGGCACACTATTTACTCTGGGTCTCTTAGGGATAGTTGGGTACCCTGAATGACTCTCAGGCACACTATTTTACTCTGTGGGACTCTTAGGGATAGTTGGGCACCCTGTGTGACTCTCAGGCACACTATTTTACTCTGTGGGACTCTTAGGGATAGTTGGGCTCCCTGTATGACTCTCAGGCACACCATTTACTCTGTGGGACTCTTAGGGATAGTTGGGTACCCTGTATGACTCTCAGGCACACTATCTTACTCTGTGGGACTCTTAGGGGTAGTTGGGTACTCTGTATGACTCTCTGAGACGCTGGGGCACTCTTAATGAATCTTAGAGACACTGGCATACTCAAGACACTAGGGTACTCTTTGTGACTCTCAAGAACACTAGGGTACTTAGTCTGGTTATCAGGGACACTGTTGTACTCTGTTTGACTCTCAAGCACACGGGAATACTTTGTGTTACTCTCAGAGATCCTGGAGCACTCTATTTTACTCTTAGGGACACAGGGGTACTCTTTGTGACTCTCAGAGACACTGGAGTACTCTCTGTGACTTTCTAAGACTCTCTGGGACACTCAGGTAGTGTGTGACTCTCAGGTACACTGGGGTACTCTGTATGACACTCAGGGACACTGAGGTCCGTAATGTGATTCTTATAGACAGTAGGGTACACTGGAGTACTCAGTGACTCAGGTACACTGTACACTGTCAGTTTATACTTTTCATTCAAACATGTATGTTCTATTCCAGCTAGAGGACATTAACTCAAAATCAATTTGACCCAACCCTGCTCCCAGCATATGCCTGCCCTGCATATTTTAGATGTATCACTGATTTAAACCACTTAAATCTGTTGATCAACTCAATAGTAGCCCACTTTATGAACTGGGTGTGTCTCATCAGGAAAACATAAAATGTGCAGGGTAGGGTTACGCCAGGAGTAGGGTTGGGAGCACTATTCTAATTCAGCTGCCATTTTTGATGTTATCTGCTGAAAATTATCTTTAGCTAATTATCTTTTCTCTAGTATTGAGGGTAGTTTTCTCACTGTATGTTCACTAATATCTGTGTGTTTTTATTCTTTCAGTGAACTTCACTTTTGAGCAGTACAAGGCCATCTTCCCCATTAACATCAAACAGCTCACAGTACCTGTTTTGTACAACTTTGGGCAGGGTGAGTCAACCCAACATCCCTGCGGGAAAATCACTTGTCATGTGTCACGTGTTTTTTTCCGTCTGCTGCACCACTTCTGACCGATGACCTTGTAGAAATGGGGTCTTGTAGCTGCGCCACCCCGACCCTTCCCCGGGAACGGACCTGGGAGGGGAAATCAGACATGCAGTGCTGTGGAAAAAGTATTTCCCCCCTTCCTGATTTCTTATTTTTTTGCATATTTGTCACACTTAAATGTTTCAGATCATCAAACAAATTTTAATATTAGACAAAGACAACCCGAGTGAATAAAAAATGCAGTTTTTAAATGATGATTTCATTTATTGAAGGAAAAAGCTATCAAAACCTACAACCCCAATGCCGAAATAGTTGGTACGAAGTGTAAATTGCGAATAAAATCAAAATGCAATGACTTTCAGATCACCTGAGCCAATATGTTATTTACAGTAGAACATAGATAACATTTCAAATGTTGAAACTGAGATATTTTACATTATTATATACAACATGAGCTTATTTCACATTGTCTGGCTGCAGCAGGTCTCAAAAAAGTTGGGACACAGGCAAAAAAGAGCTGAAAAAGCAATTAATATCAAAGAGAATCAGCTGAAAGAATATTTAGCAAGTAATTAAGTTAACTGGCATCAGGTGTGTAACATGATTGGCTATAAAAGGGATGTCTTGGAGAAGCTGAGTCTCTCAGAAGTAAAGATGGCTGGAGGCTCTACAACCTGTGAAGGCTTGCGTAAAAAAATTATGGAATACTTTAAAAACAATGTTCCTAAATGTCAAATTGCAAAGGCTTTGAAGGTCTCATCATCGACAGTGCATAACATCATCAAAAGATTCAGAGAAACTGGAAAAATCTCTGTGCGTAAGGGACAAGGCCGAAGACCTTTACTGGATGCCCGTGATCTTCGGGCCCTCAGACGCCACTGCATCACTCACTGGCATGATTCTGTCATTGACATTACTAAATGGGCCCAGGAATACTTCAAGAAACCACTGTCAGTAAACACAGTCCGCTGTGCCATCCACAGATGCCACCTAAAACTCTATCATGCAAAAAGGAAGCCATTGTTGAGCATGATCCCGAAGCGCCGCCGTGCTCTGTGGGCCAGGGCTCATTTACAAAGGACTGAAGCAAAGTGGAAAAGTGTCCTGTGGTCAGACGAGCCCAAATTTGACATTCTTGTTGGAAATCATGGGCGTCGTGTCCTCTGGGCTAAAGAGGAGAAAGACCACCCCTTCTGTTATCAGCGTTCAGTTCAAAAGCCAGCATCTCTGATGGTATGGAGATGCATTAGTGCATATGGTGTGGGACACTTGCATGTTTTAAAAAGCACCATGAATGCTAAAAAAGGTATATAAAGGTTTTAGAGCAACATATGCTCCCCTCCAGATGACATCTATTCCAGGGAAGGCCTTGTGTATTTCAGCAGGACAATGCAAAACCACATACTGCAGCTATTACAACAGCATGGCTTCGTAGTAGAAGAGTCTGTGTGCTGAACTGGCCTGCCTGCAGTCCTGATCTTTCACCGATTGAGAACATTTGGTGCATAATTAAACGAAAAGTCCATCAAAGGAGACCCAAAACTCTCCAGCAGCTGGAAGCCTGTATTAAACAAGAGTGGGATCAAATTCCAATGGCTAAACTCAAGAAACTTGTCTCCTCAATACCCAGACACCTCCACTCTGTGTTAAAAAGAAGAGGAGATGCTACACCACGGTAAACAGGCTCCTGTCCCAACTTTTTTGAGTCCTGTAGCAGCCATCAGATTTGAAATGAGCTCATTTTGTGGATAAAATTGTAAAATTTCTCAGTTTCAACATTTGCTATGTTATCTCTGTTCTATTGTGAATAAAATACTGGCTGGTGTGATTTGAAAGTCACTGCGTTTTGATTTTATTCACAATTTACACTTTGTCCCAACTATTTCAGAATTGGGGTTGTACCTGCCCCTATGTGAAAAAGTAATTGCCCCCTAAACTTAATACCTTAATAAACTTAATTGTCCCCCCCTTGGCAACAACTGCAATCAAGCGTTTGCGATAACTGGCAATGAGTCTTTTATACTGCTGTGGAGGAATTTTGGCCCACTCTTCTTTGCAGAATTGTTTTAATTCAGCCACATTGGAGAGTTTTAAAGCATGAATGGCCTGTTTAAGGTTGTGCCACAGCATCTTAATCGGATTTAAGTCCGGACTTTGGTCTCAATCAATGCCCAAATCAGCTCCTCCATCCCCTCTGTAGGGTAACCAGAAAGAGACAGAAAAAAATCCAAACCACACACCACCAACACCTGGGACCGAAAACACTACACAGTATTAATCCCAGGAATATTAATGGTTACCCCTGCCGCTGTGCGCCTGTGTCAGTGCCTGCTTTCTCAGCGCAGACTAGGCGGGAGATTGGGTCAAAAGCGGCCCACTGGGTGGTAAGTTTATTAAATGTTCAAAACAGAAAGGTATAATGATAGCGAAAACACTGTAAACGCAGCGAAAATAGCTGTCTGTCGAGCATGCAAAGCCTCTTTCGTCTGGACTTTGGGGTTCAGGAGGTACATCTCTCTGGCGCCGACTGGATGATGCTTTTCTAGGGTTTTCTTAAAGTGTTCCCGTCGTGTTCAGGGTTTTCGGGAAATTGTCCGAATCTCCTTTCTCCCCATCATCGGAATCTTCGTGGAGAGACACACAAGCTTGAGGTCCGCACTCTTCACCAGCCTCCTCTGAACTGCCGATTTCTCCCTTTTAAGCTGTGGTCGGCTCTGATTACTAGGGGATGCAGCTGTGTTACCTCTTTGCCCTTTTCCCCAGGCCCACCTAGTCTTATGACTCGCAGCTGGTGGGAACTGTCCTGCTATATGCAATTTTAGGGAGTGCTGATGGGGGGTTGGCTGTCCATGGTGCTGAAAGGGCACTCAGCGGTGAGAGCGAGGGGGAGGAGAATCGGCTGCGCCGGGTGTCTTGACATGGTTGAGGGGCGTGGCCATGCCCCGGCTTACCGCACAGGATGGAACAGTTTAGCCAACTGCAATCTCTTGAAATTCAATAAACTCCTCTCATCATGATTTCTGTTTGTATTTTGAATGTAGTTGTCTGTCAGCTGTAACATGCTTTTGTTTGTAAATCGTTAAAGACTGTTTTAAAATTATTTTCCTTGTGACAGATATCGGATTTCAAGTAACAATTACAACAAAGACCTTCCTAAGATACAAGCAACTGAATCGCCTCATCTCAAGTATAAGAAATTTTTACAAAGAGATCAAAATCATCATTGCGGATGATAGCTTCAACGCACAGAAAGTGAATGGCACAAACATTGAGCAGTACTTCATGCCACCTGCCCAGGTATACCTTTTAGAAAAGATGTTTGAAGGGTTTAGTCTCTGAAACAGCTTCTAGAGCAGATGATGGAAATGTTTCTTCAGAGGTACAAGGAGATGCTGGAAGGTTTTGTTCTCTGATACAGCTTTTAAAAGAAATGCTGGAACAGTTTAGTCTCAGGTACAGCTTTTAGAAACTGGGAGGTTTGTATCTCAGGTGCAGCTTTTAGAAGAGATGCTGGAAGGGTTTAGTCCCAGGTAAAGCTTTTAGAAGAGATGCTGGAAGGGTTTGGTCTCAGGTACAGCTTTTAGAAACTGGGAGGTTTGTATCTCAGGTGCAGCTTTTAGAAGAGATGCTGGAAGGGTTTGGTCTCAGGTAAAGCTTTTAGAAGAGATGCTGGAAGGGTTTGGTCTCAGGTACAGCTTTTAGAAGAGATACTGGAAGGTTTTGGTCTCAGGTACAGCTTTTAGAAGAGATGCTGGAAGGGTTTGGTCTCAGATACAGCTTTTAGATGAGATGCTTGAAGGGTTTGGTCTCAGGTACAGCTTTAAGAAGAGATACTGGAAGGGTTTGGTCTCAGATACAGCATTTATGAAGAGATACTGGAAGGGTTTGGTTTCTGGTACAGCTTTTAGAAGAGATACTGGAAGGGTTTAGTCTCAGGTACAGCTTTTTGAAGAGATACTGGAAGGGTTTGGTCTCAGGTACAGCTTTTAGAAGAGATGCTTGAAGGGTTTGGTCTCAGGTACAGCTTTTAGAAGAGATACTGGAAGGGAATGGTCTCAGGTACAGCTTTTAGAAGAGATGCTTGAAGGGTTTGGTCTCAGGTACAACTTTAAGATGAGATGCTGGAAGGGTTTGGTCTCAGGTACAGCTTTTAGAAGAGATGCTTGAAGGGTTTGGTCTCAGATACAACTTTTAGACAAGATGCTGGAAGGGTTTGGTCTCAGGTACAGCTTTTAGAAGAGATACTGGAAGGGTTTGGTCTCAGGTACAGCTTTTAGAAGAGATGTTGGAAGGGTTTGGTCTCAGGTACAGCTTTTAGAAGAGATACTAGAAGGGTTTGGTCTCAGGTACAACTTTTAGACAAGATGCTGGAAGGGTTTGGTCTCAGGTACAGCTTTTAGAAGAGATACTGGAAGGGTTTGGTCTCAGGTACAGCTTTTAGAAGAGATGTTGGAAGGGTTTGGTCTCAGGTACAGCTTTTAGAAGAGATACTAGAAGGGTTTGGTCTCAGGTACAGCTTTTAGAAGAGATGCTGGAAGGGTTTGGGCTCAGGTACAGCTTTTAGAAGAGATGTTGGAAGGGTTTAGTCTCAGGTACAGCTTTAAGAGGAGATACTTGAAGGGTTTGGGCTCAGGTACAGCTTTTAGAAGAGATGCTGGAAGAGTTTGGTCTCTGGTACAGCTTTTAGAAGAGATACTTGAAGGGTTTGGGCTCAGGTACAGCTTTTAGAAGAGATGCTTGAAGGGTTTGGTCTCAGGTACAGCTTTTAGAAGAGATACTGGAAGGGAATGGTCTCAGGTACAGCTTTTAGAAGAGATGCTTGAAGGGTTTGGTCTCAGATACAACTTTAAGATGAGATGCTGGAAGGGTTTGGTCTCAGGTACAGCTTTTAGAAGAGATGCTTGAAGGGTTTGGTCTCGGATACAACTTTTAGACAAGATGCTGGAAGGGTTTGGTCTCAGGTACAACTTTAAGATGAGATGCTGGAAGGGTTTGGTCTCAGGTACAGCTTTTAGAAGAGATGCTTGAAGGGTTTGGTCTCAGATACAACTTTTAGACAAGATGCTGGAGGGGTTTGGTCTCAGGTACAGCTTTTAGATGAGATACTGGAAGGGTTTGGTCTCAGGTACAGCTTTTAGAAGAGATGTTGGAAGGGTTTGGTCTCAGGTACAGCTTTTAGAAGAGATACTAGAAGGGTTTGGTCTCAGGTACAGCTTTTAGAAGAGATGCTTGAAGGGTTTGGTCTCAGGTACAGCTTTTAGAAGAGATACTGGAAGGGAATGGTCTCAGGTACAGCTTTTAGAAGAGATGCTTGAAGGGTTTGGTCTCAGATACAACTTTAAGATGAGATGCTGGAAGGGTTTGGTCTCAGGTACAGCTTTTAGAAGAGATGCTTGAAGGGTTTGGTCTCGGATACAACTTTTAGACAAGATGCTGGAAGGGTTTGGTCTCAGGTACAGCTTTTAGAAGAGATACTGGAAGGGAATGGTCTCAGGTACAGCTTTTAGAAGAGATGCTTGAAGGGTTTGGTCTCAGATACAACTTTAAGATGAGATGCTGGAAGGGTTTGGTCTCAGGTACAGCTTTTAGAAGAGATGCTTGAAGGGTTTGGTCTCGGATACAACTTTTAGACAAGATGCTGGAAGGGTTTGGTCTCAGGTACAGCTTTTAGAAGAGATACTGGAAGGGTTTGGTCTCAGGTACAGCTTTTAAAAGAGATGCTGGAAGGGTTTTGGCTCAGGTACAGCTTTTAGAAGAGATGTTGGAAGGGTTTGGTCTCAGATACAGCTTTTAGAAGAGATGTTGGAAGGGTTTAGTCTCAGGTACAGCTTTAAGAGGAGATACTTGAAGGGTTTGGGCTCAGGTACAGCTTTAAGAAGAGATGCTGGAAGAGTTTAGCCTCTGGTACAGCTTTTGGAAGAGATACTGGAAGGGTTTGGTCTCAGGTACAGCTTTTAGAAGAGATACTGGAAGGGTTTGGTCTCAGTTATAGCTTTTAGAAGAGATACTGGAAGGGTTTAGTCTCAGGTACAGCTTTTAGAAGAGATGCTGGAAGGGTTTGGTCTCAGGTACAGCTTTGAGAAGAGATACTAGAAGGGTTTGGTCTCAGCTACAGCTTTTAGAAGAGATACTGGAAGGGTTTGGTCTCAGCTACAGCTTTTAGAAGAGACACTGGAAGGTTGTGTATTTGTTCATTGTATGACATTCAGCATTATATGCACTGTTGAACAAGTCCCTCATGTATTGACTTTCTTGTTTTCTGTTTCACTTATTAGGGATGGTTTGCTGGCAGGAACCTTGCCATTTCACAAGTAACCACTAAGTACTTTCTATGGGTGGACGACGACTTTGAGTTCACAAACAGAACAAAGATCGAGAAGTTTGTAGAAATTATGGAGTCCATGCCTGAACTGGATGTGGTGAGCATGACATTTCAGAATTTCAGTGTCTCAGCTAACAGAGATGATTTGAAGATTGTTTGGGAAAGCAGATGATGAGTGCAGTTCTGAACAGTTTCATTTTACCAGCACCTGTTAATAGGCTGTTCTTGTTTTGGTAGGTGGGTGGATCGGTAGGCACAAATGTCTTTTCTTTTAAAATCCGGTATGAGGAGGGGGATGAGGAAGGAGGGTGTTTGAGCAAGGTCTCGGGGACCTACCAGCCTATTCCGGGATTCCCTAAATGCTACTTAACCTCTGGGGTTGTCAACTTCTTTCTGGCCCGGACCGATGCAGTCCGCAGGGTGGGCTTTGACCCCCAGCTGAAACGAGTGGCTCACTCAGGTAAGTTTTTGTGTGAAACCCTGTCTAACCCTTTCATGAAAAATGGTTCTTTCTACTGCACAGGAAAAGTAGGCTTTGGGTTCTAAGAATAAAACCAGAAATAGAAAAGAGATCGGGAACCAGTGCTAAGCCCACCGATATCTTTGGAATCAGGAGTTCTGGTAAAATCTTTTCAGAAGAAAGTGTTTTCCTTTGGAAGTAAAGCCGGGTAATTAGTTATTCGGGAACTGAATTCTAGTTTAGGGGACCTACAGCTAAGCAAAATGCCAATTTTGGTTCAAAATTTTAGTTTTGAGGTAAGAACATGAAGCGGTCCTTCAAATAGTCTACTTTCAGGACATATATCCACTTTCTGCCTAAATGGTCTTTAACTTGCTCTAAAATTGCTCTGAAATTACTAAATTTTCAATTTTTTTCACACTACACTAAAAATCACTTTAAAACCCTGATAAAATTGATCGCAAAAACTACAGATTTCTCAGCAACTCTACATCCAATTAACTTCATATTTGGCAGTTTTCTTCATTTTGTGAGGATCTATGTCTATACAGAGCTCTTTTTGCAATATGTACCTCTGAATATGAGTAAATCAAAATATGAATATTTAATTAGCTGTTTCCCGCCAAAATTGATTTAGGGGGGTCAAAATCAATTCTAGAATGTAGAAACCTGGAAAAAAAGCTCTGTAGTGACATTATAAATGTTTTTTCCTTCACATTACAGCTGAAATTATAACCAAACACTGTTTAGTTATCTAAATAACTGAGTTTCTCTAAGTATCTATATATTCATTAAAACAGCCGTTGCCATGGCAACCACTGATGTGATGCTATAGCAACTCGGTGTTTTAAGTTGCAATTTCTAATAGAATCATTTTGATTATAATTCTTAGTTTTAAAAGTGAGTATCTTGGAAAAATGTTTGCTTAACTATAAGTCCACTTAAGGCTGTGCTGAGGAGGAGCTTTTTGTGTGTCATTTTGACGCTATAATTACTGGTCATAATCACTCTGCTGAAACTCTCAAGGAACCCTTCACCCAACTCTAATCCTCACCCATCCGTTTTAGAGAGCCAGAGTCTCCTGGTATATCTGGGGCCTTGTTAATGACTGTGTTAATGACTGTGAGTGGGAGTATGTTTTTATGAGGTAGATCCCTTCGTATCCAACAGTACACTCACTGCCACCATAAGGCATTGACATCTGGGCTTCACTGCTATAGAACAGTCAGCTAAATATTTGCCTGGGCTCATTTATTGTTGTGTAATTATATCCCTGAAACAGAGGGTTTGGCAAAATTATCTATTTGCTTCAGCTGCTGCCGAGATCCTTCATATGCTCACGATTACTCAGACAGTTCTTATAAGAATCTTGTGTTCATTCCTCTTGCGAAGAGGACGAACCCTACTATTCTGTGTGACCAGACCACCTTTTCTGCAGCTCCATCACCAACATTTATGGCTCCAAAGGCAATATCTCAAACAGATTTGATGGGAATCATATCAAACTTCTTATGATCATTTTTACCCCTCAGCCCCGAATAATTTGGGCTGTGGGGTATTGTCATCACGCACGGCGTCCGTCCGTCCGTCCATCCGTCCACAGTTGCATTCCGCGCATTAAGTCCAACACGCCATTGCCGATTAATGCCATTTTTGGTGTGGGTGTTAGGGGTGGGTAGCTACACAAGCCTATGGATTTTCGTTGCGCTCCGATATCTCATATGGCTGCCACGGCTGCCATCTTGAACTTGCATTCCGCATTTTCAGTCCAAAAAGCCGTTTCCGATCAATGCCATTTTTGGTGTGGGTGTTGGGGGTGGGTATCTACACAAGCCTTTCAATTTTCGTTGCGCTCCGATATCTAGTATGGCTGCCACGGCTGCCATCTTTAATTTGCATTCCGTGCATTAAATCAAAAACACCATTGCCAATCAACGCCAATTTTGGTGTTGGTGTTGGGAGTGGGTAGCTACAGAAGCCTATCGATTTTCGTTGCGCTCCGATATCTCAAATGGCATCGACGGGTGCCATCCTGAATTTACATTCCGTGCATTAAGTCAAAAACGCCATTGCCGATCAACGCCATTTTTAGTGTGGGTGTTGGGACTGGGTAGCTACAGAAGCCTATCGATTTTCTTTGCGCTCTGATATCTAATATGGCTGCCACGGCTGCCATCTTGAATTTACATTCCGTGCATTAACTCAAAAACGCCATTGCCGATCATCGCCATTTTTGGTGTTGGTGTTGGGAGTGGGTGGCTACAGAAGCCTATCGATTTTCGTTGCGCTCCGATATCTAATATGGCTGCCACAGCTGCCATCTTGAATTTTCCTCCACGGCTGAGGGGTAACGCCCGCTTTGTGGGGCTATTTTTAGTGCATAAAATCTGGTACTCATGTTGGTCAACTGATGACCTTTGATGTAGCACCACAACCTGGCCACAGTTTTAATATTCAAAAATTGCATGAACTCAAACAGCTTTCACCTCTAACCTGATGCCCCCAGATTTTTTGATGGATTTTTTGTGGCATTCTGCCAGAGGTATAGAAGCCTCTTAAATATAATATATTATAGCTCTAAACCTGTTCCCATTTAAGATTCCCTGATTAACAGTCAAACAATTTATTAACTGAATAATCAAGACCAGGTACATAAGCCTGTAATGATTTGAAAAATAATTAAAAAAGGACAAAGAGTAAATGAGGACCGGTTTGGAGTTCACATGCGTTTTAAAGTGACATTAATAAAGGGCTTTATTTATTTATTTATTTTTTTAACCTCCAAAGACACTGTATTAAAATCCCAAGTGGTAGAGGTTAATGGGGATCATGCCCAATCTGCTTTCAGAATTCCTGGTGCATTGACTGGGATGTTATTGACTGTGGTGGCTCAGCAGTGTTTCCTGTAGCACTATCACCAGGTCAAACATCACATTTCAAACGCAATAACTCAAACTGTTTCGGTGGAAATCTCATCACCCTTCTTGTGATTGTTTCTGGTGCATAGAGAAGGGCTATTATTGATTGTGGTCACCCTACAACATCTGTTGTAGCTCCACCACCAGGCCAAACCTTTCATTTTTAAAAATGCAATAACTCTAACACTTTTAATGTCAATCCTGTCAAATCTGCAGTTAACAGTTCAATGCACAGAGCAGCAACCATTTTGATTTTAATAGCTTTATTACCTGTACTGTAGCATATTGGGAACCAGATCAGCTTTACTGTGAATGTTGACATGATGGTTTCACATAATTTCTGCCTAGTTGTGAGCGGCACAATTATGCTGTGAATCTCGTGTATTGCTCTACTGTATTCAGATCTGGTGACCGGGGGACCACTGAAGTGCAGTTAACTCATTTCATGTTCATGAAACTAGTTTGAAATTTGAGTTTGGCTTTTGGCAAGTTGCATTATCATGCTGGAAGTTCCAATGGGGAGGTGGGCAAATTGTGGCCATAAAAGATTGTAAATGGTCAGATAGGCTGTAGCATTCAGCAGCGGTTGATATTACATTTAACTGAACTAACCGAGCCAAATAAAAGATTCCCATAATGTTACACCTCCACCAGCCTGGACTGCTGGCACATGGATGCATGGTGTTAATGCCGTATTCTCACCCAACCATATCTGTGTTGCTGCAGAACTTGAGATTCGTAAGACCAGACTAACGAATTTAACAATGTTCAAGTTTCCAGTTTGATGAGCCTGTGTCAACTGCATCCTGAGATATCTGTTGTTGGCTGACAGGAGCAGAGCCTGACTGTTAGAGTGGCTGTTAGAGTTACTGTTGTCTTCCTGTCAGCTACAACAGCTCAGGCTATTCACTGCTTTCATCAACAAGGCATTTCCCTCCGCTGAACTGCTGCCCACATCGTGCTTTTTGTTTTTCATACCATTCTCCGTAAACTCTGGAGACGGCCTTGCGTGAAAATCCCAGGAGATCAGCGCTTTCAGAAATAAAAGGTATTAAAGTGCTCATCGAGCATGTACAGTTTTATGTTCCTTAAATATGGTAATAGATATAGGGATTGAGTCTATAAAACATTCTTGCATATACAGTGCTTTGTCAAAATTTGCCAAAAAAAAATATCATGATGAGGTGAAGACTTACAACATCTATTCTATGGAAATCACTGAATTTGGGCAAATTTACTTTTGGTAAAAATTTTGAATATATGAATTTCTCTGTGACTTGATTCACTGGAGTGTACACTGCTCATGAAAACATTCCTCATGCCTCAGGGCTTTTCCAGTGTACAATACTGCAGCCACATAGTCAAACTTTAGTCACACCAAGCTCCAGTAACTGACTCCGGCACCTATCTCATTCAGGATTCCATTACGCACTCAAACATTAGTAAACTATTAAGCTAAGATGCTATATGCAATAAAAAGCCATTTGGGGCTTGGCCTGGGAGAGTGGAATTCCTATGATTGGAGACTATAAATGCCTGCCAGCTCCAAACAGATCACTATCTACCTTTGTGGATTCAGATGTACCTCTAGCTGCTATAGCCTACAATAACATGTTTATGTGTATTTTTGACAGCAGTTGGTGTCTAGATGAAGAAGTACATGATAGATTGTTTATGGAAGGCCCAGCGCTAATACAATTCCAATTTAACTGCCATAGTAATTACTGAAGTAGCATTAGCATGGGGCGATAATGGTGCATGGCCAGCCGTTGTCTCTTTACCAAACCCTCTCATCAGCAAAGCAAACAGACTGGTTTCCAATGGAGGAACACTTCTCTGAAGCTTTGTGCAGTTGGGATTTCCTAATGCTGTACATGGGATAACTCACTGCGTTGTCAAACGGAGTAGCATACCTGGGACACTCAATGAGCTCTTTAGCACAGTCTGAGATTAATGTCTATTGTACTCTGTATATATCGCCACTGTGTATTATTCAGTGATACTGGCAGGTTCACAGTCTGTTATTTGTTGCGTTTATGATAACCTGTGGGTGAATAACGTGGCTCGGGTGACTTGAGTTTGCTGTAGAATGTCTAGTGTAGAATGGTGCCATGTTAATAAAATGACTGCATGATTGTCATTCTGCATTAGGGTCAGCTAACCCTTTTCCTGGTGAACTATCATCCTTTATATTTGAACTCTTACCCTAACACAGGGCACCAGGTCAACAGCCAGAGATCTCTTTCAGCTCCTACTTGGAGTCAGGAGTCCCAATTTTGGGTTGAAACGAAAGCTGCAAGATGTTGAAATTTCATGCATTTTTATATGCCCATTCTTGACAAAAAAAAAACAGATCTCAGACCTAATGTGAATGAAAAATATATATCATTTTTTGGAGAATGAAGCCAGACCCTTTAAAGCCTGAATTTATTTATTTGACCTTTAACCAGGGAAGTCCCGTTGAGATTGAAATCTCTTTTCCAAGGGAGCCCTGGGGGTTGAGGTGGGGAGGGAGAGGACAAGTTGCACAGCCAGTTAGATCAGGGGATGATTAGATGGCAGGTCGAAAGAGCCAGGTTGGGACTTTAGCCATGACACCGGGGAACCCCCTACTCTAATCGATGAGTGTCATAGGATCTTTAATGACCACAGTGAGTCAGGACCTCGGTTTAACGTCTCATCTGAATGTAGAGTTAAAACCTTTGGATGACCCAGCTTTAATATGACACACTTCCACTTTGGAGCAGGGGTGATAAATAGATGAATCTAGTGTTGCAGTGCTTCGCTAAAATGAAAGGCTGACTCTACACCAGCCCCTTAAGGATGAGCTGAAACACCCCTGCTTTGGTGTGAGTAATGATGGTCGCAAGGCAGCCAGAGGGAGGTAATTAACATACACAATACAAAAGCGGAGCATTCACACCCCAGAGTAGCTTCCAGGCACAGGTGTGGCTCATGAAGCAAGATTAGGTTTCGGCCGCGGTAGGGTGGGGGTTGGTAGTTACGCCTGGAAGCAAGATTAGGTTTGAGGCCTTGTAGGGTGGGGGTTGGTGAGATTCGCCTGGGCTGGAGCAGGGTGGGGGTCGGTGGAAGCTGGAGGTTATGTGGGGGCTGGAGTAAAGTGGGGACGGGGGGTAGTGGTTTGGTCTGGGCTGGTGTAGGGTGGGGGTCGGTGGGGGGTGGTAGTTTGGTCTGGGCTTGCGTAGGGTAGGGGTTGGTGGGGGGTGGTAGTTTGGTCTGGGCTGGAGTAAGAGGAGGGTCAGTGGTGGCTGGTGGTTAGGTCTGGGCTTGCGTAGGGTAGGGGTTGGTGGGGGGTGGTAGTTTGGTCTGGGCTGGAGTAGGGTAGGGGTTGGTGGGGGGTGGTAGTTTGGTCTGGGCTGGTGTAGGGTGGGGGTCAGTGGGGGGTGGTAGTTTGGTCTGGGCTTGCGTAGGGTAGGGGTTGGTGGGGGGTGGTAGTTTGGTCTGGGCTGGAGTAGGGTGGGGGGTCAGTGGGGGGTGGTAGTTTGGTCTGGGCTTGCGTAGGGTAGGGGTTGGTGGGGGGTGGTAGTTTGGTCTGGGCTGGAGTAGGGTGGGGGTCGGTGGGGGGGTGGTAGTTTGGTCTGGGCTTGCGTAGGGTAGGGGTTGGTGGGGGGTGGTAGTTTGGTCTGGGCTTGACGTAGGGTAGGGGTTGGTGGGGGGTGGTAGTTTGGTCTGGGCTTGCGTAGGGTAGGGGTTGGTGGGGGGTGGTAGTTTGGTCTGGGCTGGAGTAAGGTGGGGGTCGGTGGGGGTGGTAGTTTGGTCTGGGCTTGCGTAGGGTAGGGGTTGGTGGGGGTGGTAGTTTGGTCTGGGCTGGAGTAGGGTAGGGGTTGGTGGGGGGTGGTAGTTTGGTCTGCGTAGGGTAGGGGTTAGTGGGGGGTGGTAGTTTGGTCTGGGCTGGAGTAAGGTGGGGGTGGGGGGGTGGTGGTTTGGTCTGGGCTTGCGTAGGGTGGGGGTTGGTGGGGGGGTGGTAGTTTGGTCTGGGCTAGAGTAAGAGGAGGGTCAGTGGTGGCTGGTGGTTAGGTCTGGGCTTGCATAGGGTTGAGGTTGGTGGGGGGTGGTAGTTTGGTCTGGGCTGGAGTAGGGCAGGGGTTGGTGGGGGTGGTAGTTTGGTCTGGGCTGGTGTAGGGTGGGGGTCAGTGGGGGTGGTAGTTTGGTCTGGGCTTGTGTAGGGTGGGGGGTTGGTGGGGGGTGGTAGTTTGGTCTTGGCTGGTGTAGGGGTGGGGGTCAGTGGGGGGTGGTAGTTTGGTCTGGGCTTGCGTAGGGTAGGGGTTGGTGGGGGGGTGGTAGTTTGGTCTGGGCTGGAGGAGGGTGGGGGGTCAGTGGGGGGTGGTAGTTTGGTCTGGGCTGGAGTAGGGTAGGGGTTGGTGGGGGGGTGGTAGTTTGGTCTGGGCTTGCGTAGGGTAGGGGTTGGTGGGGGGTGGTAGTTTGGTCTGGGCTGGAGTAAGGTGGGGGTCGGTGGGGGGGTGGTAGTTTGGTCTGGGCTTGCGTAGGGTAGGGGTTGGTGGGGGTGGTAGTTTGGTCTGGGCTGGGTAAGGTGGGGGGTGGTAGTTTGGTGATTGGTTTGGTCTGGGTGTAGGGTAGGGGTTGGTGGGGGGTGGTAGTTTGGTCTGGGCTGGAGTTAGAGGAGGGTCAGTGGTGGCTGGTAGTTTGGTCTGGGCTGGAGGTTGGGGGTTGGTGGGGGGTGGGGGTTGGTGGGGGGTGGTAGTTTGGTCTGGGCTGGAGTGGGGTAGGGGTTGGTGGGGGGGGTAGTTTGGTCTGGGCTGGTGTAGGGTGGGGGGTGGGGGTGGTAGTTTGGTCTGGGCTGGTGTAGGGTAGGGGTTGGTGGGGGTGGTAGTTTGGTCTGGGCTGGGGTAGGGGGGGGGTTGGTGGGGGGTGGTAGTTTGGTCTGGGCTGGAGTAGGGTGGGGGTTGGTGGGGGGGTGGTAGTTTGGTCTGGGCTGGAGTAGGGTGGGGGTTGGTGGGGGGTGGTAGTTTGGTCTGGGCTGGAGTGGGGGTGGGGGTTGGTGGGGGGGGGGGTGGTTTGGTCTGGGCTGGTGGGGTAGGGGGGGGGGGGTAGTTTGGGGGGGGTGGTAGTTTGGTCTGGGCTGGTGGGGGAGGGGGGGTTGGTGGGGGGCTGGTAGTTTGGTCTGGGCTGGAGTAGGGTGGGGGGTTGGTGGGGGGGGTGGTAGTTTGGTCTGGGCTGGAGTAGGGTGGGGGTTGGTGGGGGTGGTAGTTTGGTCTGGGCTGGTTGGTGTAGGGTCTGGGGGGGTTGGTGGGGGTGGTAGTTTGGTCTGGGCTTAGGTGAGGGGGGGGTGGGGGTTGGTGGGGGGTGGTAGTTTGGTCAGTGGGGGCTGGTTTGGTGGGGTGGGGGTCAGTGGGGGTGGTAGTTTGGTCTGGGCTTGGGGGTTGGTGGGGGGTAGGGGTCTGGTGGGGGTGGTAGGGTTTGGTCTGGGGGGGTAGTTTGGTCTGGGCTGGTGTAAGGGGGGTGGTGGTGGGGGTCTGAGGGGTAGGGGTTGGGGGGTGGTAGTTTGGTCTGGGCTGGAGTAGGGTGGGGGTCAGTGGGGGTGGTGGTTTGGTTGGGTCTGGGGTAGGGGTTGGTGGGGGGGGGTAGTTTGGTCTGGGCTGGAGTAAGGGGGGGTGGGGGGGGTGGTTTGGTCTGGGCTTGCGTAGGGTAGGGGTTGGTGGGGGGTGGTAGTTTGGTCTGGGGCTGAGTAGGGGGAGGGGTTGGTGGGGGTGGTGGTTTGGTCTGGGCTTGTGTGGGTGGGGGTTGGTGGGGGTGGTAGTTTGGTCTGGGCTGGAGTAGGGTAGGGGTTGGTGGGGGGTGGTAGTTTGGTCTGGGCTGGTGTAGGGTGGGGGGTCAGTGGGGGGTGGTAGTTTGGTCTGGGCTTGCGTAGGGTAGGGGTTGGTGGGGGTGGTAGTTTGGTCTGGGCTGGTGTGGGGTGGGGGGTCAGTGGGGGGTGGTAGTTTGGTCTGGGCTTGGTGCGTGGGGTGGTGGGGGGTGGTGGTTTGGGGTGGGGGGTTTGGTCTGGGGGTTTGGTGGGCTTGGGGTGGGGTCAGTGGGGGTGGTAGTTTGGTCTGGGCTGGAGTAGGGTGGTGGGGGTCAGTGGGGGGTGGTAGTTTGGTCTGGGCTGGAGGGGGGGTTGGGGGGGGTTGGTGGGGGTGGTAGTTTGGTCTGGGGCTTGGTTTGGTCTGGGTGGGGTAGGGGTTGGTGGGGTTTGGTGGGGGGTGGTAGTTTGGTCTGGGCTGGAGTAGGGTGGGGGTTGGTGGGGGTGGTAGTTTGGTCTGGGCTGGAGTAGGGTAGGGGTTGGTGGGGGTGGTAGTTTGGTCTGGGCTGGAGTGGGGTGGGGGTTGGTGGGGGGTGGTAGTTTGGTCTGGGCTGGGTTGGGGGGGGGTCAGGCTGGGGGGGGTGGTAGTTTGGTCTGGGCTTGCGTAGGGTAGGGGTTGGTGGGGGGGTAGGGGTCTGGGCTGGGGTAGGGTGGGGTTTGGTGGGGGCTGGTTTGGTCTGGGCTGGAGTAGGGTGGGGGTCAGTGGGGGTGGTGGTTTGGTCTGGGCTTGGGGGCGTGGGGGTAGGGGTTGGTGGGGGTGGTAGTTTGGTCTGGGCTGGAGGAGGTGGGGGGTCAGTGGGGGTGGTAGTTTGGTCTGGGCTGGAGTAGGGTAGGGGTTGGTGGGGGGTGGTAGTTTGGTCTGGGCTGGCAAGGTGGGGGTGGGGGTTGGTGGGGGGTTGGTGGGGGGGTAGTTTGGTCTGGGCTGGAGTAAGGTGGGGGGTCAGTGGGGGGTGGTAGTTTGGTCTGGGCTTGCGTGGGGGGGGGTTAGTGGGGGGGTGGTGGGTTTGGTCTGGGCTGGGAGGTCTGGGGGACAGGGTTGAGGTTTAAATGGGGGTGGTGGTTTGGTCTGGGCTTGCGTAGGGTAGGGGGGGTTGGTGGGGGGTGGTAGTTTGGTCTGGGCTGGGGTGTCTGGGGTGAGGGTCAGTGGGGCTGGTGGTTTGGTCTGGGCTTGCGTAGGGTAGGGGTTGGTGGGGGTGGTAGTTTGGTCTGGGCTGGTGTAGGGTGGGGTCAGTGGGGGTGGTAGTTTGGTCTGGGCTGGTGGTAGTTGGAGGGGTAGGGGTTGGTGGGGGGTGGTAGTTTGGGGCTGGAGTAGGGGTGGGGGTTGGGTGGTAGTTTGGTCTGGGCTAGGGTGGGGGGGTCAGGGGGGGGGGTAGTTTGGTGGGGGGTGGGGTAGGGGTTGGGTCTGGTAGTTTGGTCTGGGCTGGGTAGGGTGGGGGTGGGGGGTGGTAGTTTGGTCTCTGGGGTGGGGGTCGGTGGGGGGTGGTAGTTTGGTCTGGGTGGGGTGGGGGTGGTGGGGGGTGGTAGTTTGGTCTGGGCTGGAGTAGGGTAGGGGGTGGTGGGGGGTGGTAGTTTGGTCTGGGTGGGGTAGGGGTTGGTGGGGGTGGTAGTTTGGTCTGGGCTTGTGGGGGGTTGGTGGGGGGTGGTAGTTTGGTCTGGGCTGGGTGGGGGTTGGTGGGGGTGGTAGTTTGGTCTGGGCTGGTTGGGGGGGGGGTTGGTAGTAGTTTGGTCTGGGCTTGCGTAGGGGTGGGGGTTGGTGGGGGGTGGTAGTTTGGTCTGGGCTGGTGTAGGGGGGGGGGTTGGTGGGGGTGGTGGTTTGGTCTGGGCTTGCGTAGGGTAGGGGTTGGTGGGGGGGTGGTAGTTTGGTCTGGGCTGGAGTAGGGTGGGGGTTGGTGGGGGGTGGTAGTTTGGTCTGGGCTTGCGTAGGGTGGGGGTTGGTGGGGGGTGGTGGTTTGGTCTGGGCTTGCGTAGGGTAGGGGTTGGTGGGGGGTGGTAGTTTGGTCTGGGCTGGAGTAAGGTGGGGGGTCAGGGGGGGTGGTAGTTTGGTCTGGGCTTTGCGTGGGGTAGGGGTTGGTGGGGGTGGTAGTTTGGTCTGGGCTGGAGTAAGGTGGGGGGGGGGGGGTGGTGGTTTGGTCTGGGCTTGCGTAGGGTAGGGGTTGGTGGGGGGTGGTAGTTTGGTCTGGGCTGGGGGTAAGTGGGGGTGGGGGTCTCAGTGGTGGCTGGTGGTTTGGTCTGGGCTTGCATAGGGGTAGGGGTTGGTGGGGGTGGTAGTTTGGTCTGGGCTGGTGTAGGGGTAGGGGTTGGTGGGGGTGGTAGTTTGGTCTGGGCTGGTCTGGTGTGGGTAGGGGGGGTCAGTGGGGGTGGTAGTTTGGTCTGGGGTGGGGTGGTAATTTGGGGGTTGGTGTAGGGGGGGTGGGGGGTGGTTTGGTCTGGGCTGGAGTGGGGTGGGGGGGGGGTGGTCTGGGGTCAGTGGGGGGGTAGTTTGGTCTGGGCTGGCGTGGGGTAGGGGTTGGTGGGGGGGGTGGTAGTTTGGTCTGGGCTGGTGGGGTAGGGGTTGGTGGGGGTGGGTGGGGTGGGGGGGGGGTGGTTTGGTCTGGGCTTGCGTAGGGTAGGGGTTGGTGGGGGTGGTAGTTTGGTCTGGGCTGGAGTAAGAGGAGGGTCAGTGGTGGCTGATGGTTTGGTCTGGGCTTGCGTAGGGTAGGGGTTGGTGGGGGGTGGTGGTTTGGTCTGGGCTGGCGTAGGGTGGGGGTTGGTGGGGGTGGTAGTTTGGTCTGGTCTGGGGTGGGGGTTGGTGGGGGTGGTAGTTTGGTCTGGGCTGGTGTAGGGGGGGGGTGGTGGGGCTGGTAGTTTGGTCTGGGGGGGTGGGGGTTGGTGGGGGTGGTAGTTTGGTCTGGGCTGCGTGGGGGTAGGGGTCTGGGGCGTTGGGGGTGGTGGGGGTGGTAGTTTGGTCTGGGCTGGAGTAGGGTGGGGGTCGGTGGGGGGTGGTGGTTTGGTCTGGGCTGGAGCGAGGGGTGGGGGGTTGGTGGGGGGTGGTAGTTTGGTCTGGGCTGGAGTAAGTGGGTGGGTGGGGGCTGGTGGTTGGTCTGGGCTTGCGTGGGGGTAGGGGTTGGTGGGGGTGGTAGTTTGGTCTGGGCTGGGTAAGGTGGGGTCTGGGCTTTGGGGGGTGGGGGTGGGTGGTTTGGTCTGGGCTGGGTGGGGTGGGGGTCAGTGGGGGTGGTAGTTTGGTCTGGGCTTGCATAGGGGTTGGGGGTGGTAGTTTGCTCTGGGGTGGGGGGTAGGGGTTGAGCGTGGGGTAGGGGGGTGGGGGGTGGTGGTTTGGTCTGGGCTGGAGTAGGGTCTGGGGGGGGTCAGTGGGGGGTGGTAGTTGGTCTGGGCTCACGTAGGGTAGGGGTTGGTGGGGGGTGGTGGTTTGGTCTGGGCTGGATTAGGGTGGGGGTCGGTGGGGGGTGGTAGTTTGCTCTGGGCTGGAGTAAGGTGGGGGTCGGTGGGGGTGGTAGTTTGCTCTGGGCTTGCGTAGGGTAGGGGTTGGTGGGGGGTGGTGGTTTGGTCTGGGCTGGAGTAAGGTGGGGGTCGGTGGGGGGTGGTAGTTTGGTCTGGGCTGGAGTAGGGTGGGGGTCTGTGGGGGGTGGTAGTTTGCTCTGGGCTTGCATAGGGGAGGGCTTGGTGGGGGGTGGTGGTTAAAGGTAAACAAAACCCGTTTTTCAGCTCTAACCCAATAAAAGTACAGTTCCCCCTACTATTCAAATTTATTCTTCAGTAATTTTTGAAAACGTTTTTAAGGACTGAATCAGCTTGAGAAGATCAGATTTATACGTCGTAGGTGGTGCGCCATGTTTATTGGACTCGAGGTAGCTTGCCGCGTCACCCAGATACTGGAACTCTTTAGCGTGCGGAGGTCATAAATTAAATAAAACCAGTGGCGTAGCGGGAACTGAAAATGTGGTGGGGCACAGGACATCCCTTTAAAATAGTTATCCATCCTGACATGCTCTCAGTCATTTTCATAATAAACAATAGATTCACCCCGGGAACAATCCACATTATCAGGTGTTGCCAGTTCTTTCCGTTTAGGTAAGAGGACGATCATTAATTTGGATGCTGTTATGACTTGAAAATCACAACAAATTCACTGTTTAATCTTATAATATAGGCATGGGCAACGCTCTGCATAAACTCTAATGGAATGCGTAACAGCTGAACTGGGGCGGTAAACAAGCCTCAGAAAACTTATAAAAAATAGCGTAAATACCATTTTCATACAAAAAAGAACACCATGGTTTGATTAAAAGCAACCTTTTCAAGAGGATACCGCATTTCATACATGAACTCTGCGTATTACGGCCAAAAACGCGATTTGACCAGAGCTATTGTTCCCCGTGAGGATGAATCGTGACCTCAATTTGCGCCCGTGTTTACAAATTTTCAAAGGGCACGGCGTGGCAAAAATAACCATTTAGGAGGTAGATTTCAAACAGCCAGCGTCGACGTCTTATCCCAGCTACGGCCCTGATTTGCTTACAGCCATCTAATTTGAGAAATTACGAGTCTGTTCGTCCAGGCTAGACCTCCAGGGGAGGTGAAATAAGTTCGACAGAAGTTGGTGAAGTTCGTCACAAGTTCGCCGTGATTTCTTCTCAACAATAGCAAGAAAGGTGAGCGTATTTTTTACTTTACCCTACATAGTTTGTTGACAGAATATCCTGTGACCCTATTTGTGAAGTTTCAGTAAAATATACCAAGGAATAAACCGGCGCCAGGCGTTTGAAGCCCACTGGTCACAAGATTAATTCACGTATATGCTTCAATTCGAGACTGCAAGGATGGAAATCTGAATAATCAATTAGGAAAAATTCTCGGCTCTCGGTAATTCTATCTATCGTTTTAACATTTTGTTAATTGGATTATGAAAGAAGACTGAAAATAAGCGCCCGCTTTTTGTTTGGATGTAAAAAAGCGTATTTAAAGGAGAATACATTGTATATTGATTAAGCATTGAACTCTGCATAAGTCGAACTGTTTTAATATTTGTTGATGACATTGCTTGACTTCCTGGAAGCAAGTACACGCAAATCTGCTGTCTAGTGAGCATTTCAGGTTCGATGTATTGAGTAATAACGCATGAAACTTGAACTGGCCCGTCATTCTGCGAATAGTCTTACTAAACTAGTTAATCGTCTGATTGCTAATCAAGCAAAGGGAGGTTTCTGCCTTGCCAAACTAACCTCCGACTGCACGTCACTGTGTTTTACTATGAATTATTCACAGTAGCTCATTGAAACTATCATGGGAGGAGGGTATATGGACATAGTAAAAACAGTGCAAGTTTTTTTTTTAAAAAATCACCACGGGTTATTGAAGGGGAACGTTTACGTAGCAGTGGGAGGGCAAACAACTGCCGGCATCAGCGACTTCACTGCATTTTATACAGTAATGGGTGAGTAAGCGTTAATGTTTGCCCCTCCACCGATAATTTTGACATTTTTGCAGGCCATTGATCCAAAAAAAAACTTCACTGGCAACCCATTCATACCATTTTTTAATATCAATGCAAAACCTAATGTTGAACATAATTGGGTGAAATTCAATGCATTTTCCATTAAAAAGGGCCTAGGGGGCGCTGCTGTACTTCAGAAAAGGGGTAGATGACTTTAGCATCAATTATTTCTGTTAGGGTACCCTAATGGATAATTTGGCCGGGTTTATTTCTGAATACTGTATTTTCGAAAATGCCCTCAGGCTTCACCCCCCAATTTTCACAACGGGTTTTGTTGAAAAATGCCGAAATCAGCCATTTTTGGGACCCTGTGGCTCTGTGACCCTTTCCTGTAAAGGCGTTGGACTTGTGGCAAACTCTTCGTCTGTGTCTTCTGTACTTACCTGCAAAAAAACATTAGAAAATAATGAACACTTTGTTCTCAGCAACTCAAGAAATGTTGTCATTTTATTCATTTGTATTGCCCATGCCTATATAATAACACTCTAATGCCACTATGTAACTCTGTTGCCAAAACAAAAACTCTGCTCCTACTGACCAAAATTGCAGCATTTATATAGACTAGCAACATTCTGGAAAGATCTACAGGATTCCTGCGTGATCCCGCCCCCTCCAGGCAAGAAGAAGCCGGAAACTTCTAGAAAGCACTAGTCTATTTCATCACAAAAAGTGGTATTGCATCAGATCATGTTTTTCTACAGACATACCACCAGAGGGTGCTAAATGATAACCAAAATAAACAAATCGCTGACCAGTCACAATGGGCAGTTAAATAGTGTCTAACAAATCTCCATTTACAAATGATATACAATGCGTTATATAAAACACTCATACATAACAATGCATAATTTGGTGCATTTAAATAAGCGTCATTCAAAATTGCATACCTGTCAACTCACACGCATATGGCGCGAGTCTCACGCTTTATTGTGGCATATCACGTTCTCACACCGTAGTCAGCAATCTTACACTTAAGAACAAAAGTGAAGATTTAAAATTTTATTCGGAAAACAAAATTATAGTTAATTTCCGAGTCCCTCTTTTTTAATCAACCCACACTGTACGGAGAGTGAAAGGCGATATTTCATTGGAACACAGACCAGCCATTTTTTGAACAACGTGTATTTAAGAGATTATCGGGCGAAATCGAAGTCCACGCGCATTTTGGTAGATTTCACTATTAGTACATGGAAACTGATTATTTTATTTATTTATTTATTTATTTTATTGAACCTTTATTTAACCGGGCAAGACAACTGATTATGACTCCAGAATTCTCACGTTTCTCTTTTCTCAAGGGTCGGAAGCAGTGAAATTGCATAAAGACGTTTCAACTGTCTTTTATTTAAAATGTCAAGAAGTCTTTTATTGCATTTAAACACTTAAAACTATCATGAAGTGCAAATTAAATTGCCCAGGGTTCCCACACTTTTTTACCAGTGATTTTTCAAAATTTTTCCATAATATTTTACCTAATTTCCATGACTAAGATAAGGCCTATAATTGCGAACACAGAGCGCCATAATGAGCTTCTACAGTGTGCTAAGCCCTAAGCAGTGTAGCAAAAATGTAGCATGGAGAATGGAAGGGAAGCTGTGTCTATCTACCACCTATCCTAGGGCATCACACAATGGCATAAGGGCCTGTGGCACCATTCTTGTATTTTCTCAATTATATTTAACAAACAGCAATAAATAACCAAGTGCTACATTTAAATGCTCAAGAAGGCAAAAACATTGAAGAGGTAACAAACAGATGGCATTTAATATATTCTGAGACAGATGTTGAACAATTACAAATTATTATTTAGAGTGTATTATCCTTGCTTGCGTGCATTGTTCGTGAGAATCTGGGGGACGTCGTCGAGTTAGCTAAGTTTAAATGACACTGGCATGACATGTAACCATTAAAGACTGTAACCGAGAAAGGTTTCATAGAAAAGCTAACCGAGGAAAAGTTTCATAGAATAGCTGTCTTGTGAGAGATTTTCTTTTCGTATGAGCGATATGCAAAATTGTCAGTGCATTCGTCTGTAGGAGGCCTAGTGCTTATCGCAGTACAGATAAAAAATATGTTCTTTCAAAGCTGCAAACTAATTGTTCTCATTAGCGTGCACATACTTTTTTGAGAATATTTTCATTTTATAATATCTGCACATCATACTTGTTCTGATGGAAAAATACTTGAACTGCCCTCAGAAAGTTTCTCTGAAGTGACAATAAAGGATCCAGGTTTTGCCCACGGCATAACGTGCTTCTCTGGTGAGCACGGTGATATGGAAGCTTTCAGTGTACATGTAAAGACAAAGTTAAGGTCGACGTCCACCTTTTGACACCACAGTAGCCGCTATATTTGATATTATTATCGAAGTGACTATTCGCGCTTATTTAAGTGCGTCAAAGCACAAAAATTGATCGAAATTTGCGGTAGACGCACTTATAAATAGATGCACATTGCCCCATTGCCCACACTTAAGTGTGTCCAAAGCTAAATTTTTTTTTTCTTGGCCAAACTTATTTTAAGCGGTACTTTTTCTAAAAACTGGAATGGTCATCAACTGACGCACTTATAAGTGTGGACAAGAAAAAAATTCAGCATTGGCCACACGTAGAAGTGCGAATAACATCGGCCTATTATTCTGTTGTGTGGGCCGAGTCCTATCAAATTAAGCTAGGCCTATCTGTCAATGACGTATGTTGTATTGCTACATTATATGAAAAGGAAATTTGAAAAAACGCAAATTGGTGGAGTTTATGAGGTCCCCCCCCCCAAGGTCATCAAAATCACTTTGTGCAAGCTTTCTCAAACGTAACAAATACAACAGTCATGAACCAAAATGTATATTGCTTAAGATGTTGCGCATGTTCGTATAGAATTACCATTTTGAAATTTTGCGTGATTAGTGAAAAAATTAATGATGTGTTTTAAGCCAGAATTCGGGTCCTTTCCTTCACTTTTGGTCCCATTTTCTCAGAAAATCAAAAATCCGGCGTTTACACGAGCATGCATCACAATAATGTCGAAACAGACACGCTTTGAAAATACAGAAAATATGTTATTTGGAATGAGAAAACTTGCAGGAGAATTTCAAAGCAAAGAGTGAAAGTATTTTTCTTACACTCCGTTCTGCCGCAATCGGGAATCGGGTTTCTTTGCGGTCTAATCAATTTACTTTCATGACGTGTTCATCGACCTGAGAAAATCATTGAGTTTCACAAGCGAACCTGGGTAATCACACAAAAAAATGCCAGGATGGACATGAAATATTTTTGAACAATGTATAATGCAGGAAAATGACTTCGAGAGAAACCAATTGGGCCATAGGTGGACGTCGACCATAAATTTAAATAAAGTTGTGTGTTTATATTGAAATCTTATTATATTCACGTTATTTCATTTATTATTCTGATTGACATTGATGCTATTATTACACTAATTTGAAGCGAGGCAGTGGGAAAATTCAACTGGCGTTATTAGAAAAACGGTGCCCTTTAAATTCCGGGGAACAGCTTACCAAGTTACCAAGTGCATGGAGGGTACAAGCCCATGTGCGTCAAAAGGTAAACAAAAGCATGTGCTCGATTCTTATTGGCTGTAATCTAATAAGATAAAGTTGGTATTAACAAGTCCGGTAGGAAAGAAATTTCGCTGCCCGCCAACTGGCTGCATAATGTAACCTACGTGTATCACGAAACGTCATGTTAGTTTCAACGGTGTCGCGTTCGATTTTAAATAATAGCTTGTAGTTTTGCGGTAAACTCGACATCTTTTGGGGATTTAGTGAACATATTACAAGCATTAGGCAAAACAGTGTATTTTTCCAAACCTTTCCAAAACCGTTAGTTAATTCCATAACTTTTCCAGACTGGAAAACAGGTTTTTCAAATTCCATAACTTTTCCAGGAATTTCATGACCGCGGGAACCCTGATTGCCTCATGTGCGGAAAAGGTTGCGTGCACGTTTCAGAGCAGTTTGTCATTCGTAAAGCATGGGCTTATTTTGAGTAAATTATTTTCCTGTACTGAATTTAGCCCATTATTTTGTCGCAGTGACATTGTATGGCGAGAGAAGCCATCTCTTCAATTGCCAGTGGATTATTACTATAATTGGAAAACGTCTCAATAAAGGTAAATGATTGTTGACTAGCCAGGACTAATTGCTGTTATAAAGGGATGTTCCGTGATCCCTGCCACTCATTGAATCCAATGATGACCAACCACTGACCCTAAAAAGTCAGGCTTCACGAAGGGAAATCAGTGCAAGCTTACACCCATGGGTAGATCCGAGTTTCCCCTTTCTTGGAGCAATCAACAGCTGCACACAGAGGCATTACCACTGATTTTGTCACTCAGTTTCTCATAATGATTGGTAATATCGGACCTTGATCATTTGACGTAAAGTGAAGCCGCAGCACAAGTGATAATCAAGACTAATTTGTATACACTTTAGATAGATCAGCTGATTTCTTGGTGTCCAAGCACGTCACAACATCCAGGACACTGCCGCATGAAGTATTTTTGGATTGGCAAAACTATAGAAATGGCGGCATTCATGAACTTGTGCTAAATAGTTATATTTCAGAAGTTTGATTACTGGGTGCATAAAAATCACAAAAATTCACAGGTTTGGGCTGAAGAAGGGTGGGGGTTGGTGGGAGATGGTGGTCAGGGCAGGGGTTAATGGGGGATTGTGGTTAAGTTGAGGCTGGAGTTGGGTGGGGGTCAGTGGGGGGTGTTAGTTAGGTCTGAGCTTGAGGAGGGTGGGGGGTGGTGATTAAGTCAGGGATAGAGTAGGGAGGGGTTCAGTGGGGAGTGGTGGTTAGGTTTGGGCTGGAGTAGGGTGGGGAGAGTCGGGGTGGTGGTTAGGTGTGGGCTGGAGTTGTGTAGGGTTTGGTGGAGGTGGTGGTAAGGTTTGGGCTGGAGTTGGCTGGGGTTCAGTGGGGGCTGGTGGTTAGATTTGGGATGGAGTATGGTGGGGAGTGGTGGGGGGTGGTGGTTAGGTTTGGGGTGTAGAAGGGAAGGGTTTGGTGGGGGCTGGTGGTTAGGTTTGGGCTGGAGTAGGGAGGGGTTCGGTGGGGGCTGGTGGTTTGGTTTGGGCTGGAGTATGGAGGGGTTCGGTGGGGGCTGGTGGTTAGGTTTGGGCTGGAGTATGGAGGGGTTCGGTGGGGGCTGGTGGTTAGGTTTGGCTTGAGTATGGAGGGGTTTGGTGGGGGCTGGTGGTTTGGTTTGGGCTGGAGTAAGGAGAGGTTTGGTGGGGGCTGTTGGTTATGTTTGGGGTGGAGTAGGGTGGGGTTTGGTGGGGAGCGCTGGTTAGGTTTGGGCTGGAGTCGGGTGGGTTTCGGTGGGGGCTAGTGGCTAGGTTTGGGCTGGAGTCGGGTGGGGTTTGGTGGGGAGTGGTGGTTAGGTTTGGGAAGGATTAGGGAGGGATACTGTGGGGAGTGGTGGTTAGGTTTGGGATCGAGTAGGGAGGGGTTTGGTGGGGGCTGGTGGTTAGGTTTGGCTTGAGTATGGAGGGGATCGGTGGGGGCTGGTGGTTAGGTTTGGGCTGGAGTAGGGAGGGGTTCGGTGTGGGCTGGTGGTTAGGTTTGGGCTGGAGTCGGGTGGGGTTTGGTGGGGGCTGGTGGTTAGGTTTGGGCTGGGGTTCGGTGGGTGCTGGTGGTTAGGTTTGGGCTGGAGTTGGGTGGGGTTCGGTGGGGGCTGGTGGTTAGGTTTGGGCTGGAGTCGGGTGGGGTTTGGTGGGGGCTGGTGATTAGGTTTGGGCTGGAGTAGGGAGGGGTTTGGTGGGGAGTGGTGGTTAGGTTTGGGCTGTAGTCCGGTGGGTTTTGGTGGGGTCTGGTGGTTAGGTTTGGGCTGGAGTCCGGTGGGGTGGTTAGGTTTGGGCTGGAGTCGGGTGGGGTTCGGTGGGGGCTGGAGGTTAGGTTTGGGCAGGAGTCGGGAGGGGATTGGTGGGGGCTGGCGGTTAGGTTTGGGCTGGAGTTGGGTGGGGTTCGGTGGGGGCTGGTGGTTAGGTTTGGCTTGAGTATGGAGCGGGTTGGGAGGGGCTGGTGGTTAGGTTTGGCTTGAGTATGGAGGGGATTGGTGGGGGCTGGTGGTTAGTTTGGGCTGGAGTACAGAGGGGTTCGGTGGGGGGCTGTTGGTTAGGTTTGGGCTGGAGTCGGGTGGGGTTTGGTGGGGGCTGGTGGTTAGGTTTGGGCTGGAGTCGGGAGGGGTTTGGTGGGGGCTGGTGGCTAGGTTTGGGCTGGAGTATAGAGGGATTCGGTGGGGGCTGGTGGCTAGGTTTGGGCTGGAGTAGGGAGGGGTTCGGTGGGGAGTCGTGGTTTGGTTTGGGCAGGAGTATGGAGGGGTTCGGTGGGGGAGTGGTGGTTAGGTTTGGGCTGGGGTTCGGTGGGGTTCGGTCGGTGCTGGTGGTTAGGTTTGGGCTGGAGTTGGGTGGGGTTCGGTGGGGCTGGTGGTTAGGTTTGGGCTGGAGTCGGGTGGGGTTCGGTGGGGGCTGGTGGTTAGGTTTGGGCTGGGGTTCGGTGGGGTTCGGTGGGTGCTGGTGGTTAGGTTTGGGCTGGAGTTGGGTGGGGTTCGGTGGGGGCTGGTGGTTAGGTTTGGGCTGGAGTCGGGTGGGGTTTGGTGGGGGCTGGTGGTTAGGTTTGGGCTGGAGTAGGGAGGGGTTTGGTGGGGAGTGGTGGTTAGGTTTGGGCTGTAGTCCGGTGGGTTTCGGTGGGGTCTGGTGGTTAGGTTTGGGCTGGAGTCGGGTGGGGTTCGGTGGGGAGTGGTGGTTAGGTTTGGGCTGGAGTCGGGTGGGGTTCGGTTGGGGCTGGAGGTTAGGTTTGGGCTGGAGTGGGGTGGGGATTGGTGGGGGCTGGTGGTTAGGTTTGGGCTGGAGTTGGGTGGGGTTCGGTGGGGGCTGGTGGTTAGGTTTGGCTTGAATATGGAGGGGGTTGGGAGGGGCTGGTGGTTAGGTTTGGCTTGAGTATGGAGGGGTTGGGAGGGGCTGGTGGTTAGGTTTGGCTTGAGTATGGAGGGGATTGGTGGGGGCTGGTGGTTAGTTTGGGCTGGAGTACAGAGGGGTTCGGTGGGGGCTGTTGGTTAGGTTTGGGCTGGAGTCGGGTGGGGTTTGGTGGGGGCTGGTGGTTAGGTTTGGGCTGGAGTCGGGTGGGGTTTGGTGGGGGCTGGTGGCTAGGTTTGGGCTGGAGTATAGGGGGGTTCGGTGGGGGCTGGTGGTTAGGTTTGGGCTGGAGTAGGGAGGGGTTCGGTGGGGGCTGATGGTTAGGTTTGGGCTGGAGTAGGGTGGGGTCCGGTGGGGAGTTGTGGTTAGGTTTGGGCTGGAGTTGGGTGGGGTTCAGTGGGGGCTGGTGGTTCGGTTTGGCTTGAGTATGGAAGGGGTTGGGAGGGGCTGGTGGTTAGGTTTGGCATGATTATGGAGGGGTTTGGGAGGGGCTGGTGGTTAGGTTTGGCTTGAGTATGGAGGGGTTTGGTGGGGGCTGGTGGTTAGTTTGGGCTGGAGTTGGGGGGGGTTTGGTGGGGGCTGGTGGTTTGGTTTGGGCTGGAGTCGGGTGGAGCTTGGTGGGGGCTGGTGGTTAAGTTTGGGCTGGAGTAAGGAGAGGTTTGGTGGGGGCTGTTGGTTAGGTTTGGGGTGGAGTAGGGTGGGGTTTGGTGGGGAGTGGTGGTTAGGTTTGGGCTGGAGTCGGGTGGGTTTCGGTGGGGGCTAGTGGCTAGGTTTGGGCTGGAGTCGGGTGGGGTTTGGTGGGGAGCGGTGATTAGGTTTCGGCAGGATTAGGAAGGGATACTGTGGGGAGTGGTGGTTAGGTTTGGGCTGGAGTAGTGAGGGGTTTGGTGGGGGCTGGTGGTTAGGTTTGGCTTGAGTATGGAGGGGATCGGTGGGGGCTGGTGGTTAGGTTTGGGCTGGATTAGGGAGGGGTTCGGTGTGGGCTGGTGGTTAGGTTTGGGCTGGAGTCGGGTGGGGTCTGGTGGGGGCTGGTGGTTAGGTTTGGGCTGGGGTTCGGTGGGTGCTGGTGGTTAGGTTTGGGCTGGAGTTGGGTGGGGTTCGGTGGGGACTGGTGGTTAGGTTTGGGCTGGAGTAGGGAGGGGTTTGGTGGGGGTGGTGGTTAGGTTTGGGCTGTAGTCGGGTGGGTTTTGGTGGGGTCTGGTGGTTAGGTTTGGGCTGGAGTCGGGTGGGGTTGGTGGGGGCTGGTGGTTAGGTTTGGGCTGGAGTCGGGTGGGTTTTGGTGGGGTCTGGTGGTTAGGTTTGGGCTGGAGTCGGGTGGGGTTCGGTGGGGAGTGGTGGTTAGGTTTGGGCTGGAGTCGGGTGGGGGTTCGGTGGGGGCTGGTGGTTAGGTTTGGCTTGAGTATGGAGGGGGTTGGGAGGGGCTGGTGGTTAGGTTTGGCTTGAGTATGGAGGGGTTGGTGGGGGCTGGTGGTTAGTTTGGGCTGGAGTACAGAGGGGTTCGGTGGGGGGCTGTTGGTTAGGTTTGGGCTGGAGTCGGGTGGGGTTTGGTGGGGGCTGGTGGCTAGGTTTGGGCTGGAGTATAGAGGGGTTCGGTGGGGGCTGGTGGTTAGGTTTGGGCTGGAGTTGGGTGGGGTTTGGTGGGGGCTGGTGGTTAGGTTTGGGCTGGAGTCGGGTGGGGTTTGGTGGGGGCTGGTGGTTAGGTTTGGGCTGGGGTAGGGGGGGTTTGGTGGGGAGTGGTGGTTAGGTTTGGGCTGGAGTCGGGTGGGGTTCGGTTGGGGCTGGAGGTTAGGTTTGGGCTGGAGTCGGGTGGGGATTGGTGGGGGCTGGTGGTTAGGTTTGGGCTGGAGTTGGGTGGGGTTCGGTGGGGGCTGGTGGTTAGGTTTGGCTTGAATATGGAGGGTTTGGGAGGGGCTGGTGGTTAAGTTTGGCTTGAGTATGGAGGGGGTTGGGAGGGGCTGGTGGTTAGGTTTGGCTTGAGTATGGAGGGGATTGGTGGGGGCTGGTGGTTGGTTTGGGCTGGGCACAGAGGGGGTGGGGGCTGTTGGTTAGGTTTGGGCTGGAGTCGGGTGGGGTTTGGTGGGGGCTGTTGGTTAGGTTTGGGCTGGAGTCGGGTGGGGTTTGGTGGGGGCTGGTGGCTAGGTTTGGGCTGGAGTATAGAGGGGGGGGGGCTGGTGGTTAGGTTTGGGCTGGAGTAGGGAGGGGTTCGGTGGGGGCTGGTAGTTAGGTTTGGCTTGAGTATGGAGGGGGTTGGGAGGGCTGGTGGTTAGGTTTGGGCTGGAGTAAGGTGGGGTTCGGTGGGGAGTGGTGGTTAGGTTTGGGCTGGGGTAGGGAGGGGTTTGGTGGGGGCTGGTGGTTAGGTTTGGGCTGGGAGGGTGGGGGGTTCGGTGGGGAGTGGTGGTTAGGTTTGGGCTGGAGTAGGGAGGGGTTCGGTGGGGGCTGGTGGTTAGGTTTGGGTTGGAGTAGGGTGGGGTTCGGTGGGGGTGGTGGTTAGGTTTGGGCTGGGGTAGGGAGGGGTTCGGTGGGGAGTTGTTGTTAGGTTTGGGCTGGGGTGGGGCGGGGTTTGGTGGGGGCTAGTGGTTAGGTTTGGGTTGGAGTAGGGTGGGGTTCGGTGGGGAGTGGTGGTTAGGTTTGGGCTGGAGTAGGGAGGGGTTGGTGGGGGCTGGTGGTTAGGTTTGGGTTGGAGTAGGGAGGGGTTCGGTGGGGAGTTGTTGTTAGGTTTGGGCTGGGGTAGGGAGGGGTTTGGTGGGGGCTGGTGGTTAGGTTTGGGATGGAGTAGGGTGGGGTTCGGTGGGGAGTGGTGGTTAGGTTTGGGCTGGAGTAGGGAGGGGTTCAGTGGGGGCTGGTGATTAGGTTTGGGCTGGAGCAGGGTGGGGTTCGGTGGGGGGTGGTGGTTATGTTTGGGCTGGAGTAGGGTGGGGTTCGGTGGGGAGTGGTGGTTAGGTTTGGGCTGGGGTAGGGAGGGTTTGGTGGGGGCTGGTGGTTAGGTTTGGGATGGAGTAGGGTGGGGTTGGTGGGGGCTGGTGGTTAGGTTTTGGGGTAGGGAGGGTAGGGTGGGGGCTGGTGGTTAGGGGGATGGTGTAGGGTGGGGTTTGGGGCTGGTGGTTGGGTTTGGGCTGGGGTAGGGGGGGGTTTGGTGGGGGCTGGTGGTTAGGTTTTTTGGGGGTATGGGGTTTGGGGGGCTGGGGTTAGGTTGGGTTTGGTGGCTGGTGGTTAGGTTTGGGTAGGGGTGGGGCTGGTGGTTAGGTTTGGGCTGGAGTAGGGGGGTTTGGTGGGGCTGGTGGGGTTTGGGCTGGGGTTTGGTGGGGGCTGGTGGTTAGGTTTGGGCTGCTGGGGGTAGGAGGGGTTTGGTGGGGGCTGGTGGTTAGGTTGGGCTGGGGTAGGGAGGGGTTTGGTGGGGGCTGGTGGTTAGGTTTGGGCTGGAGTTTGGTGGGTGCTGGTGGGGTTTGGTGGGGGCTGGTGGTTAGGTTTGGGCTGGAGTATGGTGGGGTTGGGTGGGGGGTGGGGTTTTGGTAGGAGGGGCTGTGGTGGTTAGGTTTGGGCTGGGGTAGGGAGGGGTTGGTGGGGGCTGGTGGTTGGGTTTGGGCTGGAGTAGGGTGGGGTTTGGGGGGCTGGTGGTTAGGTTTGGGCTGGAGTAGGGTGGGGTTTGGGGGAGTGGTGGTTAGGTTTGGGCTGGAGTAGGGGTGGGGTTTGGGGTGGGGGCTGGTGGTTAGGTTTGGGCTGGAGTAGGGTGGGGTTCGGTGGGGAGTGGTGGTTAGGTTTGGGGCTGGGGTAGGGTGGGGTTCGGTGGGGAGTGGTGGTTAGGTTTGGGCTGGGGTAGGGAGGGGTTTGGTGGGGGTGGTGGGGTTTGGGTGGGGCAGGGTGGGGTTAGGTTTGGTTTGGGAGGGTGGGGTTGGTGGGGGGTTGGGTTAGGTTTGGGTGGGGGTTAGGTTTGGGCTGGGGGGTGGGGTTGGTGGTTAGGTTTGGGCTGGAGTAGGGTGGGGTTTGGTGGGTGGTGGTTAGGTTTGGGCTGGAGTAGGGTGGGGGGGTTTGGTGGGGGCTGGTGGTTAGGTTTGGGCTGGAGTAGGGAGGGGTTTGGTGGGGGCTGGTGGTTAGGTTTGGGCTGGAGTAGGGTGGGGTTCGGTGGGGGGGTGGTGGTTAGGTTTGGGCTGGGGTGGGGGCTGGTGGGGTTTGGTGGGGGGCTGGTGGTTAGGTTTGGGCTGGGTAGGGTGGGGTTTGGTGGGGTGGTGGTTAGGTTTGGGCTGGGGTAGGGAGGGTTTGGTGGGGCTGGTGGGGTTTTTAGAATTGGGGCGGTGGGGAGTGGTGGTTAGGTTTGGGGCTGGGGTAGGGAGGGGTTTGGTGGGGGCTGGTGGTTAGGTTTGGGATGGGTAGGGTGGGGGTTTGGTGGGGAGTGGTGGTTAGGTTTGGGCTAGGGGGGTTTGGTGGGGGCTGGTGGTTAGGGGGCTGGGGTTGGGGCGGGGGGGGGTGGTTAGGTTTGGGCTGGAGTACGGAGGGGTTTGGTGGGTGCTGGTGGTTAGGTTTGGGCTGGGGTAGGGAGGGGTTTGGTGGGGGCTGGTGGTTAGGTTTGGGCTGGAGTCGGGTGGGGTTGGTGGGGGCTGGTGGTTAGGTTTGGGCTGGAGTAGGGAGGGGTTTGGTGGGTGCTGGTGGTTAGGTTTGGGCTGGGGTAGGGAGGGGGTTTGGTGGGGGCTGGTGGTTAGGTTTGGGCTGGATTAAGGTGGGGTTCGGTGGGGGCTGGTGGTTAGGTTTGGGCTTGAGTAGGGTGGGGTTTGGTGGGGAGTGGTGGTTAGGTTTGGGCTGGAGTAGGGTGGGGTTCGGTGGGGGGCTGGTGGTTAGGTTTGGGCTGGAGTATGGTGGGGTTGGGGGGAGTGGTGGTTAGGTTTGGGCTGGGGTAGGGAGGGGTTTGGTGGGGGCTGGTGGTTAGGTTTGGGCTGGAGTATGGTGGGGTTCGGTGGGGAGTGGTGGTTAGGTTTGGGCTGGAGTAGGGTGGGGTTCGGTGGGGGCTGGTGGTTAGGTTTGGGCTTGAAGTACGGTGGGGTTCGGTGGGGAGTGGTGGTTAGGTTTGGGCTGGAGTAGGGTGGGGTTGGGGGGGGGCTGGTGGTTAGGTTTGGGCTGGAGTATGGTGGGGTTCGGTGGGGAGTGGTGGTTAGGTTTGGGCTGGAGTAGGGAGGGGTTTGGTGGGGGCTGGTGGTTAGGTTTGGGCTGGAGTATGGTGGGGTTCGGTGGGGAGTGGTGGTTAGGTTTGGGCTGGAGTATGGTGGGGTTCGGTGGGGAGTGGTGGTTAGGTTTGGGCTGGAGTATGGTGGGGTTCGGTGGGGAGTGGTGGTTAGGGTTGGCTTGCGTATGGAGGGGGTTGGGACGGGGGCAGAGTAAATATAATAAGGGGGCACTCGCTCCAGAGGAAAGCACATAGATGCTGGCAATTCTCAACCTCAATAATGTATTCTGGGGCAGTATATAAAATGCAATTAAAAATAGAAATAGATCTCAGTTTGTTCATTATAGTCTTAGATTTTTCAATAAGCTTACTGTAATTAAAGTCTTTCACTCAAATGTTCGATATGGTTATTGACACCTGAGATTTCTCCCGGTACATATGTACAACGCTGTATTATTTGATTACATCTGAGCTTTTGTTGTTTATCTAGTTTGAGATGGCTGTGAGGATTTCTGAGAGGAGTGTTTGGTCATCTTGTGATTAACCCCTTGGACTCTAATTTTTCATGTAATTTTTCCCTTAAATAGTTTCAAAGTCAGGAAAAAAACTTTTTTTTCCTTTTGTATGGCTATGACACATTCTTACTCTGTACTGTATCTACGGGTTGCAGCGCTTCACCAAGCTACATCATACTTCTGCTGAGAGAAATATTCAAACCCAGGACGCCATGTTTAAATGGCCACAGCATGACATCAAATGGAAAATATCCAGCTCCTGTACATCAGTTTAGTTCAGCAGGACGTATTTGTGATTGATGGAAACCTTGGGATCGCCACCAGAATTGAAAATGGGCCTGAAGCTACACAGGTTTTAATACAGCAGCAGCATTCGAAAACCCCATAAATAGGTCCATGGGTTTTACGAGGTTTATGAGGGCGTTGAGATGTTCTGTCCAATGTTCCAGTACTGTAGTCTGTGTCGCTTTTATTTGTGTCTTCGTAGCTCTATTCTTCTCTGTTGTTTCTGAGTCACCTCTCGATTTGGGAGTCTCGCTTGTTTTTGCCAGCCTTGACAGCGTTGGCTGGTATTATTTTCACTTTGTGAATCTGTGTTTGTGTGTCATTTCAGCAACATGTGGTCTGGAGACGCCTATAGTTATGAGAACAACCAATAAGCTGTTTTGAGCACTTTGCCAGGTGTTAATATGTCTGCTTGTGGACAGATTTTCTCGCCACGATAGCGTCTCTCGCCACGATAGCGTCACAGCTGTGCAAGATGCGTCACAAAAGTTTCAGGTGCGCAGTTGAGTTCAAAATGGAGGCTGATTAGAAACTGGATGTGCTGCAAGCATCCAAGCCACTGAAGTAGTGGGTCAGAGGAGCGGCTGGTGTCATCTCATCACAAGATGGCCTCTCGTTCTTTTTTATTGTTTTTGATCCAGCAGAGACAGCCTTCCACTTTTTAATGAGGGTTTATGTCTGAGGACTCGAGAGCTGGGCTTTCAGTGCTGGTCATTTCTCTTCAGGTGATAATCGCTGCTGAGCTGTCAGCAATCCAGTCAAGCTGCTGTCTGTAAGTGAAGCCAAAGCACTCATCTTCCACACGACGTGAGCAGCCAGAATGTCAGCGGTCAAGTTGTCAGGAGTCCTGCAGGTTTTGGTGCAAGATTGTTCCTTCTGCCAAAGCAGTTTCTGCAGGCTGAGTTTTGGCTGGATCAGTCTGAGGTCTGTCCAGTATTCAGTGCTGTGCATGACTGGTTACAGGGCAAAAATTTTTTTTAATTTTCCCCCCCTTGTGCCTTCTAGCCCAAGTGAGATGAGGAAGAGGCCTGATATTTCAGACCAGTAAGGCGTGTTACTCTCCATGCATGGAAATTCATGCCCTGAGACAGCTGGCAGTAAGGTAGTGAATAACACCTGCACAATAAGGGGCTTCATTTTATGATTATTTTTAATCTCCTCTGGCTACCCTCTTTTCTTCCCTCTATACTCCCCCCACACTGACCATCACCTTTTTTATGAAAAGAAATGAGATATGGGGGAAAATTACATCAACAAAAACAACAATGACGACAGATTAAAAAAAAGAAACGGATAACCAAAAACAGCAGTGACGACAGAAAAAAATAATACGACAAAAATATAATTTCAAAAAGCCCAAACCCCACCACTGAAAGTTCTGCTGCACTCAGGGTCGCTAGCCGCACACTCGCTGGAATTCGACAGCTCCCCGTCTGCCCACTGCCCCCACACAGATCAGCAACCAAAATGACAATGAACAGAGAACATCCACAAAGGCACCAGGCCACAGTATTTGCACATACAGTATGTCTCCACATCCACATTTACACTTTTAAATACATACATACTTCCAGGCTACTTCATTTGTTTCTCCAACTGAGTGGGAAAGAGGGATAAATAATCAGATAAAGGTGCCAATAATAAGATAAAGATTGGATGCAGATAATTTGACTTTTCCCATTATCTGCATTCCAACCTTTGTCTTATTATTGGTAATTCAAATGAAGAATTCTGCTAATTGTTTAATAATCTGCCTGTGGTAAAGGTGATTGCTTTCCAGCTTGTGAAGACACAACCAATGGAATTTCTTAATTTTAGTACTTGTGACTGATGCGTTTTCCAGCACTTACGATGGTCTGAGTCTGACCAAAACATTTGGTTTTGTTTTTCTTTCTTTTTTCTTTTTGTGCATCTTAGCACTTTTTGTGCACTTTTGTGCTGTGTCATGAGCTGTCATAAATGTGCTTTTTTACAGGTCAGACCGATGTTTTTTGTCTTACAGTGTGCGGTCAGCATTTCTTTGTCCTATTTATTAAGGGAAAAAAGCTATCCAAACCTACCTGGCCCTATGTGAAAAAGTAATTGCCCACCTTTGTTAAATCGTGAATTAACTGCGATTATCCACATTTTTTGAGTTCAATTTCACTTGCTACACTCAGGCCTGATTACTGCCAGACCTGTTGAATCAAGAAATCACTTAAATAGAACCTGTCTGACAAAGTGAAGTAGGCTAAAAGATCTCCAAAAGCAACAAATCATGCCACGATCTAAAGAAATTCAAGAACAGATGAGAAACAAAGAAATTGACATCTATCAGTCTAGAAAGGGTTACAAAGCCATTTCTAAGGCTTTGGGACTCCAGCGCACCACGGTGAGAGCCATTATCCACAAATGGAGAAAACTTGGAACAATGGTGAACCTTCCCAGGAGTGGCCGGCCTACTAAAATTACTCCAAGAGCGCATCGACGACTCATCCAGGAGGTCACAAAAGGACCCAGAACAACATCTAAAGAACTGCAGGCCTCACTTGCCTCAGTTAAAGTCAGTGTTCATGATTCAAAAATGAGAAAGAGACTGAGCAAAAATGGCATCCATGGGAGAGTTCCAAGGCGAAAACCACTGCTCACCAAAAAGAACACAAAGGCTCGTTTCACATTTGCCAAAAAACATCTTGATGATCCCCAAGGCTTATGGGAAAATATTCTGTGGACTGATGAGACAAAAGTTCAACTATTTGGAAGGTGTGCGTCCCGTTACATCTGGCATAAAATAACACAGCATTTCATAAAAAGAACATCATACCAACAGTCAAACACGGTGGTGGAAGTGTGATGGTCTGGGGCTGCTTTGCTGCTTCAGGATCTGAACGACTTGCCGTAATTGATGGAACCATGAATTCCACTCTCTTCCGGAAAATCCTGAAGGAGAATGTCTGACCATCAGTTTGTGACCTCAAGCTCAAGCGCACTTGGGTTATGCAGCAGGACAATGATCCGAAACACACCAGCAAGTCCACCTCTGAATGGCTTAAAAAAACAAAATGAAGATTTCGGAGTGGCCTCATCAAAGTCCGGACTAAAATCTGATTGAAATGCTGTGGCATGGCCTTAAACAGGCCGTTCATGCTCGAAAACCCTCCAATGTGGCTGAATTAAAACAATTCTGCAAAGAAGAGTGGGCCAAAATCCCCCCACGGCGACGTGAAAGACTCATTGCCAGTTATTGAAAACACTAGATTGCAGTTGTTGTTGCCGAGGGTGGCACAACCAGTTATGAGGTTTAGCGGCCAATTACTTTTTCACAGAGGGCCAGGTAGGTTTGGATAGCTTTTTCCCCTCAATAAATGAAATCATCACTTAAAAACTGCATTTTGTCTTTACCCAGGTTAGCTTTGTCTAATATTAAAATTTGTTTGATGATCTGAAACATTTAAGTGTGACGAACATGCAAAAAAATAAGAAACCAGGAAGGGGGCAAATACTTTTTCACAGCATTGTGTGTATATATATATATATATATATATATATATATATATATATATATATATATATATATATATATATATGTGTATATATATATATATATATATATATATATATATATATATACACACATACATACACACAAGTTTCTTATCCACATGTAAAACCAGACTGCTGGTGGCAGTTAGCCTAGCTACCTGCTAACTTAACCATGTACGAACACACATTCCGATGCTGTGCATCTGGGATTTTGAAATTTCTTTAAAAGCCCAAGTGGAGGAAACTGTGATCAAACTCAAACAACACTGCAAGAAGGATATTGTACTTGATTTTTGTCTAGTCATTATCGTCAATTGGACAAAGTTTACTCCTTTGAGAGGATCTCAAAATGTGGAAAGGGAATTGAACAGTGTGACGTTTTCGAGAACATGCGCTTTCAAATAATACATAATTGACTGCTATGTCAACAAAAATTATTGCTCAGAATGCATGAAAATACAATAGCTTACTGGCATTTAGTTAGTGCGTCTGGTCAATGTATTAGCTTGCAGTTGCAAACTATTCTCTTTGACTCCTATTTCCTCTATTCTATAGCACCTTTTCGACGTCTTCACATTGCTGTGATCCTACTTCTTTGGGGTGACGGGAGACATTTTGGCCTTTAACACGTTAGTTCAGTAAATGGCACCTTCTTGTTCCCTACTTATTCTGAGTAAAATGATGATCATATTGCTAAATGAAGCTAGCAAAACCTGATGTGGGATGTGAGAGAACAGACACACTTTGTCGCCCAGTCCAAACTGGGCAACTACGACCAAATCGGACAGAATATGCATGGGCGTCAGTTTGTTTTGAAAAGTGGTGGGGACGATAACTATCAGAATGAGTGCGTTTTGAGAAGTGGTGGGGACAATGAAATTAATTAATGTTTTCACTTTTGGTGAAATGCTACCATCACATGCATGAGCGTATTTCATGTTTTTAGTCAATAGTCGAGTTTCCATTTCATATCAAGCGATTTTTTGGCGAATTTTAGACAATTCACTTCAAAGGAAATGCGAATGACTTGCGTTTCCATCAACCGGCTTGGAGCAAATAAACTCCAATGTATTAAGCCAGGTTTCCCACAAGATAGCAATAAATCACTTGTAACCTGTGTACCATATATAGGCCCTACAGTACAACAGTAGAAGAGGAGGTCGCAATTTGATCCAAAAAAAAAAAAAAGCACATAAAAATAGTGCGATGGAAACCCGACTACTGTCATGTTCTGAATTAGAAGATAAACCTTTTTTTTTTTTTTTTTCAACGCGGGGAATTCGATCGCAGGATTTATACCTGGAAATTACATTTCATTCCACTGTTCGAATAAACTGTCGATAAAGCCAACGCCAGCGATGGTGAACGGTTTCCAGCAAACCTTATGAAGTAATTTGCAGAAATCGGAGTTTTTCAATGAACGTAGCAGAAATGGGAAATCGCAAGGCGCCAACTGAACACCGAAACACCGGAGTAATGAGTAGTGATGGGAACACATATTGGAGTTAACGAGCCCCGGGGTAGGAAAAGCTTAACGCGGGGCGGCATATCCCTGGGTTACGCAGTTTGCAGTAGGAAAGGGGTAACAGTTACTATCAGGGTTCGAATTACACATTGGCTTTCGGGTGAGCCCCATTTTCCAGTGGGCACCACTATTAAACCAGGTCACATGCAGGTGCATAAATACAAGTGCGTAGCAGCGCGGTCATTAACAGGGTTACTGCGAAAAATACTGCACGAATACCATAGTTAGCAGTTAACACCGCAGGTAATATTTCATCGAGGCACAAGCGAACGTCAAATTTCTGGGAAGAAAACAAGTACGAAATTGGTCATCAGCTGGGAAGGAATTCCATATTCAACCAATATCACATGAAATCAGTACTTTTTCGCCCCACCTTGATGTTTGGGTACCCAGAGAAGCATTCGGGTGTGTTGACTACATCCAGTCAAGAAAATTTAGAGTTTAATTTCTAGTGCTGCTGTACGCGGTAATAGCATTTAATAGCAACAGCCATGTTACTGATGACATATCAGGTTGCTAGGGCATGCGCAACTTTCTCCTCTACCGCGATAATTGGGTCACTTAAAACATCCGAAAACTTGCATTTTTGTGCAGCTACCTCACTAGTGCATCATTTGACATAAAGGCAGGATATGATAGTGACTTGAAAAAGCACACGACGAGATGGACGCAAGCTGCAATATTTGACAATATTTAAATATATTTGAAACAATGCCACCATGCCCCCCAAATGGCCCAGCTGAACACCGTTGGCATAAACTCCATAAAATGATCAATTTACTGCACAGACAGCCTTCTTTCTGCCATATATCCTAAAATCGCCTCTGCACTGAAACAAAGTCACTTATCGGCCTACTTACCTACTTAAATGGCATTTGCCAAGCTTTGCGTTGAGCAAATTCCTCGACTTGTCTTGAAATTTATACAATGGCCATGAAAGTTATCATTATTTGGTCAACCGTTATCTTAGCTAGATCTGTTACCAGCTGGCGGCATCGTTGCTTGACGGAGGGTCGTCCGCGGTGCGGCAACTGCTTGTAAGAAAGCCGAATGTTTTTTTTTTTAGTTTTGGCAGCTTTGCTACCCTCTCCTCCTGTTCTTTATTTTATTTTCTTTATTGACTACTGCTTTATGTTTGAATGGAAGTTAGAAAATTTGCTAGTAAGTCTGATCTTCATATTTTGCGCTCAAACTATCAGCTGTCACCTGGTCACATGATCAAATCAAATATAGACTTTACATTGGACAACACATTACCCAGCAATCACCTTGATACATTTACAAATCAGTGTGAAAGAAAAATAAAAAAAATCAAATAAAATAAGAAAATTGTTAATTGAATTAATATTTTTTAAAACGTGTGTAGATTAAGCATGTAACTTTGTCATAAAATGCAATGAATTATTGTTAGTAAGCAACCCATGATAGAGATAGGCTTGGCTTCATGAGGGTTTATATTTCACTGGTGTAGGTCTTGAGGTTATTGTCGAATTATTCCGGGACAATTAACGACGTGTCATTAAGCACAGGTTTAGATTGCGACATAAAATAGTCATGGACTACTGAACTACGGGTTTTACGTTAATTATAGATCATGAATGGTAGCGAGGTATCGTCGATCTTATGAAGACAGAACACAAATGGGCTAAATGGCTGATTGGCGAGTTCCCGAATTCGTAGACTATTTCGGGAACAAGACCAAGATTTTGGGGGAATTTTTCCCGATCAAATAGCACGGTATTCATGTCTTCAAACAGCAAGAATAGTTGGCTAATTTGACATCGGGCTAATTTCAAAACCGCAAAATAGCGCGCTAGTTTAAAATTTCGGTCTGACGAGAACATGCCTAATAGCGACTCAGCTCTTTCTTGTCCTCATCCTCGCAGTTACTTAGTTGCTGAAATTCTAGTCTGAACTCTTTACTCTCGTCTGTCCGGGTCTATGCAACTGTGTTATTCTGGCTGAAGTGGTTACGATGTTGCGATATGCACGCAGCCAGTCCTGTTTCTAAGCAGGCACATTCAGTGGCCGTTTGCGGTCTCTCCTATAAAAGGATATGTATGACGATTTTTTTTTTTCATTGAATTAAAAAAAAAAAAAAACACTGCGAGATAAAGTGGGGGGGACAAAATGACTGCTGACAAAAAGTGGTGGGGACACGTCCCCCCGTCCCCCCCTAAACTGACGCCTATGAGAATATGTATGCTAAATTCGTACTTATATGCTTGGATCACTGCAAAACTTAACAGTATAATAGTTCACATAGTATACATGCTAAACGGTTTTTTTCTCTGAGTTCCTTGCAAAAATATGGAGCTTATGTCAGAGGGGTGTGTTTGTTTTTGGGTAAGTGGTCGTATAGGAGTAAAGTGATGCTATTGTCATCACTGATGTGCTGTGATTGTGTCATAGTGAAGTTAAAAAATGCCAGTGTTTAGAGTAGGGTTGCATTCATGAGGGTCTGTGTTTATTTTTCATTTAGAAACGGTGTTGGTTATAACTACAGTGTTCAGAACAGCCTCGGACCAGTACTGATCATTGTCACTAATGCAAGCTGCCCAGTGACCTCTCCACTGCTACTTGTGCTAGCCAAGTCTCGCATGAAAGTTATCCATATGCAGATGTTATCTGATGCACAGGTTCTGTTGTTGATGTGTTTCTGAAATGGCTCCACGTCATTCTTTCTTCGTTTATCTCTCCTGTAGAGTTCTTCATGGATGGGCTGGGGAAACTGCTGGTGGCCAGTTGTCCTGAATTTAAAATTGCACACCAGCCTAAAGGAGAAGACATAAGTGCTGAGTATTACAAATACCGCATGCCCCCCAAGAGTGACAGAGACCGCAAGCTGCTGCTGCACTACTTCAAGAATCGACTGAAATGCGTCAAGTACTGAACCTCGCCCTGAAGACCTGCAGATAGGGGTTCTGCTCAGGGATACATGTTCATTTGCATGACCTTATGAAAATAGTCTGTGTGCTCCACTCAGGTCCCTGCCGGGTACTGTTTTTTAATGCTACTCAAATGTTAAATATTGGTTTGCTGGCAGCATGTTATTCACATCTTATGCAATCCTTTGAGCATTACATGGACTAATTGCTCAGAACATGAGTAATTTCCCTGGGATTTTTAATCAGGAATGTTTGTACAGCAGCTCATACGACAGGTGCGTTATGCTAATTGTAATTATTGCTCAGGGATTCAGACCAAATCTGTGTGAACGGTCAGCCATTTTGATCAGAATCTTTATACGAAGTGTGTGTTTGTGGTTAATTATGCATGGGTTTGTAACATACTGTGTCTGTGTTGTGCCCGATGTGGACTGTGCCTTTGATGAGTGCGCGGAAAGACAGAAGACTAATCTGTCCTTTATAACCCTTCTTAACCGTCCCTTCCCCGTTCTCCGTCTACGCTGATCTGATGCAGGAAACTCGGTGCCATCTCATCTCCGTTTCGGCCGACGGACTTACTTGCTTTCACTGTGGTCATACAGATTTGTTTGTTTTGAGTTTTGGCTGATTCATTTCTCTTCATTTTGGGCTGCCTTACTCGACCCTGGCCATATCAATAAAAATGACATTTGATGCCTCGGTGATACCCCCATTTTCAATCAGTGGGGAGGCTAGGGAAAAGGTACATTGATTTACATATAGACGTCATATGTAGTCATTTTGGGGAAAAGAGTTAAGGTGTCACATGTAGTCATTATGGGGAGAAGAGCTGAAGCTGCTGTAAGTGATTTTTTAGGTCACCTGAGACGAAGTCTCAAAGTGACCTATTCTAATTGCCTTTGGTCCGTCGTCATCCGTCGTGCGTCGTCCGTCAGTAAACAATTAACATTTTCGACTTCTTCTCAGAAACCGCTGATCTGATTTCAATAAAATTTTGCAGGAACCTTCCTTGATCAAATATGCACCAAAATTGTGAATTATATGATGCCCACCCCCAGAGGCTCTGAGGGGCGGGGCTAAAACTGGCCAATACATTTTGACTTCCTCTCAGAAACCGCTGATCAGATTTTGATACAATTTTGCAGGAACCTTCCTTGGTCAAAAATGCACCAAAATTGTGAATTATATGGTGCCCACCCCCAGGGGCTCTGAGGGGCGGGGCTAAAACTGGTCAATACATTTTCCACTTCTTCTCGGAAACCGCCGATTTGATTTCAACAAAATTTTGCAGCAACCTTCCTTGGTCAATTATGCACCAAATTGTGAATTATATGGTGCCCACCCCAGGGGCTCTGAGGGGCGGGGCTAAAACTGGTCAAAACATTTTCCACTTCTTCTCAGAAACCGCTGATCCGATTTCAATAAAATTTTGCAGGAACCTTCCTTGATCAAATATGCACCAAAATTGTGAATTATATGATGCCCACCCCCAGAGGCTCTGAGGGCGGGGCTAAACTGGCCAATACATTTTGACTTCTTCTCAGAAACCGCTGATCAGATTTTGATACAATTTTGCAGCAACCTTCCTTGGTCAATTATGCACCAAATTGTGAATTGCATGGTACCCACCCCAGGGGCTCTGAGGGCGGGCTAAAACTGGTCAATACATTTTCAACTTCTCAGAAACCGCTGATCCGATTTCAATTAAATTTTGCAGGAAGCTTCCTTGGTCAAAAAATGCACCAAAATTGTGAATTATATGGTGCCCACCCCCAGGGGCTCTGAGGCGGGGCTAAAAGTGGTCACGTTTTTCCACTTCTTCTCAGAAACCGCTGATCCGATTTCAATCAAATTTTTCAGGAACCTTCCTTGGTCAAATATGCACCAAAATTGTGAGTTTTATGGTGCCCACCCCCAGGGACTCTGAGGGGCAGGGCTAAAACTGGCCAATACATTTTGACTTCCTCTCAGAAACCGCTGATCAGATTTTTGATACAATTTTGCAGCAACCTTCCTTGGTCAAAAATGCACCAAATTGTGAATTGCATGGTACCCACCCCAGGGGCTCTGAGGGGCGGGCTAAAACTGGTCAATACATTTTCAACTTCTCAGAAACCGCTGATCCGATTTCAATTAAATTTTGCAGGAAGCTTCCTTGGTCAAAAATGCACCAAAATTTGAATTATATGGTGCCCACCCCCCAGGGGCTCTGAGGGGGCCAAAAGTGGTCAATACGTTTTCCACTTCTTCTCAGAAACCGCTGATCCGATTTCAATTAAATTTTGCAGGAAGCTTCCTTGGTCAAATATGCACCAAAATTGTGAATTATATGATGCCCACCCCAGAGGCTCTGAGGGCGGGGCTAAAACTGGCCAATACATTTTGACTTCCTCTCAGAAACCGCTGATCAGATTTTTGATACAATTTTGCAGGAACCTTCCTTGGTCAAAAATGCACCAAAATTGTGAATTATATGGTGCCCACCCCCAGGGGCTCTGAGGGGCGGGGCTAAAACTGGTCAATACATTTTCCACTTCTTCTCGGAAACCGCCGATTTGATTTCAACAAAATTTTGCAGCAACCTTCCTTGGTCAATTATGCACCAAATTGTGAATTATATGGTGCCCACCCCCAGGGGCTCTGAGGGGCGGGGCTAAAACTGGTCAAAACATTTTCCACTTCTTCTCAGAAACCGCTGATCCGATTTCAATAAAATTTTGCAGGAACCTTCCTTGATCAAATATGCACCAAAATTGTGAATTATATGATGCCCACCCCCAGAGGCTCTGAGGGGCGGGGCTAAAACTGGCCAATACATTTTGACTTCTTCTCAGAAACCGCTGATCAGATTTTGATACAATTTTGCAGCAACCTTCCTTGGTCAATTATGCACCAAATTGTGAATTGCATGGTACCCACCCCCAGGGGCTCTGAGGGGCGGGCTAAAACTGGTCAATACATTTTCAACTTCTCAGAAACCGCTGATCCGATTTCAATTAAATTTTGCAGGAAGCTTCCTTGGTCAAAAATGCACCAAAATTGTGAATTATATGGTGCCCACCCCCAGGGGCTCTGAGGCGCGGGGCTAAAAGTGGTCAATACGTTTTCCACTTCTTCTCAGAAACCGCTGATCCGATTTCAATCAAATTTTTCAGGAACCTTCCTTGGTCAAATATGCACCAAAATTGTGAGTTTTATGGTGCCCACCCCCAGGGACTCTGAGGGGCAGGGCTAAAAGTTGTCAAATTGGCTGAAATTTTTTAACTCTTCTTCTCCAGACCCAGATATGCTGGAAAACAATATTCTTCATAGATGGAAGGGTCTTCAGGTGCTTTATCAAAATTGTTCATTTCATGGCCCCCAGGCTCCATGTTTGCCCCTGGGGAGGGGGTGAAGTTTACTTTACTTTATATAGGAAAATTATGGGTATATTTGGTTCATTCACATCAATAACATCAGTTTTTATACAACTTAGGTGACCGTTAAGGCCCATGGGCCTCTTGTTTGCTTTTCAAAAAGTGTTAAATAGCTCCATATTCCGACAGAGATCATTTATTTAGAAGATCTGGTCGAAAATACAGGTCTCTCAGTCACTGTCTTCTGCAATAAAGCAGCATATAAGATTCTAGAGTCACCAACTGCCTCTATCCAATCAGGTGAGAGAACGCCATAAAGACGCGTTTCTCTCTGCTTGTGAACACGCAGAGCTGAATCTGCGTTGTTAGTGAATCATCTACCGGAAAAATCAATAGCAGTAACGCAATAGGAGAACAGATGAAGCTTCCGATCCTACCGCTACGGGAGACAGCGTACACAATTAAACAGCGAAAGCGCCAAAGAATGGTAGAGGAACAACTAGAATTAAGGGGGGAAAACGCGAGACGGCCAAGAGCTGTATTTGTACCGGTGCCGCTTTCAATGGGGAAAACTGAAGGAATCAAAGGGTTTAAAAAGCGATGCACAGCTAGCCTTGCTGCCACTGGACAAGTAAGCTTTGTTTCACTCTGTTGTAGTTATGCAGTTTTATCAACCTCGGATAGCCCTGTTGGTGGTTTTTAATCCTGCTAATATCCGTTTCTGAATAAACTGTCATCGTTTATGGCCGACTACAGCTTGCTTAGCTGTGTAACGATAGCATGTGTAGCTATAGGACACTAGCTAGTTTTAGCTAATACCTTCAAAAAGCCATTCATACCGAAGTTTCTGCATGGATGTAATGTGTCGTTGGTCCATGTTTTCAGTGAGGCTTTCACAGGACAGTCACTGAGAGTGTCTGTTTATATTGTACTTATGTTGTAACTGAATCTCTCCTCTGCCTGTCAGAAACCCATGTGCGTTCCTCTGCCTGCCTCTGGGATAGGGGGCGGGGACTGCATACATAGCCTTTGGACAAGAAGCTACGAAAATGACCAAATCAGTTACAGCAGCCATAAGTGTCACATGTAGTCATTATGAGGAAAAGAGTTAAATCTTCAACCTGGATTCAATTGAACTGCACCCAGGGTAACATAGGATACACTTCAACATATCGAAATATACTTCGGGTGACTGGTTTGTCTGTCGAAGCGTAACCCAGCTCCAGTACTTTTTGATGGAACTGGCGTACGTTTCAAAAGTCATTCCAGGGACCGCGGTACATATAGATTTATTGAATTGTACCCAGGATACACTTTGCAGATACCAAAGTCGAAGATGACTCTGTTTGCATTAGGCTTTGCAGTCTGATTCGCTTGTATTTAGTTTGGGCAGAATGATTCATTTGTTTTCAGTTTAGGCAGACTTATTGGTTCTTTTCTCAGTTTGGGCAGGCTGATTCATTTGTTTGCCATTTCGGCAGTTTGATTTATTTGTTTTCAGTTCAGGCAGACTGCTTTTTTGTTTTCTCTTTTTTGGCAGTCTGATTCACTTGTTTTCAGTTTTGGCTGGCGGACAGATCAGTCTGTTTTCAGTATAGTCCAGCAGTGGAGGCTGCTAGCTGAAATTAGAGGAATCCCCAAAATATCTTTTTTAAGAAATTGTCTTGACCTATTTTCAGTCATTTTCCTTGATTATCAAGTTTTCTAATTATTAGTTTAATCCATTGGCACTAAAACACACAGTTTTTTCCTTAATGCAGTATTACAGTGATTAAATAGTACAACCCTAATTCCAAAAAAGTTGGGATGCTGTGTAAATTGTAAGTATAGGTGACAGGGAACAGGTTACAGGTTACTTTATTTGTACCCGTAGGTAGATTTGCTTGCAGCCAGTGAGATAACATCCACATCCAATCCACATACAGGAAACACACTGTTACAACACATATTTAACATAAAATTATGTTACACAGATAAAGTACTATTAAAAGTAATAAAAGTAAATAAATAAATAAAGAAAAAAGTAAACGTAAAGGTAAAAGTGCTTAAGGTTCCAACAAATCCAGACATTTAAAAAGAAGAAAACAATCAGTAAAAATCATAAAAATAGCCCCTTAAGGTGCCCCACTAAAAGCGAACTAAGGACTGAAATAAATATATAAATGAATAAATAAGTAAATAAATAAATGTACAATAGCTGCTATTGCTTATTCAGCCCAATGATAGCAGCGGGAACAAAGCTATTTCTGTTTCTCTTTGTTTTGCACCTGTATAAATTCCTTGTTCTACACCTGTGTGCATCCTGTAAAGCATAATGCAATTATTTGAAAATCTCATAAACCCACTTTTTATTCACAATAGAACATAGACAACATATCAGATGTTGAAAGTGAGACATTTTACTATTTCATGCAAAATATTAGCTCATTTTGAATTTGATGGCAGCAACACATCTCAAAAAAAGTTGGGAGAGGGGCAACAAAAGGCGGACAAAGTAAGTGGAAATAAATTTTTTTTAAAAAGCTGGAGGAGCATATTGCAAGTAATTAGGTTTATTGGCAACAGGTCAGTAACATGACTGGGTGTAAAAAGAGCATTTTAGAGAGGCAGAGTCTCCCAGAAGTAAAGATGGGCGGAGGTTCACCAATCTGCGAAAAACTGAGTCTAAAAATTGTAGAACAATTTCAGAAAAATGTTCCTCAATGTAAAATTGCAAAGATTTTGAATCTACTGTCCATAATATCATCAAAAGATTCAGAGAATATGGAGAAATCTCTGCGCGCAAGGGACAAGTCCGAAGGTCAATATTGGATGCTCGTGATCTTTGGCCCTCGGGCGGCACTGCATTACAAACAGGCAGAATTCTGCACTGGAATTCACTGCATGGGCTCAGGAACACTTCCAGAAATCATTGTCTGTGAACATAGTTCACCGTACAATCTACAAATGCAAGCTAAAGCTGTATCATGCAAAGAAGAAGCCATATGTGAACACTATCCAGAAACGCCACCGTCTTCTCTGGGCCAAAGTTCATTTAAAATGGACTGAGGCAGAATGGAAAACTGTTCTGTGGTCAGATGAATGAAAATTTGAAATTGTTTTTGGAAACCATGGACGCGGTGTCGTGCGGTCTAAAGAAGAGAGGGACTTGTTATCAGCGCACCGTTCAAAAGACTGCATCTCTGATGGTATGAGGTTGCATTAGTGCTTATGGCGTGAGGAGCTTACTCATCTGGAAAGGCACTATCAATGCTGAAATTATTTAGAAGTTTTACAACAACATAAGCTCCCATCCAGAGAGTGTCTCTTTCAGGGAAGGCCCTGCATATTGCAGCAAAACAATGCCAAACCACATACTGCATCCAGCACAACAGCATGGCTTCGCTGTAGAAGAGTCCAGGTGCTGAACTGGCCTACCTGCAGTCCAGACTTTTCACCAATAGAAAACATTTGGTGCATCATAAAACAAAAAATCTGGCTTAGAAGACCCAGGACTGTTGAGCAGCTAGAATCCTGCATCTGACAAGAAAGGGACAATATTCTTCTCATAAAACTTCAGCAATTGGTCTCCTCACTTCCCAGATGTTTACAGACTGTAGTAAAAAGAAGAGGGGATACTAAACAATGGTAAACATGGCTCTATCCTAACTTTTGAGATGTGTTGCTGCCATCAAATTCAAAATGAGCTTATATTTTTCATGAAATAATAAAATGTCTCACTTTCAACTTCTGATATGTTTTCTATGTTCTATTGTGAATAAAATGTCAGTTTATGAGATTTGCAAATAATTGCATTTTGGTTTTTTTTTTTTTTTTTTTTTTTTACATTTTACACAGCATTCCAACTTTTTTTGGAATTGGAGTTGTAAAGGAAATACTGGAAAATGTTTTACTCGCTAAGTACATGTCAAAATGAAAGATAAACAACTGTGCTAATTTCCATGTTTGCTTTTAGCCTACCCAGCAATGCAGGCGATCAAACCTATGCTTCATGATTGTTTAAATTACAACCAGGGAAACCTCCTTATTTTCAATAACATTAATTAAAATGCAATTTTGCGTCTAACAGGGTTGGGTTCAATTACTTTTTTCAATGACAATTTCAGTAATTATAATCAATTACTTTCATAATTACCCTGCCCGACCCGAAGGGTGAGGGCAAGGGGTATTGTTTTTGGTTCAGTTTGTTTCTGTGTTTGTGTGTTTGTGCATTTGTGTGTTTGTTTCTTTGTTTGTTTGTTAACACTCTAGCGGCAAAACTAATGGGCACATTCACCCCAAATGCGGTATAGGGATTGCCGCTGACCCAGAATAGATCACTATTTGAATTTCGTACAAGCAGCTGAAAGTATGTGCGAGGGCCGGGTTTGTTGTGCCTGGCACCACTTGTTGTAATTTAATTTTAATAGAATTTTTTATCGAAAAGTAATTGTAATTGTAATTGAACATTCTGCCCAGAAAGTAATTGTAATTGTACTTGTAATTACAATTACAATCAATTGTAATTGAAAAGAGTAATTGAAGCCAACCCTGGCATCTGAAAGATGTTTCGTCTTACCTTAACAAGGAGAGTTGGCGACACGTGATAGAGTTGAGTGTTTTCTGAGTTTGTATAATGATAATTTAAAAAAATGATGGAAAACCAAGTCACGACTGATCATCAGTGTAAAGGGATGTTTTGTGCTTTCCCTGTTTCCAGCACAGCTGCCGTCTGTACTGATTCATTTGTTTAGTTAATGCTGGGTGTGTAAGACAGGGCTAGAGAAGCCTGCTTGCGGAGAGCCGCAGCCATAAGCAACTGCGGGGCCGGCGGCTCCAGGGCCAAAGTTTCTGTATGGATTTAACGTGTTGTGGGTCCATGTTTTCAGTGTGGCTTTCACACGACAATCACTGAGAGTGTTTATGTATATTGTACTTATATTGTAACTGAGTCGCTGCTCGCAATCTCTGCCTCTGTGGGAAACCGGTGTGCGTTGGTGTGCGGCTCGGGGATGGGGGGCTGGAGACTGCTGACTTAGGCGAGGGGCAGGAAACCAGCTAAAATAACCAAATCAGTTACAGCAGCTTTAACAAATGTAGTTAGTTAATGTAGTTAAGAAGAGCTTATGTCATACAAATACATAATCTAAGCAAGAAAATAACCTGATATAATAAACTTAACCAGGCTGGTCGCGTAAGATCAAAAACAACAAAAATTCTGCAGCATTCCAAGAGGATGATAGACATTTATTGTCAGGGATAGGCATTCTTTCTTTCAACTGTTGCGGTTTTTCATAGGAAGCAATAACAAATTCACCCGATTTTGTGGAGCCTTGTTGATTATTAGGGCAGAATTGCCCCTCACGTAGACATGTACGGTCAATCACAGACATACTCGCTCAGATGAAAAAAACCAACAGCTGTTTACATTTTAGGAATCTCTTTACTGAACTCACTTTGTGATTGCTGGGATTGCTGGGCCAGTACACTGTGACCTTCATTTAGGACTGGCAGAAAGCAAATCAAACAAGAGCAGTGATGCGTACGCTGTGCCTTTGGAGGCGCAGTGCCTCAGATGAAGCATTTTACCAGAGGCTCTGACTCACTGTGGCACATAGAGATGCCATGGCACTTTATCAGGGAGATTCGAGCTGGGGACCCATCTGTGGGTGTCTCTTCCGTCCTGTGACTAGAACTGTCTGCTTTAGCTGCAGTTGTGATTCCTCAGCAGTGTGGAATGAGTGAAGATTCAGGTGTGCCTTCTTTGTTTCTGCTGACTGTTCTTGAAATTGACCTGAACTTGTCGAACACGTGTCAACATATCTATTTTTATTTATTAGTTTTTATTTTTGGGTGGGGGATGTTAACTGTGAAATGAAATGACAAATACCTGTTAATGTTTTAATAACAGATGTAAAATTCCAATAAAAATGTTTCATTGATTATTTGTACTGTGAGTGTGTATGTATGCGTAACATTGGGTTGCCTGAGCTGCTGCCTATCTTGGCCAAGACACTCTTGAAAAAGAGATTTTAAATCCCAAGAGGGGCAGCCCTCACAGCCTGTTTTACCAAGGTGGGCGACACTTGGTGGGCGCATGGAACATACCAGGACGTAAAAAAATATCCCTCCATACCATTACCTAAATCCAACAGGAAGTCAGCCATTTTCAATAGAATTTTCAACTTTTTTGCCACTTCCTGGTACTGTATTTAACTGAATTCCTCCCAGAGATTCAATGACATTGACTTGACATTTACTGGGTGACATCTTATGGGCTTGACAAAGTTAAACAGCCGAGCTTTTTTGATTTTGTTGTATGCTGCGTCCATAGCACATAGCAAATTTTCATGTTTCGCCATGTAACAGGAAGTTGTTCTTACTGACACAAATATTGTCAAAACTGGTCCAAAGTCACAAGCTTAATGAGAGTCCCATTCGAAAGACGTTACCATGCCGTTTTGAGCTTGCGCATGGACAGTTGGCTCCAGAGCACCCCCAAACACAGGGTCATATTTCAGTAAAGGCGTTCGTACTCCATTCATGAAATAACATTTTACACAGTCTATCATTATGCAATGGTTGCGAATGCATTCCTGCACCCACTGGGATCTCATCACCACTCCCAACATGCACAAGGGAGTGAGGGCCCGTTCAACACTGCTTGCAGCTTTAATCATTTTTATTTTTACTGTATATTGTTATCTGTTTACTAATTTTCATCTATATGATCCAATATTACATGAAATAAGTACGTTGTACTTAAATTGCACTTGGTTTCTTACTTGTCTTTATTTTGTCGAGTGTATAATCATCACTGCACACCGCCGTATTAACACTGAACACAAATCTAAACCACCACCACTTTGTATCTTCAGAGGCTGGAAAAAACTGAAGACATTTAACATTATGTTGGTTTTTGCAGTCAGGGACAGAGGACTTGGTTGTTGTCAGAATAAATGTCAGCCATTTTCTTTAATTTTCTCTGGTGCCAGGAGCAGATGACCATTTAAATAATGCATCACATCATGTCATACTGCATGGCAGATTGCCCTCAGGGACTGAAGGGGGTTGGTGGACTAACTGGATCCACGGGGAGTTTCACACGTTTCCCAAAGCAAAATGCTCTCAGATTTCACCAGGTGTCTCAAGAGAGGGGTAAATGGATCTGGAGGTGACTTTGATGCATCCACAAAAGACTACCTCGCTGTAGACTCACCTTTTCAAAGTGGGCGGAAGGAGACAACGAAAGAATCTTTAAATGTGTAAGACAGAAATTCCCCACAAATAATACATTGTTATTTATGTACAAATTTAAATGTGGTCTGTTGCTGAGGGTCTTCTCTGATTTTTTCCTTCTTAACTTAGAAGTTCATAAATTAAATACCAGAGGGAAGGATTACTTTCACTTGCCAAAATTTTGTACTTCATTCTTACAGCAAAAATCTATTCGGTATCAAGGTCCTGCACTTTGGAATTCTATGAAAGATTTGCTAAACAATGAAACGCGTCATTATATTTCTAAGAGTTTACATAAGAAATCTTTCCTAGACACATATTGATTGTAAGGTCCATTTAGAAGTCAAATTTGCCTATTCATTTGTAATATTTTTTTTTAAAGATTATTTTTTTGGGAATTTTTTCCTTTATTTGACAGTTATACAGTGTAGAGAGACAGGAAGGTTGGGGAGAAGAATGGGGGAAGACATGCAGCAAATGACCTGAGCCAGAATCAAACCCAGGTCGCTGCGGGAAGGACACAGCCTTTATGGTACGCGCACTTAGACCGATGAGCCACCGGGGCGCTCGTTTGTAATATTTTTAATGCAAATTTTATTTAAAGGTTTATTGATTTTAAATGGTAAATTGAGGAATTAGTCTGTCTTGATCTCTTCCACTTCATTACGTACTATTATATATTAATTTTATTTCTCTTTGTTCAATCTAATGTAACTTACTTCCTACCATCGAGTATGTAGCACCCTTACATGTTTCCTATATGCTTTGTATTTTGCACTTTATTGTTTTGTAAGTCATACTCGTAAAGGGGATGCCAGTATTCAAGTTTTTTAACTTTTTTGGCAACTCCTGAGATTGCAAACTGATGTGCATATATTTTATTGCTTGATATTTGAATTAAATAAATTTGAATTTGAAATATTAACTGAGAGAGGAAAACACAAGAGGTAATTAAACAATACTAAATGGAAAACAATGAGTAAGACTAGTTTTCACAGGACATCCTTAAACAACAACGGCTCAATTCAAGGAGTGCCTAAATGGGGAGCGATGGAAGAAACAGATTAGTATCAGAGATAGTTGCAAAGTCTCTGCAGAAACAGAGGAAAAGCACTGGGAGAGAAAAGAGGGCGGAGTTACAGATTAGTGTGGAAAGTGGAGAGAATCACTTAGAAGAGTTAGTAGTCTGTGCAGAATTAATGTTACCCAAATGTGCAAGTTAGTATGTTAGCTATTTACAGGATTAGTATTTTGGTTAGGGTTAGTAGATAAACTAGACAAAACATACAGTGTTAGTGTGATTAGTACTTAATCAGTAATTGGTGTAGAAGGAAGTACACGAGGCATGAAAGAACTTGTGAAAAACCGGAAACTTCCGAAATCACCCGAAATGCGACAGCGCACAGACAGGGGTGTGCACTGGCGAAAAACATAGAAAGGCAAGACATCACAGGGGAAAATAATGCGCATGAAATGGCAGATAATACAGAACTAAACAAACCAAGTGGAAACGAGCACTCAGAGAGCGCCACACCTCCGCCACGCCAAGGCAACTCTGTGTGTCATTTTCATTGGCTGATGTAGGGTGTTGTTGCATTCCACCGCCAGGTGGCAGCAAAACCCAAAAGCACACCGATTGGAAATCCGGCCCATTGGAAAGACTTGAAATCTCTGCCAGCATAGCTGGATTTGAACTTTGGCCTATATCTCAGCTGTACTTTGGCCTAGATATGCCAAAATTTAAATAATTGTTCCTCTTGTGCTACTCTAACATCTTGCAAAGTTTAGTTAAAATCTGTGGGCAGTTTTTGAGATATCCTGCTAACAGACAGACAGACAGACAGACAGAAAAGGATCGCCACCAAAATTTAATGGGTTCTTCCTTGGATCAAGATACACCTGCGCACCAATTTTCATGATGATCCGCTCAGCAGTTATTGAGTAATCCTGCTCACAGACGGACAAATAAATGCAGGTGATTTTATTACCTCCTTGGCGGAGGTAATAAACATAAAACCAGAACATGCAGGACGTAACCTTTGGAGCACAACCCCACAAATACACCATTTTTGACAAGATGTGGTAGTCTGGTTACCAAACCAAAAGGGGCTTCCCCCCAACCCCTCCAACCCCCGCCCGTCTAAAAACACAAACACCTTTTTTTGCAGGTAACCCCAAAAAAGTGTCATTTCAACTACTGCTCCTTTACTTCATCAGGGGAAAAATTCAACAAGTTCAATGCAAGTAGTCTTTTTTATATTTCTTACATTTTATGAACATATATTTTTGAAACTAAATATCAGAAACTGGATGAAACTGAATAATTAGTGCTAAAGGTACATTTCCCTGGCCGTAGTTGGAATGGTAAGATTTCAACATACTTTTTTCTGAAAATATTTTCTGAACATGTGCGTACTCAGGATTTCCTCCAAATCTACTGTTGGTCATCAACCTAAAATCTCCAAAGGGTGAATTTTGATTCCTGATTTTCTGACATTTTGTATGTGCAAGTTGTTGAAAATACGTGTTGCCAACTGTAATTTGATTAAAAGGGTCTATTTGGTCAGAAAGCTGCAATTCTTGAGATTCAAAAAAGCTTTGAACCATATTTCTGGCATTCATACTTCCTGAGATTCAGTATTATTGTTACACTGTTGAGGATTATATTTCAATAATTTTCATCATATTCATCAGTAAATCAATAACCAGATTATGTATGCAGCAGATACACACACACAGGCACACGTACACATGCACATACACACACAGACACATACACATAAAGCACACACACATACAAGCAGTTCACACATGCATGAGCAGAACACACAGACACATGCAGCACATGTACACATGCACACACACACATACAAGCAATTCAATTCACACATGCATGAGCAGCTCACACACATGAGCAGCGGGCTTCTGTAGCTTTGATTAGTAAGCAGGCTTCTGTTTAGTTGATTTGAAAACATAATCAGGTGAGACATTTAAATGTATTTGATTTCTGTAGATTTCTGTAAATTGATTCTTTAATCAATATTTGTTCAGTAAAATCATTAGTTGTTACTGAAAACATAATCAGTTGAATCATTTATGTATCTACTTGTATCCTATTCCTTTGACTGTATTTTTCCTCTCTTGACTGTAATTTTTCTCACCATTTTAGTGTATTTTCTTTCATTTCTTATGAGACCAATGCTTCTGTGCGCCACTATTATTTTCCAGAGAATCCCATAGAGCGCTTGCCAACCAACAGGGGAAAGAAAAACTTAAGAGATAATGTGTGTACGGCCCATGTATTGTGATTGGGACAAAGTTGGTTGAGTTTTTCCCATAAATATTGCTCTGTAAAGAATGCCGAGTTAGCACTTCTTGGCCAGGGACTGCTCTCCGGGTTTGGATTATTGCACGATTCAAGGCTGGAATAAAGATGGCTTCTCAAGATTTTGTCTCTCTCCAATTATTCACGAACAAAAGGACCTCAAAAATACGTAAACATCTGGTCGGGAAGACAAAACACCACCAGTCAAAAACAGGAGGAATTTCACTCATTTGCCCCTTGGGTGGTGGAGCTTAAAGGTAGTCGGAGCAGCACAAAACAGGTCTTGTGTGTTTTGCAGCAGGTGAGGTATGACAGATTTCTGAGGAATTTGGTTTTGTGTTTTTTTCCCTGTTGCACTGTGTGATTACCACAAGTTACTGAGCCAATAAGCAAAGCAGCTTAGCTGTATAATCATAGCGGAAGAGAAACCGAGAAATGAATCCGTGAACGGTCACCCATCCCCCCACCGGCTCGCTCCCCTAATGAAGGGCTGCATGGAGGAAACAATATGAACGCTTAGATGATGTCAAACAGGAATGACCCAAAGACAGCTGGACTGTGGGTTGAACATGGATATTAAAATGTTGATTCTGTGAACTGTTATGTTCTTCCATGTTCTGCTAAATGTTCTGTTTGTGTGAGAACTACAAATCCATGCCCGGTAGCTATCTGCCAGAGCAATGCTCCTGTCCAGAGTAATCTGTAAATTTAAGAGTGGTTGTGAGCAAGTAGAACTCCAACAGTGTTCTCAAACGGAGGGCTGAGGAGTGCAAGAAGGGTCATAGGAAGTGAATGACATTTCACATACTAGTTTGTTGGCAGACGATTGTCGGCCTTGAGGAAGACATCCTTTTGCCACCCTAAGAAAACAAACACATCACTACAATGACTTACATTCAGTGGCAGCACAGAACACAAAGCAGATACACTCCCTATCCTGTTACAGAATTGCAACATGAAGCAATTAACCAAATATGACCCCTAACAAAAGAAAGGTGTGCCAGCAGTAGTCTGTGCCAAGTGCAAGTGTTTGTGGCTGAGCTTTGTCATTTAGTGTTATGAGCAGCAGGAACAGGGATCAGGGACAGATCAAAGTTCAGCCCTCAGGCACCCTTTTAATCAATCACACCGAGGTGCACTTCACACTTAAATAAACAGAAGGGAGACTCAGGAGATGCTTATGCTTTTTTGCATTATTGAGGATATAGCATATTATAACATAACCAGTCTCCGCAAAACAGGGCGGCGTTTCACAGAGATCGTAAGAAATACGATAGGCGGAAAGGTACGATAGAGTAAGATGCGAGAGGCGTTTCATGCAAAGCCTCGTAAAATTAGAAAATCGTAAGTAGAAATGACAAAAACCATCAAAACTTTAAGATACGACAGATACAAAAATTCTTTTGCCGAAAATATGCGATTTTCATAGGCATACGAAAACTTTTACCCCGCGACACTCGTATAAACCGTCATAAGTCTCTCATAACCCGCGAACGTCATTCCGCTTCCGTTCTAGTGTGTCAACATGGCAACGCCCCGGTTGACGGAGACGAAACGCACTGTAAGTATTAGGGATGGCAAATTTGAAGCTTCGAGACGTTTCAAAACGTTCAAACCACTGTTTCGAAATGTTTTGTAACATTTCAAAACTTGCTCGCTTAACATTGGCATCCAGTGGCAGAAGTTGTCATTGCAGCCATTAGTTATTATTGGTGTTGATGTGCTGAAGCCCTCCTTTTCTCAAACCCAAAAATATGAATAGTTTTGACTCAGGCATAATCAGTCAATTATTCAGTTTGTGTATGATATGACTATTTCTTATTGCATGGCACTGTTTATTCTGCCATTAAATGTTCTCATTCATTCATTCGTAGAGAAAATGATTGTGTCAGGTCAGCCTTTTATATATAAATGGACTTGACAATTACAATTATTCTGATTCTGCCTAGTTGGTATTGCACCACATTGTGATTTTTCACATTAATAAAATGTGATATAAAAAATTTAGATTCAGAAACATTTTGCTCAAATATTTTTATTCAGAAATAATACAACGTATTTCCTGCAATTTTTTGGATTCAGCTGGCTTATCTGCCATCTGAAATCAAATAACAAGTTCCTTTTAAAAAAAAAAAAAAACAACAACAAATAAACAAACCTGCTCTAACTTATTGACACATTGGAAACAGTACCTGGCAAGTTTTAGAAAAGCTAGCTAGCTATCTATCTATCTATCTATCTATCTATCTATCTATCTATCTTTATTGTATATTGAACAACTGTAGCAAAATCCTCACAAAATCTCTCAACGCAACTCGACGCAACAAAACACCTCAAACACCTGTATTTCTCCTGCGGCTTTTTAAAGCCTCTCACTGTGGTCTGATACCGATGTTTCGAAACATCTCTCGAACAACGTGTCAAAACCGGAAGTGATAAAATGTTTTGAAACCGTTCGAACTTCGGTGTCGGAATTGCCATCTCTAGTATTTATGCAAATGTTTCTTGTTCTTTACTAATAGGGGAAAGTGGGGTAAGTTGAGCCACTTTTCATACGCAGGATTCCTACATCAAGGCAATTATAGTTGTGTTGCGAACTAATATACCAGCATATATTTCAGGATGTTGTGCACCCCTACTAACAATCTGAATGAGTGTAAACATAACTGTTTTGATAATATAGCATGTTCAAAAAAAGTGGTCTTGTGGCACAACTTATCCCGTGTATGGGGTAAGTTGAGCACAGTACCGGGGTAAGTTGAGCTGACTCCCTCCCTCCTTCCTTCCTTCCTGTTCTCCTCCTCCCTGAATTACAATATTCCACAGTGAAAAATGTCTGCACTGAATGAAAAAAGTCACATTTTCAAATCCTTGTTTATTTATAAAACACAATTTAACAAGTAGGCCTACAATAACTTTTTATTATTATTATTGCATTTAAAACTATTTTAACAAAAAATGAGAGATCCAAAGCATCTGTATATACCATACTCCTGTATCTGCTACAATCTCCAAAAAAATTATTTTAAAAAAAAATTAATCAGGAAATTAAACTATTTTAACATAGGTCTGAAATTCCGGAAATTCAAGGATAGGATCTATCCTCTGTATCCTCTCTCTTCTCGCTCTTCTCTTTCGAGTACCTGCCGTATGGCGAACGCCATTGATCCTTTTGGATCCCCCTATATATAAATATTCATAAATATAAGACAACTCTCGAGTCCTCTTATTTTTACTCCTAAATATATGATTTTCGCAGGCAAACGAAACTCTGTGAAACGCTTTACGAGTCCATTTTTACGAGTTCGTAAGTCTCTGATCTCTGTGAAACACTCTTAGCTACAAACTCGTAACTTCCTAAATATAGAACATAATCGTTTGCATCTGACCACTTACGATCTCTGTGAAACGCCGCCGTGGTCCGTGGACCTTAGCCAGCAATACAGGGGTCGGACTGGCACCATATTTGGACATTTACAAGCCCGACTAGGCCGGAAATACCAAGCCTTCTGCTCGACAGAAACAAATCGTATCCTCTCCCAGTTCACTTCTTTGTTGCTATGTTACTTTCAATGTATACAGCGCCGCATACCAAAGTGCACTGTCATGAAGTATGAAATTCTGGGTGCGTGCTCACCATTCGTCGCATCTCTTAGCTCTTCGCTACGGTGGTGAAAGCTTCCCGTCGATGCTTTCGATTCGAGCGCTTCATGCTGTTGCCAGATTCCCCTCTCTGAGCGGGGCACGCATTTGACGACTCTGATTGGTCACTTTCGCGTTCACACCTCCACGACTGCTTTTTACCTGAATAAGCAGCTTCTGTTGAGAGAAGAGCAAGCAGACAGATCGGGCTAGAGGCATCACTTCGTGGGGTAATTTCAGCTGCTTACGCGATCGTGTATTATGTCACTCTCCAGATTATATGGCCATCTTGCTGGCTAGCTAACGGTATTTAAGTAAAGTCTTTGCAGAGATGGCAAGACTCACGCATTTGGTGTGAGTCTCTAGCCTCTGAGTGGCATTCACGTTCCTGTGCCGTAGTCAGCAATTATTCAATCAACGCGCACTGAAGAAATTCACTTGCGGAATTGAAGTCATTATGCATTAAGTTAATCAGTTTCACGTGCATTACGGTGGATTTCCCCACTAGTGACACGGAAATCGATTATGACTCGGGAATTCTCACGCTTGTCTTTACTGAGGGATTGAAAGCAATGGAATTGCATAAAGACATTTCAAATGGTCTTATTTCATTTAAACAATTTAAACGATCATGCATTGTTTCCAATCCCTGAGTAAAGAGATGCACGAGAAGTCCGGAGTCGCTTTCCATGTTACTTATGGTGAGGTCCACCTAACATAACATAACATAACATAACATAACATTACATGAATGGCGAGAACAGGCCGTTCAGCCTAACTAGGCTCGCCAGTTTCTTTATACTATGGTGAATATATCACTTCAGATACTCAATGACTCAATGGTATCTAGCTTTAAGTCAAGCCTGCTCTTGAAAACTCCCAAGGTCTCTGCCTCAACAATATGGTCAGGCAAGCTATTCCACATCAAAATTACTCTTTGGGTGAAGAACTATTTCCGAATATCATCACTAAATTTACCTTTGGTCAACTTCCATTTGTGACCCCGAGTTTTACTAACAACACTTGGTTGAAGGAATCCTACATAATTCACTTTGTTAATCCCTTTAACATATTTAAAGACCTCAATCAGATCACCCCTTAGTCTCCTTTTCCTAAGACTAAAGAGATTAAGGATCTTCAGCCTCTTCTCATAGCTTTCATCTTTTATACCTGGAATTAGCTTAGTGGCTCTTCTCTGAACTTTTTCTAGAGCCTCTATATCTTTCTTAAAGTATGGTCCCCAAACTGTACACAATACTCCAGATGTGGTCTGATGAATGTGTTGTACAAAAGAAGCATCACCTCCTTGGATTTGTACTCAATACTTTTGGCAATGTATCCCAGCATCCGATTGGCTTTTTTAACTGCTATGGCACAATGGCTAGAGCCTGTGAGGGTTTGGTCAACAATCACTCCTAGATCTTTTTCGTGTGGAGCACATTCCAGTTTTAAACCTCCCATGAAGTAATCCCGTCTAATGTTTTTATTACCTACATGTACAACTTTACATTTCGCTACATTAAATTTCATTTGCCACATTTCACCCCAATTCTGGATTCTGTATCACTTTAATGGACTATAAACTATTTGCCAAACCTACCAATTTAGTATCATCTGCAAATTTAACTAATTTGCTCTCAATATTCCTATCAAGGTCATTAATGTAGATGAGGAACAGCAGGGGTCCCAACACCGATCCCTGGGGGACGCCACTCCCCACCATACCTAGCTCAGATGAGATACCACTGACCACCACTCTTTGTGTTCTGTCCTGTAACCAGTTTTGAATCCACTTCAGAATACCTCCTGTAACTCCAATGGAGCTCATTTTAAAAATTAGTCTTTATGCGGTACTGTATCAAATGCTTTCTGAAAATCCAAGTATATGATGTCGTAAGCCCTGCTCTGGTCATAAGTCTTGGTGGCCTCTTCAAAAAATTCCAGAAGGTTTGTCAGGCATGACCTTCCCTTATGGAAACCATGTTGGCTATCCCTCAAGATATTATTACGTTCAAGAAATAAGTTCAGCTCATCTTTGATGATAGATTCCACTATTTTGCATGCAATGCAAGTTAAACTGACTGGCCTGTAATTTCCTGGCTCAGTACAGTCCCCTTTGGAATTATATTGCCCTGTTTCCAATCATTTGGTATTTCTCCAGTTTCTAAAGACCGTCTGAAGATGGCAGATAGCGGCTTAAAGATGATCTCACCAACTTCCCTGAGCACTCTAGGATATAAGCCATCAGGACCCGCCGCCTTATCTGCCTTTAGTTTATGCAACTTGTCTAATACTTTGTTATCCCTAACCTCAATTCCTGCCAAATAATCTTCAGCATTGGACATGCCCTCTGGCCGAATAAAAACCCGCTCCGAGGTTAAACTCTCAACAAAGTAACTGTTTAAGGTATCCGCACTATCCTTGTTATCATATAGCAGTGATCCATATTTATTCTTTATGCACTTAACCTCCTCTTTGACTTTCCTTTTTCTGCTACAGTACTGAAAGAAGCACTTAGGATTAGTTTTTGCCCCTTCTGCAATTTGCCTTTCATACAGTCTTCTAGCATTCCTCAGCTCTTTTTTTTTTTTTTTTTGACCACAGCCCACATTTTACAGTATTCAGCCTTAGTGTTCTCATTGTTATCCTTTATGTACATCTTATAAAGATTCCTCTTTTCCCTCAAACTCCTATGAATAGCTGTGATCATCCACTGAAGATTCTGCTTTTTCAGCTTACTTTTGGACACCTTTGGAATGAATTTGCATTGTGACTCAAGTAAAACCCCCTTAAATCTTTCCCACATCTCATTTACAGACTCACAGTCCAGGAGTGTCTCCCATTTTATTTCACTTAGATATGAGCGCATCCTGTCAAAGATTGCTCGCCTTAAATGGAAAATTTTGTTTTTGAAGACACTTTTTTAACTTCCCATGAAACATCAAAATTAACAGTAGAGTGATCACTTGTCCCAAGTGGCTCCAGTACCTCAACATTGCTAATTCTATCTGGGTCATTACAGAGCACTAAGTCTAAAATTGCCTTCTCTCTTGTAGGTTTATTAACATACTGCACCAAAAAATTATAATTTATAACCTGGATCATCAACTGGCGGCCCGCGGGCCACATCCGGCCCGCCAAGGCTTTCCATCTGGCCCGTGGAACATTTAATTAATTCAGAAAATGTGAACATAGAAGTGTGTCTCGGTATTTTTAGATATCTACAGTAGCATTTCTCCCTCTGATATTGATCGAAACAACCCCAAAAGCAACTGCAGATGAAAATAATTTGTAATAATTTGTTTGGAATGATTTACTGACGTGTGTGTCGCATGTGCGTTCCTCTCATGGGACAGAAAGTAAGCTGGCGCTGCGAGTTAGCTACTTTGTCTCTCAATGCAAGAAGGGGGCAAACTCAAATCTCTGCTTCAAACAATTTGTATTATTTATATGTATTCACGCTCTTATTTAAAAATATAAGAATTTTCTTTTGTACACTCTTATTTAACATTTCGTTTTTACTTGTTTTTTTCATGCACAATAACGGTGCTCACAGCCTGGTCTCATGAAATGCGTCGTCTTATTTTCTGCAAGAACAAATGCTGGCATTGTGTGACAATAGATATGAATAATAAAACAGACAGGTCTAAACCCAGTCACAGCATCTGTGGCTAGCCTATATAAATAAAACGTAATGAAAAAAAAAATAAAACTACACCATGTCAGTTTACAATTAATCCCACGAATAAAACCCTGCCTGATATTTCGGTTTTATTTTTTTCACATGCACAATAATGATGCCCAGCGCAAGCAAAATAGCCTATCGCAGTCAAAAACAGAAAAAAAAAATCGGCTTCTTTAAGCAACAATGACAAATACCATCTCTGTGCGACAACAGACATGAATGATAAAAACAATAGACGAGTCCAAATGGAGCCATTCACAGCATCTGTGGCTGTATCAAATAAGGCGCTATTAAAAATAAAACTAGACCAGTCAATTTACAATGAATCCAACTCATGAAACTGCTGGCGCAGCCATTCTTCGGCGTGGAAAATGGATGCCGGTTTTAAGTTGAACATGAGATCATAACAGAGGAAAAACTTCGCACGGCCACCGTCAATTTGCTCAGTTGCTGAGACTAATCGATCGAATGACTAACTAGTTCATTAGGCGTTTTCCTTTGCACAGAAATGACGGCTTGTCTTTAGAAGATTCCGAACGCATTGTAGCTCGTAAAACGGCATTGATTCCCATTTCTTCGTGGCTTATTGCCATTAAAGCATTTTACCTGTCTGTATGGTTTGATAAACCTAAGATTTCTTCCTCATGGGATGTATTCACTTCAATGCAAAAAACAACAGCCTATAATTTAATCAAGAGCCATCTAACAATTAATTATGTTGCATAAAATGCTAAAATGAGAGACTGAGATCAAAGTTGAGATATATGCAGTACCAGTCAAAAGTTTGGACATACCCACATTATTCTTACAATACATGTTAAATAAAGAAATAAGCACTCTTTATTTGGCAAATAAAGATCTAATTCTTAAATCCATCCAACTAACCAGTATTTGTTGTCATATTTGTGGAGCATACTCACTTTTTGTTTTTTTTACTAGATCAGTTATATGGCTATAACGAGTTTGCTGCTGAGCGGCTGTCTAAGCTGCCAAAGATGTGCTGCTCCTGTAGTTTGCTCTTCATCTTCCTTTTTTGTCCAATAAGTTCCAAAACAGCTTGTCCTTAATTTAATTTGGCTGTTGGAAAATGTAAGGAGCTTGTTTGTCTGCTTACTTTACAAAATATGGCTTCTTTGAGAACTCTAAAATTTTGGACACTATTCAAACAAGAATATTGTTCTCTTTTAACTTCTGACTGTTTACCACTTACCAGATTCAATTTGAGATTGTATAGAAAATTTACGCCATTTAACAGAGTGCTGTGACATAAGCAAAGTGTGTCCAAACTTTTCAATGTATATAATGTGTGTATGAATGAAAATCCAGCCCCCACAGTGTCAGCTAGGAAAAAAATTTGGCCCTTGGACAAATGTAGTTGATGACCCCTGATTTATAACATCTAGAAATTCTTCCTCCCCTTTACCCTGTCCTTTCACCATTTTCCAATCGATTCCAGGATAATTGAAGTCTCCCATAATAATAGTCCCTCCTCCTCTACAAGCTTGCGTAATCCTCTTAAAGAGCATTTCATTGACAATACTGTCCAAAGCTGGCGGTCGATAGCATACTCCTATGTTTAAACCAGTCTAGTGTTTGCCAATGAGCCTGACCCAGATATCTTCACAGGGCAAGGAATGATCAATTTCAGGAATTTCCTGCACATTTATGTGTTCGTTCACATAGAGTGCTACACCCCCTCCTCACCTATTGCATCTATCCTTCCTAAAAAGCTTATAGCCTTCTATATTATATTCATCTCCATCCTCTTCACTAAGCCATGTCTCTGTAATCCCAACTATGTCATAGCCCTCACTAATCATAACAGCCTCAAGTTCTGGAAATTTATTTTTTATGCTTCTTGCATTTAGATAAAAACATTTCAGGTTATTACGAATGCTCTTACCCTTCGATTTCCCATGTGCCTGCTGCTCCAAGCCCCACACTATGCAAGCCCCTTAACGCAAGTGAAACTGAAACTTCAATGCACAAGGATTTTAATTCCTCGTGAGAATCTCATTGATAAGCATTCATTGAGTAATTGCGAACTACGGTGAATAAGCCTAAAAAATGTGTGAGACCTACGCCGAATGCGTGAGACTGGACATCTCTGTCTTTGTAAACAATCGTCATATTTAAGCAATGTCATTTGTTTTTGCCCCAACATCGCTAGCTAGCTGTCACAGCGATTGCTCTTGAGATAGCTGGGTAGTAACATAGCTAACGTCACAAAAAACTGAACGTACAGTTCAGACACAAGAAAGCACAGCAATTTAGCATATCAGAGTTCATGCCTATTTCAGCTAGCTAAGTGAAAGAACCCAGGCTGGTCTGCGCAAACCACATAGCATTCATTCTTCATCAATCACCCGACACAGACTGACCACCAATTGTCCGAACCCTCATATTTATTGGCCTTTTGGCACGTTCCTCTAGGTGGGATTAAACGTGACTCTTCCTTATCCAACATTATCGCTTTCTGATTGGTTCATTGTCCCATAGCAACACTCCACCCTAAGTTACAAGTTGGCCATTTCATCATGGTGTGAATTCATTTTAGGCCTCTCAGGGATGCTCGAAGACCATATCTGATCCCCCCAAACCTAGGGTTCAATTGAAGATCAGTGTGGATGCCCAAGTTGGCTGGATTCCTGGATATTTCCAGAATAAACTGGAGTGAGCCGGCTCATATAATGAAGCTGCTCATTGGTTGACTACCAAGATGGTCATTCCGGAAGATTAGCTCATCTAGCCAGCCTTGGTCAGCCTGCTAGGGGCTTTCTTATCTTGGTTTTTTTTTTTTTTTTTAAATACAGTGCCGTGAAAAAGTATTTGCCCCCTTCCTGATTTTTTTTTTTTTTTTTGCATATTTGTCACACTTAAATGTTCCAGATCATCAAACAAATTTTAATAATAGACAAAGACAACACGAGTAAATACAAAATGCAGTTTTTAAATGATGATTTCATTTATTTAGGGGAAAAAGCTATCCAAACCTACCTGGTCCTATGTGAAAAAGTAATTGGCCCCTAAATCCTAATAACTGATTGTGCTACCATCGGCGACAAGAACTGCTATGAAACGTTTGCAATAATGAGTCTTTTACATCGTTGTGAAAGAATTTTAGCCCACTCTTCTTTGCAGAATTGTTTTAATTCAGCCACATTGGAGGGTTTTTGAGCATGAACAGCCTATTTAAGGTCATGCCACTGCATGTCAAGCGGATTTAAGTCCGGACTTTGACTAGGCCACTCCAAAATCTTCATTTTGTTTTTTTTAAGTCATTCAGAGGTGGACTTGCTGGTGTGTTTCGGATCATTGTCCTGCTGCATAACCCAAGTGCGCTTGAGCTTGAGGTCACAAACTGATGGTTGGACATTGTCCTTCAGGATTTTCCGGAAGAGAGCAGAATTCATAGTTCCATCAATTACAACAAGTCGTCCAGGTCCTGAAGCAGCAAAGCAGCCCCAAACCATCACACTACCACCACCATGTTTGACTTTTGGTATGATGTTCTTTTTATGAAATGCTGTGTTTGTTTTACGCCTTATGTAACGGGACGCACACCTTCCAAAAAGTTCAACTTTTGTCTCGTCAGTCCACAGAATATTTTCCCAAAAGTCTTGGGGATCATCAAGATGTATTTTGGCAAATGAGAGACGAGCCTTTGTGTTCTTTTTGGTCAGCAGTGGTTTTCGCCTTGGAACTCTCCCAGGAATGCCATTTTTGCCCAGTCTTTTTCTGAATGTTGAATCATGAACACTGACTTTAACTGAGGCAAGTGATGCCTGCAGTTCTTCACATGTTGTTCTGGGTTCTTTTGTGACCTCCTTGATGAATCGTCGATGCGCTCTTGGAGTCATTTTGGTAGGCTGGCCACTCCCGGGAAGGTTCCACTGTTCCAAGTTTTCTCCATTTGTGGATAATGGCTCTCACCGGAGTCCTAAAGCCTTAGAAATGGTTTTGCAACTCTTTCCAGAGTGACAGATGTCAATTTCTTTGTTTCTCATCTGTTCTTGAATTTCTTTAGTTCACAGCATGATGTGTTGCTTTTTGAGATCTTTTAGCCTACTTCACTTTGTCAACAGGTTCTATTGAAGCGATTTCTTGATTCAACTGGTCTGGCAGCAATCAGGCCTGGGTGTGGCTCGTAAAATTAGACTAAAGAAAATGTGGTTAATCAAAGTTAATTCATAATTTAAGAAGGGGGGGGGGAATTACTTCTTCAAATAGGACCAGGTTGGTTTGGATAGCTTTTTCCCCATAATAAATGGAATCATCATTTAAAAACTGCATTTTATATTTACTCGGGTTATCTTTGTCTTATATTAAAATTTGTTTGATGATCTGAAACGTTTATGAGTGAAAAATATGCAAAAAAGTAAGAAATCAGGAAGGGGGAAAATACTTTTTCATGGCACTGTAAATTTGGCATCTCCAATCCCACCCAAATCTGGAATGCCCAATTGGGGAACTATGTACAAGGCTTGCTTGTATGCGACCCCTTGCTGCCAATTCAGGAGAGTGTGGACAGTTCCGGCTCTCCTCTGAAGCACGCCCCTGTCAGCCAACGCTTCCTATACACTCATTGGTTGAATCTTCGCAAGTTCAGAACGAGGGCGGAGGATACCCGAACATGAACAGACTTAAAATCTTCCTGACGAGCGCCCGTCTGGCCAACAGGAGGCGCTTGAGCAACGAACAAGGCAACTATTATTTTCCCTTCCCGGCAGTCCCTTCCCAATTTGCAACCCTGTAGTGCAATAGCCAATTGTGCGCTACTCTGAAAAAGCTGCCAACCACTGCCGGCTGGTACGAGGCGGGGATCGAACCTTATCTTGGTTTTTTGACAGATTTATGAGTTTTAGTTTCTTCTCAGCTCCACATTCCTCCCGCAGTTTTCAGGGGCCACAAGAACCTGGCTGAGTTCTCTCTGTTGAACTGTGATTATGGTAATACTCTGAATTTAGAACATTTTGGGATATTTTTCCCCTCACAAAACGTAACTTAATAAGCGATTGTGCACATAGCAGTATAGTGCAGTACAGCCACCATGACATAGTTGCGCGTGCAACACAGCGTTTAGATTGTGTGGCTGAAAAACTGTGAGGCTAAAACATTACCAGGGGCGTGTTGCACAAAAGTAGGATTCAGACATCCAGGATAAATGACTGAGCTGAGTTCAGCGAATCCAAAACAAGAGCGCCAGGCTTAATTGGTTGTACAAAGACCAAGCCAAGATGAGCAGACACGGATTCGTCAAGCCAGGTGAAACCAATCCTGGATCAGTGCGCGCCCGCGGCTTCTTCAAATACACCCCGCCATTCATCACAGTTTCACCGATTCACCATGGCAACTAGAGTGGCGTACTTTTCCCCGTCGGAGGCAGAAATCATCATGGAGGCTTATAAGGAGGTAAAGGACCAAATCAAAAAGAAAGGCAACAACGCCACAGTTATAAAACAACGAGAGAAAGCGTGGCAAAGAATTGCAGACTGCCTGAATGCGTAAGTAGTGCACAAATACACACTCACAGCTCCGCTGAAACCATCACAATTACAATCCAAATAGTTAATTAACATCTCTGAAAATGTAGTTGTACTCTGATTATGAATCAGTTGAAATTGTAAGTGAAATTGACTACAGATGTGAGTGAAATTGTGTAAATGTAACTCCATCAGACTGTATAACTCTTTGATAAATAGATGAGCTCACTGACTTAATTGAATATCCCTTTGGGATAAATAAAGTTTCTCTTATCTTATGTTTGCTCCTCATGCTCCATGCTCCTCTGCTGTTTCATCAGCCTATATGTATGCGCGCGTGTGTGTGTGTGCGCGTGTGTGTGTTTCATGCGGGTGTGTGTGCCTGATTGATCATAATTATATTATATATATATATATTGTAATGTGGTAAAAAGCCACTAGATGGCAGTATTGACTTTTTTTTGTGAAACCTAGTCTGAAGCTAGGTTGGGCATGTCCAGGCATGCCCAGAGGGAAAGTCCCAGAAATGGAGGGGGCTGGACAAGAGTATATAAGGAGAAAAATTGAGAGAGTAGAGGAGTAGGAGAAATTGCAAGAAGGATACATTTGACCAGACCTGTCACTCTTTTCAAGACCTTTTAAGCTTTTTTTGTGGATTTTTTGCCTGTGTTGGAGCATTTTCCTGTCCCAGGACATCACAACAGAGCAGCCCATCTCCATTACAGGGAACTGTAAATATCTTATTTTTTTATTTTATTTCAATCTTGGTCAGTAGGGTAGAGAGTAGATTGGTTCTGTTTGTTTAATTAAATCTGTTGAACTTAAAGGATTTTGTCTGTCATCCTTGCTGTCCGTGACGCCATAACAAATCGACGCCATAACAAATTGGGGCCATAACAATATATAATGTGTATATGTGTGTGTATAGATTAAACATGACTGGGCCAGAACAGACATGGCAGCAAGTCAAGATTAAATATAAGAACATCCTGCAGAATGGTAAGTGCCCTGACTAATACTTAACACTGCACAAGCTCACACATCGTCTGTACTGTTTTAGCAGTCAAAAAGAAAACCCACAAGCAAGGCACGGGGCGGTGGGTCACCAAAAGCTGACCTCACCCCAGCAGAGGTCATAGCCTTGGCACAAAGCAAAGGCAGGCCTGTGTTGGAGGGGATCCCTAGGGGGACGGACACAAACATATGTCCCTCCCAAGATGCCACCCGCTTCATACCAGGTACATTCTTCCATCCCCTATATGGGATGTAACCACATTCATATCCAATCCATTTGGACTGTCTGACTTTGGTTTGCCTTGCAGTTTCTGGCAGCACTGTCACACTGTTGGAGCCACCAACACCAGGGTCACCAACACAAACACCAGCAGATGCTGATCCAGTGCGTACTCCATCAAAGGCATAGTGTAGGCCTGGCATGTACCGTCTACTGGCTTCAATATGAATCCCGTTAAATGTGACAGGGTTAAGGCACCAGTGCTGCAGCAGATGACGGCGATGATGATGAGGAGACCATCTCTCTGGATTCCAGAAGGCATGAGGTATCATGTCAAGCTTGTGGAAGTACTGTTCAGTCTACAATGGTGAGGAGTCATCAAAATTTCATTTCTGTGACAGGACCCGGGTGCTGTACAGGGAGAGAGCCAGCCTGGCAACAAAGTGAGTATTAATGGAAGCACATCCCCATTATGCTAAATTCCCACTGTGCTAATTGTCATGTGTTTACAGAACTCAGAAGCTATCAGACAGCTGTATGCCAACCATCAACGGCGGCAAATACAACTGGCAGATGTGGACATGGAGTACAAGAAACAAAAGATGGAAGACCTCACACTGGAGTCCGAAATAAAGAGGAGGAGAATGAGAAAATTGGACCTCGAAATAAAAAATCTTGAGCGGGAGGTGAGTTATGCCTTCAATGCACACTGTATGCTGACTGTAACACAAATAATGTATTAATCATTATTCTCCTTTCCTCCCCCAGCTCCAAGAAGATGACACATCTTTAAAAAAATAAATAAATGGTCAAATGGAATTTTGATGGTGTCTGTTTGTTTAATGTATGCACAGTTAGGGCTACCATAGAGATGACACCAGGCACACGGACTGGAATTTCCATCTGTCATCCTACCTAAGTGCTATGATTGGTTGGAAGTTGAAAGACTGGCTGTATTATTAAGGCTAGAAGAAAGGCACATAATGTACCCTGAAATGCAATTTCCCAGATATATCAAAACACCTTATGGCAATAAAAAGTGAGTAGAGGGAACAGTTTAATTAATTATCTTCTATTCTTTAAGGTGGTGGGTATCATGATGACTAAAAAAAAAAAGGTATCATGATAACTGCATAACCATTTGCAGCTTGCGAGGCATGAGGGTGCAAAGGTGTTCCTCATAAAGTCAAGTGAGCCAATAGCCTAATGAAGGCCCAAAATGGTGTGTTCCTTCCTGCTCTAACAATGGCGTGCCCATTCCTGCAAGATGTGGTGGATGAGGAAGCACTCATGCTCAGGAGAGCCTTCAGGCAAGAGAGGGTCTTCAGGGACCTGTTGGACCCACTGGCCTTCCCTGATCACCATCTATATGAAAGACACAGGTTTTCTGCAGATGGCATCAGGTATCTGTGCAGACTGCTGGGTCCCAGGATCAAACACCGCACAGCACGGAGCCATGCGCTGAGCGTCGAGCAGATGGTTTGTGTGGACTTGTGCTTTTTTGCAAGTGGAGGCTTCCTGTACTCAGTGGGGGATGCAGAACAACTGAACAAGGCCACAATTTGCCACACAATACGGCGTGTGTGTCTGGCTATTAAAGCACTGTCAGAGGTCTTCATCTCCTTCCCTGGCCACAGAAGACTCCGCGACATCAAAGAGGAGTTTTATAGGATTGCAGGTAAGAGAAACTACGTTGTACAAATTACTTGGCAACTGTTGACAGTCATAGTAAGATACTCATTGCTTTGTATAACAGGTTTCCGCAATGTCATTGGTGCATTGGATTGCTTGCACATCACGATAAAATCCCCCTCAGGTGCCCATGAGGTGGATTTTGTGAATAGGCAATCCTTTCACAGCATTAATGTTCAGGTGAATATGACTTTTTGATATTGTCAATTAATGAACACTGTACATTGCTTGTGATGTGTGTTGATTGGTTTAATGGTCTTCATCTTATAATTTCAGATGGTCTGCAATGCTGACTGTCTGATCAGCAGTGTTGTGGCAAAGTGGCCTGGCTCAGTCCATGACTTCCCGAGTCTTTCGGACCTCTGGAATCTATCAGCACCTATCACAAGGTGAGCCACACAACCTCTATTAATAACTACTTTTTACATCATGGCTGTGTCAAGGATGTCATTGTATTTATGAGGTTGTGATGATGAGATTTTGTATTGACCGGTGAATTCTCTGGTGTGTTGCCAGGGGACGGGGGAATGCCTGCCAGCCTTTTCTCCTGACACCATACACAGACCCCCAGGAAGCACAGCAGGCCCACAATCATGGCCATGCCAGGACAAGGGCCAGGATCGAAGTAACCTTTGGCCTCCTGAAGGCACGCTTTCACTGTCTTCACGACTTAAGGAGGGCATGTGACATCACTGTGGCCTGTGCTGTCCTCCACAATGTGTCCTGCCTGAGAGGGCCCCCAGAGTGCCATCACACATGGACTGGGACAATCCTGCCATCTTCCCTGATGACCACAGTGGTCGGCTGGTCAGGGACCAATATATGTTCAATTATTTTAGTTAACATGCATGCTTTAAATTTAAGTTAAATATATCCTGCAGTGGCAGGACGCATGCTGTGAATTTCAGTTAAATATAGCCTGTATTGGCAGAGGAATTTGTGGTTTTTTAAAATTCAATTTAAAGTGATTTGGCCTCTTATGATGTTTGTGCTGTATACTCTGTGTGTACAAGCTTGCAGGGAGGCCACTGCATGCATTTGTTGTGTACGGATTTGTCCTGCATTTATTTCAGTGTGCAGACATGCGGGGTGTATTGTATACAGACCTTTGAATGTGTGTTTATTCTTGTGTTGTATAATATGCTTCGATTCCGTGCTTTCGATCTTGTAGAATCACTGACTTCAGTTTTGAGAGGAGCTGATGATTTACCTGTTTTGATTTATCCTTATTCAATAAAGGAACATCATGTTACTCTTTGTGTATTTATATGGGATGTGTATTTTATATATAGTCTATGGGAAACTGTAAATTATCTAATGATTGCAACATCATCTAAAATCATAATTTATCTAAAATGATAGAAATTAATGATCACAAATGTTTAAATAATGCCAGTGGGTCTAGTTGAATGTGATAACAATGTGTAGTGGGCAGTGGAATAACTATTGGTTTCCGTTTGTGGTGACTGCTGACTGAGATCTGGGATGAGATTAAATAGATCCTGGAACTTAGCCTGGCCTGGAGCAGGCTAGCTCCACAGAATAAATCTCCATGGTAACTTGTGTCATAACATATCCCGCTTTTGTGCAACTGGAACACGGATAAGTTGAGCCAGGATAACCAAGATATTCCAGCTTAATCCCTTATCCTACTTTTGTGCAACGGGCCCCAGGTTTTTTAGTCACTGCGGTTAAAGGCAAATAATAATAATCCTAGAGCACACCCAGTGAATCCTGCTTCTGACCTGGGTTCTACCCAGGATTGAAAAACAGAGTAAACTAGCACTGCATATGCAGGTTTTCATTCGAACCACTAATGTAACCCTAGAATTTTAATGAGTTAATTTTTTCTTCATTACCCCTGTTATGGCCCCAATTTGTTATGGCGTCAATTTGTTATGACGTCACGGACAGCAAGGGATGACAGACAAAATTCTTAAACTTCAACAGATTTAATTAAACAAAACTTAGAACTAATCTACACTCTACCCTACTGACCAAGATTGAAATAATAATAAAAAAATAGTTACAGTCCCTTGGTAATTGAGATGGGCTGCTATGTTGCGATGTCCTGGGACAGGAAAATGCTCCAACACAGGCAAAAATCCACAAAAAGCTTCACAGGTCTTGAAAAGAGTGACAGGTCTGGTCAAATGTATCCTTCCACAATTTCTCCTTGCAATTTCTCCTACTCCCTTTCACTCTCTCAATTTTTCTCCTTATATACTCTTTTCCAGCCCCCTCTGAGGCATGCCCAGGACATGCCCCAAACCTAGCTCCAGACTGGGCTTAACAGAAAAAATGTCAATACTGCCATCTAGTGGCTTTTTTTTTTCCACATTACACCCCTTTAAGCAATATTATCAAAAATAGCTGTGCATGCTCTGAAAACTGAAGTTTCATATTTTCATCATGCTGTATGAGAAACAGCAGAATAATTAGAGAAAATTTTAAACAGATGTACCAATAACTTTAAAAATATGAGTAGGATCTTGATTAGTTTAATTATTGATGCATGGTCACTAAATTGAACCATTTATTTGATAATGAGGACTTAAAAGGCAAAGCAATCGACAAGGACTCACACCTGTTTTGCGTTTATATAGTGGGGAAAAAATTAAGAACTTTGTGTGTGTCCGCAACAACCAATAGGAGCTTAATAATTAACTTTTGCATGACTTTGATCAGTAAATGTATTAGACCTTGTCTAGTATTGCAGCGTTATAAACAATATGGATATGGGGTTTCATTTCCCATGGCAGGCATGGCATTTCTCTCATAATGTGAAGTTTAAGGATAAAAAAAAATCCAACTAATTAAGACAAAACAAACAGCTTAACAGAATTCTGGGATGACGATTGTGGTTGCATGAAAACCAGTGCACACAGCGGTCCCCGAGGACTGAGTTTGAGAACCACTGGACTAGTGGATGGGGAAAAAAGCATGCAAACTTTGAAGTTGGTTATCTCGGTAACAAAACAAGTTACAAACTTTAAGTAAATATATGTAAATGAAAGTTATATTTTGAATTCCTTTGTAAGTTTTTAGTTTTTCAAAGATTGAACCTGCAATACCTTGGGAGGACCTGCAATGTTCCGATTTTAGCAGGCCATCGGGCTGGCAATGCCTTCAGAGTTTTTGCGGAACTGCATAGCATAACATAACATAACATAGCATAATGTAACATAACATAACATAGCATAATGTAACATAACATAATTTGATTGGATCATTCTGCTTGGACTGAGACAGAGAAAGGTCAGAGAGAGGCAAAGGGAGCCGTTGTAGGAATTGTTTTTTGAAGGAAAGAAGGAGATTTACTCTTTTTTTATTTTAGAGAGGTCACCAAGTGAACAGAGTGATGGGGATGGAGGAAAACTCATATTGAGCAATAGTCTATGGGTAATTTATTTCCACAAATGGTGAACTGGGAGACAGAGCCAGGTGGAGTGTAGATAGTTATCTTGGCTGTTTAGTGTGCATTGTGTACAAGTGTCTGAGTCTATGAATCCCATTTTCAACATTTTATGCTGAGTAATGTGTACCCTGTGGATTAGTGGTATTTAATATTATTTGAGTTGTAGATTAGTACTGTTAGTCATTGGGAAGGTGTTTTTGCAGAGTTGAGACCAGAAGTCAGTATCAGGTGAGATTGATAAATCGTTTTCCCATTGGTTTATTGGGAGAGATATTCTTGTGTCTTTGGTGGAAATTATTTGGAAACTTGGAAAAGATTTTCTTGAAATTTGTTAGTTTATAAATTTCTTCCATCTGAGGAGAAAGAAGTAGGTTGTTATCAACAATGTTAATTTTAGAATTTAATACAGATTTTATTTGGAGGTATTGAATGTATTGTGCTTCACTGATACCATACTTCTGGACCAGGTTCTGAAAAGTAATGAAAGTGTTGTTCTGGTGAAGGTGTGTGATGCTTCTCTGTGTCCATGAGCCGAACATGGATGGGGTTTTGTTGAGGAAGAAGTCAGGGTTGTGCCACAGTGGGATGAATTTACAGGGATTCATTGTGTAACCCAGAATTTTGTAGATTTTCCACCAGGCTGTCAGAGTCGTTGATGATGTCAGATCATGATGTTTTTAAAGCAGTGATGTTATTTTATGGAGATATTAAGAAATGGGAGATTGGATAATGAGATACTGGCTGATTTTTCTACTTCTAACCACGGTGTATTCTCTCAATTTGGATTCATCCAATTTGTGATGTACTGTAGTTTAGCCTTTCTCAACCTTGGGGTCCCAACCCCACGGGGGTCGCGCGATTATTTTAGGGGGTCGCCGAATGATTGTGGAAAAAATATAAATTTACATAATAAATATTAAATTACATTATTTTAAATGGGGAGTTTTAGTTGTTTGCCATTTCATTATTTGTCCAGAATTCATTTTTTATCAACTGAGTTCGTATGAGTTGAACTGTGCGCGCGTGAGATTCTGTTCCGACACACGCAGCAGAAAAAATGAAGGGAAATGGAGGTCGACAAAAAGTAAATATCTCCGCTTTCACAGGGAACCTGGCTGAATGAGTTGATTTCATTTAAAAGATTTGCTAAGACCAAAAGGTTATTAGTGTCAGTTTGAAAGACCTAAGGGTTATGACTCGTTCTTTTTTATGTTAACAAGCCTTGTTGAGCAACATAAATATTAAAAATGAAACATGAGCTGTTTATTTTTCTCCTCATTGTGTTTCGTCAGGATTTAAATAAATAGGGGAGACTGGGGTCCGATGAGCCATGGGGACCAATGAGCCATATCACTATTTTGTGATCAATCGATGCCAAAGGTGTTTAAAATATAGTGATAAGGCTCATTTATCCTCAAGACTCATCAGTCAATGGTCAAATATTTTGCCTATTTTAAGCGGCTCTGTCATCGATTGATCGCAAAATAGTGATATGGCTCATTGGTCCCCATGGCTCATCGGACCCCAGTCTCCTCTATGAGCTGATTGTTTTTGTTTAATCAAAAAAAAAGAAGAAACGTAAAACAAAATTTGAGGTGTATGTTTTATGTTAACGGGCTAACTATCAAAAATATGTGATGTAATGCGATTGTCGGTGTATTGGTCGTGTTGATTGGTTATTGTGATGCGGAATTCTGTTTTTCAATAAGTCCAAAAATGATTTGCCAAAATTAATTTAGGTGTTCTGTCTTTGGGCAAAACCATATGTCTTGCTATGTGAGTTTGATGGCAAATGTGTGATATACTATTAAGCGCTTAATTTGTAAATCAGAAGGTTACAAATGATATTTTGGTCCAGCGTATCAGTGATAGAAAAGAACACGGAACGCTTTTAAGCTAAAGTTATGAAATTAAACAAAATGTCATGAAAAAAGTAACTGTTAAGAATTATGTACATTTGAAGAGTTTGTTTCCTTACCTTAAGGCTTACCTACAAAGCCTTAAATCAGTCCTTCTCAAATAGTGGGGCGCGCGGTGCGATGCCGGGGGGGCGCATGTGACCCTGGGGAACATGCTTTTTTTTTTGCCGTACTAGAATAAAGTGTAATTGCACATCCACTACATTAGGTGGCAGTGGCGCTTTCATTGTCAGAGTGTGCGCAGGGAGTATTAGCTCTATGGTGAAGGGTTTTTTTGCACCGAGCATGCGCACACACAGCACAAAGCAGGCGATATGAAGTGCAGTAAACAAACCCTCAAGAGACACCATGGAAAAATTTTTAACATGGATGAAAAGAAAGGCGGAGAGACGGAGATAATGAGACAAAAGAAAGTCACCCGAAAGCTAAGACGAGGAAATATGACGAAGCGTATGTAGGCTTCACAGTGACTATGGTGGGAGACGAGGAAAGACCGGTGTGTTTACTGTGTCTAAAAATGCTGGCAGCGGACAGCATGAAGCCAAATAAATTAAGGCGTCACTTAAAGACATTACACCCCAATCACGCTGATAAGCCACTGGAGTTTTTTCAGCGAAAACGTGCCGAATATTGCCAACAATCATCCCGCTTTGTGAATGCTACTTCAGTAAACCAGCGAGCACTGTTAGCATCATATAAGGTGGCGCACCAAATTGCTCAGTGCAAAAAACCCCACACCATAGCAGAGGAGCTGATAGTGCCTGCAGCATTAGACATGGTCTCTGTCATGCTGGATGAGGCAAGTGCTGCAAAAATAAAGACTATCCCTCTGTCAGATGACACTGTCGCCAGACGTATAAATGACATTACTAACGATCTTCAAGAACAGCTGGTAGATAAACTCAAAGACAGACGTTTTGCCTTACAATTTGATGAAGCAACTGACAGCAACAAAGACTGTTTGTTTATTGCTTATGTACGTTTTGACATGACAAACTCCCTGTGTGAGGATCTACTTTTTTGTAAATGTGTCAGAGACAGAGCCACAGCTGAAGAGCTATTCAAAATGCTGGACTGCTTCCTGACCAAGAATGGGCTAAAGTGGGAGAACTGCATTGGTGCTTGCAGTGATGGTGCACAGACCATGGCAGGGATGAGAAACTGACTTCGGGCACTCATCAAGAAGGCCTCACCTAATGCTGAGTGGACACACTGTGTTATACACACAGAGAGGCACTTGCATCAAGGCACCTTTCCCCTTAATTAAGTGAGGTTATGACTGACATTATAGGTGTAGTCAATTTTATAAAGACCAGACCACTAAAAACAAGAGTCTTCTCTGCTATCTGTGAGGAGATGGGAGCTGAACATCAAGCTGTGCTGTTTCACGGTGAAGCAAGGTGGCTGTCACAAGGAAAAGTGTTGTCCCGAGGCTTTGAGCTCAGAGAGCAGATAAGGGTGTTTTTGGAGCAGGAGCACAAGTATGAAGTCACAGAAAAAATTTAGTGATGAGAACTTCCTGGGAAAACTGGCCCACCTGAGTGACATATTTGGAAAGCTAAATGAACTAAATCTACAGCTTCAAGGGAAAGATAAACACCTCCCTCAGGTCACAGACAAGATCAGCTCTTTCACTCGAAATCTTGCAATGTGGGGCAGGCGACTTGATGAAGGAAACACTGATTCATTTGAGAACCTGCATGAATTTGTGGACACTACTGACTATGATGCTAGCTCAGTGATTCCACACATTAAGCAGCATATTTCATCATTGATGGTATTCTTTAAAAAGTACTTCCCTGAAAACAGTTCCCAGTATGACTGGGTGAGAGATCCTTTCAATGCACCAGCTCCAACTGGTTTCAGCTCTGCAGAGGAGGACCAGTTCATTGACATGACGTCTGACTCTACATTGAGACTGAGGTTCACATCACAGACACTGAGTGAATTCTGGCTGAGTGTAGAGAGGCAGTGTCCACTCTTAGGGCAGAGGGCTATGGGCGTTCTGCTTCCTCTTGCAACATCTTACCTTTGTGGGACTGGCTTCTCTGCTGTTGCTGCACTGAAGACCAAGTACAGGTCCCAGCTAAACATTGAGCAGGAGCTGAGAGTTGCAGTATCATGCTTCAAACCCCGCTTCGAAAAGCTGTGCACTGCAAAACGTGCTCATTGTAGCCATTAATCCTGACTTCCTCATTTTGATTAAAAAAAAGAAAGAAAAAATCAGCACAAATTGTTTTGTTCATTTTTGTTTTGTAGGTTAAAGTGTTTTATGTATTGTGCTCCTGAGTTAATGTTGCTGAACTGAATTTGAATTTATTATTATTTATTGATTTTATTTAATTTTATTTTTCAGTATCAAATGGTGCATTAAGTCAGTCAAAAAATGTTTCCAGCTTAAATAAGGATTTTTTTTTTTTTTTTTGAATTTCAGGCAAATTGATGCACTTTAAATCTTTTCTGTTACAGACTAAAAAACAATGTTAATAAAGTTATTCTTTGTTGTAAGTTGATCTATATTTCTTTCTTTTTTCTTTTTTGTTTTCTTTAATGTAAATAAGGATACAATGTTATGCAGAGGTGTACTTATAACAATTTTATAGACAAATGATACTATTTATAGTCGGTCGGAGAGTGGGGGGCGCGAATTGTTTTCTTCTCCCTAGGGGGGGTGAACGGAAAATAATTGAGAAGCACTGCCTTAAATGATTTGGCCCCAGAATATCTTAGTGCACTTCTCGTTCCTTACTCCCCTCCAAGATTACTTCGGTCACGAGGTGCTGGATATTTGAAAATTCCAAATATATCCAGAGTTACATTTGGAGGCAGAGCATTCTCTTACAAAGCCCCAATCTTGTGGAACAATCTCCCAACAAACATTCAGGCCTCAGACACACTCTGTCTTCAAGAGTAGGCTAAAAACTTACCTTTTTAGTCAAGCCTATGATTAGTTCATGATTAGTTATGTATAAACATTTATTTGGCTCTGGTGGGACTGATTACAACCTATTTTCATGATGGGTTCACAAGATATTGGAAGCCAGAGTTAAGTAAATCCATGTGGAACCAGTGGCGCTGAGCATGCATTAACGGTACAGCGGGCTTGCTACAGCCTTAGTCACCGGGAGGTCCATATGGTACTGGTGGTAGTGTTAAGCAAATCCATGTGGAACCGTGGCACTGAGCATGCATTAACGGTGCCAGCGGGGCTTTACAGCCTTAGTCACCGGGAGGTCCATATGGTACTGGTGGTAGTGTTAAGCAAATCCATGTGGAACCGGTGGCACTGAGCATGCATTAACGGTGCCAGTGGGCTTGCTACAGCCTTAGTCACCGGGGATGTCCATATGGAGTCATCCATTTCCATGATGGAAGCCCACTCTCTTGTGAAGAATTTATCAAAATCAGGATCTGTAGGCAGAGATGTATTAAAGCGCCATCTACTGATGGGTTGTTTGAATTGTTCCATGCTGAGAGTAAAGGAGACGGGCATGGTCACTAATGATGATAGGGTGGATTGTGCAGTCGGCAATGTCCGAAATAATGGAGTTGCTGGTGAGAAAAATGTCAATAAATGAAAACAAATGATGAGGAGGAGAGAAGAATGTATATCCTCTGTTTAATGAGTTTTTTAATCGCCAACTATCGCCGAGACCAAAGTCAGTTATACAGTGTACTAGAGTTGCTGTGGAGTGCCAGTTCCTGCTTTTACCTGCATGGGTTGATCTGTCTAGAGATGGACCGATTACTATGTTAAAGTCACCACTGATTATTACTGTGGAGTTTGGGCAGTCAGCTAGAGAAGTGAAGAGTGAATGGAAAAAGGCAGTGTCATCAGTGTTCAGGCCATATATGCTAGCAATGGTGACATTGTTATCACTGATAGAACCATTAATTATTACAAATCATCCTGCAGGGTCAGTGATTGTGGTATGATGGATTAGTGGTATTCTTTTGTTAATCGGAGTTGATGTATTCCTTTTCTTTGAGTCAAAGGTTGATGAAAAATTAAATTCAGGTGTTATTAACTTCTGCAGCTGATTCTGTTAGGTGAGTTTCTTGTCAGAGACAAATATCTGAATTTAGTTTAGTTAGATGGTTAAACATTTTATTTCTTTTTGCCTGCGAACTAATCCCATGGATATTCCAGGTTACAAATTTGATAGGTGCCATGGGGAGTGTAGGATAATATAAATTTATTTGAGGCTAGATAGATACACTTTATTGAACCCCGTGGGGTAATTTGTCCTCTGCATTTGACCCATCCTATAGTTAGGAGCAGTGGGCAGCCACAGAGCAGCGCCCGGGGACCAACTCCAGTTCCTTGGTCAGGGGTACTGGTTGGAGTGTTCCTATGATGCATGTTTTTGGGAGTGGGGGAAACCGGAGTACCTGGAGAAAACCCACGCGAACACGGGGAGAACATGCAAACTCCACGCAGAAAGGCCCCAGACCGGATTCAAACCCACAACCTTCTTGCTGTGAGGCGACAGTGCTAACCACTGCACCACCATGCCGCCCATGGCTATATGTCGTGTATAATGATGTGTGCATCATTCAGAATCATACTTGTTTTTAATGCAGTGCAGCCTGAGGGCCAGAAGATCACGAGCATCCAATATTCACCTGCGGTCTTGTCTCTTGCGCACAGATTTCCCCAGATTCTCTAAAGCTTTTGTATTGTAGATGGTGGCATAATCAAAGTCTTCACAATTCCATATTAAGAATTTTTTTCTGAAATAGTTCGATTTTTAGATGCAGATTGGTGAACCTCTGCCCATCTTTGCTTCTCAGAGTGCCTCTCTAAAATGCTCGTTTTATACCCAGTCATGTTACTGACCTGTTGCCAATTAACCTAATTAGTTGCAAAATGTTCATGACGAGAAGTGATGACAAGCGGTGAGGGAGGAGCATATCTTTAAAATGGATCGGGAAATGTCTACTGGCAGAGGTGGAGGCATGACAAAGCAATAAAAGGATTTTCCAGGGGATCAATGTTCACAGTTTCATAAATAGCTGACGAATTAACATTGCCTCAGTGAAGATTTAATCCAAACTTAAAGTGCCCTTTCCGCGAAGAAATGGACTTATCTGTTAGTATTTGTATATGGTAGGTCCATAATCAGTTTGTGACATGTCGTGGTTCTTGAACTCCAACACCACTTGAAGTGTTGGTTTTTGCGAATAAAAGGAAATAGGCGGAGAATTTACGCCAATAAAAAACGTGTTGCGGTGTTTCGTTACACCACAAATTGAATATTCATGTTCTCGCCGGCTCTCACCCACTCTGGAGTGTAACCACCCACACAAAGATTCGAGCAACGTGCCAACTGTCATCCACAGTCTACGGCTGGGGTTGGCAACCCGCGGCTGTCCTTCTACATTGTAGCATTGTAGCTTTGAAAAAAATTAATAACGGCTATTTAAATGTATTGTTTTCTTTCAAACAAAATATCGCTTATTTTGGAGATCGGGGTGATAATGTGACACTGAAAAAAAGCATTTAATATTTGTGACCCCGCCCGTGAAAACACGGCTAAACTCCCCTGATCTAATTTTTGAGAAAAATAGCGTCAAGTAGTCCCTGTGATAAAAAGTGACAAAAATATGAGATGTGAGTTTATGGCTGTAAATGATAGGTTACATATTGGGGTTTCAAAATAAAGTGTTCAAAAATTCATTTCTAACATCATACATATTAAAATTAATGAATTTATTTACACTTCGTTTACGCGGAAGTTGCTTTCCACAAGCCTGGTTTTCAATCGGCTTTTAGTTTACCTTCGGCGGATGAACGCCTGATAGTTTGGGTGTCATTCGGTTTAGGAACTTCTTTTCTACCGTTGAAAATAAATGTAGACGATAATGCGCACCACCATTAAAAGCAGGTCAGTCGGCAAAAGAGTTGCGATTAAAGCCGGTGCGGATTTCTCCACGGATTGCGTCGTATCACCACGGAAATTTCAGAAATGAAGCGTTTGCATTTGTAGATTAACGTCTTGTGAAGCTAACCAGCCTAGTTTCAAGACATGTCATGCCTGCCAAAACTTTCATTCAATATTAGAGATATCAGTCAGATTTTTTTTCACAGAATATTCCTTACATGATGTAGAATGACTGTGTAAAAAAAAAAAAAAAACTTCATCACCAGAAAATGACTTTAGCTGGGTTATCACAGGCAGGGATATAGGTGACCTATTGGCAACTGAAAATGACAAGACATCTGTCTCGTTGCATTTTCATTTAGGCAAGGTGAGATGATGCATTGGGGCTCGATGCATACGCTACTAGCACAAAAGCCCATCTGGGTAGGCTATTCCGAGAGTTAGGCCACTTTTAGAATGGTTCAAAAAATCAATAGCCTCAACGCAGGGCTGCCAACTTTCTACGCATTCTCAAGCATACAGCGTAGGTCTCACGTATTTTCGAGGCATATTCACCGAAATCAGCAATTGTTCAATCAGCGCGTATATTAAAGGTGACCTAGAATGGTTGAACGGGGTATTTATCCTTGTTCAGTGAAGTGACATATACACCACAAAATTTTGGTTGGGTCTGTAATGCCTCAGAAGCTTCCTAAAAACATCTCTCAAAAAGCTAAGTTAGGGTGTGGGATTTTGAACGTGTTGTTTTGCACCTATTTGGCGACCTTTCGGGCTTAACTGGCAACCTCATTATGAACTGCAAGCACTTGACGCTGATTGGCTGGCTTTGCTGCCTAAAGCGAAGCAAGTCATAATCGCTTTCCATGCTACTTGCGGTGAAATTCACCTTTACGCAAGTGAAACTGAAACTTAAAGGCACAAGGATTTTAATTCCGCGTGAGAATCTCATTAATAAGCATTCATTGAATAATTGCGGACTGCGGCGAATAATCCTAAAAAATGCGCTAGACCCACATGTTTTCGTGTTAACGCACCAGGCGAAACATTTTCACAAACTAAAGGCGTAGATGCCGACCTCCCACCGTCTTAATGTGAGCATGGCAGGATCATTGGCAACAACAATCTTCACGGATTTATTTTAGATCTCGTTTCAAAGCTGTTGTTGAGTGATAATCACGTCATACGACATTGGCTAGACCAGTGTTTCCCAAACTGTGTGCCGTGGCACACTGGTGTGCCGTGAGAGCTTCCTAGGTGTGCTGCGAGAAAACCCACTTACTGTTTTTTTTCCTGATAGCCTAATAATATAAAACAGCTGAACTTACAGGATATAAAAATAACAATTCATGTCAGTATCAATTCATTCAATTCAGTTTATTAAAATGCCTATTTAAAATTCCTTCTCGATATTTCCACATCATGTATTCTACTGTACAATTCCTTCACGTGATTGGCCAAACACACATCGTCTAACGCGAAAAATTAAACATTCCCCGGTAAAATTCAGCTAAAACAGCAGTGTAGGATAGTTGAAACAAAACAACGAAAATGGATAAGTTCCTGACCAAAACCTCGAAAAGGCCGTCCGACTAAGGCCCTGAACCACCTCACTCTTGCTGCGCTGGCCAGAAAAAGAAAATCAAAGCAGTGAGCAGACTTTAGAGTGAGGAATATCTGACTTAAGGGTTTACATTCACCGGAGATCCCGGTACCCCAATACCACTGTGTCTTGCTTGCGGCGAAAAGCTGGCGAACAAAGCTATGGTGCCAAATAAATTAAACAGACACCTTTCAACCAAACACCCTTCTCTCGCAAAAAAAAAAAAAAAAAAAAAAAAAAAAAATAGGCCATGAATATTTAATGCGGTTGAGAAGCCAGACGAACAAGCAAGCTAGTTTTGTGATGAAAACCGCTACAGTGTCAGAAAAAGCATTAGAAGCTAGCTATCTGGTCGCAGAACTAGTAGCAAAATCAAAAACGCCAGATCTCTTATCCTGCCAGCATGCAAAGCTATTGTCGGGACTATGTTGGGTCAAAATGCTGCCAATGAAATGTCCAAGGTTCCTCTCTCAAACAATACAATTGGCAGACGAATAGGAGAAATGTCGGCAGATATAGAGGACGTTGTAATGGAGAAAATAAAAGGGAGTGGGAAATTTGCGCTGCAGGTGGATGAAGCAACTGATGTCAGTGGACATGCACAATTACAGGCCAATGTCAGATATGTCGATAGGGAGACAATTAAAGAAAATTACTTTTTTTATCGAATTTTGCCGGAGAAAACTACAGGTAAAGAAGTGTTTCAAGTGACATCGGAGTATCTGGAGAAGTGGGGGCTGAACTGGAAAGACTGCGTAGAGTCATTTATTTTATGATTGCATAAAAGCCTGACACCTGGTTGGAAAGCTCGAGTGGTTGTCTCGTCACTCGGTCTCGCTGCGGGGTAGGCAGCGCGAGCGGAAGGCTATTATATCATAGCGGTGTGCCGTGAGATTTTTTCATGGTAAACAGTGTGCCACAAGAGAAAAAAGTTTGGGAAACACTGGGCTAGACAAGCAAAACGAATATATTCTATTTTTAACGTTTTAAAAACAATCTAGCAACAACGTGATACTTACAGTTTGTACTGGTTGTTGAGGTAGACGCAAAGTCAGAACTGCTTCGCTACGTAGCACCAAACGCTGCGAGAAGCCGGCTTGAAATTGTGCCAGGTTAGTAAAACTGTCAGAGGTGAAATGGGCTGAGCAAAGTAACAGTCTGTGGTTGAATGTAGTGGGAATCTGATTAAAAATGAACAGCAGCCACGCATCACGTGCATTTCTTTCGGTTGGAAGGTTATGGAACGTTTGCACACTGCTTCCACAGCCTGGAAGAGCACACCTCGGTACAGGACTCGCCATTTCGCATTGAACTTCACGAACACTGCTGCAATTATTTTCCGTAGGGGGCAGGAGAGCGGGTGTATGCAAATTATTTTGAAGGGGAGGAAACGGAATAAGAGTGGGGGGGCAGTGAGATACATATGACATCATATGTATGCGTTGTTCAGATTGGCCCGTTTTCTGGCGGTCATTTTTAAAAGAGGAATTTCTATGAAATGGACATGTTCAGAATGTCTAGCACTTTTTGCATGTTCTTGAATGCGGGTAGACTACTGTTATTCAACATAGACAAGGTAAAAACGGTTTTTGATTCTATGTCCAGTGGCGACTGGTCATTTGGGGCAGGTGGGGCACAGCCCCACCTGGTGTCACCAGAAAGGACCGTAGGCAAATTACATTATTAATTCTCAAACATGATCGTATTATCAGATTAAATGTATTATCTATAAATTTAGCATTTTCCTAAATTGCATGGAATTTGTGTTTGAATTTAAGTTCATGTTTATTGGTCTCTGTTTTGCTGCTTCAGACCGATCTCTGATCCATGTCCGCATGAATGGGGCTAGCCCCCCTTACGCAATGCAATGTCTACGATACGTGTGAAAATATAAGTACGCATGCTCAGAGTGTTGGCTGTATTAGTGGAGGTGGCATGAATTTGTTGGCATGTGGGGCTGACAGCCCCAAGCCCCACTACTGCGTCATTTCATCAGGCATCATAAACATATGCGTAGATGTCGCATGAGTGGTGGAGAGGCGTGCCTACCGGGCGACCATGTTAGTACAGGGTTAGAAGTATCAAACAATTTCTACAAATCATAACTCGCTGAATTTTCAACTGATTTCCAAGCGGTTTGATTTGTTATAAACGTAACACGTTTAGCTATGATCCAGGATGCCCTGATACTCTAAAATGCTGGTTTTACTACCAAAATACAACTTCATATTCACAACAGTCAAGCGCTTAAACTTAAATCTACACCAAAGATGCCGGATTTTTTGCGCTGCATATGGATGCTGAACGAGATATCAGTACCAGATCCAGTGGAATTACCTTTCGCAGGTAAGATTTAACGATAGATTTTGGATGTATTTGTGTATTATAACATTATGTTGAGAGCTACTGTAACTATTTGTCCACCAGCGAAATGCTAACGTAGCTAGGCCAGACTAGCCCTAGTCATGGAAGCTGAGGCTTTACAACAAATAAATCATAATTATAATGTATAGTTATCCAGGTATTTCTCCACACCGCCCAATTTTATTACAGTCCTATCTTTTCTTATGAACGACTAACAAAGAGGATGTGATTGCATTTCAAAGCTGGTTACTAAGGCTGCCAGGTCAGATCCTAACATTAGTATTAAGTTTACAAGATTGTTGTTGGCCCAGGTATTTTATACCGTTTGGATACAAAGAAATGCTCTTCCTTTTTACAATTTCTCTATCATTTTTGTAATATTAAAAAGGCCTGAATCTACTATCATTTTTAAATGATATGAAAAAGACTTATGTCTTTATAAAATATGTTGCAGTTCATAGATATTTCTCATATCTATTTCAATATGTTGCAACATTATGACAGTAAGACAACGGTATACTAATGTATAATATCTTATGCTGGATCGAGGCTAGATGGTGATGACAGTGTGTCACACATATGCTTAAGGATAAGGTTGTTGTCATAATGCTGTCCTAGAGTGGATCGATCCTAATAAGTTGTCTGTGCGTGCGGTTTGCTGTGGCACTTAGTGGTGTTGAGCACTCTACTTTGTTTATGGCCTTGTAGGCTCTGAGCGTTGTGGAGCAATGGTGGCAAATGGCTTTTAAACAAACGTCGATCTCCGTTTTGGCGAACTCTCACTCAATCGCGTGTGCTCTCTCTCCCTCGTCTCCTCCATGTGTGTGCGTGTGTGCGATAATGTTGACTTTTAACTAAAAGCTTGTAAGGTAAAACGGCAGTGGACAAACTAATTTATCACAAATTGTTGTATAGAAATCACCCCATACCCCTCGTTTACTGTGCCCCCCCCCAGACCTGAAATACATTCTTGCCCCACCAAGTTTTTACACTTAAAACCACCACTGTCTATGTCACCTTTAATGAGATTCTTATGCGTAATTGAAGTCCTTGTGCATGGCAGTTTCAGTTTCACTTGCGTAACAGTGGATTTCACTGCTAGTAACACGGAAAGCGATTATGACTCTGGACCTCTTGCGCTATTTTTTACTTGGGGATTGAAGGCAATGCATGTGTTTCATGATCGTTTCGATTGTTTGAATGGAATAAGACGGTTTGAAATGTCTTTATGCCATTTCATTGTTTCTAATTCCTGAGTAAAGAAAAGCGTGAGAATTCCAGAGTCATAATCGATTTCCATGTCACTAGTGGGGAAATGAACCTTGATGCACGTGAAACTGATAAACTTTCATACACGACTGTAATTCTGCGAGAGAATCTCTCAATGCGCATTAATTGAATAATTGCTGACTACAGCACAGGAACGCGAATGCCACTAAGAAGCGCGAGACCTGCCCCGAATGCGTTAGAGTTGGCAGCTCTGCAATGGAGGGGGCTGTGAGATATTTGTCTAATTTGTTAGGTAGACTAGTGAAATTACCACTCTGAATCGTCTATTGTCAGACATGTTGGTGGCATTTCGTGCATTGCATCGGCCTCCTCTTCAGATTCGGGGTCATATATATAAGGCAATATTTGTGAACTTTGTGTAGCCATTGCTTCACTGAAGTCTTACTATGCTACCTGTAAAATCTGTTGTCTTTCACCGTCTATGGTTTAGCTAGCTAGGCTCTGGGCCAGTAGGGCGTTGGGGCTGTTTACATATCGAATATTCACGATGTGGCTGAACTATCCAATCAGCGCAAAGCTCATTTAAATGCCGGATATTCATGAGGGAACTCACCCGTCTTCTCAGACTGCCTTTCAGTAATGCTAAAAAGGTCATCAAATAAGCGATCCAAGGCACTTTTCCCACAAATTATAGTATGAATACGATGGCAGGGCATTGGGGATTAACACAAAATGTCGGGATATGTATGGAAGGGACACTTTAATGATGTGCTGCTTAAATTCATAGTTGCTGTGTTGGAAACCTATCCAACAAGCATGCGCGCAAGCTTGTAAGGCGCATTTAAAAAAAAAAAAAAAAAGACCAGACAGTTGGAGTTTACCTAGGGCATTTTAAGTCATAATTTATGCACATAAGAAAACACGTCAGAACTTTGTGAAGCAACTAAAGCTCGGGACACACTACAAGATTTTTGGCCAGATTTTACCAGCAATTTGCAGCTGGGGCTAGTCTGCGCCAGTCAGCTCTAGTTGGGGACAGTCGTCATGACAAGTCAGCGCAGAATCTGTTAGTGTGTGACGTGGTACAGACTGGAATCAGCAAGTGTGTGAGGTGAACAGACTCCGCCCGACTTCAGTCGGCGAAATTCAAACGTTTGAATTTTTTGAGCCAACTCTGGACGCAGTTGTGTAGTGTGTGATCCCTCATCTGCTGCAGTCCTTAAATGTGTGATCCCCAGTCTTTACAAGAATCTGCTGAAGCCAGTCATGTAGTGTGTGCTCCAAGTCTTTTCAAAATCTGCAAACACTGAAAATCTTGTAGTGTGTCCCCAGCTTTAAACAGTGCAAATGAAAATAAAGTGGATTGTTACACTACCAATTAGTTTCAGTAGCTGTTGCTAATCAGACAACGCAAACTGCAGCAGGATTAGGTAATTAAGCATACAGATGTACTATTACCTAAAGGTCTTTAATACCGCCAACGGACTGCTACTGATTTAAAACACTTTCTGTCGTTCTGGGCATTCAATCACCAGCTGAATCCACACCATTTCTGCCTTACTAATTCCACATGTGCAGATAGATTAATCATGACGTCAAACAGCAACTACGAATGGCTGCTAAGTGGACTGAGACTGCTTTGTTGTCAGTTCCTGGTCACATGACTTAGACCCAATGAATTGGCATGTCTGTAAATGCTTTCATGCCTAACACTTTGCCTTGTGTTTATGGAGGGTGATTTGTGCCATAATTCAATACAATACACTTATTGAAATACAATACATGTGTAACAGTAAATACAATACAAAAATGCTTAAATACAATACATATATTGAAAATACAATGCATGTGTAACAGTAAATACAATACAAAAATGCTTTGTTTTTCAATGTGAGTCCGGAATATTTGTGCCAAAATTAAAACAATAACAACCGTATTGTATTTTTGAGATGTGTATTGTATTTCAAGATGTGTATTGTATTTCAATGTGTGTATTTTATTTAATTTTGTAATGAATAATCCTGACCGACATTGAAAAACAAAGTATGTTTGTGTTGTATTTATTGTTACACATGTATTGTATTTTCGAGGTGTGTATTGTATTTCGAGCTTTGTGCCAAAAACCTCGCATTGAAATAAAATACACCGTGTATTGTATTTCGATATGCAGTTTTGGCACGATGTAGGCTGGTTCTGGCTAGATACGCCCTGCGTGGCCAGGATTGGCCAGGTGCCCACGCTGGCGGCGGATTTAGTTGGACCAACAAACCTACAAAAATAAATGACGGTTTCCGTAGAGCCAGCGAGCTGAAATCAGTCCGTTGACACAGCAGTTGCTGATACTTGAAGTGGATGTGTTAGCTTCCTTTGTAACTGTACACAGTTACTATCGTTTAATGAATAAAGCGTGATTACTTCGCTGCTTTAATGTTACGGTCATTATCGCTGGAGCACATATTGTTAACCGCCCCACAGGACGATCTCGCGTCTTTGCATTGACTTTGAATGTAATCTGTCGTGCGAAAAATTCGTTTCACGTCCAGTGTGAAAGCAGCTTAACTTAATTCTGTAAAATGAGCGATTGTGACGATATGAATGTTTTAATGTCTTTTGTGTGTTGAATAGCTTTGTTTTGTTGCCAATCGTAGTTTTAGCACAGAGTGCACAGTGAGCAAAGACTGCTTTTAATTAGCTAGACTGTATTCAGTTAACAGCCTACTGAAAATGAACGTTACTTATGTGACATCCTACAGTGATGTGCGCCGTTAATTTATGTCTGAATAGTAGTTAATGATCTACCTAATCAAAATTGGGCTTTTTTTTTTTTTTTCATTTAACGTTAACTTATTTCGAATATTTGAACGTCAAATAGCGCAGTAGTGCATCGCTGAGGTGTAAATTCTCACGCAACTTCGAACGAACAGTGACGAACCGTCCGTCCGCGTCGGACCATGGTCGGACATCCTACTTTTGTTTTATTGAAACACCTGACGGACATGGTCTGTCGAAGGTCCGACTTTTCACTCGACAGATGGTCTGACTCGGTCGGACAAGTAAAGTTTATTGAAACAGCCCCCTGGAGATAAATGAGTATCTTGGTTTCTGTTATACCCAGCCAAATGCCAGTGCTCTAACGTTGCTATGGTTATAGGTTGGCTAGCAGATGAATTTCGAACTTCGAACGGTGAAACTACCGTAGCCGAACTATCTGTGTGGTTTCACGGTTTTAATCAACACCTGCCAGCCAATTAGTAAAGTGTAATCACCCAGACCAAATATCAGTGTACCAACCGGGCGTGACTTAGGCATTCTATGGAATGCCTTGTCCAATCATATTAATTGGTCGGAGCTCATAGATTGAATTTTACATAGTGCCAAAACCCAACATCGAAATACAATACACACCTTGATATACAATGCACACATTGAAATACAATACACAACTTGAAAACAATATGGTTGTACTGTTTTAATTTTAGCACAAATATTCCCGACTGACATTGAAAAACAAAGCATTTTTGTATTGTATTTATTGTTACACATGTATTTTATTTTCTAGGTATGTATTGCATTTCGAGGTTTGATATGTATTCATTTTGGCACAAATATTCCTGATGGACATTGAAAAAGAAATCATTTTAGTATTGTATTTATTGTTACACATATATTGTACTTTTGAGGTGTGTATTGTATTTCGAGGCGTGTATTGTATTTAAGCATTTTTGTATCGCATTTATTGCTACACATGTATTGTATTTTCAAGATGTGTATTGTATTTCAGTGTGTGTATTGTATTGAATTATGGCACAAATCACCCTCCATATGTGTTCAGTCATTTTGTCTATTTGTCTTGAATATGTCTATTCAGCGCTAGGCGTCAGACACTTAGGAGTTTATTCTCCCATTTGCAAGTCCTTTTTTACATGATTCGAGTTATGCGCATTTGAGTTACGCGTATTCTCCCCTACACGCTTCGATCACGCCCACAGCACTTAACTTCAGAATGTAGGCGGCCTTATGAAAGAGGTGTGACTAATCCAAAAGAGAGGCAGACTCTGTACCAAGCTCATTGATTTCGGCTATCAGGAAAACATGGAACAAGGATTTTCTGATTAACCATGAAAATGCAGTTGTAGTCCATGGAAAACATAAACCAGACTTTTAAATTTGAATATCGTCGGCCTGCTGATAAAAACTCGAATCTCCAAATTGATAAGAAACAAAAACTCGTATGTCCACTATTCTTACATGAAAAATTAAACATTTTTTATTTAATTTATATTTTAAATTGTATTTATCAATTTATATTATTTTATTATTTTTTAATTTTATATTTATTTTTTATTTTCCTGTGAAGTTTATCATTTTGAAGATAAGAGGTTTTATCAGCAGGCCGACGATGTACCGCTGTAATATTAGGCCTATGTATGTCTGTGCCAATTACACGAAGTAATGCAGACATCTCTTTTTTATTTCTTATTCTAGCCACCATGACATTAAAGCTATGCAAACAAACAAATTGCCACGATAATGAAATAACAAATAAAGAATTTAGCGCTTCTCAACCAGCGCAATCAGAGCATTGAATATGTGCCCCTCCTACACCAGCCTGTTTGTTTCGTGGAAGACAGGGAAGAAGACCAATAAAGAGAACATTCTAGTCACACAAAAATAACTATCAAAGACAGTTTATATGATCTCATTTAGAAATTGCACACTTGAAATCTCAAACTACTCCGATGTCAGGTTTGCAACTAAAGGACATGGCAACGCTTTAACAAACAAAGGATTCTTACCTCGCACGCGGTCATCCGCCCGCCCCGAAACCGCCTCAACAATCACACAATTCGGTATCCATAGCCTATTATGTCCCATTTGATTTGAGCGACACGTTCACTTGAACTTGTGCCTAGTACTTCATTATAATCAATTATCCCATTTACTGATAATGATTCTTCCCATGTCGGCTATTCTTTATTGGCTAAAACTGATTAACAAATGGGTAGTGCTTTGGTATTGGCCAGGGTAGGGCTCAATCTAGACTAGAGTATTTAATAATATCTTTATTCACACATTAAAATACACAGTATTCTCAATGGTAAAAAAACATTTACATGGACATGGGTTAGTTAATACAGATATCCTCAATTAGAAAATCAATCTCCTCCCTAGTGAGAATATCACAACTTTTTAGATTATCACGAACATATAGGGCAGTCACATTTTTTAGAATTATTTGAGAAATAACGGTAAAAATTGAAAATGGGAATGGGAATAAAATAATACCCCAGACATATACCAAACTAGAATGCTTCATTATGTGTTAACAAACAACAAGACTATCATTTTCAGTGAATAGCACCTTGGTATCTTGCTGTGTTTGTGCAATAGACGGCCAGAAAGATGGTTGAAATTCATTTTTGGTGCATGTTTGCAGTATGTTTTCTCTGTAACCCAGATTTGTACTGTGAGCTTAAATGCTGTTTGCTGTGCTTTTGGAACTCTATTTTCAGGAACACTAAGCATTTCTTTGGTAGTATCTACACTTTCAAGCTAGATGGAGCCAAAGTTGGTGGAAAGCTCAAAATTGACCATTTCATGGCAGATCGTGCCTGTGTTTATGCAGCATTATTTTGTTTACCCAGCAAGATAGAGATCTGAAATTCTCTGGATACATAGGCCCTTTGGGGTACATTACAGCATTAGTAAAATCTCTATGGTAGTGTTTTCAGTGTAGATGATTTTAAACATCAGAAGTCTGAAAAATTCGCCTCCAGGGGGCACTGTATGCTGGATGCAAGTACTGCCCATCCCCAGTGAAGTACCAAAGAGATTGTTTTTGAACTGTGATGCACACAGCTAGTTTTCTCTGAAAATGAAAAGTTTAGCTTGGTACTATTCTGGGACACGTTTCCCAAAAGCGTAGTTGCTAATTAAGTTAGCAACTTACATAGTTCGACCATTCACAGTCAATGGGTCCAACTATGTAAGTTAGCATCTGTGATTTTGGGAAATGCACCCCTGGGTGGAGAGCTACCTGACCAAAAGTGGTGCACTAAAGACCTAATATTTTACCGACCTCACATTCCATATTCCCAGACATATACCAAAGTTTGTCTTTTCACATATATAAAGTACGTGCACAGTTAAACATAAAATTTGTAATCTCTTTGGTATAAAGCTGGGTTGGTTGTATATTGGAAAAAAATATTGGTGGTGATTATAGCATTATGTCAACATGCAAGACTTTTACCAGTAGGCAGTACAGTGTACAGTTTTGTAGTGTTGGAGAGTTTCAGAAAATAACAAATTCTCTGCATTTTTGCATTACTATTAGAATCGGAGAGCAGGCTTCAGTGTTAATTCCAGGATTTCCCTATGGTATGGTGCTTGGGTATAAAAAAGGGCACAGCAGTCGCGTCTAGCGAGTGGTTATCCTGATAAAGGGCACAGAAATCCTAGCAAGCAAGCAGCACCCTGCCAAGAAAAGGGCAGTTCATTTGTAGTGATAACTTGCATGCCTTCATTCCTAACACCTGCCCATGATGCCTGGCCTACGAGATGCCTGCTGGGTGGGAGGGCGGGGTTTCTTTTACAGACTTCCCATTTCCCTGCATACCAAGCCATGGGTGTTCATGCAACTATTGCGCCATATAGGCTGTAGCCCGCTATTTAATTCAGAGACAGAGGAGCTCACTATCAAGGGCCTGTAAGCAGCCCTGTAGAGACCCAGGATGCAGTGTAGTAGGGCTTGCCTCGGGCTCGACTGGCTCCGTGGGTAACATCGACCCGGATCCAATGAAGAAGGCCATGGATGGCTGCTTAAGGCCAGGGCTAAGGAGCTCCTCTGGCGCGTACCACCAGATGCCACCAACCCACAATCCAATTCTAAAACAGACTGATGGATAGAGCTAGTCACATGCTGTGTTGACATAATTTTGCTTTGGATACCATGAAAAGTAAAAAACAGTTTTAACTTTTGTACTATACATTCTGTCTTCATGAACACGGTTGTGTGACATTGATTTTTTTTCAGAGTTCAAATTATGGACTGTTATTTTATGTAAGTGTACGTATACTGTTGACGCATGTCTGCATACGTATTTACAGTGGTACGCCTTTTACATTAGTTCTTTTTTGGCATTTAGAAATTTTGGACTGGTCATGTTTTATAACGTGCCGTACATTTCTGACTGCGCTATACCCGTACTTGGTAATAGTACATGTATTGTGTGTTTGTAATGCTCACAGTCACCACCAGTTTACAACCAAACTAGCTTTATACCAAAGGGATTACAAGTTTTATGAATAACTGTGTATGCGCTTCATATATTTCAAAAGACAGAATTTTGGTATATGTCTGGGAATATGGAATATTAAGTCAGTAGAACATTAGTTATTTAGAGCGCCACCTTTAGTCAGAAAGCTATCTACCCAGCATAGTACCAAACCAAGCTCTTCACTTTCGGAGAAAACTAGCTGTGACTGTGACAGTTCAAAAAAATTTCTTTGGTACTTTGCTGGGGATGGCCAGCACTTGCATCCAGCCTACAGTGCCCCCTGGAGGCGAATTTTTCCGATTTTTGATGTTTAAAATCATCTTCACTGAAAATACTACCATTGAGATTTTACTAATGCTGTAATGTACCCCAAAGGACTGTGTATCCAGAGAATTTCAGATCTCCGTCTTGCTGGATTAACAAAATAATGCCGCCTAAACATAGGCGCAATCTGCTATGAAATGGTCCGCTTTGAGTTTTCCTCCAACTTTGGCTCCGTCTAGCTTGAAAGTGTAGATACTACCAAAGAAATTCTTGATATTCCTGAAAACAGAGCTCCAAAAGCACAACAAACAGCATTTACCACCATGGAACATATCTGGGTTACTGAGAAAATATACCGCAAATATGCACCAAAAATCTATTTCAACCATCTTTCTGGCCATCCACTGCACGAACCCAGCAAGATACCAAGGGAATTTTAGCTGAAAATGATAGTTTTGTAGTGACTAAACACATAATAAAGCATTCTAGTTTGGTATATGTCAGGGATATTATTTTATTCCTATTCCCATTTTCAATTTTTACCGTGATTTCTCAAAAATTCCGGCTCAGTAACATAGTTACCCAGCTTGGTGCTGATGTGGTGCTGATGTCTATCCAGACTTGAAGTGTGACAGGTCATGATAAAAGTATTACACATCCGGTACTGTGTACCCTTAAGTCATAATAATTGATGTAAAATGTAGTGTCAAATGCAAAACTGAGCCACTTTAGTGGCTTTCCGGTGGTGCCACTGGCAGATATCTTGAGATATGAACCTAAAAATTTGGCTTTGTTTGTGAGACTACCATATCTACCAATCTGCCAAGTTTCATTCAATTCCAGGGGGGTCAACTCCTCAACTTCTTCAAAAAGTGCCATTTTCTCACGGAATGGCTCTTAATATGGTTTCAAATATTTGTTGCATTTCAAGCAGTTGCGCAGTACATAGGTGTCATGGACCGAGCCAGGGAATTTGGCGCAGATGCTTAATATGCGCGTATCATGATCACACACAACCTGAAAATTAATGCTGTGCCGACGTCTACGGTCTCTGTACATATTCTCATTAGTAAAAGGGGTTCTGATTGCAACGTGAGTACAATCAATGGCTCCCATAACACTGGGGAACCCTGCGACCCGATAGAACCCCCCCTTAAATCTCCATCTTTCAGCGGGTTTTTCGGGGAACTTTATGAAGTGGCTGATGTGGTGCAGCATAGCGTCAACGAACTGTGTCAGACACCTTGACACAGGCGCCTGTGATATGTGCATGACATCACCAGCCACTCTCTGGAGCAACCCAGATGCCAGGACTGACAGCGCAGTTGTGACCTTGATGACCACGGGTATGTTTTGTGGATGATTGCTGCGGCTGGAGAGCTGTTCATCCAGAAGTCGGCAAAGATAGATAATTGCCTCACGGTTCAGACGAAAGCGCTGGATGCACTCGGTGTCCTGTTAGTCCCAGGATGTCCAAACGAGGCCAATATATGTGTGGTCGTCTTCGAGCTCGGTGCGCTCCTCTTACTCTTTCCCACTCACGCAAGAGTGCAAGCAAATGCAGGACTAGCATTTTGGTTTTAGGTTTTGAGGTGTTATGGCCCCAATTTGTTATAGCGTCAATTTGTTATGGCCCCAATTTGTTATGGCGTAGCTGACAGCAAGGGATGACAGACAAAATTTTAAAACTTTCACAGATTTAATCAAACACACACTTTGAACTAATCTACAATCTACTCTACTGACCAAGATTGAAATAAACAAAAAAAAAAGAGATATTTACAGTTCCTTGGTAATTGAGATGGGCTGCTATGTTGCGATGTCCTGGGACAGGGAAATGCTCCAACACAGGCAAAAATCCACAAAAAGCTTCACAGGTCTTGAAAAGAGTGACAGGTCTGGTCAAATGTATCCTTCCACAATTTCTCCTTGCAATTTCTCCTACTCCCTACTCTCTTAATTTTTCTCTTTATATACTCTTTTCCAGCCCCCTCTGAGGCATGCCCAGGACATGCCCCAACCTAGGTCCAGACTGGGCTTAACAAAAAAATGTCAATACTACCATCTAGTGACTTTTTTTTTCCACATTACACCTCCATTCCAAAAGGGAAAAATTTTGACTCATAAAGGCAAAATTTTTCTTTTCAATACAAAAATGGTTAAGTAGACACTTGTATATATATACATATAATACAATATGCTAATAAACCCATGTGATATATATATATACACATACTCAAACACGGGATGAGCAATCAGCAATTACATTGTCAGTACCCTTTACATGCTTAAATTCCAAGTCAAACTCCTGGAAAATCAAACTCCAATTCAACAATCTCCGATTCTTGTTTTTCATCTTACTCAAAAACATTAACGGATTGTGGTCAGTATATACAATCATTGGCTTTTGCCCTGTAAAAACATAAACCTCAAAGTGTTGTAAGGATAGAACCAGAGCCAACAGCTCCTTCTCAATTGTGGAATAGTTCTTTTGGTGGCGATTGAACTTCCTGGAGAAGTATTCCACGGGATGCTCAATGTCATCAGAGTCACTTCTCTGTAGGAGCACAGATCCACAAGCTTGGTCGCTAGCATCGACCGCCATGGAGAACGGTTTGTTGAAGTCAGGAGATTTGAGCACGGGGAAGTGACACAGCAGAGACTTCAGGCGATCAAAGGCTCTTTGGCATGCTTCATCCCAAGTGAACTTTACGCCTTTCTTCAGTTGGTTGGTGAGACTGAGAGCAATCTCAGCAAAATTCTTGCAGAACTTGCGGTAGTACCCAATCATTCCAAGGAAGCGGCGCAAAGCTTTTTTGTTGTCAGGAACTGGAAAGTCCATGATGGCTTGGACTTTAGCATTTATGGGTGCCACCTTACCCTAGCCTATGACGTAGCCAAGATACGTGACAGTAGCACAACCAAAGTCACTCTTGTTCAGGTTAACAGTCAGGTTAGCCTGGGTCAAGCGCTGGAACAACGTCTCTACATCTTTCAGATGTTCTTCCCAGGAGTCACTCCATGTGATCAGGTCGCGATGCACGCACCCGTGTGTGGCAATCTGGCGATTGTAGACTGTATCATCCTTTGGAACGTGGCTGGGGCATTTTTCATGCCAAAGGGTAGGACTTCATACTGGTAAACCCGGATGGTGTGGCAAAAGCAGAGATGCTCTTGGCCCTCTCAGTTAAAGGCACACACCAATAACCCTTCAATAAATCAATCTTGGTCAGAAACTTTTGCTTGCCCTACTCTATCGATACAATCATCAATCCTAGGTATTGGAAACACATCAGTTCTAGTTACAGCATTGACTTTGCGATAATCTGTACAGAATCTAGTACTTCCATCAGGTTTTGGAACTAGAACACAGGGTGAACTCCAATCTGAGTTAGAGGGTCTGATAATATCATGTTCTAACATGTACTCAACCTCTTTCTCAGCAATCTTTCTCTTTTCAGGATTCATCCGCACGGATGCTGGTTTATTGGTTTGGCATCACCAACATCAACATCATGAGAGGCTATAGAAACTCTCTTTGGAACATCAGGAAATAGATCTTTATATTTCTTGATCAACCTCTCAAACTGATCTTTCTGAGGGTTCTAAGTGCTGGAGTTTTACATCAAGATTTTGCAACACTTCAGAATTTGACAATTTACATGAAAGAACTTCAGCTTTAATTCTAGGTTCATCATCTTGAAACTCCCCTCATCTTCACAAGTCTCGGCCATAGGAGGATCTGAAGTGACAGCTGCAACCCTAGCATTCCTATCATGATAAGGCTTCAGCATGTTAATGTGACACAACTGTTTTGGCTTTCTCCTATCTGGAGTCTTCACAATGTAATTGAGATCATTGAGTTTTGTCAGAATTTCATAAGGACCATGAAATCTAGCCTGCAATGGATTGGACTGCAAAGGAAACAACACAAGGACCTTGTCTCCTGGTTTAAAACTCACGGCTTCTAGCCTTATGATCATACCAAGTTTTCATTTTTCCCTGACTTGATTTCAAGTTCTCTTTGGCTAGGTCACAAGCTGCATGCAGTCTTTCCTTGAACTTGCTAACATAGTCTAACAGACTGATATGCGGCTCTTTCTCTTGCCATTGTTCACTCAACAATAGCAAAGGTCCTCTCAATTCATGGCCAAACACTAGCTCAATCGGACTGAATCCAGTAGACTCCTGCACTGCTTCTCTAGCTGCAAACAACAGCAAATGAACACCTTCATCCCAGTCTTTCTCATGGTCATAACAATAAGTCCTCATCATTGTCTTGAGAGTGGAATGAAACCGCTCTAAGGCACCCTGACTCTCTGGATGATAGGCACTGGAAAGAATCTGCTTCGCACCTAGTTCATACACAACCTGCTGAAACAATCCGGAAGTGAAATTGCCACCTTGATCTGACTGAATTTCCCTGGGAAGGCCAAACAACGTGAAGAACTTTATCAAAGCCTTTGAGATTGCAGTTGCCTTGATTTTGTGTAGAGGTATGGCTTCAGGGAATCTGGTAGATGCCCACATGATTGTCAACAAGTACTGATTTCCAGATCTGGTCTTGGGCAATGGACCAACACAATCAACGATGACCTTGGAGAAGGGCTCCCCAAATGCTGGGATAGGCTGCAATGGAGCTACAGGTGGGTCTAACTGGTGTTTTCCAACTACCTGACAAGTGTGACAGGTTTTACAAAAGTTGGAAATATCTTTCCAAAGTCCAGGCCAGAAGAAGTGTTTCATGATCTTGTCAACAGTCTTGTTAACACCAAGATGACCTCCTAAAGGCAAACTATGAGCCATTGTTAAGATCTCATTCCTGTAGACCTTTGGAACAACAATTTGCTTGACCACTGCCCAATCTGCATTAGTAGGGATATCAGGAGGGTGCCACTTCCGCATCAACACTCCATCCTTGAGATAATACCTAACTGGAACTGCGTCTATTTCTTCATCAGGAAGAGCTCTCTTCTTTAGTATACAAATTTCAGGATCATTGGTTTGCTCCTGAATCAACCGCTTTCTGGACAGAGACAAGTCTCCAGACACATCAGAATCACCAGACCCATCTGGCTGGCTGAACAGAGAACTGCTAAAAGTGTCTGATAAGTCCTCAAACGGAGAAACCATAGTAGGCTGAACAGAGTCATGAGGCGAACCACCTGAGTCATGACTATTCAATGTGCTGGACGGCACCACATCATCTTCTTGAGCCTTCTTTGCCATAGCACAGGTCACTGCACAGGAAGGATACAGAGATGGGTCTTCATCGCCATCTTCAGTGCTCGGCTGTGAAGTATGATGAACAAGGGGAACTACATTGCCCCCAGCCAGGTCATTGCCTAGCAACAGAGAAACACCCTTGATAGGTAGACTTGACATAAGTCCCACCTTTACCTGTCCTGTAACTAAATCTGACTTCAAGAATACAGAGCGCAGGGGTACAGATACAGTCCTCCCTTCAATACCTTGTACAAGTATAAAATCCCTGGAAGCGGTCTCATCACGTAACTCCAAGGAGTCCATCAACAAAAGTGACTGAGAAGCTCCGGTATCTCTTAGGATATATATGGGGACAGGAGGAGAATGCTCATTCAGAGCCACAAATCCCTCTTACACAAATGGAAGAAATTCCTCCCTCACAAAGTCAGCAGTATCAGGCTTCTTAGCCTCACAAGGAGCAGGCAATTTAGCAGATCGGTCATCTACTACAGGGGTTTCTAACCTTGTCTTCACAAAGCTATTGGGTTTGGTATCCTTTTCTTTTTCTTTCTTAGCTTTAAGGAACCAACAGTTAGTTGTAACATGACCAGATTTCTTGCAATAATTGCAAACTAGACCACTTTTGTCACTGTCAGCTTTCACACTTTGATCAGACCTTTGACTGGATTTCTGAGCACCATCACCAGATTTGTCTTTGTCTTTGGGTGAGGAATCTTGGGTATCACCGTTACCTTTCTTCTGAAATTGGGACCATCTATTGTTACTGCTAGACTGAAATTTGGACTTATGTGTGAGAACATATTCGTCTGCAAACTTGGCAGCTGATTGCAAATTCAGTGCTTGCTTCTCATTAAGGTAGGTCTTAATATCATCCTTGACACAGTTCTTGAATTCTTCAACTAACACCACCTCTTTTAGTGAGTTGAAATCTTCCTTGACCTCCATAGAAGTACACCAGCGCTCAAAGCAAACCTTCTTCTCGTTAGCAAATTCCACATAAGTCTGATTGTCAGATTTCTTCAGACCTCTGAATTTCTGTCGGTAAGCCTCTGGAACCAACTCATAAGCTGTCAAAATAATCTTTTTGACAACCTCATAATCAGAGGAATCATCTGCAGACAAAGCCAAATAGGCTTGTTGAGCTTTACCCTTGAGGACAGTTTGCAACATCAGAGGCCAGTGTTCCTTTGGCCACTGACAACTCTTAGCTACCTTCTCGAAGCACTGGAAATACTTATCAACCTCCTTTTCCGAGAATGGAGGCACCAGCTTTACCTCCTGGCTAGCACGAAATTTGTTTTCAGCTTCCATTTTGATTTTTAGTTGCTCCATTTGGAGCCTTTCTTCTCTAACTTCTGTAAATCGAAATCTCTCTGTCTCTGTCTCTCTCTTTCTGCTCTTTCCTCTTTCTCTCTTTCTTTTTCTCTTCTCTTGCTAATTTTTCTAACTCAAACTGCCTTTCTTTCTCTCTTTCTGCTCTCTCGAATGTTCTTTCCTTTCTTTCAATCTCTAGCATTTTTAATTTAAGTTCCATTTCTACATTTGGATTTTCCACTGGAAACTGTTCCAGATCTCCTGGTGCAAACACATTTTCATCAATGTAATATTCAACAATCTCTCTAGCCAGTCTTGCTTTTTGCATGGCTGGTTTTACATCTGTCACCTCTAACTGTCTGCATATTTCTAGCAGTTCTGTCTTTTTAAAAGACTTCAAAACCTCTACGGTTGGTGATGCCAAGAAATCATCCATTGCTGTTGATCTGTCAATATATATCTAGGAAAATTCAAAAAACAATTTCACAATTTGAAATTTTAGATTTTCAATAAATGACTCACACAATGGTCTATCCCGGACGAGCCCCCAATTTGTTATGGCCCCAATTTGTTATGGCGTAGCGGACAGCAAGGGATGACAGACAAAATTTTAAAACTTTTACAGATTTAATTAAACACACACTTTGAACTAATCTACAATCTACTCTACTGACCAAGATTGAAATAAACAAAAAAAAAAAGAGATATTTACAGTCCCTTGGTAATTGAGATGGGCTGCTATGTTGCAATGTCCTGGGACAGGGAAATGCTCCAACACAGGCAAAAATCCACAAACAGCCCTCAAAAGTGCTTAACAGAAAAAGCGCGTAAGCCAGGGGGAGAAAATGCATAAGTGTTATTTGCCTGAGAAACGCCCAGATTTCGGCCTTGCTCCACCTGAAGTGCATAACTGCCTTCGGGGTGCGTAATGCACAGACTTAAGTCAAGGAGAGAATACGCGTAGGCTGAAAAGCGCGTAGCTACACGCTTTTTTCGACTTACGCGCATGGGAGAATAGACCCCTAAGTGACTGAAAATGAACAGATCTAAGGCAGGTATCAACTCACAGGTGCCAAACAGGGGCAGACTGGGGAAAAAAAGTGGCCCAGGAATTCGTATCTGACCGGCCCACTCTCCAGGTGGCAGGGATGGGGAGGTAGTGACTGGCCGAAAAAAATTCATGTTATTTGACAAAAAAGTATGGATTTTAACATCATATTGGACCATATATCCCATAAGGACAAATTTTATTTGGCATAGTAAAACAAAAAATCAATATGCAGTAGGCTATTAACAACTGGTCCATCAGCGGGGTCCTTTTGTAAGCTCAAGCAAATTTTACCCAAACACATACTTGCGATAGCGTAATAATTTAACGTCAGTCCTACCGCATTTGAAAGCCTGAGCCTCCAATTTCTGTTCACTTTATACTCTATGGGGTCTATTCTCCCATGTGCCTAAGTCGAAAAAAGCGCGTAGCTACGCGCTTTTCAGCCTAAGCGTATTCTCCCCTCGACTTAGGTCTGTGCATTACGCGCCCCGAAGGCAGTTACGCGCCGGGCTGGAACAAGGCCAAAATCTGGGCGTTTCTCAGGCAAATAACACTTAAGCGTATTTCTCCCCTGGCTTTACGCGCTTTTTCTGTTAAGCACTTTTGAGGGCTGTATAAAGGTCAAGCGCCAATATAAGGTGAAAAAGACTATTGCGTTTGATGTCGGTTATAGGCCGAATTTTAACATTTATTTTATTTAACATGGTAAAGGTTGAGACATTCAATATTCGATTGTTCATCCTTATTTCTAAACTACGTTTCTCATAACCATAATAAATTATCAAACAAAATCATCACATGATATCACGCAACAGCCTGTTCTCCATCATTCTACCATGCCCTCAAAATCTAAAACCAAAATGCCAATCCTGCATTTGCTTGCACTCTTGCATGAGTGGGAAAGAGTAAGAGGAGCGCGCCGAGCTTGAAGACGACCACGCATATATCGGCCTCGTTTGGACATCCTGGGACTAACAGATACCGAGTGCATCCAGCGCTTTCATCTGGACCGTGAGGCAATCATCTATCTTTGCCGACTTCTGGATGAACAGCTCTCCAGCCGCAGCAATCATCCACAAAACATACCCGTGGTCATCAAGGTCACAACTGCGCTGTTGGTCCTGGCATCTGGGTCGTTCCAGAGAGTGGCTGGTGATATCATGCACATATCACAGGCGTCTGTATCAAGGTGTCTGACACAGTGCTTCTCCATGTTGGATGCCACCTCCTCCTCAAGTGCAGTGATATGCACAGGGGATGATGGTTGCCCACCACCTGTTGCGTGCACACTTCTCCGGTGTGCAGAGAGCCTGGCTTTTACAGCGCCCTGCAGATCTCTCCATTTATGCTTTAAATCGGGGCTACTGCGCTTACATCTCCCCACCGAAGCCACATCCAGAACGATTCGCGGCTTTCTTCCTCGGATCAGCCTTCAGTGCCCCCTTGCCATACAACACCAACATCTGTGAAATTTGGTTTTCGGCTTCGGCTCGACGTCGCCATCATTGTCTTCATGTTCTGTTAACAAATCTGACTGCCCTATGTGTTCGTGATAATCTAAAGAGTTGTGATATTCTCACGAGGGAGGAGATTGATTTTCTAACTGAGGATATCTGGAACTAACTCGTGTCTTTGTTTTTTTTTTTTTTTACCATTGATAATACTGTGTGTTTTAATGTGTGAATAAAGATATTATTAAATAGGCTACTCTAGATTGAGCCCTACCCTGGCCAATACCAAAGCACTTCCCATTTATTAATCTATTTTAGCCAATAAAGAATAGCCGACACGGGAAGAATCATTATCAGTAAATGGGATAATTGATTATAATAAAGTATTAGGCACAAGTTCAAGTGAATGTGTCGCTAAAATCAAATGGGACATAATAGGCTACGGATATGGAATTGTGTGATTGTTGAGGCAGTTTCGGGGCGGGGGGGATGACCGCGTGCGAGGTAAGAATCCTTTGTTTGTTAAAGCGTGTCCATGTCCTTTGGTTGCAAACCTGACTTCGGAGTAGTTTGAGATTTCAAGTGCGCAATTTCTAAATGAGATCATATACACTGTCTTTGATTGTCATTTTTGTGTGACTAGAATGTTTTCTTTATTTGTCTTCTTCCCTGTCTTCCACGGAACAAACAGGCTGGTGTAAGAGGGGCACATTTTCAATGCTCTGATTGCGCTGGTTGAGAAGCACTAAATTCTTATTTGTTATTTCATTATCGCGGCAATTTGTTTGTTTGCATAGCTTTAATGTCATGGTGGCTAGAATAAGAAATAAAAAAGAGATGTCTGCATTACTTCTTGTAATTGGCACAGACATACATAGGCCTACTATTACAGCGGCATATCGTCGGCCTGCTGATAAAACCTTGCATCTTCAAGACGATAAACTTCACAGGAAAATAAAAAATAAATATAATATTTAAAAAAAATAATAATATAAATTGATAAATATAATTTAAAATAAAAAATGTTTAATTTTGCATGTAAGAATAGTGGACATACGAGTTTTTGTTTCTTATCAATTTGGAGATTCGAGGTTTTATCAGCAGGCCGACGATATTCAAATTTAAAGTCTGGTTTGCGTTTTCCATGGACTACAACTGCATTTTCATGGTTAATCAGAAAATCCTTGTTCCATGTTTTCCTGATAGCCATAATCAATGAGCTTGGTACAGAGTCTGCCTCTCTTTTGGATTAGTCACACCTCTTTCATAAGGCCGCCTACATTCTGAAGTTCAGCGCTGTGGGCGTGATCGAAGCGTGTAGGGGAGAATACGCGTAACTCAAATGAGCATAACTCGAATCGCGTAAAAAAGGACTTAGGCGCAAATGGGAGAATAGACCCCTAAGCATTTTCGCGTCTCCATTGCTTTCTGACATTAGCGTCTGACCACGTATTCGTTGGAAACACGTTTTTAGACTGGTAACGCAACAGGGGACAAGCAAGGCCATTGGTCAAACAAATTTCCCAGCAAACCTGCTTTCTGAAACTTGTAGGACGAAAACAACAACATTAAATTAATTGTACATAGATTAAACCCATGCGTCGTTTTTTATTTGCAAGAATACAGTTTTTCGGTCATTATTTTATCATAAAGCAAACATATAAATAGATACGAAATAAAATCACCATGACGCAGGATAACCGGAATAGTGAAGTAGAACCATAAAAAGTGGTATATATAGTTTTGAGTCACGCATAAATAATGCTCTGCAAAAATTGACGACTTTATTCAGCAGACTGTACATAAACTCGTGAGCTACTGTAAAGACGGTGTGGGAACTTCTCGTGTTAAGGCGGTAACGCGTGAACAAATAACGCGACACCATTGCGCTATCGCTCACATACATGCAAGCTACTGACCACAGGTGGGCCGTCTACGCAACCGCGATTTAGGTCTTTGGCCGGACCGGTGCACTGACCCAGCGGACCACCGGGAAAACTCCCTGTATACCCGATGGCCAGTCCGCCCCTCAAATATTAATGATCACTTTTGCTCACTCTTCTACTCCATATTTCACATTAAACAAGGTCTGACTTGCAGATTCAACATGTCTACTGAAGAAATCAAATAACAATGCTGAAATGTGTTTTCCAATTACTGCATGTGGGCGGGTCCTTACAATTTACTTATTGAGTACGTTTTTAAACTAAGTTTTGTGAAATCAGTTTATTGTGGAGTAACAGGAAATCAAATTTATGATAGAAAATATTAAGTTACCAAAACATTAACACTTTTTACTTTTCTATAACTTAAATAGTCAGTAAAAAAAGACAAAATCAATTTATTGTACTAAATATACATTTTAAAATTAAGTGATATGGACATTGCCATTGAAGGACTTTTTACGGTGTACATTTAGATACTAGACAGACTTGTTTGGTTATGTGTAACTATAGATTGTAACCTAATATGTTCTTATATTATGGAAAATGTTTAGGGGACTGGCTTGATGTTGGGGAGCCCATGTGTGCGTGTATATACCCTGTATTTTGTTTTGTTTTGCATTGTATTCTCTGTATTATTTGTATGTTTTGTAGAGGACCCCCTCGAAAACGAGATGTTCCATCTCAAGGGGCTATCCTTCAAATAAACAATCAATCAATCGATCAACCCCCTCCATCTTGGCTAAAATCCCAATGTATTTTGCTGTGTACATATTGCCAATGCAGATGACAGATGCTACATCTGCTGGGAAAATACTATAAATTGTAATAATTAAATTGCAACTCCCCCCCATTGTCCCCTTCCTTTGTTCCCCCTCATGCCCTTCTCTTGTTCCCCATTGTACCATCATCACTAACATAGAAAACTGAGAAAAATTCTAACCCCTTTGTCTAGACCGCAAGCGCCACGTCAGCTTCGCGCTCGCGTAACGACAGTGTTCACGTGACACAGAAGCGACTGTCTATACCGGTTCCGTCTTGTCCGCATATGATTTGAAGCGTAGAGCAGCAAAGGAGCAGCCAAACCTTCTGTGCAGCGTGCATCCCCTCGCGTTTACGCGCGTATTTGTCGGAAAAAAGACTCGACCCGTAAATAAAAGCTTCGGGTCGCGTTTACGGCCCTGAGACGCAGTTGAGACGCGAGCTGCACGGAGCCGGTGCAGACAGCTGCGCAGATTAAAACGAGAGCGTATCTGCTGCATCAGACGCGAGTAAAAAACGCGTCTAAAACGCTCGCGGTCTAGACAAGGGGTATGGTGAAATTGCACACTCCTTATTCCCCTTCACCCCCCTCCCTCCTTCCCGTTGTCCTTTTGTCCCTTTCGTGCATTTTTCTTAGACTTGCAAAAAATCCAACAATGACATATTACACCCACGCATCCCTCTATTCCTTCGTTACTCTTCCGTCACTCACATTATTCCATTACATTTCAATTTCAGAAGCTTTATATTAACACATGACTTATTCCATCAAATTGACACCCTGATTTCGCCCCCATTTACTCATGCCCTTGTCCCTCGTTCCTTTGTCCCTTTGTCCCCTTCCCTCATTTTCCTTTCATCTCCTTATCCTTCCATCATTTTTTCTCTGGATTTGCAAAATTCAAATAAGAAATACCACACCATCTCATCCCCCTACTCCCTCATTCCTCGTCCCTCACACAAATTATTTCACTGCATTTCAATTTTCAGAAGCTTTACTTATAAATGCACGACAAATTCCATCAATTTTTCCCTAATTCAGGGGTGGAGCTAGACTCTTAGACCAGAGGGGGCAGAGCATTATCGAGGGGCCCCTCACATAGTCATTGCAGTCAACTGTAAAATAACGGATAGGCCTAAATCTTATCCTGTCCTATCCAACACAGATCGTCACATATTGAGCCAAGCGCATTTATATTTAAGAAAACATGCAGTGAAGCCACTTTATTAGTGAAGCTTGTTCTGAGAGAGGGGGGAGAAAAAGTCAGTAGCCCTCAGAAGATTTTAAAAGCCCGCCTGAAAAAGACTAGAATATCACATGAAATTTAATTGCATAAGTGCAAAATTTATTGAAACACTTCATACGTGTTTATTCAGTAGAAAACCAAAATTTATTGAAACACTTCATATTAAATTAAAAGGAATTTAAATAAATAAAAAACACTAACAGTTCAAATGAAACATTATTTAAATCGTCTTGCGTTTGTACAAAAAGTCACCTCTTGGATATAACTAAACCAAAGGTAAGAGCCTTGGGCTTCCGTTGAGTTTTTGGGCGGTATTTTATACAGTGGATTCTGAATCCGTTTTGGGCGGGAAAATCTTGGCGTCTCGGTGTTTACCGAGTTCACGCTCTCACTGCTTTGTTAACTTTGCCTTTTCCATATACCCTGTATGCTCATACTGCCACCCTGTGGCCTAACGGAGAACTGATTTTATATGATTCACCAATTAGGGGGTCATGAGGAAGTAGCTCAGTGAGGTTTACTGGCCATGGGCCCCAGGGGGGGCCATCCCCTTGGCCCGCACGGTCGCTCCGATTATGCCCTAATTTCTCTCCCTCTTGCTCATCCCTATATCCATCATTCCCATTGTCCCTTCGTCCCCTTCCCTCGCTTTCCTTTCGTCCCATCATCCCTTCATGACTTCAAGTTTTCCTACAGATTTACCAGAAAAATTTGACATTGTGAAATGTCATGCCCCCTCGTCTGCCTGATCCCTCATTCCTCATCCTTCAAATTTTTTCATTTCATCTCAATTTTCAGAAGCTTAACCTTAAAAAAAGACAAATTCCATTGAATTTTCATGCCCTAATTTCTCTCCCGTTAACTCATCTCCTTGCTGCTCGCTCCCCTGTCTCCTATCTTCACACAAATTGTTTTATCAAAACTTTGTTTCGTAGGTGATGTACCATCATGACAATTTACTAAACAAGGCAATTCAATCATTCGTTACGCTGTCCCCATTTTTTTGGGGGAGACAGAAAGCACTCGTTTCTCCTGTTCAAACTGGGCAAAGTCAATACAGTGTACAGGACAAGTCCACATCCCGAAAGTTTCTGATCAGAAAATCATCCTTATCTACAGTTTGTAATATTAAGAAATAAATGAGCTAGCCCGCAGAGGATGGGCTCGCCACTATAGCCAAGTTCCTCTTCAGATTTCTTCCCTCTGGGGAGTTTTTCTCACCACTGTTTGAGGTTTTTTCTCCTTACTGGGAGTTTTTTTTTGCCTCATTTGCTATCCTGGGGATCAGGCTGGGCACTGCCCATTTATCGCTCCGTTAATCGTGTCTGCGACAGTCCTTCTATGAAAAGCTCATACAAATAAAATCAAATTAATTTGAAATTTCACTCTCGCCAGTCGAGTGGCCATTTTCCCAAAAATCCCTGATCTAGCAGAAGACTTGCTATACGCAACTCAAACCTCTCAAATTCGAACAATCGTCAATACGGAAAAAATAGCCGGATCTAGCCTTTTTGCCAAAATTTTTTACACTTCAGAGATTACCTCACTTCCAGTGAGGGGCTTGCTAGTGCTTAGGTCTGTTGCATGAGCAATATAACATTGAATGAGCTTTTCAAACCTCCCCTGGAATACCACTCCTCCGGCATGGGTTAGAGCTCTGCCTGCTCCAGCACAGGTGAGTCACATGATCAGCTCGTTACCCGTGCAGATGCTTGATAATGAGCGAGTCATTAGAATCATGCGTGCTAGCGGGGAGAGATCTAAAACATGCGGGAGAGGTGGTACTCCAGGAGAGGTTTGAGAGGCACTGATCTACATCATCTGTGATTGTTGAAGGCAACGCCAAAAATTATACTAAAAATTACAAACCTCAATTTGAATGAAGTTGAGACATTGTGTAAAACATGGATAAAAACAGAATGCAATGATTAATGCAACCTACATTTTATTCAAAATAGAACATAGACAACATATCAGTCGTTAACATTTTACTATTTCATGTAAAATATTAGCTCATTTTGAATTTGATGGCAGCAATACATCTTAGAAAAGTTGGGACAGGGCTGTGTTTACCATTGTGTAGTATCCCCTCTTCTTTTAACAAAAGTCTGTAAACATCTGGGAAGTGAGGAGACCAATTGCTAGAGTTTTGGGAGAGAAATGTTGACCCACTGTTGTCTGATGAAGGATTCTAGCTGCTCAACAGTCCTTCTTTGCCGAATATTTTGTTTGGCAGTTGCTACGGGTACGGCAGTTTTTCAATGCATTTCAATGTGGAGTACTGTAGTGGAGAGGTACGGCAGCCCCATTTCAAGCCCTGCCCTAAGCTAACCCCTAACCCTCCCCCTAACCCTAACCCTATCCCCAACCTCTAACCCTTCCCCTAACCATAATCCCAAATCCTTATCCTAATCCCTTGAAATGGACTGTCATACCAATAAAAACTGCCGTGTTTCTAGACACTGTGATTTTGTTTTATGATGCGCCAAATGTTTTCTATTGGTTAAAGTGTGAAGGAATTTTTGTTGTTACTGTTATAGTTTTAAAATTCCTTGTTGTAGTGTTTAGTGCACTTTGATTTTATTAAATTATAGTTTTACTGCTTAAAAAAATATATATACTTGTTAAAAATGTAACTGCTTACTTTGTTCTCAGCATTAGGCTCCAAGGAAACTGTCTGTGGGAAAGTACTGATAGGAGGGGCGTCTGCACCTGGGTAGGAGTTATCGACTCATGTCTGGGAAATGTACCAACTTAGCAAGATAACAGAGTTGTTTCTTCCTGTGCTAGGTGCCTAAATTGGGCCTTAAGCACAAAGCGCGACTCCTCTATTTATTTCTTGTGGCGGGTTAAACACGATGTACCATAGCGACTCCTGCTTGGCAAATAATTTACAGCCAATTCTTGCCATTACAAGAGCGCCCATGCTTCTTTCACAACGGCATCCACCAAGCGCACGATCCCGTTTAATGTCTGCACTCTTTTGGGGACTTGAAGACCCATAATTACTCTAAGAAGAGATGCGACCCCACCGTGAGTCTCGTCCATAGACTCTATAAAAAGATGGACGAAGCTACCGTGACATCACCCATTGGTTTCAGCGTACCATAAAGGAAGCCTCGATTTTGGCAATTAGAATTGCGGCGTGTTGTCATTTTGAAACCAAATGTGATTTCTATTGGACGAGAGCGTGTATTGAAGATCTGGGGAGGACCGTGGCTCTAAATCTGACTTCATTGGACACAGTGGCGTCGCCGGGGGGAGGGGGCCAGGGGGAGCACGTGCCCCCCCACGGAAATCTCGTGCCCCCCATGTGCCCCCCCCATTTAAGAAACGTAAATAAATAAATAAAGCGCATCGCTTTTCGCCCGCTCCCCGGCCTGCCCCATGCACCCCCAGAATAAAAAGTCTGGTGACGCTACTGATTGGATGAGGACCAGAGGATAGCCACGTCCCTAAAGCATATTCTGGCTTTATCCTTTAGTCTAGTCTATATGGGACCATGATTTACAAAAATGAACATCATGATATATCGAAGGAGACTTGAAACTTGCTATAGCTACCATAAAATAATGTGAAAAATCATTATTTAAATGAAAAATCAGGTGGGAAAGTAGGGTCATTTTCTCATAGACTTCTATAGCATTGAACTTCTTTCTGCAACCACCGACGTCACCATCTGCTGGCCATTAAATAGAATGCCATTTTACGGTACTTCCGCATGGGCTTCATTTTTCAGACCAGGGTGCTGCGTCCATCTTTTTATACAGTCTATAGTCTCGTCGCCTGGGGCTTGCTGTTAATCTGCACTGGTCTCCTACTCGACTCTGTTCCGTCCTTCATTAGTGCAATTCCCATGCTCATTTGATTCAATAAATATCATTGACTACTATTTTAGGTGTGGTCAAGAATTTATTGACAAAATGACATAACAACGGTCAATGGAAACCAAAATCATCAACCCATTGAGGTCTGGATTCAAAATCACTTTGAAAATGAAAGCAAAAAAAATGAAATCACCAGCTAATCCAACTTGCATAAATTTTTATCACAGCAACTCATAATATGACTCAATAGTGTGTATAGCCCTGCATGCCTGTATGCACTCTTGACAAGGTCTGGGCACGCTCCTGATGAGCTGGCGGATGGTGTCCTGGGGGATCTCCTCCCAGACCTACAGTGCTGTGAAGAAGTATTTGCCCCCTTCCTGATTTCTTACTTTTTTGCATATTTTTCACACTTAAATGTTTCAGATCATCAAACAAATTTTAATATAAGAAAAAGATAACCCGAGTAAATACAAAATGCAATTTTTAAATGATGATTTAATTTATTAAGGGGAAAACACTATCCAAACCTACCTGGCCCTATGTGAAAAAAGTAATTACCCCCCCTTGTTAAATCATGAATTAACTGTGATTAACCACATTTTTTGAGTCCAGTTTCATTAGCCACACCCAGGCCGGATTACTGCCAGACCTGTTGAATAAAGAAATCACTTTAATAGAACCTGTCTGACAAAGTGAAGTAGGCTAACAGATCTCAAAAAGCAACACATCATGCCGCGAACTAAAGAAATTCAAGAACAGATGAGAAACAAAGAAATTGACATCTATCAGTCTGGAAAGGGTTGCAAAGCCATTTCTAAGGCTTTGGGACTCCGTCGAATCACGGTGAGAGCCATTATCCACAAATGGAGAAAACTTAGAACAGTAGTGAACCTTCCCAGGAGTGGCCGGCCTACCAGAATTACTCCAAGAGCGCATCAACTATTCATCCAGGAGGTCAGAAAAAAACCCATAACAACATCTGAAGAACTGCAGGCCTCGCTTGCCTCAGTTAAAGTCAGTGTTTATGATTCAACAATAAGAAAGAGACCAGGCAAAAAATGGCATCCATGGGAGAGTTCCAAGGCGAAAACCACTGCTGACCAAAAACAACACAAAGGCTCATCTCACATTTGCCAAAATACATCTTGATGATCCCCAAGACTTTTGGGAGAATATTCTGTGGAATGACAAGACATAAGTTGAATTTTTGGAAGGTGTGCGTCCCATTACATCAGGCGTAAAACTAACACAGCATTTCATAAAAAGAACATCATACCAAAAGTCAAACATGTGATGGTTTGGGGCTGCTTTGCTGCTTCAGAACCTGGACAACTTGTCATAATTGATGGAACTATGAATTCTGCTATCTACCGGAAAATCCTGAGGGAGAATGTCCAACCCACAGATTGTGATCTTGAGCTCAAGCGCACTTGGGTTATGCAGCAGGACAATGATCTGAAACACACCAGCAAGTCCACCTCTGAATGGCTTAAAAAAACCTAAATGAAGATTTTGGAGTAGCCTTGTCAAAGTCCGGGCTTAAATCTTATTGAGATGCAGTGGCATGACCTTAAACAGGTCGTTCATGCTCAAAACCCCTCCAATGTGGCTGAATTAAAATAATTTTGCAAAGAAGAGTGGGCTAAAATTCTTCCACAGTGATGTGTAAGACTCATTGCCAGTTATTGCAAACGTTTGATTGCAGTTATTTGTCGTAAAGGGTGGCATGACCAGTTATTAGGATTTAGGGGGCAATTACTTTTTCACATAGGGCCAGGTAGGTTTGGATAGCTTTTTTCCCTTAATAAATTAACTCATCATTTAAAAACTGCATTTTGTATTTACTCGGGTTGTCTTTGTCTCATACTAAAATTTGTTTGATGATCTGAAACATTTAAGCGTGACAAATATGCAAAAAAATAAGAAATCAGGAAGGGGGCAAATACTTTTTCACGGCATTGTAGATCAGGGCGTCAGTGAGCTCCTGCACAGATTGCGGTGGTATTTTGTAGCGTCGGATGCACTGATATATAACATCCCATAGATGCTCAATTGGATTTAGCTCAGGGGAACGGGTCAATGGTATCAATGCCTTCTTCATCCAGGAACTGCCTACACACTCTGGCCACAGGAGGCTGGGTACTGCCCAGCAGCAGGAGGAACCCCAGACCCACTGCACCAGCATAAGGTCTGACAATCGCTGCCCTGCAGCAGGAGGAACCCCAGACCCACTGCACCAGCATAAGGTCTGACAATCGCTGCCCTGCAGCAGGAGGAACCCCAGACCCACTGCACCAGCATAAGGTCTGACAATCACTGCCCTGCAACAGGAGGAACCCCAGACCCACTGCACCAGCATAAGGTCTGACAATCGCTGCCCTGCAGCAGGAGGAACCCCAGACCCACTGCACCAGCATAAGGTCTGACAATCACTGCCCTGCAGCAGGAGGAACCCCAGACCCACTGCACCAGCATAAGGTCTGAACCCCAGACCCACTGCACCAGCATAAGGTCTGACAATCACTGCCCTGCAGCAGGAGGAACCCCAGACCCACTGCACCAGCATAAGGTCTGACAATCGCTCAAAGGATTTCATCCCGGTACCTAACAGCAGTCAGGGTGCTGTTGACTATGACATGGAGGTCTGTGCGACCCTCCCAGCACAGCAAAAATCCCAATGTTCATTCAACTCCAATAGAGTTCATTTGAGTCCAAGATGGATGGGTTGGTCTCGTATAAACTCTACTGGAGTTGAATTAACACTGGGATTTTTGCTGTGAGGGTCCTCCTGTTCCTTCTCGCACAGAGGAGCAGAGACAGTCCTGCTGCTGGGTTGATGCCCTTCTAAAGCCCTGTCCAGCTCTCCTCGTGTGACGGCCGGTCTCCTGGTATCTCCTCCCTCCTCTTGAGACTGCGCTGGGAGACACAGCAAACCTTCTTGAAACTGCACACATGGGTGTGCCATCCTGGGGGAGCTGGACTACCTGTGCAACCAGACTGGGCTGCAGGTACCGCCTCATGCTACCAGCTGTGAGAAGGACACTAGCAGAACATAAAAACAGAGAATAATCTGTCAGGAAGGATAAGAAGAGAGTAATGGTCTGTGACCGCTACATGCACAACGATTTTGGGGGTTGGCTTGCTTTTGCCTCTCCGTCGCTTCTGTTGTCAATTTCATTTGCACCAAAGCAGGTGAAACTGATTCACAATCACTTGTGCTTCCCAAATGGACTTATTGATATCCTTGAAGTTTAACTGAATTGGTGTTATACTATGACAGTTAAGCGCTTTCTCAATTTTTTGAGCTGTATATTTGTTTCAGTTTGCTCTTGAGAGGAAAAAACCCACCCAAAAAACCCTCACTGTTGTTTGACCAGATTAGCGACTTAATTCCTCTATTTGCTAACCGAGTTGTTATAAGGGGGAGTAACGGAGGGAAATTATCTCTCTGCCCCTCATGGCAGCAGTGGTTTTACTTTGGGAGCAAATTGTTTTGCCTTTCCTATTATTTGAGCTTTTAAACATGAGTTAATATGTAATAGCAAAAATTCCCAAAAGCAATTGATAAGCTTCAACTTTCCACCAAAAACAAACAACAGTCTTCCTTTCCCTCAGCTACACCCTTCTCAGTCAGAAGAGCAAAGCAACAAATCAGCGACTGAAAAAAAAAAAAAAGGACGACTAAGTGAGAATACACTGGCTGGGTTAAACTGAAGGGAAGCAATCCAGCAAAGTGGAGACAAAACAGGAACTTCAATACACAAAGACCACAATCAATAGTTGGGAAAGGAATTTGCGAGCATGAGGAAGAACATGGATCGAGGGGAATAGTACGAGACAAGAGTTAATCAACTAACAAAATGAGACTGAAACTGACATAGGCGGCTGGACTGCGGGAAAAAGACACTTAAGAAAACACTCATGACCGTGATACATTGATTCTAAGCCGCAATGACTTTCTGCTTGTCTTCACTTAGAGATACTTGGTGAAACAATAATCTCTGTCAGTGGCACCCAGTGTTAGTATCTGTTACTTACCAGCAGTTTCTGAACTTCTGAGTCTCCTCGTTACAGTTCTGGTTTGTTTTTTTAGTTTATAATTTCTGCTTAATCCTTTGTATAGAATTTGACACCAAAGTTTGATTTTTGGATTAGCTTTTCATTTTTGTCTACTTTGGCAAACCGACTTCCTAGTTTCCTGATTGTTGGACTGTTTATTGATTACATCTCTGGATATACCCTCCTGTGTTGCACTTCCAACACTCGTGTTGAACCCAGCCTGTATCTCTAATAAAGTCACTGAGCTGGATTCCCATCTTCGCCTGAGTTCTGTCACTGGTCCCTGTCACCCAGCTTTGGAGTGGCTCTTCTGTAGTGCTCCGCCATTATCATTATAATTTCATCTAAAAACAGGAACATAATTTGACTTATTGAAAGCCATTGCATTTAGACATCAGTAGATTGGCTGGTTCATTTGAATGAAAGATTATGTATGAAAAGCCCACCCCTGATTGTAACTCACACCTCGTAACTCAACCCAGAGCCCCAATTTCATTCCCCAGCCATAATCCCCCTCCAGTGGTCCAAACAGAACTGCAGCGGGAGTTAAGGATGTGTGTTGTCCTGCGTGATGATACAGAAACTTTATCTTGGTTTTCAGGCTCTTAAATGGATTGCTGCAATCTTTCCACCGTGCTAACAGTTGTACATTAGATTTAAGTGTTGGCCTTAAAATGTGAGACAGTGTAGCCTAGTGGTGGGTTGCTGAACTGCCAGCCAAAGAGTTGCTGGTTCAAGCCCCTGATGGGCCCTAGGACTCTGAGTTCATCTGGAGAGAGGATGTAGGGAAGAGTCCCACTGTCAGGTCCTTTAGGGAGGCCTGTAACCTGGGGTTTGACCTGTTCCTCTCTGTCCCTCCCCTCGTGCCACAGTTATAACCTGAATTCCTCCTAGGGTGTCCTTAAAATGAGAAAAATGTCCTCAATGGAACGTTTCCTGGTTAAAGAAAGGTAAAAGAAATGATAATTCCAATAAAAATAAAAAAGTTTGGAAATCTGATCAGAGGAGCATGACTGAGAGAACTGAGAGCACAGCTTTCTAAACACAGCTTTCTATCTACAAGTTCAGTCTGTTTGGTGGTCTCACAACTCGGCCCGATCTAGTCACTGTGGGAGTCTTTGGAATGACCCTGATGTGAGATCGGTTTCTCCTGAGACATCCTGAGGGCAGGTCTATGTTGTAAGACCTTGGCGTTTGAGCTGGACCACTCACAGTACCTGTTCCCCTTGTGTTTTTCACCCAGACTCTTTGTCCTGGTCTGAGCTCTTGTTTTATCTTCGCTTGGTGTCTTTTATTGAACCAGAAGGCCTGTTTCACTTTTAAATCTTGATCTTTCTTTTGGAAGACCTGGAGGTCAGGCCATCCTGGCTGCAGCTTTTCATGACTGACGGGAAGGGGCGTGCTGATGTTACGTCCCATCAGCAGCTGAGCAGGGGATGATCCATGTGACAATGGGGTTGCCCTGTAAGCCAATAGGGCCTTGTGTGGATCCTCCCCCTTTTTCAGGAGAGATTTCACCGTTCTCACAGCCCTCTCGGCTTCCCCATTACTTTGAGGATAGCGGGGGCTGCTGGTTGTGTGAGTGAAGTCGTACCCTCGAGCAAAGTCCGCAAACTCTGCTGCCGAGAACTGTTGTCCGTGACAACAGTCTCTGGGACCCCATGAAGTGCAAAAATAGACTTCAGCTTAGCTGTCACGTGAGCAGTAGTAGTGGAGGTGAGGTTAGCTACCTCAATATAGCACGAGAAGTAGTCAATTACCACAAGGTACGTGGCATTGTTCCACTGGAAGAGATCCGCTGCTACACGCTGCCACAGCCTGTCCGGCACCGGTGTCGTCAGCAGCGGGTTTGGCGCATTGAGACCCTCACGTGCACAGACCACACAATTTTCCACCTTCTGTTTAATTTGTCTGGTCAGACCTGGCCACCATACGGACTGCTGTGCCCTGGCGGCACACTTCCTCATGCCTTGGTGACCTTCATGAATTTTGTCGAGCATGTCCTCTTGCATAGAGACTGGGATGACGATTCTTTCGCCTTTCATTAGTAACCCATCAGCGACCAGCAGGTCCTGGTGACACTGCCAGTATGGCTGCAGTTGATGTGGAAGTGCTTTTTTGCTTAACGGCCACCCTGTTTGCACCATGTTTTTCAGTCTTCTGTTCTCTCTGCATTTCCTCAGGCGTGGGCGGGTCTTGGATCGGCGCCCTGGACAATGCATCCGCTGTGATTAGCTTCTTTCCAGGCACGTGTTCGATCTTCTAAATGAAAGGAAGCAGTCGTAACCTGAATCTCAGTATGCGAGGTGGCAAGTCATCCAGTGCTCTGCTGCCCGGCAGAGATATAAGTGGCTTGTGATCAGTCTGTATCAGGAAGTACATTCCGACCAGGTAAGATTGAAAACGCTCACACGCCCAGGTTAGTGCGAGCGCTTCTTTTTCTATTTGAGCGTATCTGCGCTCCGTACCCATCATGCTACGCGAAATGAAGGCGACGGGCCGCCATTCACCTGATGGTTGCCTCTGAGACAAAACCCCTCCCAGCCCAAAGGAAGAAGCGTCTGCTGCAACCATGGTTTTCGTGTTCAGGCAGTACTGTGCCAGAACTGTGGGTGAGCTCAGTTCCTTCCACAGCTCGTCGAACGGACTCTGCTGAGCGTTCCCCCATTCCCAGGTAGTGTCTGTCTTGAGCAGGTCTTGTAGCGGCTGTATAAGCTCTGCAATACGTGGAGAGAATTTTCCCACGTAGTTAACCATGCCCACAAACCTTTTTACGTCAGCAGCATCCTTGGGCTTAGGCATCTCCGTGATTGCCTTAATTTTACCTGTGTCGGCCTGAATACCCTGGGCGCTCACAATGTGGCCTAGGAACATGACCTTGTCGACAGCAAACTGGCACTTGTCTTTATTGAGCGTCAGACCCTCTTCCTGGAGCCGCCCCAACACTTTGTGCAGTCTGTGGTCATGTTGTTCTCGTGTTGCTCCGAAAACAAGAATGTCATCAGCGTGACACATGGTTCCTTCCATCCCTTTCAGCATCTGTGTAAGCCACTTTTGAAAATGTTCGGTTGCCGACGAAATCCCAAATGGCAGTCTCTTGTAACAGTATCTCCCGAAAGGGGTGATAAACGTGGTGAGCGAGACCGATTCTGGGTGTAGGGGTATCTGCCAGAATCCCGCAGTTGCATCCAGCTTCGTGAAGACGATTGCCCCTGCGAGCTTAGCCAGGGTTTCGTCGACTGCAGGCAAAATGTGTCTCTCCCGGCAGATGAACTCATTTAAATGGGTCATATCAGAACAGATCCTGATTTTTTCTCCTGGCTTTGGTGCCACAACCATGCCCGCGCACCAATCTGTGGCCTCTTCTATCGGAATAATTACCCCCATGTTCTCCATTCTCTGGAGCTCCACCTTTACCTTGTCATGTAATGGCAAGGGTACCCGACGTGGCAGCGACAGTGCATAGGGCTTGGCATCATTTTGCAGCTTAATTTAATACTCCCCCTTTAGGCAGCCCAGTCCTGTAAAGACTTTGGGGATTGCTTTTTCATGTCAGCCTCCAGTTCCCCAACACTATCAATCAGATGTATTAACTGCAGGCCTGAGATTGCTGGGAACCCCAGCAGAGGAGTAGCTAACCTCTGCACCACATATACAGGTTGTGTTGTTGTCCTGCCTTTATATTCCATGACCCCGTTGAACTGACCTTTCACCTTTAAAGGTTCATTGCTGGGCCCACACAATGGAATGGCTGCTTTGGTGAGAGGGCCGTGCTGTTCTTCTGAATAGGCGGCAGCGGGAATGACCGTCACATCTGCCCCAGTGTCCAACTTTAAAAGTAATTTCTTGCCCATTTAATTTCAGTGTTTTTTTCCAAGAATTAAGTTTATTTCTGGTAGACACTGTACCCAGGAAAAGTGTGTCCCCCTCTACTTCCTCGAGAACTGCACCAATTCTGCCTGATCTGCAGACCGCCGCAAAATGTCCTTTCTTACGACATTTTCTGCATTCAGCATCCCTTGCTGTGCAGTTGTTCAGGGAGTGTGCTGGTGCTTTACTGCATCACCCACAGCTTTTCTGGTCTTTTTGGAAGTGCTTTTGACCCTTTTTGTAGGCTGTTTTCCCTGTCTGGTTTTCTTTTTGAGATTTTTTATTATATTTCTGAAAGTCCACATTTGCCTCTTTTTCTGTATTATTCATTTTGCGCACTATGGGTTGCTGCTTTTTAATTTCTTCATGCTGCCTGATTGCAGTCACTCCTTTTTCCAGTGTTAATTCACTGTCCAATTGCAATTTTTCAGACAGGCGGTGATGCTTTATTCCCACCACCAACCTATCTCGAATCATTTCCCCCTGCAGTGGGCCATATTTACAGTTTTCTGCTAGTTTGTAAACCGCAGAGATGAAGGACTCAGCCGATTCCCCTGACTCTTGGCTTCTCCTATTGAAACGAGCCCTTTAATATATGACATTATATTTGCAGATGAAATATTTATCAAACGCTTCTTTCACCACCTTGTACTTCTTTAAGTCATTCGAACGCAATCCCAACGTGCCCAAAATATCGTCAGCTTTAGCCCCCCCAATGTAGATGTTAGAATTCACTTGGTATAACTCATCCTTACCGTCCAGACCGGCTGCTACTCGGAATCTTTCAAACTGGCGAATCCAGTTTGGCCACTTTGAAAAGTCTGAGAAGTCAAAGTTTTCCGATGGGCTGATGGAGAAAAGGGAATCCATCATTCGTCCGTTTATTATAATTTTTCTTTCCCGCGTCGTCTTGCTAGCTAGCTATTCATTGCACTCAGTTTCTAACTGCAGGCTAGTAGGATTAGCCTAGCTCTGATCGGGACTCGTTTCTCTCAATTTACGGTTATTTATGCAAATCGAAAAATAATTTCCTCCGATCGTCCGACTGAGACAGGATTCAGCGCTATTCTGACACCGTGTACTATGCCATACTTGGGCAATGTAATATATTGTTTGTTTGTTTGTTTTTATTTCGGCATGATTGTATAGTCGTTTCATGACAATTTCAACACAACATGTATCATGACCGAAAGGGTCGCGGGAGAAGCGAGATCGCTTATCAAAGTCCCGCCCCCAACTCCCAGAAAAACAGTTTGATTATGGTTAAGATATCATAGAGATTTATAAATCACAACAGAGCTGAGTGTCCGTTTACACTACGATTTAAGCGTCACAGATTTAACAATAGCAGTCCACATATTTAGTCTAAACAACCCCTAGTGTTTATGCCCGTTATGATTCCGTTTACTTTACCCAATGCCATTTTATTGGATAAGTTTATAGTTATTCACACATGCACATTTCAATAGATACTTAAAGGCCTTCAGATTGTCTGCCATTCTAATATTGTCTTCAAGTATGTTCCATGCACTGACTCCGGCCACAGATAAGGAGTGCTCACTCCGAGTCGATTTGACCCTTCTCGGTTTCAACAACATTCTGCCTCTGAGGTCGTGGGTACATTCACGTTGAAGAAATAGGCATTGTATATTTGTAGGCAATTCTTTGTGGTATCCTAAATATACAATTTGCAAGGAGTTGAATTTTATTATATCCTGTAATTTAAGAAACTTTGCCTTAATAAACAAGTCGTTTGTATGAGTTCCATAAGGAACGCAATGAATAATTCTAAGGGCCTTTTTTGGAGTTTAAACAATGATTCTATTGTATTATTATAAGTGTGCCCCCATACTTCAGCGCAGTAATGTAAGTGGGGTGCTATGAGTGCTGAATAGATTATTTTAAGTGACTTGCGTTTTAGTAGTTTCTGCATTTTCCAAAGAATAGACACGCTTTTAGCTAACTTTCTTTGAACCAAATTTACATGTGGTTTCCAGCTTAAGAGATTATCTAACATAACTCCCATGACTTTATATTCGTTTACCCTTTCAATGATGGTACCATTTACCTTTAAGTCTATGTCGTCCTTTAGGCCTTTTTTCCCAAATATCATAAATTTGGTCTTTGTAAGATTTAGTGATAATTTGTTTACATTAAACCACGTGTGAAGTTTAGACATCTTGTTATTAGCCAATTTTACCAATTGTTTGAGATCGACACCTGAGCAAAAAATAGTCGTGTCGTCTGCGAATAAAATTAGTTTTAGGATATCGGACACCTTAACAATGTCATTTATGTAAATTATGAACAACTTGGGACCTATGACCGAGCCCTGAGGAATTCCACAGGTAATGTCCAAGCAATTTGATTTGCTATTACCCATCTGCACAAATTGCGTTCTACTTGTTAAGTAATTTTTGATCCATTTTAATGCGGTCCCTCTTATTCCATATTTGTAAAGTTTTTCAATCAATATATTGTGATTTATAGTGTCGAATGCTTTCTTCAGATCAATAAATATGCCTATAGAATATAAGTTTGAGTCTAGTGAATCTTTAATCATTTCAACAAATTCTGTTAGGGCTAGTGCTGTCGAATGCTTTTTCCTGAACCCATACTGACTGTCACACAGTAGTTTGTGTTTATCAATGTACTTGTCCAATCTGTCATTGAATAGCTTTTCTAGGATCTTTGAGCATTGAGGTAAAATCGAGACAGGACGATAGTTTGAGAAATCATATTTATCCCCACTTTTGTAGAGAGGGATAAGTTTCGCTATCTTGATTTTATCTGGAAACACTCCGTAGGAGAAGGATAGATTGCATATATGCGTAAGTGGAGTTACAATTGCGTTAGTGTTTTTAGTAATTTCATATCTAATTGGTTTACATCAACAGATGTCTTAGCTGTACAATTTTCCAGAATTGATCTGATTTCGGATTCGGTAACAGGAGTTAGTGTCATTGTGTCTTGGATTTCCTCGTCCTTATCAAGGTAGTCCCATCTTAGGTGTGAGGATTTAATACCCTTTGCTAGTTCTGGCCCAACATTCACAAAATAACTGTTAAAGTTCTCCACGACCAATTCCATGTTCTCTACCTTTTTGCCATTTATATTAAAGAAGGCAGGGCACTCCCTCTTTGGAGTTCTCCCAGAGACGTTCTTTATTATATTCCAGAGATTTCTGGTATAATGTTTATTTTCTAATAAAAGCTTTTCATAATATTCTTTTTTGTGTTTCCTTAGTAAATGTGTCATTTTGTTTCTGTAACTTTTGTACCTAATTTCTGCTTTCTCAGTTCTTTCTCTCAGAAACTGCTTATACAAAGTATTTTTTTCTTACAGGCATTTGCCAGTGCTTTTGAAACCCAAGGTCTTCTCTCTTTGTTTTGCTTTTTTTTGTTCGTTGTTTTGACTAGACAGTGTTTATCATACACGGAGTTTACTGTCCATAGAAAAGCCTCATAGGCTCTATTTGGATCGTTTTCTGCTATTACATTATCCCATTTTTGATTCAACATATGTAATTCTAGTTTCTTTAGCCTTTTTTCGCTTTTAATTCTGATTACTGTGTTTTCCAGGGATTTCGATCTAGCCTGGTCCCTTATATCTAATTTGCAGTTACAAATAGCAAAGACTGGTAGATGATCAGTAATGTCATTTATCATGATGCCACTTAATATTTCAGAATCTAATACATTAGTATACATATTATCTATCAAGGTGGCACTGTGTCTAGTAATCCTGGTTGGTTTTGTGATTAGTGGTTGCACACCCGTGGCATACATGGTGTTAATATAATCCTCTATTATAGAGCTATTATTTGGATTTATCAAGTCAATATTAAAGTCCCCACACATAAAAACATTTTTCTGGTTCATATTGGTGAGTAATTCACCCATACATTTGCTAAAAACATCAATTTGCGAATCCGGTGCTCTGTACACACAACAAATAACCGTATTTTTACCTTTCAACCTAGGAATCTCAATTGTAAGGCATTCCATTACATTTTCCACAACATTTGATTTGCATTCTAGTATCTGGAAGTTTATGGCCTCACCAACACCCCCACCAGCTTTATTCAGTCTGTTCTTACACACGAAGTTGTAACCCTCCATGTAGAAGTCCTTGTCCTTTTCTTCTTTAATCCAAGTTTCCGATAATGCGATGATGTTGAACGGATTAGCAAATGACAGAAGGTATTCCTTTATTTGGTCAAAGTTTGCGTATAGACTCCTACTATTAAAGTGGATAATGGACAAACTACCTTCCATTTTAATGTTCTTGTTAAATTTGTCTACAGTAAAGTATCCGCATGCGTTTGTTTCGTTGTAGAAAAAATGGTTATCCGGATCAATTTCTTCATTAGGGTCTTTTCCTGAATGATGGTGACTTGTTGTTAGAAAGCCAGTTTCCTGATCTACAGTTTGGTTCATCAGATCATTTGTCTTGCTAATCAGAGAAAAATTTATTTCTGTAGAATGATAACTGCTCATAGAGATTTGTCAAGGATTTCAACCTGCCTCAGTGGTCAAAATTCTCTAGATCCTGCATCATCTTGATCAGCACTGGTCTGGTAGTTTCCGGTGAAGACCCATTTGGTTTGATGAAAATTCTGCAATTAGCCGACCAAGTCCTGTGTATCTTACCCGCTTTCTTTAGTTGACGAGCTTTCCATGCGATGGTTGCATTGTGCTTAGTGAGGTTTTCATTTATGAATACATTGGATCCTTTGAGATTTTTCCCTTGCTTCAACAGAGAGATTTTGTGCTTTTTGCTTGTAAGTCGTAACAACATGGACCGTGCTGTACTCCGGTCTCCGCTTACATTCCTTTTCGGTAGCAGATAACATGAATCCACATTGCTGGGGTCCAGAAAAATACTTTTGGACTGAAGGAATTCCACCACCTGCATTTCCACAGATTTATTGTCCTCCTCGTCTTGATCGTCATCATTCACTGTTGCCCTGGCATAACTCCTGGGTTTGATTTTGAGCCCTGTCAGGATTACATCATTATGTTTCTCTTGTTGCTCCAGCTCCTCCAGTTTATTTGATAAAGATTTAATCTGTGTGTCTTTCTTGGCAATCTCTTTTTTGAGATCACAGTTTTCCTTCAAAAGCTGGTCCAGCTGCTCCTTCATACTGTCCCTCCACTCCCTCATTTCATTTCTCATTTCTTCGAGGGTCTCCATAATTGATGAAAGATCCGGCGGGCTTGGTTTATCGCTTCTTCCTGGTTTACCCATTTTCTTAGTTCAGAAAAAAGGGCTCTATTACAGAGTTTGTGAGAAAGTTTGACACTCAACTTTTCTCTATATACAGACAGGCAACTTACGAAGCTCTTGCTTTATTCACATCTCAGGGTACCACTATTACATTATTCTCCCTTCCGGTCTGTCACCATCTACATTCCTCCGGAACCCCCGTACACCATAATGTGTATTCCCAATATACATTTGCTCTCGGTACAAATACAGTCACTTCAATGGTTGATCAGGCTTATCTACATAAAAGCACAGCTATAGGTCACGCCCACATGAAACTCCTGGTAATGACCTATAGATTGACACTTTTTTTTTTAATTTGGCATCTCCAATCCCACCCGAATCTGGAATGCTCAATTGGGGAACTATGTACAAGGCTTGCTCATATGCGACCCCTTGCTGCCAACTCAGGAGAGTGAAGACAGTTTGCGGCTCTCCTCCGAAGCATGCACCTGTCAGCCACTGCTTCTTACACACCCATTGGTTGAATCCTTGCAAGTTCAGAAGGAGGGCAGAGGATACCCGAACATGAACACGCATAGAATCTTCCTGACGAGCGCCCGTCCGGCCAACAGGAGGCCCTTAAGCCACGAACAAAACAACCATTTCATATTACCCTTCCCGGCAGACCCTTCCCAATTTGCATCCCTGTAGCGCAATGGCCAACTGTGCGCTACTCTGAAAAAGCTGCCGACAACTGCCGGCTGGTACAACCGGGGCTCGAACTCTCATCGTGATAGTCACCTCTGCTTCGCAATGCGGTGCCTTAATAGAGTGAGCTATCCGGCAGCTCTACGTTTTTTATCCAATTCCAGACAGTATAAGTTTTTCTCAGTAATTGAAAGACATTGATTGGACCCTCAGAACAGTATTTAAACACTTGCGTCATAGCAGTTAGATTGTATTCTCTCAACTTTACGCAGCTGAAAATGACGTGATTGCATGGAAAAAAAAGATTTCCAGAACCAAGCCGTGAGTGCTGAGCTTATACAAACCCCAATTCCAATGAAGTTGGAACGTTGTGTTAAAACGAAAATAAAAACAGAATACAATGATTTGTAAAATCTTTTTCCACCTATATTCAATTGAGTAGACTACAAAGACAAGATATTCAAACTGATAAACTTCATTTTTTTTTGAAAATATTCACTTATTTTGAATTTGATGCCTACAACATATTCCAAAAAAGCTGGGTCAGGGGCAACAAAAGCCTGGGAAAGTTGAGGAATGCTAAAAAAAAAAACCAGTTTGGAATATTCCACAGGTTTGAACAGGTTTATTGGAAACAGGTGAGTGTCATGATTAGGTACAAAAGGTTTCTGGCATCCTGTCTCTGGTCTTCAAAGGTCTCAGTCTTTCACAAGCAAGGATGGGGCAAGGCTCATCACTTTGTGAACAACTGCATGAGCAAATAGTCCAACAGTTTGAGAACAAGGCTTCTCAACATGCAATTGCAAGGAATTTAGGGATTTCATCATCTACCATCCATAATATCATCAAAAGATTCAGTGAATCCGGATAAATCTCTACATGTCTTGTATTTATTGTTTGTATTGCGTTGTGCGGCAAGCCCCGAAAACCAACATTGAATGCCCTATTGATCCATTTCTGTTTTGAACATCTGGTCCCTCAGGATTTCATCATCTACCATCCATACAGCATTCCGAGAAAAAAACCGACATCATTCTGTAAAAAAGATATTACCATGTGGGCTCAAGAACACTTCGGAAAACCATTGTCACTTAACACATTTTGTCGCTACATCTACAAATGCAAGTTAAACTCTACCATGCAAAGCGAAAGCCATAAATCAACAACACCCAGAAATGCCGCTGGCTTCTCTGGGCCCGAGCTCATCTGAGGTGGACTGACACAAAGTGGAAAAGTGTGCTGAGGTCTGACGAGTCCACATTTCAAATTGTTTTTGGAAATCATGGACGTCGTGTCCTCCGGGCTAAAGAGGAAAAGGACCATCCAGATTCTTATCAGTGCAAAGTTCAAAAGCCAGCATCTGTGATGGTATGGGGATGTGTTAGTGCCCATGGCATGGGTAACTTGCACATCTGTGAAGGCACCATTAATGCTGAAAGGTGCATACAGGTTTTGGAGCAACATATGCTGCCATCCAAGCGACGTCTTTCTCAGGGACGTCCCTGCTTATTTCAGCAAGACAATGCCAAGCCACATTCTGCACGTGTTACAACAGCGTGGCTTCGTAGTGAAAGAGTATCGGTAATAGACTGGCCTGCCTGCAGTCCAGATCCGTCTCCCATTGAAAATGTTTGGCACATTATGAAGCGCAAAATACAACAATGGACACCCCTGACTGTTGAGCAACTGAAGTCGTACATCAAGCAAGAATGGGAAAGAATTCCACCTGCAAAGCTTCTGTAATTAGTGTCCTCAGTTCCCAAACGCTTATTGAGTGTTGTTAAAAGGAAAGGTGATGTAACACAGTGGTAAACATGCCCCTGTCCCAGCTTTTTTGGAACATGTTGCAGGTATCAAATCCACAACGGGTGAATATTTCCAATAAACAATAAAGTTTGTCAGTATGAACATTAAATATCTTGTCTTTGTAGTGTACTCAATTGAATATAGATCGAAAAGGATTTGCAAATCATTGTATTGTTTTTATTCATGTTTTGCACAACGTCCCAACTTCATTGGAATTGGGGTTTGTACTTTAAAAAGATCTGACTGCGGATGTGGTTCTTCATGATTCTTGTCTTGTATATGATTAACAGTTCAATTAAAATCCCTTGCAATTACAACCAAATTGATGAAATCGCTCTTTTTTAAAGATTCAAATAGTGCCTAAAAAAAATCAATACAAACTGTCCTGCAATTGGGAGCATAAAAATTGAACAAAACAAAGAGCCCTTCTCCATCCATCACCTCAACATTGCTTGGGGTTTGTATTTGCAGGATGGAAATGTGATTCTGAGATGGAAAATGGCAGTAATTCTGAATGGAACAGACTGGAGGCCTGACAGCATTGATTCTTTAGAGGAGAAATTCAATGATGGAGTTTCTCCTCGTGAAGAGTGAGGAAAACTGTCTTTGTATGGTGTAGCTCTATCTTACCTCTAGCCAGCTAGCTAACTAGCCAGCTATTTCTTATTTTCAGCTTACCACTGTGATCACAGAGGTAGTTTGTTACATTGGGTAACAGGAGTAGTCGATAGCCTTTGCTAATAATACTGCATCTGCTGGCATTTTGCTGAATGTGGCGATTTGTCTTAGAATTTATACCACATTCAACGACATAGAATATTTCAGATATTACTGTTATTGAGTTATACTGGCTCCTTACAGGGTGTGAAAAGCATCGTTACAAGCTTGCGTTTCGCCTAGATGATTGGAATTGTAAACAGCAAGTTTTCCATCTGAGTGAACGTTCTGAGCGTAAAATAAGCAGTTCCTTTAATGAGTATGTGTGCTTGCTGATGCGGCTTCATAGAAAAATGGATGAAACTGAACTTTATCATGGAGAAAAGGCATGATTTTGGTTTGGAGAGGTTACTGGTGACCACTGATGTGCAGCTGCGCCTATATTGACAAACCCATGCTAAATAAAACCAGAAAATCATTAATTCATATTAAATTTCATGAGTCAAAAGTTGATTTGTGTTAAGAATATGATCATTTTATTATTTGACAGTCCGCCATTTTGAGGGATGTGAGAGTTTGGGGAGCCACCTGGATAGCCGTTTTATTTGGCTACGAAAGAGTTAGCCTATAAGACTTCATACTCAGATGAAGAAATCTTTTGGTCTAGGAGTTTATGATCCCAGAAATGTATTTTTTCAACCCCCAGCCATTTTTCAGTCCTCTGTATTATTATTATTTTTCTTTTACTATTTCAATGCTGAGTTTTCATGAAGATTTTTTTATGTTTGCTGCCCCTTTTCTCCACCAAAATCATGAAAATAAACTGAAATACGATGGAGTTCTGAATGCTGCAAGTGTCTCGTCTCGATTGAGCTATATTCCTTGTCTCTATGAAGCTTAAATCTTGAATTATAAAGCATTAAATAGGGTAACACATAAATAGCCATATTTGGCTTCTGCGCAAAGGGGATAAGGATGGAATAATTGATCTTGTTTAGCTAAAACTTGTTATTGAATGTGCAATTAAAAAAACTTTTTGTTAAATCAATTAATTTTGCTCTTAAAATTATGCCAAGCAGCCCATCTTCGGGCCAAAATTTTGTGAATGGGTTCATTTCTGGAAAGGCTTCTTGGCAGATGTTAGAATATTGCTGTGGCGCTTTGCTTTCACTTTGGCCAAAAAAACATTTGATAGGTCGGGTGGTGGTGTTGGGTCATTAAGGCTTGACGCAAGGTCATCTTTCCTGACAATCCCACTGGTGTTTGATGGGGATGAGGGACGGGCTCTGTGCAAGGCTGGATTATAGACTGGACCAGTGGGGCCAGTGCCCCAGGGCCTCGGACTCCCAAAGGGCCTCCAAACCTCAGGCCATGCGTGATGTGAGGCCGAAGACTTCTGTGGGAAATGGAATGCCATGGTCCTCAGTACACAATACATTTATTGACTTATAGCTACTTATAGCATTAGCTAACCACTGGGGGCCCCAATCCACAGTCTTGGCAATATCAGGCCCCTGGGCCCCTTGGTGCATACAATGTGAGGCCCCCCCGGACCCCTGCTAGAACTTGAGCTGACCCCTAGGGCCCCTGGTGGTTTAGCACTTACAGTGTTAGGGCCCTAAAGGCCCCTCCAATTAGGGGGTTTCCATTGTGGGCGGTGGGGGAACTAAAGTTTGGGGCAGGACCTTTTATCAGATCGTCCCTTCCACCCGGCCCTTCACACGCCATGTCTCCATTACAAGTGGGACCCTGGTAGGACCCACCAAACTCTGGAGAGAGTCTGAATAGCTAGTTGGCCAACATGCTCGTGCTTGCATTAAAAGTAAATGTAAGCTCTAACATCCCAGATGACCCGTCCACCATATTTGAATCAAGAGGCTGGCGTTTTCCAGGAATGCTCTAAAGTCCCTGCCCTGAGGCAAGGACTAAAATCGTTCCCGGAAAAAAGTCCCAAGACCACTCCAACAGGGCTGTTCCTGCTAGTATAGACATGAAAAACGACCCAGTTCCTGTTAAAAAGGTTCTGGAACTACCTGTAATGGAGACCTCCCAAGTGTCCGGGCCCTGAAGGCCCCTTGGCATTCAAAAGGGAACTGAGGCTAAAACATGCCCTAGGCCTTTGGGCACCTAGTGTGTGAGGGACGGAGGCTAAAACATGCTAGCCTTTTCCTGTAGTGGCGGTTTTTTTCCTTTAAAACCCTGCACTATCTCCTGCACTGCGAAATTGCAAGTGAATTTCACCCAGTGAAATTCAACTTTGGGAGAATCTGATTTTGGTGAAAACTAGCTTAGCTATAGGTATTTTTTTCCAGCTGCAATATGGCATAGCAAACTGCTATTTCCTCCAGTTCTAGTTTTAAAATGGATAAACCATATTGTTCAAGTCTTACAACGCAGCTGCGAGTCTCAAATGCTTGACACATTGCAGGCCCTTAATTTACAGTCAGTGTTCCCCAATGGTTACGTGCCACTTTGGATATACTGGACAAAGAAAGTTAGGGATCACCCAACTTTTCAATATTAAAATATGATATGGAAAAAAATACAAACTATCACATATTTCAAATTCAAAATTTGGGGTGATCCCTAACTTTTTTGTCCAGTATATTTTAAACTTGACTAATGGCAAACTGCCAGGGTGAGCAGACATTTTCCCTTTAAGGCAGAATAAAAAATGAGTTGCGGAGTAGTTTGTGCCAATCACATCTCAGCTCTTTATCACTTCTGTGAATAGAGTCAGACCTTGTCAGACAGCTAGATTTTGATGATATAATTGATGATTTTGCAAGGAGGAAAGTAAGAAAGGTGCCATTATAGACAGGGCTGGACTGGTCATCTGACATACTGCCTGGTGGGCTGATAAATTTTAATTAGGGGTCCAAGCAGCGATAGCTGGTGGTGGGCTGCTTGGCTCACAATGCCTGGACTAATTTTTTTGTCTCAGTCCAGCCCTTACTATTAGAAAGTATGTTTGTGTTTGTTGATTGACAACAGAGGAGTCAGGAGAACAGCAGGAGACAGGAGAGACAGGAAGAGATGAGAGGGAGCTGTCAAGGAAAGGGCCTTCCCAAGTAAAAGACACTAAAGTGACCTGGTCAGAAGATCCCACATGCTCTGCAGCCTATGACCCTGCCAATTATAAATGTAATAGTCACTTTTCCAATGATGAGAAGCAGAGCATTCTGAATCATAAATGGACTAGGGAACAGAGGCGTTGCCAGGATGCCAAGCTTGGGTGGGCATTTGTCCTCTTTGGGGGGGCAAAAAAAGAACCTCTAAATCGGCGTAAAATGCAACATGCACAACATCTTGAAACATATATATAAATATATATATGTGTGTGTGTGTGTGTGTGTGTGTGTGTGTCAGTGTGTGTGTCAGTGGCGGCTGGTGAACTGACGGTAGGGGAGGCTCAAACCCATCCCTTGAAAATAATGATGGTCATGACCTGTTTTCAATCATTCATTTAAATTACCATTACAAAAGCTCAGAAAACTCTCAACATTAACAGGTGTGGCCAGTTTTCATTAATAACGCACACCTGTCAACTCTCATGCATTCCGCGTGAGTTTTAGTGGTATATTTACGTTCCCCTGCTGTAGTCAGCAATTAGTCAATCGACGCATGTGTGAGAGATTTTCGCACGGAATTGAAGTCCTTGTGCATGGAGGTTTATCAGTTTCACCTGCGTTATATCTCCGGAATTCGGGGTTGGAAGCAATGCATGTGTTTCATGATCGTTTAAACTGTTTAAATGAAATAAGATCATTGGAAGCAATGAAATTGCATAAAGACGTTTCAAATAATCTTATTTCATTTAAACAGTTTAAACCATCATGAAACACATGCATTGCTTCCAACCCCTGAGTAAAGAAAAGCGGTGAGAAGTCGGGAGTCATAACGCAGGTGAAACTGATAAACCTCCATGCACAAGGACTTCAATTCCGTGCAAGAATGATTTATATTCAGTGGCGGGCGGTGGACAGAGAACAAGGAGGGCGATAAACATGTCTTTAAACTGCTTATTATTCTTGATATGTTTTCAGTCAATTTCCCTGGTAAAAGACACTTGAACTCTCCCCTCAGGTGTAGCTAATTGTCTTCGTTAAGACGAGAAATCAAACGCAAACCAGTTGAACGCAAAAAAGAGCGCATTGCAATCTTTTCAATTAAACAATCATTACGCACAGGTTTGACGACTTGCTCAGGATGTGACAAAATTTAACGCGGGAAATCCACTGTGGTTTTTCGTGAAGAGTTGCCTATTAAGGCATGTTATAGAATTTATTATTCACTCGCCTAAACGTTTCATTATAAGGGAAAGTAACATGTTGACCAAGAACAATGATTGAAATCGGGTCACTAATCTCATCCGTTTCAAGGGATGTCCCCCCCAGTTTTCCGTCCACCGCCCGCCACTGTGTATATTTGGCATTTTCCGGGATGGATTTTGCGATATCTACGAGATTGGAATCTTTTTTGAGAGTGTAATCAACGAGCCGAGTAAACCGTCCCTCCTCATCCATATTCCTGTGATTGTGCCCACGCACAGCAAGCTCACTAACAGTGAGAAACTGAATGACCACCCATGCTTTTAATGTGGTATCTGTTCTTTTCTACTTGGGTATGACCCAGCAGATGAACAATATTTTCACCTGTCTCTGACCGGCGCTGGTACTCCTGTCAGCCACGCAACCATGGCCCTGGAGTGTGAGATGCTTGTTGCGTGTTTGTACAGTCTTTATCGAATGCTTTTTTTCCCAATTTGTGTAGCCACGTTTAGTAAATAAAATTTACTAATTTTAATTTTTTACTGTTTAAATAAAACAGTACTGAATATTCAAGCCATGCCATGGTCGAGTTTGATACGATTAGGATAACTGCTTAAAATGGGCTGAGATGGGCGATCCAGAGCCGGGGGCCTGTACATGGGGAGAACAGAAGTTTTGAGCCCCCAGCATGGGTGCAGAGCTGATGGAGCATGGTGCATCTGCCGGTGATTCACATGCAGTCCCGGACCCCGGCACGGATGCAATGCTCTGTTCGGTGTTTGCAGGGCTGCTGGTAGACAGCAATTGCAGGAGTGAGAGCTGCTTGTTTTTTCGGTGAGCCTCATATGCATTTCTATTGGCAAATGTTCGAAGTGCTTATGATACAGATGTTCGAAATCAAAATGTGCTTATGATACAGAATTATTGTTGCAACAACCCCAGTGAGTGACTAGCAACTCCAGACTAGCTGCTAGCTAGCTAGCTGCCTGGGCTAACTCGGTAGCCAACTCAAGTTATAACCACATGAGTCCACACACTCACACAGATGACAAACTAGTACACAAATTACCTTAATGTCAAACAACAAGACTGACAAATAAGTGGTGGAAAAAGTAGCGACAAAAGAGATATGGGTGAAGATTTAATTCCTGAAAGAAGCAAAGGTCCTATATGAGCAGCATAGACATGACCTCAGACTGAGTGAAAACGGCACTCTAAGAGAATGGGAGGGTCCCTAGTAATTCGAGAGTGCCCATTGGTTAGTTTCACATCAGAATAGACTGGCAAAAGAATCCACCAATCACACATAGTGATAGATAGATGAAGCATATGTAAAGCTCTCTCTTAATGGCTGTCCACCTCCGGCTGTGAATCAGGTGGGATATCGCGTGTTTGCTGTCAAATAGTAGTAAATCAGTTTTTTATCTTGAGTTTTCATTGGGTGGGCAGAGCTTTTCTCAGGGTGGGCACTGCCCCCCCCTGCCCCCCCTTGGTAACGCCCCTGCTAGGGCACATCATCCATATCCACAGAGCCAATTTGGAAAAAGACTTGTGTGATATAATGTGGAGTGGGTAAAAAGTATCCCTGGGTAAGCTACTCTCCATCTGAGGATGCAGCATGCCGCTGCATATGCATACTAATCAATGAACAAAAATGGTCAAATACCACATTCCACACACACACAACGTGCAATGATTTCCCAGTGAACATCATGATTATCTAAAGGCTTCAGTGCCTTTACCTTGATAGCCGTCCTCTCTCACACTATCTGCTTTTTGAGATATAATGAGATGTACCAGCTACATGTGCCACGTTTTTCTTTCAGATTATCCTTTTTAAATAATGTAAATACAAAACCTGGTAAAGCATCTTTTCCATGGCTTTTATAAGCAGAAAAACAGACAGACTGACACACACACACACGCACAATATATATAGAATGGATTCTGTTTTTATTTGAGAATATATGCGCTGTACAACAAGGAATATCATTAATATCTTTAATTAAGCCATATCATGGCTTAATTGCTTTGGCAGGCAAAAGCATGTAACCATTCTAAACGGAACGCAAGGAAAAAGCTGCAGGTTAAATTGAATACCTGAGAAGGGCCCACAGCATAGTGTTTTGAGAAAATCAAAAAAACACATCATATTTTGTTGAATTATTAATTGATGGTATCGCTGTTTATTTGACAACTCGTATTCATATCTAAATGTAAAATGGCATAGTACATGACTATACGCACTTCGGTTGCACCGATGGATTTGGGCCCCTCTTATAATCATATTGTAAGAAAACATTGGCTTATTGAGTTTTTATCATATTTTCCTTGGTTAAGTTAAAATAAACAGTACGTAGAGTAGGGGTGGGACTTGTAAACGTGTACACGGTTAGTTAATCATAAAAATTTCTAAAAAAAAATACTAACCGTGTACAAGCACTCATCGGCTGCGTCCGCAAAAAAAAAAAAAAAAAACGTCCTATCGTCTAATTCCTAACCACTTTTCTTTAACCTGTGTAAAATGTCATGAGGTAAAGGAAAGGTGTAAAGGGGACTCTTTTACAGCTTAGGAAGAGAACCGCGCTAATAAGAGAATCCGAACGCACTTAGACTAGGCACAGTGATCACCCGCCTCCTGCCCGTCATGTTTGTTTGTTTTCGTGATTGGCCGGTCATCGTGGAATTGTGGAATAGCATTTCCTCGTTACTTTTCAAAAAAGGATAGTTCAGTGTACCCTATGCTAAAGGTGATAATTATGAAGCATTGTAGCACCTTTCCCTCACATTTAAAGAATCCAAACACACTTATCATGGCTGCCACGTAAATACTTCTGGATCGTTTTCTAGGGGTTAGGAACTTTACTAAGCAAAAAAGACTATTCGGACGCAACCATCGTCTCCAGGCTCAGTTCCTCTTTATGTCGCTTTAAAACACGATTGGTTTATAGCTCATTATTTTATCTCGCATATTGTTCACTGTTTTTTTTTTTTTTTTACATTTTTGGCGGACGTTCTCTCGGCCGCCTATATTTGCTTGCACAATGTCATCCTCGCGTCTGCTCGTTAAAAGAAAAGAATATTTATTTTGATTTTTGAATGAGAACACATAAAACGCAGCTTACATTTCTTTTTGTTTTAGCTTTGTGGATGTAAAAAGTGTTTCTCAATTTAGTTTCACTTTATCCAGCTGCTTTTCTTCCTCAATTACAATTCACTTAAATGACGCTATGAAACAAAACGATAGTGAGACACAGCTCCCGCTGTGAGTGAGCGATGCAGTTTGCTGTTTAAGTTTACAAAACAAATTGTACAAAATCAAGGTACAATAATAAGGACAATGACGAAAAAGCAGAGCTAAACTGTTTGAATTCATTCATGTCCATGTTCTTGCTTGTCAAAATGATGATTTTCATTTATGGTTAATTCATTTAAAATGGTGAAAGGGCCTAACATTATTCATTTAGTTGTGATTTTATGCCCATCTGAAATAGGCCGTAATTTTATATTGGAGTAACCGACAAATTAACTGTTACCGTCCATTGATTTAACAAACGTATCTGGCTGATAACTGCGTAAATGGATGTGTGGACTGTGTTATTGGAATGGTAACAGTGCCCTCTAACGGTTGTATAGCGGTCAAAATCCACAAACTCTGAAGACGTGTACACGTGTACACGCAATTATACGGCGCGTGTACACGTTTAGAATTTTTTGTACACGTTCCCACTCCTAATGTGGAGACTTTATTATAGAAAATACACACATACAACATATTGGCACTTCACTCTGAAGCAAGTAGAGCAGGATGTGCTCAGAGCAAACACAGAAGTTAACATTGTAGTTTATCGTTTTGCAAAGTGAACAACATATTTTTTCTCTAATCGTTGCACACATTGCATTGAGAAGGAAGCAGCGTGTTTTACTGCCGATGGCTATTTATTATTCATTGGAAAATGTGTTCATCAAGCAAAATGATTGACAACAGGTCGGGAATGATTAGCGTTCATTTTGACTTAACAATGAGAACTGGCGACACCTGATTGTCCTTAGGATTTTTGGAGTTTATGTTAAGTCATTTAACATTGGCGTGGCGGCTTTTATTTTGCCATGGCGGTGCGCCACGATCAATTACATGTAGGGGAAACCCTGTTCCATGTTGAACATGTGTGGCATACACATTCATCAACAGAGGGCGCTATCTGTATGTGTATAACAAAGACCCAAGTCCTGGAGTTGGGCTGATCTTTCATACATGCCAGTTCTCTAGCAGGCTGTAGTAGTACTCAGAGAGTGGACTTGGGCCCATCATTTATACACAAGGTCCTGTGTGTAAATGGAAATTTTTTATGTTTAACTCAAATTGGCCAAATTATGGACTTGGGCCCTTCTCATATTCAGGTATTCAATTTATTACTCTTGTAAATTAAAACACATTTGTTAAACCCCAAAACTGTACAACTGATGTCTCCCAAGACATTAAAATAATCATTATGTGCTCAAACAAATCTCCCAAATAGAAAGCACTAGTATAACGATTTGCATTACAAAAACACAAGACAAAAAACAGAATCAATGATCCCCAAAGCAAACTGCATAATTACCTGAGAAAGAATACATAAAGGTGTTATATTTGTACAATTAATCAGCTCTTGCATTTACTAAGAGAAAAATAGGGAGGGCTGATTGTTTTGAATCTCCTTTCTGGAATATCTTTCATGAACAGCTGAAGTCACTGAGCAGCTGCCGCACAAGGTACTCACTGCTACAACGGGGGAAAGGGGTATAAAATACTGCTCCAGAACACAAAAGCCATCCCCAGTAGTTTCTGAATTTATAAGAATTTGAACATAAACAAAATTCCTCTGCAAAAAGTTAGGCCAATTCTTTCAACATGTAGTTTCATCCCCTTCACCCCTCCTCAAGTGGGGGATGTAGTTATACAGCTGCGTCAGTACTGTGGCATATTGTGACAGTACCTCTAAAATAATTCAATAGAACAAATATCAACATACTCAATGCAAATGTTCACCATTTCATGCATTTCAGACGGTTCTTGAAGTAGTGGAGGTAGAATTTGTTGTTGATATCGCTCTGGGGTGGATTTCGGTACTTGCGATATTGAGCATTTTTCCTCCTAGTCTGATGATTCAGACCGACCTCAGGGCAGATGGCCACCAGTAATTCTCCGAGCCCGTCCATGAAGAACTCTGGGGAAAGGCGCCAGTGAGAGAAAGGGGAATTGGGCTGGGAGATCTTCACTTTCAGTCTGAGAGTCATGAAGTCCATGAAAACAATGCATTTTGTACTTTAACACAAATTAACATAAAATACATCAACGTTTACAGATCACTTAAAGGGGACATATTATGCTGATCCTTCTTTTAATACATATTAGTAATGTTATAATGTTGGTTGTCCATGCTCAACCTCTGAAAAGTTTCTAAACATAAGATACAGGGGTTTTGCCGTAATCCAAGAACGTGATTTCATGAACGAGATTTCCTCTCTGAACAGCTCCTCCCGAGATCTTCGCGAGATCTGGGCAAAACCTGACGTCAGGTTGTGCCGTCCAATTAGCACAGACCTAGCCAGAGCCAACCACTGCGCTGGACCTGCCCACACCGGAAACTATTCTAGCAGGCACTAACAACGGCATATCATACTATGCCTTAGTAGCGTCTACACTTTTGGAAATACAAAAGAAGAACCGCAGATCATTTGAGGTGCAATTTTGTCAGTATCTCTCCCAAAGCTGTTTGTCTGTTTACTTTTGGACGCGGATTTTTCTTCCAAAAGACAATGCCACCAGAAATCAGTGGGTAGCTTTTTTTGTTTGCTGGCAGCAAACAGCCACGGCCGAAGGGACGTTAGCAGTTTGTGTTCAGCATTTCACCAAAGACAGCTTTGTCAATAAAGGATAATTCAACACAGGATAAGCGTTTCAGCTGCTTCTCAAACCTGAAGCAGTTGCATCGATCAAGCGCTCGGAGCCACAAGCTGTAAGTAACGATATAACAGCAAATAATGCTAGTGAAGCTAACGTGTTAGGGGTGGCTAGCAGGACCGCTAGCGATAGTTAGCACTAACAACTGGCCTCAAACGCAGGCTTTGTAAAATATGTGAAGATAAAGCCTGTATCGGTCGCGACTGCCCGTGACTCACAGACACAGAAGCTGTAAGACTTACTGCATAAGCCAACCTAACGTGATAGCCAGTTGATTGTGGCTGTAGCACAGCGGCTAACATAGCCAAGTTACTGTTGCCAATGTTTGTGTCCTAAACATGCAAGAGTGATATCAGGGGAAATTCTACAGAAGGTGTGTGAATATAAACCTCATTTGAAGCTAACTTTTTATACTTGTTTGTAATTTGGATGCTTGGTACAACTGTCCACGGTAACGGAACTTGCTGTCTGTAAAACCTGTATTGCAAGGGTTTGTCTCTGTGGTTATGACCGCTCGGTTACCAGCTACTGCATGATAGTTTGTGTGCCGTGCTAATTAAAAATGCTCCTGGTTAAGTTATATGCAGTAATTCTGATCGGTGTGCTTGTGTTACTTCGGTAAGCATCAATGTGGCAGTTTCATCATAACGTTGCCCGATTGTAGCCTCCACAGTCAGTGATCGCTTCACTTATCCATGACCGGGATCAGCCGGATACTCCGCAAATGCCTGAGCAAGCTCTCTGGTGCTACCGAGAAAGCAATGCGAAACGCAGAAGCTCTACCGGTTTACAAATGATTTCTCAGCACTATCTTGACATAATTTCATCCCAATTTAGAAATTGTTGTGGCTAATAAAAAAAGCGAAAAAGGCGGAGATTAAATAGGTAATTCTTTCCTGTAGAAGTGCTCGATTGCTTGCTCCACATAAGCAACTTGTCCGCGCTTAACGGAACTTACGGTCTGCAAAACCTGTATTATGTTCATAACATAACCGAGCTCTCTCTAGCTGTGGCATACTATCATGAAGTTGCTTACACATCGCATGCGACATATTAGCTACATTCAAAGTCAATGCAGCGAATACAGGCGTACTATCCGCGTTAAAGCTTTCGAAACAAATTTTTCGCGACAGATTACATTCAGTCATGACCGCTTATCAGCTACTGCATGTTAGTTCCCCTGCTCTGCTAATTAAAAATGCTGCTGGTTGACTTATATGCAATAATTCTGATCGGTATGCTTGTGTTACTTCGGTAAGCATCAGTGTGAGAGTTTCATCATAACGTTGCCTGATTGTAGCCTCTACAGTTAGTGATCGCTTCACTTATCCATGACGGGATCAGCCGGATACTTCACAAATGTCTGAGCAAGCTCTCTGGTGCTACCGAAAGCAATGCTAAACGCAGAAGCTCTACCGGTTTACAAAGGATTTCTCTGCACTACCTTGACATAATTTCATCCCCCTTTAGAAATTGTTGTGGCTGATAAAAAGCGAAAAAAAGGCGGAGATTAAATAGGTAATTCTTTCCTGTAGAAGTGCTCCATTTGCTGGCTCCACAGCTAACGGAACTTACGGTCTGCAAAACCTGTATTATGTTCATAACATAACCGAAGCTCTCTCTAGCTGTCGCGTACTATCCATAAAGCTGCTTTCACATCGGACACTTAAACAAATTTTTCGCAGGACAGATTAGCCTACATTCAAAGTCAATGCAAAGACGCGAATACGCGCGTTAAGCAGCTTTCACAGCGGACGCGAAACGAAAAATGCGACAGATTACATTCAGTCATGACCGCTTATCAGCTACTGCATGTTAGTTCCCCTGCTCTGCTAATTAAAAATGCTCCTGGTTAACTTGGATGCAGTAATTCTGATCGGTATGCTTGTGTTACTTCGGTAAGCATTAATGTGGCAGTTTCATCATAACGCGTTGCCTGGTTGTAGCCACTACAGTTAGTGATCGCTTCACTTATCCATGACCGGGATCAGCCGGATGCTTCGCAAATGTCTGAGCAAGCTCTCTGGTGCTACCGAGAAAGCAATTTAAACGCAGAAGCTCTACCGGTTTACAAATGATTTCTCTGCACTACCTTGACATAATTTCATCCCCTTTAGAAACTGTTGTGGCTGATAAAAAGCGAAAAAAGGCGGAGATTAAATAGGTATTTCTTTCCTGTGAAAGTGATCGATTAAGCTAGCTCCACATAAGCAACGGTTCACGAGACGGAACTTAAGGTCTGTAAAACCTGTATTATGTTCATGACATAACCGGAGCTCTAGCTAGCTCTCGGACACTACCATATTGCGCCCATTTTCCGTGAGGAAAAGCTGGTCATTCCGAAGCAATAAGTAGACCATTACCACGGGCAATTTCCAAAAAGGCCGTTTAGCCTGGAGCTTTCGCCCCTCCGTCATATACCAGTGCGAAAGCTGTTTGTTTCTCCACCCTAACAACACACCACAGCTACGCACACGAACCAGCAGGTCCTAATACACACCAAAGCAGTCCATAAGCCTGTTGGTCCACTTTTAGCTGCTCCTCGCTGTCCATGTTTCCCTCTAAACTCAGACCCACCGAATTTCTACGGTCTCCGGTCTACACTTGGGCATGTCGACCCATTCTACAAATGTGTCTAAATAAGGTGGATTCTAGCTTTCCCTAGGTTACACCTGCATCCTAGCTAGAGTAGAAAAACCGCTGTACTCACCAGTGATGCCGATAGCAAATTCGTGCTTGAACTACCAGACTTTCGCACTGCGTCCTCCACTTTCGCCGTTGCGTTTATTAGAACAAGTTAATTTCATTAGATCTATACACATGTACTGCGCTAGATTGCAGAATATGCCCGTCGATTCCTTCGGGAGATGCGTCAGTTTCACTTTGAAGCCGGACCAGGAAAACTGCGTTCTGCAGCCTCGTCCCGCCTAGATCCGCTCTTCACAGAGCTGGCCAGTCAGAAGAAAGTGGGCACACGGCGAGTGGGGGCCATAGCGGAAGAGCCACCCCAATGAGGCGTTTCAGGCAGAGACTACTATGGACTACAAATGGGGTTTTTTCAGGATGGCAGTATGAGCGAAATAAGTACCCTTTTTTTACTTCGCGTGATCAGGAGTACTCGAGGGGAGTCAAAGACCAAAACATAAACTTGGAAAAATAGCATAATAGGTCCCCTTTGAATTAATTGTGTGAAATGAAAAATCCACAAGTTGCAAGCTGGTTCTGACCCATTTCAGACTCTGCAGTTGCCAGTAGGATAATCTGACATAACTGGCTCTGTGTCACATGGGGCCAGAAGAGTGGAAAGTAACTTTCATTGCTATTGACCTTTGGTAGCTGGACTACCATATCTGTCTCTCTCAGTGCATGTGTATGATTGGGTCTCGTCCATCCCTGCTCTGTGTATAGTCTCATGTCTGTCTCTCTCTCAGTGTATGTGTATGATTGGGTCTCCTCCATCCCTGCTCTGTGCATATTCTCATGTCTGTCACTCTCAGTGCATGTGTGTGACTGGTTCTCGTCCATCCCTGCTCTGTGTATATTCTCATGCCTGTCTCTCTCTAAGTGCATGTTTGTGACTGGGTCTCGTCCATCCCTGCTCTGTGTATATTCTCATGTCTGTCTCTCTGTGCATGTGTATGATTGGGTCTCGTCCATCCCTGCTCTGTGTATATTCTCATTCCTGTCTCTTTCAGTGCATGTGTATGATTGGGTCTCCTCCATCCCTGCTCTGTGTATATTCTCATGCCTGTCTCTCTCTCAGTGCATGTGTATGATTGGGTCTCCTCCATCCCTGCTTTGTGCATATTCTCATGCCTGTCTCTCTCTCAGAACATGTTTATGATTGGGTCTCCTCCATCCCTGCTCTGTGTATATTCTCATGCCTGTCTCTCTCTCAGTGCATGTGTATGATTGGGTCTCCTCCATCCCTGCTCTGTGCATATTCTCATGTCTGTCACTCTCAGTGCATGTGTGTGACTGGTTCTCGTCCATCCCTGCTCTGTGTATATTCTCATTCCTGTCTCTTTCAGTGCATGTGTATGATTGGGTCTCCTCCATCCCTGCTCTGTGTATATTCTCATGCCTGTCTCTCTCTCAGTACATATGATTGGGTCTCCTCCATCCCTGCTCTGTGTATATTCTCATGCCTGTCTCTCTCAGTGCATGTGTATGATGGGGTCTCCTCCATCCCTGCTCTGTGTATATTCTCATGCCTGTCTCTCTCTGTGCATGTGTATGATTGGGTCTTCTCCATCCCTGCTCTGTGTATAGTCTCATGTTTGTCTCTCTCTCAGTGCATGTGTATGATTGGGTCTCCTCCATCCCTGTTCTGTGTATATTCTCATGCCTGTCTCTCTCAGTGCATGTGTATGATTGGGTCTCCTCCATCCCTGATCTGTGTAAATTCTCATGCCTGTCTCTCTCAGTGCATGTGTATGATTGGGTCTCCTCCATCCCTGCTCTGTGTATAGTCTCATGTCTGTCTCTCTCTCAGTGCATGTGTATGATTGGGTCTCCTCCATCCCTGCTCTGTGTATATTCTCATGCCTGTCTCTCTCAGTGCTTGTGTATGATTGGGTCTCCTCCATCCCTGCTCTGTGTATATTCTCATGTCTGTGTCTCTCTCACAGCATGTGTATGATTGGGTCTCGTCCATCCCTGCTCTGTGTATATTCTCATTCCTGTCTCTTTCAGTGCATGTGTCTGATTGGGTCTCCTTCATCCCTGCTCTGTGTATATTCTCATGCCTGTCTCTCTCTCAGTGCATGTGTATGATTGGATCTCCTCCATCCCTGCTTTGTGTATATTCTCATGCCTGTCTCTCTCTCAGTACATGTGTATGATTGGGTCTCCTCCATCCCTGCTCTGTGTATATTCTCATGTCTGTCTCTCTCTCAGTGCATGTGTATGATTGGGTCTCCTCCACCCCTGCTCTGTGTATATTCTCATGCCTGTCTCTCTCAGTGCTTGTGTATGATTGGGTCTCCTCCATCCCTGCTCTGTGTATATTCTCATGTTTGTCTCTCTCTCAGTGAATGTGTATGATTGGGTCTCCTCCATTCCTGTTCTGTGCATATTCTCATGTCTTGGTCTCTCTCAGTGCATTTGTATGATTGGGTCTCCTCCATCCCTGCTCTGTGTATATTCTCATGTCTGTCTCTCTCTCAGTGCATGTGTATGATTGGGTCTCCTCCATCCCCGCTCTGTGTATATTCTCATGTCTGTGTCTCTCTCACAGCATGTGTATGATTGGGTCTCGTCCATCCCTGCTCTGTGTATATTCTCATTCCTGTCTCTTTCAGTGCATGTGTCTGATTGGGTCTCCTTCATCCCTGCTCTGTGTATATTCTCATGCCTGTCTCTCTCTCAGTGCGTGTGTATGATTGGATCTCCTCCATCCCTGCTTTGTGTATATTCTCATGCCTGTCTCTCTCTCAGTACATGTGTATGATTGGGTCTCCTCCATCCCTGCTCTGGGTATATTCTCATGTCTGTCTCTCTCTCAGTTCATGTGTATGATTGGGTCTCCTCCACCCCTGCTCTGTGTATATTCTCATGCCTGTCTCTCTCTCAGTGCGTGTGTATGAGTGGATCTCCTCCATCCCTGCTTTGTGTATATTCTCATGCCTGTCTCTCTCTCAGTACATGTGTATGATTGGGTCTCCTCCATGGGTATATTCTCATGCAGTGCATGTGTATGATTGGGTCTCCTCCATCCCTGCTCTGTGTATATTCTCATGCCTGTCTATCTCTCAGTGCATGTGTATGATTGGGTCTCCTCCACCCCTGCTCTGTGTATATTCTCATGCCTGTCTCTCTCTCAGTGCATGTGTATGATTGGGTCTCCTCCATCCCTGCTTTGTGTATATTCTCATGCCTGTCTCTCTCTCACTACATGTGTATGATTAGGTCTCCTCCATCCCTGCTCTGTGTATAGTCTCATGTCTGGCTCTCTCTCAGTGCATGTGTATGATTGGGTCTCCTCCATCCCTGCTCTGTGTATATTCTCATGCCTGTTTCTCTCAGTGCATGTGTATGATTGGGTCTCCTCCATACCTGCTCTGTGTATATTCTCATGTCTGTCTCTCTCTCAGTGAATGTGTATGATTGGGTCTCCTCCATCCCTGCTCTGTGTATATTCTCATGTCTTGGTCTCTGTCAGTGCATTTGTATGATTGGGTCTCCTCCATCCCTGCTCTGTGTATAGTCTCATGTCTGTCTCTCTCTCAGTGCATGTGTATGATTGGGTCTCCTCCATCCCTGCTCTGTGTATATTCTCATGCCTGTCTCTCTCTCAGTGCATGTGTATGATTGGGTCTCCTCCATCCCTGCTCTGTGTATATTCTCATGCCTGTCTCTCTCTCAGTGCATGTGTATGATTGGGTCTCCTCCATCCCGCTCTGTGTATATTCTCATGCCTGTCTCTCTCTCAGTACATGTGTATGATTGGGTCTCCTCCATCCCTGCTCTGTGTATAGTCTCATGTCTGTCTCTCTCTCAGTGCATGTGTATGATTGGGTCTCCTCCATCCCTGCTCTGTGTATATTCTCATGCCTGTCTCTCTCAGTGCATGTGTATGATTGGGTCTCCTCCATCCCTGCTCTGTGTATATTCTCATTCCTGTCTCTTTCAGTGCATGTGTCTGATTGGGTCTCCTTCATCCCTGCTCTGTGTATATTCTCATGCCTGTCTCTCTCTCAGTGCATGTGTATGATTGGGTCTCCTCCACCCCTGCTCTGTGTATATTCTCATGCCTGTCTCTCTCTCAGTTCATGTGTATGATTGGGTCTCCTCCACCCCTGCTCTGTGTATATTCTCATGCCTGTCTCTCTCTCAGTGCGTGTGTATGATTGGGTCTCCTCCATCCCTGCTTTGTGTATATTCTCATGCCTGTCTCTCTCTCAGTACATGTGTATGATTGGGTCTCCTCCATCCCTGCTCTGTGTATACTCTCATGTCTCTCTCTCTCTCTCTCTCTCTCTCTCAGTGCATGTGTATGATTGGGTCTCCTCCATCCCTGCTCTGTGTATATTCTCATGCCTGTCTATCTCTCAGTGCATGTGTATGATTGGGTCTCCTCCATCCCTGCTCTGTGTATATTCTCATGTCTCTCTCTCTCAGTGCATGTGTCAGTGCATCCCTGCTCTGTGTATATTGGGTCTCCTCCATCCCTGCTCTGTGTATATTCTCATGTCTGTCTCATGCCTATCTCTCAGTGCATGTGTATGATTGGGTCTCCTCCCCCCCCTGCTCTGTGTATATTCTCATGCCTGTCTCTCTCTCAGTGCATGTGTATGATTGGGTCTCCTCCATCCCTGCTCTGTGTATATTCTCATGTCTCTCTCTCTCTCTCAGTGCATGTGTATGATGGGGTCTCCTCCATCCCTGCTCTGTGTATATTCTCATGCCTGTCTCTCTCTGTGCATGTGTATGATTGGGTCTTCTCCATCCCATGTTTGCAGTCTGTGTATGATTGGTCTCCTCCATCCCTGTTCTGTGTATATTCTCATGCCTGTCTCTCTCAGTGCATGTGTATGATTGGGTCTCCTCCATCCCTGATCTGTGTAAATTCTCATGCCTGTCTCTCTCAGTGCATGTGTATGATTGGGTCTCCTCCATCCCTGCTCTGTGTATAGTCTCATGTCTGTCTCTCTCTCAGTGCATGTGTATGATTGGGTCTCCTCCACCCCTGCTCTGTGTATATTCTCATGCCTGTCTCTCTCAGTGCTTGTGTATGATTGGGTCTCCTCCATCCCTCTCATTCCCTCTCTCTCTCTCTCAGTTCATGTGTATGATTGGGTCTCCTCCATCCCTGCTCTGGGTATATTCTCATGTCTCTCTCTCTCTCTCTCTCTCAGTGCATGTGTATGATTGGGTCTCCTCCATCCCTGCTCTGTGTATATTCTCATGCCTGTCTATCTCTCAGTGCATGTGTATGATTGGGTCTCCTCCACCCCTGCTCTGTGTATATTCTCATGCCTGTCTCTCTCTCAGTGCGTGTGTATGATTGGGTCTCCTCCATCCCTGCTTTGTGTATATTCTCATGCCTGTCTCTCTCTCACTACATGTGTATGATTAGGTCTCCTCCATCCCTGCTCTGTGTATAGTCTCATGTCTGGCTCTCTCTCAGTGCATGTGTATGATTGGGTCTCCTCCATCCCTGCTCTGTGTATATTCTCATGCCTGTTTCTCTCAGTGCATGTGTATGATTGGGTCTCCTCCATACCTGCTCTGTGTATATTCTCATGTCTGTCTCTCTCTCAGTGAATGTGTATGATTGGGTCTCCTCCATCCCTGCTCTGTGTATATTCTCATGTCTTGGTCTCTGTCAGTGCATTTGTATGATTGGGTCTCCTCCATCCCTGCTCTGTGTATAGTCTCATGTCTGTCTCTCTCTCAGTGCATGTGTATGATTGGGTCTTCTCCATCCCTGCTCTGTGTATAGTCTCATGTTTGTCTCTCTCTCAGTGCATGTGTATGATTGTTCTGTGTATATTCTCTCAGTGCATGTATGATTGTCTCCTCCATCCCTGATCTGTGTAAATTCTCATGCCTGTCTCTCTCAGTCTGTGTATTATTCCTCCATCCCTGCTCTGTGTATAGTCTCATGTCTGTCTCTCTCTCAGTGCATGTGTATGATTGGGTCTCCTCCATCCCTGCTCTGTGTATATTCTCATGCCTGTCTCTCTCAGTGCATGTGTATGATTGGGTCTCCTCCATCCCTGCTCTGTGTATATTCTCATGCCTGTCTCTCTCTCAGTGCATGTGTATGATTGGGTCTCCTCCACCCCTGCTCTGTGTATATTCTCATGCCTGTCTCTCTCTCAGTACATGTGTATGATTGGGTCTCCTCCATCCCTGCTCTGGGTATATTCTCATGTCTCTCTCTCTCTCTCTCTCTCAGTGCATGTGTATGATTGGGTCTCCTCCATCCCTGCTCTGTGTATATTCTCATGTCTCTCTCTCTCTCTCAGTGCATGTGTATGATTGGGTCTTCTCCATCCCTGCTCTGTGTATAGTCTCATGTCTGTCTCTCTCTCAGTGCATGTGTATGATTGGGTCTCCTCCATCCCTGCTCTGTGTATATTCTCATGCCTGTCTCTCTCAGTGCATGTGTATGATTGGGTCTCCTCCATCCCTGCTTTGTGTATATTCTCATGCCTGTCTCTCTCTCAGTGCATGTGTATGATTGGGTCTCCTCCATCCCTGCTCTGTGTATGTACTCATGCCTGTCTCTCTCTCAGTGCATGTGTATGATGGGGTCTACTCCATCCCTGCTCTGTGTATATTCTCATGCCTGGCTCTCTCTGTGCATGTGTATGATTGGGTCTTCTCCATCCCTGCTCTGTGTATAGTCTCATGTCTGTCTCTCTCTCAGTGCATGTGTATGATTGGGTCTCCTCCATCCCTGCTCTGTGTATAGTCTCATGTCTGTCTCTCTCTCAGTGCATGTGTATGATTGGGTCTCGTCCATCCCTGCTCTGTGTATATTCTCATGCCTGTCTCTCTCTCAGTGCATGTGTATGATTGGGTCTCCTCCATCCCTGCTCTGTGTATATTCTCATGCCTGTCTCTCTCTCAGTGCATGTGTATGATTGGGTCTCCTCCATCCCTGCTTTGTGTATATTCTCATGCCTGTCTCTCTCTCAGTGCATGTGTATGATTGGGTCTCCTCCATCCCTGCTCTGTGTATATTCTCATGTCTCTCTCTCTCTCTCTCTCAGTGCATGTGTATGATTGGGTCTCCTCCATCCCTGCTCTGTGTATATTCTCATGTCTCTCTCTCTCTCTCTCTCAGTGCATGTGTATGATTGGGTCTCCTCCATCCCTGCTCTGTGTATATTCTCATGCCTGTCTCTCTCTCAGTGCATGTGTATGATTGGGTCTCCTCCATCCCTGCTTTGTGTATATTCTCATGCCTGTCTCTCTCTCAGTGCATGTGTATGATTGGGTCTCCTCCATCCCTGCTCTGTGTATATTCTCATGCCTGTCTCTCTCTCAGTACATGTGTATGACTGGGTCTCCTCCATCCCTGCTCTGTGTATATTCTCATGTCTCTCTCTCTCTCAGTGCATGTGTATGATTGGGTCTCCTCCATCCCTGCTCTGTGTATATTCTCATGCCTGTCTCTCTCAGTGCATGTGTATGACTGGGTCTCCTCCATCCCTGCTCTGTGTATAGTCTCATGTCTGTTTCTCTCTCAGTGCATTTGTATGATTGGGTCTCCTCCATCCCTGCTCTGTGTATATTCTCATGCCTGTCTCTCTCTCAGTGCATGTGTATGATTGGGTCTCCTCCATTCCTGCTCTTTGTATATTCTCATGTCTGTCTCTCTAAGTGCATGTGCATGATTGCGTATCCTCCATCCCTGCTCTGTGTATATTCTTATGTCTGTCTCTCTCAGTGCATGTGTATGATTGGGTCTCGTCCATCCCTGCTCTGTGTATATTCTCATGCCTGTCTCTCTCTCAGTGCATGTGTATGATTGGGTCTCGTCCATCCCTGCTCTGTGTATATTGTACTCATGGCTGTGATGTGAAATGACACAGGTGGCTGGCATGGTTTGGAGTAGAACCAGAGGTCCCTTCTCCTAAGCCTGCTGCAGAGCACTCAGCTGTTTGTCTATGGTGGTGAGTCAGGCATCACAGATTCTGGAGGGATTGGAGTCAAGATGAAAATACGTGAGCAAAAAACAAAAAAAAAAAGCTGTAGTTTGATTGTTGTCAACAAAATCTTTTCCCTCAGTTGGATTTTTGAGGTGCCATTTCTTCAACAGGGCTACTAAACATGAGAATGCAGCCAGTTCCCTCATGATCTTGATACTGCGGCCTTAGTGACAGAGAAATAATCTACAGAAGCTCCAGTGAGGTTACCTCTCTGATTCTCTTAGTCCTTTTGGACGCCACACTAACACGAGGGTCATATTCTGCATGAAATAACATCAATTTTCAGTTTTCCACTCAGTTGAACTTAGAATCTAAAACTTAAAAATGATAGCTCTAATTGATGTGTTGGAAAATATGGCAAGGTCGAATCTTTATTAGATTTAGCCAACAGATTATTCCGGAAAGTTGCTATTTCACATCAGCATTGTACACTTCACCTCATTTGACATGAAGTGGGATTCCCAAGGCTAAAGAAGGAAGCAAGTAAGATAAATGAGAGATGCTTCACCTGGACATCCCAATAAGTCAAAGAGCAAAAGAGGCGTTGGGTCTCGGACTCAATTTGCAGTTTTCAAGAGATGAAGTGGTCTCACTACTCTTCATTTTAAAAGAGTGAGACGTATGAATTATTTCTATAAGTGCTGGTGGTTTACAGATATAGTCCAGGCCTTACCTGAGTGGCCAACTCTTTTCAGCAGCGGGTCGAACCCCACCCTGCGAATAGCGTCTGTTCGGGCCAGGAAGAAGTTGATCACCCCGGAGGCGTAGTAACAATTGGGGATTTCTGGAATGGGCTGGTAGTTCCCCTTCACTCTGGTCAAACAGCCACCATCCTCATCTCCCTCCTCATAGATGAGTGTGAAGGAATTGGCGAGTGCACGAACCGATCCTGCAACCTGCAAATATAAAGAGATTTTTATACTCAGTCAAAAAAGAAACTTCACACTCGTTTGGCGGTCGATAAGTTGAACATACAAGAAAAATGGTTTTAAATAATGATTTACTTCCATTCTGTACCCATTAAGGACGGTGTACCATAAAAATCATGTTCATAATGTAACCAGTTCCACCGGAAATGCTACGGAAATGTAAGAGAGTAAAAATGGTAAGTTACAACTTGATGAAAGCATGTCAATAGCGCGTATGCCCTCCATGAGCGTTCACAACTGCGACGCAACGTTTCCTCATGGATTGAATGATGCTTCTGAACACAGCTTGGGGGGTGCGTCGCCATAATTGAACCAACATGGCACCAAGTTCCTGCAAATTCTGTGGAGGGTTCCTTACTTAACGGAGTCTTCTGCCCAACACATCCCATACATGTTCTATGGGATTAAGGTCAGGAGACCTTGAGGGCCACTCCATGACATTGATGCCAGCATTCCTAAGAAAATTCCACGTTAAATTGGCCATATGAGGTCTGGCATTATCGTGATGGAATGTCAGACCTGGGCTATGAGCTGCCATGAATGGCAAAAGCTCTGGAATGAGCACTTGATCTCTGTATCCTGCAGCAGTTAGGTTTCCTTGAATGACCATCAGTCGGGAACGGGCAGGACCATTAAAGGCACCCCAAACCATGACACTACCGCCCCCAAAGCGGTCCACCTCCTGCACACAACACTGGGCGTTCGTTCACCACGTCTCCTCCAAACTCTAACTCTCCCATCAGCGAAGTGCAAAAGTGAATCTGGATTCGTCACTAAAAACGACCCTATTCCAATCACGCTGAGTCCATCTCAGATGTCGTTGTGCCAAGAGAAGCCGTTGACGTCGGTGTAACTGGGTTAAAATTGGTCCACGATATGGCCGACGTGCATGGAGCGAGCAGTGCGCAGGCGACACGTATGGTTTGGGCAGTCACACCGACCTCTAAACAATTCATTCCTAGTGGACGTTGCAGTGAGAAATCGATTACGCAAATGACGTAAGATGATTTGTCGGTCTTCTGCTTGTGTCGTCACGCATGGTCTACCCCAACGAGGTCGGTCTGCTGTGGTGCCAGTTTGTTGGAGACGTGTCCAAAGATCATGGATAGTCCGTCGACTGCATCCCATAACCCTGGCAACGTCAGTGACCGACGTTCCCATATTCAGCATGCCAATGGCACGTTCACGTTGAATGTTTGACAGTCGTGGCATTGCAAATCAACGGATAATTGACTGTAAGAACTTGTTTTTCCGAGATGTCACTCTACCGTGCTAACGTGGGCTCAATTGCACGTGTCTCATAAGGTCAGGTGACTAGGAACACGAGGAAACATGCTTTTACCTTGATGTATGCGCGACGTGCTGCATGCTTGTGCACGCCGGAGTTGCTGTGTGTCATGATGTCTTTGACAACGCATTTACCCATAATAATAATAATAATAATATCTCTTGTATTAAGTTTTAAGAAAATATTTAGAGATTTATGAGTGTGAAGTTTCTTTTTTGACTGAGTATATTTGATTTTACAATTTTTTAAATAATATCAAATTTCATAACTGATCATAGAACACCCGCATAAACTACCTAACCATCTACCTAAAGGAAAAACACAAATAGTTTTGGTGTTTCTGAGGTTTTTCAAACCAGTTTTTTGTTTATTTTTGTATTTTTATCCAACATAACTTTGCTTGACACAAGCTGATTAAAAATCTTTAATGTGCAATACAGCTTAGAAGACCATACTTCCTGTGAGTAGGATTCAGGTGTGAAGAGATTCTAGCCAATCAGCAGCACTAACCACAGTTATTTATTTCACTGATTTGGGTTAGATGATTCCTTCTGTGACCTGTAAGTAATGCCCTTTCACATTTATACTTCATACAGTTTTCATGATTTCTGTTCATTTCACTCAGTCCCTTTTCCTTTTCAAGGAAAATCTAAAAATATATCGAGGCATTTTGTTTCTCGTTCATGTCGATGACATTCTGACATAGCATTATCTTTCTCGCTCATGTCTAAAATACTTCTGCATGTTAAAAATCATGTTGGCCAGCACTAGCCGCAGTTGCTGAATAGCTTTTGGCCTGGAAGAAAGTGACACATTCTCTCCTGGGCACCAAGACTTACAGACTGTAGTCTGCCATGCACAAGCTGGCACAAAATGCTTGCATTTCTGTTTAGTTTAAGGTAGTATTTTATTGGATGTCCAGAATGGAGGATCATTTTACTTCTTTGTTGAAAGGGACGGACGACGAGTAGCACAAGAAAAGGTGTAATATGGACTGGCTTCTACACTGGAGCATTAACTGGGGTCTCTCGCAAACTCAGCCACTGAACCCCACCTCTTTTATGCCCCTCCTCCGACAATCTGGTTGGTGCGTGCAACTCTGCTTGCCTATTTGGCATCTCCATTCCGATGTCTGCTCAAGAGCATAAGCTACATCCCAACAAATTCGAGGCTGCTGTCATTCTCTGCCAAGGCCTCCATGACAGTATGCTCTGTACTAACTACCAGGAACCTCAAATGACAGTAGACAGCCCACATTGCTGCAGTATCATTGTCCTGCTGGTTTGTCCACCATTTCAACCTTTGTGTCTGGCAGAATATATAATGATACATCCACATGTATAAAGAAAAATAAGGATGACTAGCGCTTAGTCTTGAAAACTATGCCACAATGCAAGAAAATCCAAGGCTATTTTCTTCCTGTTGAAATATCTTTCTTACCACGTCCAACTCAGGCATGGACTCCATGATTTCGACAAATCTCTCAATCCTTGTATTATTTGTGAAGTAAAAGTCATCGTCCACCCACAGGAAGTATTTTGTGGTGACTTGTGAGACAGCAAGGTTCCTGCCAGCAAACCAACCCTGGAGAGTAAAACAGCATACAGTTGTGTACAATTGGCACTAAACACAACATTATAGTGAAAACTCAGCTCTAAGTGCAGCATATGAGAGAAAACCCCATACACAGAGCATGCATGCAATAATCAGGAGATGGCATATCCCTCGGCCCCATGTCATCAACTTTGGATTAGCAAAAGGCAGCATGTCAGGTCATGATTAATGTGCACACCAAGTTTTGTGAAGAAATATTGAAAGGTTTTCAAGTTATGCTCCAAAAACGAAATGTTCACAAGCAAATGGATGGACAGACAAAAAGACAACCGCATCCATGACTATATCCTCTCACATTATATGCCGGGGAGATGACAATGAATACAGAACACAACAATAAACAAACCCTTCCAGTATCTCTTCAGAAAGCTGTACCTGAGAGCAAACCCTTCCAGTATCTCTTCTAAAAGCTGAGACCAAACCTGCCAGCACTTCTAAAAACCAAACCCCAGCATCTCTTCTAAAAGCTGTATCTGAGACCAAACCCTTCCAGCATCACTTCTAAAAGCTGTATCTGAGACCAAACCCTTCCAGCATCTTTCTTCTGAGACCAAACCCTTCCACTCTTCTCTTATCTGAGACCAAACCCCAGTATTCCTAAAAGATGTCCCTGAGACCAAACCCTTCCAACTTCTAAAAGCTGTACCTGAGACCAAACCCTCCAACATCTCTTCTCTTCTTCCAAAAGCTGTACCTGAGACCAAACCCTTCCAGCATCTCTTCTAAAAGACCTGTACCTGAGACCAAACCCTTCCTTCCAGCATCTCTTCTAAAAGCTGTACCTGAGACCAAACCCTTCCAGTATCTCTTCTAAAAGACCTGAGACCAAACCCTTCCAACATCTCTTCTTCTCTCTTCTGAGACAAAAAGATCTCTTGTACCTGAGACCAAACCCTTCCAGCATCTCTTCTAAAAGCTGTACCTGAGACCAAACCCTTCCAGCATCTCTTCTAAAAGCTGTACCTGAGACTAAACCCTTCCAGTATCTCTTCTAAAAGCTGTACCTGAGACCAAACCCTTCCAACATCTCTTCTAAAAGCTGTACCTGAGACCAAACCCTTCCAGCATCTCTTCTAAAAGCTGTACCTGAGACCAAACCCTTCCAACATCTCTTCTAAAAGCTGTACCTGAGACCAAACCCTTCCAACATCTCTTCTAAAAGCTGTACCTGAGACCAAACCCTTCCAGCATCTCTTCTAAAAGCTGTCCCTGAGACCAAACCCTTCCAGTATCTCTTCTAAAAGCTGTACCTGAGACCAAACCCTTCCAGCATCTCTTCTAAAAGCTGTACCTGAGATCAAACCCTTCCAACATCTCTTCTAAAAGCTGTACCTGAGACCAAACCCTTCCAACATCTCTTCTAAAAGCTGTACCTGAGACCAAACCCTTCCAGCATCTCTTCTAAAAGCTGTACCTGAGACCTAAAAAACCTGAGACCAAACCCCAACATCTCTTCTAAAAGCTGTACCTGAGACCAAACCCTTCCAACATCTCTTCTAAAAGCTGTACCTGAGACCAAACCCTTCCAGTATCTCTTCTAAAAGCTGTACCTCCAACATCTCTTCTAAAAAGCTGAGAGACAAACCCTTCCAACATCTCTTCTCTTCTAAAAGCTGTACCTGAGACCAAACCCTTCCAGCATCTCTTCTAAAAGCTGTACCTGAGACCAAACCCTTCCAACATCTCTTCTAAAAGCTGTACCTGAGACCAAACCCTTCCAGCATCTCTTCTAAAAGCTGTACCTGAGACCAAACCCTTCCAGCATCTCTTCTAAAAGCTGTACCTGAGACCAAACCCTTCCAGCATCTCTTCTAAAAGCTGTACCTGAGACCAAACCCCCTTCCAGTGAGACCAAACCCTCCTTCTAAAAGCTGTACCTGAGACCAAACCCTTCCAGCATCTCTTCTAAAAGCTGTACCTGAGACCAAACCCTTCCAGCATCTCTTCTAAAAGCTGTACCTGAGACCAAACCCTTCCAGCATCTCTTCTAAAAAAGCTGACCAAACCTGAGACCAAACCCTTCCAGACCATCTCTTCTAAAAGCTGTACCTGAGACCAAACCCTTCCAGTATCTCTTCTAAAAGCTGTACCTGAGACCAAACCCTTCAGCATCTCTTCTAAAAGCTGTACCTGAGACCAAACCCTTCCAGCATCTCTTCTAAAAGCTGTACCTGAGACCAAACCCTTCCAGCATCTCTTCTAAAAGCTGTACCTGAGACCAAACCCTTCCAGTATCTCTTCTAAAAGCTGTACCTGAGACCAAACCCTTCCAACATCTCTTCTAAAAAGCTGTACCTGAGACCAAACCCTTCCAGCATCTCTTCTAAAAGCTGTACCTGAGACCAAACCCTTCCAACATCTCTTCTACCTGAGAAACCCTTCCAACATGTACCTGAGACCAAACCCTTCCAACATCTCTTCTAAAAGCTGTACCTGAGACCAAACCCTTCCAGTAAATCTCTGAGACCAAAAAATCTCTTCTAAAAGCTACCTGAGACCAAACCCTTCCAGCATCTCTTCTAAAAAGCTGTACCTGAGACCAAACCCTTCCAGCATCTCTTCCTTCCTGAGACTAAACCCTTCCAGTATCTCTTCTAAAAGCTGTACCTGAGACCAAACCCTTCCAGTATCTCTTCTAAAAGCTGTACCTGAGACCAAACCCTTCCAGCATCTCTTCTAAAAGCTGTACCTGAGACCAAACCCTTCCCATCTCTTCTAAAAGCTGTACCTGAGACCAAACCCTTCCAGCATCTCTTCTAAAAGCTGTACCTGAGACCAAACCCTTCCAGTATCTCTTCTAAAAAGCTGACCAACCTGAGACCAAACCCTGAGACCAAACCATCTCTTCTAAAAGCTGTACCTGAGACCAAACCCTTCCAGCATCTCTTCTAAAAGCTGTACCTGAGACCAAACCCTTCCAGCATCTCTTCTAAAAGCTGTACCTGAGACCAAACCCTTCCAGTATCTCTTCTAAAAGCTGTACCTGAGACCAAACCCTTCCAGTATCTCTTCTAAAAGCTGTACCTGAGACCAAACCCTTCCAGCATCTCTTCTAAAGACCTGAGACCAAACCCTTCCAGCATCTCTTCTAAAAGCTGTACCTGAGACCAAACCCTTCCAGCATCTCTTCTAAAAGCTGTACCTGAGACCAAACCCTTCCAGTATCTCTTCTAAAAGCTGTACCTGAGACCAAACCCTTCCAGTATCTCTTCTAAAAGCTGTACCTGAGACCAAACCCTTCCAGTATCTCTTCTAAAAAGCTGTACCTGAGACCAAACCCTTCCAGCATCTCTTCTAAAACCCTGTACCTGAGACTGAGACAAACCCTTCCAGTATCTCTTCTAAAAGCTGTACCTGAGACCAAACCCTTCCAGCATCTCTTCTAAAAGCTGTACCTGAGAAAAACCCTTCCAGTATCTCTTCTAAAACCTGAGACCAAACCCTTCCAGCATCTCTTCTAAAAGCTGTACCTGAGACCAAACCCTTCCAGTATCTCTTCTAAAAGCTGTCCTGAGACCAAACCCTTCCAGTGATCTCTTCTAAAAGCTGTACCTGAGACCAAACCCTTCCAGCATCTCTTCTAAAAAGCTTCTAAAACCTGAGACCAAAATCCCTTCTAAAAGCTGTCCTGAGACCAAACCCTTCCAGTATCTCTTCTAAAAGCTGTACCTGAGACCAAACCCTTCCAGTATCTCTTCTAAAAAGCTGTACCTGAGACCAAACCCTTCCAGCATCTCTTCTAAAAGCTGTACCTGAGACCAAACCTGAGACTTCAAACCCTTCCTGAGACCAAATCTCTTCTAAAAAGCTGTACCTGAGACCAAACCCTTCCAGCATCTCTTCTAAAAGCTGTACCTGAGACCAAACCTTCCACTATCTCTCCTAAAAGCTGTACCTGAGACCAAACCCTTCCAGTATCTCTTCATAAAAGCTGTACCTGAGACCAAACCCTTCCAGTATCTCTTCTAAAAGCTGTACCTGAGACCAAACCCTTCCAGTATCTCTTCTAAACCCTTCCAGCATCTCTTCTAAAAGCTGTACCTGAGACCAAACCCTTCCAGTATCTCTTCTAAAAGCTGTACCTGAGACCAAACCCTTCCAGTATCTCTTCTAAAAGCTGTACCTGAGACCAAACCCTTCCAGCATCTCTTCTAAAAGCTGTACCTGAGACAAACCCTTCCAGCATCTCTTCTAAAAGCTGTACCTGAGACCAAACCCTTCCAGTATCTCTTCTAAAAGCTGTACCTGAGACCAAACCCTTCCAGTATCTCTAACTAAACCCTTCCAGCATCTCTTCTAAAAGCTGTACCTGAGACCAAACCCTTCCAGCATCTCTTCTAAAAGCTGTACCTGAGACCAAACCCTTCCAGTATCTCTTCTAAAAGCTGTACCTGAGACCAAACCCTTCCAGTATCTCTTCTAAAAACCTGAGACCAAACCCTGAGACCAAACCCTTCCAAACCCTTCCATCTCTTCTAAAAGCTGTACCTGAGACCAAACCCTTGCACATCTCTTCTAAAAGCTGTACCTGAGACCAAACCCTTCCAGCATCTCTTCTAAAAGCTGTACCTGAGACCAAACCCTTCCAGCATCTCTTCTAAAAAGCTGTACCTGAGACCAAACCCTTCCAGTATCTCTTCTAAAAGCTGTACCTGAGACCAAACCCTTCCAGCATCTCTTCTAAAAGCTGTACCTGAGACCAAACCCTTCATCAGTATCTGAGACCAAACCCTTCCAGCATCTCTTCTAAAAGCTTCTGAGACCTGAAACCCTTCCAGTATCTCTTCTAAAAGCTGTACCTGAGACCAAACCCTTCCAGTATCTCTTCTAAAAGCTGTACCTGAGACCAAACCCTTCCAGCATCTCTTCTAAAAGCTGTACCTGAGACCAAACCCCTTCCAGCATCTCTTCTAAAAGCTGTACCTGAGACCAAACCCTTCCAGCATCTCTTCTAAAAGCTGTACCTGAGACCAAACCCTTCCAGCATCTCTTCTAAAAGCTGTACCTGAGACCAAACCCTTCCAGCATCTCTTCTCTGTACCTGAGACCAAACCCTTCCAGTATCTCTTCTAAAAGCTGTACCTGAGACCAAACCCTTCCAGCATCTCTTCTTAAAAGCTGTACCTGAGACCAAACCCTTCCAGTATCTCTTCTAAAAGCTGTACCTGAGACCAACCCTTCCAGCATCTCAACTAAAAGCTGTACCTGAGATCAAACCCTTCCAGCATCTCTTCTAAAAGCTGTACCTGAGACCAAACCCTTCCAGCATCTCTTCTAAAAGCTGTACCTGAGACCAAACCATTCCACTCTTCTCTTCCAGAAGCTGTACCTGAGACCAAACCCTTCCAGCATCTCTTCTAAAAAGCTGTCTAAACCTGTACCTGACCAAACCCTTCCAGTATCTAAAAGCTGTACCTGAGACCAAAAGCATCTCTTCTAAAAGCTGTACCTGAGACCAAACCCTTCCAGCATCTCTTCTAAAAGCTGTACCTGAGACCAAACCCTTCCAGCATCTCTTCTAAAAGCTGTACCTGAGACCAAACCCTTCCAGCATCTCTTCTAAAAGCTGTACCTGAGACCAAACCCTTCCAGCATCTCTTCTAAAAGCTGTACCTGAGACCAAACCCTTCCAGCATCTCTTCTAAAAGCTGTACCTGAGACCAAACCCTTCCAGCATCTCTTCTAAAAGCTGTACCTGAGACTAAACCCTTCCAACATCTCTTCTAAAAGCTGTACCTGAGACCAAACCCTTCCAGCATCTCTTCTAAAAGCTGTACCTGAGACCAAACCCTTCCAGTATCTCTTCTAAAAGCTGTACCTGAGACCAAACCCTTCCAACATCTCTTCTAAAAGCTGTACCTGAGACCAAACCCTTCCAGCATCTCTTCTAAAAGCTGTACCTGAGACCAAACCCTTCCAGCATCTCTCTTCTAAAAGCTGTACCTGAGACCAAACCCTTCCAGTATCTCTTCTAAAAGCTGGACCTGAGACCAAACCCTTCCAGCATCTCTTCTAAAAGCTGTACCTGAGACCAAACCCTTCCAGTATCTCTTCTAAAAGCTGTACCTGAGACCAAACCCTTCCAGCATCTCTTCTAAAAGCTGTACCTGAGACCAAACCCTTCCAGCATCTCTTCTAAAAGCTGTACCTGAGCATCTCTTCTAAAACCCTTCCAACATCTCTTCTAAAAGCTGTACCTGAGACCAAAACCTTCCAGCATCTCTTCTAAAAGCTGTACCTGAGACCAAACCCTTCCAGCATCTCTTCTAAAAGCTGTACCTGAGACCAAACCCTTCCAGCATCTCTTCTAAAAGCTGTACCTGAGACCAAACCCTTCCAGCATCTCTTCTAAAAGCTGTACCTGAGACCAAAACCCTTCCAGCATCTCTTCTAAAAGCTGTACCTGAGACCAAACCCTTCTCTTCTAAAAGCTGTACCTGAGACCAAACCCTTCCAGTATCTTCTAAAAGCTGTACCTGAGACCAAACCCTTCCAGCATCTCTTCTAAAAGCTGTACCTGAGACCAAACCCTTCCAGTATCTCTTCTAAAAGCTGTACCTGAGACCAAACCCTTCCAGTATCTCTTCTAAAAGCTGTACCTGAGACCAAACCCTTCCAACATCTCTTCTAAAAGCTGACCTGAGACCAAACCCCAGTATCTCTTCTAAAAAGCTGTGAGACCAAATGAGACCAAACCCTTCCAGCATCTCTTCTAAAAGCTGTACCTGAGACCAAAATCTCTTCTAAAAGCTGTACCTGAGACCAAACCCTTCCAGCATCTCTTCTAAAAGCTGTACCTGAGACCAAACCCTTCCAGTATCTTCTAAAAGCTGTACCTGAGACCAAACCCTTCCAACATCTCTTCTAAAAGCTGTACCTGAGACCAAACCCTTCCAGCATCTCTTCTAAAAGCTGTACCTGAGATCAAACCCTTCCAGCATCTCTTCTAAAAGCTGTACCTGAGACCAAACCCTTCCAGTATCTCTTCTAAAAAGCACCTGAGACCAAACCCTTCCAACATCTCTTCTAAAAGCTGTACCTGAGACCAAACCCTTCCAGCATCTCTTCTAAAAGCTGTACCTGAGACCAAACCCTTCCCTTCTAAAAGACTGTACCTTCAAACCCTTCCAAAAGCTGTACCTGAGACCAAACCCTTCCAGTATCTGTGTACCTGAGACCAAACCCCTTCCAAGATCTCTTCTAAAAGCTGTACCTGAGACTAAACCCTTCCAGTATCTCTTCTAAAAGCTGTAAAAAACCCTGTACCTGAGATCTCTTCTAAAACCCTTCCAAACCCTTCCAGTATCTCTTCTAAAAAGCTGTACCTGAGACCAAAACCAGCATCTCTTAAAAGCTGTACCTGAGACCAAACCCTTCCAGTATCTCTTCTAAAAGCTGTACCTGAGACCAAACCCTTCCAACATCTCTTCTAAAAGCTGTACCTGAGACCAAACCCTTCCAACATCTCTTCTAAAAAGCTGTACCCTTCCAACATCTCTTCTTGTACCTGAGACCAAACCCTTCCAGTATCTCTTCTAAAAGCTGTACCTGAGACCAAACCCTTCCATCATCTCTTCTAAAAGCTGTACCTGAGACCAAACCCTTCCAACATCTCTTCTAAAAGCTGTACCTGAGACCAAACCCTTCCAGCATCTCTTCTAAAAGCTGTACCTGAGACCAAACCCTTCCAGATCTATTCTAAAACCCTGTCCCTGCTGTACCTGAGACCAAACCCTTCCAATCTCTTTCTAAAAGCTGTACCTGAGACCAAACCCTTCCAACATCTCTTCTGAAAGCTGTACCTGAGACCAAACCCTTCCAGCATCTCTTCTAAAAGCTGTACCTGAGACCAAACCCTTCCAGTATCTCTTCTAAAAGCTGTACCTGAGACCAAACCCTTCCAGCATCTCTTCTAAAAGCTGTACCTGAGACCAAACCCTTCCAGCATCTCTTCTAAAAGCTGTACCTGAGACCAAACCCTTCCAAAAACATATCTCTTCTAAAAGACCTGAGACCAAACCCTTCCAGCATCTCTTCTAAAAGCTGTACCTGAGACCAAACCCTTCCTAAAAGCTGTACCTGAGACCAAACCCTTCCAGCATCTCTTCTAAAAGCTGTACCTGAGACTAAACCCTTCCAGCATCTCTTCTAAAAGCTGTACCTGAGACCAAACCCTTCCAGTATCTCTTCTAAAAGCTGTACCTGAGACCAAACCCTTCCAGCATCTCTTCTAAAAGCTGTACCTGAGACCAAAAATCTCCCTACCTGAGACCAAAGCAGTATCTCTTCTAAAAGCTGTACCTGAGACCAAACCCTTCCAGCATCTCTTCTAAAAGCTGTACCTGAGACCAAACCCTTCCAGCATCTCTTCTAAAAGCTGTACCTGAGACCAAACCCTTCCAGTATCTCTTCTAAAAGCTGTACCTGAGACCAAACCCTTCCAGCATCTCTTCTAAAAGCTGTACCTGAGACTAAACCCTTCCAGCATCTCTTCTAAAAGCTGTACCTGAGACCAAACCCTTCCAGCATCTCTTCTAAAAGCTGTCCCTGAGACCAAACCCTTCCAGCATCTCTTCTAAAAGCTGTACCTGAGACCAAACCCTTCCAGTATCTCTACTAAAAGCTGTACCTGAGACCAAACCCTTCCAGCATCTCTTCTAAAAGCTGTACCTGAGACCAAACCCTTCCAGTATCTCTACTAAAAGCTGTACCTGAGACCAAACCCTTCCAGCATCTCTTCTAAAAGCTGACCAACCTGAGATCTCTTCTAAACCCTTCCAGCATCTCTTCCAGTATAAAAGCTGTACCTGAGACCAAACCCTTCCAGCATCTCTTCTAAAAGCTGTACCTGAGACCAAACCCTTCCAGCATCTCTTCTAAAAGCTGAGACCAAACCCTTCCAGCATCTCTTCTGAGACCTGAGACCAAACCCTTCCAGCATCTCTTCTAAAAGCTGTACCTGAGACCAAACCCTTCCAGCATCTCTTCTAAAAGCTGTACCTGAGACCAAACCCTTCCAGCATCTCTTCTAAAAGCTGTACCTGAGACTAAACCCTTCCAGCATCTCTTCTAAAAGCTGTACCTGAGACTAAACCCTTCCAGCATCTCTTCTAAAAGCTGTACCTGAGACTAAACCCTTCCAGCATCTCTTCTAAAAGCTGTACCTGAGACTAAACCCTTCCAGTATCTCTTCTATAAGCTGTACCTGAGATTAAACCCTTCCAGTATCTCTTCTAAAAGCTGTACCTGAGATTAAACCCTTCCAGTATCTCTTCTAAAAGCTGTACCTGAGACTAAACCCTTCCAGTATCTCTTCATAAATGCTGCACCTGAGACCATGTCCTTCCAGTATCTCTTCTGAAAGCTGTTCTTGAGACCAAACCCTTCCATTGTCTTTTCATAACCCCATAAAACCTAACAACCCATATCTATGTCCATAAAATCCAGGTGCTGTAGTGACACCTGTGGAACTTCAGGCCTGTTTTAAATTCCACAAATCCAAGGTGTCCAATGATCCCAAATATGGCCTGCTGCATAACAGGGACAAGTGGACAAAGAAATGTTTAAGATCAAGATATTTTCCATTCGATGTATTGCTGTGGCCGTAAAAACATGGCCTCCAGGGTTTGAATATTTCTCTCAATATAATTGTGCTGTTGTGACAGTGAAGTGCTGAAACCATTTGATACATAATTTGTCTGAGAAATTGTCCTACAATATGAAAAAAAATAACTTTTTCTGACCTTGAACCAACATTACAGAAAACTTGGGTGAAAAATTAGTGTAAATGGTTAGCGCTGTACCTGGGCAGGTGGCATGATGTATTGCTCAATGTTGGCTCCTTTTATTTGCTCTGGGCGGAGGCTGTCATCTGCGATGATGATCTTGATGTGTTTGTAAAACTGCCTAATACTTTTGATGAGGGTTCTCACCTCAGGGTACCTCAGGAAGGTCTTCGTTATCACAGTAACTTGAGAGTTGATGTCTGAAATTGTAGAAAGAGAATTAATATTCATGTCTTTGACAACTAAACCTATTTGAAGATCTCAGGCATTTATTCATTGATAATTATGGGAAAGACATGGAATTGCTCTAACACAGAAATAAATACTCCATATGCACTCCATAATTCTATATTTCAAATCAGAATCTATTTGCAGTTTGTAGGTAAACACTCAGCACGAGCACGTTGGTAGTCAGAAAATGGTGAGGATGGCTGTGCGTGTTTGAGCCGTAACTCAAGTCTGCATCAGCTGACTACACTTTAAATTAACAAATCAGTTTAGTCGTAATGTGTCTTATAAGCTTTTTCAAACCGACTAATCCTCCAGTAAAAGTTCACGGCAACTTTGACAAATGCATAATCGAGGTCTTGATTATTGCCAACAAGTCGGTTCTCAGTAGCCCAAACAAACCAATAAACTGAGAGCAATGACGGCCAAGGGGACACTTTCAATATCGCTTCAGCCTATTTGGGAAGCGCAATAACAATAAGTTGCAACCCCCACAGGGCTAGGGGTGCAGGGGGTAGGTAACTGGATGTTTAAAATAGGTAAGAACCGGGAGATGTTTAAGGTGTTGTGAGGTATCGTTCAGGAACCAGTCGCAAGAACACAGGATTGCAGGTAAAGTGATTTTATTGAGCGAGAGGGGTAACCCCCGCAGGGCAGAAGGCAAAGGTACAGAGTCCACAATCCAAAAGTCACAATCCAGGAGGGCAGAAACAGAGTCGAAAACCAGGGCAGCAAACACAGTACTCGTGGTCAGGCAAAAATAGGTTCGGTACACAGGCACAGGTTTGTCAGAGAAGCAAAAACCAAAAACCAGTGGGCGTAATCCAAACCGTTAACAGGGCAGCAATCACAAAAATCGTAGTCGGGCAAAAAAGGGTTCGTAAACACAGATGCGACAATAATCCAAAATGCAGAGCCAAAAATCGTAAGTCGGACGGTCCAGTCAGAAGAGTAACACTATGAGCACAAGGCGAATACGAAAGCAGCACAGGTAAACAAGAGAAACGTTCTGACAAGGAAGTGCTGTGAAAAGACACCTAATATACACTCCTGGGAGATCACATGATACATAGAACACAGGTGCAGGAAATGAGGCTAATTACAAAGGAAGCAAACATGAGGGAGAACCTAATCACATGAAATAGGCAAAAGCCAAAACGTGGACAGGGATCACAAGACAGCCTATAGACAGAACAAACAGATCCGGTTAGGGATTTCTGTGTGCACAGAGTGAGTGGCAGAACAGTGATTAGACAGGTGCAGAGAATCTGCTAGAAGCACAGCAAAGTAAATTGAGTGAAGGCAAGAGGCGGAGACTAGAACAGGGCGAATGCTGAGAGATCGTTAGTCAATTAGTAGAGTGCAGCTATACAATCCCTAGTGCTTGTTAGTAAGTTAGTACTATGTACAATGTTAGTCTTGGTTCGTAATTTAACAAAAACAACAAACTGTTAGTATTGGTTAGTAATCCAGAAAAAGCAAGAAGAAGGAAGTAAACGAGATTGGAAGGAATGGTTGAAAACCAGAATCCATTAAATCACCTGAAAGAGTGGCACGCAATACTGGGGCTGTGAGCAGACAAGAGACAAGAGACCAGACAGGGGGAGACAAAGTGCAATGCATGGTGATAACAAAAACATGGACTGGAGTGTAATTATGGTAAAATGCAAAACATGGAAAAACTAAACTAAGACAATACATGAACAATTCTAAGTCACCAAATCACAATACACATTTCAAAGAATAATCAGACATTGCAGAAATCCAAATCCAAATCAGACAGAACATCAAAACATGGCAAAGCAGATCAGAATCATGACAATCATAGCAGAATCATAACAGATGTAGTGTGATAGAGTACAGTTAATACAAGGGGACAAAGCAGCAACTCAGTGCACAAAGGTTTACTGTGGTGCAGACATAGAATAAAGAAAACAGGAACAAACAAGACAATGCAGACTCTCACAACCAAGGGCGAGGGACGCTGGATGTTGCCAAAAACACAGCAAAAACAAACTAGCTAAGAGAGAGCAATCTAACCTAGTGTATCACGTACACAAACCAAAAGTCTATCTGACTAGCACTATAAATACAGTGGTTGACAGCCACCCCTAAAGGCTCGTGGGTCTATACATCACAAATCCTACGGGCATATGTACAGGAGCCCCCAGTCTTACCTGTCCCAAGCCCTGCAAGTGAACACAAAGCAAACAAAATACACAGTCAAATGAATAAGGGATAACAAAGATGAAATTAACCCCTTTGCGCAGAAGCCAAATTTGGCTATTTATGGGTTACCCAATTTGATGCTGTATAATTCAAGATTTAAGCTTCATAACGAGGACGAGTAGGGCTGGGTTAAAAAAAAAACGATTTTCGGATTCAGATCGGTTTTTTTTTATTTAAATTTTCGGTATCGATTCATTTTATTCAAATATCGATCTTTTATTAGTGCATTTCCATCTTGCTTGTGAATATTCAATAACTGATCCGGGATTGCCATCTAGTGATACAATATTGTTCTGCATGCATAAATTTGCAGCTCCATGCCTGCTGGCGGACACGTCAGCCCAAGGCGCTTAAGATACCCTGCCGAGCACCGTTGTTCTTCTCGAGCACGCCAAATCCAGATAATCCTTAGATGGTGAATTACATTCATATTTTAATTTGTAGCGAGTAGCGAAGTGGCCAGTGTCAAAGTAACAAAGTAAAAGGATACTTTTTATCTTTTAAATGTAGTAGAGTAAAAGTAAAAGTCCCCGTTCAAAAAAAAAAAAAAACTCAAGTACAAATCCTCAAAAAAAAAACTACTTAAATAAAAATAATGAATTTCCCGACGTAAGGTATAATAATAAATTAGTTAATTGCAGGTAGAGGTATTTTGACTACGTGTCATATAAATGTATATCGAGCAGTGTTTCATTGATAGAAAGCGTGCTGCAAATGCGGAACTCCCTGTTGAAGGTAAAAATGTACTGTGATCCGCACGTAACTGCAGTGGACACGACTGGTTACGCACGGAACGGTAAATTGAGGCCGGATTTTCAAGCTACAAGTAATGATGAGAGAACAAAATCAACGTTGGATATAAATTTCGGTATCATATCTTTATTTTAAGCTCAACTACATGTGTTGGGAAATATATTTTCATTAACAGCGTTGGGTGGAAGTTTAGTAATAAAACATGTCCCAATTTTCGTCCACCATTTCAACCAGTTTTCGAATAAAAAATCCAATATTATTTTCTTCGTTGAGTGTATCGTAATATTTATTTCTGTACAGTCGAACATGTCCATGTGGGGTATTTTGGTTTAAATTCAATAACATTTACTGGAAAATGAACTTGCAAAGGGAAGCATGTAATATTGACCCAGTTTCAGAGAAGAATAGTTTACTGACTGTTAAGTCTATGTTGCACTTTATTATGTTGATTGATCAAATGTGTTGGTCAATAAAAAGTATTTTCAGGAAACAAGTTTGGGGTCACTTTTTAGTGTGAACTTTAATATTTTAAATATTGTGCCTAGTTAGAAGGTTTCTTATTAATAATTCAACTGAAAGTATAATTTCTGCCATTAGTTCTCTAAGACTCCCTTTCATATTCAAGCAAAATAGGTACTGTAGCTGAAATATCCTTCAATGAATCGACATTGAATCGAATTGAATCGGAAATCGAATCGAATCAGGACCTTGTGAATCGAAATCGAATCGATTCAGGAAATCAGTGGCAATACCCCGCCCTAAGGACGAGTGTGGCTCAACTCAGAAAAGACACTAACAGCATTTAGAATTACATCGTATTTCAGTTTATTTTCATGATTTTGGTAGAGAAAATGGGCTGCAAACATAAAAAATCTTCATGAGAATTCACCATTGAAACTGTTAAAAAAAATAATTCTGAGGACTGAAAAATGGCTGGGGGTTAAAACAATACATTTCTGGGATAATAAACTCCTAGACCGCAAGTACTCCACATCTGAACATGAAATATTAAATGATCCACTTTTTATAAGCCAAAAAGATAGCTATCCAGGTGGCTCCCCAAACTCCCAGAGCCTTGAAAATGGCGCACTTTCAATTCATAAAATAATCATATTTTTAATGCAAATCAACTTTGTACTCATGCAGTTCAATATGAATGGATGATTTTGTGGTTGAATTTGGCATGTGTTTATCAATATAGGCGCAGCTGGACATCAATGGTCACCACTGGCCTCTCCAAACCAAAAACATGCCTTTTCTCCACGATAAAGTTCAGAGTCTCGTCCATTTATCTACAAAGCCGCATCAGCAAGCACACATACTCATTAGAGGAACTGCATATTTTACGGTCAGAATGTTCACGCAGGTGGAAAGCTTGCTGTTTACAATTCCGATCATCCCAGCGAAATGCAAGCTTGTAACCCTCTATGGAACAAGTATAACTCAGGTCACAGTAATAGCTGTTCGCACTTTAAAACAGCGAAAATGCAAGGTATTCCGTTTCATTAAATGTGGTATAGATTCTAAAACTGATCACCTAGTTAAGAAAAATGCCAGCACACTGCAGTATTGACTACTCTTTTGTTACCCAGTGTGACAAACTAGCTCTGTGATCACGGTGGTAAACCAAAAATAAGAAATAGCTGGCTGGTTAGCTAGCAGGCTAAAACTAAGATAAAGCTACACCATACAAAGACAGCTTTACTCACTTTTGAATAGAATTATTGAGCTGCTCCTCAAAAGTATCAATGCTGTCAGCCCTCCTGTCTGTTCCATTCAGAATAACTGCTATTTTCCATCTCAGAATCACGAAGATGATGTCCTAATGAACTTGCTTCAGTATGTCTCAGACTTCCGTAATCGTCTCTCTAAGGCTTGTGACTTTGCTAAGGCTAATCTCAAAGAAGCTCAGGGCAAAATGAAAGCCAGATATGACCTTCATTCCCAAGATAGATGTTTTAAAGTTGGTGAGTCCTGGCGCTCTTGCCAGTTCCTGGAAACCCTCTAAGAGCCCGATATTTCGGCCCTTACACTGTCCTCAAAAAGGTCAGTGATCTAAATTACATCATTTTAACCCCTGGAAGGAGGAAACAAAAACAAATGTGTCACATCAACATGCTGAAAGAATACATTAACAGAGACACTCAGCAAAAGCCAGTCAATGTGGTAAATACGATTGAACTGGAAAATTCTGAAGAAGACTGTGACTGCCCCTTGGATAATGAACCAGGTCCAGCCAAACTTGAAAATTCAGACATTCTTCAAAATATTGACAGCAATTTGTCCCACCTGGACCCGTTTCAACAACAACAGCTAAAGCAGCTTATATTTGAATATAGTCACATATTCCCTGACGTTCCATCAAGGACTGATATGGTTTGCCATGATGTCATCCTACGGGATGATGCCAAGCCTGTAAAACAGCATCCTTACAGAATGGATCCGGAGAAGCAGAAATGCCTTGAACGGGAGGTCGGATGCCTGCTTGAAGATGACTTTGTTGAACCAAGTAAAAGTGACTTTTGTAAAGCTACAGTTGTTTACTTAGGTCATATTGTAGGACAGGGTCAAGTCAAACCAATTGATGCAAAAGTAAAAGTTATCACTGAATTTCCTGAGCCTACAACTTAAAGACAACTAATGAGATTTCTAGGGATGGCTGGCTACTACAGAAAATTCTGTAAAAATTTCTCCACCATTTCTGAACCTTTGACAAATTTACTGAAGAAAAATGCAAAATTTGTTTGGGATGAAAAATGTCAAAATTCATTTGACCAACTGAAAGCTATCCTCAAAAACGCACCAGTTCTCTTATCTCCTAATTTCAAAAAGGAGTTCAAGTTAGCTGTTGATGCCAGTGATATTGGTGCAGGCACAGTTTTACTGCAAGAAGACACTGCTGGAGTAGATCATCCTGTTTGTTACTTTTCCAAAAAGTTTGATAAACATCAGAAAAACTATTCAACAATTGAAAAAGAATGTTTGGCACTTGTTTTGGCTTTACAACATTTTGAAGTCTATTTGACTTGCTCATCTACTTCCATCAAGGTCTTCAGTGATCACAATCCCCTCACATTCTTGCATAAGATCAAAAACAAGAATCAAAGATTACTGAGATGGAGTTTACTTTTGCAAGAGTATGATTTGGATATTTCACACATCAGGGGAAAAGATAATGTTATTCCAGATGCACTTTCTCGCATGTAATTTTACTTCTCTATTTGATTATGAAAAATGTAAATTTTTCTTTTCTATTGGATTGTGAAAATTGCACTGGTTGTTATATATATGATTGTTATAATGATCAATGATACTTTTGTAAGTAAGTAAGTAGGTAAAATTTATTTACTATAGCACCTTTCACAGAGGACATAAAACTCACAAGGTGCTTCACAGTATAAAAAACATGCAAAAAACACAATCAATAAAATACAAGCAATAATAAATATATACAATAAATATACAAATACAAAAGACACACTGTAAAATCACAACACAAAAACAACAGTACAAAAAACCAGTGCAAAGATTGCTTGATTGAGAAATACACTAAAAAGGCTGCCTCGTTTGGGTCTTCAAATTAGTTTTGAAGGCCTCAATGGATGTGGCAGTCCTCAAAGTCAGCGGGAGGGCATTCCACAGCCTGGGAGCGACGGCCTGGAAAGCCCTGTCCCCTTTGGTGGATTTTTTAGTGTGGGGGACAATTAAAAGGCTGAGGTCCGCTGATCTCAATGCCCTGGTTGGGACATGAGGCTTAGGCAACTCAGCAATGTAGGTGGGTGCCTGGCATGTAGGGACCGATAAGTTAAAAGTAAAACTTTAAAATGAATTCCTAGATTCACAGGTAGCCAATGCAGGGAAGCCAAAACGGGAGTAATATGTTCGAACTTTCTCGTTTTGGTTAAAAGTCTAGCAGCGGCGTTCTGCACGAGCTGCAGACGGTCAATGGAAGCCTTGCTGAGGCATGTAAAAAGAGCGTTGCAGTAATCAAGCCTTGACGAGATAAAGGCTTGAATAATCATTTCAAGTTCAGGTTTAGATATAATATGTCTGAGTTTGGCAATATTGCGTAGGTGGAAGTAGCATGTACGGGTTAGTGCCCTAACGTGGCAGTCCAGGTTTATGGCCTGATTTAAAACAACTCCCAGATTTCGTAGATTAGAGCGCACATTATGGCCAAGAGACCCAATACAGCTACCCAACTCAGCAGCAGTATTATTTGGAGCGACGATAAGAACTTCCGTCTTGGCTGTGTTTAACTGCAAATAATTACAAGACATCCATTCCTTAATGGCTGCCATACAATCGAGTAAAACATCAAAACCATCAGGGCTAGCAGGATTAAAAGAAAAGTATAGCTGTAAATCATCTGTGTACAGATGGTACGAGATTCCCTTGAACCTGCCAGTGATATGGCTCAGAGGTAAAATATACAGAATAAAAAGAATAGGACCCAGAACCGAACCCTGCGGTACTCCACAAGAAAGGGGCGCAGTCTCTGACACAAAAGATTCAACAGCCACAGAGAAGCACCGATTCGATAAATAAGAGGCAAACCAGTCAAGAGCACAACCTGAAATGCCTGCACTATCTCTGAGCCTGCCTAACAAAATATGATGATCTACTGTATCGAAAGTGGTAGTTAGATCAAGCAGCACTAGAATTGTGCATTTACCAGCGTCAGAAGCCATCATAATATCATTAGATACTCTAAGTAGAGCCGTTTCTGTAGAATGCTGGTGTCGATAGCCAGACTGAAATTTGTTGAAAATGCCATTTCCATTTAAAACAGTGGTTTGTATAAAGTTCAAGATTATACTGATTATAAAACTGTGTTAATTTTAACAAAAGAAAGCTTTTAGCAAAGCTTTCTTTTCTTAAAGAGGGGAGGTGTTATGTATGAGTATTTTATGTACAGCGTTATATTTCATTTGTAAATGGAGATTTGTTACATGCTGTTTTTGCTGCTTTGCTGGTCAGCTATTTATTTTGTTCATCAGCACCCTCTGGTGGTGTGTCTGTAGCAAAACATGATCTGATGCAATACCCCCTCCTTTGTGATGAAATAGACTAGTGCTTTCTAGAAGCTTCTGGCATCTTCCTGCCTGGAGGGGGCGGGGTTACCCAGGAATCCTGTAGATCTTTCCAGAATGTTGCTAGTATATATAAATGCTGTGATTTTGGTCAGTGGGGGCAGAGTTTTTGTTTTGGCAATAGAGTTACATAGTGGCATTAGAGTGTTATTATAAGATTAAACAGTGGATTATTTGTAGAAGTTTTTTTTATCAGTGAAGAATAAATTTGTTTAAGTTGTCATTGCAGGTTTTCTTTGTTGTGATTTTTAAGTCATAACAGTGTTCAATGTGAGTAATGTTCTGAGAGATTATAGTTGGGCATACCAATATGGCGGCACGGTTACTTCAAAATTATGATGTCATCAGCTATCCAGTTATTCTATATAGATCAGTGGATAATATACTGAATTAATTTACTAAGCAAATTGGCTTCCAATAAGTTGCGTTGCCATTAAGAATTATGACATAGCCTACAGCTTTGCTTCAGTGAAGAAGGCTACAATGAGATCGCATGGACAGTAATTAAGTGAAATTTCTCGTTTCTTGTTTAATTAGATCATTGTCGTTCATGCAATCTCATATTATAGCCTTCCTACAACTTTCCCAGAAGCCGAACTGCAAAGACCTAATGAATTACTTTCCTACCTTGAAAATTCTTGGCATGACATGCATATTTAATGATTTTGAATGCATGCCATGTGTCGAACTTTCAGGATGCACCAATATCCAATTCACTTAATTATAGAATCACCAACGCTTTGACATACGGAGCGTTGGTAATTTCATAAATTAATTATAATTGCTTCGCGTGACAACCAGTGTGCAACTAAGCTTCCCTGCAAATGCAACCTATTCTTTTGAATGCTGAAAACATTATGAATAAGTGCAATCATAAAATAAATTAGGTTGCACTGCTTAAAAAAAATTCCAAGACCAGGAAATGGAATTCAGAGAAATCACTGAGTTAATTAATTATTTTTTATTATTTCATTTTTTTTCTTCCATCCAATATCACTATTTAGTCTGTTGTCATTGTTATCTTTCAGTGATCTGTCACTGAAATATTGGTCTTCATTATTCATTATTCAGTAAATAAATTGTGTGATTATTGATTAAGCGATCTTAAACAGGGTCAGCTTGACAGCAATAATGCGATTAAGGGTCAGAGACTCACAGCATGTCATTTGAAAATCCCGTAACGCCAGCGTTACCGCCAGGGGGACATTGGGCTTTAGATAGCATAGACTGTACAAAAATATGGACACAGCACAGTCTGAAAAGTGTAGCCAATGTGGAAGTCTCTTAAAATTGCATTATATTTAATGGCCAGCAGATGGCGACGTCGGTGGTTGCAGAAAGAAGTTCAATGCTGTGGAAGTCTATGAGAAAATGACTTCCCCACCTGATTTATTATTTCAATAATGATTTTCCACATTATTTTATGGTATCTATAGCAAGTTTCAAGTCTCCTTCAATATATCTGTTATGATTCTGTCAGTTTGCCATGTCTGTTCTGTTTTGCCATGTTCTGTTTAGTTTGTTCCATGCCATGTTTTGTTTCTGCCATGTTTTGCCATTACCCATATTTCTGTATATAGTCCGGTTCATGTTTTCCACAATGCCCTTCTTTGCACTTTGTCTCCCCTGTCTGGTCTTTTGTTACTACAGCTCATTCCCCAGTCCTCCGTGTCACATGCTTAGGTGATTTAATGGTTTCTGGGTTTCCACCATTCCTTCTAGTCTCATTTGCTTCCTTCACCTTACTTTGCTATTTTACTAACCCATACTAACAGTTTATTATTTTGTTAAGATACTAACCAAGACTAACATTGTATATAATACTAACTTACTAATGAGCACCAGGGATTGTATAGCTGCACTTACTAATTGATTAACAAGCTCTCAGCACTCGCCCTATTCTCGTCTCCGCCTCTGGCCTTCACTTAGTCTTTGCTGCAATTCAGCGGATCCTCCGCACCTGCTCCACTCTGTCCTGCCTCTCATTATCTGTGCACGTTAGAACTCCCTAACCGGAGCTGTATGTTTTGTGATAGGATTGTCTCGTGATCCCTGTCCGCGTTTTGGCAGTTGCCTCTTTCATGTGATTAGGTTCTCCCTCTTGTTCCCTCCTTTGTAATCAGTCTGACTTCTTGCACTTGTGTCTTGTTAAGCATGTGACTTCCCTTCTGTGTATTTAAACAGTCTTCTCACAGCAGTTCCCTGTCAGAACGTTCTCCTTTGTCTGCTTGTGCCACGCTTCTCTCGCCTTGTTTTCATCGTGATTACCTTTCTGACTGGACCGTCCTTGTTTTTTCGATTTTTGCCTATTCCCTGTACTTTGCCACATTCTCAGTGTATCGAACCTCTTTTGTCTGACTACGATTTTTGTTATTGGTGCCTTGTTTACGGTTCTGGATTTCGCCCTTTGGATTCTGATTTTTGGATTGTGGACATTGTACCGTTGCCTGCTCTGTTGGGGGTTTCCCCCCTTCAGAAATAAAGCCTCCATTTTTGCATTCACTGGTTCTCGCTTCTGGTTCCTGGCGTAATCCTCACATTACGTTCTGACCAGCATGGAGCCAGCGAGCAACCAGCCACTGCAGGCTGCTGTGAGAGAGCAAGGAGCCCAGCTGGAATTTCAAGAGCGCCAGCTTCGTGCACTTATGCAGCACATGCAGACCATGAGCCTCCAGATGGCGGACTTCACTCGTTCGTTGCAAGATTCGCAACCCCAACATGCTCCCCAGCCCACTATCAATGCCACGCCTGCTCCTGCACCTATGCCTGCTTCCGCTCCTCCGATGCCTGTCTGCGAACCACGTCTGCCACCCCCTGAAAGTAATACAGCGGCAACCCTGGCTCATGTCGTGCATTCCTGACCCAATGTGATCTCATATTCAGTTTACAGCCCTCCTCCTTTCCCACTGAACGTGCTCGTGTCGCGTTTATCATCACGCAGCTCACGGGAAGAGCCAAACAGTGGGCTACTGCAGCATGGGTGGCGGATTTGCCCTGCGTCCAGTCCTCAAGCCTTCTGGGAGAGGAGATGAGGCGAATCTTCGACCGCACCAAGCTGGGTCACGAGGCAGGGCGGGAGATCCTACGCATTCGCCAGGGGGGCCGTTCAGTGGCTGACTACGCCATTGATTTCCAGAATCTGGCGACCATCAGTAGGTGGGGGGCGAAGAGCTCTGTCACGACGCCTTTTTTTAATGGCCTCTCTGAGAGAATTAAGGGGGCGAGCTTGTTCCCCCCTGAGTTACCAGAGGGGTTAGATGATCTGATCGACCTGGCAATACGGGTGGACTCCCGATTGGAGGAACGTAGGCGATCCGTTCCTCGCAGCCGACCTGCCTACCTCTTTCAGGCGACACCGCCTCTACCACCACCTGCTGGAGACAGACCTTCCCCAGAAGCTGAACCAATGCAACTTGGGCGTGCTCGCATTCCTGATGAGGAAAGAAACCGCCGACGCAGAGAAGGGGCCTGCTTCTATTGTGGCAAAGGGGGACATCACATCGCGCATTGTCCCAGTAAGAGGCCACACCCTGGTTCAGGGGAAGGAGCGGTGGTGGGCGTTACTCCAGTAGATGAGTCTACAAGAAGTCGCACCTGTTTTCCCGTGGTGCTGGAGTGGGATGGAGGGAGCAGGTCTACCAAGGCTCTCATTGATTCCGGAGCAGAGGAGAGCTTCATAGACGTTGGTTTGGCCCAGAGTTGGGGAGTTCCGGTGGAGAAGATCTCCCCGGGTCGGGTAGCCAACTCACTGAGTGGTCAGAGGATCGCTCAGATCACCCATGTTACCAACCTCATCAAGCTCAAGATCTCCGGCAACCATCATGAAATCATCAGGCTCTACCTCCTCCGGTCTCCCCATACTCCGATTGTTCTGGGTCACCCGTGGATGGCTAAACACCTCCCAGACATTGACTGGCGGAGACATGAGATTAAGGGTTGGAGCCCTAGCTGCTCGCTCTCATGTCTCCACAACGCTCAAGACCCACAAACTGCCTCCCCCTCCTGAGGAGATCCCTGATTTGGACAAGGTTCGGCGGAGTTCCATGACCTCAAAGAGTTTTTTCCAAGTCTCGTGCTACCAGTTTGCCTCCACACCGCCCCTACGACTGCGCCATTGACCTAAAGCCAGGTACCATGCCCCCTAAAGGCTGATTGTATTCACTATCACGCTCCGAGAACCAAGCCATGGAGAAATACCTCTCTGAGTCTCTAGCCGCTGGAATAATTCGGCCATCCTCTTCCCCTGCTGGAGCTGGTTTTTTTTTTTTTGTGGCCAAGAAGGACGGTTCGCTGAGACCCTGTATCGACTATCGTGGACTCAATGAAATCACGGTCAAGAACAGGTACCCTCTCCCCCTCATGAACACAGCTTTTGACCTATTACAAGGAGCTAAAGTGTTCACTAAATTAGACCTACGCAATGCCTACCACCTGGTGCGTATACGTGAGGGGAATGAGTGGAAAACAGCCTTTAACACTCCTACTGGGCACTGGGAGTATTTGGTTCTCCCCTTCGGCCTTACCAACGCCCCAGCTGTTTTTCAGAATCTTGTTAATGATGTGTTAAGAGATATGATCAACAAATTTGTATTTGTCTATCTTGACGACATTTTGATTTTTTTCAGAATCACAGGAGGAGCATGTCAAACATGTCCGACAGGTTCTTCGTCATCTCCTGGAGAACCGACTCTTCGTTAAAGGCAGAGAAATGTGAGTTTTTGTTGAGTCCACTTTTTTTGGGATACATTATTTCTCCAGGCACCATACGGATGGACCCAGTCAAAGTAGAGGCCGTCACCAACAGGCCCGACCTGAAGACCGTAAGTCACTCCAACGTTTCCTGGGTTTTGCTAACTTCTATCGCCATTTCATTAGAAATTATAGTTCTGTGGCCTCACCCCTCACTGCTCTCACCTCCACCAAAACAAAGTTCTGTTGGTCAGAGAAAGCTGAAAAAAGCCTTTTTGTGAGCTCAAGTCACGTTTTACGGCTGCACCCATCCTCACCATTCCTAACCCTGAACTCCAATTCATCGTTGAAGTGGATGCTTCTAATGTAGGAGTTGGTGCCATCCTGTCCCAAAGGTCTGCTGAGGATGGTAAGATCCACCCGTCTTTTTTTTTTCTCTTGTCGCCTCAGCCCTGCAGAAAGAAACTATGACATCGGTAACCGGGAGCTGCTGGCGGTTAAATTGGCACTGGAGGAATGGAGGCAGTGGCTGGAGGGGGCTGAGGTTCCTTTCATTGTTTGGACCGACCATAAGAATTTGGAGTACCTGCAGACGGCCAAGAGGTTGAACCCACGCCAAGCCAGGTGGGCTTTATTTTTCTCACGTTTTAACTTTCACCTTGCCTACAGACCTGGAAGTAAGAATGTCAAGCCCGATGCCTTGTCACGATGCTTTGAAATTAAAGATGAGGAACCCTGCCAAGATACTATCTTACCCAAAGAAGCCTTTGTGAACGCGAACTGTTTAGAGAATGAGAGGGAAGTCAGGGAAGCCCAAGTTAATTCAGCTGCCCCCAGTGCATGTCCCACTAACTGTCTCTATGTTCCAGCCAACCTGCGATCCCGAGTCCTGGAGTGGGGGCACTCTTCCAATCTTTCCTGTCATCCAGGAGTCCGCCGTACCAAAGACTTTATCGCACGAAGATTCTGGTGGACAGAAATGTCACAGGACGTTCAGAGTTTTGTGGCGGCCTGCTCGGTCTGTGCCCAAGCTAAAGCATCCCATCAACCCCCTCACGGTTTGCTTCAACCCCTACACACACCACATCGCCCCTGGTCCCATATTGCTTTAGATTTCATCACTGGCCTTCCCCCTTCCAATCACTACACTACCATCCTCACCATCGTTGATAGATTTTCTAAAGCTGTTCACTTAGTTCCCCTCACGAAGCTCCCCTCTGCCCAAGAAACTGCCAACCTCATTATTCAACACGTCATCAGACTTCACGGAATCCCCACTGATATCACTTCTGATCGCGGTCCCCAATTCACTGCCCTGTTTTGGAAGTCATTTTGTAAATCACTTGGTACCTCTGTCAGTTTGTCTTCAGGTTTCCATCCCCAGACCAATGGCCAGACCGAGCGGGCTAACCAGTGTGTTGAAACTGTCTTAAGATGTTTATGCTTAAAGAACCCCTCCTCCTGGAGTCATCAGTTGCCATGGGCAGAATACGCTATGAACAGTCACACCTCTGCTGCTTCCGGTATCTCTCCCTTCAAGGCCTGCCTAGGTTACCAGCCCCCTTTGTTCCCGTGTCAGGAGGAGGAGGTAGCCGTTCCTTCAGCAGAGAGTTAAATGCGCCACTGCAGGCGCACATGGAGGGCCACCCGTCAGGCATTGCTCAGGTCGGTCGCCAGGATGAAGGCTCAGGCGGACAAGAAGCGCACTGCTGCCCCTTCTTACCGGTCTGGGCAGCGCGTCTGGCTTTCCTCCAGAGACATTCCCCTCCGAGGTAATGGGGGCAAATTATTCCCTAAGTTCCTGGGCCCCTTTACTATAGAGAAAGATTTAAGTCCCACTGCTGTTCGCCTCCGTCTGCCCCTGTCCATGCGACGTGTCCACCCTACCTTTCATGTGTCCCAAATCAAGCCCACAGTTACCCACCCCCTGTCCTCTGGACCTGATCCCCCACCACCCGCCCGGATCATCGATGGAGGCGAAGCCTTCATGGTCCGAGCCCTCCTGGACTGCCGTCGGCGAGGTTGGGGACTTCAGTACCTCGTCGACTGGGAGGGCTACGGACCAGAGCATCGCAGTTGGGTGCCGTCCAGGCACATCTTGGAAAAGACTTTAATAAGGGACTTTCATGCTGCTCATCCCAGGCCTACGGGTTGAACGCCAGGAGGCGTTCGTAGGGAGGGGGGTACTGTTATGATTCTGTCAGTTTGCCATGTCTGTTCTGTTTTGCCATGTTCTGTTTAGTTTGTTCCATGCCATGTTTTGTTTCTGCCATGTTTTGCCATTACCCATATTTCTGTATATAGTCCGGTTCATGTTTTCCACCATGCCCTTGTTTGCACTTTGTCTCCCCTGTCTGGTCTTTTTTGTTACTACAGCTCATTCCCCAGTCCTCCGTGTCACATGCTTAGGTGATTTAATGGTTTCTGGGTTTCCACCATTCCTTCTAGTCTCGGGGAAGACATTTGCAGGTTCCTTCACCTTACTTTTGCTATTTTACTAACCCATACTAACAGTTTATTATTTTGTTAAGATACTAACCAAGACTAACATTGTATATAATACTAACTTACTACGAGCACCAGGGATTGTATAGCTGCACTTACTAATTGATTAACAAGCTCAGCACTTTTCGCCCCTATTCTAGTCTCCGCCTCTTGCCTTCACTTAGTCTTTGCTGCAATTCAGCGGATCCTCCGCACCTGCTCCACTCTGTCCTGCCTCTCATTGTCTGTGCACGTTAGAACTCCCTAACCGGAGCTGTATGTTTTGTCATAGGATTGTCTCGTGATCCCTGTCCGCGTTTTGGCAGTTGCCTCTTTCATGTGATTAGGTTCTCCCTCTTGTTCCCTCCTTTGTAATCAGTCTGACTTCTTGCACTTGTGTCTTGTTAAGCATGTGACTTCCCTTCTGTGTATTTAAACAGTCTTCTCACAGCAGTTCCCCGTCAGAACGTTCTCCTTTGTCTGCTTGTGCCTTCTCTCGCCTTTTGTTTTCATCGTGATTACCTTTCTGACTGGACCGTCCTTGTTTTTTTCGATTTTTGCCTATTCCTGTACTTTGCCACATTCTCAGTGTATCGAACCTCTTTTTTGTCTGACTACGATTTTTTGTTATTGGTGCCCTGTTTACGGTTCTGGATTTCGCCCTTTGGATTCAGATTTTTGGATTGTGGACATTGTACCGTTGCCTGCTCTGTTGGGGGTTTCCCCCCTTCAGAAATAAAGCCTCCATTTTTGCATTCACTGGTTCTCGCTTCTGGTTCCTGGCGTAATCCTCACAATATCATGATGCTCATTTTCGTAAATTATGGTCAAATAGACTAGAATAAAGGATAAAGCCAGAATATGCTTTAGGGGCGTGGCTATCCTCTGGTCCTCGTCAGATACGGTCAGATCCACCCATAGATCCACCCCTCGCTCCTCCCTCGATCTTCAATTCACGCCCTTGTCTAATTGGAATCACATCCGGTCTCAAAATGTTCAATGTTCAAATTGCCAAAATCGAGGCTTCCTAAATGGTATGCTGAAACCACTGGGTGATGTCATGGTTGCTTCGTCCATCTTTTTATACAGTCTATGTTGGGGAGTTAAAATCCAAAGACTGCAATTGTGATTTGAACAAAACCAGCATACACAGGGGGCGCCAGGACATGTTTGCCCATGATCACACAAATGAAATACGCTAGTGGCCAATGTCTTGGCAGGGTAGTAAGCTTCGATATCGACAGTTCTTAACCAAATTTAAATTCATGGCTCTTAACTGCAGTTCTTAACCAAATTTCAGTAGTTTCAGCAATCTTCTCAGTGATTTTCTTTGCCTGATGTTGGTCAATAATTTGACCCTTTTGAAACAGTTTGGCGAACCGGGGCGTGGCCACGCCCCTCCGCCATTTCAGCACGCCCAGAACAGCCAATTCTCCTCCCCCTCGCTGCAGAACAGAACTTCAGCACCCTGGACAGCGGCGGGAGAGCCAACCTCCGTTCAGCACGACCCAGACATGCGTGTTGCTGGACAGTCGTTCAGCACGCCCCAGACATGCGTGTTGCTGGACAGTCGTTCAGCCCGACCCAGACATGCGTGTTGCTGGACAGTCGTTCAGCACGACCCAGACATGCGTGTTGCTGGACAGTCGTTCAGCACGACCCAGACATGCGTGTTGCTGGACAGTCGTTCAGCACGACCCAAACATGCGTGTTGCTGGACAGTCGTTCAGCATGACCCAGACGTGTGTTGCTGGACAGTCGTTCAGCACAACCCAGACATGCGTGTTGCTGGACAGTCGTTCAGCACGACCCAGACATGTGTGTTGCTGGACAGTCGTTCAGCACGACCCAGACGTGTGTTGCTGGACAGTTCCCATCAGCTGTGAGTTGTAAGGCTAGTCGGGCCTGGCAAAAGAGCTCACGAGGGGACACAGATACGGCCCATGATAATTATTGCTGATCACAGTTAAAAAGGGAGAACCGAGCAGTTGTGGGGAGGTGGGCGAGGAGTGCGGACATAAAACTTGTATCTAACCATGCTTGCTTTTTTTCTCCCTTAAAGGGATAGTTCGGATTTTTTGACATGAAGTTGTACAAAAAACTCTATAGCAGTGTAGTACATGAGACGTAATTTTTTTTGTTAACGTGTCCCGTGAGCGGAGTTCCAGCATCCTAAGTAGTTTTGGATAGTTTGCTGGGGTCACAAAAAAAAAAGTTTTGTTTCCCAAAACAACACGTTTAAAAGAGTTATATATTTCTGTCACAAATCCATGGTCAGTGAATAACACACTTCACAATAACTTTGCACTATTTGTCTCTCCCCCGGTATCATGGCCTGCATGCCATCACCTACAGTACCAGTCAAAAGTTTGGACACACTTAGCTAATGCAGAGCACTCTATTTTTAGAGAAATTTAAATGGCTTAACTTCTCTACAGAATCTCAAATAGAATCTTATGAGAGGGAAACTGTCAAAAGTTAGAAGAGAATAATTCATTATTGAATAGTGTCCAAAATTTTGGAATTCTCAAAGAAGGCATATCTTGCAAAGTAAACAAACAAGCTCCTTCCATTTTCCAACGGCCGAATTAAAGTCAAGTTGTTTTGGGACTTATTGCTCAAAAAGGCCCACGAAAAGCTCACCACAAGTGCACCACATCTTTGGGAAGTTAGACAGCTGTGTAGCTGCAAACTGATCATAGCCATATGACTGTCCTTGTTGGGGTTAAAAAATGTGAGTATGCTCAGCAAATATGACAACAAACGCTGGTTAGTTTGATGGATTTAAGAATGAGATTTTTTTTTTTGCAAAATAAAGGGTGCTTCTTTCTCACAGTGTGCTTTAACAAAATGCAGGGTTAAAAAAACTGAGCAGACATTTCCTTGGTACCAAATTTTGTCAAGGCCTCCACCATCATAGTAAGCTGAAAATTAAAATATTCTGTTGGGAAAATATTGTTTTATGTACAGTTTTTTGTTATCAGTGAGGCTTCTGCATACATGTTTTTATCTCGTGTGAAAAATGGATAGTCTCATGGATATCCTTTAAAATGCTGTCTGGGGAGTAGATTATCAAGACAAACAAAATAATGTAGTTATTAATAATAGGCTTTATCTCTCCACAAAATCATTACAGACCTCGTGCACTACATATAGTACACTGCTCTATAACCACGAGTCCATTTATATAATACTTATGGCTTCATATCTTTAGATATGGTAAGAATTAAAATGCATCACAGCTCTGTAAAATTTATCTAAATAACTTGCGTGGGATATGTCTTTGATCCGGTCGCTATTGAATAACTTGTCAAATTTGGAGTGACAAGTTTCAACCACCTGCTCAGAGAATCAACCCAAAGGCCTGTTGTGGTGCTCAGTGAACTCTGGAACATGGCGAATCATGATGTGGACCTTGCTGGTGACTAAAATGTTCAAACCCTTGTATGTCCTGTCAAATCTGGCCACCTTTTCCTTGTACAATGGGTCCAAGGTGAAACCTAGACATGCACTCATGGCGCTAGCGACAAACTCGTATAAATGAGAACATGATAAGTTGTGGGAAGCTGGGAAGGACAGGCCTTCTGATCTTTATACTCTACCAAGAGTAGAGGATTTGCTATTTGATTGCCAAACTGTTCCTTCTTACGGCTGAAATCTGCAAAGCTGATCCAAACGGGTGTAAGGTACCTTTTCAAGGAAATGTTTTTGGGGAAAAGATTATGATTGCTGATATAAATGCCCCTCCAAAATCTCCTCCACAGTTTTTCAGCCAGTTAAGCAAGCCTGATCTCAGATGAACAATTCCCAATCGCCATCACTGGGCAAGATCAAAATTAATCTCTCGGTGAAATGGACTGATATCACAAAAGGATTCCATTTTGAGTGCTTCCTTTTCTTTTTTTGTTGTTTTTGTTGCCTCGCAATCCAGCCGTCCTCGTCAGTGTCTCCTTCAGTTGGCCCTTATTAGTTCTCTTTATTTGATTATTGTCTCATGTTTCCCGTTTCCTCTGTGCTCCCACTTTCATCTGTTCCCTATTGTCAATTGTTGTATGCATATAAGTTCCTGCTCTTTGTCTTCCCTTTGCAGGATTGTTCCTCTCCATTCTACGTCAGTTCAACCAACAAAAATCTTCTGTTTTTGGTAAAAGTAAAATTAAGGAAACCAAGTAACTATTAGATATTACCCTGTGCTAGCTGGTCCTAGAGTGGCAAGTCCTTCAGTTCCTCAAAGATATGGGGTTTGACAGTGTGCACAGTCCAGAATGCCCTGTTATCCTCAGACTGCCTTCCCGGTGCTGGCCTTGAACCTGCATCAGATCGGGACTTTCCTTATACTTATTCTCGATCCTGTTTGCCCCTCACCTCACTCAGTCTGTTCCTGACCGCTCTTACTGCCCTGAGCCCTTTGAGTTTTTATCCTCTGTTTGTGCAGCTGCAGCTTCAAATTCATTACTAAACATTCTCAAGAAGCTTTTCTGTGGATCTGCTCCTGGGTCCTTTTCTGCTGCTCATAACAAAAAGGCAAAGAAGCAATAAAAGGACTGGTACTATTCATAAAATTATCAATGACTTTGGCCTGGTTGACATCTGGCACTTACTGCGACCAACTTCAAGGGATACACATTTTATTATACACCTCATGACTGCTTAAAAATTTACTGCTTTCCAATTTCTGCCAACACAGTAGGATCGGTGGAAATCTGCCTTATTGACTCCGAACATTCTGGTCATGTGGTTATTTTTATGGATTATTTCTATGCACAGATATGGTGGGAATTATTGCTATTTGTACAATGAATGACATAATTGGTGTGAATCCTTCAGCGGTATGGGAACATACAAAAGCTTATCTAAAAGGGTAATTTATATCATAAAGCAGTGCAAAATAGAAGAAACTCACTAAAGACACATTCAAAGACACATTCAATTTCAAATATTTGACTTGGAGAAAGAACATAAAAATGTTAAAATAAAAAGTGCCAAAAACAAACTGGATGCAGCCAAAACAGCGCTTAATACAATACTTTCACAGAAAGCTGTAAATAATCTGTTTCATTGGAAACAAGTGAGGGAGGTTTTTTCAAACATAATTAACAGACAGTTAAAAGAGGTCAATGCAATGATTATTAGTCATTGTAATGAGACACGTCAGGTTCAGTTTAAAAGTACGCACAGGTTACACTTCATACCTTTTGCAAAAGGTTCGCTTCTCTCATGCCCACACTTCCTACAGCAATCACTGCCCTCAGACTAAGGCCTCCTCCACGCGAATACAGCTGCTTTTCTAAACAGATATTTTCCCCCCATCATTTAAAAAAAATAATCTGTCCACGTGACCTGGTTTTATGCAGAAATGAGCACGAAGGCTCAAATCAAGTATGCCTTGCCAATGGGTGGCGATAAAGTCTACATAACAATATTTGTATTACTGGATAAGAACAGTAACCAAAGCAACAGTGGGAATGTTTGAATTGAGTCGTGTCACAACCTTTTCCCAAATGCCAAAAGCCCCGTTTTACATGTCCACAAGCAAACACAGAAGCAGGATTACTAAAAAAATCTTCACTTTAGAGAGCGTTTTTAAATAATCTCTGTTTTAGAGACCAAAAACACAGTTTCCCTGTGGATGAAAATGCAAAGCAAAAGCAAATTTTTCAAAAATACCTGGGTACAAGTGGGCAGTGCCTTAGTAATGACACCAGTGCACATTAGTTGATTTATTTCTAATTTAATAAGATATGAAATAAGTATTTTTTTTTTTTTAAACCAGGTTTACATGCTTGTTTGTGTGGTGCATATTAAGCCTTGTGAACTTTTTTATGATGGTTTGTTATTGTGATTTTCCCTTTCTCAATTTATACCACTGTGGTCCATTGGCACGTCCTCTTTTGGTGTGACCAGACACTGTTGGCTAGTTAAGGCATTGAGGAGCCTAAATTCACCATAGGGTGAATACTTTATTTTAATGTTATCTATGTTTTAAATGTTAGCTATGTTCTTCTTAGGATCAGGGTTAGGGTGGGGCCAGGAGAGGTACAGCGGGGAAAATAAGTACTGAATGCGTCAACATTTTTCTCAGTAAATATATTTCTAATGGGGCTATTGACATGAAATTTTAACCAGATGTCAGCAACAACCCAAGTAATCCACACATTAAAAAAAATTATAAATTAATTAATTAATTAATCGTTATTTCTTTCCACGAGATGGTTATTTGACAGGAATTACCTCACGTGACGCTACTAACGTGATGTCTGCCATATTTGCGCATTTTATTTCTAGCTGTGACAGTATGACCGTCGTTTTCCGAGCTAGTGATAGCTTGACCGGTTTTCAGAAATGTCGCTACCTCCAGGGGGTCAGGCTCATTCTGTCTTCTGTACAGCCCCAAGTATTTTAAAATCCCTCTCAGTGTACGCATACTAATCACAATATCACCCACCGTGCTCAATAATAACAGGATCTCGCCATGTTTCAAGACAAGCATGAAGTAGAACTTAATCAATTTATGTAAATGAGCCAAAAGTTTCTTGTCATTATGTGATGTTTTCACGTTGAAATGACGTGAAGATATCTTGTTAAAGCGTGAAAATATGTTGTAATAACACGAAAAAGATCTTGTAATAACAAGAAACTTTTCACTCATGACGTGATACAGTCCTGTTTTTTTTTCCAGGAATGGCAGCAATACGCTTCCAGAAGTCGGGGACTCTACCACATGACCGCGCCCATTCAGAAGTTTCAATGTCTCCTTGGAAACGATTGACCAATCAGAAGATGAGTAAAAGGTGCAATAGACATGTCGTTTAGGAAAAAAAAAAATTTTGCGGGCTGCCCAGCGAACATAATGAAAGTGAATGGTGCAGGTCCCTCCCTCCTTCAAAACTCATCAAACACGCAATCCAAAAGCTCCAAAACGCTCTCGTGGACAACTCGTGACCTGCACATTCACCACGCTATAAAATAATAATGTATAATTACAAGACAGAGTTATTTTCAAGGTAAATGCATAACCAGAACTACATTCCAGACATACCGGCTGGGCGGACTGATTTCAAAAGCGTATTTTACTGCAACTACTCGCAACATCTGAGGTGCGCACTGCGCACTTTGTTAATCCGCCCAGCGGGTTACTCAAGAAAGTAGGTCCGAGTATTTGCTTCATGTGTCGTAATGTTTCATAATTATACATTATCATTTCATAGTGTGGTGAATGTGCAGGTCACAAGTTGTCCACGAGAGTGTTTTGGAGCTGCTGGATTGCACATTTGAAGAGTTTTGAAGGAGGGAGGGACCTGTACCATTCACTTTCAGAATGTTCGCTGAGCAGGGGCCTATTGCACGAAGGCGGGATAAGGGATTATCCCAGGATCGGCACGGGATTACCCTGATCTCAAGCCCCATTTCGGTTGCACAGAGCGTGTGAGCTAAGCCATGGCACTAGTTACTATGGAAACAAAGTCTGTGGAGCTAACCAGCTCTGGAGCAAGCTTACGAACTAGCTAAGCTCCTGTCTCCAGCCAATTTCACCTCAGCTCATTCAGCAGTCACCCAAATGGAAAATCAATGTCCTTAACAGGCGTTCTGAATTGTCCACTACACATTTCTATCTCAATTATAGTAGGCCCAGAGTAATTATCTTAGAAACTTGTGACCATTGATGTCAGTAAAATAGCCAATTTTCGATCATTATATTCAAGTATCCATGTGACAGTGACCATCACAGTTCAATCAGTCCCCCTTCCGTGCCACATTTTCACCATATTTAGAATCCGTCATTATCAGATTTGTCCTTATTCCCCAAGTTGAGACTTCAATCAGAGTAGAAAATGAGCAGTGCTGTATAAGTGGGTTACCGTGTTTCAGCGCGGTCTTAAATCGCTGGGGTAACCCCCTATCTACAGCACTGCTGCTACTTTTCTCCGTCTTTATTCAGACTGCGACGGGTAAGGTAGAGTCCTTGCCTTATTGCTAGACACGAGTACAATGTCGCTCGCTTCGCGATACTGGAATCAAACATTTTCAGGGGGCTCCTTGACGTAATTTTCTGATGTTAACATTTTACTATTTAATTTGAGTATGCCTCCATCAGAGGTGATTAAAAGCAGAAAGTAAACTCAACTAATCTGAAAACATCTTCTAGATAGGACTATCAATTCAGTTTGTATTGGACAAAAAAGGGCTTGTAGCAAAATTGTGAGGCATATAGGGTACATAGATATACTTCTGAACCTAGGTCACATTTATGTCAGCCAGCCCAGATATCGTGCACGTTTCACACACGTACTCAATCATTACCGGCCTCGCTCTATATTAAATATGTCTGATAGCAACGGCTTATCTCGTTCACGGTAACGCCAAAGTGCATCAGCTACTCCTTTTTGACGGCGCTGAAACACCTCCCGAGTTTACTTTCACTTGAGTTTAGCTCACTTTAATACTCCTCTCAAACATCTCGCACCATTCAGACAGATACTGAAGGAATAGCAAGCAGAGGCATTTCAGAGATCCCATCGTCCCTCTGTCCGAACGCCGTCTTTAAGAGAAAGCTGGCGCATGCATCTGCTGCAGCTACTTGATGTCCTTGGTGATGATCAGCGATCGATCTCGGGGTCTATTTGAGGTCGCCGTGTGCGCGCACTCAGCAGGATCAGCGGCACCGGGCTTCACTTAGCCTATCCTCCTCCACCCGCTGTTGGCTTTGTGCAATCAATTAAGCCAGCGACGCGCTGTTTGGGATATGGCAATCCTCGCTTTGGATGGCAATCCTCGCTTTGGCGTTGATCCAGGATCTCAGGATCCGACTTTTTTGCAATAGGCCCCAGCTCGCGTTTTTCCCCCCATGAATCTCAAAACAATGGGCACGGATAACTAAAGAATGTACCTACTCATATAACTATAGGGATTATGGCAATGGGCCAATTTGCCAAAATGTTGAAATATCCCTTTAAAGCTGGAGTATGCAATTTTTCAAAAAATCACTTTTTGTCATATTTGTTAGAACTGTTACTGTGACCCGACAGTGGGATGTGAGTCAGATGATCTTTGAGAAAATCTGAGTCATCTGGCTCTATCTAGTGCTTCTAATTCCTTCTGCAAGATTTCACCGCGACCGAGACAAAACAACCAATCAGAGCCAGGAGGAGTGACTGACGATGACAATCATTTCTTGTGCACACGCAATTCAATCAGCTGTGTAGCCTAGTTGTGGGTGTTTTTTACACCTGGACAAACACTAGCCAGCATAAGCACTGCCATTTCTCACGGACTACCTTATTTGTGAGAACAAACTTGAGAAGTTGAGAACGGGAGTATAAATTTCCAAGAACGCGAGGACACGGCAAGCTGAATCTGCAGTTTGAGACAGTTGCGTTCTTGTCTACTTCACATATCAGCGCGAGAATTTATTTGTTCACCTTTCTCACAATTTTAATATCGTTAAAAATAAACAGTTACGTGCTTTTTCCTCGGCAGATGCTGTTGTCGCTAACTGTCACCAGAGAATGCTGTCACATAAGCTGCAAAAGCCAAAGGGAAAAAGCAGGCTACACTTGCCGCCAATAGGCGTTGCAAGCTCGGCTCAATACTTCGTCGGTAGTTGGTCGCTAACGCAAGTGGGTGGCTGGTAGATACATCGTATATCACCACAGATGTATCTGAAGTGCCATATAGCTTCATATGTAAGACGTCAATGGTTACAGTAACACTCCGTTGAGAATATCTCATGTTACAAACGTTGTGCTCGTGGCTGAAGTTCGCTTTTTTCCAGTGCTAAGGCTAGCTCAGTGGCTAGCTGCGTTTTATACATAATATGCTGTAACTCTATTTCTAATATGCCCAGGTAGTCGTATTGGTTTGGTCTTTGACCTAAGGCCACATTCATAGGATACTTGTTGATGGTAAAATGTTATTTTTATTATTTCGCTGTGTTTGTACCTAGCGTTCACACAGCTCCGCTGATGATTCAGACATAGGACACTGCATCCAGGTAACGGCATGCAAGACCCGCGCTTGTGCATGTGAATCAGGGGGCGTGGCTTTGGTCAGAGACTTGAGGGGAGGGGGTGGGTTTAGAGGTGAGGCTACATTCAAATCTTGCTTGCTGTTCCAAGATTGCATACTACAGCTTTAAAAGCGAACTTGCTTAAGAACTCGCTAACAAAGAAATATTGTGTTTTAGGAGCGGTACTTTACACACATGCAAATGAACCCCTACATGAAAATGTGCAGTTATTTACAGAGTGCACTTTGTTTTTTAGCTGCATTTTAAACGCTCCAGTTTCATTGCCAGCCAGCTGGCTTTATCCGATAAATCATCAACAGCATTTACGGACACATGAAATGCAATGGAAGTTCGCTGTGTCCTCGGAGTTCAGTACTTTCTGCTGGTCATGGGCTAAGTCACTCGTTTGGTCTCTGGCAGTGTCTTTACAACAAGTAAACAAGATCCGAGGTTTGCCTTCTTTACTTGCACCATATTCCTTTCGGGGTTGGCAAAGGGGGCTAGCTAATATAGGGTACTCCATATTTTGCAATGAATTTTTACATGTCCGCTTTGTCAGAGTGCCCATTCCTTTCGATCAACATTACTTTCCCACTCTTTACAATAACGTTAGGTTTCTATTTTTTGCTCACTTGTATAATTACGCTAATATGCAAATAGGTGTTGTCTTGGCAGGTAGTGAGCTTAGTTAAATCCAGGTGGTGATTTTTTTTCTTTTTTTGGCTGGGCAGTGATTGAACACAAGATGTATGAAATAATTTGTTTTAGTTAAACTGTTAGTGTTTTTAATTTATTTGAATTTCTTTTTGATTTATATACAGTATTTCAATGAATTCCTGTGCCATTAAATTTCACATAATATTTTATTCTTTTTCAACTGGGATTCTAAAATCTTCTGCGGGCTGTCACCAGCCCGATTCGCTAGTGCCAAAAAATGTGAAGATCAAGCCCTGGTATTGTGTAACACATCTGCACTATTCAACTGTGTTGTACTGCTGAGGAGAGCGAGGAGATGTATAGATGATCTCCAGTGAGTGAGCCCGAGATATCAAATTTATGCAATTAGAGTCGTAATTTCCATTTATTCCGAGACTTCGACGAATCTCGCGTTCACGAATTTGAAATCCTATTTATCCCCTAAATGTCGTATTATTATTCCGCATCGTATTGTGCGGAAAATGGAAAAAGGGCAGTGTTTTATAGTTGGCAGTCTATTCAAGTCAATAGGAAGACTCACTCTCTAGCAGGCATGCGAACGCTTTTCACCATTAAATTAATAAATTCAAGCGTCTATGATAACAGTTGCGCATGTAACTCAGTACTTTACCAGCCAAAAGCGTTTGCATGCTAGCTGACAAATTATTCATCCCACTGAATAGAATAAACCGCAGACTAGAAGCTAACGTCAGCAATGATAGTTCCTAGGAGAATTTGAAAAGTTACCTTTACTAACATACAAGTTGACTTGCCAATAAATGGAATCGGTCCAATCGCGACGCGAAAAAGCTGTATCCCATGTATGTGATACTGAACCTGTATCTCTTAGGGGTTGTATCACTCCAATTTTTAATCGTTTATAAGATAAATAGAAGTCTTTTTTGTCCTAATTTCTGACAGGTGCTTGTGTGGTAACTGTCAGCCAATGCCATCAGCCGGCATGGGCTGCATGTACTAACGGAGCAGCACCTGCTATTAGCCTCACGTTCCTTCGGCTTTGGAATTACATCTCAAACTACATCAAGTCGCCTGCAATGTAGTCCTCTTGAGTAACTTGTGTGCCACAAATGACCGCGTTTTTAGTCACCGATGATGCAGTGAAGTCTTATCTCTTCGCCTGAACAAAAGGCACCCATGTTCGGAAGCTAACTCCACTGTTTTTCCTGTCAGGAAAGTGGTGGACACGGTGTCCAGACAGACAAGTGTTTGAGCAACCAGTACAAACACAATAATTCACCATTTAACACGCAAAAAGTGAAAAAAAAACCAACCGGAAAAAAACCTGTAAATTCCAATGGGGACCCGGCCGGATGACATCACGAAAAACGTGAATAATCGTCACGGGATGCGGATGTCGGGCAAGCATCGGGCATCTGCCATAGAGAATCATTGAAAACAAGACGTACTAAACTGCTTGTTATTCGTTTTTTCTCCATGGACTGAAGCGGAAATGTGTGCTCAAAGGTAGTTTAAAAATAGAATTACTCCTCCCGAGGTATATATCGATGAATATTAACTGATTACACTAAATGAATGGGCGAATGACGAGCGGTAAATTTAGTCACACTGCTCCCCAGGGCCATCGCATGGGGGGTGGGAGGCCCTGTGCCGACTTGATGCGCGAGGCCCTGCTCACGTGCACGTGCATTAATCATGTCAGGCTGCAAGCACATAGCTGTTCTAGTTATACCGGTGAAATGACATGCATTTTTAGACTAAAACAGCATTATTGTGGCAATAATTTCAACTATGATTTTTCGGATATCAAACTTTCAAAGGTAAAAAAATCAACTGCACAACGATTGGCTTTTATCATCAAATCAGCTCAGCTTTCACTTTATATTGGCATGTTGAAGTATGACAGTGCCTCACGAATTACTGTTCAACAAACACTAATACCAAATGGCTCACACTCACTGGTGACAATCGCTTATTCTGACTCATTTCTATTGGAAAATCTCAGATTAACAAAGGCGTAGTATCCGCTGACAAACGCGACAGTTTAACATTTGATTACAACGCAGTATATTTTCTCATACTAACCAGTCACAAACGCTCTGCTGCAGTATAACTTTAAAACATCAGATTCCCGCTCACCATTCATTGATTAGGTGATGGTCACTTTCCTTGCCTTTTGGGCCGCAAACTCAGCAATTAAATCCTTATAATCCAGCCTGGATGCAACGTCTTTTTTTTTTTTTTTCGATAGACAGAAGGGCGAGCCCGCATAGTCTCTCCTGCGACATGGAGGTCCGAAAATAGTTTTAAATATCTTTGAAAAGCTTCGCTACCCCGATGCCAATTATATCGTCTATAAGACCCTGAGAGCAATCTAACAGTTAGGAAAGGCGAGTGAGCAGCGAGACAGAGCATGTTACGTATGACGACATAAAAAAAAAAAAAAAAAAATCTGGGTAAGCTTTTATCGAGATGAAATGGTAAATAATGAAACGGACGCAGAGAATTGTCATTTAAGGAGCATGATGAGTCAAGTGCAGTGATGTAAAATATGTAGGCTATTCATTTATTTAAAAAAAAAAAATCACACACCAGCCGAGAGGCCCCCTAAAGGCACGAGGCCCTGTGCGGTCGCACACTTCGCACAGCCCTTGCGACGGCTCTGACTAGTGTATTATAAAGTAGGTTAACAAACTGTTACCAAGCTAGCTTGCCATTACAAATCTGTCACAGGGGTCACAAATTAAAGTATGAATACGAAGTCTCCCCGTTATCCCCCCGTTATCATTTAATTCATATTACGCGCATCTTTCAGTGCTTTCGGACAGGGGAGGGGCTCACGGCAGCACCCGCTGCTCGTTCAGGACAGTAACTGCAGAACGAAACGTGCTTTCAAGTCAGTTGCCAAAACACCAGAAAACCCTCCAATAACAACAGAAAAAGTCGCTAGATTTGTCGCTAGTCGCTTTTGACAAATAAAGTCGCCAAGATGATTTGGAAAGTCGCCACCCTTACGAAAATGAACTAAAGAGTTACTATAGTATACTATAAGAATTGTATAATGTTCTAAAGTGTGGTTGTAGTGTTCTATAGTACGTTTCACCAGCTATAGTATTACAATAGTTTTTTCAACAATATTTCAATAGTAACACTAAAATTTCTATAGTGCGTTCCAAAAAACCATACAATTACTACAGTAATACTATAGTTTTTGATGCTAAATTTATGTTAAATTTTTTGGTATTCCAATAGTGGTTTTTTGTAAGGGCAGATTTAGCTAGAAAGTCGCCAAGTTGGCAACACAGCATCCGTTTCAAGGGATGTTTTCCGCTCCCCCAGTTTTCCGTCCACCGCCCGCCACTGAGAATGACGTTCACCTTACCTACAGGCTATTTTTAGAAATCGGGCGGCTCCCCATTCACAAAACACCACGGCTGCGTCCGAATAGTCTTTTTTGCTTCTGAAAGTTCCTAACTCTTAAAAATTGATCGGGAAATAATTACGTGGCAGCCATGATAAGTGGATTCGAATTCTTCAAATGTTAAGGAAAGGTTTCTCAGTGCTTCCTAATTTACCACCTTCAGCATAGGGTACACAGAACCATCCTTTCGTAAAGAAAAGAGATAAAGCTATCCCACAATTCTGCGCAGCTGCAATATTTAAAGCGGCGACCACTCATCCGACCAATCGCGTAAAGAAACGCATATGATGGGCAGGGGACTCATGATCACGTTGCCTAGGTGCGTGAAGCGTCTGTAATATTTCGGCTGCAGATTCCCGAAAAATGAGCGAGAATCTCGCCGGTTGCGCAAGAAGCTCTCCAGGTTTGGAGGGCTCTCGCGCAACTTCGGCGAGATTTCGCGTAATTTTTCGGGAATCTCGCAGCCGGCTTATTTGCAGACGCTTCAACGCACCCCAGTGTAAGTGCATTCGGATTCTCAAATTAGCGCGGTTGTATTCCGAAGCAGTTTGGAATTACCCTTTACACCTTTCCTTTACCACATGACGTTTTACACAGAGGTTAAAGAAAAGTGTTTAGGAATTAGACGATGGGACGTAATTTTTTAACTATTCGGACGCAGCCCACCACTCAAATGCATTAATGCAGGGTCAGCTTCCCCCTCTAGCTACGTCATACCACGTGGTTTTGAAAAAAAAAAAACGCAGCTTTAATGAGACGGACTCAAAATGCCACTCTTTCTTCTTGATTTCTGTGAATATGTCATGTAAAACTTTTGAGGTCCAACATTAATCCTTTAAATGATTATTTTCAGGACAGATTAATTATGAATTTTGAAAAAAAAAAAAAAAAACTTGCAATATGCACTCCAAGAGACCGCAGAGACTGAATTCCAGGCTCTTGGACACGCGAGCAAGGTTTAGCTCACAGCGCCCTCTCCTGGGTACACATTGGAACAACCTTCTTTGCCTCTCGCAGCATTTTACAGCTGCATTTTACGGTTTATAAGACGCAACGCATTTTTACGGGAAAAATTTTGAATTAAAGGTGCGTCTTATATGTCTATGGTAATGTGGACGCTGGAGACACATGTTAATACCAGAGCTGTGTCCGAATAGTCAAAAAATTACATCCTATCCACCAATTCCACTTTTCTTTAACCTTTGTTGTAGGTGTAAAAAAGGGAATTCCTTCCAGCTTAGGAAGACAACCGCGCTAATTAGAGAATCCGAATGCACTCACACTAGGCAACGTGATCATGAGTCCCCTGCCGATCATATATGGGTCTGTCTCAGAAAGTGGGCCAATCAGTGGGTACCCCACTAGAAATACTTGTAGTTAATAAAATATTTCGTTTTGAATGGTGGCGTTTGTTTTTATTTGAAATATGATAGTCAAATAAATAGTAAACACAAAAGTGGGTAGTTTAAGTGAATATTACTTTCCGTGATTGGAAAAAAATAAACAAAATTCCTTGCAAAATGGCTGCTTGTACCGTGACATGGAAGAGGATGAATTACATTTCTGTTGCTTGAAAAATTTGTGGTCCACTATAACATTCACAAAAAATTCTTTTTTCAGCTAACTATAAGACCTTGAATTTTGTTCCCAGATGACAGGAAGATGCGTATTTGGCACTTTAATTTTCAAATTTTTCTGGGGGAGGGCCCCCAGACCTCCTTCCAAGCTTCGCGCCTTCGGCGCTCCTATGGGGGCTGCGCCCCCCCTTTCCAAAATTCCTGGATCCGCACCTGAATTGAGTACACGTCGAATAATATAAGCCTTAATAAGTAACATTTAACGACCATAAGACCTACCTATGAGTAATACGTTGATGATGTTTCTTTGTTACGTTAGTGATGACAAAGTGTATTACTCAATAATTGACATTGGCTTTGCATAATGATTTCAAATATACATGTTTATATATCAATATCGTTGTGACTTATAATCTAGTGCAGAAAAAGGTTGTACCTCTAGGACCATCTGCACACACAAAAAAATAAACCCGAGAAAAAAGATGAATATTGATGGACCTCTGAACTTATGATTAAATTTAAAGAGAATAATGATAACAATGTTAAGTATATATTTTACTTTAATGGCTGCTACCAATGAAAGCAAAAATATGTGCAATAAAAATTACATAGTCATTATTAAATTGATTTTTTCATTCCATTTTCGTTTCCATGTTACGCGAGTGATCTGCTAACACGTCATTAATGTTTTTCACATCGCTGGTCATATAAAACAAGATGCTATGTTTTTTCTTATTAAAAATGAAAGAAGACCCCTAGAGGTATATATAAATACCTAAAAACATTATGTTTTTTAAAATGAATTTTTTTAAAATAATGTCACAATTGAGATTCCAGATTCTGAGACGGACCCATATGTTTCTTTACGGATTGGCCGGATGAATGGTCACCGCTTTAAATATTGCTTCTGCGCAGAATTGTGGGATAGCGTTCATTCCTTTCTTTTGGAAAAGGATGGTCCTGTGTACCCGATGCTAAAGGAGGTAAATATCGGTTAGAAACTGGCATGTTTGATGACAGGACGTAAAATGCATGGATATCATGTTTGAACAATGTTTAAATTACAAATTGAAGTTTACCATTATCCTAACTGGTAAATGAAGCTAGCGAGCATGCGTGCACGACAGCGTGAAATACGACTTCTGTTTACTTTAATTAGGCTATCTCACACCTGAAAGTATGCCAGCTTTGGCGAATCTTTATCAGTCTTACGTGAGTCTTGCTTTGAAAACTGGCAGCTCTGATAGATGTTGCATGAATGTATGTCCTTTCTATTTTGAAGTTTTAGAGATAGGCTAAATTACCGAAATGAGTGAAGCAAAGAGGAGGAAGCTGACATTTTCGAAAGGTAGGCGCAATCAGACTGCTTCTCTAGGAATACTGTGCATACACACTGGCATTCTCTTTAAATCTTTTCTATCATTATTTTTATTATTATTATTACTACTATGACCTTGCATGATTTGGTAGCTTTGTTCACAAGGTAATCCAGTCATGATTTTATTCATTTATTAAAGTGTCAAGCTGAATCGCTTGGGTAGTTCAAATTTATCTGTTGGAACATTTTCAATTTGTCATTTGTGTTGTCATGCCTGTATTTGGTTAATAAGATGTCAGATTATGTTGTCTGTGCGCACACATGTGCGTCAACCCTAAAGCCACAGGGCCCCCTACATAGCAAATCCCAATTTAACCAAAATGTGGTTGTGGACGAGCATTTCAATCCCTCCAACTTGGGACCTATGGGATGTCGTGCTAGAGCTGACAGCTCCATGGGAGGACGACTTTGCTGTAGCAGAGGAGAGGAAAGACTATGATATAGAGTGCTGCTAGAAGAGTGCCAAGACCAAAGATGGAAGGTTGAGTATTAACATTAGGCTGTAGGTGCCCGTGGATATATTGAACAGAAGCTGGTCAACATCTTCTGCCACTGCTTCTGCTGTACAAAGATGGAAATCAAAAAACTCATCAGCGAACTGCAGGAAGCAGCAGAAAAAAACATCAAACAGGATCTGGCTGAAGAGAGATGACCAGACTTGGCTTGAGAGCTGTAGTTGACACCAGCACCACAATACCGCCTCCAGATGGAGGGGCCGCGCCACTTCAGAAGAGCAGTTGAGGAAGAAGAGCTGAAACTGGGAAGTGGATCCTCCTGATGATGGTACGGTGCTGGATCCGGCCATACACCTGTCGCTTCTTCTTTGGCAGGGTGGTGCAGTGATTAGCATTGCCACCGCACAGCAAGAAGGTTGTTGGTTCGAATCCGGCCTGGGGCCTTTGTGCGTGGAGTTCCAGGGCATGTAGGCTACTACTGAGCTCAATTTTAACTTTTGGTGACAGTGTAGTGCACGCGTACGGCAGGCCGTCACGTCACAATCATGGTAGGTCGCCACGGCCAAAAATGCCAGGGCCGTTTTTATGTCCCAGTCCAGCCCTGGCCGAAAAAGTACTGATTTTATTCGATATTGGTGGAGGCTGAATACAGAATTCTTTCCCCCTTGCATTTTTGGCCGATTATGCTGTCCACTGCCTTATACCATGAAAATGTATCTTTCTCATAACTTGAGCTGCCAGACTTTTGCACCGTGTCCCGCACTTCGAAATATCGCAGCCGCATTTTCTTTGGTTTGTCATGGCACTGTTCTATTGTTCTGTGATAACCACGCGAATGTAACTACTCACAACACTAATTATTCCATGAATCTTCGAGTTTTTATGTGTAGTATCCAGTTGTGATTGTATGTTTTCGTCCACCTAAATTTCGAGCAAGCATTGAATTTCTTCGTTTGAATAAAGAGATCCTCTCGCCGCTGCGTTTGTTAGAACAAGCGAGCGGTAACACATAACAGTAATCTTCCGTGCTCAAGTACGTTTGTTTTCACATTCGGTACGAGTACAGATGAACCCTGCCCGAGTCAACCTCTTCCGACTGTACCCGCGTACCGTGCCCAAGCACAGTACGCTTGTGTTCATGCTTTCTAAATGAACTGGACTTCGGGATCAAGTGTACTCGGATCCGTGCCCAAGTCCCTAATGTAAAAGCTCCCTAAGGCGCCACAGCGCGGAACATTAACAGTACCCATAGCGCGGGTTTGATCATTTGCGGTTTTAGAGCAGTGTACAATTGGTTTCACGCTGCAGGGAACTAAATTGGGAAAGTGTATCAGAATTCAGTAAATGTTAAGGAAAGGTGTCTCAGTGCTTCCTAATTTACCTCCTCTGGTGCAGGGTACACAGAACCATCCTTTTTGAAAAGAAAGGAGATAACGCTATCCCACAATTCTGCGCAGCAGCAATATTTAAAGCAGCGACCATTCATTCCGCCAATCACGTAAAGAAACGTAAATGATGGGCAGGGGACTAATGATTATGCTGCCTAGTGTAAGTGCATTTGGATTCTCAAATTAGCTTGGTTGTCTTCCTAAGCCGTAAGGAATTCCCTTTTATACCTTTCCTCTACCTTATGACGTTTTCTACAAAGGTTAAAGAAAAGTGATTAAGAATTAGTGGGTAGGCCATAATTTTTTAACTATTCGGCGCAGCCCCGTATTGATATCCACTAGTCATCTGAGTACAGGACTGCCCATGGGCATTGGACTCCTGTACTGCTAGCCTCGCGACTTCGCAGTACGGTCCAGTGCTTGTAGCCACAGCCTTTTATGAATTAATATGCATCCGTGAATTTGTGAAGTATACCCTGTCGCCTTAAAGGAAAAGTAAATATATGGTAAACCCACATTGCCAAATGAAGTACATAATTACTGCTATCCAAAACAAAAGTCAATTTTTTTTTGATTGTTTTTACATCCAGTAACATCGCATAATCCTAGAAATGTCAGAATCTGCTATAGCCGCCATAGAAAATAATCGACCTATCAAACAAAAGGAAATATTCTGCTCAGACCATAGACTGGATAAAAAGATGGACGAAGCAACTGTGACGTCACCCATTGGTTTCAGCATATCATTCAGGAAGCCTCGATTTTGGCAATTTGAATAGCGCCATTTAGTCATTTTGAAACCGGATGTGATTCTTATTGGACGAGAGCGTGAATTGAAGATCCAGGGAGGAGCAAGGGGCGGATCTACGGGTGGATCTGACTGTATCTGAGGAGTACCAGAGGATAGCCACGCTCCTAAAGCACATTCTGGCTTTATGCTTTATTCTAGTCTTTTGGGACCATAATTTCCAAAAATGAACATCATGATATATCGAAGGAGACTTGAAACTTGCGATAAATACCATAAATTAATGTGGAAAATCATTATTGAAATTATGAATCAGGTGGGAAAATAGGGTCATCTTCTCATAGACTTCTATAGCATTGAATAGCAAATAGCATTCTTTCGGAAACCACTGAAGTCGCCATCTGCTGGCCATTAAATATAATGCAATTTTTAGAGATTTCCGCATTGGCCTCACTTTTCAGATCCAGGTGCTGCGTCCATCTTTTTTATACAGTCATTGGCCCAGATTAGTGCGTGACGTCACCGGGGCTGATCATGTCTTTCGAGTGTATGGAGTCAAAGTATTGGAAGTTGAGTCGGTGATAAAGAGCAGTGACGTGCCGTTGGAGGTAAGTTAGGTAAGGCAGAATCCTCGCCGTTAAACAAACGATAACTTCCTATTGTTTTGCTTGATTAACAATCAGAGGATTAACTAATTTACAAGATTAAATTAGAAAGGCATACCAATTTCATCTACGACATTTTTGCTTTAAATACGAAATTTTTAGTGCCATTAAAAAATGTGTGTGTATATATATGTATGTATATATATATATATATATATATATATTCACAGTGTTGTGAAAAAGAATTTGCCCCCTTCCTGATTTTTTTTTTTTTTACATATTTGTCATTCTGAAATCTTTCCAGATCATCGAACAAATTTTAACAGTAAACAAAGATAACCCAAGTAAATACAAAATACCGTTCTTAAATGATGATTTCATTTATAAAGGGAAAAAGCTATCCAAAACTACCTGGTCCTATGTGAAAAATTAATTCCCCCCCTCTGTTAAATCATGAATTAACTGTGATTAACAACATTTTTTGAGTTCAGTTTCACAAGCCACAACCGGGCCTGATTACTGCCAGACCTGTTGAACCAAGGAATCACTTTGTCAGACAGGTTCTATTCAAGTAAAGTAGGCTGAAAGATCTCAAAAAGCACCTCATCTTCTTCTGCAAAGAAGAGTGGGCCAAAATTCCTCCAAAGTGACGTGAAAGACTCATTGCCAGTTATCGCAAACGCTTGATAGTTGATTGTTGTCGCCGAGGGTGGCACAACCAGTTATTGGGGATAGGGGGCAATTACTTTTTCCACATAGGGCCAGGTAGGTTTGGATAGCTTTTTCCCTCAATAAATGAAATCATCAATTAAAAACTGCATTTTATATTTATTCGGGGTATCTTTGTCTAATATTAAAATTTGTTTGATGATCTGAAACATTTAAGTGTTACAAACATGCAAAAAAATAAGAAATCAGGAAGGGGGGCTTTTTTTATATATATGTGTTTATATATATATATATATATATATATATATATATATATATAGGAAGTTTTTTTTTCAGTCTTCTTTCATGATCCCATCAACAAAAGGTCAAAATGATGCATGGAATTACCGAGAGAGTTGAAATTTTTTCTAATTATTACAAGATTTCCTTCCTTGCAGTCTCGAATCAAAGCATAAATGTAAATAAATCTTTTTGTCACTATCACCACTTAATCAGTATAGGCAACATATAGCCTGGGCTAGGTCTTATTTGTTCGAAATGAGGGTTTGGTGACACACCGACAGCTAATGGCTAGGGCGTATAATGTGGTTAATGCTGCGGTTAGCTATGGGTAAGTAACATATTTTTAACGACTGCTCAACTAAATTGATAAATATGAGGTTTTGTAGGAGTTTTTGTGGGTAAAGTTTCTGACTTTATTTACCAGTAGCTGAATGAAAGGAACAAATCATTACATGGAGGTGAGTCAGTTCCCCTTGTTCACCAAAAGGATTCGTTCAAAAGGAACAAATCATTCATGAACGACCCATCACTACTGCTTGGCATGTCAGTAGATAAGTGAACATGTGGCCACCGAAGTTCCGTCACATACCCGCTGAAAAAGACGGAAAGGATAGAAGATCAAACAATAACATTAGCTAGTAATTCATTCCGATCACTTAATATAAGTTCAGCTTCATGCATTTTTTTCTTAAGACGACAGCAGAGAAATAAAAGAACAATGCTGAATTCATTTTGCTTGCTTACTTGTTTTTTTGCCTGTAACATCTCGTCTCAGAAATGGTAAATGGACTGCATTTATAAAGCCCTTTTTAGTCACATGACATGACCCCAAAGCGCTTTACAACTATGCCTCACATTCACCCTGATGGTGGAGACTGCCACGCAAGGCGCCACCCCGCACATCAGGAGCAGTGTGGGGTTCAGCTCAGGCATTAAGCTAAGTTATGGGGCACTGAAATGAGGCGCCAAAATCTGCGCTGCGATTTGGTTTGGAAGATATGGATCGTACGGGAACCAGTGGTATATTGGAAACGGGTTTCAGTACCAAAATGTATATATAAAATGAGGCTAGGCTAGTCTGGTGTCACTGGCCAAGGAGAGCCACACCGAACGTAAGCTGTATTACTTACACTCTGCTCATATCACGTTCATGTAGCTGGGACTCTTATAGACATTTACACAACTTATTCTCCTGGCTGAACTAGAGAGGATGTTTGTGCTCCTGCTTCAACCGTTTTACGAGTTAAAAAAATCCGCAAATATTCATTTTCTCACACTGACTGTGTGAGAACAACATTTGGCATATCAAGCCCACATAGACCGGTCAGCCAGTGAGGCAGTATTCGGAGGCATTTTCCTTCAATAAACCCTCTCTGAAGATAAAAAACACAGCTCTGCAGTCTCGTTTTACTGACGTCAGTCGCGTGGCGACAAACTGCCCAATGTGGAGTGTGTTTTGGAGCGACAGCCTCCAATGCCCAGGGCAGGTGACGCCACTGTTTGTCAATGAATTTTTTTTCGTCATAGAGGAATTACAATACGCCACTGTGACTACCTCTGGTAATTTTCTTCTCGTTACTGATGGATTGTATTCGTCATTGACGAAAGTGACGAGCGCCTGCGGGCACCCTGTTAAATAGGCTCATTGACAACAAACAAAAATTGGCGTTATTTGTGTTATGCATAAAGGGAAATGAGAGGCTACTCACTGCGGCAGTTGCCAACTGAAACATGTTAATCACTGATGTAATTATCTAATGGAAGGATCTAGTTAAATCTAAGTGGTGACTTTCTATGGCAGGGCAGTGTATATTTTAACTGACAAGTTGGGTTGACTCACCCTCTCCAAGGTCGTACAGAACAGGTACCGTAGGCTGTCGGATCTTAATGGGAAAGATGGCCTTGTACTGCCTGAAGGTGAAGTGTGCTTATAAAAAATAAAAACACATGGAAAAATTCAAAAGTTATTCTGAAGAAATAAGATAACCAGCTGACACTGAAAACTTGTATTCTGGAACCTCAGAGGTTGTGATCACCCGCTGTGTTGATCCAGCTCTTTTTTCATACATATCTCATAACCAACGCTCATAGTGAAACTCATATTAGTATGAGTAACAACAGGTCTAAGCATGAGATCTCTGAGCTCACTATGAACCCCAAGTAAGGAGGTGAGGAGAGAGACTTACCAAGATCCCCAGACTTGATGCTGTACACAATGCTTCTGTAGGAGACCCGACCCAGCAGGTCATTGAGAGATTGCAGGCTGGAGGCAGAAATGGAGAGCACACTCTCACCCTGCCCCGTCACTGTGTCCTTTTCAACCAGTCCCTCCACCGTAAGAACTCCACTGCTTACACCCAGAGTCACCTGCACATAGAGTCAGGAGTCCACCATTACTAACAGCCAATGAATGACAGCTTTCCCCTAGTCCTTCTACTGTAAGAACTCCACTGCTTACACCCAGAGTCACCTGCACATAGAGTCAGGAGTCCACCATTACTAACAGCCAATGAATGACAGCTTTCCCCTAGTCCCTCTACTGTAAGAACTCCACTGCTTACACCCAGAGTCACCTGCATATAGAGTCAGGAGTCCACCATTACTAACAGCCAATGAATGACAGCTTTCCCTAGTCCTCTACTGTAAGAACTCCACTGCTTACACCCAGAGTCACCTGCATATAGAGTCAGGAGTCCACCATTACTAACAGCCAATGAATGACAGCTTTCCCCCTAGTCCTTCTACTGTAAGAACTCCACTGCTTACACCCAGAGTCACCTGCACATAGAGTCAGGAGTCCACCATTACTAACAGCCAATGAATGACAGCTTTCCCCTAGTCCTTCTACTGTAAGAACTCCACTGCTTACACCCAGAGTCACCTGCACATAGAGTCAGGAGTCCACCATTACTAACAGCCAATGAATGACAGCTTTCCCTAGTCCTCTACTGTAAGAACTCCACTGCTTACACCCAGAGTCACCTGCATATAGAGTCAGGAGTCCACCATTACTAACAGCCAATGAATGACAGCTTTCCCCTAGTCCCTCTACTGTAAGAACTCCACTGCTTACACCCAGAGTCACCTGCATATAGAGTCAGGAGTCCACCATTACTAACAGCCAATGAATGACAGCTTTCCCCTAGTCCCTCTACTGTAAGAACTCCACTGCTTACACCCAGAGTCACCTGCACATAGAGTCAGGAGTCCACCATTACTAACAGCCAATGAATGACAGCTTTCCCCTAGTCCTTCTACTGTAAGAACTCCACTGCTTACACCCAGAGTCACCTGCACATAGAGTCAGGAGTCCGCCATTACTAACAGCCAATGAATGACAGCTTTACCCCTAGTCCTTCTCCACTGTAAGAACTCCACTAACAGCCAATGAATGACACGTCCCCAGAGTCACCTGCACCTGCATAGAGTCAGGAGTCCACCATTACTAACAGCCAATGAATGACAGCTTTCCCCTAGTCCTTCTACTGTAAGAACTCCACTGCTAACACCCAGAGTCACCTGCATATAGAGTCAGGAGTCCACCATTACTAACAGCCAATGAATGACAGCTTTCCCCCTAGTCCTTCTACTGTAAGAACTCCACTGCTAACACCCAGAGTCACCTGCACATAGAGTCAGGAGTCCACCATTACTAACAGCCAATGAATGACAGCTTTCCCTAGTCCTTCTACTGTAAGAACTCCACTGCTTACACCCAGAGTCACCTGCACATAGAGTCAGGAGTCCACCATTACTAACAGCCAATGAATGACAGCTTTCCCTAGTCCTTCTACTGTAAGAACTCCACTGCTTACACCCAGAGTCACCTGCACATAGAGTCAGGAGTCCACCATTACTAACAGCCAATGAATGACAGCTTTTCCCTAGTCCTTCTACTGTAAGAACTCCACTGCTTACACCCAGAGTCACCTGCACATAGAGTCAGGAGTCCACCATTACTAACAGCCAATGAATGACAGCTTTCCCCTAGTCCTTCTACTGTAAGAACTCCACTGCTTACACCCAGAGTCACCTGCACATAGAGTCAGGAGTCCACCATTACTAACAGCCAATGAATGACAGCTTTCCCCTAGTCCTTCTACTGTAAGAACTCCACTGCTTACACCCAGAGTCACCTGCACATAGAGTCAGGAGTCCACCATTACTAACAGCCAATGAATGACAGCTAGTTTCCCTAGTCCTTCTACTGTAAGAACTCCACTGCTTACACCCAGAGTCACCTGCACATAGAGTCAGGAGTCCACCATTACTAACAGCCAATGAATGACAGCTTTCCCCCTAGTCCTTCTACTGTAAGAACTCCACTGCTTACACCCAGAGTCACCTGCACATAGAGTCAGGAGTCCACCATTACTAACAGCCAATGAATGACAGCTTTCCCCCTAGTCCTTCTACTGTAAGAACTCCACTGCTAACACCCAGAGTCACCTGCATATAGAGTCAGGAGTCCACCATTACTAACAGCCAATGAATGACAGCTTTCCCCTAGTCCTTCTACTGTAAGAACTCCACTGCTTACACCCAGAGTCACCTGCATATAGAGTCAGGAGTCCACCATTACTAACAGCCAATGAATGACAGCTTTCCCCTAGTCCTTCTACTGTAAGAAGTCCACTGCTTACACCCAGAGTCAGTCCTGCAGATAGAGTCAGAGTCCGCCAGGATTACTAACAGCCAATGAATGACAGCTTTCCCCCTAGTCCTTCTACTGTAAGAACTCCACTGCTTACACCCAGAGTCACCTGCGCATAGAGTCAGGAGTCCACCATTACTAACAGCCAATGAATGACAGCTTTCCCCTAGTCCTTCTACTGTAAGAACTCCACTGCTTACACCCAGAGTCACCCTGATAGAGTCAGGAGTCCACCATTACTAACAGCCAATGAATGACAGCTTTCCCCTAGTCCTTCTACTGTAAGAACTCCACTGCTTACACCCAGAGTCTCCTGCACATAGAGTCAGGAGTCCACCATTACTAACAGCCAATGAATGACAGCTTTCCCCTAGTCCTTCTACTGTAAGAACTCCACTGCTTACACCCAGAGTCACCTGTACATAGAGTCAGGAGTCCACCATTACTAACAGCCAATGAATGACAGCTTTCCCCTAGTCCTTCTACTGTAAGAACTCCACTGCTTACACCCAGAGTCACCTGCACATAGAGTCAGGAGTCCACCATTACTAACAGCCAATGAATGACAGCTTTCCCCTAGTCCTTCTGCTGTAAGAACTCCACTGCTAACACCCAGAGTCTCCTGCACATAGAGTCACGAGTCCACCATTACTAACAGCCAATGAATGACAGCTTTCCCCTAGTCCTTCTACTGTAAGAACTCCACTGCTTACACCCAGAGTCACCTGCACATAGAGTCAGGAGTCCACCATTACTAACAGCCAATGAATGACAGCTTTCCCCTAGTCCTTCTGCTGAAAGAACTCCACTGCTAACACCCAGAGTCTCCTGCACATAGAGTCAGGAGTCCACCATTACTAACAGCCAATGAATGACAGCTTTCCCCTAGTCCTTCTACTGTAAGAACTCCACTGCTAACACCCAGAGTCTCCTGCACATAGAGTCAGGAGTCCACCATTACTAACAGCCAATGAATGACAGCTTTCCCCTAGTCCTTCCACTGTAAGAACTCCACTGCTTACACCCAGAGTCTCCTGTACATAGAGTCAGGAGTCCACCATTACTAACAGCCAATGAATGACAGCTTTCCCCTAGTCCTTCTGCTGTAAGAACTCCACTGCTAACACCCAGAGTCACCTGTACATAGAGTCAGGAGTCCACCATTACTAACAGCCAATGAATGACAACTTTCCCCCAAATTAATATCAAAAATTATTGTATAAGTCTTCTCCTCAGTTCGGAATGCATTTGTTTTGTGTCCATACCATTCTGGCTGAAATCTGTAAAGCACTTTTCTTTCAGGTTTTTTTGCCCATTTTCTACTTTCTTATATTCTAATGAGCCTGTTAGCCTGCCCTGCCTGTCATTTCTGACCGGCCAGGGGGGGTGATGTCCGGTGACAAATAATCCTATTTACTGTATATTAAGGATATATTTATTCATTTATATATCCTGAAATAAATTAAATTCAATGATGCTGTCCTAAATTGAAAACATACATTAATTTATATGTTGACAATGTTATTTTTACTGAGGTGGTATATTTATTATTAATATTTCGTATTATTATTATTATCTAAATGAATGAATGTGAAAAAGAAAATGTGACTTTGAGAACATTTAGACTGCAGAGTTTTTCAATAAGAACATTGCATTATTTGGACTGATTCATACATAGCCTTTTTTGAATACTGTTCCAAACCTTAACTTACAGACACTGAATAACATACCATAGCCCACTGGCTTCAGAACCGTAGAACTCGCTGGTTGCTACTCTAATGATGACAGGTGATTATGAACGTCAAGACATGGTTTTGGAATGGGAAGTTTGGAAAGTATTCCTGAATTCCAGGACAATTTCAGTCACACTTTAGATGAAGTGTTGCTCATAAAGGCTTTATACAGAATGTGCAGTATAATACCTTCATAAATGAGACAAAATGTCTTCATAAATCATACATAAGCAAATGTCATGCTTTGTAAAGGGTGAAATAGCACATCCTTATTCAGCATGTGATGCCAGATGTGATATAACTGAAAATATCACTTCGCTGGTGGCTAAATGCTATAAAAGGTGACATTGTCTGCTAAGTGATATTTTGTCACATAGATACGAAGACATTGATTAGAATTGGAGAACACCCGTAACAGTAAAGCATAACCATCAAAAGTGGTTCATAAAGCTAAAATACCTTGAGATGAATGAGACAGCTAAAGCGGGTTTTATACTGTAAAAGAGCATCCATGATGACTTATTGGCGAATATATCCCGCGTCGTGGGAAGTTAGGTGCATGAAAGTTAGTAATCAGTTCAACTAAACAGCGATCTGCCCGGATTAATCCCATCGTGTCCGTTGAGCCGGCTGCCGTTGACGGCACCTGTACACCGGTACATGAATAGTGCAGCAATGATTGGAAGCGGGAAATTGTGGCAACTGGGAAGTTAGCAATTTTATCGTTGCCGATGATATAACAGGACAGCAGAAACAGCTGCTCTGTGGTAAAAATATTGTGTCGCAAATTTTGCGAAGCAAAAGTGGATTTGCATCGCACTGTGGCTGTGATACCAGACATTTCGGACCCTGTCGTGCACTGTGAGCTGCCACAGTCTTCATGGTATTTCCTCAGGGATATTGAAGAGCCTGACCCATTCCATAATTTTGCGACAGACCTTGCACTTAAAAGGAAGGAGAGCAACTGCCATTTTGCAACAGACCGTTCCAGTGTGCCCTGCACTGTATTATTTATAGTCTAGCATGGCTCGCAGTTCCGCTGGCGAGCGTCATGGGTCAAAACTATAGTGGCTTATAAACTAAAACACAAGGCTTTTCATAACATACTGTATATATGGTATCTTTGGCATGTACACATCATCAGTTATCCTGAAAAGTTTACTTGGATGTGACTTTGTGCTGTCATGTGTTCACAAATAAATTGAAATTTTCACAACAGCCTGCTTCTCACATAGGAGAAGTCAAACAGACTGCAGAAATAAAATAAATACATCATAATTGGGCAATGCAAAGTTTTTTGACATGCCCCATGTTAGGTCTGAACAACATATTTTTGCTGCTCTGTTGAACAAAGCAAATACTTTAAGGTATTTAAGGTTCTCCTAAGTCCTACTGATTCCAAGTAATTACATTCCAGTCATTTATGTGTCAAAAATATTGACTTTGGGCCCAATTTTCCTGTATGCACTAGGACTGATGAGATGTGTACAACACAAAACCTGACATACTATTGGTTGGTGATTTCTGACAGGAATGTATCACAAAACAGAACAAGCACAAACAGAGACGTTCCAAGCACACAGAGGCAGTTTTGAGCACGAGGAGAAAAGGCTGAAGTTTGGCGTGCAAAAAATCCATCCAAGCACCAGCAGATCCAAGCACAAGCAGGGGCTATTCGAGTGTGAGAGCAGAATTTCAGGGAAAAAATTTGTTAAATCTACACAGGAAATCCATTTGTCTGCTCTCAAGTCAAAATATCATGCTCTTGAATAAAGATAGGAGTTTACCTCCGTACGCATGCGGTTTTTCATCAACATTAATCAATCACAGATCTTTAAAAGAATAAACAGAGTATTTAATAAGGTGCATTTTCAATGCCCAATTAATCACAGTGTAACGGATTGTGTCTCGTGCGCAATGTACTGCGCGGAGGACAGGAAGTTGAGGACTGGACTCGGATGCTGGGATGGATTTGGTTGGTTTCAATGGTGCCAACTGCAATGCAGCGAGCACAGACGTTGCAGACAAAACAAAGAGGAACAGAGGATCCAAACACAATGTTTAACAAATAGTAATACTAGAACTGGAAAACAATACAGTTAGTATTTATTAAACAAAACAAAAGTAAGTGATGTTCCTTTAAAAATTAAAGTGCTGCGTTTAACAATAACAGCACTTGGTTTAGAGTTTAGAGTTTTAAACGCGGAAATACGGAAACAGGTCTAAATAAGACTGACAACACCGTTATAGCATGGCGCTACGAGACTCCACAAAGATACTGAGTGAGGCTTGGACATCTACACTCCACTGCTACCACCTAGGGGGAATTAACAACAGATGCAAGTGACTATTGAATACTGAGGAAGTGCAGTCCGGGTCTTAGTAGACCGGTGAGCTGGACGGCTGGAGGTGTTGCCTTACAAAAAGTCCTTTATTGAATACAATAGAGTAATTAATAAAGTGCTTCATTAATGCCCACAAAGGCCTTCCTTATGCGTGTGCACTACTGGCCTAATATGGGGTGTTTAAGTTGACTCAGCTTCATTAGACAGATTGCCGCACTTTTTATCACGCTTATGTGCAGCAATCGAATAACACACTTATTTACACTGAATACTCCGCCAATCGATGGATCGTGGGAAAGGTTGCAATAGTCCTTTTTTATATCGAATATGATAAGGAAAATTGGGCCCTGTATCTCTGACAGAACAGGTCTTTCAGAGATTTGCATACACCAGGCTTGATGAGTCATTGCAGCACCTGAACTGACAGGTCTCATTTTTTGTATTTACTTGTGATGACACACGAGAAAGGCCAAAATGGAAAATACGTGGTTCCTCTGTGATTTGACACATACATGAAATGGAATGCGTGTCGAGAAGAAAAACAGTAGTTTTGAAGTAACTTGTTCCTCCACCAGTTTGACCAGCAGTAGAAATGAGAGCGGAATACAAACCTGGTAATTTTGTTTTTGTTCAGTTTGTACGCTTAAACCTGTAACACAGCACAATCAAAATAAGACATCATCATTATTTTATAACATCCTAATGCCAATCCTCTTGAACACAGTAGTTCCGCCACACAGCCCTGCAAAAAAGCAAACCACAGATGAAAAATTGGGCACAGCAGTAGTTCAGGCCATGGAGTCACGCCCAGCCTGCAAGCCTGCCTTCATTAGTGATGGTACAGATCGCAAGCCTGCCTTCATTATTGATGTTACAGATCGCAAGCCTGCCTTCATTAGTGATGGTACAGATCGCAAGCCTGCCTTCATTATTGATGGTACAGATCGCAAGCCTGCCTTCATTAGTGATGGTACAGATCGCAAGCCTGCCTTCATTAGTGATGGTACAGATCGCAAGCCTGCCTACATTAATGATGGTACAGATCGCAAGCCTGCCTTCATTAGTGATGGTACAGATCGCAAGCCTGCCTTCATTAGTGATGGTACAGATCGCAAGCCTGCCTACATTAGTGATGGTACAGATCGCAAGCCTGCCTTCATTAGTGATGGTACAGATCGCAAGCCTGCCTTCATTACTGATGGTACAGATCACAAGCCTGCCTTCATTAGTGATGGTACAGATCGCAAGCCTGCCTTCATTAGTGATGGTACAGATCGCAAGCCTGCCTTCATTACTGATGGTACAGATCACAAGCCTGCCTTCATTAGTGATGGTACAGATCACAAGCCACGCCCACATCAGCTGACAGTCAGCTGATTCCCTTCAGGGACTCAATTGCAAAATCATAAACAAGGTGCCCTGTCTAAAGATGCTTTGCCTGCCTACTATTGCCGCGTCTCTGCTCATTTTACAACCCACCTCCATCCCCAACTCCTCCTTTACACGTTTATCTGACTTATTCACTGACGGCGCATCACTGATGCTCTGTTCTGTACCCCTGGGGTTTGCTGCTGCTCTCTCCGCGAATGGTTTTCACTTGTATGCATGGAAGGGCAGGTCTATGGCTCTCCCTGCCTACTGGCTTTTCATGCATGCGCAGGGCAGGGCGGGGAGGCCCCAGAACAGAACCATTCCGCCAAAGTCAAATAATGCAAGTAAATTCGATGCGAATGATATAATTTGGAGATTTTGACAAAGTGGACCTGACCTGATTATAGGAATTATAATGGCTCATTTAAAAAAAAGGGACACGCCACAACAGAAAATAATAAAAACCACAAAATATTATTTTGTTACGCAGTCACTCCAGCATTATTTAAATCAATAATAATAATAATAACAATAATACAACGTAATAAACTGCAAAATACATTAAAAATTAATATTGAGAATATTAAGATATAATTTCTGTATGTTTATGATGTGTGTCATAAACAGTGCTGGGGGTAATGTGTCAAAAAGTAACACGGTACAGTACTTAGAGTATTATTTCTGGGTACTCAGTAACCTAACATGGTAGTTTGCAATTCAAGTACTCCCTATCTGAGTAACATTTTCAAATGAGCCTCACATTACTTTTTGATTTAAAAGTGATGTTTGTCTTCTTTTTGTTGCTACAATTTAAAAACAGAATTAAAAGAATAAAATTTCCGATGCATTTTATATTCTCTGTGTATTTCCTGCTACTTCTCTCCAGCCGGTACATAATCCAGGGGAAAAAATGTTTTCTGCAGGTACGTTGGGACCATTATGTGCATCAGCCAATCACAGCTCAGCTGTGGTACCATCATGTACAAACCCCAATTCCAATGAAGTTGGGATGCCATGTAAAACGTGAAAAAAAACAGAATACAATGATTTGCAAATCCTTCTCGATCTACATTCAATTGAGTACACTACAAAGATATGGAATCAGATTAGTGACAAAATTATCGAACAAAACTTTTTGGATATCAAACAAAAATTTCAAAATTGAGAGAGAATATAACTCACTGAAGCAAAAAAACTGACCTCAAAGGTAAAAAATTATAACTTGAAAACAAGTTATTTTTATGATGGAGTAAACCATTGGTCTTTTAGTTGTTTGATAAATTGTCCTTTCGTTCATAGTTCCCTCTGCTGCTTTCGCAATGATCCGATTTGCGGTTACGGTCCCAGCTCTCTCGTTTATGCTTCGTGATTTTTTGTTTGCAATTCCAGTGGCGGAGCTAGAACTGGGAATTGGGGCGGCACAGACACGTCCCTTCATGACAACAGTTAGTCCTGGCTAGTTCTCAATCATTTTCTTTTATTGACGCATTTTCCAATTATCGTAATTGGCAACTGAAGACACGGTTTCTCTCCATATGCGATCTAACAGCGATGAAATCATGGGCTAAATTCGGTACAGTGGCGGAACCAGAACTGATAATTGGGTGCACAAAACATCCGTTTAAAACAATTATTAGTCCTGACCTGTTCTCAGTCATTTTCATAATTAACAAAAGGTTCATTCCGAGAGCACTCCACACTTAACACGTGCTGCTTGTTCTCCCCGATTAGGTAAGACGACAGTCATTCATCTGGACACGTGTTTGCTGTATTTAAATCAACGTTATTCAAAATTGCATACCTGTTGACTCTCACGCAAATAGCTTGAGCTGCACGCTTTTTAGAGCCTATTTAACTGCCAAGTGCCACTTTTTTTTATCAACCCATGCAATACCGAGAGTGAAAGGCGATATTTCATTAGAATGCGGACCAGTTCAATCAACGCGAAGCATTGGCCTATTAACCCATATAAACCGGGACAGCATGTGCGCATTTTAACCTTTAAAACCGGGGACGCTGTTACACATTTCTACCCTTCAGGCCGGGAAAGCGGATACGTCATTTTGTAGTTTTCATTACTTTTCCGGCCATTTCCCGGCTCATAGCTGTTCTTTTACTGGCACTTTATACTGGGGCAGATGCCATAGTAACACTTCAAGACACTTTATTTTTTATATTTTTATGTTTATTTTTATTTTATTTGAACGGACACTTTATCATGCCTGCCACCCAGTAGCGGAGCTACAGGGGGGGCAAAGACACGTCCCTTTTAGTCCTGGCTAGATCTCAGTCATTTTCTTTATTGACGTCTTTTCGAATTATCGTAATTGGCAACTGAAGACACGGTTTCTCACCGTATGCGATCTAACAGCGATGAAATCATGGGCTAAATTCAGTGCAGAAAAATAATTTACTTATTAATTGGCCAATGCTTCGCGTGATTGAACTGGTCTGTGTTCCAATGAAACGCGGACTTTCACTCTCAGTATTTCGTGGGTTGATCTAAAAAAAAAAAAAAAAAAACAGTGGTACTCGGCAGTTAAATAGCCTAGGTTATAACAAGCATGCGGCTCAAGCCACTTGCATGAGAGTCGACAGGTAGGCTATGCAATTTTGAATAACGTAGATTTAAATACAGCAAATACGCGTCCAGAAGAATGATTGTCGTCTTACCTAATCGGGGGGAACAAGCAGCACCTGTTAAGTGCGGAGCGCTCTCGGAGTGAACCTTTTGTTAATCAAGAAGATGACTGAGAACAGGTCAGGATTTATAATTGTTTTAAACGGCTGTTTTGTGCAACCCAATTCTCTGTTCCGCCACTGTGCTGAATTTAACCTGCGATTTAAGCGCTGATAGATCGCATGTGGAAAGAAACCGTGTCTTCAGTTGCCAATTACAATAATTGGAAAAGACGTCAATGAAGGAAAATGATTGAGATCTATCCAGGAATAAAAGGGACGTGTCTTCGCACCCCCTGTAGCTCCGCCACTGCTGCCACCTGTTCCAGAGAAAGAAGAAATGTTTGTTATTCTCTAGTGCAGAGCTTATACTTTTATTTATTAGGCCTCTTTATTCCATTTGAGTTGTGCATGTTATGTAGATAGAGATTTGTTATTGATTTTATTGGTTTTATTATTTTTTATAGTTTGTTATAGTTTGTTCAGTGTTTTAAATATTGTGATGAAGATTTGCAAAAATAAGTATAGTTCTTATGAAAGTCACAGGTGTAAGCTCTCAAATACTTTTTGAATTTTATTTCTATCTGCTACAGAGGCTGAGATATCAGCTTTTTACTAGACGTTGACACCTGGGTGCTGTTTTCCAGAAAACCTCAGGTTTTAGGGGTTCTTTTCAAAATCGCCCATAGGTTTTCATAGGCGTTTTTTGAATAGGCCTCAGGCCAAAATGGGTTAATAAGTAAATTATTTTTCTGTACTGAATTTAGCCCATGATTTCATCGCTGTTAGATCGCATATGGATCGCATAACTTTTGGGAAACTCCAGCTCAGTAAATTGCGGAACGGTTGCCCACATTCTGTTACAATCTTCCTGAGTTGCTTGGCTACAACAGCAGTTAAAGATGATGTGTTATTCACTGCCAGATTTTTTTAGAGTAGGCCATGGCAACCAATCAAGGACACAGATTGATTTCCTTCATCAGCCATTGTAATATTTCGGTCGTTGCTGGTGTGATTCACTTGTGAGTGGAGTCCGAAGTGAGACTCGTGGCTACATTCTATTGTTGGATTCATTACTCCAGGCTCTGAGCCCCAAAATTCCATTAGCCAATGAGGTCAGACCACACAAAAGAATCCCGCCCACACGAGAGGTTTGTGACAGAATTGCAAACAAAAAATCAAGAAGTGTAAACGCGAGAGCTGGGAGTGTAATCGCAAATCTGATAATTGCGACAGCAGCAGAGGGCACTGTGAACGAAAGAACAAGTTATCAAACAACTAAAAGACCAATAGGTTACTCCGTCATAAAAATAATTTGTTTACAAGTTATACGTTTTACCTTTGAGGTAACTTTTTTCTCTTCGTTGAGTTATATGCTCCCTCAATTTTGAAATTTTTGTTTGATATCCAAAAAGTTTTGTTCGATAATTTTGACACAAATCTGATTCCATACAAAGACTAGATATTTAATGTTCAAATTGATAAACTTTATTGTTTTTTGGAAATATTCACTCATTTTGAATTTGATGCCTGAAACGCGTTCCAAACAAGCTGAGACAGGGGCAACAAAAGACTGGGAAGGTTGAGGAATTCTCAAAAAACACCTGTTTGGAACATTCCACAGGTGAACAGGTTAATTGGAAACAGGTGAGGGTCATGATTAGGTATAAAAGGAGCATCCCCGAAAGGCTCAGTCTTTCACAAGCAAGGATGGGGCGAGGTTCACCACTTTGTGAACAACTGCGTGAGCAAATAGCCCAACAGTTTAAGAACAACGTTTCTCAACGTGCAATTGCAAGGAATTTAGGGATTTCATCATCAACAGTCCATAATATCATCAAAAGATTCAGAGAATCTGGAGAAATCTCTCCAGGTAAACGGCAAGGCCAAAAACCAACATTGAATGCCCGTGACCATCGGTCCCTCAGGCGGAACTGCATTAAAAACTGACATCATTCTGTAAAAGATATTACCATGTGGGCTCAGGATCACTTCGGAAAACCATTGTCAGTGAACACAGTTCGTCGCTACATCTACAAGTGCAAGCTAAAACTCTACCATGCAAAGCGAAAGCCATAAATCAACAGCACCCAGAAACACTGCTGGCTTCTCTGGGCCCGAGCTCACCTGAGATGGACTGATGCAAAGTGGAAAAGTGTGCTGTGGTCTGACGAGTCCACATTTCAAATTGTTTTTGGAAATCATAGACGTTGTGTTCTCCGGGCTAAAGAGGAAAGGGACCATCCAAATTGTTATCAGCGCAAAGTTCAAAAGCCAGCATCTGTGATGGTATGGGGATGTGTTAGTGCCCATGGCATGGGTAACTTGCACATCTGTGAAGGCACCATTAATGCTGAAAGGTACCTACAGGTTTTGAAGCAAAATATGCTGTCATCCGAGCAACATCTTTTTTCAGGGATGTTCTTGCTTATTTCAGCAAGACAATGCCAAGCCACATTCTGCACGTGTTACAACAGCGTGGCTTCGTAGTAAAAGAGTGCGGGTAATAGACTGGCCTGCCTGCAGTCCAGACCTGTCTCCCATTGAAAATGTGTGGCGCATTATGAAGCGCAAAATACGACAACAGGGACCCCAGACTGTTGACCAACTGAAGTCGTACATCAAGCAAGAATGGCAAAGAATTCCACCTACAAAGCGTCTACAATTAGTGTCTTCAGTTCCCAAACGCTTATTGAGTGTTGCTAAAAGGAAAGGTGATGTAACACAGTGGTAAACATGCCCCTGTCCCAGCTTTTTTGGAACATGTTGCAGGTATCAAATTCAAAATGAGTGAATATTTCCAAAAAAACAATAAAGTTTTTCAGTTTGAACATTAAATATCTTGTCTTTGTCGTGTACTCAATTGAATATAGGTTGAAAAGGATTTGCGAATCATTGTATTCTGTTTTCATTCACATTTTACACAAAGCCCCAACTTCATAGGAATTGGGGTTTGTACATTCGTTGTACATGCCGTCAGCCAATCAAAGCTCAGCTGTAATCATGCATGAATGAGAATGGTGATGCATTCCATCTGGTCACTGTCAGCTGAGTTGCTCACTCAGCAAATTTGTAAATGCTCATGTGATAATAACGAATTAAGCGCTCCATAATACGCTAAATTACAAGTAAACTAGCTGGTCTGCCGCAGAAGCCTAATAGTCCATTTGTTAGGCCTTGGCTTCGGCGACTAATACTGCAGATTGGAGAGCAAGTTTCGAGCAAGGAGAGCAAGTGAGGACGGTGTTCGATGGTATTAGCCCCCAAAACACAGTCTGCTTTGTGACTATACAGACTGTTCATGACCACCTGCTTGTCACTGGAGAGCATTATTGGGGAGGCGTTACCAGTGACTCTCTGAATTAATATTTTGAACATCAATTGACAAAGTAGTATTCAACGGACCGCTGGCTAATTATCGGAGCCCCAAAGAAAACAGGCAATAAATCTAAGAACTTCAGCTTTTCTCACTATTTTTGTACTCTTATAAATGAAACTAAATCATCTTGGTGACTAGGCTATGCAATGATGGCTGAGTCAATACATTAAAAGGTTCATTGGAAAATTGGCGCAGGAACTGAAAAGGGGTTTTAACACGACGCAAAGGTAGTCTAAAAGCAGCGGCGTGCGGTCACATGTTCAGAGGTGCTTCAGTAACCTTACCCTTTACTGCTCGACTGTCCTCTCGCTGTGAACACTGTAGAATTGCATTTCTTTCATGTGCAGCTCCCTCAGTTTTAGGGCATCTAAGTAACTGAACGAACAAACATAATCATTAAATAAGTGGTAATTTTAAAACGCAGTGGCAATGACTGCCTGAGGTCTGAAACCCATAGACATCCCAAGGCACTGAGTATTATCTGTGCCCTGCCTCAGATGCTCTGCAAGCCCAGCACGAGAGCCATCATCAGTTCCTGCTGGATCTTTAGGGCATCGTGCTCTCAGTTTTGCCTTCAGGATGTGAACTGCGTTCTCAATTGGATTCAGGTCATATAATTGGTTTGTCTTTTGAAGAACATTCCACTTCTTTGGATTGGAAGCATTCTGTATGCATCCAAGTCATCGTTCATCTGTATTGCAAAGCATTGTCCAATGATTCATGAAGCATTTGGCTGAATCGGACCATAAAATATAGCCATACAAAATTCAGAATTTATCCAACAGCTTTCGTCTACAGTAACATCACCAGCAGATTGGTGGGAACCTGTTTAATTGGCAGCCATAAATGCCCACACAGGACCACATTTACCAGATGAGGTAGTATGCTTCAGATCATGAACTGTTCCTTCCCTTCTCTGTACTCTTCCCATCATTTTTGTACAAGTTGATCTTTGCCTCCATCCACAGGATCTCGTTTCAGAACTGCAGGCTTTTTTTGAGATGGTTTTCGGCAAATGTCCTGTTACTGAGCCTAATTTATGGGCGAAGTCTTCTCTTGATTGCTGCTTTGGCACTGATATATCTGCCTCTCAGAAGAATGTTCTTGATCAGGCCAACTGTTGTGAAGGGGCTTTTCTGAGGGAAAGAATTCTTCCAGCACCCACCAGAGTGGTTATCTGTGGTCTTCCTGGCCTTTTTGAATTCCTGAACTCAACAGTGCTTTCTTCCTTTTTAAGAATATACCAAAAAGTTCAGTTGGGCACACCAAATGGTTTTCCTATCTCTCTTGTGGGTTTATTTATATTTTTCTGCCCAATAATGGCATGATTTATTGCCACTGGCGGCTCTGTTGTTTTCATATTGACAATTAACAGCAGATTCCAAATACAAATGCCATGCTTGAAATCAACTGTAGGTCTTTTACATGTTCACTTTTAAATTAAATTATTAGGGAATAAAACACACCTGGCAATGGAAAAGTTGAGCGGCCAATAGTCCAAATACTTTAGTTCCCTGAAAAGGGAAAACCTCTTGAAACAGTGCCGTGAATCCTACACCATTGCCATAAATTTTGATGTGAATACTCACAATCTGAAGCAGAATGTCCCCACTTTAAGGTCTTTTTTAATATTTCATTTCTACTCCAATATTCTGCAGTAGATCGCTAAAATAACAATAATGTTGTCAAAGTCCATCTATTTATGGACCGGATAGTATGCATAAATTTTATGATGGTATAAAATATGAGTTCTTATACTTTATGAAATTACTTGCATACACCATACGATTGTCTGAAATATGTTTACATTTCCAGATAAAATACATTTATTACAGGCCATAATGCTTGATTATCAATTTTTTATCAACTGGTTATCTATTCAGCCTCAATTCTCATCCACTGAATTTTAAATTGTGAAAATATGTGTTTATGTTTTTGAAGTTCTGATTTTGTTGTTGAGTGACTGGTTCAAACAAAATAATACCTAAAATATGAATGATCAAAGATTTTACACTGTGAAAAAAAGCTAAATAATTCATAACACCAGAGCATTTGGTTACAGTACCTGGAATAATAGTCTTCTGTAGAGGACTGACAATGAACCCCTGGATTGGATATTGCAGAGGGGAGTTTGGTGGCGCCAACAGAAGCTCATTTAGTACTGACTTTTTTCTGTGAAATAAAAAAAAGCTCAAATATTATGCACAACTTTGAAACTAATAACTACATTATATTGCATACAGGCCTTGTGTGCTTTCTGTTAAAATGTGGCTTTCACTGCATGGACAGGCTTGCCGGATATTTCACAATCACTAAATATTACCAAACAGACATGTAACTTGTTCCCTAAAACATAGAGGCTTTCCACAAACCTGATAAGTTCCCTTTCATAATCCGCAGCTCTTCTTTGGAAGACATTCCTGAATTTATCCTTGCTTACAAATTTCCTCAAATCTACCGAGCCCGATTTGGGACACTGACAGGATCTTTGCTGGCGACTGATATTTGGCATGGGGTTGAAGATCCTGCACAACAAAAAATGAATTTACATTAACTTGGGACAGGAGGGAACAAGGAGGTGTCTTCAGCTGAACTGAACATGAGACTGAAGGGTACATGAAGCCTTGCTCACCGAGACAGATGAAGGAACATGAGAGTGCATGGAGATGTATTTAGTGAGATAATATGTGAAACAGGAAAGTACTTGGAGGCATCTTCAGCTCGATCAGACGTGAAACAGGAGGGCGCACGAAGATGCCTTCAGCACGATAGAACACGGAACGGAAAAGCGCCAAGTTTTGTCTTCTGCTAAAAGTAATATATTTTCAAGATACAGCATGTCTTCAACCCCCCCAATATTACGGACTAAAAAATATTTTACTGGCTTCATTTCTTGAGGCATGTAAGATAAGATTTCGTTGGCCTCATAACACAATAGCCTTCTATTTTTAAGGTTTTTCATCAATTTTTGAAGAGAACTAATTTTATTTTATTTTTTAAGGTTTTGAGAAAAAAGGAAAGAATGCATTTTTTCACCAACACAAAAGAACAGGTGCCCATAACTCAATTCGGCAAAAAATATAACTTGGGTAATTATGCTGTGAGGCTAACAAAATAATATATTGGATAACTTGTCCTCTGCATTTAATCCTTCTTTTGGTTAGGAGCAGTGGGCAGCCACAGATCAGCACCCGGGGACCAACCCAATTCTAAAGCCAAAGCACTGGTCGGGGCTGAACTGGCCTGCATTAGCAAAAAAAGCGGCTTCTTAGAGCCCCTGCCACCACTGGGGGGCCCCAAGAACGCTCGAAATGCTTGGTTTTTTATATATTATGTCAATGGTATTGCTAATCCCAAAAAGTGTACGTGCTAGTTAGAAATACTATACCTCTGATTTAATAAATTCATGCTACTGCTGTTGGAGCTGAGGTCACGACCTCACCTTCACGTTCATCATGCTCACGCCGCATGTCATGCGCGATGTCAACAAACGTCATCTGCAATGAAATTCACGGACTGAACTGCGTTTTCAGAAAGAAGTCGCTAAATGTCCTCACGCGCAGCTCTTAAGTCTGTTGTTAGCTAGCTAGCTAGCTTTGGAAAATGCTGATTCAATCCGCGTTGTGTGGTGTTTGCATTATAAGAAGATGCTAGTTAGGTGCTTGGCATCCCCTTTTTACTGGAGCGTTCCGCTTGTTTGTCAGTACACCAGGTGACGGTGCGTTTTGAGCCGGCAAAAACCTCTGCTTGATAGCCCTCATTGAGACTGATCGGTCACATGATCTGAGTCTGATCTTATCGCCTACAGTAGGCTACAAATGACAAATTAGCCGATTTTGGATTCAAAACAATTTCTGCACACATGAGAAAGTTTGCGCCCCTGCCGGAAAGTCTGATACTTAGTGGTATGGCAATAGCTGTCATACCTAATTCCAAGAGAGACTGGTGAAAAAATTAATTCTTGGTGTGCAACCACGTGATTAAATAGCACGCGCCGCCATGTTGGATGATATACAAATCATTAATGGCATCTCATGCGAACAATAACAGTGATACATCTCCAAATTTTTTGAAATATTATGACTCTCTGGAGTCCTCTACCAAGTCAAGATACAGAGAAAAGGTTTAAATTTGTGGTTTTGACCCATATTATGTTAAAGCCGTCTGGTGATATGGAGGATTTGTCAACATTACCAGTGATTGAATACCCCGATATCGTAAACCATCTCATTATTCAAACCTCGTGGGCAACCAACGCACAAATGAAGGCTTATAAGAGTCTAGATGCGTATAACTTTTTTTTTGTGTCTGGCTGGGTTGGTATTCTTCTCACTAAAGAAGTGAAAGAGAACAGGGTGCTGGTTTATGCTCGGGTAAACCATTCTCAAAGATCTCGAGAAACACCGCTCAAGCCGTGGTTTGTGAGTAATAAGAATGGCGACGTGATCCTCGCACATTGGCCCTCATTTATCAAACGTGCGTACACCAAAAAAATGGGTGTACGCCAAATCTCCCTCAAGGATCGGCATTTATCAATCTGAACGTGAGCGAACGGCAAAAATCTCACGCCAGGTCTGACCAGGTGTACGCAAATTTTAAACCAGCGAACAACATGCAGGAACGAGTGCAGCTGTCAAAATGATTAATAAACTATATGCAGCGATGCGGACGTCATGCTGTTGCTGCTCTTATTAGTAAAATGCATAATAGGCTGAATAGATAAATAGGCTAAATTAATACATGAATGAATGAATGAATAAATAAATAAGACACCTGCGTTGAGAAATTAATTTAACTTATATTTTGAGACAACCTGCTTGTCAGGCCTGACGGCTGACAATTACAATCAATTTGATTAAGCGCAATGCGTGGCTTGGCACATATGCAGTGTGGTATGTCAGATGCTCATCCAGTCAGATATATACTGAACAACAAAAGAAACGCAAATTAATTAAAGGCAGACTGGAAAATAAGTTTGCGCGTAATTATTTTAGAAAAGCAAATATATTACTAGCGCGTGCACATTTACACTCGTTTCATCAAACTTTTCTTTATTTTGTGGTCAGTTTGACTGAGTAACCATAAGAGTACATTGTCTAACTAGCTAACTTGCGTCCCTTTTGTTGCTCAGTATATATAGGCCTACGGACACTTTGGCCATGATCACATTTCGACAGTGGCAGATCTTCAATTGTGATTGGGATAAGCTTCTGTCCAACGTGTGAGGAACTTTCGGCACAGAGACGATCTCCTCCGGGAAAGTGACGAGTGGCTGCTCGTTTTGTGTGGCACCCAATAAAATGTCATTAAGTAATACTAATAAAAGTACAATGAAGAGTGATCTCTGCAGACTGTATTTTAACAATTACCCTCCTGCAGCTCCGATCGAGGCGATGGGGACTCCCCATCTATCAGTGTTGCCACGCCCTACTCGATCGGTGACAGCTGGAGGTTTGAGCCTGATTGGCCTCCACCGGTCCGTGCGCTGCTGCGCCTGAGCACCGCAACCCGTTTTTTGGTGGCGATCTTAAAATCGGACCACTTTTTTTAACCTACATGTAAGCATTTGGATTGCCAATCATGTAGGCTATATAACCTGAAATATCATGGATCTATAAATTGAATTTATTAAGGCCGATGTTATTCGAACTTACACGTGTGGCCAATGCTGAATTTTTTTTTTTTTCTTGGCCACACTTATAAGTGCGCCAGTTGATGACCATTCCAGTGCCGCTTATAGAAAGTACCGCTTAAAATAAGTTTGGCCAAGAGAAAAAATTAGCTTTGGATACACTTAAAATAAGTGTGGGCAATGGAGAAATGTGCATCTTGGCCACACTTATAAGTGCGTCTAACGCGAATTTCGATCAATTTTTGTGCTTGGACGCACTTCAGTAAGTGCGATAGTCACTTCGATTTATTAATGAATTAAATCAAACGTCTGCTGCACTCCGGTTTTCCACCTCAACGGTGTTTACCGCAGCAGCAATAGTTTTCCAAACTGCAGCCTTCTGGGCTCCCTTTATACCACTCTTAAGGCTTCCAAATAAAATGATTTTGTTTTTCTCCACCTGGGACGTGATAATTTATATTTCCTCCTCAGTGAAGTTCTCTCTTCTTTGCCGTCTTTCGAGAGTCCATGTCGTAAAGTGGGCAGGACTATGCCTCCCGGAGCATGAATTTATAGGGGCGTGTCATGTAAATTACGATGGTTTCAGCCGCCAGATTTATCAACGCCACGCCAGTTTCACACCGCAATCAGCGACGTACGCACTTTTAGTAAATCAGACGTGACACCTGGCGAACGCTGATATTTATACCAAAATCTACACCAGATCCTACCCAAGTTTGATAAATGATGGCCATTATGATTGCATGGCTGGATTAAGCGAGGCTTGTTCCCACATAGGACCTTTGCTCTTTGCCACTGAAGCAGGATATGAAGTGGCGCAGCCAGCGGGAGTGCGAAGACACGTCCCTTTTTGACTGCAATTAGTGGTTCTCAATCATTTTCCTTTTTTGACGCGTTTTCCAATTATCGTAATTGGCAACCGAAGACACGGTTTCTCTCCAAATGCGATCTAACAGCGATTAAATCATGGGCTAAATTCAGTGGGCTACAGTGGCGAAGCCAGAACTGAGAATTGGGGTGCACAAAACATCCGTTTAAAACAATTATTAGTCCTGACCTGTTCTCAGTCATTTTCATAATTAACACACTCCACACTTAGCAGGTTTACACTCCCGGTTTAGGTAAGACAACAATCATTCATCTGGATGTGCGTCCAGATGAATGCTTGTCGTCTTACCTAATCGGTAAAATTATGAAAATGACTGAGAACAGGTCAGGACTAATAATTGTTTTAAACGGAAATTTTGTGCAACCCAATTCTCTGTTCTTGTTCCGCAACTGTTCTGAATTTAGCCCATGATTTAATCGCTATTAGATCGTATATGGCGAGAAACCGTGTCTTCGGATGCCAATTACGATAATTGGAAAACGCGTCAATATAAAGGAAAATGATTGAGAACTACTAATTGCAGTCAAAAAGCACCCCCGCTGGCTACGCCACTGGTATAGAATCGGGAACTCGAGAACATGTACTGAAGTAAAAAGCAAGTGGCTGCCAGCGCACGTAAACAAAGTGCCGTATTTGCTAGTAGGCGACATTGATTTCAATGAGATGGGATTCCGAAGAAACTCTTGTCTTTATCACGAGATGCATTATTGCCGCAATTAAAACCCGCACACAAAGTAGGCATTGTTTTCTTTTAAAAGGAAGCGCAAATCCGAAGAAAATCACGGAGCGTTGCAGGAGCTCAATGGTGAAGCGCAGCTATCTTGGTTGTTGTTATCGTCCATCATGGCGGACTTCCTGTTTGGAAATTATGCGTGACGTCACGCGCACACAAGGAAAAGGAAGACAAGCATAGGTTATAGCAGTCTCTTTGTAAGACATCGGCTACGATCTCTCTCTCTCTCTCTCTCTCTCTCTCTCTCTCTCAACAAGTCGTTAACTTGTTTACAGTGAATGCGTTGTCTCCTGGTTTATTTTGTGAATTTTCAGTACAACACATTATGCATGTGTGACACCTTCAAATGGACGGTCATAATTGTTGAATTAATTTAAAAGGGTCAGAATTTCATAGTTTAACGGGAGTTTTGCGCAAGACTTTTACAGGTGCAGTTACTAATTTGTGCCACAAGATGGGGTATTCACCTATGGGAGAGTTAATGGCAATTGGGCTGTGTGGCCTCTGACTCTCAGGGTTCAGGGGCCTTACCGATTCGTAGGTAGTATTATTATTAAAATAACGTCACAGCAGGCACGCTGAGGTTTTGCTCAGCATTTCATTTTAAATTCTGGTTCATAAAGTTGAAAAACTTTAGCTTAAGTCTTAAGAGCCATTTGAAAAAAAATATTCCTGGCTGGTTTCTGGAGAAAGTCGGGCTGTAATATTGGGTTAGATGAGACATCTGTCTGAATTTGTTGATGGTTTGGGGCTCAGATGGCTAAAAGTGTCCGTCCGTTTGAGACTACTGATACATGAAAGGAACGAGCACAAGTTTATGTACATTTTGATGTGAATATTATGTATGTAGTCTAAAATTTGTGGTAGACGGAGCAAATCAGAGACAAAAGTTTTAGATGATTATCAAGATCCCCACCACACCAGTGATGTCACGCACTGCAACCGTTGAACATTCCGCACCAGACACCCATTCTAAACTCTGACGCACACTGTTATAAAGTGGCACCTTTTTTGCCAGTTATTTTAACTGTAATTTTACAATTATATCAGAGGTTCCGTGTATGTTAACTGTAAATCACAGTTTTGCTCTAGGTTCCCACTATCACGATTTGCGGCACGATTGAAATCGTGGTCTTAATCGTGGAGTAATCGTGGTGATCCTATCAGATCTTATCAGATCTTGCGGTCAGTCGTGGCAATTGTGTTGATTGTAGAAAAGTTTTGGACGGTTCAAAAATTTCCTGCGATCAACACGATTAATTGTCAATGGTGATCATTGCATCACCTCGTATCCAAACCTGAAATTTCAGAGTAGTTCCACGTTCAGCTACGAATGGCGAATCTTGGCGTTTGTAACGGAGCACGACAGTGGGAACTAAGCATAAGATGCGCGAAGGACTCTGAGATAAGATAAGATATACTTTATTGAACCCGTGGGGTAATTTGTCCGCTGCATTTGACCCATCCTAGTTAGGAGCAGTGGGCAGCCACAGAGCAGCGCCTGGAGCCCAACTCCAGTTCTAAAGCCAGTACCTTGGTCAGGGGTACTAGTAGGAGTTGTCCTGTACGGCGGCATTTTTTTTTTTTTTTTTTTGTGGGTGGGGGAAACCAGAGTATCCAGAGGAAACCCACGCAAACACGGGGAGAACACGCAAACCCCACACAGAAAGGCCCCAGGCCGGAATTGAACCCACGACCTTCTTGCTGTTAGGCAGTAGTGCTAACCATTGTGTCACTGTTCCACCATCCCATACATCTATTTACAGTTAAAATAACAAGGAGACAATGCATTAATTTAACTGTTAAATTCTTTTAAATTTATAACAGTGCAGGCCAAAAATTACTGAAAACATGAACTGCGATTGTGAAAAAAATCGTAATTGCGATTTATATGCCGCCCTCACCAAGTAAAGTCCAACGGCTCGTGATCCGTTTAAGGGGTCTTCAGGATAAAAATTTCAATTTTTTTTTCTCAAAAATTTCAATATTCTTTGATTTTCACATAAAATAAATAAAGGAATGCAGTGAGATGCCAGTAAACACCCAGAATCTATGTTTTTCCTCTGCCTCAATTGTTACTTGTGACTGTAAATTCAAATTGCCAAAAATTACAATTTTGACTGATTTTCAACCTTGTGGCATTCATAAAATCATTAATATTCATCTGATTGACTTGAAATTTGGACTGAAGTTGTATCTGTTGGAGATCTATAAAATGACATAGGATTTTCTGGATAGGTGCATCCCTTGGGGGTTAAGTTTGAAAATGAAGCAAGTTAATGATAGCGATTTTCATTATGGTTACTTAACAGAGCTCATTAAATATTCATAAATGTTCCAAACAAAAAAATCCTATGTCATTTTATAGAACTACCTTAAACCCTTCATATCAGACTAATTTGAGTAAAATCTGACCATGGGTTATTGAAATATCAGTGCCACAAAATATTTTTTATATTTTGTCATTAAAGTGCCGTTTCCATGGCAACCATGTACATTTTTTGTCAAAATACTACATTTTATGAGGTTAAAATCATGTTGAATATGTTTATTTCTTAGTTTTTCCATTATTATGGTTATTTCTACACTTTACCCTGAAGACCCCTTAACCCACTATTAACCACCGTAGCATATCTGCTACATAAAGTGAAAGGGTTAACAGCCTGGACACCCTGCTGGTTTTGTTTCTTATTGCCAAATAAACATTTGAGAATAACTTGAATGGTCCGTCACTTTAATTTTTCCATTCAGCATTATTACCCAATGTAGCAGATCTGCTACATTTTGGAAAAAGGTGGGCCAAAGGGTCGAATTTTTTTTTTTTTTTAACTATTTTTCCAAATATTGGCCCATAATCAACATATTTGCCTAGGGAAATGATTTTTACACAGTTGGAAAGGTACTTGGTTAACAGAGGTTAACCCTTCAATCACGTTTCTACTTTAAAGTAGGGCTGAGTAACATGGCCTAAAAGAGAGGTGGGCCGCGGTCTTTGAGCGCTTTCTGACTTTCTGTGGTTAGTTCCCAATTATTACGGATGGGAATTTTTAAAGAGTTTTTTTGGATTTTCGGGAAAAGCGCTGGAATGATCCCAGACTAAAGTCATAGCACAGCATTCCCGATAATTCTGCACGTTTTGATATGTTTGTGTATGTGCTACAAAAGCTGCAGGACTAGTTTTGCGGCGAAATTCCTCAGGCAGAACAGAAGTGGAAGGGAAAAACATGATAGGAGGAAGAAGCAGCAGCCCCGGAAACAGTAGTGTGCAAATGTGCACATCAGGCACACAAAATGAAATATTGGCATGTAAGGTCCTGGCCATTGTCATTTTATTTATTTAAGCCAGTGGCAAATACAGCATGTTAAGAGATGAAATTTAATCGTAATACAATAAACAAAAAACTGAAAATGACCTTGCAAATCTTTGCAAATTATTAAAGTTCACGCACGCGCGTGTCGTGACTGTCTGTGCCCGTTTAACTTGCAAATGGCTCAAGTGCATCACGCGTAACTAATGACTTCATTCTTCACAATTACGTTGCAATATATAGGTCATTATTTTTTCGATCGTTGATACATGTAATAGGCCTAACTTCCGTTATTTTGTTTGAATTAGGTCTTCGCCCCTCTGGGACCAGCACGCAAAGAAAAATATTTGCAGCCAGTATTTCAAGATTTTCTTGAATGACTGAATAACTGAGAAGCATTAACTTGTTCCATTTCGACGCTCCTGTGAACATCAATGGCCCATATAGCATTAAGGGGATATTTTGTATAACAAGGATGCGATCGAATGAAAAATTTAAGTAAACATAGAATTTGATTGAAAAAAAAAAACTGAAAAAATTGAGCAATGATCATCAATCAATTTCGTGATGAAGAAATGCGCTATAAAAGTCAAATTAGCATCGCATACCCCAACAATAGGCTCAAAAAAGTTCACAATATTTTCATTCTAAATGTACTAGCACTCCACACTGAATTTCAAGTTTTTTTTTTGTTTTTCTGGAGAAAAATAATATTGGGGCTATGAAAATATTTTCTAACAAAAATATTTTCTTACATTTTAGATGAGCATTATAATTTTCATGACAATTATGCGAACAGCACTCCACATTCAGCCGAGCGCTCACAGCTGTAAGATTTTGAAAGATAGAGGTGACATTTGTCCTCGCTGAAGCATTAGGCTATATAACAGGCCAATGTCGATAAATTTTAAAAAGTCATGCCAGATTTTCCTTTTTATATCAATAGCAAACTTATTTCCTTTTGCGTCCAGTAAACGAGGGACCGGAGAAAACTGGTTATTGTTTAACTGCATCATAAAAAATCTTACCTGTCGGGCATTCGCGGTGGGCCTGCACATTGACCATCTCCCATATAAATGTAGCATATTGATAATATCATTACTGCGGAAGCAATCAAAAGTAATTTCGTGAAATTTAGAAAAACAGACATAGCGTAGTCCAGTTCTCATGGGAATTGTACTTGCGTCTCTGGAACTACGCCCAAAACCGCCGTTGCCGGTCGGAAACTGAGAGGGAGAGAGGGGGCGTGAGCTCTCTTCGCTAAATCTAATAGAAAATGATCATTTATCACAGTCTAAGAAATACTTTGATAAGCTTGGAAAATTTTGATTTTGGAAAATGTAATTCCAAAATGCGCTCATTGTGCAGTTAAGAACCATTTCTTAAAGGCATATTGGCAATTTAATTGGGAAATTGATATTTATTCGAGTAACACATTACTTAGGATAAACTATTATTTCGCGAATGTGCATGAAAAATTACAGATTAATTTTACTTGATTATTGTGGTGGAGAATTTATTTTTGTTTCTGGTTGCATTGTTTTAGTTGACATCAGTGGCCTGAATCCGTTCCGGGAAGGGATGATTGCGGTCAGGTGCGGAGATTTCCCGCGTGAACACACTCACACACTTACACACCTAGCTACTTTTGTTGTATTGACTTTGACATAATCCGAAATTGTCATGTGTATTTATATAGGCTATTTTTTTAGAGATAACAATGCTTAAGCCTCAACTATACGAAACAAGACTGTACACTTTCGGTCAGTCACAGACAAACTTAATATCTCATCAGACTCAGATCTTTGGGATAAAGTCAAATCGGACAGATTTGAGCAGTTATATTTAAAGCCAGCATCATTCGAAAAACTGCTGTTCTGTCACAATTAAAAAAAAAAAAAAAAAACCACAATCCCTTAAACGGTTGTCTATTTTAGCAGACCATAACTAACTATGCAGTCGTATCACTGTCAGTCTCTTGAAGACTTGAACATAAGTTTAATACTGTTTTTTATTTCTGGAAATATCACAATCCTCTAATTTAGACAACTATACATATTCCAGGACTAATTCTTGTCATAAAGGGACATGTCTGTGACCACCCAATTCCCAGTTCTAGCGCCGCGGCAGCGGTAGATGTATCAGTGTTTCGGAAATTATAAAGTGGTCTCCCTCAATTCAATCCTGGAACAAAGAGATTCCGGAAGTAAATTATGAATTGCTTTATAGATAAAAATTAATGACTGCCTTTACCATCGCTCAATTAAACGGTCCACTATGAGGGTGTTGTACAATGCGTCTCTATTATATCGAGCCTCCACTCCAAGTACAATGCGCAAAGCTCTATTCTGTAGAACTTGAAGTCTTTGTAAGTCGGACGAATTCCCGTTCATCTACGTAACTGAACAATAATCAAAGTGTGACTGGATAAGAGTTTTATAAACCAAGAGAGCAGTGTTTTGATCTATATATTTTCTAGTACGTTTGAATAATAAAAAAAACTCTTTAGAGCTTTATTTCTAACCTGGTTAATTTGTGCTTTCAAAGAGAGATTTTCATCAAGTTTTACACCGAAATATTTACACTCAGTGACTCTTTCTAAGTCTGTGCCATTTATGTTGATTTTAACAGAATCGAATCAGCGTAATTTTGACTTCGTTCCAATAAGCATAAAGTTACATTTATTTATACCATGGTCTGGGTGAATACTTTTTTCTGATTGGCTGGCAGGTATGCATTAAAACCGTGGAACCCCACAGGTAGTTCGGCTACGGCAGTTTCACCGCTAGAAATTCATCCACTAGCCAACCTGTAACCATAGCAGCGTTAGAGCTGGTATTTGGCCGGGTATAACAGAAACCTAGCTACTCATTTATCTCCAGTAAATTTGGCGGCGTCATATATATACTACTCAAAATTTGATAGGGATCACAGGAATTTTTTTGGGAAATGACATGCAAATTTGGTAACTGCCACTGATGAACAATATATTGGATAAATGACATGCAGTCAGACACAAAATACATTTGCACGTCCATTTCATGACATTAAATGAGCGTGCAGCCTCACATTTTGGCTTTGACTAACACTTCACCATTTCAACTCAGACGTGTGTGTTGCTTGTTGGTGAAAATTTGGAAGTTCCCAAATTTTTTGCATTACATTTAGCAATAACAATGTCTCCTCAACGTCTTAGACGTCGATTGACTTAAGAGCAATTGGGAAGATGCATCGGAATGCTTGACTCTGGCTTCTCACAACGTCACGTTGCTAATGCACTTAACATCAGCCAAAGCGTTGTGAACAGAGCGTGGAACCAGCATCAAACGTTTGGTACAGCAGCACACCGTCATGGGGGTGGTCGTCAGAGATCGACTACACAACGACAAGACCACTTTCTCACACTTCAGGCACGACGTCATCCTTTCTGGACAGCCACCACCCTACGAAATGACCTTCATAACGCCTCGGGGGTCAGGGTATCCACTCAGACAATACGGAATCGTCTTCATACTGCATACTTCATACTCAACTCAAGAAGGCCATGTGTTCGAATCCCACTGACCGTGCGTCATAGGCATGACCGTTTGGATTGGGCTCACGATCATGTCACATGGACACACAAAGATTGGGCTCCAGTTCTCTTTACTGATGAGTCCCGATATTGCTTGGACTTTACTGACAGGAGGCAGCGGGTGTGGCGAAGACAACGCGAGCAATTTAATGATGCCTACATCAACGAACACGACCATTATGGTGGCGGATCAATTATGGTCTGGGGAGGAATAAGCAGGAACGGCAGAACGGACCTGCATGTCATGGGGAGAGGGACGATGACAGGGGTGCGGGTACAGGGATGAGATCCTCAATGTGTACGTAAGACCATACGCTGGTGCTGTTGGCCCTGATTTCATCTTGATGGATGATAACGCCCGTCCCCCATCGTGCTAGGGTGGTGAATCAATTCCTAGAGCAGGAGACAATTGTCCACATGGATTGGCCCGTGTGTTCGCCGAACCTAAACCCTATCGAGCATGTGTGGAACATGCTGCCGGTCGCCATTTCGGTCGAGGGCACAACCCACAACTCTAGAAGAGCTCGGAAATGCCCTTGTTGAAGAATGGAACAAATTCCAATTGCAAGCATCCGGGTTCTGATTGACAGTATGACCCGACGTTGTCAAGCCGTCATTCAAGCTAGGGAGGCCATACCCGTTATTGACATTAACTGTGGTAATGAAACATCAAACGAACGCTGTCTGTTTTCACTTTACATGTCAGAGGTGAAACCATGAAGTGTTCGTGAAAATAAAAAGTGTGAAGCTGCACGCTCATTTAATGTCATTAAATGCACTTGCAAATGTGTTTTGTGTCTGACTGCATGTCATTTATCCAATATATTGTTCATCAGTGGCAGTTACCAAATTTGCATGTCATTTCATAAAAAAATTCTTTTGATCCCTATCAAATTTTGAGTAGTATATATAATTTGCGTCCTGCGGGGCGGTGGACAATCGGTACTCAAGCGATAATGACCGTAAATATTATAGCAGCGAAGTAATCAGGCCTTATTCATTAAACGATAGTAATTGGTTACAAAGGAAGCAAACGTGTCCACTTCATGAATCTGCAGCTGCTGACAGTTCGCTAGCTACGTGCTATGCCAGCAGACTGATTTCAGCTCGCTGGCTCTACGGAAACCGTCATAAGTTCATTGTAATTGTGGGTAGCAAGTTTGCTACAGTCTGTATAATCGCGCATAATGTTGTGTTATGCATAATCTCCGTTTCAGCTGGAATCCGTTACCGAATCATCAGCTGGTAAACGGATGTAAGCGTGTGCAAAAAAAAAAAAATTCTAAGATGAACTAAGATAGCTGGTTCAATTTAGCTTGGCTTATAGTATTGGGTATGAGAAGGCGCGGCGCCTGTTAAATGATACCAGCTCATTTTTTTTTTTTTTTTTTAGTGCAAAACTTTCACCAAAAATTTCTGAATGCTGTGATTTGATATTGCTGGCAAATGACCATGGTATAAGCGGGATAATCAACTCGTAGGTGAGCATTACGTAAGGGATAATGCTCGACGAGGTGTCCATTATCAGAAATGAATGGACGACGCGCCTCCGCGAAGTCCATTCATTTCTGATAATGGACACCTCGAAGGGCATTATCCCGCTTATACCATGGTCACTTAGGAAAGAAATAAATATTAAATCAATTATTAATACGTTAATGCTGTTTTTACCGTTTTACCGTTAAAATCGTAAGTTTGTCTCTCGTTGTGACGCGTTGCCAAGGTAACCGGCTCTGGCCACAGAACCTGCAGCTCGGTCGGCCGCAGCTTTCTGTTACCACGGTTACCAACTAGCATTTGAGCCAGCGCAATAATTTAGAACAATCAGGCTATTTGACCGGAACTTTTTTTATAGGCGTCCTACAACACTTTTTAACGGACACCCTGCAGCCAATCAGAATCGAGTATTCACCCAGACCATGGTATAAACGGTTTTAAGGCACTTCGCAGAGGCAACCACCCTCCGCTTTGCGTCGGGTGGTTATACGCCTCGGCGTCATGCCTTAAAACCGTGTGATGCACACCTACGAGTTGATTATCCCTGACTTACATTGAGGAGTAAATGATTGTGGAAAAACCAATCACTAAGCAGTGAGAGCTCATTATTGATGTCTCTAATACATTGGGATCCTTTGAAGCAAAGTACAAACATGTATCGTCTGCATATAGTGACACTTTGCATTGTTTAACTGCGTTCGGGAGATCATTCAGAGTCAATATAAATAACAGCGAGCCCAAAATACTTCCTTGCGGTACGCATTCTGCTGAGCACATTGACGAGCTGTTTCCATTCACTGTTGTAACTTGTTTTCTCATTTTTAAATACTCCCTAAACCATTCTATCGCAGATTCGTCAAAACCTAAATATGTTAGCTTTTCAAGGAGGGTATCTTGTGGCATCAAGTCGAAGGCCTTTTCAAGATCCAGGGTAACTAGCGACAACGTCCCTATTGTCAACTGAAAGCCTTATGTCCTCAATCACATTAATCAAAGCAGTGGAGGTAGAATGCTTGGGACGAAAGCCATGCTGACACTCAGTAATCAGATTATTATCTGTCAGTGTCATGGTTTTGCCCCGCCGGCTAAAGACAGCAAATCGGCGGGCACTGGGACAATGAACCCAAAAGGTGGATGAGGGACCCACACGCACAGGCTGAGTACAAAAATAGAAATGTTTAATAAAAACAGGAAAACACACAATATAAAACTGAGGGGAGCAGCGGCAAAAACTACGACAGAGCTCAGGCATCAGAATGCAGCTGCACTGCCAAACTGGCAGTGCAGCTCTTAAATACTCTTCACTGCACCTCCACCTCAACAAGCAACAGGTGTGGCTCGTTGAGGTGGAGGTGCAGACAGCAGGAGGGGGGGAGGGACTGCAGGGCAGAACCATCACAGTACCCTCCCCGCAAGGCACGCCTCCTGGCGTGCCAGGAACCCACGGCGCCCTCCTCCGGAACACCTGGTGCCCACACTGGCGGCGCCCGCCTCCAGAACACTGCTCCTCAGGCTGGGCCTTGGACAAAAAACGCTGCCGCTGCTCCCCTCACTCAGCCTGGCTGGGTCCCATGCTGACAGCTGCATTCTGTCATGGTTTTGCCCCCGGCGGCTGAAGACACGAAGCCGGCGGGCATTGGGACCATGTACCCAAAAGCAGATGAAGGGACCCACACGCACAGGCTGAGCAAAAATATAAAAATCTTTACTTCAGAAAAGATTTAAAAACAGACAGGAGAGGAGCAGCGGCAAAAACATAACAGGGCTCAGGAAACAGAATGCAGCTGCACTGCCACACTCTTGCCTGCATCTCCACCTCAACGAGCAACAGGTGTGGCTCACTGAAGTGGAGGTGCAGACAGCAGGAGGGGGGAGGGACTGCAGGGCACGACCATCACAGTCAGATAGGTATATATACCTGTTTGAAAACAAGCTTTTCCAGAGCTTTTGAAAGGACTGGGAGCACACAAGTGGGTCTATAGTTTGACGGGTCAGTTAAGCTCCCTCCTTTGTGTAATGCGCCCTATTTTCCATTGTTGAGGTATGCGGCCTTTAGATAAAGATAGGTTTATTATATGAAGTAAGGGGGCCATGATATAGTTGATTGTGTGGCACGTATGACAATCTAAGCCTTATTATTTCAGCTGCAACGCCAGCAGAGTCAAAAGAACCTGGGAGCAAATAAAAAATAAGTATAAAAACATAATTCGAAGTGGTCAGTAGGCTTACTATAATATCTGCTACATATGTATTTGTTTTAGGCAATAGCCTGCAAAATGTACAAGGCTTTATGTCTTCACACTGTCTCTGTTGTAGGATGATCACAATGGAATTGATTTGATATTGTTTGCAGCCCGCAGGAAACGATGTGTCTTAAAACTAGAGGCTCTAGAGAGCCTGAATCACTCACCTGGATCTGTATGAAAATTAATAAATTCTTAAAATTACATAAACATAATCTGCAGCGTACAAGTTACAAGGTACAGGCTCTTAATGAAATACCAAAAAACATTATTACGATTCTGACCTCGTCCCATAATTTCGCAAAATCGATTTTTAAATGGAAAAGAAAAAATAAATCAGTTTGATTCAATGGAAATTCCAGAGGATTGTGATTATCATTTAAAGAATTTAATGAGCAAATTGAATGTGATGGTTTATTCAGATGCCATAGTGAAATATAACAAAAATCATCATATTTGATGTTTTAAGGTGACTAACTCCTACAAAGAGCAATTTTACAATTTCAGTGTAATGGAGACTTTTGTAGAGCTTTATTTGCTGATCATTTTAGCAATTGAAAGTTTTTCTCTGTCTCTTATAGTTTTCATTACATAGGCCTAAAAAAACGCAAAATCCTCAAATTTGACATTTCAAGGCCAATAACTCCTCGAAGGAGGCATTGTATGATTTCGACCCTACGGAGACTTTTGTAGAGTTTCATCTGCTGATCATTTTGACATAACGGTTTTCTCTCTAGCTGCTTTAGAACCTGATATATAGCTAAAAATATGTAGTTTTACCCCAATGTTCTATTTTTAGTAACAGCGACCATGTTATTCAGACAGCGGGCATAATCAACACAATTTTTAAAGTAGACATCCTAAGGATGCCTGTGGCTAATTAGGGCCCGAGCACTAACGGTGCGAGGACCCCATTGAAATTGTTAGAATTTTTTTTTTTCCTATTATTTTTCCCCAAGTATTTTTGAATGTTTGGAGGCCTTAACATGCTCAAAAACTCACCAAATTTTGCACACTTGTCAGGTCTGGTGAAAATTGACATATTTTAATGTCATTGCAAAAAGGCGGGGCAAAATAGCAAAATGGCACCCGCTAGAAAAATTCAAAAAGCCCTCCTGATTGGGGTTAATTTGTCGTAGGCCAACGACATTTGGTACACATATACAGTCATGCCCAAAATTATTCATACCCCAACCAGTTTTTGGGTTTTTTCAAGATATTTTTTGACAAATCAAATTTATTCGTGCACAAATGACAAAGTAAGTTGACATAAGGCTGTAAGAAGTATAGGAAACAATTTTTTGAGAAATACAATACTTTTTGGTATTTTATTTGACAGATTTACAAAATATGCCATGTCCAGAATTATTCATACCCTTTTCTCAGTAATTGATGGCAAAGCCTTTATTCACAATTACAGCCTCGAAACACTTCCTGTGGTTGATCACAAGGTTTCTACACGTCTGCATGGGGATTTTGGCCCACTCCTCTTTTGCGAACTTCTCCAGATCTGTAAGGTTTGAGGGTTTCCTTGCCATGACCTTGGTCTTCAGTTCCCTCCACAGATTCTCGATAGGATTGAGGTCGGGGCTCTGGCTTGGCCACTCCAAAACATTCACTTTGTTGTCCACTAACCATTTCTTGATGGATTTGGCCGTGTGTTTAGGATCATTATCCTGTTGGAAGATCCATTCCTGCCCAAGACCAAGTTTTTTGGCGGATTGCTTGATGTTTTCACTGAGGATCTGGATATACTGGTCCTGTTTCATAATGCCATTAACTTTAACAAGGTTTTCGGGCCCATTTGCTGAAAAGCAACCCCAGAGCATGATACTCCTGCCACCGTGTTCGACCTTTGGGACCGTGTTTTTCAGGTTGAACACTTCACCTTTCTTACGCCACTTACTTCTCCAACCCAGACACACAAGAACTAGTCTAGCCTTTGCAAAAGCTCACCTGGATGAAGATAGGAGCCCCTAAGAACCATACTGGGCCATCCCGCCCTTTTGGCGAAACTCAGTTGAGGTTGCGAGCATGTGCAGAAAACTGAGAACAACATTTCCTAAATGGGCAAACCCAATCTACCCACAAGGATTGTCAGTACAAGCAAACGTCCTCTCTGCCCCTGTACATATGCACTGCACTGCCTCAGCCATAGAGGGCCATCCCACAACCTTCCCATAATTCACTGCAAACATGGAGGCTAAGGTATCTCGCTGATGAGGAATTGCATCCTATGATTAACGATGATGGTGAAGTGGAAGATGACAGAGACCCAGAGTTTGTCCCAAATGAATCAGAAGATGATGGTTCCTCTTCAGAAGGAGGTAGGTTTCACTTTAAATGATGATTATGCATCCAAAACCTACACAAAAAGTGTAAGTGCATAATTTTACATATCTTGACTTTGCAACATATGTAGTGTTTTGTTGCCAGTTGCTCTAGATGACACAGGAGGCTGGCAACTTTGAGTCCCATTTTCTCAAAGTACCCCAACATGGGTTGGCCCGGTATGGTTCTTAGGGGCTCATATAAGCTTCTGGCTGTCAATGTTATGGACGGATGAAACAAAGATGGAGCTGCTTGGGGACAGAGATGTGATTTTTGTTTGGCGTAAGAAAGGTGAAGCGCTCAACCTGAAAAACACGGTCCCAACGCTCAAACACGATGGTTGCTTTTCAGCAAATGGGCCCGCAAACCTTGTTAAAGTTAATGGCATTATGAAACAGGACCAGTATATCCAGATCCTCAGTGAAAACATCAAGCAATCCACCAAAAAACTTGGTCTTGGGCAGGAATGGATCTTCCAACAGGATAATGATCCTAAACACACGGCCAAATCCGTCAAGAAATGGTTCGTGGACAACAAAGTGAACGTTTTGGAGTGGCCAAGCCAGAGCCCCGACCTCAATCCTATCGAGAATCTGTGGAGAGAACAGAAGACTAAGGTCATGGCAAAGAAACCCTCAAACCTTACGGATCTGGAGAAGTTTGCCAAAGAGGAGTGGGCCAAAATCCCCGTGGAAAAGTGTAGAAACCTTGTGATCAACCACAGGAAGCGTTTGGAGGCTGTAATCGTGAATAAAGGCTTTGCCATCAAGTCCTGAGAAAAGGGTATGAATAATTCTGGACATGGCATTTTTTGTAAATCTGTCAAATAAAATACCAAAAAGTATTGTATTTCTCGAAAAATTGTTTACTGTACTTCTTACAGCCTTATGTCAACTTACTGGGCTCTAATTTATTGGCGCAGCGCAGGGTGGCGCAGCGTGGCGTAGCGTGGCGCAGCTCACACAATGGTAATTTCGTCCGGTGCAGCCCGCGCAGTGGTAATTTCGTGCGGTGCAACACCGTGCGCAGCCACTTTGGCAATTTGGTAGACGGACGTGCGCCGAGATGGGTGTGGCGGCGTAGTAGGGGAGGTGTCACATATTCATCAAGACGCAGTGACAATTTCAGAGAAAAAGTCTTCGCTGAAGTTGCGCAGAAAGCTCGCCAGCTCCAACCTGGTTTACTTTCTGTGCAGTGGTAATTTGGCTGACCGGCGCACAGTGCGCACACGTCACCGAAACCTCACAGGCAGGTTTCCAGAATGTCAGGCACATTTCAATGCAATAAATAATTACAGCAACCACTATTTAATGTAACTATCTGAATAAGGACATAAATTATCCTATCTATATCAATTGTCCTGATGTCAGATTAAAGGCGGTGGGCACGCGTAATGGAAACTCCACCTGGCTTAATCAACGCAGCTGAATCTGTGATGCAAAGTAACGACTTCACATCTTTCTCAGCCAACCACAAACTGCCTATATATATATATATATATATATAATGCTTGCGTTCTATGCTCAGTAAAGCCGCTTGTACAGTGGACGTGAAACGAATTTTTTCGCACGACTGATTACAGTCAAAGTCAATGCAAAGACGCGAAAGTCGGACAGGGTTTTAATATATCTCCGTGTCCGAAAGTCATAAAAGTTCTAATTTTTCGAGTATTCCAGGAATTATTAGACGTGCAAACTTGGCCATGTTTGTGTTCGACCTTCACAAAATGCAAATTGATAGCTATCGAATTTTCTTGGTCTTTTTAGTCGTGTGTTTTCTTCCGTTGAAGATAGACAACAGTCCTTATTCGGTCTCCCTTTTGAAAATTAGTCAGATGGATCGAACAGATTCACGCTTTATTTGCACACCAGAGATAAAATAGTGCTTGTAGTCAGTGAGCAAATCAATTCCAAGACCATTGACAGTGTGAATAAATTATCGCATGCACGATCAAGACTGTCCGAGGCGAAATGCAAAATACTCCATATCCGGCAGCCAGCAAAAAGTAAAAGTATTAGAATGAGAACAGATTTATAACGAAATAAAGAATAAAAATATATCACCAACAAACAGAGCATCCCAAAAAGATGACCCGCAAATAAATAAATCGCAGTGTTCATTGGATGTTCTGTTTGTTGTTAAAATGTTTGTTTTCATTCTTTATTTCGTTATCAATCTGTTCTAATCGTCCTCTTTTTTTTGGCTGTCAGACATGGAGTATTTTGCATTTAATGTCCGACAGGCATTGTACATTGTCCCGCGCCAATGTCGACTCACTTTATTGAGCAGAGCTTAAACAGAAACATTGATTGAAATTCTCGGTACTCATCTTGAGGTACTGAGCCCTCTTATCAAAACATTCACGTTTAATATCTAAAACATTCAATAGATTTGAAGAAATTAAAAACAATAATCGACTGTAGGAAACGGAGTTATATTGAAACCATCCGACTGTCGGACAAGGACATATATTAAAACGCTGTCAGACTTTTGGACACGTAGACACTGCGTTCAACGCAATCTGTCGTGCGAAAAATTTGTTTCGCGTCCAATGTGCAAGCGGCTTAATACTAGGCTACTATTATTGTCACTTAGGTTTTATCGTTTTTAGTGGGGGAAAGGAATACAGCCTGATTGCTATGATCTTGTACTGAGTTAAGATCACATATTGAAAATAAATGTGTAACGTATCTTGCATTGTTGTCCATGCATGTTAATCCCACAATTTTAAGCAGCAACAGGGTGTAATAGTAGGAACACGCGATCCATCGTTTCTCTTCCCAATGATGCAGGCAGAAGAAATAAATGAGCAACCGTCGTATTTCATTCCAACTTCATAAGTTTGAATGATCTGACGTAGTTTCGTTTTGAAATTCCATTCAAGTTCGCTAATGGTAATAATTCGCGAATGCCCTAGCTAGCCAGCTAACTCATATTCGTAATGCTTAATATAGACGTAAGCGGTGCAGAAAACATGCCTGAAGCAGCAAAGTAAAGTGCAACATTAACGCATCATGCAGATATAGGACAGAGGCTTCTATATTCCAACACATTAAAGGTGAGGAGAGGAGCTCATTTGATTGGTGAAGATTTGACTCGGCTGTGTTACACCCAAACACGCCTTCTCTCCTCCCTCTTTGCCACTTGCGCCGGCAGGAGGGACCGAGGCGGGACAGAGGAATACTTGCGCCAGGCTACGCCGGGCACGAAATTGCAACATACGCCTGGACACACCCCGTTGGCGCGGCGCACCCCCCATTCGCGGCGCCTGTGCCGCGCCTGCGCCTGGTTTACGAATTTAGAGCCCACTGTGTCATTTGTGCAAGAATAAATTTGATTTGTCAAAAAATATCTCGAAAAAACCCAAAAATTGGTCGGGGCATGAATAATTTCGGGCATGACTGTATATCATACCAAGACGCGTAAAAAGTCTCTTGACGCCATGGTCCAACCCCAACAGGAAGTCGGCCATTTTGATTTCAATTTTTGATTACCGGCAATTTCCTCGCCTCATATTTTAAAGGGGACGTATTATGCTGATCCTTCTTTTAATACATATAAGTAATGTTATAATGTTGGATGTCCATACTCACCCTCTGAAAAGTTTCTGAACATAAGATAAAGGGTTTTGCCGTAATCCAAGAACGTGATTTCGTGAACGTGATTTCCTCTCTGAACAGCTCGTCCCAAGATCTTCACGAGATCTGAGCAAAACCTGACGTCAGGTTGTGCCGCTCAATTAATACAGACCTAGCCAGATCCAATCACGGCGCTGGACCTGCCCACACTGGAAACTATTCAGGCAGGCACAAACAACCGCGGATCATACTATGCCTTAGTAGCGTCTACACTTTTGGAAATACAAAAGAAGAACCGCAGATCATTTGAGGTGCAGTTTTGTCAGTATCTCTCCCAATGCTGCTTGTCCATTTATTTTTGGACGCGAAGAAAAGCACCCATTTCTCTTCCAAAAGACGATGGCTCCAGAAATCAGTGGGTAGCTTTTTTGTTTGCTGGCAGCAAACAGCCGCGGCCGAAGGGAACGTTAGCTGTTTGTGCTCAGCATTTCACCAAAGACAGCTTTGTCATTAAAGGATAATTTGACGCTGGATAAGCGTTTCAGCTGCTTCTCAAACCTGAAGCAGTTGCATCGATCAAGCGCTCGGAGCCATAAGCTGTAAGTAACGATATAAAAGCAAATTATGTAAGTGAAGCTAATGTGTTACGGGTGGTGTAAGGCATTTTAGTAGATCAAAGCTTCCCCAATGTGCCAAGGTGTTGACTTGAACCGGGATTGGCTTCCTGGGGATGGGAACTTATTAAGGGGGTTGGTGGTTAACGTCTCAATGCAACCAAATGGGATGCAGACAAACACACTCAGAGGTGACAATAACCAACAGGTTACAACAATAGGCCTCAGTATGCATGACTGTTGATGTATTTAGTCCCACGGGAAACAAGGAAGCACACAGGGGGGTGTCTGACAGTTCATCAGGAAAAGTTAGCAGACATGATGCTGATGTCACAATGACCATTTGGTTACCTGTCACCTCATTGGTACACTGGCCTCAGGAGAGGTATGAAGCTGCCTCCTGACTCACAGTAATGTGTAATTGATCTGCCTTGCTTTTACCCAGTATGTTGCATACTGTAAGGAAGACTATTTTTGCTCTGTTAATAAATTGTTTTTTAACCTGAACTTTGGGATTACCAGTTTTCTTCACAAAGGACCAAATTCCAACATAAATTGGCGAGCCAGCATTGGACGAAAAGGGGGGACGATTAGAGGACATTTCCATTTTAACATCAAAAAAAAAAAAAAAATCAATCAAGGAATTTTCTACAGCAACACCAAGCCATTTCATCTCTTGCCGCACGGAGAAGAGACAAGCTTACTGCTGCAAAGAAAGACAGACGGGCCCTCCATTCCAAACCTCCTTTCGACGAACCAAAGGGACTTTGCACGTATAACTGGTTTTTCTGCGTTATCCTGCTGTGGATAATATTTTGAGTTTATGGTTGGGTTTTGCCAGCTGTGGCAAAAGTGAGCAAAATAGCACAGGACTAGGAGCAAATTCAAGACTTAGGCATGAGAGTTCTCCTGTTGTTTTAATGTATGAAATTATACCTGTTTAACAGTTAAGTTAGCTTAACAGGGTTAAGCGGGAGGCGTGTTTGTAGAGGAACTGGGCTTTTTAGTGAAAGTACCAGCAGGGTGTCCCACATTTATCCTGTGTCCTTGAGGTAAACCGCCACTGTAGGTAGATTGTGCACAAAGTACTCAGAGCCTACAAAGATGGAGTGGGCCATTGACTATGTTGCAAAACATAGCAAAGAGGGATCCTATGGATCTCTGTTAGATAAATCAGATCCTCTCGCTTGGCTTGAGGAAGCGTGTGCAGAGCGCAATCGTAACTGTAAGAATAAAAAGCGCAAGCATGCAAATGTACTAGCTGCTTTGTTAGGCCAAACGGAAATGAAACGTCATTTGTCTGTGGCAGAGAAACAGTGTTCTGAACAGCAGCAAACCATAGAAACACTGAGGGAGACTGTAGAGGCCCTTAGAAGTGAGGCTGCAGCAGGACAGGCAGAGCGCTGCTTAGCTGCACATAACAGTATGGAACTGCGGCAACAGTTAGCATCACTGAAGGCAAACTTAGTGGATTCAAAAAACGTTAATGTCACGTTGAACAAGCAGTTAGAAAAATGCAAAAATGCTTACGAGATGCTGTGGGCTAGAAGTGCAAAAAATCCAGAAGTTGTGCATAGATCAAATGTAAAGGACGATAGTGCTGATAAGCTCAAGAAATTTCAGTGCCATGTTGCTGCTTTGGGTATTAACTTACCAGAATACTCTGACTCAGAAAGCAGTTGTGATAGTGCTACGGAGGACAATTCAGACCCAAATGAATGTAAAATTGCTCCAGGTCCAGTGAAAGCGGCTCCCTTCCGCATAAGACAGTGGAAAACCCGAAGGAGAGCAGCCCCAGCAACTGAGGGCAGTGCTGCATCAAATTATGAATATGAGCCAGTCCAAGAACACATTCCCTTCTCCACCACGGAGCTGGGTAATTTGTGCAAAAACATTGGTCAGTGGGATGGTTTCTCTGATCCTCGAAACTATTTGGCGGAATTGCAACGGCAGGCTACAGCGTATACCTTAGATGACCAGGACTGTTGTCAGATCATGCAATTAACTATTCCAGCTGATCTTGTTCAGTCACTACCAGATCATATCAAAGGTCCTGAAGATGGTGTATGGGCAAATGCTCAGCAGAGAGAATCCGCTTTGTTGAGTATGATTGGCAATCCACAGCCAAACTGGAAACAGATACAGAACACAGCACCTTATAGAGGTGAAAATCCCATAGCTTATAATAAATGCTTGTTTAATTGCTACACCAGGAATTCTGGCATTCCAAATCCAGGCAGAAATGATCCGGCATTTCTTGCGTTAATCATACAAAATGATGACATTGTGAATGATGCAACCAAGTTCACATTAAACCAAAAACAGAAAGCCAACAATTTGACCTTTGTTGAAGTCTGTAGTCTTCTATCTAGCTGGTGTGAAACCACACACAGTGTGCCCATTAATAAAAAGAAGGTTTCGGCTGTAGCTACTAATGAGGGCCGTAAGACATCTAGAGATGCTTGTCACAACTGTGGTAAGATCGGACATTTTAGAAGGGACTGCTGGTCGCGGGGTGGAGGTGCAGCAGGACAGAGTCCAAAGCAGAAAAGTGCAGAAACAATTGCATCACAGTCAGAAACCTCACCTTCTGCTCCAACTTTGACATATGAGGACATGAATAAAATGCTGCAAGAGTTCAAACAAATTGTAGCAAAATCAGCTGCTGCACATAACACTAACTCTACCACGGACATTGGCAACCAGTACTTGAAACCATAGGGGTGTGTTTAAAAGGCCATCCCTTTAACCCCCTATGTAAATTGTATAGCCTGTTTCCCGCTTGGTACGGTCCTGTTTCATAACGCAGAATCTTTCTGTTAAGTAACTTAGTGTTCCAACAGTTATTCAGAGTGATAAGGTCGCGAGTTTGTTACGTCATCCTGTGCCATAGCCTGTTCCTAAATTTGGTGTGCGTATATGTAAAGTAAGTGATATATGATGCTTTCAATTGAATGTTATGTATAGTATTCATTGTTGTGCATTTATTGTTCGAAATTACGAGAGTAAGTTGACAATAGCGTAGCTCGCGGTTGCTGTTGCTAACTAGCTCTTGCCTGTATGGCGCCGTGAATGCGCCTTAATTATACATTTGATCTGTGCAAACCAGAGACCTTTTTTGAGATATTCGCTAAATTATGTATCGCGAGTATATAGCATCCAGTAATCATTCTTTTATTGATACCGAACTTTACAGAGTAGAACGCAATATATGTTCATTAGTTCATGGGCATGAACTAGTTGGCTTCAAGCAACTAAAGACCTGTAAATGATGTAGTTAATGTTTTCCAGGGTTACTTCGCTGACAGAGTATGTTGATGAAGTATATTGGTGTTGCATTGATCTATTTCTATTTGTATAATAATTACCATCTGTTCTTGGCAAGCTTATGATAATACTGCTCAAACTGTAATGCGAGAGAGCCATCTTGTGGTCAATTTGTGTACTACAAGTATTTTCTTACTACATAGTTTCTTTGTATAGTAGCTAGTTGGTGATAGTAAACTAATATTATCTTTGTTGTTTATTTGTTGTATAGGAAACCACACCTCTAGGCAACCTTGTACCTTGGAGTACAAAATATCCACATGCTGAGCCGTGTGTGGTGGTGGCAATAATTAATAAAAGGACTGAATTCACCAATCAGGACTTGTGATTCTGACAGATCACCTGTGGTGGGCTAGCCTTTTTCGGACCCGGCATAAAAGTAGAATTTGGAGTAGCCGCAGTCAGTTATTCCTTCGTTTCATGGTCCTTCGAGCCGGATTCGAGCTCACTACAGATTAGTATGTCCAAGTCAGCAGAAGAGGAATCCAGTGTGCGTGTCAGGAGGCAGTCACACCTCCCCTCGCACTTAAGAGAGTATGACCTTACTGGTTATACCAAAACGGATAGTTTGCCACTACCCACCGCGCAGCATGATCCACCTCACTTACGGAGCGAGGAGGAAGAAGAAGAGGGGACGAACACTAAGCGCTCAGCATCGCCAATCAGCCAGGAGGCTGACCACTCTTCACAGTGGGTAGAAAAAGATCCATGGCTGCTCACAGGGGACTATACAAAGAGAGAGAATAGGAGATTGAAAGCCGAACAGGAGGCCTTGCTCACCTCTATGGAGGAGTTACGGTTAGAGAATGAGTCTCTTAGGCTGCAGAGCAGGCGGCAAGAGTTCAAACTTGAGCAGCTCAACTGCCAAAGTGGTTTTGAGACGGACCAGTTGCGGAGGCAGGTGGAGCATCTGGGAGCTATCGTAGAGAAACTCCAGAAATCCAGTTCTCTTCCCCCTATTAAATCATCTCACTTGGCCCAGCGTCAACAGCAGAGTGAATTGAGGGCAGGGGAAGAGCGACAGGCTGCTCCATTTGAACGCGACTTCCCTAGGGGCCGGGAACGCCATGCTCGTCGCTCGTCACCCCGCAGGCATGATGACATACCTGCAAGAGACTATTCAGGTGAACGCTACTCTGTGGCATCACAGCTATTCCAACATAGCAGCGCTCGGGAAGCAAGAGATGACCGCACTTCAGAGAGGCGTCCCTCACCAGAGTGTGACTATTCGCCAGAGAGTTGTTGCTCCACATGGCGAGGTTATTCATCAGAAAGACGTGATGTCTCCCCCGTGCGCCGTCACTCCCAGCACCGAACGCCGAGCCCAGTAGGTGGGCAGGAGCGGACATACAGGGGACCCACGCCCACGATTCTAGATATGGTTCACCCAAACCCAAGAGAGTTTTGTTGCCTTCGCATTGCATTGGAGAATCTTCTTCCTCAAGATGCATCAGAGAGATTTAAATATCAAATTCTTGTTGATCACCTCAAATCAGAAGAAGCCCTGCTGATTGCGGATTCCTACAGCCACTCCAGGTACCCCTTCACCGATACAATGGCTGCACTCAATCAGCAGTATGGACAGCCACACCATTTGGCTTTACAGCGTATAGCAGAGCTGATGGATGGTCCCAGTGTTATGAGTGGTGACGGCAAAGCCTTCAAAATGTTTGCCTTGCGCGTCCGTTCGCTGGTGAGCATGTTGGAGCAACTGGGGCGGAAGGGCCAAGTTGAATTAGAGTGTGGCTCCCATGTATCCAGATTACTCAGTAAACTACCACATGATTTGCGCTGCAGCTTTCGCAGATTCATTCACCCCCATAGAGTGCCCATTCCGACTCTTCTTGACTTGGCTGACTGGTTGGAGTACGAGATCCAGGTCCAAGAAGACAACTCTCGGTTTGAAAGTAGGGCACGGAGGGAGTCTAAAGTGAAGGAGCAACGTAAGGGCAAACCCTCAGTTAAGCCCTCCTCCATCCTATTAAGCACTGAAACTACAGCTCACAGTGAGAAGGTTCCTTCTTTAGGCTCCACGCAGCCAGGCAAGAAATATTGTCCCTATTGTGACAACAACAAACACTCATTGAATAACTGCTCTAGCTTCAAACTGCTCAGTCCAATTCAGAAACATACTTGGATCAAAACCAACAACCGTTGCTGGCGCTGTGCGAGGGGTCACCGATCAGCGGAATGCGATCTGAAAATGGGCTGTAAAACTTGTAATAGCCGACACCTGCTTGTTTTACATGACATAAATGAGAGGGCCCCAGACAACACAGAGAAGGGAGAAGTGAAACCGCAGCCAGCCAAGGTGGAGCCTACACAGACCCTCCTACTTCATGCAGCAGAGGAGGTCTTATACATTGGCAGGCCTCCAGAGGGGCGCAAAGTGCTGTTAAAGGTCTGCAAAGTAATCCTGAGGAATGGAGATAGAGTCATAGAGACATTTGCCATCTTAGATGATGGCTCTGAACGTACCATTCTTCTCCATCCTGCTGCTCAACAACTGGGCCTACAGGGCGAGTCTGAATACTTGCCCATAAGAACAGTTAGACAGGAGCCTCAAGTCCTTCACGGTGCTGTGGTCTCCTTCAGTATTTCACCTGCAGCTGAACCTCAGAGAGTGTTCCCCATCAAGAGAGCTTTCACAGCCAAACAGCTGGGGTTAGCTGAGCACTCACACCCAGTGGAGGTTCTCCAACAGAAATACAGGCACCTTCGAGATCTGCCCCTACTGCCCATTAATGAGGCCCGCCCTGTCCTACTCATTGGATCAGACCATCCCCACTTAATCACACCAGTGGAACCAGTGCGTCTAGGGCCACCAGGGGGCCCAGTAGCCATTCGGACTCGCCTTGGCTGGACACTGCAGGGCCCAGCATATGGGTTACGGCAGTATCTTTCAGAGCAGTCGTGCCATTTCATAGCCACCCTTACCCCACCAGTCGACCTCTACAGCCAGGTAGAGAGACTTTGGCAAATGGACGTACTACCTTGGCACTATGAAAAGGCCAGTACTCGTTCACGGCAAAACAAAGAGGCGATACAGCTTCTTGACGCCCAGACCGAAAGAGTAGTGATGGAAGGAATTCATCGCTATGCCACGCCTCTCTTACGGGCACCAAATATGCCCCAGCTACAGGCCCCAAAGGAAGCTGTGATCCCTCAATTACGAAATATGGAGAAGAGGCTGGCCAAAGACCCTGGGCTGGCAGCAGCATATATAGTGGAGATGCAAAAGCTGATCAAAGCAGGTTATGTGGTCAAGTTGGAGCCGGGCACTGAAGACACTCCCACAAGCTGGTACATTCCACATCACATGGTCCAGCATAATGGGAAAAATCGTGTGGTCTTCAACTGTTCTTTCCAGTTCAGAGGTGAGAACCTAAACCATCGTCTGCTCCCTGGTCCAACACTGGGACCTTCCCTCCTTGCAGTGCTGCTGCGATTTAGAGAACATGCCATAGCCATCAGCAGTGACATTCGAGGCATGTTTCATCAGGTGAGACTGCTCCCCGATGACAGGTCACTCCTCCGTTTTCTGTGGAGGGAGATGAATAGAGAAGAGTTGCCTAGTGTATACGAATGGAGAGTCCTCCCCTTTGGAATGACCTGCAGCCCTTGCTGTGCCACGTATGCCCTCCAAAGGCACATTCTGGATCACAGTCAGCATGGTGAAACCATCAGGGAAGTGGTGCTGAAGGGCTTTTATGTAGACAACTGTCTACTCAGCTTGACTCCAGAAGAGGATGCCAGAGCCCTTGTTGACCAACTAAGAAATGTCCTAGCCGAGGGGGGCTTTGAGCTGAGGCAGTGGGCGAGTAACCGGCCAGCAGTCATCTCTCACCTCCCATCAGAGGCAAGGTCGGACAGTGCAGAGCTGTGGATTGCACAGGGCCAGCCCAACACCCTAGAATCTGCCCTTGGACTGTATTGGCATTGCCAATCAGACACTCTTTCATATAAACACCGTCCTCTTGACCATTCAGAGGCCACCATGCGCACAATATACAGAGTCCTTGCTAGTCAGTATGACCCACTCGGGCTTCTGATACCCTACACCACTAGAGCCAAGGTCATAGTGCAACTTCTGTGGGACAAAAGGAGAGACTGGGATGGCCCATCCCTGCCGGAACATCTGCTACAATCATGGCAGCAGTGGGAGAGTGAGCTCCCAGCTTTGAAGAGTATAAGTCTACCCAGGTGTTACACTAGCCCTGATTTGGATTCCCCGAGCAGCAGGAGGGAGATACATGTATTTTATGATGCCTCAGAGCGTGCATATGGCTCAGTGGCATACCTCCGGACAGAGAGCACCAGGGGTATTGTGGAGGTTTCCTTCATCACAGCCCGTTCTCGTGTAGCCCCTAAGAAACAACAATCCATTCCTCGCTTGGAGCTGTGTGCTGCGCTGACGGGAGCACAGTTGGCCAGAGTCTTGCAGAAGGAGTTAACCCTTCCCATTCGCCACTTTACATTCTGGACGGACTCCACTACTGTGCTTAGTTGGTTACAATCAGACTCTTGCAGATTCAAGGTGTTTGTGGGCACGCGAGTTGCTGAGATACAGGACCTCACTGACAGAGAGTCATGGCGTTATGTGGACTCAGCACATAATCCCGCTGATGATATCACTCGTGGGAAGCCCCTCTCAGAGTTGACCACACAAAGCCGCTGGTGTCAAGGTCCGCCCTTCCTGCAAAGGAGTGCAGATCATTGGCCAGAGCCACCCCTCACTCAACCTATGCCTACTGATAGTGAGGAATTAAGGAAAGCAGCCTTTGCGGTCTCACATCAGTGCCTACAGGTCCACCAGTACCTGATGTAAGTCAATTCAAAGCTTTTGGTGACGTAATTGAAGCCACTGCTAAGTCTCTACATGGGGTGGCAAACACCCCACTCACAGCAGATATGTACAGAGATGCAGAGATCCTCCTCTTACAGCGAGTACAGCAGGAGTGTTTTCCAGCTGACCTTCAACAATTAAGGGAAGGCAAGCCACTGCCAAGCAGCAGTCGTCTCCTCACCCTGTCCCCAATGCTAGACAGCATGACACAGCTGATTCGCGTGGGCGGCCGATTGCGCTACAGCTCCTCTCTTGATGTAGAAACTATCCACCCCATTGTACTTGACCCCAAGCATAAAATCACTTGGCTCATTATTCAATCTTTAGACGAGCAGCTACACCATCCGGGTGCAGAGCGTGTGTTTGCAGAGATACGGCGAAAATATTGGATTCTGCGGGGCCGAGAAGCAGTAAGATACCACCAACGACAGTGTCTTAACTGTAAGAAATGGCGTGGCAAGCCAGAGGTCCCAGAAATGGCCAACTTGCCTCCTGCCAGATTACGCTTACACAAACCTGTTTTCTACTCAACTGGAGTAGATTGTTTTGGTCCATTTCATATCAAAGTAGGCAGGAGAAATGAGAAGAGATGGGGGATAATATTCAAATGTATGACGACGAGAGCTGTACACCTTGACCTTCTATTTAATATAGATACTGACTCCTTTCTCTTGGCACTGCGGAGATTTGTGGCTCGCAGAGGCAAGCCTTTTGAGCTCCTTTCAGACCAAGACACAAATTTCAGAGGAGGAGAACGTGAACTAAAAGAAGCCTTTGCCTCCCTCCAGCCAGAACTGCAAGCTCAGCTGGCTCCAAGAACAGATAAGGTTCTCCTTAAATCCACCAAATGCCCCCCACTTTGGGGGCTGCTGGGAAAGAGAGGTCAGGTCTATCAAGCAAGCTCTCCAAGTCGCACTCGGAGCTCAGACCGTCACCGAAGAGGTCCTGAGGACTGTCCTTCTTGAAGTTGAGGAGATCCTCAACTCAAAGCCCTTAGGATATGTGTCCTCTGATGTTGCAGATCCTGACCCTGTCACCCCAAACACCTTGCTTATGGGGCAGCATGATGCTTCCCTGCCGCAAGTAGTGTACCCACAGTCTGAGCTTCTCAGCAGAAGGAGATGGAGGCACAGTCAGTTGCTTGCAGACCAGTTTTGGAAGCACTTTCTCAGATTCTATCTTCCTAGCCTGCAAGCACGACAGAAGTGGCACTCAGACTCACCCAACATCCAAGTCGGCACCACAGTGATGGTAGTTGATCCCCAACTACCGCGTGCATTGTGGCCTGTGGGGCGTGTTAGCCAGACTTTTCCAGGAACTGATGGGAAAGTAAGGACTGTCCAGGTTAAAGTGGGGGACCGCTGCTACACCCGCCCTGTGGCCCGTCTCGTCCGTCTTCCTGCCCTGCCTGACTAGATTGTGTTGGACTTGACGAGACAGTTTATGTGATATTAGCCTTTTAGAGTTGTTCAGATTTCCAGCAGAAATCTGGGGGCGGCTGTTTAAAAGGCCATCCCTTTAACCCCCTATGTAAATGGTATAGCCTGTTTCCCGCTTGGTACGGTCCTGTTTCATAACGCAGAATCTTTCTGTTAAGTAACTTAGTGTTCCAACAGTTATTCAGAGTGATAAGGTCGCGAGTTTGTTACGTCATCCTGTGCCATAGCCTGTTCCTAAATTTGGTGTGCGTATATGTAAAGTAAGTGATATATGATGTTTTCAATTGAATGTTATGTATAGTATTCATTGTTGTGCATTTATTGTTCGAAATTACGAGAGTAAGTTGATAATAGCGTAGCTCGCGGTTGCTGTTGCTAACTAGCTCTTGCCTGTATGGCGCCGTGAATGCGCCTTAATTATACATTTGATCTGTGCAAACCAGAGACCTTTTTTGAGATATTCGCTAAATTATGTATCGCGAGTATATAGCATCCAGTAATCATTCTTTTATTGATACCGAACTTTACAGAGTAGAACGCAATATATGTTCATTAGTTCATGGGCATGAACTAGTTGGCTTCAAGCAACTAAAGACCTGTAAATGATGTAGTTAATGTTTTCCAGGGTTACTTCGCTGACAGAGTATGTTGATGAAGTATATTGGTGTTGCATTGATCTATTTCTATTTGTATAATAATTACCATCTGTTCTTGGCAAGCTTATGATAATACTGCTCAAACTGTAATGCGAGAGAGCCATCTTGTGGTCAATTTATGTACTACAAGTATTTTCTTACTACATAGTTTCTTTGTATAGTAGCTAGTTGGTGATAGTAAACTAATATTATCTTTGTTGTTTATTTGTTGTATAGGAAACCACACCTCTAGGCAACCTTGTACCTTGGAGTACAAAATATCCACATTCTGAGCCGTGTGTGGTGGTGGCAATAATTAATAAAAGGACTGAATTCACCAATCAGGACTTGTGATTCTGACAGATCACCTGTGGTGGGCTAGCCTTTTTCGGACCCGGCATACAAGTAGAATTTGGAGTAGCTGCAGTCAGTTATTCCTTCGTTTCAGGGTGTCTGGCCTCTGTACATAAAGTGGGTGATTTGCGAGCAGATAAATTTGGCAGACCTAGTATTGAAGTTTCAGTTAGAGGCCACCGGGACGATTGGTTAGTAGATACAGGTGCTGCGATCACCCCAACACACTTAAATTTTCCTACCACTGGCAGGACTACAGAGTTAATTGGGGTTGATAGTGGTGTAATTACAGCTGCAAAGATAGGTTGTGATGATGTGTTACTAAATGTTTGGATGTCTAAAACACATGAAGACTCAATTCTTGGAGCTGACGTTATGAAGGAGAACAACTACATTGTTGACCTTGCTAATCAAACCCTCTGGAAGGGGGATGGAGATGTGGGTACTTGTGTTGTTTTCCCCGACAGGCATGCGGTGGCTACGGTTAAAGGCGTGTTTGAGTATGATCTGCCTACACTTTTGTGTACAAAAAACAAAGCCCTTGCTGAAATATTGATGAGACAAGAGGATGTATGGGCTAGACACAAGCATGATTGTGGGAGAGTAGCCAACATGGAAGTGCATGCACAAGGTGATGACCCCCCGCCACAGCGGCAGTATAAGTACCCCAGGGAAGCAGAAACAGAAATTTCCCAAGTCATTGAACCCTTGCTCCATCAAGGAATTCTACGCACATGTATATCATCCGTAAACTCTCCTGTGTGGCCTGTAAAAAAGCCAGACAATTCTTGGAGATAAACTATTGATTACAGGCAAATTAATGCTACTACACCCCCTGCAACTGCTGTCGTGTCCAGAACCCCAGACATAATGGCAAGTCTACAGAGCACAGCTAAAGTGTATTCAACACTAGATGTGTCAAATGGCTTTTGGTCAATTCCAGTGCATAAGGATAGTCAATACAAATTTTCATTCACATTTCAAAATAAGCAGTACACATGGCGAGGGCTCCTTCAAGGCTACCACAACTCCCCTACTTTGTTCCACCAATGCATGGCTGATATTCTGAAAGGAGTGGCCAAACCACAACATGTAATTCAGTATGTGGATGATCTGCTGATCCAAACAGAGACTGAAGAAGAGCACATTGAACTGCTGGATGAGGTTTTGGATGTTGTTAAGAGGGCAGGATTAAAGCTTAATCCAAAAAAGGCTCAGTTATTGGTACCTGAGGTCAAATTTCTGGGAGTACAAATAACTGAGGGGGGGGGGGCGCACACCAGATCCACAAAAGGTAGAACTGGTCCAAAAATTGCCTAGACCGTACACAATTGCGGCACTCAGATCATTCTTGGGGATTGTTGGATTTTGTAGAGATTTCATAGAGGGTTTTGCAGAGCTAGCAGGACCTTTGTATGATCATTTGAAAGGAAAAAGAGGTAAAACAGAGGAACTAGATTGGAATCCTCCTGACCAGGAGTCTTTTGAAAAACTGAAAAGAGCATTAATGAAAGCACCTGCATTGAGGAACCCTGACAGAGAGAAGCCTCTTGCACTACAAGTAACCTCCAGTGATCATACTCTTTCAGCAGTGTTATTACAGGAGATACATCGTCAGCACTGACCTGTTGGATATTTCTCTAGGGTTCTAACACCAGTTGAAAAGGGGTTTGATCAATGCACTAAACATTTACTAGAAGTACACTGGGCCTTGGGGGCAACAGAACACATAGTGGGTTTCAATGAACTTGAGCTACAAACTCCACATACTCCAATCAAACTACTAATTCAAGGACACATTAAGGGGTGTCAACACAGAGGGTAGGTAGATGGCTAACTGAAATCAATAACTGGAATATAAAGGTAAAATATTCCCCTTCCTTCTGTTTACCAAGCTCACTGACATATGACGGGGAACCTCATGATTGTGGGGAAGTCCACGATGCAAAGTCAAATCAAATCTTCAGAACTATATCAAAGGAGAAAGACACACAATTGTATGTAGATGGTTCTAGGTATTGGGAGAATGGACAATACTGGACAGGTTGTGCAGTCTGGGAACCTTCCAGTGGAGAAGGGACTCTGATTAAATGTCCTTCAGGTTACTCTGCTCAGAAGGCAGAAGTAATAGCAGTATTGACTGCAGTCAACAAATACCAGGGCCCAATTAACATTCACTCTGACAGTGCTTTTGTGGTGAATGCGCTAACAGAACATTTGTCTTTATGGCAACGGAGGGGGTTTTGCACTGCCGATGGAAAGCCGTTGATGCATCACACTAGCTTACAGCAGATATGGGATAAAGCTAATCAAGCCCCAAAAAGAATTTGCATTACAAAGGTGAAGACTCATCAAGCTCCAGGCAAAAGTGAAACGGGGGATCACAACAATCATGGTGATGAGTTCGCAAAAATAGCTGCAAAGAATGGTGAACCATACAAGGAGCAGTTGGCTCCTCAAATGGCTATAGTGAGCAAATCAGAAATCCCCATAGATCTTGTTACATTACAACATAAAGATCCAGAGCTGGAAACTGTAGAAAAATCACTGACAGATGGCAGAACCTTACCCCCTGGTTATGAAAAAGAAAGAAACTTCCTTGCCATAAATGAGGGGCTTTTAGTTCACAAAAACCCTGTGGAGAGGTGGGTCACCCCTAGCTTTATTAGAAAGGACATTGTTGAGTATATGCATTGTGTCAGTGGACACGCAGCTACTGAGAAGGTCTTAGACATGGTGCAAGAGTCACACTGGTGGCCAGGGGTCAGGCAGACTGTTGAAGAAGTTTGTGACCGTTGTTTGATCTGCGCACAGATGAATCCTAGTCCACAAAAGCGCAAAGCCTTACTAGGACAACCACTTTCTGTAGAAGGCCCATGGATTAACCTGCAAATTGATTATGTAGGACCCTTTCCACCTGCTAGAGGGGGTTACCATTACTTGCTTGTAATTGTAGACATGTTCAGTAAATGGGTAGAAGCATTTCCCATAAAAAAAATGCACAGCCATGTCCACTGCCCGAGTTTTGTGGGAGCAAGTATTTTCTAGATGGGGATTTCCTCGCAGACTGGAAAGTGACAGAGGTACTCATTTCCCTGGACAGGTAATGAAAGACCTGTGCAGTCTTTTGGGCATCTCCCAGAAATGGCACATACCCTATCATCCTCAGTCATCAGGAGTGGTGGAAAGGATGAATAGGACCATCAAAACAGCACTGAAAAAGGCTGTCCTCGAGGCTGGGACAAACTGGTGCAATCACTTGCCTGGCATCTTAATGGCCATTAGAGGGACTAACAGTGAAAGTACTGGCATCTCGCCACATGAATTAATGACTGGCTGAAAAATGCCACTACTGCACCCCAACATGGGCACAGTACCAAAGTCGATCCAGGACCGGGTCACGCATGATACTTTCCTGAAAAATGTGCAGAGCCACTTGGAAGACAAATTCCTCTTTGCAGCTCACAACATGGGCATAGCGCACCAAACCAACAAACATAGATGAGATGATGGGGTAAAACTCAGTAAACATAAATTTGAAGTGGGTGATCAAGTAATGGTCAAAAATTACCTTCAGAAAGGACCTTGGGATGCAAATTGGACAGGGCCTCATGAAATTGTGGACACCTGCGGGGAGGGCAATCTTAAGGTTGCAAGGGGAGGAAAGGAGTGGGGTATGAATGGTATCATGCAGACCAATGTAAATTGTGTCCGAATGTTAAACTGCCATAAGAATAAATACTGCACTTGATGTTTTTCAGGTACCATGATGGGGATGTGGACTAAAAAGCATCAAGGGGGGACCGAAGGATATTTTGTTTTTATTTTTACTTTTTATTGCATATTTTATTTTTCCACTGTCCCAACTTTTACCTGCCAAACCACAACCAGCGCATGCATGATGCAGAGCAATGGGACCTCATACCTCAGCCACAAAAACTACAATGTAACCTGCCATGCTTCAGCCACACGCAAAAGACGGCTGATGGGAATGGGGAAGAATGTAAATGTTACAAAGGATTTACAGGCGATGGACTGTCTTCCTGTGTGGACATCAATGAATGCAGAGAAGAACAACCTTGTGGCTTTAAGCAGGTTTGCATCAACACACTGGGAAGTTACCAGTGCAATTACATTACTGGATGGACAGTGAACAGTGGTCAAGTATGCGAGAAAAAAAAAATGCCCTCGGATGTGGCCTCTGCCAGCTAATGGGATCATCACTGTTCCAAACCCACACACATATGTGAATAATGTACAATGGGAATTTTTAACTATTGTTATGAACCTGGGAGACTTAAACACACGACTCATAGATGCTTGTAAAGATGACAATTCTGTTACTAGGCCCTTTGATGACTTAATACAAAGGGAATGGGATGAGGTGATACTCGGGGGCAGCCGAGAAGCAAAAAAAGCGAAGTGTATTTGGGGATCTGGGAGGTATATTCGGGACAGGAAACTCTTTGTATAATGGTCATCAGCTGGGGTTACTTAAACAATATATTAGTGATGTAAAGACAAAATTGGGAAGTTGTCTTCAGGACCAGGTTCAGTACTCCAGCGAAACAAATGACATCCTCATTAAATATATGCAGGCACAAATCTCACTAAATGCGGACGTTATGCAGGGACTTCTCAAATTCTCAAACAGGGAGTTCTGCTTAGCTGCAGCAGGACATATGCAGACACTGGTTCAGGATTTTGTCACTGACTTAATTGCTAATAGACTTCCAAGACACTTCATCAAAGAAGAAGACATGCTGAATGCCTGGGGAAACTGTGAGTCGGGTTCAAGGGAAAGTTTCAGGGCAAACCGAAGTGCATGTGCTGAAGTTGATGTAAACTGGTATAACTCCAAGTTAGCAAGAGAAGTTTTTGATCAGTTGCCTGATTCATTGTGCAGCAGACACAAAATCCAAAGGGAATTGTTTTTTAGCAACTGGAAGAGTCTATGTATATACAACCAAAGAAACAGCACACATTTCACTTCAAGGCTTAATTGTGTACATGACAGGAGAGTCAGGGTATCAATTAACAACAAAACAATTTGTGGTAGTTGTGCAGAGAATAATGCAAAAGAAGGTATTTGTGTATGTAAAAGATTTAAACGAGACTGCACGTTACCAGTAAAATTCAAACATATAGTTAAGAATGCCATCACTGCTCCATTATCCTATAACCGAACAACGCAAACATTGACATTCGTTATGGCAATACCTGTTTGCGCAGACAAAGATGTATATGGTAAGACCTTTTGCACAGTTAACATGGGGAAGTTGCATAATAACACACTTATCAAAATTCACATGGATCAAGGGCCAGCTGTTTACAATGGCACAAAGTTGATGGCAGTCGAAAGCTTAGAAGGCTGCGATATTAGGACAGATGTAATCATGTGTCCAGGTAAACGACTAAAACCAAATTTACGATGCAGGTGGGTGAATTCAAGTGATCCAGACAGTTTTATTTCAACCAAGCTTGTAAAACCAGATTATACAACATTAGACTCAAGGGAAACAACACATACTGTATTAATACAAATAACAACAATTTAACTTCAAAGCCTCTTGTTTGCACACCACCTGGTAATTCATTCTGTGTTCAAGTCAACTATCCAATGGACATTGGGGGCAGGAAACTATACTTCATCAAAAACAAAATTGAACTAAATTTGGAAGATCCGTATGCAGAATTCCTACAGCCAGTACCCTTGCCTGGGATTAATGATATCCTTAGATTGGATGACGAAGAACAACAACTAAAATCCTAGATTATTAAACTAAATGCAGGTGAGAGGGGTTTGATTCAGCGAATTCAAGGCCATCTTAATGGGCTTTCAGGAATAAGGGGGAACTACAAAGGCACACACTAGGACCTGATTTTCAAGGGCACAACAGCAGCATCAGTGCTGGCGTTACTGTGGCAGCTCTGAATTGCTACCTTCAGGTTATAATAAAACAACACAAAAGGGATGCTGAGTACCGGAAAAGAAAAGCTCTACTGGAAGCCAGATGAGAGCAATCTATGTGTAGAGTCATCTAGTGCTACTAGGACTCCCTTCCCTTGGTACGGCTCCATTGTGATTGTACATGGTGTCAAGTGGTGGCAAACACATTCCCTCAGTTCACTATGATGTGAGCCCATGGCCAATTTAATGAGAATGTTGTTCCTGAATTAAACCTTTCTCTCTTCAGTTTCGCATTTGAGTCAAGGTTTAAGGGGGGATTATGTAAGGCATTTTAGTAGATCAAAGCTTCCCCAATGTGCCAAGGTGTTGACTTGAACTGGGATTGGCTTCCTGGGGATGGGAACTTATTAAGGGGGGTGGTGGTTAATGTCTCACTGCAACCAAATGGGATGCAGACAAACACACTTAGAGGTGACAGTAACCAACAGGTTAGAACAATAGGCCTCAGTATGCATGACTGTTGATGTCTTAGTCCCACGGGAAACAAGGAAGCACACAGGGGGGTGTCTGACAGTTCATCAGGAAAAGTTAGCAGACATGATGCTGATGTCACAATGACCATTTGGTTACCTGTCACCTCATTGGTACACTGGCCTCAGGAGAGGTATGAAGCTGCCTCCTGACTCACAGTAATGTGTAATTGATCTGCCTTGCTTTTACCCAGTATGTTGCATACTGTAAGGAAGACTATTTTTGCTCTGTTAATAAATTGTTTTTTAACCTGAACTTTGGGATTACCAGTTTTCTTCGCAAAGGATCAAATTCCTACAGTGGCTAGCAGGACCGCTAACGATAGTTAGCACTAACAAATGGCCTCAAAAGCAGGCTTTGTAAAATATCTGAAGATAAAGCCTGGATCAGTCGCGACTGTCCGTGACTCACAGACGCGGAAGCTGTAAGTTGCTTTACTGCATAAGCCTTCCTAATGTGATGGCCTGTTGATTGTGGCTGTAGCACTGTGGCTAACGTAGCCAAGTTACTGTTGCTAATGTTTGTGTCCTAAATATGATAGCGTAATATCAGGGGAAATTCAACAGAAGGTGTGTAAACATAAACCTTTTGAAACCATTTGAAGCTAACTTTTTATACTTGTTTGTAATTTGGGTGGTAACGGAACTTGCTGTCTGTAAGACCTGTATTGCAGGGTAACGTTTGTCTCTGTGGTTGTTATGACCGCTCGGTTACCAGCTATTGCCTGTTAGTTTGCGTGCTGTGCTACTTAAAAATGTTCCTGGTTAACTTATATGCAGTAATTCTGATCAGTATGCTTGTGTTACTTCGGTAAGCATCAATGTGGCAGTTTCATCATAACGTTGCCCGATTGTAGCCACTACAGTTGAAGCTAACTGGAGAGGTGTTGTATGTGTCTGCAAAGTTGGGCTGAAAAGGTTGCAGTTAGACCAGACGTAGGTTTTGCAGAGCTTGGGATAGGTGTTTGGGTTTGTTTACGGCTGCTTGTGATTGCTTCACTTATCCATGACTGGGATCAGCCGGATACTTCACCAATATCTGGGTTTGCTCTCTGATGCTACCGCTTTGAAAGCAATGCGAAACCCAAAAGCTGTAAGGTGTCTGGTATAACAAACGATTTCTCTGCACTGCCGTGCATAATTTCATCCCCCTTTAGAAATCGTTCTGGCTAATAAAAAGCCGAAAAAGGCAGAGATTGAATAGGAAATTCTTTCCTGTAGAAGTTATCGATTCGCTAGCTCCACATAAGCAACTGTCCACGCTAACGGAACTTACGGTCTGTAAAACCTGTATGATGTTCAGAACATAACCAGAGCTCTCTCTTGCTGTCGCGTTCTATACATAAAGCTGCTTTCACACCGGACGCGAAGCAAATTTTTCGTGCAACAGATTACATTCAAAGTCAATGCAAAGACGCGAATACACGCGTTAAGGGCGCGTTAAGCCGCTTTCACACCGAACGCGAAACAAATTCTTCGCGCGACAGATTACATTCAAAGTCAGTGCAAAGACACGAATACACGCGTTATGGGTGCGTTAAGCCGCTTTCACACCAGATGCAAAACAAATTTTTCGCGCGACAGATTACATTCAAAGTCAATGCAAAGACAAAACCATTACCAGGGGCAATTTCCGAAAAGGCCGTTTAGCCTGGAGCTTTCGCCCCTCCGTCATATACCAGCACAGAAGCTGTTCGTTACTCCACGCTAACAACACACCACAGTTATGCCCACGAACCAGCAGGTCCTTATAATACACACCTAAGCAGTCCATAAGTTGTTGGTCCACTTTTTGCTGCTCCTCACTGTCCATGTTTCCCTCTAAACTCAGACCCACCAGATTTCTACGGTCTCCGGTCTACACTTGGGTATGTCAACCCATTCTACAAATGTGTCTGTAAGGGGTGGATTCTAGCTTTCCCTCAATCCTAGCTATAGAGTAGAAACACCGCTGTACTCACCATAGTAGCCGTAGGTAGATAGCAAATTCGAGCTTGAGCTGCCAGACTTTCGCACTGCGTCCTCCACTCTCGCCGCTGTGTTTATTAGAACAAGTTCATTTCATTAGATCTATACACATGTACAGCGTTAGATTGCAAAATTCCTTAGCTCAGATGGCAGATGTGTCTCACATTTCACACTAGGGAGGCGGACCCGGAAAACTGCGTTCTGCCGAGTCCCGCCCAGCTCTGCCCTCCACAGAGCTGGCTAATCAGAAGAAAGTGGGCACACGGGGAGGGGGGGCCATAGCAGAAGAGCAGCCCAAATGAGGCATTTCAGGCAGAGACTACAATGAACTACAAATGGGGTTTTTGAGGATGGCAGTATGAGCTAAATAAGGGCACTTTTTTGGACTTTGAACGATCAGGAGTACTCTTGGGGAGTCCAAGATCAAGATACTAACTTGGAAATGTAACATAATAGGTCCCCTTTAACGAACCCCTAGAAATTTCGCCCAAACGACTTCCCATTTGGTGCAGATCATTTAGAGACCATGCTGATCAAAAGCTGTGTAAAGAATGTCTGTAGGTCAAACGGCATGGCTGCTGGGCGTGACATACTTTGGCGGCTTTTCGTGATTTCGCCATCCATTTTCCAACGGCTCTCAAGCCCACATACTTTATCTTAACAGCTTCAAATTTGATGGACATGATGATGGCTCCGCACTGAACGCCCCCATATTTTAATATCCCACCTTACTCATAGCGCCCTCCGGTGGTAACAGGAAGTGGCTTTTTTTTTACTGTACCATGTACTGATCCAACATAGTTGACCCCACCAACTTCATTCCACTTCTAAGACATGCAGAACAAGTTGGTGAAGCTACATTATGAACGTGGGAAGCTACGAGCAATGGCTTCCGTCTGCCGACGTGGCGACTATCAATCCCTCGCCATCAAATTATGTTTTGGCTTTTTCATGGCTTCAACAAAGTCAAAACCTCATGAAAATTGATACACACGCCAAGAATGGCAAGTACTTATATATGATAGGGGTGTTGCCCATGGGGGGGGAATGACTCTATAGCACCCCCTAATAAATAGCTACATTTTTGAGGGCCTTAAAGGGGCAATAAGCGAAAATGCATCATTTCTAGGTGGAAGGAATTAAAAATCGCTATGTGAAGAACGAGAGGTGTAATTTCATCTGGAGTATAGCAGGACGTCACACACCCGCTCTCTGTGTTGATCTCCAGCCCCGGTCCGGCTGCGCGTTCATGTACGTTCATGTGAATCGCCGCCTCCTCCTTCCCGAGAATGCATTCATACAGGTAAGTAACAACATAAAGTCAAATGTCTGGTTTAATTCATGTTACAGGATCGTTAGGCACATGTCGCTATGTCGATTCAATTAAATTTAATGTTACAATCGTAGCATGGGTTAATGTCCAGAGTTTGATTTGTTTGCGTCTCGGTCCCAGCAATAGGCCAGGCATTACGGCTGTGTTAGGTGAGTAGCCAGGCAGCCAGCTAACATTTGCAATTAGCGCAAATCTGCAGTTTCGTGAGCATTTCAGGTTCGATGTACTGAGTAATAACGCCTCTGAAACTTTAACTGGCTCATCATTCTGCCGAATATCAGAGGTAGAGGGAGGTGTGGCTCATGACACACTTTGTTTTGGTCTACAGGCAGTGCACAACAGCAAACCTAGCGGTGAAACAATTTTGCTTATTGCCCCTTTAACATGTTCGACAACTCTCAAAATTTTGCACATGCATAAAGCCGGGCATATGTTTTACTACCATACAGGCTTTGCACATGGGTGCGGGAAAATGGCTCCATAGCGCCTCCTACAAAATTTCAACAGCTTCGCAGCTTCTTTAACCAGTATGCCACTATCCTATTGTTGTGAATGCACACCTGCACCCGTCAGGATCTCGCCGCCACCCCCAACGTGCACAAGGGTGCGAGGGCCCGTTCATCGCTGCTTGCAGCTTTAATTTTAGTCTGGATCTGTTCATTTTTTTTTTTTTTTCAGAAAAGATTTTTGAAAAATGTTAACGACCGATGACGATGGCCGACGACAGACGTCAAGTGATAGCAATAGCTCATGTGGACCTTTGGTCCAGGTGAGCTAATAATAAAAAAATACGGGGGGAGGGCCTCTCACTCAGGAGTACAGCCCTGCAGAGGAACTGGCCCTCTCTAATAATGAGGGTCGCCCCTTGATGGAGGGTGACATCAGACCCCGGTGGAGCTGGCAGCTCTAACAGCTCCTCATTTGCACAGGGTATGTTTCAGTCAGTCAATGTCAAAACACTCGGTTGCTTATAAAACACTTTTATCCAATATACTGTTCACTGTGGGAGTAAGTAGGTTAACATGCGTTTACTTTACAGTTAATAGTGAGATGCTAACTCTCACGCTGCTGCCTCCGCCCACACAAACGCTGTCCGTACAGGCGTAACATGTAACATGCACACGTCATCTGTGGTTGCTGATCACAGATTTAAACAAAGTCCACATCTTATGTTCTTAGGTGGAGGCCATTGATGATCAGACGCTGTACGCGTGCTCAGTAACACCGATGCTGGGACCTCGGTCCTTGAGTTACAGTTATATGCAGTTCACAATGTGCCCGTCTTAACACTGAAGGATTGTGGACACTGTGGCAGTTACTGATGAATTTTTAATGTGTCACTAATGGTGGTGTCTGCACATGGGACTAATGTGTGTGCTCACGTGCCCTCTATCCTGCAGTTAATCAATGGCTATGATGCTTATTCCACAGGAAGAGGGAAGCCCTCCTGCCCCCGAGCCTGAGGCCTCCACCTCTCAGCAGGACAGTCACAAGATGTAATTACATTCAGTTTAATGAGGATAGTCAGTGTGACATTGGCATTATTCTAAAGTGAGCCATGCAAAGGGGCAATGCTTGTATGCTGAAGCAACTGTACAATGTGTTTGTCTCAGGTTGGAGCAGATGGTGTGAGAGCGCTCTATAAAAGAAGCAGGAATTGGAGTATTAAAAATAAAAAATTTAAAAAAATCAAACTTGAGATTGAAAAATTGGAGCATAAGAAGAAGGTAATTCAGTGATGTCATTTATTCTCGGGCATGGGAAAGAATGAAACTTAAATGTGTGTTCTTTTTTTAAGGAACGGGAGAAAAGAAATTGAAATGGTGAAATAAAAATTCAAAAATGCAAAGAACTAAAGAACTGCTGTGTAATGGTCCTCTCCTTCCTGATGGTGGCGATGTTGTGCAGCACGATGCATGCAGAAATGATTCTGCATGCCTGGTCTGGGGCCACCCTGAGCCCACGGAGGCAGCTGAAGCGGGCTATGATGACACCAAAGGTCATCTCTATCCTGACCCTGGTTTTGGCGAGGGCCACATTGAACCTAGTTTGTGGCCCTGGCCTGCTGCAGGGTCAGGATAGGGTGTCATTAAGAAAGGCTGGCAGGCGTAGCCCCTGTTGCCAAGCAGCACTCCACTGAGCAGCCCTAAAAATAAAAAGGAATGGCCTTGATTAGTATCACAAAATACAGTTTAAGAACGCAACTAAAATGACACTCAGTGTGTCGTACCCCGCTCAGGTTTCTGGCACAGCGCAGACTCCCTGAAGATCCGGGAGTTGTGGACGGACCCAGACCACTTTGCCACAAGGCCAGTGACCATCAGCTGATGGTCACATGTCATCTACAGAAGCGTTTGGGGTTAACAGCAGTCAATAATGCAGACTGCGCATTTGAAGGGACTCAAACATAGTCCAACAGTGTTGTGTGGGCCTCTTTGTACATTTAGACAGTTTAATTACTACTAATTTAAGTACTACCGGCGTGTACTCGCAGCTGAGTCTAGCTGTCTTAGCTAGGACGGTATGTGAGTTTGATTTGTTTCGATCCGAAGAATTGGGGAAATGTTACAGACATAGAGCGTAAGAGTATGCCTGAAGTCAATGGATCAAGCAGTGTCTCTGTGGGTGTACGTTGAAAGTCAGATTGATAAATATCCACCCACAGTGACACGCAGGGTCTATACTGAGATACATACATTACTGTGAAAAAGTATTTGTCCCTTTCCTGATTTCTTTTCTTTTTTTTTTTGCATATTTCTCACACTTAAATGTTTCAGATCATCAAACAAATTTTAATATTAGACAAAGATTAACCCGAGTAGATATACTTAGCGCCATTAAAAACGCAAGAGTGAGTACTGTAATTGCGGAAAATTGAAGAATCGATTGATTTTTACTGCTTTTCCAGTGAGGCACGAGAGGAAATAAAGAAAAGCGCGTGGTATTGTAATCGACGCGCGCCACGTGAACGCACCAAGCACTTCAGTAGTAACAAACATTGAGCTGTTTGTGATGTGTACAGTGACACTTGACTTGTTCTCTCTGGTGTGGTCAATAGCCTACATGAAGCCAACATAGAAAACGAAAAATGCTACTGCATCAGGTAATGGAACGGCTTGTGACACAGGAGAGGGAAAAAGAGCCATTGGCATGTTACGGGCAGATCTCAGCCGCCGAGAGGTGGTGCGTCATTTGCACTGTCACCATTCAACAATCAGTCGGCTGTCTATCTGAGAATGGAACACAGGCGCTGTCACTGACCAACCCCGCTTAGGGCAGCCATGAGTGACTATGGTAGCTCAAGAGCGCCATATCTGGGTACAGCCTGTACGTGACAGATACAAGTATACAAAATGCAGTTCTGAAAAGATTATTTCATTTAAGGGGGAAAAGGTGTAGTAATGATGATGATTATGATGATAATAATAATACCTCAATTCCAAAAAATGAGCTAATATTTTTCATGAAATGGTAAAATGTTTCACTTTCAAGATCTAAAATTTGCTTGAACCTCTAATTGTTTTTGTGCTGGTTCGGGGTTCAAGCCCGTAAGGCTGAAACCCTATTGTTTTTGTGCTGGTTTATTATTATTATTACTAGGGGTTCAAGCCCGTAGGGCTGAAACCCTATTGTTTTTGTGCTGGTTTATTGTGTTTATTATTATTATTAGGGCCCGAGCCGACTGCAAGTCGTCCGAGGACCCTATTGAAATCGTACTGTTTATTATTATTATTATTATTATTATTATTATTATTATTCTTGCGACAATTCAAAGGCCAATTTCGCCCCTTTCCCAATGGTGAAAACGCGTCTAACTTTCCACATTCGTCCGGCCGGATCCGAAATTCGATATTTTTGGGGGGTCATTCATGGTCGACTCAAATTGCCAAAATAGCGCCCCCTAAACACGTTTCAAAATTCCCATAGGGAAATTTGGTTACTTTCTCGTAGGCAAATGAAATTCAGTACCCATATGTATCATACCCAGACATGCAAAAAATTCCATTGGAGCCACGCCCTAAACCCAACAGGAAGTCGGCCATTTTGATTTGAATTTTTGAATTTTAAAACGAAGTCCTCCTAGGGATTTTGTCCGATCGACCTCAAATTTGGTCGAGATCATCTAGAGACCAAGCTGATCAAAAGTTGTGCTCTGCATGTCTGTAGGTCAAAGGGCGTGGCTGCTAGGGCGTGACAAAATTTGGCGACTCGACAAAAAAATTTCAAAATGCTCTCTCGCACATATACTTGATCTTAGCAGCTTCAAACTTGCTGGACATGATGATGTCTCCGCCCTGAACGTCCCCATATCATAATTTTTCACTTTACTAATAGCGCCCCCCGGTGGTAACAGGAAGTGATCAGATTTTACTTTGAAAACGAACTCCTCCTAGGGATTTTGCCCGATCCACTTCAAATTTGGTCGAGATCATCTAGAGAGCAAGCTGATCAAAAGTTGTGCTCTGCATGTCTGTAGGTCAAAGGGCGTGGCTGCTAGGGCGGGACAAATTTTTGCTACTCGCCAAAAAAATTTCAAAATGCTCTCAATCCAACATACTTCATCGTAGCAGCTTCAAACTTGCTGGAAATGATGATGGCTCCGCCCTGAACGTCAAGATATAATAACTTCCCACGTTACTAATAGCGCCCCCCTGTGGTAACAGGAAGTATCCAATTTGGTTAACATAACATAACATAACATAACATGAATGGCGAGAACAGGCCGTTCAGCCCAACTAGGCTCGCCAGTTTCTTTGTACCATCGTGAATATATCACTTCAGATACTCAATGACTCAATGGTATCTAGCTTTAAGTCAAGTCTGCTCTTGAAAACTCCCAAGGTCTCTGCCTCAACAATATGGTCAGGCAAGCTGTTCCACACTGAAATTACTCTTTGGGTGAAGAAATATTTCCGAATATCAGTGCTAAATTTACCTTTAGTCAGCTTCCATTTGTGACCCCGAGTTCTGCTAACAACACTTGGTTGAAGGAATCCTACATAATTCACTTTGTTAATCCCTTTAACATATTTAAAGACCTCAATCAAATCACCCCTTAGTCTCCTTTTCCTAAGACTAAAGAGATTAAGGATCTTCAGCCTTTTCTCATAGCTTTCATCTTTAATACCGGAATTAACCGTGGCTCTTCTCTGAACTTTCTCTAAAGCCTCTATGTCTTTCTTAAAGTATGGTCCCCAGAACTGTACACAATACTCTAGATGTGGTCTGACGAATGTGTTGTACAAAAGAAGCATCACCTCCTTGGATTTGAACTCAATACTTTTGGCAATGTATCCCAGCATCCGATTGGCTTTTTTAACAGCTACGGCACAATGGCTAGAGCCTGTGAGGGTTTGGTCAACAATCACTCCCAGATCTTTCTCTTGTGGAGCACATTCCAGTTTAAAACCTCCCATGAAGTAATCCCGTCTAATGTTTTTATTACCTACATGTACTACTTTACATTTCGCTACATTAAATTTCATTTGCCACATTTCTGCCCAATTCTGAATTCTATCCAAATCATCCTGAATCACTTTAGTGGACTCTAAACTATTTGCCAAGCCCCCCAATTTAGTATCATCTGCAAATTTCACTAATCTGCTCTCAATATTCCTATCAAGGTCATTAATGTAGATGAGGAACAGCAGGGGTCCCAACACCGATCCCTGGGGGACGCCACTCCCCCACCCTACCTAGCTCAGATGATATACCACTGACCACCACTCTTTGTGTTCTGTCCTGCAACCAGTTATGAATCCACTTCAGAATACCACCTGTAACTCCAATGGAGCTCATTTTAAAAATTAGTCTCTTATGCGGTACTGTGTCAAATGCTTTCTGAAAATCCAAATATATGATGTCATAAGCCCTGCTCTGGTCATAAGTCTTGGTGGCCTCTTCAAAAAATTCCAGAAGGTTTGTCAGGCATGACCTTCCTTTACGAAAAACCATGTTGGCTATCCCTCAAGATATTGTTACGTTCAAGAAATAAGTCCAGCTCATCTTTTATGATAGATTCCAATATTTTGCACGCAATGCAAGTTAAACTGACTGGCCTGTAACTACCTGGCTCAGTACGGTCCCCTTTTTTATATATTGGTATTATATTGCCCTGTTTCCAATCATTTGGTATTTCTCCAGTTTCTAAAGACCGTCTAAAGATGGCAGATAGCGGCTTAAAGATGATCTCACTAACTTCCCTGAGCACTCTAGGATATAAGCCATCAGGACCCGCCGCCTTATCTGCCTTTAGTTGATGCAACTTGTCTAATCTGACGTTATCCCTAACCTCAATTTCCGCTAAATAATCTTGAGCATTGGACAAGCCCTCTGGCGAATAAAGACCCGCTCTAAGGTAAAATTCTCAACAAAGTAACCGTTTAAGGTGTCCGCAATATCCTTATTATCATATAGCAGCGATCCATTTTTATTCTTTATGCACTTAACCTGCTCTTTGACTTTCCTTTTTCTGCTACAGTACTGAAAGAAGCGCTTAGGGTTAGTTTTGCCCCCTCTGCAATTTGTCTTTCATACAGTCTTCTAGCATTCCTCAGCTCTTTTTTTTGACCACAGCCCGCATTTTACAGAATTCGGCCTTAGTAATCTCATTGTTATCCTCTATGTACATCTTATAAAGATTCCTCTTTTCCTTCAAACTCCTACGAATAGCTGCTGTCATCCACTGAGGATTCTGCTTTTTCAGCTTACTTTTGGACACCTTTGGAATGAATTTACATTGTGAATCAAGTAAAACCCCCCTTAAATCTTTCCCACATCTCATTTACAGACTCACAGTCCAGGAGTGTCTCCCATTTTGTTTCACTTAGATATGACCGCATCCTGTCAAAGTTTGCTCGCCTAAAATTAAAAATTTTTGTTTTTGGAGACACCTTTTTAACTTCCCATGAAACCTCAAAATTAACAGTAGAGTGATCACTTGTCCCAAGTGGCTCCAGTACCTCAACATTGCTAATTCTATCTGGGTCATTACAGAGCAGCAAATCTAAAATTGCCTTCTCTCTTGTAGGTTTATTAACATACTGCACCAAAAAATTATCATTTATGACATCTAGAAATTCTTCCTCCCCCCTACCCTGTCCTTTCACAATTTCCCAATCAATACCAGGATAATTTAAGTCTCCCATAATAATAGTCCCTCCTCCTCTACAAGCTTGCGTAATCCTCTTAAGGAGCATTTCATTGACTGTACTGTCCAAAGCTGGTGGTCGATAGCATACACCTATGTTTAAACCAGTCTCGTGTTTGCCAGTGAGCCTGACCCAGATATCTTCACAAGGCACGGAATATTCAATTTCAGGAATTTCCTGCACATTTATGTTTTCGTTCACATAGAGTGCTACACCCCTCCTCGCCTATTACATCTATCCTTCCTAAAGAGCTTATAACCTTCTACATTATATTCATCTCCATCCTCTTCACTAAGCCATGTCTCTGTAATCCCAACTATGTCATAGCCTTCACTAATCATAACGGCCTCAAGTTCTTGAAATTTATTTTTAATGCTTCTTGCATTTAGATAAAAACATTTCAGGTTATCATGAACGCTCTTCCCCCTCGATTTCCCATGCGCCTGCTGCTCAAAGCCCCTCACCATGCTTTTTTTGCTTTAAAAATATATCATCAATAGTGCATGTAACGCTGTCAGCTTCCATCAGGGCAGTCTGCATTTCCCTCTGTGTAACACTCTTTAACCTCCCTGCCCCCCAAGTCCCTAGTTTAAATAACTCTCTGCTACCCTCAACATACGCTGACCCAGTGCAAAGGTACCCCTCCGGTTCAGGTGTAGCCCATCCGGCTTGAACAGGTCACCCCTGTCCCAGAAGTAGTTCCAGTGCCCCATAAACCTATACCCCTCTTTCCTACACCAGGTTCAGAGCCACGTGTTAAACCTCCAGATAAAATTCTGCTTCCCTCTGCTAGCACGTGGTACGGTAGAATCCCGGAGAACACTTACCGTGGAGGATCTGCTCCTAAGCTTTTCAGCTAATTCAACAAATTTGCTTTGCAGAACCTCAAACCTACCCTTACCTATGTCATTAGTCCCAACATGGACCATGACAACTGGATCCCTCCCCCGCTCTGGCCAGGAGCTTGTCCGACGCTCCAGGAGGTCTCCTACCTGGGCACCAGGCAGGCAACACACGTCACGAGACTCCTTGTTTTTAACAGACTAAACTGTCTATTCCTCTAAGTATTGAGTCCCCCACTATCAATAACTCTCTTTTCTGAGGGGTAGAGGCCAACAGGGTGCCCTGCTGCTCATCAGTCCCCTCACTCTCAGGGTCAGGGGCCAATTCGAGTTCCTGCAAGGGCCGGAATCGGTTGGACACCTCAACCACTGGAGGAGCTGTCGCTGCACGGTGTGCACGCCCTTTCCTGCGCTGACGCCCTACCGTCACCCAACTTTCTCTCCCTGCCTGCTCTGGGGTCCCCACACCACCCTGCTTTGGCGTACAGACCATTTCTCTAAACGACATACTACTTAGTTCCTCTAGGAACTCTACTGATTATGAACTATGTCGTGTCATTAACTGGCCCTGAAGAACAAGGATCTTGCTCTCCAGATGCTCAATTAGCTGGCACGGTGACAGACAAACCCACCCTGGAAATCTTTCCAAAAGTGCGATCATCCTGCAACCGTCACATAGTTTTGGCCACATTTTGAACCCCCTACCTAATGACCTCGCTCACCCTAGATAACAAAGAAAATTACTAATGCCGAGACAGAAGCTCAGGAACCACAATTTGGTTACTTTGTCGTAGGCATACGAAATTTGATACATATGTGTACCATACCCAGACATACAAAAAACTTAATGGAGCCACGCCCTAAACCCAACAGGAAGTCGGCCATTTTGATTTGAATTTTTCAATTTTTAAACGAACTCCTCCTAGGGTTTTTGACCGATTGACTTCAAATTTGGTACAGATCATCTAAAGACCAAGCTGATCAAAAGTTGTGCTCTGCATGTGCTCTCACGCCAACCTACTTGATCGTAGAAGCTTCAAACTTGCTGGACATGATGAAGTCTCTGCCCTGAACGTCACAATATAGTAACTTCCCACTTTACTAATAGCGCCACCTGGTGGTAACAGGAAGTGACCAGTTCGGTTACTTTGTCGTAGGCAGACGAAATTCGATACGCATGTGTATCATACCCAGACATACAAAAAATCTCATTGAAGCCACGCCCTAAACCCAACAGGAAGTCGGCCATTTTTATTTGAATTTTTCAATTTCAAAATGAACTCCTCCTAGGATTTTCAACCGATTGACTTCAAATTTGGTAAAGATCATCTAGAGACCATGCTGATGAAAAGTTGTGCTCTGCGTGTCTGTAGGGCAAAGGGCGTGGCTGCTAGGGCGTGACAAAGTTTGGCAACTCACCAAAAAAATTTCAAAATGCTGTCACGCCGACATACTTAACCGTAGAAGCTTCAATCTTGCTGGACATGATGAGTGCTCCGCCCTGAACGTCAGGATATAATAACTTCCCACTTCACTAATAGCGCCCCCTGGTGGTAACAGAAAGTGTCCATTTTTTACTTTAACATGTACTGATGACACATAGTTGAACCCATCAACTTCATTCCACTTCTTAAACATGCAGAACAAGTTGGTGAAGCTACTTTATGAATGCTGTGAAGCTACAAGTAATGGCGTTCCTGTGGCAACGCGGCGAAGATGGATCCCTTGCCATGAAAATACGTTTGTGTTTTTGATGTCTTTACTGAACTCGTATCATCAGAAAAATTGATACACAGGTCAAGGATGGCAAGCTCTTAAATCTGATAGGGGCCTTGCCTATGGGGGGAGCAAAATGTCTCCATAGCGCTCCCTTGTGGAAACAGGAAATGCCATATTTTACATTGACATTAGCCGATTTGCTCGAAACTTCACATTTGTGCTAAGGGTCTGCCCCTGAATGGAGCTGCACACATTTGGTTTCGCACCGAGCACCCCCTGGTGGATGAACTATCAATCTGTCATAACTCCTTTGTGCTTTGTCCGATTTGCTTGAATTTTCATCACAGGTTGGTGCCTGTACTTGGCCTGTCCTATAGTCGTGAGTGCACACCTGCACCCATCAGGATCTCACCACCACCCCCAACATGCACAAGGGTGCGAGGGCCCGTTCAACGCTGCTTGCAGCTTTAATTATTATTATTATTATTATTATTAGGGGTTCAAGCCCGTAGGGCTGAAACCCTATTGTTTTTGTGCTGGTTTATTGTGTTTATTATTATTATAATTATTATTATTATGGGTTCAAGCCCGTAGGGCTGAAACCCTATTGTTTTTGTGCTGGTTTATTATTATTATTAGGGGTTCAAGCCCGTAGGGCTGAAACCCTATTGTTTTTGTGCTGGTTTATTATTATAATTAGGGGTTCAAGCCCGTAGGGCTGAAACCCTATTGTTCTTGTGCTTGTTTTAATATTAGGGCCCGAGCCGACTGCAAGTCGTCTGCGGAGGGCCCTATTGAAATCGCGCTGTTTATTATTATTATTATTATTATTACTATTATTATTATTATTATTATTTTTATTATTATTATTCTTCCGACATTTCAAAGGCCAATTTCGCCCCTTTCCCAATGGTGAAAACGCGTCTAATTTTCCACATTCGTCCGGCCAGATCCGAAATGCGATATTTTTGGGTGATCGTTCATGGTCGACGCAAAATGCCAAAATAGCGCCCCCTAAACACGTTTCAAAATTCCCATAGGGAAATTTGGTTACTTTCTCATAGGCAAACGAAATTCGGTAGACATATGTATCATACCCAGACATACAAAAAATTTCATTGGAGCCACGCCCTAAACCCAACAGGAAGTCGGCCATTTTGGTTTGAATTTTTAAATTTGAAAACAAACTCCTCCTAGGGATTTTGCCCGATCGACTTCAAATTTGGTCCAAATCATCTAGAGACCAAGCTGATCAAAAGTTGTGCTCTGCATGTCTGTAGGTCAAAGGGCGTGGCTGCTAGGGCGTGACAAAATTTGGCGACTCGACAAAAAAATTTCAAAATGCTCTCACGGCCATATACTTGATCTTACCAGCTGCAAACTTGCTGGACATGATGATGTCTCCGCCCTGAACGTCCCAATGTCATAACTTTTCACTTTACTTATAGCGCCCCCCAGTGGTAACAGGAAGTGACTAGTTTTTACTTTGAAAACGAACTCCTCCTAGGGATTTTGCCCGATCGACTTCAAATTTGGTCCAGATCATCTAGAGAGCAAGCTGATCAAAAGTTGTGCTCTGCATTTCTATTGGTCAAAGGGCGAGGCTGCTAGGGCGTGACAAAGTTTGGTGACTCGCCAAAAAAATTTCAAAATGCTCTCACGCCAACATACTTGATTGTAGCAGCTTCAAACTTGCTGGAAGTGATGATGGCTCCGCCCTGAACATCACCATATAATAAATTCCCACATTACTAATAGCGCCCCCCTGTGGTAACAGGAAGTGACCAGTTCGGTTACTTGGTTGTAGGCAGACGAAATTCGATACACATATGTATCATACCCAGACATACAAAAAACTTATTGGAGCCACGCCCTAAACCCAACAGGAAGTCGGCCATTTTGATTTGAATTTTTGAATTTTAAAACGAACTCCTCCCAGGGTTTTCGACCGATTGACTTCAAATTTGGTAAAGATCATCTGGAGACCAAGCTGATCAAAAGTTGTGCTCTGCATGTCTTTCGGTCAAAGGGCGTGGCTGCTAGGGCGTGACAAAGTTTGGCGACTCACCAAAAAAATTTCAAAATGTTCTCACACCAACATACTTGATCGTAGCAGCTTCAAACTTGCTGGAAATGATGAAGGCTCCGCCCTGAACGTCATGATATTATAATTCATTACTTTACTAATAGCGCCCCCCGGTGGTAACAGGAAGCGAGCAGTGCGGTTACTTTGTCGAGGCAGGCTAAATTGATACACATATGTATCATACCCAGACATACAAAAAACTCATTGGTGCCACGCCCTAAACCCAACAGGATGTCAGCCATTTTGATTTGAATTTTTGAATTTTAAAACAAACTCCTCCTTGGGTTTTCGACCGATTGACTTCAAATTTGGTACAGATCATCTAGATACCATGCTGATCAAAAGTTATGCTCTGCATGTCTGTAGGGCAAAGGGCATGGCTGCTAGGGCGTGACAAAGTTTGGCGACTCGCCAAAAAAATTTCAAAATGCTCTCACGCCAACATACTTGACCGTAGAAGCTTCAAACTTCCTGGAGATGATGATGGCTCCGCCCTGAACGTCCAGATATATTAACTTCCCACTTTACTAATAGTGCCCCCTGGTGGTAACAGGAAGTGACCATTTTTTACTTTAACATGTACTTATGATACATAGTTGAACCCATCAACTTCATTCCACTTCTAAAACATGCAGAACAAGTTGGTGAAGCTAAAATATGAATGCTGTGAAGCTGCAAGTAATGGCGTTCGTGTGGCAACGCAGCGAAGATGGATCCCTTGCCATGAAAATACGTTTGTGGTTTTGATGTCTTCACTGAACTCGTATTATCATAAAAATTGATAAACAGGTCAACGATGGCAAGCTCTTAAATTTGATGGGGGCCTTGCCTATGGGGGGAGCAAAATGTATCCATAGCGCCCCCTTATGGAAACAGGAAATGCCATATTTTACATTGACATTGGCCTATTTGCTCAAAACATTTTGGCTGACAGTCTGCCCCTGAATGCACATGCCCACATTTGGTTACGCTCAGAGCGCCCCTGGTGGATGAACTATCAACTTTTCATAACTCCTTCCTGCTTTGTCCGATTAAACAAAAACTTTATCACAGGTTGGTGCCTGTACTTGACCTGTGCACTGGTCGTGAGTGCACACCTGCACCCGTCAGGATCTCACCACTACCCCCAACGTGCACAAGGGTGCGAGGGCCCGTTCAACGCTGCTTGCAGCTTTAATTATTATTATTATTATTTCTTTTCTTCTTCAGAAATGTTTTCGCAAATTCCCGTGAGATGGTAAATGGTAGAGACCTGAAATTTTGCACATTGGTTGGAAGTTGTGTGTAAATGCTGACCAAGGCATTTTTAACTTAGTAGGCCTGATGGTGGCGCTATAATTCAAGAAAAACAGGTTATCACATTAAAGGTCATAACTCCTAGGCTGTAAGTCCGATTCACACGAAACTTGGTATAGACATTCTTTAGTCCATTCTCTACAACAATCCCTAAGGAAATCTAAGATCCGCCATATATGATTTTCCGAAATTTTGAATTCTTTGAAAAACACATTTTTGACATCTCCTCCTAGGCCGTTGGTCCGATTCCTTCGAAATTTGCTATGGATCATCAGTAGACCAAGCTTATCAAAGATTGCATAAAGCTTGTTGAAATCTCATTTCATTTCCAAGATATTGACCAATGAACTTCAGCAGGGGCGTGGCTTAGCACAAAAATGGATAATATTCAACAACCATTGGGCCAATCATCACAGAACTTGCAGAATATGTCCATATAAGTACCAGGAACATACCTTGACAGTTTCATGCAAATCGGCCCATAGGGGGCGCTATAACACAAATCCGACTATAAATTGTTTGTCCTATAGCCATAAAACTCACAGGATATATTCATATAAGTACCTGATACATACCCAGAAAATTTCATTCAAATTGACTGATAGGGGGCGCTATAAATGCAAAACAAAGCAGCATGGTATAACACAAATCCGACTATAAATCAGCAATTGTTTGTCCTATAGCCATAAAACTCACAGGATATATTCATATAAGTATCTGAAACATACCCAGAAAATTTCATCCAAATGGACTGATAGGGGGCGCTATAAATGCAAAACAAAGCAGCGTGGTATAGCACAAATCAGACTATAAATCAGCAGTTGTTTGTCCTATAGCCATAAAACTCACAGGATATATTCATAAAAGTACCTGAAACATACTCTAAAAATTTCATTCAAATTGTCCTATAGGGGGCGCTATAAATGCAAAACAAAGCAACATGGTATAACACAAATCAGACTATAAATCATAAATAGTTTTGCCAATCATTACAAAACTCACAGGATATGTCCACATAAGAACCTGAAACATAGCCTGAAAGTTTCAATCAAATTGACCAGTAGGGGGTGCCATAAATGCACAAAATAGCCTAACATAACACAAATCAGACTATGCATCATTAATTGTTCGTCCAATCATTACACTGGCAAAATAGGTCCACATAAAAACCTGCAACACACTCTTAAAGTGGCTTTTGTCCCCTGCCGCCACGATAGCGAGCGGAGCAGAGGACATTGTATTCAGCTCCGTCCGGCCGTCCGTCATGTCCTGTTTGTTCTGAATGCGATATCTCAAGAACGTTTTGACCGATTCCATCTATCTTTGGTGTTAAGGTATATTGATGTGATATGCCGACCCCAGTAGATTTCCGTGACCTTGGCATTATTCTCAAGGTCATTACGATCATTTGACCACTTACAAATTCCTTGTCAACATGATATCTCAAGAATGGTTTGACCAATTCCATTCATCTTTGGTGTTAAGGTGTATTAGCGGCGGGGGACACAGTATTCAGCTCCATCCGTCCGCCCGGCCGTCTGTCCGTCTGTCCTGTCCCTTTTGTTATAAACGTGATATCTCAAGAACGGTTTGACCGATTCCATTCATCTTTGATGTCAAGGTGTATTAGGGGCGGGGACATAGTATTCAGCTCATCCATCCGCCCGTCCGTCTGTCCGTCCTGTCCCGTTTGTTGTAAACGTGATATCTCAAGAACGGTTCGACCAATTCCATTCATCTTTGATGTCAAGGTGTATTAGGCTCGGGGGACATAGTATTCAACTCCGTCCGCCCATAATTCCGTCTGTCCGACCTGTCCCGCTTTGTTGTAAACGTGATATCTCAAGAACAGTTCGACCGATTCCATTCATCTTTGGTGTCAAGGTGTATTAGGGGCGGGGGACATAGTATTCATCTCCGTCCATGCGTCCATCTGTCCGTCATGTCCCGTTTGTTGTGAACGTGATATCTCAAGAACGGTTTGACCGATTCCATTCGTCTTTGGTTTCAAGGTGTATTAGGGGTGGAGGTCCGCCCGTCTGTCTGTCTGTCATGTCCCGTTTGTTGTGAACACGATGTCTCAAGAAAGGTTTGACCGATTCCATTCATCTTTGGTGTCAAGGTGTATTGGGGGGTGCTCACAACCCACTCGATTTACGTGACCTTGCCATTATTCTCCAGGTCATTACGACCATTTGACCACTTACAAATACCTTGTCAACATGATATCTCAAGAACAGTTTGACCGGTTCCATTCATCTTTGATGTCAAGGTGTAAAGGCGGAGGATATAGAATTCAGCTCCATCCGTCCGGCCTTCCGTCCGTCCCATCCCGTTTGTTGTGACCGTGATATCTCAAGAACGGTTTGACCGATTCCATTCATCCTTGGGGTCAAGGAGTATTAAGGCCAGGGGACATAGTATTCAGCTCCATCAGTCCATCCGTCCGGCCGTCCGTCCGTCACGTCCCGTTTGCTGTGAACGTGAAATCTCGAGAACGCTTTGACCAATTTAATTCATCTTTGGCTTCAATGTGTAATTTTGTGATACGCCGACCCCAGTCGATTTCCATCACCTGGCGGGGACATGGTCACGTTTAGTGGCAACACTAGTTAATTAAGCTGTTAAAGCTTTTTCAACTACTAATGGTCTTTCGTGGCTTGAACCCCGGAATTGCCGTTTTATGCTGGCTATATTTTATTATTTCTTTTCTTCTTCAGAAATGTTTTCGCAAATTCCTGTGAGATGGTAAATGGTAGAGACCTGAAATTTTGCAAATTGGTTGGAAGTTGTGTGTAAATGCTGACCAAGGCATTTTTTACTCAATCAGCCTGATGTTGACGCTATAATTCAAGAAAAACAGGTTTTCACATTAAAGGTCATAACTCCTAGGCTGTAAGTCCCATTCACACGAAACTTTGTACAGACATTCATTGGTCGAATCTCTACAACTTTCCCTAAGGACCTCTAAAATCTGCCATATATGATTTTCCGAAATTTTGAATTCTTTGAAAAACACATTTTTGACATCTCCTCCTAGGCCGTAGGTCCGATTCCTTCGAAATTTGCTGTGGATCATCAGTGGACCAAGGTTATCAAACGTTGCATAAAGCTTGTTGAAATCTCATTTCGTTTCCAAGATATTGACCAATGAACTTCAGCAGGGGCGTGGCTTAGCACATAAATGGACACAATTCAACAACCATTGGGCTAATCATCACAGAACTTGCAGAATATGTCCATATAAGTACCAGGAACATACCTTGACAGTTTTATGCAAATCGGCTCATAAGGGGCGCTACAACACAAATCAGACTATAAATCAGCAATTGTTTGTCTTATAGCCATAAAACTCACAGGATATATTCATATAAGTAATTCAAACATACTCTGAAAATTTAATTCAAATTCACTGATAGGGGGCCCTATAAATGCAAAACAAAGCAGCGTGTTATAACACAAATCAGACTATAAATCAGCAATTGTATGTCCTATTGCCATAAAACTCACAGGATATAGTCATATAAGTACCTGAAACATACCCAGAGAATTTCATTTAATTTGACTGATAGGGAGCGCTATAAATACAAAACAAAGCAGCATGGTATAACACAAATCAGATTATAAATCAGCAATTGTTTGTCCTATAGCCATAAAACTCACAGGATATATTCATATAAGTACTTCAAACATACTCTGAAAATTTCATTCAAATTGACTGATTGGGTGCGCTATAAATGCTAAACAAAGCAGCGTGGTATAACACAAATCAGACTATAAATCAGCAATTGTTTGTCCTATAGCCATTCAACTCACAGGATATAGCCATATAAGTACCTGAAACATACCCAGAAAATTTCATTCAAATTGACTGATAGGAGGCGCTATAAATGCAACACAAAGCAGCATGGTATAACACAAATCAGACTATAAATCAGCAATTGTTTGTCCTATAGCCATAAAACAGGATGTAGTCATATAAGTACCTGAAACATACCCAGGGAATTTCATTCAAATTGTCCGATAGGGGGCGCTATAAATGCAAAACAAAGCAACGTGGTATAACACAAATCAGACTATAAATCATACAACCCTAAATCAGAAAAAGTTGGGACAATGTGGAAAATTGGAATAAAAAAAGAAAGCAGTAATTTATAAATTTCCCTTAACTTCTATTTAATTGCACATAGTATGAACACAAGATAATTCATGTTTTGTCTGGTCGACAACATTTGATTTGTAAGTAAACATCCATTCTTGCCATTCAGGCTTGCAACTCATTTCAAAAAAAGTTGGGACAGTACAGCATTTACCACTTTGTACTGTTCCCATTCCTTTTAACAACACTTAAAACACGTTTAGGTACTGAAGTAACCAAGTGACTAAGTGTTGCAGGTGTTAGTTTGTCCCATTCTTCCCGCAAACAACTTTTTAGGTGTGCAACAGTGCGGGGTCTTAGTTGATGCATTTTGCGTTTCAAAATGCGGCAAGCATTCTCTGTAGGAGACAAATGAGGGCTGCAGGCAGGCCAGTCAAGCACCCCCACGCTCTTCTTACGCAGTCATGCCTTTGTTATGTGCGCAGTATGAGGTTTGGCATTGTCTTGCTGAAATAAGCAGGGGCGTCCCTGGAAAAGATGCCGCCTTGAAGGCAGCATTTGTTCCTCCAAAATCAAGATGTACTTCTCAGCATTAATGGTGCCATCGCAGAAGTGCAAGTAACCTTTGCCGAAGGCACTGACACAACTCCACACCATGACAGACCCTGGCTTTTAGCCTTGTAGCTGATAACAGTCTGGATGGTCCTTTTTCTCTTTGGTCCGCAGTATACGGCGTCCATTTCTTCCAAAAAAGACTTCAAAAACTGATTTGTCTGACCACAATACGTGTTTCCACTGCGCGATGGACCATCGCAGATGCCTCCGAGCCCAGAGAAGTCGACAGCGCTTCTGGACGCTATTTGTGTAGGGCTTCCTTTTGGCACAGTACAGTTTTAGCTGGCATTTCTTGATGTAACTACGTACTGTAGTGCTTGAGAGTGATTTCCCGAAGTAGTCCTGAGCCCATGCAGTGATGTCACTTATTGGCGAATGACGGTTTTTAATTCAGTGCCGTCTGAGGGATCGAAGATCACGGCCATTCAGTTTAGGCTTGCGCCCTTGCCCTTTGTGCACTGTAATTCCTCCGGACTCCCTGAATCTTTTCACTATGTTATGCACCGTAGAGGGAGAAATGCCTAAATCTCTTCCTATCTTTCTTTGAGAAACATTTTTCTTCATCATTTCAATGATTTTTTCACGCAATTGGTGGCAAACTGGCGATCCTGTGTCCATCTTTGCTCCTAAAGGACTAGGCCTTTCCTGGATGCTGCTTTTGTGCCAAATCATTATTACAATCACCTTTTGACATCACTAGTTTCAAATCACATCATTATTTAGTTATTATACATTGTTACTACCCCTAAATTGCCCCCGTCCCAACTTTTTTTGGAATGTGTTGCAAGCCTGAATGGCAAGAATGGATGTTTATTTACAAATCAAATGATTTTGACAAGACAAAACATGAATTATCTTGTGTTCATACTGTCTGCAATGAAATACAAGTTAAGGGGAATTTATAAATTACTGCTTTTTTTTATTCGCATTTTCCACACTGTCCCAACTTTTTGTGATTTGGGGTTGTAAATAGTTTTTCCAATCATTACAAAACTCACAGGATATGTCCACATAAGAACCTGAAACATAGCCTGAAAGTTTCAATCAAATCGACCAGTAGGGGGCGCCATAAATGCACAAAATAGCCTAACATAACACAAATCAGACTATACATCATAAGTTGTTGGTCCAATCATTACACTGGCAAAATAGGTCCACATAAAAACCTGCAACACACTCTTAAAGTGGTTTTTGTCCCCCGCCGCCACGATAGCGAGCGGAGCGGGGGACATATATTCAGCTCCGTCTGGCCATCTGTCATGTCCCGTTTGTTCTGAACGCGATATCTCAAGAACGGTTTGACCAATTCCATTCATCCTTGGTGTTAAGGTATATTGGTGTGATATGGCGACCCCAGTAGATTTCCGTGACCTTGGCATTATTCTCAAGGTCATTAGGATCATTTGACCACTTACAAATTCCTTGTCAACATGATATCTCAAGAACGGTTCGACCGATTCCATTCATCTTTGGTGTCAAGGTGTATTAGGGGCGGGGGACATAGTATTCAGCTCCATCCATCCGCCCGGCCGTCCGTCCGTTCATCCCGTCCCGTTTGTTGTGAACGTGATATCTCAAGAATGGTTTGACCGATTCCATTCGTCTTTGGTGTCAAGGTGTATTAGGGGCGGGGGACATAGTATTCAGCTCCATCCATCCGCCCGGCCGTCCATCCGTTCATCCCGTCCCGTTTGTTGTGAACGTGATATCTCAAGAATGGTTTGACCAATTCCATTCATCTTTGGTGTCAAGGTGTACGGGGATATAGTATTCAGTCATGTGAGTGCAATATCTCAAGAACGGGTTTGACAGATTCCATTCATCTTTGGTGTCAAGGTGTACTAAGTGAGTTCACGTGATTTACGTGACCTTGCTATAATTCTAAAGGTCATTACGACCATTTGACCACTTACAAATACCTTGTCAAAATGATATCTCAAGAACGGGTCGACCGATTCCATTCATCTTTGGTGTCAAGGTGTGTTAGGGGCGGGGGACATAGTATTCAGCTTCGTCCGTCCGTCCATCCGTCAGTCATGTGTCCGCTTTGTTGTGAACGTGATATCTCAAGAACAGTTTGACCGATTCCATTCGTCAATTGTGTCAAGGTGTATTAGGGCCGGGGACATAGTCTTCAACTCCGTCCGCCCGTCCGTCTGTCCGTCATGTCCCATTTGTTGTGAACGCGATATCTCAAGAAAGGTTTGACCGATTCCATTCATCTTTGGTGTCAAGGTGTACTAGGGGAGTGCTCACAGCCCTCTCAATTTACGTGACCTTGCCATTATTCTCAAGGTCATTACGAGCATTTGACCACTTACGAAGACCTTGTCAACATGATATCTCAAGAACGGTTTGACCGATTCCATTCATCTTTGGTGTCAAGGTGTATTAGGGGTGGGGGATATAGAATTAAGCTCCATCCGTCCGGCCGTCCGTCCGTCCCATCCCGTTTGTTGTGAAAGCAATATCTCAAGAACGGTTTGACCGATTCCATTCATCTTTGGGGTTAAGGTGTATTAGGGCCAGGGGACATAGTATTCAGCTCCATCAGTCCATCCGTCTGGCTGTCCGTCCGTCACGTCCCACTTGTTGTGAACACGAAATCTCGAGAACGCTTTGACCGATTTTATTCATCTTTGGCTTCAATGTGTAATTTTGTGATACACCGACCCCAGTCGATTTCCATCACCTGGCGGGGGACATGGCCACGTTTAGTGGCAATACTTGTTAATTAAGCTTTTAAAGCTTTCAACAACTAATGGTCTTTCTTGGCTTGAACCCCGGAATTGCCTCTTGCGGCTATATTTATTATTATTAGCGGTTCAAGCCCGTAGGGCTGAAACCATATTGTTTTTGTGCTGGTTTATTATTATTATTATTATTATTATTATTATTTCTTTTCTTCTTCAGAAATGTTTTCGCAAATTCCTGTGAGGTGGTAAATGGTAGAGACCTGCAATTTTGCACATTGGTTGGAAGTTGTGTGTAAATGCTCACCAAGGCATATTAAACTCAATCGGCCTGATGGTGGTGCTATAATTCAAGAAAAACAGGTTTTCATTTTAAAGGTCATAACTCGTACGCTGTAAGTCCGATTTACACTATCCTTGGTCAAGATATTCCTTAGTGTATTTTCTACAACTTTCCTATAAGGACCTCTAAGGTACGCCTGTTTGCTTTTCCGGAATTTTGAATTTTTTGTAAAACACATTTTTGACATCTCCTCCTAGGCCGTAGGTCCGATTCCTTCGAAATTTGCTGTGGATCATCAGTGGACCAAGGTTACCAAAGGCTGCATAAAGGTTTTTGAAATTTCATTTCGTTTCTAAGATATTGACCAATGAACTTCAGCAGGGGTGTGGCTTAGCACATAAATGGATAAAATTCAACAACCATTGGGCCAATCATCACAGAACTTGCAGGATATGTCCAAATAAGTACCAGGAACATATCTTGACAGTTTCATGCAAATCGGCCCATAGGGGGCGCTATAACACAAATAAGACTATAAATCAGCAATTGTTTGTCCTATAGCCATAAAACTCACAGGATATATTCATATAAGTACCTTAAACATACCCAGAAAATTTCATTCAAATTGACTGATAGGGGGTGCTATAACTGCAAAACAAAGCTGCATGGTATTACACAAATCAGACTATAAATCAGGAATTATTTGTCCTATAGCCATAAAACTCACAGGATATATTGATATAAGTACTTGAAACATACTCTGATAATTTCTTTCAAATTGACTGATAGGGGGCGCTATAAATGCAAAACAAAGCATCGTCGTAAAACACAAATCAGACTACAAATCAGCAACTGCTTGTCCTATAGCCATAAAACTCACAGAATATAATCAAATAAGTACCTGAAACATAATCAGAAAATTTCATTAAAATTGACTGATAGGGGGCGCTATAAATGCAAAACAAAGCAGCATGGAATAACACAAATCAGACTATAAATCAGCAATTGTTTGTACTATAGCCATAAAACTCACAGGATAAATTCATATAAGTACCTGAAACATACCCAGAAAATTTCATTCAAATTGACTGATAGGGGGCGCTACATCTGCAAAACAAAGCAGGATGGTATAGGACAAATCAGACTATAAATCAGTAATTGTTTTTCCTATAGCCATAAAATTCACAGGATATATTCATATAAATACTTGAAACATACTCTGAAAATTACATTCAAATTGACTGATAGGGGGCAGCATAAATGCAAAACAAATCAGCATGGTATAACACAAATCAGACTATAAACCAGAAATTTTTTGTCCTATAGCCAAAAAACTCACAGAATATATTCATATAAATACCTGAAACATACCCAGAAAATTTCATTGAAAGTGACTGATAGGGGGCGTTATAAATGCAAAACAAAGCTGCATGGAATAACACAAATCAGACTATAAATCAGCAATTGTTTGTCCTATAGCCATAGAACTTGCAGGATATATTCATATGAGTACTTGAAACACACTCTGAAAATTTCATTCAAATTGTCCGATAGGGGGCGCTATAAATGGAAAACAAAGCAACATGGTATAACACAAATCAGACTATAGGACAAAATCATAAAATAGTTTTTTTTTCCAATCATTACTTGAAAAACTCACAGGATATGTCCACAGAAGAACCTGAATCGAAGCTTGAATAGCCATAGAACTTGCAGGATATATTCAATCAAATCGACCAGTAGGGGGTGCCATAAATGCACAAAATAGCCTAACATAACACAAATCAGACTATACATCATAAGTTGTTGGTCCAATCATTACACTGGCAAAATAGGTCCACATAAATACCTGCAACACACTCTTAAAGTGTTTTTTGTCTCCCGCCTAACCCAAACAGATAGCATCATAAGTTGGAGCTGGGGACATAGTATTCATACCTCCGTCCGGCCGTCCGTCATGTCCTGTTTGTTTGTTCTGAATGCGATATCTCAAGAACGGTTTGACCGATTCCATCCATCTTTGGTGTTAAGGTATATTGATGTGATACGCCGACCCCAGTAGATTTCCGTGACCTTGGCATTATTCTCAAGATCATTACGATCAGTTGACCACTTACAAATTCCTTGTCCGCATGATATCTCAAGAACAGTTCGACCGATTCCATTCATCTTTGGTGTCAAGGTGTATTAGGGACGGGGGACATAGTATTCAGCTCCATTCATCCGCCCGGCTGTCCGTCCGTCCGTCCCGTTCCGTTTGTTGTGAACGTGATATCTCAAGAACGGTTTGACCGATTCCATTCGTCTTTGGTGTCAAGGTCTATTCGGGGCGGGGGACATAGTATATAGCTCCATCCGTCCGTCCCGTCCCGTTTGTTGTGAACGTGAAATCTCAAGAACGGTTTGCCCAATTCCATTCGTCTTTGGTGTCAAGGTGTATTAGGGGTGGGGGACATAGTATTCAGCTCCGTCCGTCTGCCCCTCAGTCCTTCATGTCCCGTTTGTTGTGAACGCGATATCTCAAGAACGGTTTGACCGATTCCATTCATCTTTGGTGTCAAGGTGTATTAGGGGAGTGCTCACAGCCCACTCAATTGACATGACCTTGCCATTATTCTCAAGGTCATTACGACCATTTGACCACTTACAAATTCCTTGTCAACATGATATCTCAAGAACGGTTCGACCGATTCCATTCATCTTTGGTGTGAAGGTATATTAGGGGCGGGGGAAATAGTATATAGCTCCGTCCGCCCGTCAATCCGTCTCCGTCATGTCCCGTTAGTTGTGAACGCGTTATCTCAAGAACGGTTTGACCGATTCCATTCATCTTTGGTGTCAAGGTGTATTAGGGGAGGGCTCACAGCCCACTCGATTTACGTGACCATGCCCTTATTCTCAAGGTCATTATGACCATTTGACCACTTACAAATACCTTGTCAACATGATATCTCAAGAACAGTTTGACCGATTCCATTCATCTTTGGGGTCAATGTATTTGCTCACAGGTTACATGACCTTATTATTATTCCAAGGTTTGACCATTTGACCACTTACAAATTCCTTGTCAACGTGATATCTTAAGAACGGTTCGACCGATTCCATTCATCTTTGGTGTCAAGGTGTGTTAGGGGCGGGGGACATAGTATTCAGCTCCGTCCATCCGTCCTTCCGTCATGTCCCGTTTGTTGTGAACGCAATAACTCAAGAACGGTTTGACCGATTCCATTCATTTTTGGTGTTAAGGTATATTGGTGTGATACGCCCACTCCAGAAGATTTCCGTGACCTTGGCATTATTCTCAAGGTCATTAAGACCATATGACCACTTACAAATTCCTTGTCAACATGATATCTCAAGAATGGTTTGACCGATTCCATTCATCTTTAGTCTCAAGGTGTATTGGGGCAGAGGACATAGTTTTCAGCTCCATTCGGCCGTCCGTCCCGTCCCGTTTGTTGTGGGCATGATATCTGAAGAACGGTTTGACCGATTCCATTCATCTTTGGTCTCAACGTGTATTAGTGGTGGGGGACATAGTATTCAGCTCCGTCCATCTGTCCGTCTGTCATGTCTCGTTTGTTGTGAACGCGATATCTCAAGAACGGTTTGACCGATTCCATTCATCTTTGGGGTCAAGCTGTATTAGGGTAGTGCTCACAGCCCACTCGATTTACGTGACCTTACCATTATTCTCAAGGTCATTACCACCATTTGACCACTTACAAATACCTTGTCAACATGATATCTCAAGAACGGTTTGACCGATTCCATTCATCTTTGGTGTCAAGGTGTGTTAGGGCTCCATCCATCTGTCCGTCTGTCATGGTTTGTTACGGGGATATAGAATTAAGCTCCATCCATCCAGCTGTCCGTCTGTCATGTCCCGTTTGTTGTGAACGTGACATCTCAAAAACGGTTTGACCGATTCCATTCATCTTTGGTGTTAAGGTGTATTAGAGGAGTGCTCACAGCCCACTCGATTTACGTCACCTTGCCATTATTCTCAAGGTCATTCCGACCATTTGACCACTTACAAATTCCTTGTCAACATGATATCTCAAGAATCTTTGGTGTTAAGGTATATTGGATTCCATTCATCTTTGGCATTATTCTCAAGGTCAAGATCATTTGACCACTTACAAATTTGGGATATCTCAAGAACGGGGATTCCATTCATCTTTGGTGTCAAGCTGTATTTTCAGTATTCAGCTCTATTCGTCTGCCCGGCCGTCCGTCCGTCCGTCCCATCCCTTTTGTTGTGAACGTGACATCTCAAGAACGGTTTGACCGATTCCATTCATCTTTGGTGTTAAGGTTTATTGGTGTGATACGCCGACCCCAGTAGATTTCAGTGACCTTCACATTATTCTCAAGGTCATTACGATCATTTGACCACTTAGAAATTCCTTGTCAACATGATATCTCAAGAACGGTTTGACTGATTCCATTCATCTTTGGTGTCAAAGTGTATTAGGTGCGGGGAACATAGTATTCAGCTCTGTCCATCAGTCCGTCCGTCCGTCATGTCCCGTTTGTTCTGAACGCGATATCTCAAGAAAGGTTTAACCGATTCCATTCATCTTTGGTGTCAAGGTGTTTTTGGGGAGTGCTCACAACCCACTCGATTTACGTGACCTTGCCATTATTCTTAAGGTCATTATGACCATTTGACAGCTTACAAATACCTTGTCAACATGATATCTCAAGAACAGTTTGACCGATTCCATTCATCTTAGGTGTCAAGGTGTATTAGGGTGGTGCTCACAGCCCACTCGATTTACGTGACCTTGGAATTATTCTCAAGGTCATTACAACCATTTTGCCACTTAGAAATACCTTGTCAACATTATATCTCAAGAACGGTTTGACCAATTCCATTCATCTTTGGTGTCAAGGTGTATTAGGGCCGGGGGACACAGTATTCAGCTCCGTCAGTCCATCCATTCGGCCGTCCGTCTGTCACGTTCCGTTTGTTCTTAACCCGAAATCTCAAGAACGCTTTGACCGATTTTATTCATCTTTGGCTTCAATGTTTATTTGTGTGATATGCCGACCCCAGTCGATTTCCATCACCTTGGTTGGGACATGGTCACGTTTAGTTGTAACACTTTTTAATTAAGCTGTCAAAGCTTTCAACTACTAATGGTCTTTCTTGGCTTGACCCCCGGAATTGCTGCTTGCAGCTATATTTTTCTATGTTCTACTGTGAATAAAATGAGGGTTCATGAGACTTGCAAATCATTGCCTTCTGTTTTTATTTACATTTTACGTACAGTCCCAACTTTTCTGAAATTAAGTTATTATTATTATTATTTGCTCATCATTAATTGTCGATGCATTATATGTTGTGGCCTTTCCATCTTTCTGCCTGATGTTTTCTTGTAAATCCAACTAGTCTGAGACTTCTTTTTTGTATTTTTTCCAAATTAAGGTTACATCACTCCTTTTGGGCAAAAATGTGCATTGGCATTTTTTGAAGTTCTGTGATGTTTTTACCAAGTTATTCCCACCTGTAATCCCAACTTTATTTAAGCAACTAGTTATTTTGTGGACTCTTTCTGAATTAATTTACACCTCTACCTATGGTAAAAGATTGAGCTTTGCATTCTGAGAGTTCTGTGATGTTTTACTGACAGTTACCCCCTTCCAGTATAATTATGTTCAATTAATTGTCCCACATCTTTACTGAAAATGCATAATATGGAAAGTTAACTTGAGCTCTTGTTATGCAAAGAAAAAAAAAATGTTATATTGCAATTTACCCAAATATTGATGCATTTTGTCCAAGTGGGTGGTGCATGTGTGCCAAGTATATCTCTTAAGGGTACAGACCACAAAATCAAGTGCAGAGGCAGTGCACAATCCAACAAGTAGTTTATTAACACTTATACGATACCGAGGGGACAGAACCCCGGAGAAAGAGGTGAGGATGGAAACCCGGTAGTAATAGCACAGTTTAGTTCAGATATTTGTAGACGAAGCAGGGCTGTCAATTGCTGGCCAGTGGCTTCCATGATTACTGCCAGGTAAAGTGTAGACTTTGCCAGCACCATACCCTTCCACAGGAGGATGGATTAACCTGAGGGGAACTCGGCTCCAATCCTGATGACCGGAGAAGTGGATGAAGAAACCGACTTGGAGGAATTAACAGGAACGTGGTCCAAAACCTGGACCCTGCTTAGGCTTTGAAGCTTTTTCCTATTAAACTGGTCTGACAAACTGACTAAAGCTGGGTTAACTTGAGCACGGTCCCAATCCTGAAGGCTAATTAGGACTGGAAGCTTGTTCGAATCACGACTACAGCTTTCGGAGTATGTTGCCGTGAAAGTGCATGCTGCATTTAACAAAGACAAAGTGTTTTCACTAACAATACTGATGGGGATCTTGGCACAAAATGCTGAGTTAACAATGCAGCAACTTGCACAAAATAAGATTTGCACGCCAACGAGTTGATTATCGGTTACGTAACACCTCAGGTTAACACCTATCTGGGTATTCACACCAGGCACGCCGTGAGACTGTTTTGGCTACACTATACAACAATCATGCTCTAATCTCTTAAACAGTACTCTGAAGGCATGAAAATTCGTCCGTATGACAACAAAAGTCATGGCAAAACTGACATGCCTTATGAAAGAGGGTTATCATTAGGTGATTCACCCACACAAGGACAGACTCCTTCTATGTTGCCCCTGTGTAAGGGCTATGGGTGTTTGGATTTTTAAAGCTAAAAACTGGACCAGGGTTGAATCCAGAGTGTCATGAAAGGGGAGCGGTCGAAAGGAGGGGGGGGGGGGGGCGGCGCACCCTTATGAAAAGAAAGGATGAAGGCCCACCTTAGTAATGTATAGGGGTCCATGCACCTACAGAAAAAATGAGTCATAAAACTACCACCAAAAACGCTAGGGTCATTTTTCTTGAGAAACCTTTATTGATACCAAGAAATACCATTGTTAGAAGGTTTTTTATTAAATTTCCTAGGTATTCCATACATATTAATACCGATTTTCCTCTTAATTTTTTGTATCATACCAAGGTCTTCAGCTCCCTCATACTCTTTCGGAAGTTTGTTCGGAATACACCGCAATGTTTTTGGATGGTCCTTCAAAAGTAAATAAAAGTTAAAAATATATAAATGTGTCACTTATACCTATTAACCCCTCTCCCTGATAATTTCTTCTCTCTAAATGCTTGTGAGTGAATGAATGAGTGATTGGTGGCTTGAGGCTGCAGAGCTACAAAGTTTAGGGCTGAAACTTTTCAATTAGCAATACGCACTTGGTCTTCAATGGAAATTGGCCATTGAAGTATTAAAGTATGCTATATGTCAAAAAGTGGCAGAAAACCGCCAGAATGACTATCCGAGTGATGGAAAACTTTGGAAATCGTCTGCAACAGTGTATGGCGAATAGAGGCCACCATTTTGAGCAGGTTATTTTCAAAACCAAATGAATAAAAATTGTAGAACTTTATCTAAACAAGAGTTTAAAAATTATAATTCAATAGCAGTTACCTTGGTCTTTTTATCAATTTTTAAAATATGGAAGCCGTTTCTGCTGCACCATGTATATACAGTGCCTGACAAAAGTCTTGTCACTTATCCAAGTTGTAGGAACAACAAATAATAACCTGACTTGTAGTTGATCAATTGGAATCAAAAATGGCTTATATGAAAGGCAAAGCCCTCTAGATTATGCGAAATATACCAAAATAGAGTTTTGTGTCATTGATTGAGTTTTATAATTTAATTTGTACAGAAAGGTCAGATTTTGCTTGGACAAAAGTCTTGTCGCATTGAAAAAAAATGTGGAAATTATACATACACTTTATTTTGAATACACAAATATGCCACAACTTCTTGATATTTCAGGCTGTTGATGTTGCCATCCACTCTGCAGATCTTTCTCACACCCCCATGCTGGATGTAACAACAAACCATGATTTTTCCTCCACCAAACATGATTGTTTTCTGGGAGAATCTTGGGTCCATGAGGGTTCCAACAGGTCTTGTACGGCGACTGGGATGCAGTTCAATGGATGATTCACCAGAAAAATAAACTTTCAGCCACTTTTCCAGTATCAATCCTTTTGCGAGCTGTGGGCCTTGGCAAATGCAATGCAGGTTTTTGTTTTCTGTTTAATGCAGACTTCAGTGTACTAATTCGGCTATGAAAACCACTTTGAGAGAGAATTTGACAAACTCTTCTTGTAGATACCGGGATTTTTGGTGACATTTCCTCATGTAGCTTCGCTGTAGTTGAAGAAGGGCTAGCCTTGTACAGTTGAAGCAACAAACGGTCCTTTTAAACAGTTGTCATACCGGGGTCTGTCTGACCTGCGCTTGCCATGAACGTCACCAGTTTCTTCAAATCTTTTTCTCATCCCTCCCTTGACATTTGGATACATTAAAGATGTCTGCCACCTCAGCAGCAGACTCAGTCTTCAGGCTCTTGATGATCAGCACTTTGGTCTGTGGTTGAATCTTTGGTATGTTGTCAGAGGTCTAGTCGCATCTCATATGAAAGTCTGGTGTGCTGGGGTTATTTCTATACACATCTGGGAATGTGTTAATTACAGTATTTGTCATAGGTTAAACTCTAATCTGCGATTTGTTGCATCATCTGAAGAGACGACAAGACTTTTGTCCTAACAAAAACAGATGTTATGGGCTTAGCCAAGCTGTGAACATCAAAACAATTTTTGACGGTTTCATTTTGCACCAAATTTTTAATGTGAAAGCCCTTGACATTAAAATGGACCATTTATTGTAATAATTGATTGGTTAGAAATAAAGTTATATGCTATTTTTAGTTACTATGTCCTTATGTGACAAGACTTTTGTCAGGCACTGTACAATCAGTATCATGTTTGCAATGAAAATATCTCTCTTCAAAGAAAACAAAGGGTCGTACTTCGTCTGTCCCAGGGTTTCGATCCAGCGGGCTCACGTCGACAGATTACCATCAAGTCTCAGCCGTAAATGTCAGGTCTCTCTTGTGAAGAGCTTTCACTGTTTCCATCTGCGTTGGTTTCAACTGATGTAATTTTCTCTTTATAAGCCGACTGTTTAACATTCCAAAATGTAAAGACTTCGTAACGTACTCGGGATTAGTTTGTTTCCGCACTGTTGTATCTGTCTGCCTGTTTACTGCAGGATTCATTCGTGCCGCATCACAAACACCCAGATTTCTGTCCTTTCCCCCCCGAGGCTTGATTTCCAAATCCACTGGAAGCAGGCGCAAATGACCGAGCGATTCCCTTATGGGTTTTGATCCTGGATAAAACTGGTTGTCACAAATATATAGACCTGTAAATGTTCTTTGCTGTCTTTGTGTTTGGTTTGACCTTTCTTGAGAGGAGACAACACTCTGACAACTTTTTTTTAGTAACATTTATTAGTATAATATTATTTATATCTAAATTGTCAATGACCCTTGACAACTTGTGGAGAGCAATAGTTGTTTTTGGTACCATGGCTTGACAACTTAATGGTTGTCAGTTCCTGACAAGTCTCTGTTTTCACTACATTTTGAATATCTATTGCATAGAACGTTGGTTGTCATAAACCTTTTGACGATAACAAGTTGTCATTTTTTCTCCATGTGGCTTGATAGCCAAAAGAGTCTCATAAAACTTTTGTTTTTGCCACCATTGTTGACGACCCTCTATGTAGTTATTACAAAATGATCCTCTTATTATTACAAAATAGGCACATCTGACATTTTTACAAAATGGGCCTAATGTTATTAGAAGATGGAAAATGGTTACCTGTATTTATTACCAAATGGGCACATATTACAAAATGGGTTGGTATTACAAAATGGGGCCCAACAAATGTTCTCCTAGTACCAGGTGGAACATTTTCCACAGATCTGGTCAGCCCTGAATACTCATGCTGACATAATTTCAGTCCCCTCATCATTCCTGAACTGCTGCCTCTGCAGTCACTTTCTTTCATTATTGCAATCTTCACCTGTGGATTTGTTCATTCGGCCAATCTGGAGTACACCAGTCATAGCATTAAAAACATAAGGGAGGAAAGGAATTATGACAGGAAGAAAAATTCATCCTGCCCAAATTTCACTCCCTTCTCCATTTTTAACCTGTTGCTTCTGCAGTCAAGTTATTGGTAATTTTAGTCTATATGCTGTGAGGTTTTACTGCGGTGAATCTGGAGTCCATCAGTGCTTGCATTAATAAGATCTGGGGGGGGAGTGAAATTTTGGCAAAAGGGAAAATTCATGCTGCCAAAAATTCACTCCCTCTCCATTTCCGATCTATTTCCTCCACAGTCAAGTTCTTTTGTAATGTTAGTCTTCCTGTTGGGATATGTAACTGCTGTGAATCTGGAGTCCATCAGTGCTTGCATTAATAATATCGGGGGGGAGTGGAATTTTGGCAAAAGGGAAAAATTCATGCAGCCAAAATTCACTCCCCTCTCCATTCCTGATCTGTTTCCTCCACAGTCAAGTTCTGTTGTAATTTCAGTCTACCAGTGGGGATATGTAACTGATGTGAATCTGGAGTCCAACAGCGCTTGCATTAATAAGATCAAGGGGGAGTGTAATCATGGCCAGGGGGAAAATTCATACTGCCCTAATTTCACTCCCCCCTCTATTCCTGATCAGGTTCCTCCACAGTCAAGTTCTTTTGTAATGTCAGTCTTCCTGTTGGGATATGTAACTGCTGTGAATCTGTAGTCCATCAATGCTTGCATTAATAATATCTGGGGGGGGGAGGAATTTTTGGCAAAAGGGTAAAATTCATGCTTCCAAAAATTCACTCCCCTCTCCATTCCTGATCTGTTCCCTCCACAGTCAAGTTCTGTTGTAATTTCAGTCTACCAGTGGGGATATGTAACTGATGTGAATCTGGAGTCCAACAGCTCTTGCATTAATAAGATCAAGGGGGAGTGTAATCATGGCAAGGGGGAACATTCATACTGCCCTAATTTCACTCCCCCCTCTATTCCTGAATTGTTTCCTCTTTATTTATTTATTTTTGTAGTGTTACTCTTCATGTTGGGATGTGTTAGTTCAGTTGATCTGGTGTCCTCCTGTGCTAGCATCAGTAAGTTCTGGGGTGAGTTGAATTATTGAAATGGGGATCATTCATGCCATCACATTTACACTGTCCTCACCATTTCTGCACTGTTGCCTCCACTGTCTAGTGCTGTTGCAGCTCTATTCTACGTTTTGGTTTGTGAATCTGGGGTCTTCTTTTGCTTCCAATGAGGATATATGGGTCATTGGAAAATTGACCAGGGGAAACATTCATTCTGACATAATTTAACTGCATGTCTTAACTCTCACCTGTAATGTTAAGTGTGTTTTAGTCCACATTCCACAGAAAACAGGAAGTTGTTACCAGCACAAGACTGGTATTTATGGTTGGGCCACCTTTCAGAAACCTTTTGAAGACCACAAAGGAAAAATGATCAGAGTCCAAATTTTGCATTTTTGTATATTTTTTACATTATATTATATTTATAATTATATATCATATTAGTATATATTTTATATATTTCATATATAAAATATATATATTTTATATATAAAATTGATTTTAAAGTGCTCCTGTTTGTTTATAAAGCCCTAAACGGTCTGGCCCCCTCCTACATTGCTGACCTCCTAACCCCATAATCAGTCTCTAGGTCGTTTTTTTTTTTTTTGTCATGTGCATTCATCCTCTGTTGGCTCCTCCATACTGACACTGCGAACAAATTGAAAATAAGACATCTGAATTTCATGTAAAGTAAATGCACTTGTTTATAAACCAGATGTCAAAGCAGCTTCATAAAAGATATGAGAGGAAATGGCAAAACAAATCCATTTTAGTACTTATACGATCTTCTCGTTGCGGGATGCCGGCAGCCACAGAACAAAGTGTGCCAGCGCATATAGCTTGATGAGCAAAGCCAGCTTGAACGCGACGAACGCCAGTTTTTGTCCACGTCGACTGTCCTCATTCGTACAAGTATCGCGCTGCCTTTGGTTGTTGTATTTTCGAGGCGTAGTCTGATCGAAAAGTTGTTAATTGTATCAGTTGTAATTTTTGTGTCCCAGTTTATTTTATTAGAAAAAGTTTAAAAATGCGGTAGCGTTCCGTTCTAATTCTGCACGATAAAAAAAAAAAATATGCTATACAAGAAATTCAACACAAAATAGGTCTGAAGTGTTAATGATTGGTAGTGCGGTTGAGTGAGAGACAATGCAAGGGTGCGGATGGGCACCCAATAGGTTTCAGCTCCATCTATAGGTTCTGAACGGAACCATTCCTAAGTGCGAACCTTTTCGGTGCCAACGAGCACCCTTCAAAAACCTTTTTTTCTCAGAGTGTAAACAACTGAATTAATGCCTTAGTCATGATTCATTTCATTGTTCGTTTGTGGAAGCACACAGAGCCAAAATGATAAATTGTTGTACTGTACAAATAATTGTGCGCCCAACAGTACATCAAATAGAATCAGGGGTTATTTCTGCAGAAAGAGTTCGGCTTCTAAGCTCCATGACAGAGATGACTGTGACTTGAAGAGGTTGGGGCATTGTGCACCTTTTAATGGTTACAGAAAATCATGCAAAATACATTGGCTTACATTTGATTAGTTAAGCCAGATGTCACTAAGAGGCATCAGGTTATGTTGTACTGAGTTGGCTCAGAATGACCTCTCGCCAGCATTGTTACGGAGATTTTGTAAATCAGAAATTACTGTTTAGTCTTCTCTATAATCCGATACGAAGGGGGCGCCGCTGTTTATCTCTTTGCAGACCTTCACAGGGTGGCACATGAGAGGCCAGCACACAGAGTACTGGATTCTGGAGACGCAGATGAAGGCGCTCAGACCCTCACTTTCAATTTCAAATAAACACGCACATGAAGGCGCTCAGACCCTCACACTCACTTTCAAATAACGCACACACAAGCGCAAACACACGAGGAAAAAAAAAAAAAAAAAAAAAAAAAAAGGGAAAATGACAGATTTCACCGGACTGGTACCATGCACTGGCATTAACATCCCGATTACGATCAGTGACGGTCATAAAATGGTATTGTACAAATATACTGAACAAAACAGGGATTAACAAACCGGTACAGCAAGTCTGGAAAATCCCCGAGAAGGGTGTGTCTGCAGAGCCGGAGAGCCCTGCAGTTTCAAACGCTGCAGTTCTGCACCGCGTAGAACTGCAGGGGGCGGAGTCACAAAACCTCACTATGCAGGAGGCTGAGCAGGTCTTCCTCTCTGGCCTGCAGCTTCAAAGGTTAAAAAAAAAAAAAAAAAAAAAAAAAAAATTTACTTGAAGATGTGTCCTTTGTTTCTGAAATGATTATGGTATGTTTAGACCAATTTTACAAGGTTAAGCATATTTTGATATTGGGATACCATGACTCCATTCAATTCTATAGAAAGAGAATTAGTAATTAATGATAATGAAAGAACTACCCCCTTAAGAGAACTCCAGACCTGCATTTCATGAGACCTCAAACTCTCTTTGCGACTGTTGTCTCCCATGTCCTCATGCTGCCTTTCTGACAAAACTTCTTTTTTAAAAAGAATTGCTCTTCATAGCCTTAAGGCCATCATTTGTCTTAACTCAGACTTGGTCCCCATCCCTTAATGATTAAGACACTTTGCACGACTTTGGAAAAAAGGCTGTTTCTGTGTTGAACCAAGCAGTGTAGTAGATGAGTTTAAGCGAGGGGGAAATTGCAGGGCAGAAGGCAAAGGTACAAAGTCCAATCCAAAAAATCACAATCCAGTAGGGCAGAATCAGAGTCGAAAACCAGGGCCAACATCTTGTGGTCGGGCAAAAACAGGTTCGTACACAGGCACAGGATTGTCAGAGAACAAAAAGCCAAAATCCAAACCGTTAACAGGGCAGCAAAACACAAAACTCGTAGTCGGGCAAAAAAGGGTTAGTAAACAGACGCAGACAAAAAAGTACCAAAAAGCAGAGCCAAAAAATTTAAGTCAGACAGTCCAGTCAGAAGAGTAACACTATGAGTACATCACAGGTAAACAAGAGGAACGTTCTGACGGGGAACTGCTATTAAATCAAGGGAAGTCACATGCTATGATTAGGATCAGGTGATGAGGATCAGACTAATTACGTGGGAGGAAACACAAGGGAGAACCTAACCACATGAAATTGGCAAAAAGCCAAAACGCGGACAGGGAACACGAGACAGCCTATGACAAGACATACAGCTCCGGTTAGGGAGTTCTAATGTGCACAGATAATGAGAGGCAGGACAGAGTGGAGCAGGTCGGAGGATTCTGAATTGCAGCAAAGACTAAGTACAGGCAAGAGGCGGAGACTAGAACAGGGCGAAAGTGCTGAGAGCTTGTTAATCAATTAGTAAGTGCAGCTATACAATCCCTAGTGCATGTTAGTAATTAGTATTATATACAATGTTAGTCTGGGTTAGTAACCTTAACAAAAACAACAAACTGTTAGTATTGGTTACATTGGATCAAACGAGATTGGAAGGAATGTTTGAAACCCAGAAACCATGAAATCACCTAAGCATGTGACACGCAGGACTGGGGGAGAAGCTGTAGCTTAACAAAAAGACCAGACAGGGGAGACAAAGTGCAATGAAGGGCATGAACAAAGACATGGACCGAATCTAACAGAATGGTGGATTGGGAATGGCCAAAACGAAAACATGGCAAAGTACAAAAACTAAACAGAACATGGCAAAACCTAACAGAACTGATCATAAACATAACAGGGAATGGCAGAAACATAATAAACATGGCAGAATCAGAACAGACAGAGCAGAATCATAACAGTTTTCTGATGACTTTATGATCAAAAGGCTTCTTAGCTTTCTTCTTGATATTCGAAGTTGTCATTTTTTTTTGCAGAAGTTTAGAGCCACTCAGAAGTTTTTTGTCGGACACAACAAAATATCAAAATGTATTTAGGGGTGACAATACTATGAAATTTACTGCTGCCACAGGAAACATCCTCTGCTGAGCCTTCCTGGTGAGGGAGCTGATGTTCTGCTCCCATTTGAGCTCCTGGGAGATGGTGGTGCCCAGGAAGCGTAAGAACTCAACAGGGGTCACAGGAGTGTCACAGATTGCAGGGGGTCCTTCCCAGATGGCAAAAGCACCTCCGCTCCCGGATCTCTGCTCTGTGCCGACTCCAGCTGATCCATGAGCCGGGGGCAGGGGGCGGAGGAGCTTGCTATCTGGGTTTATAAAGTATCATCTCCACTGTTTTGCGTTGAGCTCCAGGTTGTTCCTGCTGCACCATGACACCAGGTCCATCTCCCTCCTGTAGGCCAACTCATCCCCATCAGAGATGAGGCCGATGACCGAACTTCAGGAGTTTGACAGACCGGAGACCAGATGTGCAGCTGTTGGTATACAGGGAGAAGAGCAGAATGAAAGGCAGCCTTCAGGGGATCCCTGATCACGGGTGTTGAGTCATGCTTCCCCAGCCTCACAAACTGCCGTCTGTCTGACAGGAAGTCCGTAATCCACCCGCACATGGAGTCAGGCACATTTAGCTGGGAGAGCTTGTCACAGAGCAGGGCTGGGACAATTGTATTAAAGGCAGAGCTACAATCCACAAACAGTATCCTGGCGCAAGATCCTGATGAACCGTGCTGGAGGATGAACATCTCCACAGATCAAACACAAGCGCTGCACAGCACTTTTGGCTCAGGCCTTTAAACATCGGGTCATGCAATCTCAGAAATGCAGGTCTAAATATGTTTTTTATGATATTGAAAGAATATCAGTCCACCGTTGTTTTGGATGGGATAAACCTTTTAAAATGTAATAAGAATTTTGCCATTTGGGGGTATAAACCCTCAAATTATAGTTAGACAGAGAAAATTGAATATAATTAAATACTATGGAAAATATTGCAAAATCTACAAGGTCCTTTAAGTGGTTTGGGTTAACCCCAACCTTGAAAATGTAGTCACTGGTAGCTGACTGTAGGCTCATACTTCGTTTTTTAATTTTATTTTTGACAAAATAAAATTTTATTTCCATGTAAAGACGTGGGCAAAGTCCAACTGTAGCAACATGGGATTAAAAGGTGTTTTGATCATGCAGAAAATATACTGAACAAAGACTGATTACATTTTTTTTCTTTTTATTATAAATCGTAATTTGAAGCAAGATTTCTCTGCCAGCAGGGGGAAAACCGTCTAGAACTGCAGCAAAGCACTGATCAGGGGCGCAAAACCGTCTAGAACTGCAAAATGCAGCAGACACATACGATCCAAAGCAATCACCAAAAAGGAAACGATCCAGCATTCAGGGTGCATTCAGTCGCTGTTTAGCTAGTCTCTGTTCAGCCAGTCATGGAGCTGGATCTTGTTGTTCCCTCTCTTTAGCGCCTTACAATAAATAGCCACTGGCCCTGTTTTTTTCCCATCGTGATTGGTTATTGTGTTTGCTCGCAATGTGAATGTTCGGAAAAATCGACTTCGATCCGAAAATTAAAAGGCTCGCTGTTTCGCTGCGTGATAATCGCATTTTGTGTGTGTAACCTCATGCAGAATCAGCAGTTCGAAAGATATTTTCTCCTACGAATTATTTTTAATTATTATTATTTTTTAAAACGCATCCGGTGTGTAAAGGCCTTAAGGGAGCGAAAGCACCTGCACCATCCCTTTAGTAGCACAGCAACCTAGTGATCATACTAACACCTGAATACATGTTTATAAATAAGCTGAATGCAGTATTAGAAAGGATTAAAGCCCGACAGCAGTTGTTCGTGCCGTTTTTTTTTTTCTAATCTCCTGAGCTGAGCCGAACTGTCCACTGAGGGAGACAATCCTCACAGGCCTGGGACACACTGGATGCGTGCGCAGTGCTGCTGCGTGGCGTTACCTCTCGCTTTTGAATTCGACGTCCACGTTAACAGGTTTGACCGTCCACACTGGATGAATGAGACGCATGTCTCGCGCGCGCAGTCAACCAAGGCTGTTGCGTCTCGTCTTCCAGGGCGCATCTCAAAGCCTAGGCTGCATCCTTCAAAGCCTGCATTTTTAGGGGTCGTCACTCACTCCATCTGCAAAACTAACATTTAGGGTAAGGGACAAGTTTATATTTAGGGCTAGGTTTCGAGCTAGGTTTAGGGTTAGGTGTTAGAGTTAAGGTTAAGGTTAGGGAAACCAGTGAAAACTCGCTTTAACCAGTGCTGTTCAACGGAGATGAAATGACGTTACATCAGTTCGGCAGATGGAACTAAGTGACGACCCCTGAAAATGCAGCCTTCGAAGCATGCAGCCTGCGCGTTAGAGACTCGGAGTCTCGCCTGTTTTTACCGCGACACGCGCGCCGTCCTGGGCAAAACATACCTGAAAATGACTGTCAGGATTCAGTCATATCTAAATAAATACCTGCATTTCACCACATTGTCGAGGGTGCGTGTCTGTTACATGCATGAAACGAACGAACGAACTAAATAAACAAACAAACAAACAACTCAGCACTCACGGGATGTTTATCATGTTAAAAAGCCCTTGTATATGGACAGAATCCCTTCAGTTCAATTCAACAATTCTTTGTGAAATAATTCCTGGAACATGTAGTCTGAAATTCGTGACTTCCAATGAGTCAAACGAGTACCGTCATTTAAAGGAATATAAAATACCATATATACCATATATATTACTTTTTGAAAGCTGTACTGCTCTGCTGCTTGTTTTTTTTTTTCGTTTATATAGATGATTGAAATAAAATTATATTCCATTTATTTCGCTGAAGTACGGCATTGATTACGGAGCCAAGGCTATGAGAATAGCCTAAGGGCAGTACATTTCCGTCTTTCCCTCTCTGTGTGTGTTTCTAAAGATACGCACGTGACTGCTTAACATGGGTACGAAATGAAATGAAATATGTGACCCACTCCAGCACCAAACCAGTCACATGGGTCAATTTTTCAAATATGAGTTTTTGGTCTCATATTAAATGCCCTTTCAGATGAGCCCAAAAACTCATATTTGAAAAATTGACCCATGTGGCTGGTTGGGTGCTGGAGGGTCACATATGACATGATTACGGAGGTTTTTAGGGGGTAAGTCGTGTAGAAAGGCAGGACTGGCAGGAGGAGCCTGCAGCAGCGCCGCCGCTGAGACGCAACAAGTGCCGGACAGTCAGACGCGAATCAGCAGCAGCAGTTCAGAACTCAGCCACCACGCACCACGCACGCATCCAGTGTGTCCCAAACCTTAGCCCTTGCCCACACTTGAGCCAGTCTCCTCCTCCTCAGGTAAAGCAGCAGGTACACACCCTGCAAGCCGGAAACACACATAGTGTCTCGTGTGAATCCCTGCCACACCAGGGGCTGCAAAAATGTCTAATCTGACGTTCATTAGCAGTTTCAGCTACAGCTGCCTGTGGAAATTCCTACTTGCTGCTTCTACACTGTCAGCATTCGCTATCTATTACTTGGAGACAAATAACCGCTCAGGTCTTCAAAGGTAGGACTGAGTTTTCTATTTTTATTTTTTTATCCATGATAGCTTTCCTTTGATTACAATTTCTTCATAAGCAGTGGAGGCTAAAGAATGAATCCTCAAAAGAAACAATATTTAATTTAAAAGTGCATCCAAAAAAAAAAAAAAAAAAAGGCTTGCATTATATTTGCCTTCATGATGTATAGAGACTACTTTGGTATTTAAAAAGAGCAGGAAGGTGGATATATAACCAGAAAATAAAAATAATAAAATAATTTAGGAAATATGGAGCAAAATAAGAATATTTTGCGCAATTTTACTGATAATTTCACCATTTCACTATTTCCAAAATAAAATGAAATGTATTGCAATTTATTTATTCATTAAAATATAGTACCAATAGTTTATGATTTTCAATTCATTTTATTTTGCTGTTTCTCTTGATAGTATTTTGGGAGCTTGAAATGCACAAAGTTTTTTGTAAACTTGAAAAAAATACCTTGCACTTTTCAATCATTCATCATATTACCAAGAATGTGTGAAATGAGGGTTAGGCTATCCAGGCATTTTGCTATAGCCTAAATTTGCCTAGTTTAGTGCGAAAATTGGAAAATTTGCGCTTTTGGGGAAAATGATACATGACATTCCATAAAGATGACAAAAATAGATCAATACTAAAATCTATAGTATTGTTTACAGGTAAAATGGTTTTGACTGCATTGAGACACGCATTGCTTTGTATTTTTAGAAGTTGCAGTCCGTCGTTTCACGATTGTAGTGTCAGGTATACAAAAATGGGCTATTGAAAAAATGTTAAAGATGACAGCTATGTCCAGCATGCCTGCAATTTCAGTTGTTAAAAGCCAGTTATTCATTCATTCATTATCTTTTTTCTAAGTGAGGTTTGAGAGAAGGGAGGTAGCTGAGCCAGTTCTTCCAAAGCTTTAGCTCAGTCCGAGGGTCACCATTTTGTGTCTGGTGAGTGACCTACAAATATTTAAACCAGTATTTCAACAGCTGCTCTCCAGGCATCTCAAAAGACCCCCCCACAGGCAGAGGCCAGTGACTGATGCTACAGTTGATTTTCTAATTAAAAAAAAAAAAAAAAAAAAAGATTTGATCCATTAACTATGTCATTGCTGAATAAAGTAATACAAATCAGAGTTACCCACTGTGTGTGTGTGTGTGTGTGTGTGTGTGTGTGTGTGTGTATATATATATATATATATATATATATATATATGTGCGTGTGTGTGATTGGATATAAATGTCGTGTCCACACAATTGCACTTAATTATCATACTAGACCTGTCAGGAATTGAACAATACTAGTGGTACAAATATGTAAGGACCAAAGTGAACAAAGATGGCGATTCAACTGTGGCCGAAAGCCTTTTTAAATCACACCAACTTGCCATTTGTTTTTTTAACCATCAAAACCCTTCAGCTTCAACCTAGACTAACTGTATAAGTACACTAAAAATAACTTAAAAATTGCAATTGTAAAATATTCTATGCATAATTTCTAGATTGCCAACATTTTATTTTAGCTGTAATATCACATTAACAACTGTAAGTTTCACAATTATTTTTTAGTTTTTCAGGTTTGCAAAACATTTCACGGTTGCTGTGGTAAACTGTCTGTTGTTTTCGTAGTTTTAAAAAAATGACACAATTAAGAATGTTTTCTCGCAGATTGGCTAACTCAGCTCATACCGATGTCTTTATGTACTATATCTTTGATTAGTTAGAATTTATGTTGCTAAATTGGCAGCCAATTACTTGGTCACCATTATTTCATTTGTTTTTCTTTCACAACTAGTTAGTCATGAGTGCCTGACTCTCTGTTAGTGAATTAACTGCCTTTGGGTAAAGTGGTCGCACTATTATTATTTGAAGCATCGTACATGGTTTTTTTTTTTCTCTTATCACCTTTTAAATTCCCAAAATACCTCTACATAAAAATAAGTGGCCAGATTAAAAATAAAATCAAAAAAGAAATAAAAAAAATGTAAGTTGCCATTTTTGGATTTGTTTTCAAGCAACCTCAGAAAAATCAGCCGTAGCCACACAGTGCGCCGCAGTGGCTCAACGGGTGCTATTTATATTAATATTATATTTATATTAATCTTTGTACATCCATGCTGTGGTCACTGGGCATGCCAAGGAAAAAATTCTCATTTTCACATTGAGGAAAGGCTTTAATCAAATATATATGTCAGGATTGATTTATGACCCAGCCCAAAATCATGCACAGTTTTGCTCTTTCAGTTATGAGACACACCCATACTACAACGAAAGCTCGCAGAGGAACCCTGGCAAATGTGGCAATGTGGTGGTAATGTGGGGACCTCCTAAAGCAGTGTAGATGACCATCTTGAGCTCGGTCCCTTCCATCACAGCCCTTCCAACACTCGTGATTAGTGTCTTACCATTCAACACAACCATGCTTTTGCTTCATTCAAACTTCTGGGATGAACTGAAAATTCTTTAACCCTTTGACCGCCATAAGCAACTATAGTTGCCCAATGGTGTAAGATATCAAAACCAGATGCTGTTGAAAACCTATCATATTAGTAAGTAACTAAGTAAGTGAGACTTTATTTGGAAAAAATAAGAAAAAATAATAACAATAAAATAAAAAGAAAAAAAATCATACAATATAATACAATATACAAAATAAGGTTCTGACAAACTAATCAGTGATGCTGAGCCAAAAGGACAACATTTCTTTCCTCAATGTCTGAAAAGGAGTCAGAAGAAGCAGAATGCTTCTCAAGTCTAACCCCTTATTTCTATATCATTTCTCATTTAACTTCCATTTCATATGTAATCAACTTCTTTTACTAGTACCAAGTCAAAATACATAGACCAGTCCAAATATATCATCCATTACCAATGTAATCTCTACAATTCATTAAACAATCAGCCATTTCCTAATCAATCAATCAAGGAACAGAAACCATCATTTATCAATACTAGTATACATTACATTCCCTTTCTTCTAGACTGTAATTCTCAAGAATATTTTGCTTGTACTTTTTTTTTAAATTGTGTCACACTTTTACTGTATTTAATGTCATCAGGCAGACCATTCCACAATTTTACCCCACAGACAGAAATACACAAACTTTTGAGAGTGGTGTGAACGCTAGGTTGTTTTAACTTCATTTTTCCCCTTAAATCGTACCCCCCCCCCCTTCCTTGAACAGTTTTTGTATGTTATTTGGTGGTTGATTATTTTTTGATTTAAACAGTATTTGTGCAGTTTTGAATCGAACCAGATCCAGAAATTTCAATGTCTGTAACTTTAAAAACAATGCATTAGTATTATCATAATAACCTACATTATTTATTATCCTTATTGCTCTTTTCTGAATTGTGCATAATGTCTGCAGTGTACTCTTGCAGGTATTGCCCCATACCTCAACACAGTAAATCAGATAAGGCAGTACAAGTGAACGATACAGCATGAACATTACCTTCTGGTTAAGAATGCTCCGAGTTTTCCCTAAAATTCCAACGCTCCGAGCCAGCTTTAAATGCAGATATTTTGACATGTGCTTTACAGCATAGCTTGTGGTCAAGTATTACTCCCAAGAACTTAATTTTGTCTACTCTTTCTATCTTAACATTATCAATCATCACTTGTATTTGTGAATTTATTTTCCGACTACAAAATAACAAACTTAGTTTTGCCCAAATTTAATGACAATTTGTTTTTGTCAAACCATAGTTTTAGTTTACTCATTTCTTTAGTGACCACATCCAACAACTGTTGTAAATCTTTTCCACTGCAGAAAATGTTGGTGTCATCTGCAAATAGCACCAACTTCAGAATACTTGATATTTTACAGATGCCATTTATGTACAAAATAAACAATTTAGGACCTAAAACTGACCTTTGTGGGACTCCACATTGAATGTCCAGTCTTTTTGACCAGAAGTCACCCATTTGCACAAACTGTTGTCTGTTTTTAATATAACTACTTAACCAATTTAACACCACCCCCCTGATACCATAGTGCTCCATTTTTTTCAGTAATATTTCATGATCTAATGTGTAAAATGCTTTCTTCAAGTTTATGAACACTCCCACTGCATACGTCTTCTTATCAATACAACTGGTAATCTCTTCAATTAAGTCCATTAGTGCAATAGATGTTGATTGGTCTGTCCTAAACCCGTACTGGCTGTCAATTGACAATTTGTGTTTATCAATAAAACTGTTCAACCTCATAGTAAAGAGTTTTTCCAAAATCTTGGAGAACTGAGAAAGTATGGATACCGCCCTGTAATTAGTCAATTGATGTTTATCTCCAGTTTTATATACTGGAATAACTTTGGCAATTCTCATTTTACATGGAAATGTACCCGTTTTAAATGACAAATTGCAAATATAAATTAGTGGTTCTACAATACCGTCTATTACCTTTTTTACTAGAGTCATATCATTCCAGTCTTTAGATGTTTTATTTTTACACTTACTAAAAAGATCCAACACCTCCCCTTTATCTACTGCTGTCAAAAACATTGAACTTGGATTCCTTTTTCCATAGTCCTCAACCAGATCTCCCTCTGTATGCCGTTGATAGTCAATATTGTCTGCGAGTTTAGGTCCCGCAATTACAAAAAATCTATTAAACCCATCTACTGTGTCATTCATATTGCTAACCGTTATTTAATCTTCCATAAAATAATTAGGATAACTAGTGTTTGTTAGTCCATTTTTAATTATTGTAAAACCCCACCAAACAATACCAACGACGGAAATTGCAGGAGGCAAAGGCTTAACGTGTTCCTTGGGCTGGTATTAGCACGTGTGACCTCCTGGCTGGTGCAAATCACAATAAAATGGATATATTTTCTCCGTTCGAAGAACGGGGCACAAAAGCACAACAGTTACAATTAATCTGACTCCATAATAAATTTAGAATACCAAATTTAGTTATACTCTGGTTAAATATCTGACTCCAAATTAGAATTAGAATTTATAGTTTAGGGACAACACGCGTGAATCTCGGGTCGATTATACCTCGAACTCTTAAAAGACAACCGCCGTCACTCCATTGATACTCCCGGTATTAGCACCATGGCCGGATCTTAGGTTCGTTGGTTAGATTAGAGGTTGGAAGTCAAAACATCACAGCAACAGCATCTTTTGGCGTGACTACTGCGAACCCAGATCTATACACGCCCATGGGTTCCTTCAGGGAATTTTAACAGATAACCGACTTTTCGTCCATGGGTTTCCTTAAGGCTAAAATCCCTGAACCAGCAATACACAAACCCTTTATATAAGTAGATCATGATCGTCTCTCCAACTTAATAAAACCAATTCCTTTAACCAGGCCGCAGGCCAGTCGTTCCTCGGTTGGGATTAACCCCCTAGTTATCCGCCGCAACGGGGCTGGAAAGAATGTACAAGTGTTAAGAGTCACTGAGACCACGCAAGCTTAAAGGAATAACAATAATTTATTCACCTGGTAGGCAAGAGCTTAAATCAAACAAATCAACGTTAGACTAATTACAAGTTACACATAATTTAGAGAATGAGAATGAAGTCATACATGGCAAAAAAGACTACACATGGAGCAAGCGTGGGGGCGGGATCAGAGAGACGATCCGCCATGACTAAAAGGACTACACACGCACTTACGTGCGCGGGGAGAGATCGGATACGATCTTCCCAGAATGGATTGTTTCTCTTTGCTTTAAGCCAAATCACGTCTTTGATCCAGGCGGCATGGCCATAAACACCTTGAAGGGGGGTTGAATCTGGTTTTTGGGTTTCCACCATTTGGAGGATGTAATAAGAATAGGGTGATTACCCGAGAGGATTCTGACCAATTTTCAGGAGTTTCCAAAAGGGAATGAACCATAATTCCAATGGGAATGAAACATACTCCATTCAACTCCTTGGATTCCCCTGAGAATAAAAAGACCAAACATGATATGAATATGTACTAATATGATGTAGTTGTCATGAAAAAGTCTTAAGATGAATTATTATATAGGTAAATTGGGTTCTAAGTATATAGGTGATTTCTTAGCAGGACATGGAACATACAAGTATTTTGTGAAGTTCTCAGAGGTTTAGATTATTTTAAACAGATAAGGTCCAGTTATATTGAAAGACTGAGGACAGTAACATGACTCCCACAGGGGCATTGTGTCAGCCAGGGCTTTGCAACTACCCACCCCCCCCCCCAGTACAGAGTAACAGAAAGACCATCGACACCTTCCACATGCAGACTGAGCGAGCATCCTGGGTTCACTCATAATAGGGGAAGTTTACAAAAGTTTTATTGCTATCTGGCAAGGCTCTGGGCCGAGCTTACCAGCCGTTTGTCACTTACAGCCTCTGGGCTCCCCCACGCATCAGCGTTTGCCAACTCCAACCCGCTTTCCAGATCTTACAGAGGTGTAGTTCAGAACATAATTCAAAGGCATAGATGAATTTTACTGGTTTAAGGGTGGAATAACCTTTTGTAAAATGAAAAATGCAATGAATTCTTACCAGCCATCTTACATTATTCTATTTAATATATTCTATGATTCTTGAATATCATTTTTATTAATTTCAAGTAATGTATGATAACAATCCTTCTTACATTTCCTTATAATATTGTCAGCTTATTTTTATATATTTTATATTTTTTCTCCAGTTCTACAGTTCTGTATTTTATGAATTCTCTCTATAGAGCATTCTTTCTCTTGCAGGCATTTTGTAGTCCCTTTGTAATCCATGGACTTTCTGGGTGTTTACATTTTCTCTTATATTGTTGAATTGGACAGTTTTCATCATATAATATTTTATATATATCTAAAAATGTTTCATATGCCTTGTCAACATCATCCACTTGATACACTTTTTTCCAGTCCTGTGTTAACAGTTCACTTCGAAATGCATTCAGGGATTCTTCCGTTCTCAATCTCCTGTACCTAATTTTATCTTCCTCATTTTTTTTTTTTTATAATTACAGTCATACATCACAAAAACTGGCAAATGGTCACTAATATTATTTATTAGTAACCAGCTCACCATATTATTTCCCAAAATGTTTGTAAAAATATTGTCTATTAATGTAGCAGAATGTGTCGTTATTCTACTTGGTTTGCTTATAACTGGATATAGACTCATACTGTACATAGCAGCAACAAACTCATCAGTCATCGCATGTTGGTTAGGATTTAACAGGTCTATGTTTATGTCTCCTCAAATGAATGCCACTTTCTGATTTATTTTTGAAAACATGCCTTCCATAATAATTTTAAAGGTTTCAATACTTGAGCTATGTGCTCTATATACACAACTAAAAATTGTGTTTTTCTTTTTTTCCATGTCAATTTCTATTATAATACATTCCATCACATCATCTACTGTAAGTTTCATACTTTCCATCAGCTTATATTTGATGTTTTTGTTAATGTATAGAGCCACACCTCCACCTTTCTTGTTCTTTCTGTTAATGAAGTTCATTTCATACCCATTCAGGTGGAACTCCGCCCCCTTCTCTGAGTTGATCCAGGTTTCAGAAATGGCTATCACACTGAATGGTTTAGTGAACTGGCTAATATATTCTTTGATGTTTTGGAAGGTTGCGTATAAGTTTCTGCTATTAAAGTGAAAAATTGACAAACAATGATCTGCTATGACATTTAAGCTGAACTGATCGTCTGTGTAACAACAGCAACCGTTGATTAGATTGTTATAGAAATTGTTATCTGGGTCAATATCTTGTGCAGATCTCATATGAGTGAAGTTTGAAATTACACAAGTCCCTCATTTTCTTATAGAGAGGTGTCATTGGTATCTGTCCCGCAGGGGAGCCCTTTTAAACAAGTTGACACATGATAGGTTTTCAACAGCTCAGGATAATTACATTTTTAATTCCTTGAAAATTTATTCAGCACTAAAAAAGGGTTAAAATGAATACAGCCCAAATCTGACCCACAACTCCTTTGATGTTTGCAAATATATAGCAGCTGGGCACAATCATATAAATTTAGAACACTTAAAACCCATAATGTCCATAAATTTATCTTGAAAAGCAATGTAATTTCAGATGGAAAGAAGTCAGTTTTGATGGTTTTACTGCTCTATAGTCCAAAACAGATAAGCATGCATAGGTACTGTACAGTGCTGTGAAGAAGTATTTGCCCCTTCCTGATTTCTTTTTTTTTTTTTTTTTTTTTTGCATATTTTTCACAATTAAATGTTTCAGATCATCAAATAAATTTCAATATTAGACAAAGATTACCCAAGTAAATACAAGATGCAGTTTTTAAATGATGATTTCTTTTATTAAGGGGACTTGTAATTAAGCAAATATTTTTCTAAGATATTCACTTTTTAAACTAAGAATTATTATCAAAATGATTCTATTAGAAATTGCAACTTAAAACAGTGAGTTTCTGTTGCATCACATCAGTGGTTCCCATGGCAACGGCTGTTTTAATGAATATATAGATACTTAGAGAAACACAATTATTGAGAGAACTAAACAATGTTTGGTTACAATCTCAGCTGTAATGTGAAGGAAAAAGCATTCCTAATGTCACTACAGAGCTTTTTTTCCAGGTTTCTATGTTCTAGTATTGATTTTGACCCTCCTAAATCAATTTCGGCAGGAAACAGGTAATTAAATATGCATATTTTGATTTACTCATATTCAGAGGTACATACTGCAAAAAGAGCTCTGTATAGACATAGATCATCACAAAATGAAGAAAAATGCCAAGTATGAAGTTTATTGGATGTACAGTTGCTGAGAAATCTGTATTTTCTTGTTGAAAATCAGTATTTTTAGAAAAACGTGATTTTAGTTCGGCAGTAATAATGTGATCGAAGTTTGGCTAATGTTCTCAGGAGGAATACATTTAGTATTTTGTTTTTAGTGGATTTTAGGATTTTTTTTACCTCCTTAAAGGCACCAGCCTCATAAGTAACTCCCTCTTCTTCAATCTGTGTTTCTTCCCTAGTTTTACGTGCTTGCCGAGCGTCTATTAGTTTCTTTTTTCAAGTTCTAGTGCGCGTTTTTCACTCGTTTTCTGTCCATTTCGTGATAGCCTTTCATTGAGTGTGCCCCTGCCTTTATGCCAAGTTTCACAAGAATGGAGACAATTCCTCGTTCGGCCATCATTGAAAGTCACCACACTCATAGCTGTTCCAGCCTTGAAGACAGTGTGCGTGACGAATGTTTCCTCTGGAACACGAATCCATATTACGGACTATTTGAAGGAACACTTCATGTTCTTACCTCAAAACTAAAATTTTGAACCAAAATTGGCATTTTGCTTAGCTATAGGTTCCCTTAAGGGAAAAAAAGCTATCCAAACCCACCAGGCCCTACGTCAAAAAGTAATTTCCTCCCCTTGTTAAATCATGAATTAAGTGTGATTAACCACATTTTTTTTAGTTCAATTTCACTAGCCACGCCCAGGCCTGATGACTGCCAGACCTGTTGAATCAAGAAGTCACTTAAATAGAACCTGTCTGACAAAGTGAAGTAGGCTAAAAGATCTCAAAAAGCAACACATCATGCCACGATCTAAAGAAATTTGAGAACAGACTGAGAAACAAAGTCATTGACATCTATCAGTCTGGAAAGGGTTACAAAGCCATTTCTAAGGCTTTGGGACTCCAGCGAACCACGATGAGGGCCATTATCCTCACATGCAGAAAACTTGGAACAGTGGTGAATCTTCCCAGGAGTAGCCAGCCTACCAAAATTACTCCAAGAGTGCATTCACCACTCATTCAGGTGATCACAAAAGAACCCAGAACACCATCTAAGAACAGCAGGCCTCACTTGCCTCAGTTAAAGTCAGTGTTCATGATTCAACAATAAGAAAGAGACTGGGCAAAAATGGTATCCATGGGAGAGTTCCAAGGAGAAAACCACTGCTGACCAAAAAGAACACAAAGGCTCGTCTCACATTTGCCAAAAAACATCTTGATGATCCCCAAGACTTTGGGGAAAATATTCTGTGGACTGATGAGACAAAAGTTGAACTTTTTGGAAGGTGTGAGTCCTGTTACATCTGGAGTAAAACTGACACAGCATTTCATAAAAAGAACATCATATCAACAGTCAAACACGGTGGTGGTAGTGTGATGGTCTGGGGCTGCTTTGCTGCTACAGGAGGTGGACGACTTGCCGTAATTGGTAGAACCATGAATTCTGCTCTCTTCCAGACAATCCTGAAGGAGAATGTCCGACCATCAGTTTGTCACCTCAAGCTCAAGCGCACTTGGGTTATGCAGCAGGACAATGATCCAAAACACACCAGCAAGTCCACCTCTGAATGGCTTTAAATAAACAAAATTAAGGTTTTAGAGCGGCCAAGTCAAAGTGTGGACTTAAATCCAATTGCAATGCTGTGGCATGACCTTAAACAGGCCGTTCATGCTCCAAAACCCTCCAATGTAGACCTTCCAATTCTACAAAGAAAAGTGGATCAAAATTCCTCCACAGCGATGTGAAAGACACATTGCCAGTTATCGCAAATGCTTGCAGTTGTCGCCGCCGAGGGTGGAACAACCAGTTATTAGGTTTAGGGGGCAATTACTTTTTCACATAGGGCCAGGTAGGTTTGGATAGCTTTTTCCTTCAATAAATGAACTCATCATTTAAAAACTGCATTTTGTATTTACTCGAGTTATCTTTGTCTAATATTAAAATTTGTTTGATGATCTGAAACATTTAAGTGTGACAAATATGCAAAAAAAAAAAAAAATCAGGAAGGGGGCAAATACTTTTTTCGAAGCACTGAATGTTACGGTTAAGGAAGGTGAATGAGAACCACATTATCGGACACATAATCAGTAACTGAAGTCTGAAAAGAACAGTGCACTAATAAAGTCATCATTCTAAATGCAAACAGCCCAAGACATTCATGTTGTTAAGTTTTTACCTGAACCCAAAGTTGCAGTTTAGAATGTTAATCCACATACCCTACAGTCAGAACTCAACTAATGTGTAGCCAATCTCTGTGGTGCACAAACACAGTCCAGGGGGGCCCTGTGTGTGCCAATTTTCATTCCAACAAATTTATAATCCCAAAATTTCAACAAGCTATTAATTTTTCTTTATTTTTTAGCGATGTTCAGAAAGATTATCAGAAACTTAATTATAGTCATGCCACAAATAGCCTCAAAATACCACAAAGAATAAATCTCCCAACTTTATATTGGACCTACTGCACTATGTGGCCAAATGAGGTTGCAAATAGATGACCTGTTAACGGGCTACTTACTAAGTAAGTGAATCCATGAAAACTGTGTGCTTGCTTCGGCAAAGCAGCTCACTATACACTTTCCTGTCATCATCATCATTATTATTATTAGTAGCAGTGGTGGGAGTATGAGTAGTGTCATTATTCTCCCAAAACTTTGCCCTCTAACTCCTTCCACAGCATTTAAACTATTGAAAACCATTCAAACCATTAAGGGTTCCTATTATGAAAAATTCATTTTTTTCAGTTTTTGAGCAAAAACATTCCAGTATCATTTTTTGTGGGCTGACTTCTTCATAAAACATGGCATTTGGCATACCATTGATATTTGGCTCCCCTTCCTACGTCACATGCAGGCTTGCAAGAATCATCCCGCCCCTCATCTGAATATCTCTCCCAACGCAGAGCGAAGCACGCCACGGAAATGGCTCTGTGGATTGCTACTAATACCAGCACAGGTTACAGGAGATAAGAGCAGAATGGATTTTTTTTAATGGCAACATCCCATCTTCAATCAACAAAAACCTATACTTGTGTGCAATCCAAATATTGTCTGACTGCTTTATACACCTAACCTGGGTTAGTTTGAGGTAGGACTGCCAACAAAATTTTTAATAAAGGGGACCTAGCTTTTGTCCTTTTCAGAAGATACAAAGAAGCGGTGGCTTCGAATTATTAACTAGGAGAATCTGGAGCTAGCTAGCTGGGTAAATCTTCCAGTTTCTTTTAATATTTAGCTAAACTGAATTCCAAGTGTAACATTTGTTAGCTAAATCATTATGGCTTAGTTGTCACTGTAGCAAGCAAGTCAAGTTCCACTGTCAACATTACTTAGCCAGCTATTTAGCATGCATGCAGTACCTTTCCATAATCATTATGTATCATTAGTTTATTAGCTTGCCAGCTAGTGAGCTAGCTATTTGGTGGACTATGAATTTACAAACCACTGCTAGTACAAATGTGAATGACCATGACTCACTGACTGTAGTTGAATGATGGAATTAGCTCAATGCTAACGCTAACATATAATGGGAGTCACCATGAAGGCGCTAACAGAAATTAGTTCTGCGGTAATATTAAAAATCAAGCCATACACTAGGTTTCGACCTGGCTAGTCTTTGGACTATGACCTGGCTATGATTTGACTTACTTGTTCCTATTAAATGATGTTTGTTATATTTCTCTGACAGATTTCTTTTACATATATAACCCAGATTGATGTAAAGTTTTGTCGTGAATGAAACATATGTAGTGTCCGAAATGCAAATTAAAAATCATTTTCTGTTACAATGTAAAATAACACATTTCTGAACTGGAACTAAAATTAAGTTTTAAAAAAATTATACCATTTCTTACATATGTTATATTCATGCACTTTAACTGCTACTGACCAGACCATAAATTAAGTGTCATATCTACCTGTTCAAGTCACATTATTATGACCACCTTCTACTTTTGACGTCAGCAGAGCATAGCCAATAAAAATAAAGCACATGTCGTGAGCTGGCTCGGTGGTCATATAAGGCGCGCTGTAAGTATTCTACAAACAAATCACTTGTTTCTGTCATGTATCGCGCACACCCATAAATGCTGATTGTCTTCCCTGGGGCGGATGGGCTCTTCCAGCAAGATAATGCAATTTGAAACATGGCTAGAAATGTCCGACAGTGGTTGGAAGAGCACGACCAACATTTCCGAGCACTTCCCTGGCCCCCTAATTCCCCAGACTTGAACCCAGTTGTGCATCTGTGGGTCCACCTTAATCCTCATGTTTGCCCTATGGATCCTCCACCACGCACGCTCCAGCAGCTGCCGGATGCGCTGCAGTCAGCATGGCTCCAGATACCTGTGACAACCCTCCAGCACCGTACTGAGACGCTCCCATCCCGAAAAGCTGCTGTCCAAGCTGCACACAGCGGTTACTCTGCATATTAGATGGTGGCCATAATAATGTGACTCGACCGTGTATAACCAAGTAAACTTTGAATAAATGGAGTATATTATGCAGTAATGGTGTCCGAATTGAGTCTTCAGTGATTTGTATTGAACATATTGAATATAAATAATCTCACAAGTTCGTAACGGTGCCTCATATCTACAATTTGTAGTGTCCGAAAAGCATACAAATCTTTCATTCAGTGGTCTCACTCTGCACATCGTATCTTGAAAACTACTTGCGATTAGAACTTGAACTTTGGAATTTCTTATCTCTGAATATTTCTTCACATGCTGGCATTATCGAGGGTGCGTCTCTGTCACATGCATTAAACTAACTAAATAAATAAATAAACAACTCAGCACTCACAGAATTTTTATCATGTTAAAAAGCCCTTGTATATGGACAGAATCCCTTCAGTTCAATTCAACAAAACTTTGTGAAATAATTCCTGGAACATGTAGTCGGAAATTCGCGACTTCCAAAGTGTCAAACGAGTACCGTCATTTAAAGGAATATATACGGAATTTGTATATTTATATATTGAATATTATATATTTCTTACTTTTTGAAAGCTTTACTGCTCTGCTGCTTGTTTTCCTTCGTTTATAGATGATTGAAATAAAATTCTATCTATTTTTTTTTCGCGGAAGTACGGCATTGATTACAGAGCCAAGGCTATGAGAATAGCCTAAGGGCAGTACATTTCCGTCTTTCCCTCTCTGTATGTCTCTAAAGTCTCTAAAGATACGCACGTGACAGTCACATGGGTCAATTTTTCAAATATGAGTTTTGGTCTTAAAATGGGATACAAAAAATGAAAAATGACATATTATATGATTACGGAGGTTTTTAGGGGTAAGTCGTGTAGAAAGGCAGGACTGGCAGCAGGAGCCTGCAGCAGCGCCGCCGCTGAGACGCAACAAGTGTGGACAGTCAGACGCGAATCAGCAGCAGCAGTTCAGAACTCAGCCACCACGCACCACGCACGCATCCAGTGTGTCCCAAACCTTAGCCCTTGCCCACACTTGAGCCAGTCTCCTCCTCCTCAGGTAAAGCAGCAGGTACACACCCTGCAAGCCGGAAACACACATAGTGTCTCGTGTGAATCCCTGCCACACCAGGGGCTGCAAAAATGTCTGATCTGACGATCATTAGCAGTTTCAGCTACAGCTGCCTGTGGAAATTCCTACTTGCTGCTTCTACACTGTCAGCATTCGCTATCTTTTACTTGGAGACAAATAACCGCTCAGGTCTTCAAAGGTAGGACTGAGCTTTCTATTTTTATTTTTTTATCCATGATAAATTTCCTTTGATTACGATTTCTTCATAAGCAGTGGAGGCTAAAGAATGAATCCTCAAAAGAAACAATATTTAATTTAAAAGTGCATTCAGCCAAAAATTTTAAAAAAAGGCTTGCATTATATTTGCCTTCATGATGTATTGAGACTACTTTGGTATTTACAGTTTTTTTCGATTGCTAACAAGCATTGGTCGAAACTGAAGTCACATGTTCAAAACTCTTAACACAGTCTGCAAAACAGAAGTCCATGTTGACCAAACTGTGAACCACTTTTCATTGCTTTCACATAAAATGCATTCAGTGACCACAGTCACCAAAACTCATGAACTCTTTTCTCAGTTACTAGTTCACCACCTGCAGAACACTATACTTTTACAGCACGTTTCAAATGCTAACACACTTTGATCAAAACAGTTAAAAACGCAATCAAAACAGAATGATGGGGGGGGACTTGGGGAATTTCTGCTGCAGCCACATTGAAATCTATAGAAAATCATATCAAATATTGACAATAAAAATAAATAAAAAGATTGTGTAATTCCAAACACAGCTGAGAGTAGTTGTCAGCTGAAAACCGATTCAGGTGGTCTGTGTTTGGCTTCATTAGAAACCATAAAAAAGGAGTGGCTTCTGATTGTTTTTCCGTTGGAAGTATGGATCAAAGTGCACCGGTTGAGGTTGGTAGAGAGAAGAGTGGCCGGGAGAGGAGGAAGGAGAGATAGACCAAGAGCTGTGGTCTCTGATGAACTTAGGGCCACAGTGATTGACCATGTGGTAAATCATGGACTCTCTTTTAGAGAGGCTGCTTTAAGGGTGCAGCCAAACTTGCAGCGTTCGACAGTTGCATCAATTATGAGAATTTTCCAGCAAAACAACAGGTAAGACATGCATCCCACAATTATTGCATTGAACCAGATTTTACAAAAAAAGTAATCTATGTTTTTACATCAGCTGGCATTTTGGGAAATATATTGATTACAGTATTTTGTGTTTTATATTACTGTACTATATGTAGGATGCATAGGTTGCCACCTACAGGAGGAAAAGGCTGAATTTTCACGGATGTCCAGGAAACAGCTCTCTTTGATATGGTCATCGCAAACAATGCCATAAAGCTGAGGGAAATCCGGGACCGAGTGCTGAGAGACAACGCAACCTTTGTCAATGTAAACACCATCAGCTCTACAACAATTGCCAGAGTCCTTGAGAAGCATAAAGTAAGGAAGAAGCAACTGTACATAGTACCTTTCGAAAGAAATGGAGAATGTGTCAAACAACTCTGTTATCAATATGTTCAGGTAAGATGTTTGTTCAATTACTAACCAAGCAGACATACATAACTATGCATAATGTGCTGTAAAACTGTGAATTTCCTTTATTTTAGACGGTCATGGAGATGGAGGCCAGACCAACTCCACATGAATTTGTATATGTGGATGAAGCAGGATTCAACCTGCCAAAAAAAAAGACGCAGAGGAAGAAATGTCATTGGGCAGCGGGCAACAGTTGATGTACCAGGCCAGAGAGGCGCAAAAATTACGATGTGTCCAGCCATCTCCAATGATGGTTTGCTTTTTCATAAACCTCTCGTTGGCCCGTACAACACAGAGAGGCTCATTTCTTTTTTAGATGACCTCCATATTCAACTTGTGCCAGCAGGGGAGATAGGTCAAAGGGCAAGAAATACAACATTTGTTGTTGTGTGGGACAGTGAGGCATTCCACCACTCTGCTGCAGTGCCTGCGTGGCTCACTGCACGTCCCAGGATGTCTGTGCTGTTTTTGTCCCCATACTCACCCTTCTTCAACCCCATTGAAGAATTTTTTTCAGCAGGGGTGGATCAGACACTCAAAAAAGTTCTACCCAAAGTGCATCGCCAGAGAAGACATAAGATGTGATGTGGATCAAAACATGTGGCCAAATGCAGACGACAGGGTGTGAATGTTACAGTATACGACCCCAGTTCCAAAATAGTTGGGACAAAGTGTAAATTGTGAATAAAATCAAAATGCAATGACTTTCAAATCACACCAGCCAGTATTTTATTCACAATAGAACAGAGATAACATAGCAAATGTTGAAACTGAAAAATTTTACAATTTTATCCACAAAATGAGCTCATTTCAAATTTGATGGCTGCTGCAGGTCTCAAAAAACTTGGGACAGGGGCCTGTTTACTATGGCGTAGCATCCCCTCTTCTTTTTAACACAGAGCGGAGGCATCTGGGCATTGAAGAGACAAGTTTCTTGAGTTTAGCCATTGGAATTTGATCCCACTCTTGTTTAATACAGGCTTCCAGCTGCTGGAGAGTTTTGGGTCTCCTTTGACGGACTTTTCGTTTAATTATGAGCCAAATGGTCTCAATCGGTGAAAGATCAGGACTGCAGGCAGGCCAGATCAGCACACGGACTCTTCTACTACGAAGCCATGCTGTTGTAATAGCTGCAGTATGTGGTTTTGCATTGTCCTGCTGAAATACACAAGGTCTTCCCTGGAATATGTTGTCCGGCGGGGAGCATATGTTGCTCTAAAACCTTTATATACCTTTCAGCATTCATGGTGCTTTTTAAAACATGCAAGTGTCCCACACCATATGCACTAATGCATCCCCATACCATTAGAGATGCTGGCTTTTGAACTGAACGCTGATAACAGGAGGGGTGGTCTTCTCCTCTTTAGCCGGGAGGATACGACGCTCATGATTTCCAACGAGAATGTCAAATTTGGACTCGTCTGACCTCAGGACACTTTGCCACTTTGCTACAGTCCATTTTAAATGAGCCTTGGCCCACAGAACACAGCGGCACTTCTGGATCATGCTCAACAATGGCTTCCATTTTGCATGATAGAGTTTTAGGTGGCATCTGTGGATGGCACGGCGGACTGTGTTTACAGACATCGGTTTCTTGAAGTATTCCTGGGCCCATTTAGTAATGTCAATGACAGAATCATGCCGGTGAGTGATGCAGTGGCGTCTGAGGGCCCGAAGATCACGGGCATCCAGTAAAGGTCTTCGGCCTTGTCCCTTCACGCGAGAGATTTTTCCAGTTTCTCTGAATCTTTTGATGATGTTATGCACTATCGATGATGAGACCTTCAAAGCCTTTGCAATTTGACATTGAGGAACATTGTTTTTAAAGTATTCCACAATTTTTTTATGTAAGCCTTCACAGGTTGGAGAGCCTCTGGCCGTCTTTACTTCTGAGAGACTCAGCCTCTCTAAGACATCCCTTTTATAGCCAATCATGTTACACACCTGATGCCAGTTAACTTAATTACTTGCTAAATGTTCTTTCAGCTGATTTTATTATATATTAATTGTTTTTTCAGCCCTTTTTTGCCTGTGTCCCAACTCTCTCGAGACCTGTTGCAGCCAGAAAATTTGAAATAAGCTCATTTTGTGGATAAAAATGTAAAATGTCGCAGTTTCAATATTTGAAATGTTATCTCTGTTCTATTGTAAATAACATATTGGCTCGTGATCTGAAAGCCATTGCATTTTTATTTTATTCACAATTTACACTTCGTCCCAACTATTTCGGAATTGGGGTTGTACATGTGTTGTTTTTTTTAAGTTTTATCTCTTGAATTGTATTCTGCCCCTGAAATTCCGAGATTCTGCATTTTTCTGTTTACTTTAAACTTTTTATTTTTTGTGAGGTCCCGAAGTACCTATGCAAAGGCACAGAAAAAAAAAATGTTCCTGAAGTAATTTGCTGCATTCCTGATTCATTCTTGTTGCAATACAGTACATATGATCACTTAGAACACTCAAAGTGCAAAGATCTTATAATAAAATAATGATTTATCTAAAAAAATCATTCAAACTTGAAAGATAAAATTTATTTCATGTAATGCTCTCTGTTGTTAGTATTTTGTAGTTCAGTGTGCTAAGAGCGACAGTGCTTGTTTCCAAAGTGAGACTATTTGCTAGTGTTGTGGTTGAATTAGCTTATTTTGAGACATGTATGAAGTGTTTTGTAGGTGATAAACAGTTTTGGGGATGAGATTAACTGTTTAGCTGAGATGCGTGATGGAAAATGCAGGCTGTGTTAAGAGTTTTGAACATGTGACTTCAGTTTCGACCAATGCTTGTGAGCAATCGAAAAAAACTGTATAAAGAGCAGGAAGGTGGATATATATAACCAGTAAATAAATATAATTAAATAATTTAGGAAATATGGAGCAAAAAAAATATTTTACACAATTTTACTGAATTTCACCATTTCACTATTTCCAAAATAAAATGAAATGTATTGCAATTTGTTATGTGCCTGCAGCAATGCAGACACATATTATAATCCTGCATACTTCTTTATTATTATTATTATTATGTGCCTGCAGCAATGCAGACACATATTATAATTCTGCATACTTCTTTATTATTATTATTATGTGCCTGCAGCAATGCAGACACATATTACAATCCTGCATACTTCTTTATTATTATGTGCCTGCAGCAATGCAGACAAATATTATAATCCTGCATACTTCTTTATTATTATTATTATTATTATTATTATGTGCCAGCAGCAATGCAGACATATTATAATCCTGCATACTTCTTTATTATTATTCCATATTCTTCCGTAATCGCACGGTTCGCTACTCCTCCCATAGTTTTCGCCCGATCCCCACACATTACACATGAAAACGTGCGGCTCCCTAGTGAGGAGTGTGCTATGACTTTTCTAAGCGATCCGACTTACGGATTTCCCACAATTCCCGAAAAACATGGACTTCTGAAACCTCGTTATAGTGGAAGTCAATGAGAAAACTCACTCATCTTCACCCTCTCAGCGTGAACTCATATATTCACATAGAAACACTGTTCCAACTCCCAAACATTGACAAGCAACGCCCAAGCAACCATTAGGAACAGCATAGCAACCGCCTAGCAACGACCTAGCAACCACCCAGAACACCATAGCAACCGCCCAGAACGCCCTAGCAACCACCCAGAACACCATAGCAACCACCTAGAAACGCCCTAGAAACCACCCAGAGCACCATGCTAACCACCTAGCAAAGCCCGAGCAACCACCCAGAACACCATAGCAACTGCCTAGCAACGCCCTAGCAACCACCCAAAACACCATAGCAAACGCCTAGCAATGCCCTAGCAACCACCCAGAACACCATAGCAACCGCCTAGCAACGACCTAGCAACCACTAAGAACAATATAGCAAACGCCTAGCAACGCCCCTAGCAACCACCCAGAACACCATAGCAACTGCCCAGCAAAGCCCGAGCAACCACCCAGAACACCATTGCAACTGCCTAGAAACACCCTAGCAACCACCTAGAACACCATAGCAACCGCCTAGCAATGCCCTAGCAACCACCCAGAACACCATAGCAACCGCCTAGCAACGCCCTAGCAAGCACCCAGAACACCATAGCAACCGCCTAGCAACGCCCTAGCAACCACCCAGAACACCGAGCAACCGCCTAGCAACGCCCTAGCAACCACCCAGAACACCATAGCAACCGCCTAGCAACGACCTAGCAACCACTAAGAACAATATAGCAACCGCCTAGCAACGACCTAGCAACGACTAAGAACAATATAGCAAACGCCTAGCAACGCCCTAGCAAACCACCCAGAACACCATAGCAACTGCCTAGCAACGCCCGAGCAACCACCCAGAACACCATAGCAACTGCCTAGCAATGCCCTAGCAACCACCCAGAACACCATAGCAACTGCCTAGCAACGCCCTAGCAAGCACCCAGAACACCATAGCAACCGCCTAGCAACGCCCTAGCAAGCACCCAGAACACCATAGCAACCGCCTAGCAACGCCCAAGCAACCACCCAGAACACCATAGCAACTGCATAGCAAAGCCCTAGCAACCACCCAGAACACCATAGCAACCACCTAGCAATGCCCTAGCAAGCACCCAGAACACCATATCAACCACTTACCAGAACCCTGGCAAGCACCTCGAACACTGTACGTGTAGAGCAGCAGGCACATTCAAAATTTCTACCGGAATTTTCTAGTTATTTTTATTATTATTATTATTCCATATTCTTCCGTAATTGCACGGTTCGCTACTCCTCCCACAGTTTTCACCCGATCCCCACACATTACACATCAAAACGTGCGGGTCCATTGTGAGGAGTGTGCTATGACTTTTCTAAGCAATCCGACTTACGGATTTCCCACAATTCTCAAAAAACATGGACTTCTGAAACCTCGTTATAATGGAAGTCAATGAGAAAATCCTTCAAACTCACTCATCTTCACCCTCTCACCGTGAATTCACATATTCACGTAGAAACTCTGTTCCAACTCCCAAACATTGACAAGCAACGCCCAAGCAACCATTAGGAACAGCATAGCAACCGCCTAGCAACGACCTAGAAACCACCCAGAACACCATAGCAACCACCCAGAACGCCCTAGCAACCACCCAGAATACCATAGCAACCGCCTAGCAACGCCCTAGCAACCACCCAGAACACCATAGCAACCGCCTAGCAATGCCCTAGCAACCACCCAGAACACCATAGCAACCACCTAGCAATGCCCTAGCAACCACCCAGAACACCATAGCAACCGCCTAGCAACGCCCTAGCAACCACCCAGAACACAATAGCAACCGCCTAGCAACGCCCTAGCAACCACCCAGAACACCATAGCAACTGCCTAGCAACGCCCTAGCAACCACCCAGAACACCATAGCAACTGCTTAACAATGCCCTAGCAACCACCCAGAACACCATAGCAACTGCCTAGCAACGCCCTAGCAACCACCCAGAACACCATAGCAACTGCCTAGCAATGCCCTAGCAACCACCTGGAACTCCATAGCAACCGCCTAGCAATGGCCTATAGAGCACCCAGAACACCATATCAACGGCTTACCAGATCCCTGGCAAGCACCTCGAACACTGTACGAGTAGAGCAGCAGGCACATTCAAAATTTCTACTGGAATTTTCTAGTTATAATTATTATTATTATTATTATTATTCCATATTCTTCCGTAATAGCACGGTTCGCTACTCCTCCCATAGTTTTCACTCGATCCCCACACATTACAGATGAAAACGTTCGGCTCCCTTGTGAGGAGTGTGGTATGACTTTTCTAAGCGATCCGACTTACGGATTTCCCACAATTCCCAAAAAACATGGACTTCTGAAACCTCGTTATAACGGAAGTCAATAAGAAAACTCACTCATCTTCACCCTCTCACCGTGAACTCATATATTCACATAGAAACTCTGTTCCAACTCCCAAACATTGAAAAGCAATGCCCAAGCAACCATTAGGAACAGCATAGCAACCGCCTAGCAACGACCTAGCAACCACCCAGAACGCCTTAGCAACCACCCAGAACACCATAGCAACCGCCTAGCAACACCCTAGCAACCACCCAGAACACCAAAGCAACCGCCTCCAAAGCCCTAGCAACCACCCAGAACACCATAGCAACCGCCTAGCAAAGCCCTAGCAACCACCCAGAACACCATAGGAACTGCCTAGCAACGCCCTAGCAACCACCCAAAACACCATAACAAACGCCTAGCAACGCCCCAGCAACCACCCAGAACACCATGGCAACCACCTAGCAACACCCTAGCAACCACCCAGAACACCATAGCAACCGCCTAGCAATGACCTAGCAACCACCCAGAACACCATAGCAACTAGCAACGCCCCTAGCAACCATCCAGAACACCAAAGCAACCCCTAGCAACACCCTAGCAACCACCCCAGAACACCAGAGCAACTGCCAGCAACGCCCTAGCAACCACCCAGAACACCATAGCAACCGCCCTAGCAACACCCTAGCAACCACCCAGAACACCAAAGCAAAGCAACACCCTAGCAACCACCCAGAACACCATAGCAACTGCCTAGCAATGCCCTAGCAACCACCCAGAACACCATAGCAACCGCCTAACAACACCCTAGCAACCACCCAGAACACCAAGCAACCACCCTAGCAACCACCCAGAACACCATAGCAAACGCCTTAGCAACGTCTAGCAACCACCCAGAACACAATAGCAACTGCCTAGCGACCACCCAGCAACGCCAACGCCCAGCAACCACCCAGAACACAATAGCAACTGCCCTAGCAAACCCAGAACACCATACCCAAAACACCATAACAAACGCCTAGCAACGCCCCAGCAACCACCCAGAACACCATGGCAACCACCTAGCAACACCCTAGCAACCACCCAGAACACCATAGCAACCGCCTAGCAATGACCTAGCAACCACCCAGAACACCATAGCAACCGCCTAGCAACGCCCTAGCAACCATCCAGAACACCAAAGCAACCGCCTAGCAACACCCTAGCAACCACCCAGAACACCAGAGCAACTGCCTAGCAACGCCCTAGCAACCACCCAGAACACCATAGCAACCGCCTAGCAACACCCTAGCAACCACCCAGAACACCATAGCAACCGCCTGGCAACACCCTAGCAACCACCCAGAACACCATAGCAACCGCCTAGCAATGCCGTAGCAACCACCCAGAACACCATAGCAACCGCCTAACAAAGACCTAGCGACCACCCAGAACACCATAGCAAACGCCTAGCAACGCCCTAGCAACCACCCAGAACACAATAGCAACTGCCTAGCAACGCCCACGCAACCACCCAGAACACCATAGCAACTGCCCACCCAGAACTGCCTAGCAACCACCCAGAACTGCATGGCAACACCCAGAACACCATAGCAATGCCCTAGCAACCACCCAGAACACCATAGCAACTGCCTAGCAACCACCCAGAACACCATAGCAACCACCTAGCAACACCCTAGCAACCACCCATAACACCATAGCAACCGCCTAGCAACACCCTAGCAACCACCCAGAACACCAAAGCAACCGCCTCCAAAGCCCTAGCAACCACCCAGAACACCATAGCAACCGCCTAGCAAAGCCCTAGCAACCACCCAGAACACCATAGGAACTGCCTAGCAACGCCCTAGCAACCACCCAAAACACCATAACAAACGCCTAGCAACGCCCCAGCAACCACCCAGAACACCATGGCAACCACCTAGCAACACCCTAGCAACCACCCAGAACACCATAGCAACCGCCTAGCAATGACCTAGCAACCACCCAGAACACCATAGCAACCGCCCAGCAACGCCCCTAGCAACCATCCAGAACACCAAAGCAACCGCCTAGCAACACCCTAGCAACCACAGAAGAACACCAGAGCAACTGCCTAGCAACGCCCTAGCAACCACCCAGAACACCATAGCAACCGCCTAGCAACACCCTAGCAACCACCCAGAACACCATAGCAACCGCCTAGCAACACCCTAGCAACCACCCAGAACACCATAGCAACCGCCTAGCAATGCCGTAGCAACCACCCAGAACACCATAGCAACCGCCTAACAAAGACCTAGCGACCACCCAGAACACCATAGCAAACGCCTAGCAACGCCCTAGCAACCACCCAGAACACAATAGCAACTGCCTAGCAACGCCCACGCAACCACCCAGAACACCATAGCAACTGCCTAGAAACGCCCTAGCAACCACCCAAAACACCATAACAAACGCCTAGCAACGCCCCAGCAACCACCCAGAACACCATGGCAACCACCTAGCAACACCCTAGCAACCACCCAGAACACCATAGCAACCGCCTAGCAATGACCTAGCAACCACCCAGAACACCATAGCAACCGCCTAGCAACGCCCTAGCAACCATCCAGAACACCAAAGCAACCGCCTAGCAACACCCTAGCAACCACCCAGAACACCAGAGCAACTGCCTAGCAACGCCCTAGCAACCACCCAGAACACCATAGCAACCGCCTAGCAACACCCTAGCAACCACCCAGAACACCATAGCAACCGCCTAGCAACACCCTAGCAACCACCCAGAACACCATAGCAACCGCCTAGCAATGCCGTAGCAACCACCCAGAACACCATAGCAACCGCCTAACAAAGACCTAGCGACCACCCAGAACACCATAGCAAACGCCTAGCAACGCCCTAGCAACCACCCAGAACACAATAGCAACTGCCTAGCAACGCCCACGCAACCACCCAGAACACCATAGCAACTGCCTAGAAACGCCCTAGCAACCACCCAGAACTGCATGGCAACCGCCTAGCAATGCCCTAGCAACCACCCAGAACACCATAGCAACTGCCTAGCAACCACCCAGAACACCATAGCAACCACCTAGCAACGCCCTAGCAACCACCCATAACACCATAGCAACCGCCTAGCAATGACCTACCAACCACCTGGAACTCCATAGCAACTGCCCAGCAACGCCCGATAGAGCACCCAGAACACCATATCAATGGCTTACCAGATCCCTGGCAAGCACCTCGAACACTGTACGTGTAGAGCAGCAGGCACATTCAAAATTTCTACCGGAATTTTCCAGTTTATTCAAATATAGTACCTATAATTTATGGTTTTCATTTAAGTTTACTTTGCTGTTTCAATACATAGTTAATAATCTTGATACTATTTTGGGAGCTTGAAAAGTGCAAAGTTTTTCTGTAAACTTGAGAAAAATACCTTGCACTTTTCAATCATCCATCATATTACCAAGAATGTGTGAAATGAGGGCTAGGCTATCCAGGCATTTTGCTATACCCTAAATTCACCTAGTTTAGTGCGAAAATTAAATTTTTGGGGAAAATTTGCGCTTTTGGGGAAAATGATACATGACATTCCATAAAGATGACAAAAATAGATCAATACTAAAATCTATAGTATTGTTTACAGGTAAAATGGTTTTGACTGCATTGAGACACGCATTGCTTTGCATTTTTAGAAGTTGCAGTTGGTCGTTTCACGATTGTAGTGTCAGGTATACAAAAATGAGCTATTGAAAAAATGTTAAAGATGACAGCTATGTCAAGCATGCCTGCAATTTCAGTTGTTAAAAGCCAGTTATTCATTCATTCATTATCTATTTTCTAAGTGAGGTTTGAGAGAAGGGAGGTAGCTGAGCCAGTTCTTCCAAAGCTTTAGCTCAGTCCGGGGGTCCCCATTTTGTGTCTGGTGAGTGACCTACAAATATTTAAACCAGTATTTCAACAGCTGCTCTCCAGGCATCTCAAAAGACCCCCCACAGGCAGAGGCCAGTGACTGATGCTACAATTGATTTTCTAATTTAAAAAAAAAAAAGAAAAAAGATTTGATCCATTAACTATGTCATTGCTGAATAAAGTAATACAAATCAGAGTTACCCACTGTGTGTGTGTGTGTGTGTGTGTGTATATATATATATATATATATATATGTGTGTACGTGTGTGTGATTGGATATAAATGTCGTGTCCACACAATTGCACTTAATTATCATACTAGACCTGTCAGGAATTGAACAATACTAGTGGTACAAATATGTAAGGACCAAAGTGAACAAAGATGGCAATTCAACTGTGGCCGAAAGCCTTTTTAAATCACACCAACTTGCAATTTGTTTTATTAACCATCAAAACCCTTCAGCTTCAACCTAGACTAACTGTATAAGTACACTAAAAATAACTTAAAAATTGCAATTGTAAAATATTCCATGCATAATTTCTAGATTGCCAACATTTTATTTTAGCTGTAATATCACATTAACAACTGTAAGTTTCACAATTATTTTTTAGTTTTTCAGGTTTGCAAAACATTTCACGGTTGCTGTGGTAAACTGTCTGTTGTTTTCGTAGTTTTAAAAAAATGACACAATTAAGAATGTTTTCTCGCAGATTGGCTAACTCAGCTCATACCTATGTCCTTATGTACTATATCTTTGATTAGTCAGAAGTTATGTTGCTAAATCGGCAGCCAATTACTTGGTCACCATTATTTCATTTGTTTTTCTTTCACAACTAGTTAGTCATGAGTGCCTGACTCTCTGTTAGTGAATTAACTGTCTTTGGGTAAAGTGGTCGCACTATTATTATTTGAAGCGTCATTCATGTTTTTTTTTTCTCTTCTCACCTTTTAAATTCCCAAAATATCTCTACATAAAAATAAGAGGCCAGATTAAAAATAAAATCAAAAAAGAAATAAAAAACATGTAAGATGCCATTTTTGGATTTGTTTTCAAGCAACCTCAGAAAAATCAGCCGTAGCCACACAGTGCGCCGCAGTGGCTCAACGGGTGCTATTTATATCAATATTATATTTATATTAATCTTTGTACATCCATGCTTTGGTCACCGGGCATGCCAAGGAAAACTTTCTCATTTTCACATTGAGGAAAGGTTCTGTCTAAATATAAATGTCAGGATTGATTTATGACCCAGCCCAAAATTATGCACAATTTTGCTCTTTCAGTTACGAGACACACCCATACTACAACGAACGCTTGCAGAGGAAACCCGGCAAATGTGGCAATGTGGTGGTAATATGGGGACCTCCTAAAGCAGTGTAGATGACCATCTTGAGCTCGATCCCTTCCATCACAGCCCTTCCAACACTCGTGATTAGTGTCTTACCATTCAACACAACCATGCTTTTGCTTCATTCAGTCTTCTTGGGTGAACTGAAAATTCTTTAACCCTTTGAGCGCCATAAGCAACTATAGTTGCCCAATGGTGTAAGATATCAAAACCAGATGCTGTTGAAAACCTATCATGTGGCAACTTGTTTAAAAGAGCTCCCCTGTGGGACCTCTTTTAAACAGGTGGACATAACAAGTTGACTCATCATAACAAGTTGATAGGTTTTCAACAGCTCAGGATAATTACAATTTTAATTCCTTGAAAATTTATTCAGCGCTCAAAGGGTTAAAATGAATACAGCTCTAATCAATATTCAGCTCAGGAACAGCACAACTTACGCTGTTACGCCAATATCCAAAAGAAGACGGTCGATTTAACATATTTGACGTATTTGTCAATTTCATCAATCCATACATCAATGTCCATTGGATTTCCCATGGAAGGAGGTTGAGCTAGTCAATAGGACTTCGTTCAAATGTTTATCGGTCAATGACAATTGCGTGGTTAAAATTTTGTCTCATTCACCAACTGTCAACCTTGTCATTTTCAAACTCGAAAAATATGCTAATTTTGCATATTTGCTTGCGGGGCGTATTTCAGGCTTTAATTTTTCGGTAAACTGAGTTGACCTAAGGGTCGCAATGCATTTTGGTATTTACCATGTGTCCATACAATATAACGGCAGCAACTGTTTTGGAATACCGTATCTGTTAGATGAGAAGAGCGCATTGTAAAGTCCTTAAAAAATTAAGTGCAAATTTATCTCCCATTTTCAACTATTTTTAAAATGGATATGAAATATTCCTCAGTGCTTCTGATGGTGAGGGCTAAAAGCGAGCGAGGCATAGATGACATAGAAAAAAATCTTGAGATTCTCACTGATGTGCAAGCAGATACTGGCCTGTAAACATTGGACCTGGAGCAAGCAAAATGGCTAAATGGGCGTGGTCAGCAAATTTCAGTCATGCATATCTTGAAAGCTATTTCACCGCTGTTTCTGAAATTTTGGTATATCACTATTGGTCCTAAGGGCTATTTGCGAAATAAGTTTCATGGAAATTGGAGGGGGCCGGGGGGAGCTTTGTTCAGTTTGGCGTGTAAAGACCCATTATCAAAATAATTCCGTTAGAAATTGCAACTTAAAACACTGAGTTTCTGTAGCATCACATCAGTGGTTGCCAGAGCAATGGCTGTTTTAATGAATATACAGATACTTAGAGAAACACAGTTATTGAGATAATGAAACAGTGTTTGGTTACAATTTCAGCTGTAATGTGAAGGTAAAACATTCCTAATGCCACTACAGAACTTTTTTTCCAGCTTTCTATGTACTAGTGTTGATTTTCACCCCCCAAATCAATTTCGGTGGGAAACAGCTAATTAAACATGCATATTTTGATTTACTCATATTCAGAGGTACATATTGAAAAAAAGAGCTCTGTACAGACATAGATCCTCAAAAAATGAAGAAAACTGCCAAATATGAAGTTCATTGGATGTACAGTTGCTGAGGAATCTGTATTTTCTTGTTGAAAATCTGTATTTTTAGAAAAACGTGATTTTAGTTCAGCAGTAATAATGTGATCGAAGTTTGACTGTAATGCTCTCAGGAGGAATACATTTAGTATTTTGTTTTTAGTGGTTTTTAGGATTTTTTTACCTCCTTAAAAGGCACCAGCCTCATAAGTAACTCCCTCTTCTTCAATCTGTGTTTCTTCCCTAGTTTTACGTGCTTGTCGAGCATCTATTCATTTCTTTTTTCAAGTTCTTGTGCGCGTTTTTCACTCTGTTTCACATGTTTTCTGTTCATTTCGTGATAGCCTTTCATTGAGTGTGCCCCTGCCTTTATGCCAAGTTTCATGTTTAATTTGTTAATTAAAGTTTAAACAATAGTATACAAAGGTACAAAACAGCCCACCCCACAAAACACTCCCCATCCCCACTGTCGCTTACAGGGAAAAAAAAAAAAACAATCTATAAAACATAAATATGTAGACCTTCAGTAAAGAAATCAGCCAGAATACTGAGTAAAAAATTCATTCTTGTACCTTTATCGATGTTTGATCAAAAAACGTCATAAAAGGCCTCCACACCCGGTGAAACTTCTTTTCAGAGCCCCTCATAACAGATCTAATTTTCTCCAATTTAAGGTGAAATAGCACATCTTCAATCCATTGTGAAACCGTAGGTGGAGCAGCATCCTTCCATTTCAGAAGGATCAGGCGGCATGCTAGCAATGTTGAAAAAGCAATGAGCTTTGGACCCCCAACAGGCAATCCTAACCCCTCAACAGTGACCCCAAACAGTAGTAGGAGCGGATTTAAGGTTATATTAAGACTGAGCACATTAGAGAGTGCATCACAAATATCCTCCCAATATTGCTGTATCTTGGGACAAAACCAAAACGTGTATTAAAGAGGCCTCTGCCGATTACATATGTCACACGTTGGATCAATATGAAAATTCTTGCCAATTTAGATTTATGGAGATGAGCTCGGTGTACTGCTCTGAACTGGATAAGAGAATTTCTTGCTCACATTGAAGATGAATTAATTTTCCTCAAAACCTCAGCCCAGTCTGTTTCACTTAGGTTAATTTGGAGATCCTGCTCCCAAGCCTCTTTAATAGCAAACATGGAGGGAGAGTTTAAACGAGAAATCAAACGTAGCATTGTAGAAATAGCTTTCTTCTTAATTGGGTGAAAAGATACCACATCATCAATTGCGTTATGGGGAGGTTTGTCTGGGAACCCCAGGATGGAACTTGACACAAAGTGCCTTACTTGCAGGTATCTAAAACAATGAGAGGGGACTAAATTATATTTAGCAGACAGCTGTTCAAAAGAAGCAAACTTATTTTCAATAAAAAGGTCGTTAAAACTTTTCAACCCCTGTCTTTGCCACACACAAAATGTGGCATCTAGCATTGAAGGAGAGAAAAAAAATTTTGATGCTATTGGACTAGACAAACTCATATTCTGGAGACCAAAATGTTTTCTAAATTGTGAGTAGATTTTAACTGAATTATGAACAATAGGATTGTTAAGTGTCACATTTTGAAGTAGTGGAACTGATGCGCCAATTACTGCTGGAAAAGACAAGGGACTGCAGGAATGCTTCTCCATCTCCGCCCAGGTTGGTCTGCTACTGCCGGAATAACAATGTACCCAAAAAGCCAAACAGCAAAGATTGGCAGCCCAGTAATCGGTGGCAGCCTTAGGCAACTGGGGGCCCGTTTCAACAGCTAATTTGGGGCCCTAAAAAACATAAGAGCGAAAAATTGAAGATTCAAGTTCATTTGCATCAATAATGGCTTATTTGCAGACTTCAGCTAAAATTTTTGAACGCATTATGTGCACTTGCTGTATCATCGACAGCTCCACATTGATTAAATCCAATCAATTCCCTTAGGTCAGACTAATGTATTGTTTTGGATTGCAGGCTGCCAAAATTTGCAGGCAATCAGATGAACAGTTCTCAAAAAATTTGAAAGAAATGTATAGGCTTCAAAGTGCATTATTTCTCCAAGCTTATTCCCATTTACATTTCCTAATTAGCAACTACGTGGGGATTCATTCAGTTGCGAGGATCAATCAATAGAATTACTCTCCTTTCCCTTGGCTTGGATTGTTGTTCCTTGCAAAAGCTAACAAGCATTTTCCAATCCACATTTTTGGTGACATAAAACGTTAATGACTTTCGAAGCTTTCGTAGCTTACAAAAGGGTGTATTTTTTTTTTTTAATTTTTCTGCGTCAGGCTCTGGCACCTTGACATGCCTAAGAAAAAGTTTTTTAAAATGTAGTTTTGCCGACTTAGGTCTGTGTCTTAAGTTTCCTCATGTAGAAATAGAAGTCGGTCTACAAACAGTGACATTACCATAATGAAGGTAAACTCTCGACATATTTCCGATAAGGAATCACATCCGGTTTCAAAAAGACAAGATGGCACTAGTCAAAATGCCTAAATAAACCGATAGGTAATGACGTGGTGGCTCCGTCCATATTTTCAGTGGTGATCCTACACTCTTCGGGGAACCCTCAGCAAAGAAGGCCGTCGGCCCCCTAAGATTGCATTCTATCAATTTGAGTGTAAAATAGCTTGGACATATAACTTCAATGATGCAAAACACTTGTATCATTTGGAAATATAACTTAACTTCCATTTGTTTTTATATTTGTATCACTGTCCTGGTATCTTTTTTCCCCTCCTCTTTTTGTGTCTAAATGGGTATGTTCCCTTCATCATTTTACACCGGAGCCTATCGAGTGAAATTTCCACTTTTCTGGTTGAAACTTGATGTTTATTTGTCATGATTTATAAAAATATTGGCAATAAAAAATACATGTAGGTGTAAATGTGATTAATTTCTCAAAAACTGAAATGGGCAACTCGGCCTAACAATAGCTGCACTGCAAAAACATCGGACGTCTTTGTGCACGTCTTGCGTCACTTAATTTGAAATGCTACAAAAGTTGCCGCCTGAGGTTCAAAAACGAATGGCGGTAATAAGACCCTTTATTCTTTTTTCTTCTTAGAAGACGAAGTTACTGGATTGCTCAACAAAATAACCACTAAGATAATGATACCGTAAAATCTGGATGTTATTCAGACTTGGACATGCCACCAAGTATTTAACAGAACTCATTCTCCCATACCTGCCAACTCATTCACTAAGATCCAACTCAACTAACCTCCTGTCTGTACTAAGGACAAATTTTAAAACATGCGGTGACCAAGCTTTTCAGGCCTTAGCACCAAAACTATGGAACTCCCTGCCCATGTCGATCCGTTATTCTGACTCAGTTCAGTCTTTTAAAAAACAGTTAAAAACATGCATGTTCAGACAGGCTTTTGAATAATTACTATGCACCTTGTCATTGTATTATATATGATTTTTATCTATTCACCAATAATTTGTATCTGGTCACTGTTTTTAATATTGCTTGTTTGTTTGTTTTTATTGTTTGCTTCTGTGTTTGTGTTTCTTTTGATGTAAAGCACTTTGGGGTCTATTCTCCCATTTGCGCGTAAGTCCTTTTTTACGCGATTCGAGTTTGAGTTACGCGTATTCTCCCCTATGGAACGCCATCCAGGTCAAATACGCCTGAATTCTAACACGTAAACAACACGTTAACAACACGTTGACAACACGTTAACAACACGTTAGTAACACGTAGACAACGCGTCAATTTTTCACGCGTTGTTAACGTGTTGTTAACGTGTTGATAACACGTAGACAACACGTAAACTACACGTAGAGAACACGTTAGCAACGCGTTGTCGACGCGTTAATTTCACGTGATTGTGAGCCCTTTGGCCACTTGTCCAGTTTGAACGGCTGAGAGTCCTAAGTTCCCATTGGCTTCTGAGCAGTAGGGTTAAATCATTTCTGTAAGCCTGGGGGGGTTTCCAACCACTATTTAACATAATGAGGAACCTCTTCTTTCTTATTGTCATTTTCCTCCGTTATTGTGCAGCTTATGAAAATAAAACATTCGGATTGCAGTTTTATAACTTAATATTAGTTATTAAGTTATAAATTATTTTTATCAGGATATAATCCTCCGATTTTTGTCATTTATTCTTGCAGGTGTGTAAATGTCACCGAAGCACCTTTAATGTTATAAGTACGTTAATTAGTCTGTCTATATTGCTCTGTTTAAATTATTGTGCTTTCTTATATTAGTAACGTTAAGTGTTTTGTACTGTTAAGGACGGCGCTACAGTGGAAACAACCGTCATTTAAGCTGGCGTAACTCCGCAAGGATCTACGCATTTATTATTCTAAATATTATATCACAACTTGTGACAATACATTAGTTAAGGTGCTTAGGGTAATGGCTGTCGATGGTTAGCATTGATTTTATTTACTTGTGCCCAATTGTCATTTTATGGGTGTTTATTGATCCGGCGGTTGAGCTAATACGCTCCCGGCAGCGTTCACTTGTTGTCATAGCAAACGTGCACTACAAGAGATGCTCTGTTAAAATTACTGCGCTTTCTTGTATTAGTTACTTAAGTGTTTTGTACTTTTAAGGACGGCGCTGTAGCGGAAACAACCGTCATTTAAGCTGGCGTAACCCCGCAAGGATCTACGCATTTATTTTTCTAAAGAGGCCATTCGGTTATATCACAACTTGTGACAATACTGTAATGAGTAATTGGATTGATGGGGAGAAAGTGATTGCACCCGGGGGAGTGGGGGGAGATAATGGATGGAGAAGATTTAAATGCAAAAATTGCGGCGGCTCTTGTTTCTTGGGAGCGGAGCTTTGTGAATGTTATATGGGGCAGTAGCCCAGCCGAGCAACCTGTATTTTGCACTCATTGCTGGAGGGTGGGTGCCGCTCGCATGCCAGTTAGGGCTGCCGGCGGTGAAGACAGGCAGTAGGTGTCAGGGCAAGGTTCCGGCGTGGGGCAGGGCTATGGTGAGGTAGCGAGGATATAGGAGTGCCGTTGTCCGCTCTCCAGTGTTGCAGAGGCTTGTCTGTCGTTGGAGGAAACGCCTCACTGCGCTGAACCGGCGGCTTTCCCCCCCAAAGCAAATCTTGAAGCCGGACCAGCGCCAAAGCTCAGACCCTGGGGGAGGGTTTTGTGCTTTGGGAAAGTTAAGGGGTTTTTTAAATATTCATTTTGTTGTCGTGGTTTGTGTCGTGTGGAAGTTAATATTAAGGGCTCTAAATTCGTGAACCAGGCGCAGGCACGGCGAATGGGGGGTGCGCCGCGCCAACGGGGTGTGTCCAGGCGTATGTTGCAATTTCGTGCCCGGCGTAGCCTGGCGCAAGTACTCCTCTGTCCCGCCTCGGTCCCTCCTGCCGGCGCAAGCGGCAAAGAGGGAGGAGAGAAGGCGTGTTTGGGTATCACACAGCCGAGTCAAATCTTCACCAATCAAATGAGCTCCTCTCCTCACCTTTAATGTGTTGGAATATAGAAGCCTCTGTCCTATATCTGCATGATGCGTTAATGTTGCAGTTTACTTTGCTGCTTCAGGCATGTTTTCTGCACCGCCACGTCTATATTAAGCATTACGTATATGAGTTAGCTGGCTAGCTAGGGCATTCGCGAATTATTACCATTAGCGAACTTGAATGGAATTTCAAAACGAAACTACGTCAGATCATTCAAATGAAGTTGGAATGAAATACGACGGTTGCTCATTTATTTCTTCTGCCTGCATCATTGGGAAGAGAAACGATGGATTGCGTGTTCCTACTATTACACCCTGTTGCTGCTTAAAATTTTGGGATTAACATGCATGTACAACAACGCAAGATACGTTACACATTTATTTTCAATATGTGATCTTAACTCAGTACGAGATCATAGCAATCAGGCTGTATTCCTTTCCCCCACTAAAAGCGATAAAACCTAAGTGACAATAATAGTAGCCTAGTAGCCGCTTGCACACTGGAATGACGCTAATTTTTTTAAAGACGACAGATTTGCGTTGAGCGCAGTGTCACGTGTCGAAAGTCTGACAGGGTTTTAATATATCTCCGTGTCCGACAGTCGGATGGTTTCAATATAACTCCGTGTCTGACAGTCGATTATTGTTTTTAATTTCTTCAAATCTACTGAATCTTTTAGATATTAAACGTGAATGTTTTGATAAGAGGGCTCAGTTCCTCAAGATGAGTACCGAGAATTTCAATCAATGTTTCTGTTTAAGCTCTGCTCAATAAAGTGAGTCGACATTGGCGCTGGACAATGTAGGATACAATGCCTGTCGGACATTAAATGCAAAATACTCCGTGTCTGACAGCCAAAAAAAAAAAGGGCGAATAGAACAGATTGATACGAAATAAAAAAAACATTTTAACAACAAACAGAACATCCAATGAACACTGCGATTTATTTATTTGCGGGCCATCTTTTTGGATGCTCTGTTTGTTGGTGATATATTTTATTTTTATTTCGTTATAAATCTGTTCTCATACCAATACTTTTACTTTTTGCTGGCTGCGGACATGGAGTATTTTTGCATTTCAAGGTCGGACAGTCTTGATCGTGCATGCGATAATTTATTCACACTGTCAATGGTCATGGAATTGATTTGCTCACTGACTACAAGCACTATTTTATCTCTGGTGTGCAAATAAAGCGTGAATCTGCTCGATCCATCTGACTAATTTTCAAAAGAGAGACCGAATAAAGACTGCTGTCTATCTTCAACGGAAGAAAACACACGAATAAAAAAACCAAGAAAATTCGATAGCTATCAATTTGCATTTTGTGAAGGTCGAACACAAACATGGCCAAGTTTGTGCGTCTAATAATTGCTGGAATACTCGAAAAATTAAAACTTTTATGACTTTCGGACACGGAGTATTTTAGGATCTCTGTTCGACAGTCGCTAAATTAATCATAAATGCAAAAGTCCCGCGCCAATGTCGACTCACTTTATTGAGCAGAGCTTAAACAGAAACATTGATTGAAATTCTCGGTACTCATCTTGAAGAACTGAGCCCTCTGATGAAAACATTCACGTTTAATATCTAAAAGATTCAGTAGATTTTAAGAAATTAAAAACAATAATCGACTGTCGGACACGGGGTTATATTAAAACCCTGTCCGACTTTCGGACACGTAGACACTGCGTATCAATAAAGGATAATTCGACACAGGATAAGCGTTTCAGTTGCTTCTCAAACCTGAAGCAGTTGCATCGATCAAGCGCTTCGGAGCCACCACGCTGTAAGTAACGATATAACAGCAAATAATGTAAGTGAAGCCTAACGTGTTAGGGGTGGCTAGCAGGACCGCTAGCAATAGTTAGCACTCACAACTGGCCTCAAACGCAGGCTTGGTAAAATATCTGAAGATACAGCCTGTATTGGTCGCGACTGTCCATGACTCACAGACACAGAAGCTGTAAGTTGCTTTTACTGCATAAGTCAACCCCTAACGTGATAGCCAGTTGATTGTGGCTGTAGCACAGCTGGCTAACGTAGCAAGTTACTGTTGCCAATGTTTGTGTCCTAAATGTGCAAGAGTGATATCAGGGAAATTCTACAGAAGGTGTGTGAACATAAACCTTATTTGAAGCTAACTTTTAATACTTGTTTGTAATTTGGATGCTTGGTACAAATGCTCACAGTAACAGAACTTGCTGTCTGTAAAACCTGTATTGCAAGGGTTTGTCTCTGTGGTTATGACCGCTCGGTTACCAGCTACTGCATGTTAGTTTGCGTGTGGTGCTGATTAAAAATGCTCCTGGTAAACTTATATGCAGTAATTCTGATCGGTATGCTTGTGTTCCTTCGGTAAGCATCAATGTGGCAGTTTCATCATAACGTTGCCCGATTGTAGCCACTAGTTAGTGATCGCTTCACTTACCCATGACCGGGATCAGCCGGATACTTCACAAATGTCTGAGCAAGCTCTCTGGTGCTACCGAGAAAGCAATGCGAAACGCAGAAACTCTACCGGTTTACAAATGATTTCTCTGCACTACCTTGACATAATTTCATCCCCCTTTAGAAATTGTTGTGGCTAATAAAAGCCTAAAAAAGGCGGAGATTAAATAGGTAATTCTTTCCTGTAGAAGCGATCGATTCGCTTGCTCCACATCAGCAACTTGTCCGCGCTAACAGAACGTACGGTTTGCAAAACCTGTATTATGTTCATAACATAACCGAGGTCGACTGTATTATGTTCATAACATAACCGAGCTCTCTCTAGCTGTCGCGTACAATCCATAAAGCTGCTTTCACATCGGACACGAAACGAAATTTTTCGCGCGACAGATTACATTCAAAGTCAATGCAAAGACGCGAATACGGGTATGTCAAGCCGCTTTTCGGACGGCTTAAAGCGAATTTTTTCGCGCGACAGATTACATTCAAAGTCATGACCGCTTATCAGCTACTGCATGTTAGTTCCCCTGCTCTGCTAATTAAAAACGCTCCTGGTTAACTTATATGCAGCGATTCTGATCGGTATGCTTGTGTTCCTTCGGTAAGCATCAATGTGGCAGTTTCATCATAACGTTGCCTGATTGTAGCCACTACAGTTGAAGCTAACCGGAGAGGTGCTGTATGTGTCTGCCGAGTTGGGCTGCAGTTAGACCAGGCGTAGGTTTTTGCAAAAGCTTGGGGGTGAGTTTTTGGGTGCCTGTGAAACGATCGCTTTACTTATCCATGACCGGGGTCAGCCTGATACATCCCCAATGTCTGGGCAAGCTCTCTGATGCTACCGGTGAAAGCAATAGGGAAAAGCACAGGCTATAACGTGTATTGTATCACAAACGATTTATCTGCATTACTGTCGATTGAATATTAACTCGCGACTGAATATTAAATAATTTACTGTAAAAGTGATCGATTCGCTAGCTCCACATAAGCAACGGTTCCATGAGACGGAACTTTACGGTCTGTAAAACCTGTATTCTGCTCATAACATAACCGAGCTCTAGCTTGCTCGCCAACACAATCCATAACGCGCCCATTCTGCGCGAGGAAACGCTTGTCATTCCGACGCAATAAGTAAACCATTATCACGGGCAATTTCCGAAAAGACCGTTTAGCCTGGAGCTTTCGCCCCTCCGTCATATACCAGCGTGGAAGCTGTTCGTTTCTCCACACCAACAACACACCACAGCTATGCACACAACCCAGCAGGTCCTAATACACACCGAAGCAGTCCATAAGCTGTTGGTCCACTTTTAGCTGCTCCCTACTGTCCATATTTCCCTCTAAACTCAGACCCACCGGATTTCTACGGTCTCCGGTCACGCTTAGGCATGTCGACCCGTTCTACAAATGTGTCTATATACTGCGGTGGATTCTAACTTTCCCTGCATCCTAGCTATAAAGTAAATAAAACTGCTGTACTCACCACTGTCGCTGTAGCAAACTGTAGCCGATAGCAAATTTGAGCTTGCGCTGACAGATATTCGCACTTTCGTCCTCCACTTTCGCCCGGGCGTTTGTTAGAACAAGATCATGTCATTAGATCTATATTCAAGTATTACGTTAGATTGCGGAATTTGCCCGCCGCTTCCTTATCAGACTGCAGGCGTGTCTCAGGTTTCACTCTGGGGAGCGGACACGGAAAACTGCGTCCTGCAGCCTCGTCCCCCCAACTCCGCCCTCCACAGAGCTGGCCAGTCAGAAGAAAGTGGGCACACGGGGAGTGGGGGGCCATAAGCCGGAAGAGCCACCCCAGTGAGGCGTTTTCAGGCAGAGACTACAATGTACTACAAATGCAGTTTTTTGAGGATGGCAGTATGAGCGAAATAAATACCCTTTTTTTACTTTTGCGTGATCAGGAGTACTCTGGGGAATCAAAGACCAAAATATAAACTTGGAAAAATAGCAAAATAGGTCCCTTTAAAGCCAACGCTTCAGGCGCTTTTTTTAACTGTGCACGTGTAGACTGAAATAGCCTAAACTGTGTCATCGATCTCTCTTGGTAATACATGGACTCGTGAATTGTGAAGCGAAGCAGCTGTTAAACTCAAGATTCATCATCATAAAGTGAATAATTATTTGTACATTGAGGCGGCGTGCACACAGGCATCCTCTGCGTTCAAGCGTGGCAGGGCACAAATGACCCCCTCGCTAATATGATTTCCAGAAACACTACACAGCGTGTGCCTGTGCAGCTCATGTAGAATTGTACTTAGCGGTCACGCAGGTCTTCATGTCACGTATTTGAGGCGTAATTCACCTGTCACGTGAGGCGTATCGCGCAACAACGCGTGAGCAGCGTCTGCTGGCGCCCACGTGGACCTTCGTCTGTCCATTGAAAGTGAATGGAATTTACACGCGCCCGACGTTAGAGGTTTGATGTGTCGCATAGGTGCTGTACACGCGTTTTAGTATAGTTCACTGGCATAAAATGCCCCCCATATCGGCCTTGCTCCGCCTGAAGTGCGTAACTGGCCTCGGGGCGCGTAATGCACAGAATAATGTCAAGGGGAGAATACGCGTAGCTGAAAAGCGCGTAGCTATTCACAGTGTTGAAACACAGATGCAGGTGCAAATATCAGGTCCGGTCTTCGCATTTATTTGGGGAATAGGGAGCTTAAACTGCTGTGCGCAATCACCTTGCTCAACTCTGCATGTACTCAGTACAAATGAAAGATTCCTGACAATTTTAATCTCTTTTGGGAATGCCGAGACCTTTCCAAAGTACAGGGCCTTCACCCAAATAGAGCAGGGGCACGAATGCTAGACGCCAAAATATCTCAACGCATCCGCCACCTGTCTCTGCCTCTCCCACACCCATGCCTGCAGCGAGATCAACAAACCCCAGCCGAGTCCACCCATCCGTCAGCCATGGTCACATCCCCAATCATCCCTCCCCCCTCTCCCCTCTCCCCAATCATCTCTGTCCTCTGCCCCCTCCCCAATCATCCCTCCCTCTCCCCCCTCCCCAAATCATCCCCCCCCTCCCCAATCATCCCTCCCCTCTCCCCCCCCCCCAATCATCCCTCCCCCCTCTCCCCCTCCCCCCCCAATCATCTCTGCCCTCTGCCCCCTCCCCAATCATCCCTCCCCTCTCCCCCTCCCAAATCATCCTGCCCCTCTCCCCAATCATCTCTCCCCTCTCCCCCCCCTCCCCAATCATCCCTCCCCTCTCCCCAATCATCCCCCCTCTCCCCAATCATCCCTCCCCCCCTCTCCCCCCTCCCCAATCATCCCTCCCCTCTCCCCCCTCCCCAATCATCCCTGCCCCCTCCCCAATCCCTCCCCAATCATCTCTCCATCCTCCCCTCTCCCCAATCATCCTCTCCCCTCTCCCCTCATCCCCTCATCCCTCCCCAATCCCCCTCCCCTCCCCCCCCCTCCCAATCATCCCTCCCCTCCCCTCCCCAATCATCCCTCCCCAATCCCCTCCCCCAATCATCCCTCATCCCCCTCCCTCCCCCCCAATCATCCCTCCCCTCTCCCCTCCCCAAATCCCCCCTCCCCTCTCCCCCCTCCCCAATCATCCCTCCCCTCTCCCCCTCCCAATCATCCTCCCCTCCCCAATCATCCCTCCCCTCTCCCCAATCATCTCTCCCTCCCCCCCTCCCCAATCATCCCCTCCCCTCCCCAAATCATCCTCCCCTCCCCAATCCCCAATCATCCCTCCCCTCACCCCTCCCCAATCATCCCTCCCCCCCCCCCCCCAATCATCCCCCCCCTCCCCCCCCAATCATCCCCCTCCCCCCTCCCCAATCATCTCTCCCCCCTCTCCCCAATCATCCCTCCCCTCTCCCCCTCCCCAATCATCTCCCCCTCCCCCTCCCCAATCATCCTCCCCCTCCCCCTCCCCAATCATCTCTCCCCTCCCCTCCCCCAATCATCCCTCCCCTCCCCCTCCCCAATCATCCCTCCCCTCTCCCCCCTCCCCCAATCATCCCTCCCCTCTCCCCCCCTCCCCAATCATCTCTCCCCCCTCCCCAATCATCTCTCCCCTCATCCCTCCCCAATCATCTCTCCCCTCATCCCTCCCCAATCATCCCTCCCCTCTCCCCCCTCCCCAATCATCCCCCCCTCCCCCCCCCCCAATCCCCTCCTCCCCAATCATCTCTCCCCTCATCCCTCCCCAATCATCTCTCCCCTCATCCCTCCCCCAATCATCCCCTCCCAATCCCCCCCCCCAATCATCCCTCCCCTCCCCCCCCAATCATCCCCCCCCCCCTCCCCAATCATCTCTCCCCTCACCCCTCCCCAATCATCCCTCCCCTCTCCCCCCTCCCCAATCATCCCTCCCCTCTCCCTCCTCCCCAATCATCCTCCCCTCACCCCTCCCCAATCATCCCTCCCCTCTCCCCTCCCCAATCATCTCTCCCCTCACCCCTCCCCAATCATCTCTCCCCTCCCCCTCCCCAATCATCCCTCCCTCTCCCCCCCTCCCCAATCATCCCTCCCCTCTCCCCCCCCCAATCATCCTCCCCCTCCCCCCCTCCCCAATCATCCCTCCCCTCTCCCCCCCCAATCATCCCTCCCCTCCCCCCCCCCCCAATCATCCCTCCCCTCTCCCCCTCCCCCAATCATCTCTCCCCCTCCCCAATCATCCCCTCCCTCCCCCCCCCAATCATCCCTCCCTCTCCCCCTCCCCAATCATCTCCCCCCTCTGCCCCCTCCCCAATCATCCCTCCCCTCCCCCTCCCCTCCCCAATCATCCCTCCGCTCTGCCCCCTCCCCAGTCATCCCTCCCTCTCTCCCCCTCCCCAATCATCCCTCCCCTCTCCCCCCCTCCCCAATCATCCCTCCCCTCATCCCCCTCCCCCCCCCCAATCATCCCCTCCCCCCTCCCCTCCCCTCCCCCTCCCCAATCATCCCTCCCCTCTCCCCCTCCCTCCCCAATCATCCCTCCCCCTCCCCCCCTCCCCCAATCATCCCTCCCCTCTCCCCCTCCCCAATCATCCCTCCCCTCTCCCCCTCCCCAATCATCCCTCCCCTCTGCCCCCTCCCCAATCATCCCTCCCCTCCCTGTGAAAGAGACAGAAACAGAAGAGAAAATGAAACTCCCTCAAAATCAAAAATGCAGTGACTTTCAGATCTCATGAGCCAATATGTTATTTACAATAGAACATAGCTAACATTTCAAATGTTGAAACTGAGAAATTTTACATTTTTATCCACAAAATGAGCTTATTTCAAATTTTCTGGCTGCAACAGGTCTCAAATAAGTTGGGACACAGGCAAAAAAGGGCTGAAAAAGCAATTAATATATAAGAGAATCAGCTGAAAGAACGTTTAACAAGTAATTACATTAATTGGCATCAGGTGTGTAACATGATTGGCTCTGAAAGGGATGTCTTAGAGAGGCTGAGTCTCTCAGAAGTAAAGATGGCCGGAGGCTCTCCAACCTGTGAAGGCTTGCGTAAAAAAATTGTGGAATACTTTAAAACGATGTTCCTCAACGTCAAATTGTAAAGGCTTTGAAGGTCTCATCCTCGACAGTGCATAACATCCTCAAAAGATTCAGAGAAACTGGAAAAATCTCTGTGCTTAAGGGACAAGGCCGAAGACCTTTACTGGATGCCCGTGATCTTTGGGCCCTCAGACGCCACTGCATCACTCACTGGCATGATTCTGTCATTGACATTACTAAATGGGCCCAGGAATACTTCAAGAAACCACTGTCTGTAAACAATCCGCCTTGCCATCCACAGATGCCACCTAAAACTCTATCATGCAAAAAGGAAGCCATTGATGAGCATGATGCAGAAGCGCCGCCGTGTTCTGTGGGCCAAGGCTCATTTAAAATGGACTGTTGCAAAGTGGCAAAGCGTCCTGTGGTCAGACGAGTCCTAATTTGACATTCTTGTTGGAAATCATGGGCGTTATGTCCTCCAGGCTAAAGAGGAGAAAGACCACCCCTCCTGTTATCAGCGTTCAGTTCAAAAGCCTGCATCTCTGATGGTATGGAGATGCATTAGTGCATATGGTGTGGGACACTTGCATGTTTTAAAAAGCACCATGAATGCTGAAAGGTATATAAAGGTTTTAGAGCAACATATGCTCCCCTCCAGATGACATCTATTCCAGGGAAGGCCTTGTGTATTTCAGCAGGACAATGCAAAACCACAAACTGCAGCTATTACAACAGCATGGCTTCGTAGTAGAAGTGTCTGTGTGCTGAACTGTCCTGCCTGCAGTCCTGATCTTTCACCAATTGAGAACATTTGGTGCATAATTAAAAGAAAAGTCCATCAAAGGAGACCCAAAACACTCTAGCAGCTGGAAGCCTGTATTAAACTAGAGTGGGATCAAATTCCAATGGCTAAACTCAAGAAACTTGTCTCCTCAATGCCCAGACACCTCCACTCTGTGTTAGAAAGAAGAGGGGATGCTACACCATGGTGAACCCCTGTCCCAACTTTTTTTTTGAGACCGGTAGCAGCCATCAAATTTGAAATGAGCTCATTTTGTGGATAAAATTGTAAAATTTCCCAGTTTCAACATTTGTTATGTTATCTCTGTTCTATTGTGTGAATAGAATACTGGCTGGTGTGATTTAAAAGTCATTGGGCCTCATGCAAGAAGCGATATAAGAACACATTTTCTCTTATTTTTTTGTTCGTATGCCCGATTTTTTCTTATTTTTTGTTCTTACCTATTGATTTCTGGGATGCACCAAAAGTATTCTTATTTTTGCGCTTCTCTTAGGTAAGAGAAAATTTTACGAGACAGATGAGAGCACTCTTACCCGATATAAGAGAAAACAGAAAACTGTTATCTCTGTCCACAAATTGCTTGTCCAGTGCACGGCAACACAAGTTTTAAAACCTAAACATTAAAAATGCATCATGTAATCACATTTTGATTGTTTTATGTTTTTGAGAAATTATAATGATTCTGTTATTTAATTCTTTGGCTGAAGAGTTTGGCCAGTTGATCCTAATTAGGACGAAAGCTATAAAAACCCTTGGATACTTGCGTCGCGTTCTGCTTCTGAATAGCTTAACTAGTGCAGTTGGACGCTTTGGCCATCCAGGCCTTAAGCGAAGACAGCGGGTCTTTAGAGATTGCGCAGATCTGTTTGCTGAGACAGATGAATGGCTGCTCGAACCAAATGTGAAAGCGACCGTTTTTGAACGGAGGATTACTGTTGTGTGTTTACGGCTCTCCTGTTCAAACAAATGCACTGGCGAAATCCATTCATACGAAGAAATTCAATGCTTGCTCGAAATGTGGGCGGACGAAAACATACAATCACAACGGATACTACATGCAAAATGTGGAGATTTATGAAATAATTAGTAAGTAGTTACATAAACGCTTGGTTATCACAGAATAATACATCAGTGCCATGACAAACTAAAGGAATCGGCGCCGATATTTCAAAGTGCAGGACCCTGTGCGAAAGTCTGGCAGCTCAAATTATGAGACACGCAGCATATGCATTAGCATTTCGCTATATTAATATTCTAAACCCCTTCTCAATAATAAAAACCCCCCAAAATATATTGGCACCTCCTTTTTCAAAATCGTTCCCTATTTAAAACCACCTAGGTGCATAATGCAAGCGCTGAATCGAATTTTTGAGATCTATGCGAGCAGGTATGTTACGATATTACCAGTCTGAAAGCTGACCAGCGGGGGGAGGGGAGGGTGGGGGACAATCGTACTGTGGCACTATGCGGAACAATCGAACCAAGTGTGAAAGTGCACTCGAGCAGCCACGAGCAGTCTGCTCTTTGCACCGGACACGTCACCTACCCTTATATGGTGTTTAGTGGGTGTCATATTATGCTAATTTGAAACAACCGAGACGCAGCGCTTCCAATTTATGATCAAGTGGGATTCAACATTCTGCACATCTGGGTAAGAGCAGATTTGGTCGGTAAGAGCGTTTGGTGCATACAGAGTATATTTCTCTTATTTTTTCTCTTAGCAAAAAAATAAGAGTAAATAAAAGAGAAATTTAAGAGAATGTTGCTGCATGAGGCCCATTGTGTTTTGATTTTATTCACAATTTACCCTTTGTCCCAACTATTTCGGAATTGGGGTTGTATTTAAAGACCTCAATCAGATCACCCCTAAGTCTCCTTTTCCGACGACTAAAGAGATAAAGGATCTTCAGCCTCTTCTCATGGCTTTCATCTTTTATACCTGGGATTAGCTTAGTAGCTCTTCTCTGAACTTTTTCTAGAGCCACTACATCTTTTTTAAAGTATGGTGCCCAGAACTGTACACAATACTCCATATGTGGTCTGACGAATGTGTTGTACAAGAGAAGAATGACCTCCTTGGATTTATACTAAGTACTTTCCTATATATATATATATATATATATATATATATATATATATTGAATCCACTCCAGAATACCTCGTGCAACTCCAACGGAGCTCATTTTAAAAATTAGTCTCTTATGCGGTACTGTTTCAAATGCTTTCTGAAAATCCAAGTATATGATGTCATAAGCCCTGCTCTGGTCATTAGTGTTGGTGGCCTCTTTGAAGAATTCCAGAGGGTTTGTCAAGCATGACCTTCCCTTTCAGAAACCATGTCAGCTATTCCTCAAGATATTATTATGTTCAAGAAATAATTCCAGCTCATCTTTTATGATAGATTCCAGTATTTTGCATGCAATGCAAGTTAAACTGACCGGCCTGTAATTTCCTGGCTCAGTACGGTCCCCTTTCTTACATATTGGTATTATATTGCCCTGCTTCCAATCATTTGGTCATTCTCCAGTTTCTAAAGACCGTCTGAAGATAGCTGAGAGCGGTTTAGAGATGATCTCACTACCTTATGTGATGGTGTCATATCATAATCTCAAGTCCATGCAAATTTGATTGGCTCTGATGGAAAGAAGTATGATTAGCCATTAGATTGTCAAGCTAATTGGAGACTTTAAATAGCCTGCAGGTATGACTGTGTGAGTGAACAATGTGTCTGTGGTGTGAGCACATTGCGATGGCAAGCTGTCCAGGGTGCGTAAATAATATTGTTTCCATATTTTCCAACATTGCTTCTATTCAACTCTCATGCTTTTGCAAATTCAAAAATGTTCAACTCTTTCAACCTTTCCTACTTTCACCAGGAAACTTCATTCAAAATGTTTGGTGTGTGTGCTTTTGCACAGAAAATAAGGGTTCTATGCACATGCTTGTTGTATGCTGCAATGTTTGTGGTTTGAATCCGGTCCTTCCGCAGCTTTCAGCCAGCCTGGACAGTTTCCTAAGGAACCATGCTTTTTGAGTTTGACTTGGTCTTCACTATTTCAACAGGAACCACATGAAAGCCAAAGACGTACGTAAAGAAGCGCATAAATGGCAGTTACGAATATCGATGGAAGGAAGTAAAAACCTTCGTCAATTAAGCCTAAACTCCTGGGCATAAAAATGGCCCAAGCCCAAAGAGCCAAAATATGAAGGTTTAAACCCCAAAAAACTGTGGACCCATATATGGTTTCTTCAAATGCAGCTGTTGTATTCAAATCTGCGGAACTTCAGGCCTATTTTAAATACTTGTGGGGATCCTAAAGTTTCCAATGATCCCAAATATGCCCTGGTGAATTATCAGGAAATGTGTATGAAATGATGTACAAGATCTCAATATTTTCCATTTGATATAATGCTGTGGCCATAAAAACATGGCATCCAGGGTTGGAATATTTCTCTCCGTATCCGTGAGATGTAGCTTCAGTAAAGCATTGCAACCAGCAGGCACAGAATTTGAATGCGACACTGTCCTACAATATGGGAAAAAAAGCTTTTTCTGACCTTGAACCTAAAAAAACCTAAGTGCAAAGTTAGGGCTCTAATTTCTTGGCGCAGCGCAGGGTGGCGCAGCGTGGCCAGCAGCGCAGCCCACGAGTGCATAATTTCGTTCGGCGCAGCCAGCGCAGTGGTAATTTCGTGAGGTGCAACACTGTGCGCAGCCTTCGGTAGACCCTAACGTCGCGCCGAGATGGGTGTGGCGGCGTAGTAGGGGAGGTGTCACATATTCATCAAGACGCAGTGACAGTTTACATAGAAAAAAAGTCTTCGCTGCAGTTCGCAGAAAGCTCGCCAGCTCCAACCTGGTTTACTTTCTGTGCAGTGGTAATTTGCCTGACCGGCGCACAGTGCGCTACGTCACGAAACTTCACAGGCAGGTTTCCAGAATGTCAGGCACATTTCAATGCAATAAATAATTACAGCAACCACTATTTAATGTAACTATCTGAATCAGCACATAAATTATAGTGTCTATATCGACTGTCCTGATGTCAGATCAAAGAGAGAGAAGAGAGAGAGATGTGTACATATGGGCGGCGTGAGTGGCGTATAGGCTATATGGGTATGTGCCCTTCAGCTGCTTTCACACGGACGGCGAAGCGAATATACATACGACTGATTACATTCAAAGTCAATGCAAAGAGCGCCAAATACACGCAGCGTGTATTGCGTCTTTGCATTGACTCTGAAAAAATCTGTCGTCTTGAAAAAATTCGCTTTCGCGTCCCAGTCTAAGCAACTGAATATTATTGTCACTTAGGTTTTTATCGTTTTTAGTGGGGAAAGGAATACAGCCTGATTGCTATGATCTCATACTGAGTTAAGATCACATATTGAAAATAAATGTGTAACGTATCTTGCATTGTTGTCCATGCATGTTAATCCCAAAATTTTAAGCAGCAACAGGGTGTAATAATATGAACACGCTATCCATCGTTTCTCTTCCCAATGACGCAGGCAGAAGAAATAAATGAGCAACCGTCGTATTTCATTCCAACTTCATAAGTTTGAATGATCTGACGTAGTTTCATAGTAATTCCATTCAAGTTCCCTAATGATAATAATTCGCGAATGCCCTAGCTAGCCAGCCAACTCATATTCGTAATGCTTAATATAGACGTAAGCGGTGCAGAAAACATGCCTGAAGCAGCAAAGTAAAATGCAACATTAACGCATCATGCAGATACAGGACAGAGGCTTCTATATTCCAACACATTAAAGGCGAGGAGAGGAGCTCATTTGATTGGTGAAGATTTATTTCGGCTGTGTTATACCCAAACACGCCTTCTTTGCCACTTGCGCCGGCAGGAGGGGACAGAGGCGGGACAGAGGAGTACTTGCGCCAGGCTGCACGGGCACCTAAATTGCAACATATGCCTGGACACACCCCGTTGGCGCGGCGCACCCCCCATTTGCCGCGCCTGCGCCGCGCCTGCGCCTGGTCTACGAATTTAGAGCTCTTAGAGTTCAAAGGGTTGGCCTTCACAATACAATTGGAAATTAGCAGGAATCAAACACATAGATAAAGTAACTCAGTGCGGGATAGCTATTCCCATTGATTTTTTAGGTCACCTTAGACGAAGTCTCAAAGTGACCTATTCTAATCGCCTTTTGTCCGTCGTCGTCTGTTGTGCGTCGTCCGTCTTCCGTCGTGCGTCCGTAAACAATTTGCATTTTTGACTTCTTCTCAGAAACCGCTGATCCAATTTCAATAAAATTCCGCAGGAACCTTCCTTTGTCAAATATACACCAAAATTGTGAATTATTTGGTGCGCACCCCCAGGGGCTCTGAGGGGCGGGGCTAAAACTGGTCAATACATTTTCCACTTCTTCTCAGAAACCGCTTATCCAATTTCAATAAAATTTTGCAAGATCCCTCCTTGGTCAAATATGCACCAAAACTGTGAATTATATGGAGCCCACCCCCAGGGGCTCTGAGGGGCGGGGCTAAAAGTGGTCAATACATTTTTGACTTCTTCTCAGAAATCGCTGATCCGATTTCAATTAAATTTTGCAGGAACCTTACTTGGTCAATTATGCACCAAAACTATGAACTATTTGGTGCCCTCCCCCAGGGGCTTTGAGGGGCGGGGCTAAACGTGGTCAATACATTTTCAACTTCTTCTCGGAAACCACTGATCCGATTTCAATAAAATTTTGCAGGATTCTTCCTTGGTCAAAAATGCACCAAAATTGTGAATTATATGGTGTCCACCCCTAGGGGCTCTGAGGGGCGGGGCTAAAACTGGTCAATACATTTTCGACTTCTTCTCAGAAAGCGCTGATCCAATTTCAATTAAATTTTGCAGGATCCCTCCTTGGTCAAATATGCACCAAAATTGCGAATTATATGGTGCCCATCCCCAGGGGCTCTGAGGGGCAGGGCTAAAAGTGGTCTATACATTTTCGACTTCTTCTCAGAAACTGCTGATCCGATTTCAGTTAAAGTTTGCAGGAGCCTTCCTTGGTCAAATATGCACCAAAATTGCGAATTATATGGTGCCCACCCCCAGGGGCTCTGAGGGGCGGGGCTAAAAGTGGTCAATACATTTTCTACATCTTCTCAGAAAGCGCTGATCCGATTTCAATGAAATTTTTGCAGGAACCTTCCAGGGTCAAATATGCACCAAAATTGTGAATAAATGCTGCCCACCCCCAGGGGCTCTGAGGGGCGGGGCTAAAACTGGTCAATACATTTTCCACTTCTTCTCAGAAACCGCTGATCCGATTTAAATACAATTTTGCAGGAACCTTCCTTGGTCAAATATGCACCAAAATTGTGAGTTATATGATACCCACCCCCAGGTGCTCTTAGGGGCGGGGCTAAAAGTGGTCAAATTGGCTGAAATTTTAAAAATCCTCTTCTCCAGACCCAGATATGCTGGAAAACAATACTCTTCATAGATGGAAGGCTCTTGAGGTGCTTTATCAAAATTGTGAGCTTCATGACCCTTGAGCTCCATGTTTGCCCCTGGGGAGGGGGTGAAATTTATTATAGTTTATATAGGAAAATGATACTTTTGGGTATACTTGGTTCATTGACATCAATAACATCTGTTTTCATACAACTCAGGTGACCGTTAAGGCCCACGGGCCTCTTGTTGGGTAAACTCGTGGACAGCTTTTTATAGAAAGAAAAATCAGTGTTGTTTCACTTGCAGTTGATGGCTTCAAACAGTTGATGAGTGCTTGAAAACAAATTTTCCGGGTAGCTTGTCTTTTTTTGTGAGACCTTATATCCTCTATAGAGTTCAAATCTATTTTGCTATTACAGGCTTTATCCATTTTATTGGCCCAGGAGTTTACTTATTTTCAAAGTTAAGGCATGATGCAGTGGAAGCAGCAGACATTATTTGCTTAAAAGAAAAAAAAAAAAAAAAAAAAAATCACACTTTAACTTCAGAGAAAATACAAAATGGTGCAGTACAAAACAAAATAGTGGTGTTAGCTGCCAGAGGTAACGGGATGCTTGTTTGAGGTCATTGTTTTTTGTTTGGTTTTTCAATCCACATGACTGAAGATGAGAAATATTCCCTTTTGATTTTTCATGTTAGAAGGACTGAGGCAACAAAAACTGTTCAAGGGGAGCCATAAATAAAAAGATATGTCTCTGAACTGTGCCATTTTGTGTTCTGATACATGTTGTGTTTTTCACAGGAACTACGACCCCATGTCGAATGTCAGCTATCTGCCAAAATCATGTTCCTGCCCAACAAACTCTTTAAATTTAATTGACTTTGTGGATAAAGATAAGTTCATTGAGATTCTGCAGCGGAGAGCAGACGAGTATGAAAAGTATCTCATACGGTGAGTAACAGCTCACACATTTGAGTTCTGTAGGCAGAGGAGCACCTGCCAAGACATTAGGCCACCTCCATTGGAGTTCTGCCACTGTAGTAATGTAATGCTGGAATTTTACACAACCTGCATGCAAAACACCGCAAGTAAACACCATTTGCATGGAAAATTGCAACATTCACAAATCAGGTTTATCCAGGCTCTGATGTAGGCTGGCTAAAGTTGAATACATGCTGCAATGTCATCCGTAGCTAAATTTCTCTGTCCTCAGAGTCATTGTGATGGCCCTCCTGCCCCAGCAGGGCCTGCTGTGTGTGTAGGTGTGTTCTTTCCCTTTGTCTTGTTTGTGTTAAATTGCAGGTCTGGTGGGCAGAGTCCATTTAGTGCAACTGGGAGCACCTGGCCAGTCTCCCAGGTGTACTTAAACCCTGGCCATTCAGTCCAAGTCGTCACTCTCCATTTTTCCAGCAACCACGTTATTCTTTGGTTGGCTTTGGCCATGTTATTTTTAGGTTTTTGCCTTCAGCACTTCATCTACACCACTCAATCACTCATCCAACAGCTGACATACTGATTTACTGACTATCAAACCCCATATTATTAGTGTGTTTTTGGTTTTTGTATTGTTTTTAGTAATAAATGTGTATATTTTCAGTTTGATAACCGTGTCTCTCCCGTTTTTTGTCATGGCTTTACGAGGCAGGTCGTGACAGTCATACATACCGATAGATGAGGTACTGAAAGCGTTGCCTCAAACAGGAGGCAGTATCAGACATTTCACAGCCAGGTAGTTGTGATCACAGACTACACACATCTAAAGAACAACCAGTGATTCTGAACAAGGTGAAGTCAGAACTCAGTCGCAGACAGAGGCTTAGTTCAAGGGTTTTACTAAAGGTCTTAGTTTAACAGTTTGGTTAAGTAACACACATACGCGGTGGTTCAGTGCTAGTTGAGTCAGAGCCTGAGTTAGCACCGGTTCTTTGCTTTTCCACAGCCTAAGCACCAGCTCCTGGCTCTCAAAACTGGTTTCAGAGCAGCACCAACTCCTTGCTGGTCTAGAGCGAGCACCAATTATGTCAGGGGCTGGGCGGCGTTATTATGACCAACAAGACCAGCGCAAATGCTGTTCAGTTTAACTTTCGGCTCTATGCCCATGTCCCGAAGCCACTTAAAAGTTGCAGTTTACAATATGGTTAGGTCGATTTCAATAAAATTTTGCAGGATTCTTCCTTGGTCAAAAATGCACCAAAATTGTGAATTATATGGTGTCCATCTCTGAGGGAGGGGCTAAAACTGGGACTTCTTCTCAGAAACTGGCAGGGGCTAAAATGGTGCCCATCCTCAGGGGCTCTGAGGGGCAATAAATTGGTCTATAGACTTCTTCTCAGAAACTGCTGATCCAATTTCAATTAATTTTTGCAGGATCCCTCCTTGGTCAAATATGCACCAAAATTCCACCCCAGGGCGAATTATGGTGCCCAACCCCAGGGGCTCTGAGGGGCAGGGCTAAAAGTGGTCTATACCGACATCTTCTCAGAAACCGCTGATCCGATTTCAATGAAATTTTTGCAGGAACCTTCCAGGGTCAAATATGCACCAAAATTGTGAATAAATGCTGCCCCACCCAGGGGGCTCTGAGGGCGGGGGCTAAAACTGGTCAATACATTTTCCACTTCTTCTCAGAAACCGCTGATCCGATTTAAATACAATTTTGCAGGAACCTTCCTTGGTCAAATATGCACCAAAATTGTGAGTTATATGGTACCCACCCCCAGGTGCTCTTAGGGCGGGGGCTAAAAGTGGTCAAATTGGCTGAAATTTTAAAAAATCCTCTTCTCCAGACCCAGATATGCTGGAAAACAATACTCTTCATAGATGGAAGGCTCTTGAGGTGCTTTTATCAAAATTGTGAGCTTCATGACCCTTGAGCTCCATGTTTGCCCCTGGGGGGGGGGGTGAAATTTATTATAGTTTATATAGGAAAATGATACTTTTGGGTATACTTGGTTCATTGACATCAATAACATCTGTTTTCATACAACTCAGGTGACCGTTAAGGCCCACGGGCCTCTTGTTGGGTAAACTCGTGGACAGCTTTTTTATAGAAAGAAAAAAATCAGTGTTGTTTCACTTGCAGTTGATGGCTTCAAACAGTTGATGAGTGCTTGAAAACAAATTTTTCGGGTAGCTTGTCTTTTTTGTGAGACCTTATATCCTCTATAGAGTTCAAATCTATTTTGCTATTACAGGCTTTATCCATTTTATTGGCCCAGGAGTTTACTTATTTTCAAAGTTAAGGCATGATGCAGTGGAAGCAGCAGACATTATTTGCTTAAAAAGAAAAAAAAACAAAAAAAAATCACACTTTAACTTCAGAGAAAATACAAAATGGTGCAGTACAAAACAAAATAGTGGTGTTAGCTGCCAGAGGTAACGAGATGCTTGTTTGAGGTCATTGTTTTTTGTTTGGTTTTTCAATCCACATGACTGAAGATGAGTAATTTTCCCTTTTGATTTTTCATGTTAGAAGGACTGAGGCAACAAAAACTTTCAAGGGGAGCCATATTTAAAAAAGATATGTCTCTGAACTGTGCCATTTTTGTGTTCTGATACATGTTGTGTTTTTCACAGGAACTACGACCCCATGCCGAATGTCAGCTATCTGCCAAAATCATGTTCCTGCCCAACAAACTCTTTAAATTTAATTGACTTTGTGGATAAAGATAAGTTCATTGAGATTCTGCAGCGGAGAGCAGACGAGTATGAAAAAGTATCTCATACGGTGAGTAACAGCTCACACATTTGAGTTCTGTAGGCAGAGGAGCACCTGCCAAGACATTAGGCCACCTCCATTGGAGTTCTGCCACTGTAGTAATGTAATGCTGGAATTTTACACAACCTGCATGCAAAACACCGCAAGTAAACACCATTTGCATGGAAAATTGCAACATTCACAAATCAGGTTTATCCAGGCTCTGATGTAGGCTGGCTAAAGTTGAATACATGCTGCAATGTCATCCGTAGCTAAATTTCTCTGTCCTCAGAGTCATTGTGATGGCCCTCCTGCCCCAGCAGGGCCTGCTGTGTGTGTAGGTGTGTTCTTTCCCTTTGTCTTGTTTGTGTTAAATTGCAGGTCCTGGCGGGGCGGAGTCCATTTAGTGCAACTGGGAGCACCTGGCCAGTCTCCCAGGTGTACTTAAACCCTGGCCATTCCAGTCCAAGTCGTCACTCTCCATTTTTCCAGCAGCACGTTATTCTTTGGTTGGCTTTGGCCATGTTATTTTTAGGTTTACACGCTTCAGCACTTCATCTACACCACTCAATCACTCATCCAACAGCTGACATACTGATTTACTGACTATCAAACCCCATATTATTAGTGTGTTTTTGGGTTTTTGTATTGTTTTAGTAATAAATGTGTATATTTTCCAGTTTGATAACCGTGTCTCTCCCGTTTTTGTCATGGCTTACGAGCCGGGTCGTGACAGTCATACATACCGATAGATGAGGTACTGAAACGTTGCCTCAAACAGGAGGCAGTATCAGACATTTCACAGCCAGGTAGTTGTGATCACAGACTACACACATCTAAAGAACAACCAGTGATTCTGAACAAAGGTGAAGTCAGAACTCAGTCGCAGACAGAGGCTTAGTTCAAGGGTTTTACTAAAGGTCTTAGTTTAACAGTTTGGTTAAGTAACACACATACCGCGGTGGTTCCAGTGCTAGTTCGGAGTCAGAGCCTGAGTTAGCACCGGTTCTTTGCTTTTCCACAGCCTAAGCACCAGCTCCTGGCTCTCAAAACTGGTTTCAGAGCAGCACCAACTCCTTGCTGGTCTAGAGCCGAGCACCAATTATGTCAGGGGCTGGGGCAGCGTTATTATGACCAACAAGACCAGCGCAAATGCTGTTCAGTTTAACTTTCCGGCTCTATGCCCATGTCCCCGAAGCCACTTAAAAGTTGCAGTTTACAATATGGTTAGGTCGCTTACCGAGACCGTAACAAGAGGGACAACTACGGTTAGCCGAAGCCATCATAGAGGGATTGTTACCAAAATGCAACTAACGATGTCGTTGCGGCATCGTTCTCGTATACTTGACGCCAATATAAAATTAAATTGTGGCAGTGGCATAGACAGAATTTAAAACTGGGTGGGCACTAAACATCTCTTTAAAACAATTATTAGTTCTGACTCAACTGCAATCATTTTTTCTAATTAACTACACATTCAATCCGAAAACACTCCGCACTATCAGGTGTTGCTTATTCACTTCGTTAAGGCAAAATGACAATTCATTTGGATGCACAATTTTGTGCATTTCAAATCAGTGGCATAGCCAGAACTATAAATTGAGTGGCCCTACAACATCGCTTTACTACAATTATTAGTCCTAACTTGTTCTCAGTCATTTTCCTTTGTTAAAACAATTTCAATCTATAAAAATACCTGGGCAATTCCGGGGTTCAAGCCAAGAAAGACCGGTCAAACCGTTCTTGAGATATCATTTTGACAAGGTATTTGTAAGTGGTCAAATGGTCGTAATGACCTTGAGAATAATGCCAAGGTCACGTAAATCGAGTGGGCTGTGAGCACTCCCCTAATACACCTTGACACCAAAGATGAATGGAATCGGTCAAACCGTTCTTGAGATATCGCGTTCACAACAAATGGGACTGGACAGACGGACGGCCAGACGGATGGAGCTGAATACTATGTCCCCCGCCCTTAATACACCTTGACACCAAAGATGAATGGAATCGGTCAAACCGTTCTTGAGATATCATGTTGACAATGTATTTGTAAGTGGTCAAATGGTCGTAATGACCTTGAGAATAATGGCAAGGTCACGCAAATCGAGTGGGCTGTGAGCACCCCTCTAATACACCTTGACACTAAAGATTAATGGAATCGGTCAAACCGTTCTTGAGATATCTTGTTGACAAGGTATTTGTAAGTGGGCAAATAGTCGTAATGACCATGAGAATAATGCCAAGGTCACAGAAAGCGACTGGGGTTGTCATATCACACCATTACACCTTGACACCAAAGATGAATGGAATCGGTTAAACCGTTCTTGAGATATCGTGTTCACAACAAACGGGACGGGACGGACGGACGGACGGCCAGACAGATGGAGCTGAATATGATGTCCCCCGCTCCGCTCGCTACCGCGGCGGCGGGGGACAAAAACCACTTCAAGAGTATGTTGCAGGTATTTATGTGGACCAATTTTGCCAGTGTAATGATTGGACCAATAACTTATGATGTATAGACTGATTTGTGTTATGTTAGGCTATTTTGTGCATTTGTGGCGCCCCCCTACTGGTCGATTTGAGTGAAACTTTCAGGCTATGTTTCAAGTTCTTATGTGGACATATCCTGTGAGTTTTGTAATGATTGGGAAAACTATTTATGATTTATAGTCTGATTTGTGTTATGCCGCGCTGCTTTGTTTTGCATTTATAGCGCCCCCTATCAGTCAATTTGAATGAACTTTTCAGGGTTTGTTTCAGGGACTTACATGACTATATCCTGTGAGTTTTATGGCTATAGGACAAACAATTGCTGATTTATAGTCTGATTTGTGTTATACCACGTTGCTTTGTTTCGCATTTATAGCGCCACCTATCAGTCAATTTGAATGAAATTTTCAAGGTATGTTTCAGGTACTTATATGAATATATTTTGTGAGTTTAATGGCTATAGGAAAAACAATTGCTGATTTATAGTCTGATTTGTGTCATACCATGCCCATTTTTTGCATTTATAGTGCCCCTTATATGCCGATTTGCATAAAACTGTAGAACTATATTCCAGGTACTTATGTGGACATATCCTGCAAGTTCTGTGATGATTGGCCCAATGGTTGTTGACTTTTGTCCATTTATGTGCTAAGCCACGCCCCTGCTGAAGTTCATTGGTCAATATCTTGGAAACAAAATAAGATTTCAACAAGCCTTATGCAATCTTTACTAAGCTTGGTCCAGTGATGATCCACAGCGAATTTCGAAGGAATCAGACCAACGACCTAGGAGGAAATCTCAAAAATGTGTTTTTCAAAAAATTCAAAATTGCGGAAAATCCAATACAGCGGACCTTAGCGGTCATTGAGAAACTTATAGAGTTTAGACCAAGAAATATCAGTACCAAGTTTCGTGTAAATCAAACCTACAGCGTAGGAGTAATGACCTTTAAAGTGAAAAACTGTTTTTCTTGAATTATAGCGCCCCCATTAGGCCGATTGAGTTAAAAATGCCTTAGGCAGCATTTACACACAACTTCCAACCAATGTGCAAAATTTTAGGTCTCTACCACTCACCATCTCGCGGGAATTTGTGAAAACATTTCGGAAGAAGAAAAGAAATAATAATAACTAGACTGCATTTCCGCAGAGAAAATGCAAAGTGTGCTTGCTCAAATGTTGTCAGCAACAGTGAATGGATCAGATTTGAGAAAAGCTTTGACCGTGTTTATTGTTTTATATGTTTTTTTATATGTCGTATATGTTTTTAGCTCACCTGTGTGTGTGTGTGTGTGTGTGTGTGTGTGTGTGTGGATGCGTGCCTCTCTCTCTCTCTGCATCTGTCACACACGGTCATGGTTTAGACATGGAAGTGTCTTTAACATCATTTAGAAGGGAGATTTCTCCTTTCTACCCTTTTATATGCTTTTAAACTTAATTCAAAACTCAGCTGTAATTGCCACACTCTGCTTCTCTCTCTCTCTTTTTCTCCGAATCACTACCCCTAACCACACACAATGTCATGGTTTAAAAGGAGTCCTTCATTTAGTCATTTCAATGGCACAGAATTTTTGTGTGTGTGAGTGTGTGTGTCTGCCTTGTGTGTGTGCGTGTATTTTGTCTGGCAGGGCTTTTGTAAGTTTGTTTGTGTCTGAGTCTCTTATCAGCAGCACCAGCATTGTCTACCAGTGCAGAGTTTTCTATAGAATCCTAATCTAGAATGTTTGTAGTAGCTTAATAACCAAACTTCCTAATGACAGTTACACTCCGTTATAACTGTCACAGTCTCTGTCTCCCTCTCTGTCTCTCTCTCTATCTCTCTTTCTCTCTCACACACACACACAAACACACACACAGGTATCATCTGACATTGTTTAAAGGACAAATTTCAGAACGCGAATTTGTCTATACCAGCCTGTTTAATCGCTGACGCTGTATTTTTACCAGTGAGAAACACAGACAGATGTGTGAGTGCGTGTGTGTGTGTGTGTGTGTGTGTGTGTGTGTGTGTGTGTGTGTGTGTGCGCGTGAGTCTGACACAGCAGCTCCTCTATGTGTGTGCCTGTCTCTATGGAGACAGCAGCACCCCTGTCTGCTTGCTGCCTCACAAGCGCTGTGAGACAGAAAAGAATTCAAAGAATTCTTCATTCACACTGTCCAAACTACTGCCGTTCTCTGGCAGAGCGTAGGTCCGATGGTGAAAACAAAAACACCGTGAGCGAGAGGAGACTCTGCTGAGCGTCCCCATGTATTTTTTTTGCTTGTCTTGTAAAGTATGTGGTCAGGGTGGCGATTTCAAAAAGGTGTTTGTCAACTGTCTGCTCCTGTTATAATGGCGGCCTATGGGGGAGTCGGTCAGTGACACTGTCCGAACTACTGCCATTTTCTGGCAGACCGTAGGTCCTATGGTAAAAACGAAGACGTTGTGAGCGAGGGGAGTCGAGCCTGAGCGTCCCCATGTTTTTTTTTTTCTTGTAGTGTGAAGTATGTGGTCAGGACAGCGATTTGTTTTTCAGCTCTGTTCCCAAAAAACTTTTCTGCTCCTGTTATAATGGCTGTCTATCAGTTGGTCTGCCTCCTGTCACTTGAGGGTGCCTAGAGTCTCAACCCTTGTCTGTTTTCTTCCAAAATAACCCACGAATTTTCCTAAGTTTTGATCTATAATTTGTGTTTGTGGGGGGAGCGATTTAAAAATTTTTTTTTCTGTCATTTTTTTTGTCTCTCCATGCTCTAATTTCTAGAGTCTTGAGGAAACTGATACAAAGATTCCACTACTGACTTTCATGAAAAAAGAAGGATGAAAAACAGGGATTGCGAAAAGAATGAAAAGGGATAATGGAACGTGTATACAAGCCATCATGACGGATCAGCCCAGACGTCTCAGTTGTTTTTCTAAAAGCCTCTGTTAGGGAGCCACAGAAACCCGGGAAGAATAAGAGGAACTAGACTGCACTTCGCAGAGAGAAAATGCTGTTTGCTCAAATGTTGCCAGCAACAGTGAATGGATGTCTCTCTCTCTCTCTCTCTCTCTCTCTCTCACACACACACACACAATGGCAGTCTGGCAGAGTGTCTAGTCTGTCTGTCTGGGCTCTCTCACACACACACAAACACACACACAGGTATCACCTGGTCTGTCTGGAAATTTGTCTATACTGCCTGTTTAATAGCTGGCGCCTGTATTTTTTCACTTGAGTGTGTGTGTGGCTCTCTCTCTCTGCATCTGTCACACATGATCATGATTTAGACATAGAAGTGTCTTTTAATATCATTTAGAAGGGAGATTTCTCCTTTCTACCCTTTTTATATGCTTTTCCTTCATTCAAAAACTCCAGCTCACAGTCTCTTCTTCTCTCTTTCTTTTTTCCGAAACCCTGAAACACACACACTGTCATGGTTTAAAGGAGTCCTTCTTTAGTCATTTTATGGCACAGAATTTTTTGTGTGTGTCTTCTGCCTTGTGTGTGGCTGTGTATTTTGTCTGGCAGGGCTTTTTGTAAGTTGGTTTGTGTCTGAGTCTCTTATCAGCAGCACCTGCATTGTCTACCAGTGCAGGGTGTTCTATAGAATCCTAATCTAGAATGTTTGTAGCAGCTTAAAAACCAAACATTCTAATGACAGTTACACTCAGTTTTGTCAGTCTTTCTCTCTCTCTCTCTCTCTCTTCACACACACACACAAACACACACAGGTTGACCTTGTTTAAGGACAAATTTCAGAGCACTTCGCGCTCTGAAATCTATACTGGCCAGTTTAATTGCTGACACAGTATTTTTACCAGTGAGAAACACAGACAGATGTGTGTGTGTGTGTGTGTGTGTGTGTGTGTGTGCGCAGGCGCGTGAGTCTGACACAGCAGCTCCTATGCGTGTGTGCCTGTCTCTATGGAGACAGCAGCACCCCTGTCTGCTTGCTGCCTCACAAGCGCTGTGAGACAGAGAAGAATTCAAAGAATTCTTCATTCACACTGTCCGAACTACTGCCATTTTCTGGCAGACCGTAGGTCCTATGGTGAAAACAAAAACACTGTGAGCGAGAGGAGACCCTGCTGATTGTCCCCATGTATTTTTTTTCTTGTAGGGTCAAGTATGTGGTCAGGGTGGCGATTTCAAAAAGGTGTCTCAACTGTCAGCTCCTGTTATAATGGCTGCCTATGGGGGAGTTGGTCAGTGACACTGTCCGAAGTACTGCCATTTTCTGGCAGAGCGTAGGTCCTATGGTAAAAACAAAAATACGGTGAGTGAGAGGAGACTGCAAAGTGTGCTTGCTCAAATGTTGTCAGCAACAGTGAATGGATGTCTGTCTGTCTGTCTCTCTCTCTCACACACACACACACACACACACACGTACACACTAGCGTGGCAGTCTGGCAGAGTGTAGGTAGTTAGTCTGTCTGTGTCTCTCTCTCTTTCTCCCTCTCTCTCACACACACACAAACACACACACAGGTATCACCTGACATTGTCTGAAATTTGTCTATACCGGCCTGTTTAATCACTGGCGCTGTATTTTTACCAGTAAGAAACACAGACAGATGTGTGTGTGTGTGTGTGTGTGTGTGTGTGTGTGCTCTCTCTCTCTGCATCTGTCACACATGATCATGGTTTAGACATGGAAGTGTCTTGAACATCATTCAGAAGGGAGATTTCTCCTTTCTACCCTTTTATATGCTTTTTCAACTTAATTCAAAACTCTGCTTTAACTGCCACAGTCTCTTCTTCTCTCTCTCTTTCTCTCCGAATCACTACCCTAAAACACACACACTGTCATGGTTTAAAAGGAGTCCTTCCTTTAGTCATTTTATGGCACAGAATTTTTGTGTGTGTGGAGTGTGTGTGTCTGCCTTGTGTGTGTGTGTGTATTTTTGTCTGGCAGGGCTTTTTGTAAGTTTGTTTGTGTCTGAGTCTCTTGTCAGCAGCACCTGCATTGTCTACCAGTGCAGAGTGTTCTATAGAATCCTAATCTAGAATGTTTGTAGCAGCTTAAAAACCAAACATTCTAATGACAGTTACACTCAGTTATAACTGTCAGTCTCTCTCTCTCTCTCTCTCTCTCTCTCTCTCTCTCTCTCTCTCTTTCTCTCTCTCTGTTCTCTCTCACAAACACACACAACACAGGTATCATCTGACCTTGTTTAAAGGACAAATTTCAGAGCGCTTTGCGCTCTGAAATTTGTCTATACCGGCCAGTTTAATCGCTGACACAGTATTTTTACCAGTGAGAAACACAGACAGATGTGTGTGTGTGTGTGTGTGTGTGTGTGTGTGTGTGTGTGTGTGGCGATTTCCAAAAAGTCGTCTCCACTGTCAGCAGCAGCTCCTATGCGTGTGTGCCTGTCTCTATGGAGACAGCAGCCCCTGTCTGCTTGCTGCCTCTCAAGCGCTGTGAGACACAGAAGAATTCAAAGAGTTCTTCATTCACACTGTCCGAACTACTGCCATTTTCTGGCAGACCGTAGGTCCTATGGTGAAAACAAAAACACGTGAGCAGAGAGGAGAATCTGCTGAGCGTCCCCATGTATTTTTTTTTTTCTTTGTGGTGTCAAGTATGTGGTCAGGGTGGCGATTTCAAAAAGGTGTATCTCAACTGTCTGCTCCTGTTATAATGGCTGCCTATGGGGGAGTTGCTCAGTGACACTGTCCTAACTACTGCCATTTTCTGGCAGACCGTAGGTCCTATGGTAAAAACAAAAATACGGTGAGTGAGAGGAGACTCTGCTGATCGTCCCCATGTATTTTTTTTTCCTTGTAGTGTAAAGTATGTGGTCAGGGGTGGCGATTGAAAAAAGCGGAGTTTGTCTGCTCTCTTCTCAAACTTTTCTGCTCCTGTTATAATGGCTGTCTATGGGGCAGTTGGTCTGCGCTCCTGTCGCTTGAGGCGCCTAGAGTCTCAAGCCTTTATCTGTTTTCTTCCACAGTGACATTTTTTTCAGGCCTGCACAAATTTTCCTACGTTTTGATGTATAAATTGTGTGTCGTTGGAAATTGTGGCGGGGAGCGATTTCAAACATTTTTTTCCCAGTATTTTTCTCTGCTGCTCCCACTCTAACGTCTAGAGTGGAGGAGTGCATTATGACATCATCACTCCAAAAGTTCTACCCATTCATTTCAATGGCACCCAATTTCGACATGAAAACGTCGAAACCGAATCAAAAACGACAACGGATATCGAAACCATTTGAACAAGCCATCATGTTCAGATCGGCCTGGACGTCTCAGAGTTGGAACGGTGTCTCTATTTTGAAAGCCCTAGGAGGAGTAGGGGGCCACAGAAACGAGTGAAAAGGGAATAAGAGGAACTAGACTGCATTTCGCAGAGAAAATGCAAAAGTGTGCTTGCTCAAATGTTGCCAGCAACAGTGAATGGATGTGTGTCTCTCTCTCTCTCACACACACACACACACACATACACACGCACACACTAGAGTGGCAGTCTGGCAGAGTGTAGGTAGTTAGTCTGTCTGTGTCTCTCTCTCCTATCTCTCTCACAAACACACACACAGGTATCACCTGACATTGTTTAAAGGACAAATTTAGCGCTTTGTCTGAAATTTGTCTATAATGGCCTGTTTAATAGCACACGCTGTATTTTTTACCAGTAAGAAACACAGACAGATGTGTATGTGTGTGTGTGTGTGTGAATGCATGTGTGCATGGGTGTGTGTGTATGTGTGTCTCTGGAAGTGGAGTCTGACACAGTGTGTGTGGTTAGGGGTAGTGATTCGGAAAAAAGAGAGAGAGAGAGAGAAGCAGAGAGTGTGGCAGTTAAAGCTAAGTTTTGAATTAAGTTTAAGAACATGTAAAAGGGTAGAAAGGAGAAAGTTGTCTATACCAGCCTGTTTAATAGCTGGCGCTGTATTTTTACCAGTAAGAAACACGGACAGGTGTGTGTGTGTGTGTAGGTGTGCGTGCGTGCGTATGCATCTCTCTCTCTGCATCTGTCAGACACGGTCATGGTTTTGACATGGAAGTGTCTTTAACATCATTTAGAAGGGAGATTTCTCCAATCTACCCTTTTACATGTTTTTAAACTTAATTCAAAACTCAGCTTTAACTGCCACACTCTCTGCTTCTCTCTCTCTCTTTCTCTCCGAATCACGACCCCGAAACACACACACTGTCATGGTTTAAAAGAAGTCCTTCCTTTAGTCATTTTATGGCACAGAATTTTTGTGTGTGCGCGAGTGTGTGTCTGCCCAGTGTGTGTGCGTGTATTTTGTCTGGCAGGGCTTTTGTAAGTTTGTTTGTGCCTGAGTCTCTTATCAGCAGCACCTGCATTGTCTACCAGTGCAAAGTGTTCTATAGAATCCTAATCTAGAATGTTTGTAGCAGCTTAAAAACCAAACATTCTAATGACAGTTACACTCAGTTATAACTGTCAGTCTCTGCTTCTCTCTCTCTCTCTCTCTCTCTCTCACACACACACAAACACACACAGGTATAATCTGACATTGTTTAAAGGACAAATTTCAGAGCACTTCGCGCTCTGAAATTTGTCTATACTGGCCAGTTTAATAGCTGGCGCTGTATTTTTACCAGTAAGAAACACAGACAGATGTGTATGTGTGTGTGTGTGTGTGAATGCATGTGTGCATGGGTGTGTGTGTATGTGTGTGTGCGTGCGCGCGTGAGTCTGACACAGTGTGTGTGGTTAGGGGTAGTGATTCGGAGAAAAAGAGAGAGAGAGAGAGAGAGAAGCAGAGAGTGTGGCAGTTAAAGCTAAGTTTTGAATTAAGTTTAAGAACATGTAAAAGGGTAGAAAGGAGAAAGTTGTCTATACCAGCCTGTTTAATAGCTGGCGCTGTATTTTTACCAGTAAGAAACACGGACAGGTGTGTGTGTGTGTGTGTAGGTGTGCGTGCGTGCGTATGCATCTATCTCTCTGCATCTGTCAGACACGGTCATGGTTTTGACATGGAAGTGTCTTTAACATCATTTAGAAGGAGATTTCTCCTTTCTACCCTTTTACATGTTTTTAAACTTAATTCAAAACTCAGCTTTAACTGCCACACTCTGCTTCTCTCTCTCTTTTTCTCTCGAATCATCGAAACCCCTAAACACACACACTGTCATGGTTTAAAAGAAGTCCTTCCTTTAGTCATTTCAATGGCACAGAATTTTTGTGTGTGTGGAGTGTGTGTCTGCCCAGTGTGTGTGCGTGTGTATTTTGTCTGGCAGGGCTTTTTGTAAGTTTGTTTGTGCCTGAGTCTCTTATCAGCAGCACCTGCATTGTCTACCAGTGCAGAGTGTTCTATAGAATCCTAATCTAGAATGTTTGTAGCAGCTTAAAAACCAAACATTCTAATGACAGTTACACTCAGTTATAACTGTCAGTCTCTGCTTCTCTCTCTCTCTCTCTCTCTCTCTCTCTCACACACACACAAACACACACAGGTATAATCTGACATTGTTTAAAGGACAAATTTCAGAGCACTTGGCTCTCTGAAATTTGTCTATACTGGCCAGTTTAATCGCTGACACAGTATTTTTTACCAGTGAGAAACACAGACAGATGTGTGTGTGTGTGTGCGCGCGTGAGTCTGACACAGAAGCTTCTCTATGTGTGTGCCTGTCTCTATGGAGACAGCAGCACCCCTGCCTGCTTGCTGCCTCTTTGTGAGACACAGAAGAATTCAAAGAGTTCTTCATTCACACTGTCCGAACTACTGCCATTTTCTGGCAGACCGTGGGTCCTATGGTGAAAACAAAAACACCGTGAGCGAGAGGAGAATCTGCTGAGCGTCCCCATGTATTTTTTTTTCTTGTGGTGTCAAGTATGTGGTCAGGGTGGCGATTTCAAAAAGGTGTATCTCAACTGTCGGCTCCTGTTATAATGGCTGCCTATGGGGGAGTTGGTCAGTGACACTGTCCGAACTACTGCCATTTTCTGGCAGACCGTAGGTCCTATGGTAAAAACAAAAATACATTGAGTGAAAGGAGACTCTGCTGATCGTCCCCATGTATTTTTTTTCTTGTAGTGTAAAGTATGTGGTCAGGGTGGCGATTTAAAAAAGAGGAGTTTGTCTGCTCTCTTCTCAAACTTTTCTGCTCCTGTTATAATGGCTGTCTATGGGGCAGTTGGTCTGCACTCCTGTCGCTTGAGGGCGCCTAGAGTCTCAAGCCTTTATCTGTTTTCTTCCACAGTGACATTTTTCAGGCCTGCACAAATTTTCCTACGTTTTGATGTATAATTTGTGCGTGTATGTTGGAAATTGTGGCTGGGGGAGCGATTTCAAAAATTTTTTTCCAAGTCTTTTCTCTGCTGCTCCCACTCTAACGTCTAGAGTGGAGGAGTGCATTATGACATCATCACTCCAAAGTTCTACCCATTCATTTCAATGGCACCAAATTTCGCCGGAAAAACGCGAATACCGAACGAACGACAACGGATATCGTGACCATTTGAACAAGCCATCATGTTCAGATCGGCCTGTACGTCTCAGAGTTGGAACGGTGTCTCTATCTCGAAAGCCCTAGGAGGAGTAGGGGGCCACAGAAAAAGTGAAAAGGAATAAGAGGAACTAGACCGCATTTCCGCTGAGAAAATGCAAAGTGTGCTTGCTCAAATGTTGCCAGCAACAGTGAATAGATGTCTGTCTGTCTGTCTCTCACTCACACACACACACACACACACACACACACACATACACTCGCACACACTAGAGTGGCAGTCTGGCAGAGTGTAGATAGTTTGTCTGTCTCTCTCTCTCTCTCTCTCTCTCCCTCTCTCTCTCACACACACAAACACACACACAGGTATCACCTGACATTGTTTAAAGGACAAATTTTGTCTGAAATTTGTCTATACCAGCCTGTTTAATAGCTGGCGCTGTATTTTTACCAGTAAGAAACACAGACAGATGTGTGTGCATGTGTGTGTGTGTGTGTGCGCTCTCTCTCTCTGCATCTGTCAGACATGATCATGGTTTAGACATGGAAGTGTCTTTAACATCATTTAGAAGGGAGATTTCTCCTTTCTACCCTTTTTTACATGTTTTTAAACTTAATTAAAAACTCAGCTGTAACTGCCACAGTCTCTTCTTCTCTCTCTCTCTCTCTTCTTTCTCTCCGAATCACTACCCCGAAACACACACACTGTCATGGTTTAAAAGGAGTCCTCCTTTAGTCATTTTATGGCACAGAATTTTTGTGTGTGAGTGTGTGTGTCTGCCTTGTGTGTGTGTGTGTATTTTGTCTGGCAGGGCTTTTTGCACGTTTGTTTGTGTCTGAGTCTCTTATCAGCAGCACCTGCATTGTCTACCAGTGCAGAGTGTTCTATAGAATCCTAATTTAGAATGTTTGTAGCAGCTTAAAAACCAAACATTCTAATGACAGTTTTACACTCAGCTCTGTCACAGTCTCTGAACTGTCTCTCTCTCTCCTCTCTCTCTCTCTCTCTCTCACACACACACACACACACACACACACACACACAGGTATCATCTGACGTTGTTTAAAGGACAAAAGTTCAGAGCGCTTCTCGCTCTGAAATTTGTCTATACTGCCTGTTTAATCGCTGACACTGTATTTTTACAAGTGAGAAACACAGACAGATGTGTGTGTGTGTGTGTGTGTGTGTGTGTGTGTGTGTGTGTGTGTGTGTGTGTGTGTGGCGTGCGTGGAGTCTGACACAGCAGCTTCTCTATGTGTGTGCCTGTATCTATGGAGACAGCAGCACCCCTGCCTGCTTGCTGCCTCACAAGCGCTGGAGACAGAGAAGAATTCAAAGAATTCTTCATTCACACTGTCCGAACTACTGCCATTTTCTGGCAGACCGTAGGTCCTATGGTGAAAAAAAAACACCGTGAGCGAGAGGAGAATCTGCTGAGCGTCCCCATGTTTTTTTTTTTTCTTGTGGTGTCAAGTATGTGGTCAGGGTGGCGATTTCAAAAAGGTGTATCTCAACTGTCTGCTCCTGTTATAATGGCTGCCTATGGGGGAGTTGGTCAGTGACACTGTCCAAACTACTGCCATTTTCTGGCAGACCGTGGGTCCTATGGTAAAAAACAAAAACATCGGTGAGTGAGTGGAGACTCTGCTGATCGTCCCCATGTTTTTTTTTTTTTGTAGTGTGAAAAGTATGTGGTGGTCAGGACGGCAGCGGAGTTTTTTTCAGCTCTGTTCCCCAAACTTTTCTGCTCCTGTTATAATGGCTGTCTATGGGGCAGTTTTTCTGCGCTCATGTCTAAAGAAGTGCTCTGAAATTTGTCTATACCCGCCTGTTAAATCTGACTCTGTATTTTTTACCAGTGAGAAACACAGACAGATATGTGTGTGTGTGTGTGTATGTCGCTCATGAGTCTGACACAGCAGCTCCTCTATGTGTGTGCCTGTCTCTATGGAGACAACAGCACCCCTGTGCTGTGAGACAAAGAATTCTTCATTCACACTGTCCGAACTACTGCCATTTTCTGGCAGACCCCAGGTCCTATGGTGAAAACAAAAAACACCGTGAGCGAGAGGAGACTCAGCTGAGCGTCCCCAATATTTTTTTTTTTCTTGTAGCGTCAAGTATTGGTCAGGGTGGCAATTTCAAAAAGGTGTCTCAACTGTCAGCTCCTATTATAATGGCTGCCTATGGGGGAGTTGGTCAGTGACACCATTGAACTACTGCCATTTTCTGGCAGAGCGTAGGTCCTATGGTAAAAAAACAAAAATCGGTGAGTGAGAGGAGACTCTGCTGATCATCCCCATGTATTTTTTTTTTCTTGTAGTGTAAAAAGTATGTGGTGAGGGTGGCGATTTAAAAAAGAGGTGTTTGTCTGCTCTCTTCTCAAACTTTTCTGCTCCTGTTATAATGGCTGTCTATGGGGCAGTTGGTCTGCGCTCCTGTCGCTTGAGGGCGCCTAGAGTCTCAAGCCTTTATCTGTTTTCTTCCACAGTGACATTTTTCAGGCCTGCACAAATTTTCCTACGTTTTGATGTATAAATTGTGTGTATACGTTGGAAATTGTGGCCAGGGGAGCATATTTCAAAAATTTTTTTCCCAGTCTTTTCTCTGCTGCTCCCACTCTAACGTCTAGAGTGGAGGAGTGCATTATGACATCATCACTCCAAAGTTCTACCCATTCATTTCAATGGCACCCAATTTCAGGAAAACACCGAATACCGAACGAACGACAACGGATATCGAGACCATTTGAACAAGCCATCACGTTCAGATTGGCCTGGACGTCTCAGAGTTGGAACGGTGTCTCTATCTCGAAAGCCCTAGGAGGAGTAGGGGCCACAGAACAGTGAAAAGGGAATAAGAGGAATAAGAAAACTTAAGAAGAACAATAGTGTGCTTGCCTTGCAAAGCACACTAATAAGTGAACTAGACTGCATTTCCGCTGAGAAAATGCAAAGTGTGCTTGCTCAAATGTTGCCAGCAACAGTGAATAGATGTCTGTCTGTCTGTCTCTCTCACACACATACACACACACACATACACACACACACACACTAGAGTGGCAGTCTGGCAGAGTGTAGGTAGTTAGTCTGTCTGTGTCTCTCTCTCTTTCTCTCTCTTCTCCCTCTCTCTCTCACACACACAAACACACACACAGGTATCACCTGACATTGTTTAAAGGACAAATTTCAGAACGCTTTGCGCTCTGAAATTTGTCTATACCAGCCTGTTTAATAGCTGGCGCTGTATTTTTACCAGTAAGAAACACAGACAGATGTGCGTGCATGCGTGCGTGCGTGTATGCGTCTCTCTCTCTCTGCATCTGTCAGACACGGTCATGGTTTAGACATGGAAGTGTCTTTAACATCATTTAGAAGGAGATTTCTTCTTTCTACCCTTTTACATGTTTTTAAACTTAATTAAAAACTCAGCTTTAACTGCCACAGTCTCTTCTTCTCTCTCTCTCTCTCTCTTACTTTCTCTCCGCTACTACTAACCACACACACTGTCATGGTTTAAAAGGAGTCTTTCTTTTTAGTCATTTCAATGGCACAGAATTTTTGTGTGTGTGAGTGTGCATGTCTGCCTAGTGTGTGTGCCTGTATTTTGTCTGGCAGGGCTTTTGTAAGTTTGTTTGTGTCTGAGTCTCTTCTCAGCAGCACCTGCATTGTCTACCAGTGAAGAGTGTTCTATAGAATCTTAATCTAGAATGTTTGTAGTAGCTTAAAAACCAAACATTCTAATGACAGTTACACCCAGTTATAACTGTCTCTCTCTCTCTCTCTCTCTCTCTCTCTCTCTCTCTCTCTCTCTCTCTCTCTCTCTCACACACACACACATACACACAGGTATCATCGTACATTGTTTAAAGGACAAATTTCAGAGCGTTACGCTCTGAAATTTGTCTATACCGGCCTGTTTAATAGCCGGCGCTGTATTTTTACCAGTAAGAAACACAGACAGATGTGTGTGTGTGTGCGTGTGTGTGTCTGTGTGCGTGCGTGCTTGCGTATGCGTCTCTCTCTGCATCTGTCAGACACGGTCATGGTTTAGACATGGAAGTGTCTTTAACATCATTTAGAAGGGAGATTTCTTCTTTCTACCCTTTTACATGTTTTTAAACTTAATTCAAAACTCAGCTTTAACTGCCACAGTCTCTTCTTCTCTCTCTCTCTTTCTCTCCGAATCACTACCGCTAACCACACACACTGTCATGGTTTAAAAGGAGTCTTTCTTTTAGTCATTTCAATGGCACAGAATTTTTGTGTGTGTGAGTGTGCATGTCTGCCCAGTGTGTGTGCCTGTATTTTGTCTGGCAGGGCTTTTGTAAGTTTGTTTGTGTCTGAGTCTCTTCTCAGCAGCACCTGCATTGTCTACCAGTGCAGAGTGTTCTATAGAATCCTAATCTAGAATGTTTGTAGCAGCTTAAAAACCAAACATTCTAATGACAGTTACACTCAGTTATAACTGTCAGTCTCTGCTTCTCTCTCTCTCTCTCTCACACACAAACGCACACACAGGTATCATCTGACCTTGTTTAAAGGACATATTTCAGAGCGCTTCTCGCTCTGAAATTTGTCTATACCAGCCTGTTTAATCGCTGACAGTGCATTTTTACCAGTGAGAAACACAGACAGATGTGTGTGTGTGTGTGTGTGTGTGTGTGTGTGTGTGCGCAGGCGCGTGAGTCTGACACAGCAGCTCCTATGCGTGTGTGCCTGTCTCTATGGAGACACCAGCACCCCTGCCTGCTTGCTGCCTCTCAAGTGCTGTGAGACAGAGAAGAATTCAAAGAATTCTTCATTCACACTGTCCGAACTACTGCCATTTTCTGGCAGACCGTAGGTCCTATGGTGAAAACAAAAACACCGTGAGCGAGAGGAGAATCTGCTGAGCGTCCCCATGTATTTTTTTTTCTTGTGGTGTCAAGTATGTGGTCAGGGTGGCGATTTCAAAAAGGTGTATCTCAACTGTCTGCTCCTGTTATAATGGCTGCCTATGGGGGAGTTGGTCAGTGACACTGTCCGAACTACTGCCATTTTCTGGCAGACCGTAGGTCCTATGGTAAAAACAAAAATACGGTGAGTGAGAGGAGACTCTGCTGATCGTCCCCATGTATTTTTTTTCTTGTAGTGTAAAGTATGTGGTCAGGGTGGCGATTTAAAAAAGCGGAGTTTGTCTGCTCTCTTCTCAAACTTTTCTGCTCCTGTTATAATGGCTGTCTATGGGGCAGTTGGTCTGCGCTCCTGTCGCTTGAGGGCGCCTAGAGTCTCAAGCCTTTACCTGTTTTCTTCCAAAGTGACATTTTTCAGGCCTGCCAAATTTTCCTACGTTTTGATGTATAAATTGTGTGTGTACGTTGGAAATTGTGGCCGGGGGAGCGATTTCAAAAATTTTTTTCCCAGTCTTTTCTCTGCTGCTCCCACTCTAACGTCTAGAGTGGAGCAGTGCATTATGACATCATCACTCCAAAGTTCTACCCATTCATTTCAATGGCACCGAATTCCGCCGGAAAAACGCAAATACAGAACGAACGACAACGGATATCGTAACCATTTGAACAAGCCATCATGTTCAGATCGGCCTAGACGTCTCAGATTTGGAACGGTGTCTCTATCTCGAAAGCCCTAGGAGGAGTAGGGGGCCACAGAAACGAGTGAAAAGGGAATAAGAGGAATAAGAAAACTTAAGAAGAACAATAGTGTGCTTGCCTTGCAAGCACACAGCAGCCTTTGGCTGCTGTGTGCTCTGAGCAAGCACACTAACTAGACTGCATTTCCGCAGAGAAAATGCAAAGTGTGCTTGCTCAAATGTTGCCAGCAACAGTGAATGGATCAGATATAAGAAAAGCTTTGACCGTGTTAATTGTGTTGAATGAATACATCACCAGTCATACTTACCAGATGCAGGCAACAATGGCATCATCTTTCCATATCAACATGTTAAAACAATGCATGCAAACACATCAGAAACATTAGTTTGTCTGTCTGTCAATTCTATTTTTTTCAATTCAATAAGCTTTATTGGCATGACTGTATTATATACAATATTGCCAAAGTATTTTTGGACAGACAGGTAACAATTCAGTGAGTGATGATATACATAAAATAATACAAATAATAAGTAATTAATAAGTAAATAAATAAATCAATAAAATGGATTTCATTATGACAGTATTCATATTATCTAATATTTTAACAAGCATTTCTATATGTGTGTATTAATTTCAAATTTAAAGTATCCTATGCATGTATTTGTGTGTGTGTGTAAGGGTGTGTGTGTGAAGGCATGTGCGCGCGCGTGTGTGAATGCATGTGTGTGTGGGGTGTGTGTGTGTGTGAATGCATGTGTGTGTGGGGTGTGTGTGTGTGTGTGCGCGTCTGTCTGTCTCTCTCTCTCTCTCTCACACACACACACACACACACACACACACTAGAGTGGCAGTCTGGCAGAGTGTAGTTGGTTAGTCTGTCTGTGTCTCTCTCTTTCTCTCTCTCTCCCTCTCACACACACACAGAAACTCACACCCAGGTATCATCTGACATTGTTTAAAGAAGCGCTCTTAAATTTGTCTATACCGGCCTGCTTAATCGCTGACGCTGTATTTTTACCAGTGTGAAACACAGACAGATGTGTGTGTGTGTGTGTGTGTGTGTATGTGTGTGCACACGTGAGTCTGACACAGCAGCTCCTCTATGTGTGTGCCTGTCTCTATGGAGACGGAAGCACCCGTGTGTGCTTGCTCTCTCACAGGCGCTGTGAGACAGAGAGGAATTCAAAGAATTCTTCATTCACACTGTCCGAACTACTGCCATTTTCTGGCAAACCGTAGGTCCTATGGTGAAAACAAAATACTCTGAGTGACAGGAGACACTGTTGAGCGTCCCCATGTATTTTTTTTGCTTGTAGTGTCAAGTATGTGGTCAGGGTGGCGATTTCAAACAGGTGTATCTCAACTGTCTGCTCCTGTTATAATGGCTGCCTATGGGGGAGTTGGTCAGTGACACTGTCTGAACTACTGCAATTTTCTGGCAGAGCGTAGGTCCAATGGTAAAAAAGGAAAATGTTGTGAGCCAGTGGAGACTCGGCTGAGCATCCCCATGTATTTTTTTTTTCTTGTAGTGTGAAGTATGTGGTCAGGACGGTGATTTGTTTTTCAGCTCTGTTCCCAAACTTTTCTGCTCCTGTTATAATGGCTGTCTATGGGGCAGTTGGTCTGCGCTCCTGTCACTTGGGGGCGCCTGGAGTCTCAACCCTTTGTTTGTTTTCTTCCAAATTGACATTTTTCAGGCCTGCACGAATTTTCCTACGTTTTGATGTATAATTTGTGTGTGTACGTTGGAAATTGTGGCAGGGGGAGCGATTTAAAAATTTTTCCCGAGTTTTTTTTTTGTCTGTCTCCACTCTGATCTGATAGAGTGCAAGAACATTCCGTGCATTGATACAAAGATTCCGCCCATTGACTTGCATGAAAAAAAGAAGGGATGAAAAACAGGGATTGCGAAAGAATGAAAAGGGGTAATGGAATCATGTATACAAGCCATGATATTCGGATCGGCCCGGACGTCTCAGAGTTGGAACGGTGTCTCTATCTCGAAAGCCCTAGAAGCAGTAGGGGGCCACAGAAACCCGGGAGGAATAATAAGAGGAAGAATTAGAGAAGCAACTTCTGAAAAAATTGCGGGTGTGAATGCTGAAAGCTGAAGCCACACTGCGATGCTGTCTTGAATACAATAAAGTTTGAATGATTTGAATGTTTGAATGTTCACTGATGCCACACTGAATAGCTGCCATGAAAATATAATAATATTTGAATCATGTAGAACAGTGGTTCCCAAAGTCGGTCCTGGGGACCCACAGCATATGTCGGTTTTTGCTCCAACCACAATTACGATCCCAGAGTTTTAACAAGCTGTTCATTTTTTAATTAGCAGTTGCTTGTCAGATACGAGGGACATTTTACCCCCTTAAACCACATTATGACAGAAATGGCTACGCATTCCATGAAATTTCAAAGCCCAACATTCATATTTTTATTTTGATGTATTCCACGTAAGCCACGACAATCAAAGGTGGCAGTATGTTTTATGTGATCAAATGCAAGACTGCAATCAGTCAGTAATCTGGTGATTAGGGTTCTGAATTAAGGTGCTCAGGTTCTTTCCTGAAACCAATCAAGTGACATTTAACAGGTTTGACTCATCGTTTGCTTTGTCTTTGAATTCTTAATTGCCTAATAATTGTTCGCTTTAATGACCTTGGGTCCACAATTTTATCTACTAGAAGCCCATTTATAGATTCATGTCATCAGTTGCAAATTTCCATTTTTTTATGTTAGAGAAGTAATTTCCAATTTAGCACACTATGAAATGATTTTCATCATGGCCATTTTTGACATGTGGTTTAAAAGGATAAATAATCAGCGTGAACAAGAATAGTGCAATCAAGAGCAATGAGCAACTCATTAGCATTCTAAGATTGGAGCTGTGGTTGACACAAAAACCTGCGTACACAGTGGGTCCCCAGGACCGAGTTTGGGAACCACTGATGTAGAATACTTGAATGTTTATTAAAAAACTGAAAGAAAGAAACCTGAACAAAGAAAGAATGAAAGAATGATTGAATGAATGAGTTAAACATGAACCAGCGCAAAGTTTTAATGTATTAAGAGTTAAAAAAAGACTGCAGTCTAAAATGTCCAAGATGGACACAGAAAGACAGAGACAGACACAGACAGGCAGGCAGACTGACAAACAGTCTTTTAGATTGTTCATGATTTCAAACCTTGAGCTGCTTCACAAGTAATTAGTGTGAATGCTGACATACTTTGTGCTATTTCAACAATTCAAATATCAAAACATGCAGCTTTTTCTGGACATTATTGCTATTATTTTTCTCTTTCATACTATTTATACTTTTTTAAGGGGGGTTTCAGTCTCCCGGGAGCAAAGTAAGGTAAAGTAAAATAAATTTAAACGCTAAATTTAAAGAATAAACTAAACGCGAAGTAATTGTCTAACTTAGTGAATTGTGTGATATACAAAGTAAGTCAGAGTTGTTTTCAAGGACTGAGGTACACTGTCGCCTGCTTTTTCTGTAGCTGATTTAGCTAACGAACTATTGTAAGCTCTCAACGCCAGGAATATATCAAATTACCGGGATATCTAACTATCTGGCTTGGTTTCATACTTGGTCGCTTGCCTTTCATACAGTCTTCTAGCCAATAAATATTGACGTTCACGGGGTTTTTAGTCCCCTTCGTTCTCTATCCTGACCGCATTACCGCATAAAAACGCATTTCCAAGCTTGAATATTAACGCGAACCGGGTTTTTGTCTTTTTTCGCATTTTATTATCATCGAAGGGCTCTTCTGATTAAACACATTGCAAATTACGTTATCTTTGTATTTTCCTCCGGTTGCGGTGCCTTGATCAGCTGATTAAAGTTTAACTGCTTGTTTGAGTGCTCAGCGACAGCTTGTTGGGGGAGATACCGTGTTTAGTTCGCTCACGAAGTAAACGACTTGTTTATTCGGGTCCGTTTTAATTAAAGGGAACCGAGGCTTAACTCTTATCTCGGTTACTCTTGGTTGTATTTGTGGCTGGCTAGCTAGATAGTTACTGTTTGCTTTTTGGCTGGGGATCTGAGATTTAGTATTTAGTCAATAGGACAGCAGTCACTTTAGTCGTCCGTTCGGTTACCCTTGAATTTAAACGGAAGCTTTACCGGAGTGCTCCGCCTCCTCCCTCCTCCAGTTTCTCCTGGGCGTAGTATAGCCAGTCTTTTATCTGGGTTCTCAGCTAAGCCCTGTGAGACTTTTGGGTTAGTATATTAATAGTAGCGGGTCTAGATAAATTCAAGTTGGCTTATTAGGAGTGCTTATTATCGATAGAGTTTCTCAATTTGGTATTTCATTTCTGTTCACTAAAACTAAGCCCCTGTTAAAAGAGGCTTATTATCCATTCACATAGTTTCCCCCACGGTTTCTATTGTGACTGCTGCTTAGGGCTTCTCAGGTTAATTAATTAATAAATTGTGGTTCCTGAGCTTCTGTCTCGGCATTAGTAATTTTCTTTGTTATCTAGGGTGAGCGAGGTCATTAGGTAGGGGGTTCAAAATGTGGCCAAAACTATGTGACGGTTGCAGGATGATCGCACTTTTGGAAAGAGATTTCCAGGGTGGGTTTGTCTGTCACGGTGCCAGCTAATTGAGCATCTGGAGAGCAAGATCCTTGTTCTTCAGGGCCAGTTAATGCACGACATAGTTCATAATCAGTAGAGTTCCTAGAGGAACTAAGTAGTATGTCGTTTAGAGAAATGGTCTGTCGCCCAAAGCAGGGTGGTGTGGGGACCCCAGAGCAGGCAGGGAGAGAAAGTTGGGGTGACGGTAGGGCGTCAAGCGCAGGGAAGGGGTGTGCACACCGCACAGCGACAGCTCCTCCAGTGGTTGAGGTGTCCAACCGATTCCGGCCCTTGCAGGAACTCGAATTGGCCCCTGACCCTGAGAGTGAGGGGACTGATGAGCAGCAGGGCACCCTGTTGGCCTCTACCCCTCAGAAAAAAAGAGAGTTATTGATAGTGGGGGACTCAATACTTAGAGGAATAGACAGTTTAGTCTGTTCGCGCGACAAGGAGTCTCTCAGACGGTGTGTTGCCTGCCTGGTGCCCAGGTAGGAGACCTCCTGGAGCGTCGCGGACAAGCTCCTGGCCAGTGGGGAGGGATCCAGTTGTCATGGTCCATGTTGGGACTAATGACATAGGTAAGGGTAGGTTTGAGGTTCTGCAAAGTAAATTTGTTGAATTAGCTGAAAAGCTTAGGAGCAGATCCTCCACGGTAGTGTTCTCCGGGATTCTACCGGTACCACGTGCAAGCAGAGGGAAGCAGAATTTTATCTGGAGGTTTAACACGTGGCTACGAACCTGGTGTAGGAAAGAGAATTATAGGTTTATGGGGCACTGGAACTACTTCTGGGACAGGGGTGACCTGTTCAAGCCGGATGGGCCACACCTGAACCGGAGGGGTACCTTTGCACTGGGTCAGCGTATGTTGAGGGTAGCAGAGAGTTATTTAAACTAGGGACTTGGGGGGCAGGGAGGTTAGAGAGTGTTACACAGAGGGAAATGCAGACTGCCCTGATGGAAGCTGACAGCGTTACATGCACTATTGATGATATATTTTTAAAGCAAAAAAAAGCATGGTGAGGGCTTTGAGCAGCAGGCGCATGGGAAATCGAAGGGAAGAGCGTTCATGATAACCTGAAATGTTTTTATCTAAATGCAAGAAGCATTAAAAATAAATTTCAAGAACTTGAGGCCGTTATGATTAGTGAAGGCTATGACATAGTTGGGATTACAGAGACATGGCTTAGTGAAGAGGATGGAGATGAATATAATGTAGAAGGTTATAAGCTCTTTAGGAAGGATAGATGTAATAGGCGAGGAGGGGGTGTAGCACTCTATGTGAACGAAAACATAAATGTGCAGGAAATTCCTGAAATTGAATATTCCGTGCCTTGTGAAGATATCTGGGTCAGGCTCACTGGCAAACACGAGACTGGTTTAAACATAGGTGTATGCTATCGACCACCAGCTTTGGACAGTACAGTCAATGAAATGCTCCTTAAGAGGATTACGCAAGCTTGTAGAGGAGGAGGGACTATTATTATGGGGACTTAAATTATCCTGGTATTGATTGGGAAATTGTGAAAGGACAGGGTAGGGGGAGGAAGAATTTCTAGATGTCATAAATGATAATTTTTGGTGCAGTATGTTAATAAACCTACAAGAGAGAAGGCAATTTTAGATTTGCTGCTCTGTAATGACCCAGATAGAATTAGCAATGTTGAGGTACTGGAGCCACTTGGGACAAGTGATCACTCTACTATTAATTTTGAGGTTTCATGGGAAGTTAAAAGGTGTCTCCAAAAACAAAAATTTTTAATTTTAGGCGAGCAAACTTTGACAGGATGCGGTCATATCTAAGTGAAACAAAATGGGAGACACTCCTGGACTGTGAGTCTGTAAATGAGATGTGGGAAAGATTTAAGGGGTTTTACTTGATTCACAATGTAAATTCATTCCAAAGGTGTCCAAAAGTAAGCTGAAAAAGCAGAATCCTCAGTGGATGACAGCAGCTATTCGTAGGAGTTTGAGGGAAAAGAGGAATCTTTATAAGATGTACATAGAGGATAACAATGAGATTACTAAGGCCGAATTCTGTAAAATGGGCTGTGGTCAAAAAAAAGAGCTGAGGAATGCTAGAAGACTGTATGAAAGACAAATTGCAGAGGGGCAAAAACTAACCCTAAGCGCTTCTTTCAGTACTGTAGCAGAAAAAGGAAAGTCAAAGAGCAGGTTAAGTGCATAAAGAGTAAAAATGGATCGCTGCTATATGATAATAAGGATATTGCGGACACCTTAAACGGTTACTTTGTTGAGAATTTTACCTTAGAGCGGGTCTTTATTCGGCCAGAGGGCTTGTCCAATGCTCAAGATTATTTAGCGGAAATTGAGGTTAGGGATAACGTCGTATTAGACAAGTTGCATCAACTAAAGGCAGATAAGGCGGCGGGTCCTGATGGCTTATATCCTAGAGTGCTCAGGGAAGTTAGTGAGATCATCTTTAAGCCGCTATCTGCCATCTTTAGACGGTCTTTAGAAACTGGAGAAATACCAAATGATTGGAAACAGGGCAATATAATACCAATATATAAAAAAGGGGACCGTACTGAGCCAGGTAATTACAGGCCAGTCAGTTTAACTTGCATTTGCGTGCAAAATATTGGAATCTATCATAAAAGATGAGCTGGACTTATTTCTTGAACGTAACAATATCTTGAGGGATAGCCAACATGGTTTTCAGTAAAGGAAGGTCATGCCTGACAAACCTTCTGGAATTTTTTGAAGAGGCCACCAAGACTTATGACCAGAGCAGGGCTTATGACATCATATATTTGGATTTTCAGAAAGCATTTGACACAGTACCGCATAAGAGACTAATTTTTAAAATGAGCTCCATTGGAGTTATAGGTGGTATTCTGAAGTGGATTCATAACTGGTTGCAGGACAGAACACAAAGAGTGGTGGTCAGTGGTATATCATCTGAGCTAGGTAGGGTGGGGAGTGGCGTCCCCCAGGGATCGGTGTTGGGACCCCTGCTGTTCCTCATCTACATTAATGACCTTGATAGGAATATTGAGAGCAGATTAGTGAAATTTGCAGATGATACTAAATTGGGGGGCTTGGCAAATAGTTTAGAGTCCACTAAAGTGATTCAGGATGATTTGGATAGAATTCAGAATTGGGCAGAAATGTGGCAAATGAAATTTAATGTAGCGAAATGTAAAGTAGTACATGTAGGTAATAAAAACATTAGACGGGATTACTTCATGGGAGGTTTTAAACTGGAATGTGCTCCACAAGAGAAAGATCTGGGAGTGATTGTTGACCAAACCCTCACAGGCTCTAGCCATTGTGCCGTAGCTGTTAAAAAAGCCAATCGGATGCTGGGATACATTGCCAAAAGTATTGAGTTCAAATCCAAGGAGGTGATGCTTCTTTTGTACAACACATTCGTCAGACCACATCTAGAGTATTGTGTACAGTTCTGGGGACCATACTTTAAGAAAGACATAGAGGCTTTAGAGAAAGTTCAGAGAAGAGCCACGAAGCTAATTCCGGTATTAAAGATGAAAGCTATGAGAAAAGGCTGAAGATCCTTAATCTCTTTAGTCTTAGGAAAAGGAGACTAAGGGTGATTTGATTGAGGTCTTTAAATATGTTAAAGGGATTAACAAAGTGAATTATGTAGGATTCCTTCAACCAAGTGTTGTTAGCAGAACTCGGGGTCACAAATGGAAGCTGACTAAAGGTAAATTTAGCACTGATATTCGGAAATATTTCTTCACCCAAAGAGTAATTTCAGTGTGGAACAGCTTGCCTGACCATATTGTTGAGGCAGAGACCTTGGGAGTTTTCAAGAGCAGACTTGACTTAAAGCTAGATACCATTGAGTCATTGAGTATCTGAAGTGATATATTCACGATGGTACAAAGAAACTGGCGAGCCTAGTTGGGCTGAACGGCCTGTTCTCGCCATTCATGTTATGTTATGTTATGTTATGTTATGTTAAAATATTTCACTTTTTTATTTTTTGTCCCATAGGAAACAATGAAACAGATTTTTTAAAATGTAGCTATTTTCAGCTATTTTTTACTCTGTCATACTTTTAGCTAGAAACGTCATTCAAACTGTAAAATGTTAACCTACGCTTGGATAATTTCTTTACCGTTCTTTACAGTTTTGGCTGTATGAGCCGAAAAGCGACGGGACCGCTCACCGAAGCTCCATTAACTCCAATGTTAAATGCCACAAGAACATGCAGGTTGCAAAGGCTAAACGCAGTTTTCTAACTTGCTCATGTTTCCATATTTTTGGCACTACAAACACAATTTTGACATATATTACTCAGCTGACTCTCCTCTTTCGTATGGTATATCCATTTCCTAGATTGGACTTACCATTTTTGAGTTAGAAGTCGCAATCTGAAAGAAACGCCTGCGCTAGAATCTCCATTGGACTACATGACTCAGCCAACCTCAAATATCTTAGATATGGATCATTTGCGGTTCGATTCTGCCCTCCGCAGGCCTTTTTCCACACCTCAACACTGTCGTTTTTAAGAGACAAAGATACAGACGACTCTAGAAGAATAATTCTGCGTCAAACTCAGTGAAAGAATTTCCGGTAAAGTAGTTGGTACAGTCGCTGAAACCAGCTCCAGGACACGAAATCTTCGTGTACTTCATTTGAAAATGCGGTGGCCGTTTCCAATCCTGCCTATCATTTTTAATGTTTCCAGCTAGGATTGGTTAAAAATTATCTGTTCAGAGCATTCATATCTTCTAGAATAAGCTGACGCAATCTCGGTTATTTTTACATTATTAGTGCAAAGCCAGTGAAGAGAAAAAAATTAACTGTCTCGAGACACTCCTTCAGAAGTCCGGCACAAGGTCGCTGATTGGCTGTACGCAAATGAGTTTCTGTTGGTGTCCTGAACTCTAGTGGGGAAAAAAACATTTCGCCTCCTGCGAAAGCACATTGAGTGCGGGAAAAGAACGGTCTTTTTGCTGGGTGCGTCCAAGACAACACGTTACAGTAAAAATGGCAAAGCAGAAAAAACAATAGCTCGAGATCCTATTCCAGCGTATAGCTACCAGCTACTGTTTTCATTCTTTCTTTGCTCAGCTTTCAGTTTTTTTAATAAACATTCAAGTATTCTACATAATTCAAATATTATATTTTCATGGCAGCTATTCAGTGTGGCGTCAGCAAACATTCAAATCATTCAAACTTTATTGTATTCAAGACAGCATCGCAGTGTGGGTTCAGCGTGCAGCATTCACACTCGCAATTTCTTCAGGAATTGCCTCTCTAGTTGTCTCTGTATGAGGCTTTAACTGCCAAGAACTCAGGTTGGTGAAATAGGCCCTTTCAGTATTCAAATTTCACTGTGCTCTTACACACCGGCGATTGGTCGAACTGCAGTTGACTCCTGAGAAACAGGGATGGGACTGAACTCGTCAATATTCTAGAGTAGACCGTGTTCGAGGTCTGCTTGCTGGTGAATATTCAATAACTTTGCCGGGTGTGCCATCTACTGAGAGAATATTGTAACTGCGTGCATAAATAGAGCAGCTCCATGTTCGCTGGAATCAACATCTGCACAGACCGGTTAAATGCTCAAATACAGTTAATTAACTTATAGGGAAACCGTCATTGAGTCGCGCTATTAATTGTTCGGTTTCTCAAACCAGTTCTTAATATTTAAGGAGACTAAGCAGTAATTAACATTGTTCACTTGCTAGCTAGATACAGTAACGTTACAGAACTTGAATAGGTTACAGACGGTAACTTAGGCATGCTTACCTGCGAGATATAATCGCACGTATTTGGTCCTGTGATAGCTCTTCCGTTATCTGCACAAATATTCTCCACTCCCCCCAATAGTATGTGTCTGCAGAGCTCTCCGGCTCTGCAGACACACCCTACTCAATATTCTCGGAGGTTTCCCTTTGCTGGCAAACTGCTGCTGTTGACTTAGCGAGCCTGTATTGTAATGAGTGAAGACATAACTTTTGCCAATAAACGTTGCATTTGACCAACACTAGTTCTGCTAAGCAGTAATTTAATTTAAGGTAGACTGCAAACCGCGGCATACCGCATTCAGTAACATATATTTCTATTTTTAACGTTGCATTTCTAGTGAACGTTTTTTTCGTTTGATTGATTGACAGAGGGCTATTGCAATACTTGTCTCCTAACAACAGTGCGAGGAGCAAACAACCGCCACACACACAGAGCCACCGAGTCACTCAGTCAAAGAAATCCTCGTTAGCGCTCACCTCATACTCCTGCTTCTCACGCAAAAAAATGTTCGTCCTGTCACCAGTGTAACCACATCGTTCAAGGCAGGAGACTTTGCTGAGTGCGTGGATGTCTTTTTTATTTCTCTGAGTGATATAATGTTGGATTTACAGCGATCTAAAAACTCTGCCCGTTTGCTGTTCTCCCAAAATTTTTGGGTGAATTTTGAATGGAAGAGATAGAGAAGTTTTACCTGCATCCTGTTCTTTGACAGTTCCCTGAGCCAAAACCATGTACTTCTCTGCAACAATAATTATACTGTTGGAACAAGAACAAATTTTCCTACGTTTTTGTGAAATGCCATGAAGAGGGATTGAAATTTGTGTAAGTTACAGCGATTTAAAAAGTATTTTTTTCAGCGTGTCTGCTCCCAGCTCTCACTCTAGGAATAAAATCACGCACTCTTGCTCAGAAGATTCCAAGCCATAGACACCCATTATAAAGTCTGAGAAGGGCTCAAAATTTAATGGTTTTTAAACTGCCGGTGTAGAAAAACTAAAACAGATAATGAAAATTTGAGTCAGACACTGAAAGTCGACGGGATTGTCAACGTTTGAGAGTTGGAACGGAGTTTCTACGTGAATGTATGAGTTCACGGTGAGAGGGTGAAGATGAGTGAGTTTGAAGAATTGTCTCATTGACTTCCATTATAACAAAGTTTCAGAAAACGGTGAATATTTTTCAAAGTTTGAATGGGATTGAAAAGTTGAATCATACGTTAAACATCAGGAAAATGTTGAATATATTCCAGTTGGAGTGGAGTTTCTAACTGAAAGTATGAATTGGTAGTTACCGTCTGAAAAAAGGTGAAGTTTTCTGATTTTTGAAGATTCAGAAATTCATTTCCAATGGGAAAACGGTTTGGAAAAAACCTGGAATATCTCGGAAAGTATGAATGTTAGGAATTAGAAAAGTCATTCCAGTCGATTCCTAATTCAGCTGAACATTTTGATGTTTGAATGGTTTGAATCGGTTGAAGTTTGTGGAACGCATACAGGGCCAAAGTTTTTTTTTGAATGGGATTTAATAGGAATCGGAATTTTAACGTTGAATTTCCGGAAAACTATGAATGTTACGGAAGATCTGAAAGTTTCCGATAATGTCCTCATGGAACTGAATAAGATGAAATTTGAATGGTTTGAATCGGTTGAAGTATGTTGAAGTTACGGTGAGCCAAAAAACGCAGCAGAATAATAATAAGAAAAACTAGAAAATTCCGGTAGAAATTTTGAATGTGCCTGCTGCTCTACATGTACAGTGTTCGAGGTGCTTGCCAGGGATCTGGTAAGCCATTGATTTGGTGTTCTGGGTGCTCTATAGGGCGTTGCTGGGCGGTTGCTATGGAGTTCCAGGTGGTTGCTAGGGCATTGCTAGGCGGTTGCTATGGTGTTCTGGGTGGTTGCTAGGGTGTTGCTAGGCAGTTGCTATGGTGTTCTGGGTGGTTGCTAGGGCGTTGCTAGGCGTTTGGTATGGTGTTTTGGGTGGTTGCTAGGGCGTTGCTAGGCGGTTTCTACGGTGTTCTGGGTGGTTGCTAGGGCGTTGCAAGGCAGTTGCTATTGTGTTCTGGGTGGTTGCTAGGGCGTTGCAAGGCAGTTGCTATTGTGTTCTGGGTGGTTGCTAGGGCGTTGCTAGGCGGTTGATATGGTGTTCTGGGTGGGTGCTAGGGCGTTGCTAGGCAGTTGCTATGGTGTTCTGGGTGGTTGCTAGGGCTTTGCTAGGTGGTTGCCATGGTGCTCTGGGTGGTTTCTAGGGCGTTTCTAGGCGCTTGCTATGGTGTTCTGGGTGATTGCTAGGGCGTTTTGGGTGGTTGCAATGGTGTTCTGGGTGGTTGCTTGGGTGTTGCTTGTCAATGTTTGGGAGTTGGAACAGAGTTTCTACGTGAATATATGAGTTCACGGTGAGAGGGTGAAGATGAGTGAGTTTTCTCATTGACTTCCATTATAACAAGGTTTCAGAAGTTCATGTTTTTCGGGAATTGTGGGAAATCCGTAAGTCGGATCGCTTAGAAAAGTCATAGCACACTCCTCACAAGGGAGCTGCACGTTTTCATGTGTAATGTGTGGGGATCGGGTGAAAACTGTGGGAGGAGTAGCGAACCGTGCGATTACGGAAGAATATGGAATAATAACTAGAGAATGTAATTCCAGGGAATTACGAGTGCATGAAAATGCAAACTGTAGTGCAAACCATGTCATTTAACTGCATAATGTTGTTAGCAGTTATGCTAACTATGCTAACTGTGCTAACAATGCTAATCATGCTAAGTACGTTACTCAGCTAAGTTAGCTAATGTTATAACCATGTATACTAACTATGCTAACTATGCTAACAATGCTAACCATGCTAAGTACGTTACTCAGCTAACTTAGCTAATGTTATTAGCAGGTATGCTCACAATTCTAACTATTCTAACAGTGCCAACCATGCTAACCACGTTACTCAGCTAACTTAGCTAATGCTATTAGCATGTATGCTAACAATGCTAACTATGCTAACAATGCTAACCACGTTAATCGGCTAACTTAGCTAATGATATTAGCATGTATGCTAACTCTGCTAACAATGCTAACCATGCTAACCACGTTACTCAGCTAACTTAGCAAATGTTGGTTGATAATCTCACAGTGTGCATAGCTCGCTATCAAGGAAAATGAAAGAGGGAAAGAATGGGACGGAAGGACAAAAAGAAGGAAGGAAAGAAAGAATAAGGGAAGGAAAGAAGGAAGGAGATGGAAGGGAGGAAGGAAGGCAAGAAGGAAGAAATGAAGGAAGGAAAGATGGATGGAAGGAAGTAAAGAAGAAAAAGAAGGAAAAAAGGAAAGAAGGAAAAAAGAAGGAAGGATAGAAGAAAAGAAGGAAGGAAAGAAGTAAAGAAAGAAGGAAGGAAAGAAGGAAAGATGGAAGGAAAAAAGGAAGGAAAGATGGAAGGAAGAAAGGAAGGCAAGAAGGAAAGAAGGAAAAAAGAAGGAAGGATAGAAGAAAAGAAGGAAGGAAGGAAAGAAGTAAAGAAAGAAGGAAGGAAAGATGGAAGGAAGGATGGAAAGCAGTAAGGAAGGTAGGAAAGAAGGAAAGAGGGAAGGAAAGAAGGAAGGAAAGATGGAAGGAAGAAAGGAAAGAAGGATGGAAGGTAGTAAGGAAAGAAAGGAAGGAAAGGATGAAACGAAAGAAAAAAGGAAGGAAAGAAGGAAGGAAGGAAGGAAAGAAGGAAAGGAAGGAAGAAAGAAAGAAAAAAGGAAGGAAAGAAAGTAAGAAGGACAGAAAGAAAGAAATAAAGGAATGAAGGAAAGAAGGAAGGAAATAAATAAGGAAGGAAGGAAGGAAAGAAATTAAGAAAAAAAAAAAGGGAATGGAAGAAAGAAAGAAAAAGAAAGAGGACTTCCATTTTGTAACAGTTGTAGACAGAGAATACAGTTGGCGGGAGTCAAAGTTGATGAGAACTGACAGTTGGAATGGCTGAACAGTTAAATAGTTGTGATGTCATCAGCCCAATGTTAAGTCTATGGGGGGGAAAAATTAATAGTTTTTTATTAAAAACTCAAAAAGTATAAAAGTTACAAAGATGAAAAATACATTGCACAGGTGTCCTAAGTAAGACCTCATAGCGCAGTTTGAGCGAAGTTTCTCGTTAAACGGTTGAAGCCGCATTAAGTGCATTAGAATAATAATAATAATAATAATAATAATAATAACTAGAGAATGTAATTCCAGGGAATTACGAGTGCATGAAAATGCAAACTGTAGTTGCATAAGGTGGAATGTGGGCAGAGGAAACAAGTTGGCGGGAGTCATAGTTGAAGACAGTTGGAATGGCTGAACATTTAAATAGTTTTTTAGTTTAAAAAGTTTGATTATTTAACAGTGAATTATTTCAATGAGGACTTTTATTTTGAAACAGTTGTGGACAGAGGAAACAGTTGGCTGGAGTCATAGTTGATGACAACGGGCAGTTGGAATGGCTAAACGGTTGAAAAATTGAGTAGTTTAAATAGTTATATTGTTAAATTATGATTTATTGTAGTGAGGACTTTTATTTTGAAACAGTTAAGGACGGAGGAAACAGTTGGCGGGAGTCAAAGTTGATGACAACGGGCAGTTGGAATGGCTGAACGGTTGAAAAATTGAGTAGTTTAAATAGTTATATTATTTAATTATGATTTATTGTAGTGAGGACTTTTATTTTGAAACAGTTAAGGACGGAGGAAACAGTTGGCGGGAGTCAAAGTTGATGACAACGGGCAATTGGAATGGCTGAACGGTTGAAAAGTTGAGTAGTTTAAATAGTTAAATTTAATTGTGATTTATTGTAATGAGGACTTTTATTTTGAAACAGTTCTGGACAGAGGAAACACTTGGCGGGCGTCATAGTTGATGACAACTGACAGTTGGAATGGCTGAACAGTTAAATAGTTGAGTCGTTTAAGTAGTTAAATTATTTAACAGTGAATTATTTCAGTGAGTACTTTTATTTTGAAACAGTTTTGGACAGAGGAAACAGTTGGCTGGAGTCATCGTTGACTACAACGGGCAGTTGGAATGGCTGAACGGTTGAAAAGTTGAGTAGTTTAAATAGTTAAATTATTTGATTGTGATCTACTGTAATGAGGACTTTTATTTTGAAACAGTTGTGGACAGGTGACACAGTTGGCAGGAGTCAAAGTTGATGACAACTCACTGTTGGAATGCCCAAACAGTTAAATAGTTGAGTAGTTTAAATAGTTAAATTAGTTAACAGTGAATTATTTCAGTGATGACATTTATTTTGAAACAGTTTTAGGCAGAGGAAACAGTTGGCGGCAGTCATAGTTGATGACAACCGGCAGGTGGATTGGCTGAACAGTTAAATAGTTGAGTAGTTCAGATAAATTATTTAACAGTGAATTATTTCAGTGAGGACTTTTATTTTGAAACAGTTTTGGACAGAGGAAACAGTTGACAGGAGTCATAGTTGATGACAACTGGCAGTTGGAATGGCTGAACGGTTGAAAAGTTGAGTAGTTTAAAAAATTAAATTATTTAATTGTCATTTATCATAATGAGGACTTTTATTTTGAAACAGTTGTGGACAGAGGAATCAGTTGGCAGGAGTCATAGTTGATGACACCTGACAGTTGGATTGGCTGAACAGTTAAATAGTTGAGTTGTTTAAATAGTTAAATTATTTAATTGTGTTCTATTGAAATGAGGACTTTTATTTTGAAACAGTTGTGGACAGAGGAATCAGTTGGCAGGAGTCATAGTTGATGACAACTGACAGTTGGATTGGCTGAACAGTTAAATAGTTGAGTTGTTTAAATAGTTAAATTATTTTAACAGTGAATTATTTCAGGGAGAACTTTTATTTTGAAACAGTTTTGGACAGAGGAAACAGTTGGCGGGAGTCATAGTTGATGACAATGGGCAGTTGGAATGGCTGAACGGTTGAACAGTTGAGTAGTTTAAATAGTTAAATTATTTTAGAGTGATTTCTTGTTGTGAGGACTTTTATTTTGAAACGGTTGTAGGCAGAGGAAACAGTTGAACAGGATCTGTAGTGTTAAAGGAATAGTTCACCCAAAAATGAAATTCAGTCATTATTGACTTACCCTCATGCTGATGAGAAGTCCGGAGTAGTTTTTTATTCCTCAAAGTGCAGCCGGAGATTCAGGGGGTTTTCCTCCTGCGCCACAAATCCATATAACGAGCGTCTATGGTTACCGAAAAGAAAAGGTCCATAAAACTACACAAAAACTTTTTAATATTCCTCCATACTGCTCGTCCGCTGCAATCCAAGTGTCCTGAAGGGGTAACATCCAGAGCTTACCCGAAACAGCGTCATTTAGTACAGTTTATAGCCTATTATTCACTCTAGTGTGTTTCGCCTGGAGGCGCGTTTCGTGATGTTCTCCCGAGCAGCGGCGTTCACTACGGTAGCCGCGCCAGACAACGTTCAACGAGAATCGCGGAAGACAAAACCCTGTGTTTACGTCCTGCAGAGAGCGACACGAGAACCGATAAAGCAGAGCGAAGTTAGCTGCTCCCCGAGTTGGAAGTAAAAAGACATTTTTGGTCTTTGTCACTCAGAAATTTACTTTTTTTTCAACTGCACCGGTAAATTAATATGAAAAGATGGTTGTAGTGTGTTCCTTTCCTGGATGCTTCAACCAAATGAAGCGTGCGTTCAGGAGATCCGTGACTTTCCTCAGACTACCAGTTCAGAACACAGTAAGACTATAGCTATGGCTGATAGCTCTTCGTTGCGATATCAAGACCGTCAACGTCCATAGTCTCCGGGTCTGTAGTGACCACTTCTCACCGGAGGATTTTAAAATTTCTAAACGAAGACCTTTGTTGAAGACTACAGCTGTGCCGACTATGTTACAACTAAGGACAGAGGTATGTACTTTACAGACCTTTTACTATATAACTTATTTGTTTGTATATTTATATACCCTTTTCACAAACGTGGTAATGTTACAGGATGTTTGATGTTACTTGACCAAAAACTTCATTTCCACATCATTTTGGACTATAATGGAGTTTTGTCCTTGTTTCTGACACAGTGAATATGCATTTTCACATGATTTTGGACTATTATCACGAGTCTTTTAGTTCTGTTCATTTTGCTTAAGGACTGTGAAATAACACCTGGGGGTTGCATGTAAGTGTTATAATGATTGGGGAAAGATAACATCACTAGCTATGTTTCCATCCACTTGTCAATCGAACTATCTGAAGTTCGCCAAAAATATTCATGCAAAAAAAGCAGGTGAAAATGCGTTTCCATCTAATGGCATTAAAGCGAATAAAAAGTATTGCGTAGAGACGTCACATGCTGTTATGCGATCAAATTGGTGTATCGAATAGATTTCTGACATTTTAAGCTGCTTCCATTCATTTTCGCACTGAATCGCAGAACCTTCAAGTGACCAAAAGTAATGTGTTAACCGACTAATTTAGCTAGTCAGCCAAAATGGATCGCGTCTACCAACAAATGATGATAATTGCACAAGTAGTACGTGCTTATGTGCCAGCTATTAGCAACATAGCAAACCATTATCAGAAGGCAACGACGGCATCAAAACACCGTCACGATACAGTAGCATATTTATTCGGAAAATAGCGTTTCCATCTGCATTTTTTTTTTTTTTGCCCCGCTTTACAAACCTGGTGGGCTTTTGTTAATTGCTCACTGTCATATATTAATTCATGTCCTCTTACTGACTTCTAATGGCAAAAACAACACATTACGTGTAACCTTTGATGAGAGGCACACCTGTTTTATGTGAGCCTAAACAAATCAGGCCCGCTGCACCAAGACGTCAGTTTGCATGATATATATAGTAATTTGTGGTCTAAATTCGAGTATTACACAATTGAAGAGACATTACCCACAAAAGTAATTTAACATTGTTTTTTCCAAATTACAAGTGCATGGTTTATAATTATGTGGATATAATTTCTTTGTTCCTTCCTTGCAACGTAAAATTGGTAAATATTTTGAATGGTCGATACTATGTATATGTTGTATCATTAACGTTTTCTATGTGTCCAATTTTTTTCTTTTGTTTTTCAGGAAAACTGCAATTTAATGTGGTTTACCCAAAACAAACCAAAGAGTGGGTCGCCAAAAAGATCTATGTGCCAACTACACAAACATTCCGGCAAAATATGGTGGTGCAAGTTCTGCAGAGACGCCTGGACCCCAAGATCAAGTTGAAAGACCCACAGTCACATGTTTCTATTCCCCCACTACCTACAAACATAGCCCAAAAACTAAAACCTGCAAAAGAGGAAGCCATACTAAAACATGCTTCACGGTTTAGCAGTTAGTATGAGGGATGCACAATTGGTTTCTGCATCAACATGTGAAATGTCAAGTCAGACAAACACAAACATGCCATGCTTATTTTTGCCTTTTTTATTTTTGCAATTATCTTGTTTTTAGTTGTTTTCCAAATGAGGTGACGTTTGTGTAAATTTCTATTAAAAAATAAAGTTTGTGTGAAAAGAATAAAGTTTGTGAGAAAAAAGCTGTAAAGGTCCTCATTGTCCATTACTAAGCCACCAGAAAAGTCCTGCTTATGGCATATAGGCTTATGGACCCTACTAGTCAGCTACCATTCGAAAATGAGGCCCTTATATCTGTACATAAATAAAACACTGCATTTATCTGTGGGTAGCATGTCTGTATTGCAGTTAGTGCCCAGGTCTAAGATAAATCTCCAGTCAAAGGAGCAGCTTTGCAAGTCATGCAAAATGTGTGCTTGTGATTCTGAGCCAAATATTGACTTCATTCATTCATTGTCTATACCCGCTTATTCCTCACTAGGGTCGCGGGGGAACTGGAGCCTATCCCAGCTGACTACAGGCAAAGGCAGGAACCCACCCTGAACAGCTCGCCAATCCATCGCAGGGCGCACACACCATTCACACACCATTCGCTCTCACACTCATACCTATGGGCAATTTAGTGTCTCCAATTAACCTAACATGCATGTCTTTGGACTGTGGGAGGAAACTGGAGTACCTGGAGAAAACCCACGCGAACACAGGGAGAACATGCAAACTCCACACAGAAAGGCCCCAGACCAGAATCGAACCCACGACCTTCTTGCTGTGAGGCGACAGTGCTAACCACTATGCCACCGTGCCGCCCCAAATATTGGCTCATTTATAGTAATTATTTTAGTATTTATCCAATTTTGTAACACCTGCAATATGGTATCCCTTGGAGTGAGTAGTAAATGCAACTTAGTTTTGTGGTTGGTTACTGTTGTTTTATTGTACAAACCACACAATACTAACAAACGTTAACAATTACAATAAACATTGTAAAATATCTTCCATTTTACACATTTTCTTTATTCTTTAGCGATATCGTTTCTAATAAAAATATAGATGTGCAGCAGCATAGTTTCCATGCCTGTTATTATTCATAATGTGGCAGTGCTTTTTTGTGATGTATTGGAAAAAGTCCCAGATGAAATACTATGAGGTAATATAAAAATGAGTCAGTGAGAATGTCTTTAGATTGATTGTCTTCAGATCCGTTCAAAAGCCTCTTCTGCCTCCTTGAATCCAGTATACAATCCATCTGGAGAATGGTAGCCGTCACGGATGCTTGTAACAACACAGGCTAGTAAAACTTTTCTATTGTCCTTGCCGAGTCTCTCGCCTTTCAGGACCCACTCCAATACCACCCGGTATGCCACCAACCTGCACTGACAGTGGAAAAAGTAAATAAAGAAATAGTTCAGCACTGGGCACAGCACAAAATATGAAAATATTGTAAATCGGGTTGCATCAAAACAAAAGACGTATAACGCATACTGTACAATGGAACGTACTCTACAGAGAGCGTGCCGTTTGGACCTGCGGGTCTTGGCCTCTTTTTCCAGTTGATTTTAGTTACGTGGAAAAACATCTCGAGAACCCCACGGGTCAGTAATGGTGGATAATCCGGGTTTTCGGTAATACGTTGACTTTGGGCAGTGCTCTCAGTCTCATCAACGGAGATATTGAGATCCTCCAGGAGCGGCATCAACAAATCCCAATCTAAACAGCAAAGGCTCTACTCTTCGGTTTGCATAGCTTTACATTTTCGACATTTACACCACCATGTTTCCGATGCCCTAGGTCTGTAGTCCGCCGCTGGTTGTGGCTCTGGTCGAGCTGCGGCTGCTTCATCCATCTGTCTGAGTTCCTCGTCCGTGTACTCCGGCTCAAAGAGAAAAGGCTCAGCAAAGAACTCGTGCTCTTCCTCAACATTGAAGTCCTCGGACATTTTTCTTTTTTCCTTTTAAAGGTTCAAATCACATGCAGGCAGAGCCCTCTTGTGTTTGTGTGCTGCTCGTGTCGCTCTCAGCAGGATGTAAACACAGGGTTTTGCCTTCCGCGATTCTCGTTGAACGTTGTCTGGCGCGGCTACCGTAGTGAGCGCCGCTGCTCGGGAGAACCGCGTGAACGCGCGAGCGCGCCTCCAGGCGAACTTACTAGAGTGAATAATAGGCTATAAAACTGTACTAAATGACATCGTTTCGGGTAAACTCTGGATGTTACCCCTTCAGGACACTTGGATTGCAGCGGACGAGCAGCATGGAGGAATATTAAAAAGCTTTTGTGTAGTTTTATGGACCTTTTCTTTTCGGTAACCATAGACGCTCGTTATATGGATTTGCGGTGCAGGAGGAAAACCCCCTGAATCTCCGGCCGCACTTTGAGGAATAAAAAACTACTCCGGACTTCTCATCAGCATGAGGGTAAGTCAATAATGACTGAATTTCATTTTTGGGTGAACTTTTCCTTTGAGAGAGCCAGACTGTAGTCTGAAAGCCTGAGAAACTGACAGTTGCTGCAGGTGGTCAGAACATCTGGCACAAGATTCCATTTGCTTAATGGCCCTACTGTGATGTCATCAGCCCAATGTTAAGTCTATGGGGAAAAAAATTTATAGTTTTTTATTCATAGTTTAAAAAGTATAAAAGTTACAAAGATGAAAAATACATTGCACAGGTGTCCTAAGTAAGACCTACGCAACGCAGTTTGAACGAAGTTTCTACGTTAAACGGTTGAAGCCGCATTAAGTGCGTTAGAATAATAATAATAATAAGAAAAAGAACTGGAATAACAATAGTGTGCATTTTCATGCACACTAATAAGAAGAACTGGAATAACAATAGTGTGCATGAGAAGCAATTTCTGAAGAAATTGCGGGTGTGAATGCTGAAAGCTGAAGCCACACTGCGATGCTGTCTTGAATGCAATAAAGTCTGAATGTTTGAATGTTTGCTGACGCCACACTGAATAGCTGCCATGAAAATATTATAATATTTGAATTATGTAGAATACTTGAATGTTTATTAAAAAACTGAAAGAAAGAAAGCTGAACAAAGAAAGAATGAAAGAATGATTGAATGAATAAGTTAAACATGAACCAGCTCAAAGTTTGAATGTATTAACAGTTAAAAAAAAGACTGCAGTCTAAAATGTCCAAGATGGACACAGAAAGACAGACACAGACAGGCAGGCAGAGTGACACACAGAGACAGGCAGACTGACAAACAATCTTTTAGACTGTTCATGATTTCAAAGCTTGAGCTGCTTCACGTTATTGTCTCTGTAAGAGGTCTTAACTGTTGGTTTTCACTGTGCTGTTACACACAGGCGATTGGCCGAACTGCAGTTGACTCCTGAGAAACAGGGATGGGACTGAACTCGTCAATATTCTAGAGTAGACCGTGTTCGAGGACTGCTTGCTGGTGAATATTCAATAACTTTGCCGGGTGTGCCATCTACTGAGAGAATATTGTAACTGCGTGCATAAATAGAGCAGCTCCATGTTCGCTGGAATCAACATCTGCACAGACGGGTTAAGGATCAGACCAGAACATATGGAAGATTTAAAAAATAAAAAATAAAAAAAGCCCACTTTCAAGATACGAACTCGCGCGCCATCAAAACCATCCTTGAAATCATTGACCACTAAAATCGCGAAACAGTACAAATCATATTAGTTCTTTGTAAGTTTTCTTGATGCAAATAAAATTACTTCAGTTCATTTATTTATTCACTCATTCATTCTTCGTAAATTATCTACGGTACGATAGGCTATTTGATTGTACGTATGATTTTTCTATTACAAGAATGGAACACAGGTAACAAAACATACAATATGAGACAGAGTTGTGAGGGATTGAGAATATTTTAAATATTCATTTGACTAAATTAACAGACTAATACATATCCGCGTTTGCTGATGCGCAATGCAAGGAGCTACGAGGAGCAGGCTACAGCTCCTGTCGCTAGCGGTGGCGGCCAGTGGAAAGAGAGCTGGGAGGGCGATAAACATATCTTTAAACTGATTATCAGTCTTGAACTGTTTTCAGTCATTTCCCTTGATTAAAGATACTTCAATTCTCCCATCTCAAGTGTTGCTAATTCTCTTCGTTATTCGAAATACTGAAATTAAGTGAATCCAATATGCCCGAGATATGTAGTACAGTTTGCTGTGACAACAGTCGTCAGAGAATCTCCAAACGACATTTTCATTCCATCGCGAAAGACTTCGCTAAACTGGCAGAATAAATGGTTGGCTTCCGTCAGAAGGGACCACTGGCAGCCTGCATCTAACTCCCAGGTACTGTGCTGTCAGCGCTTTGTTTTCAGCAAGATGCGTTTGTCTTCAACTTAGCTAATTATTATTTTTTATCCTTTAGCGCGCTTTGCCAAGAAAACTCTAGGGAAACACTTTAGACGCTCAAATACAGTTAATTAACTTATAGGGAAAGCGTCATTGAGTCGCGCTATTAATTGTTCGGTTTCTCAAACCAGTTCGTAATATTTCAGGAGAATAAGCAGTAATTAACATCGTTCACTTGCTAGCTAGGTACAATAACGTTACAGAACTTGAATGGGATACAGGTAACTTAGGTGTGCTTACCTGCGAGATATAATCGCACTCATTTGTTCCTGTGATAGCTCTTCCGTTATCTGCACGAATATTCTCGGAGGTTTCGCTTATCTTAATGGTAACGCTGGCAAACCGCTGCTGTTGACTTAGCGAGCCTGTATTGTAATGAGTGAAGACATAACTTTTGCCAATAAACGTTGCATTTGACCAACACTAGTTCTGCTAAGCAGCAATTTAATTTAAGGTAGACTGCAAACAGCGGCATATCGCATTCATTAATCGCGGCATACCGCATATGTTTGTATTTTTAACGTTGCATTTCTAGCGAACGTTTTTTCCGTTTGATTGATTGACAGAGGGCTATGCCAGTACTTGTCTCCTAGTAACAGTGCAAGGAGCAAACAACCGCCACACACACAGAGCCGCCGAGTCACTCAGTCAAAGAAATCCTCGTTAGCGCTCACCTCAAACTCCTGCTTCTCACGCATAAAAAATGTTCGTCCTGTCACCAATGTAACCACATCGTTCAAGGCAGGAGACTTTGCTGAGTATGTGGATGTCTTTTTTATTTCTCTGAGTGATATAATGTTGGATTTACAGCGATCTAAAAACTCTGCCCGTTTGCTGTTCTCCCAAAATTTTTGAGCGAATTTTGAATGGAAGAGATAGAGAAGTTTTACCTGCTTCCTGTCCTTTGACTGTTCCCTGAGCCAAAACCATGTACTTCTCTGCTACAAAAATTATACCGCTGGAACAAGAACAAATTTTCCTACGTTTCTGTGAAATGTCATGAAGAGGGATTCAAATTTGTGGAAGTTACAGCGATTTAAAAAGTATATTTTTCAGCTTGTCTGCTCCCAGCTCGCACTCTAAGAATACAATCAACCACTCTAGCCCCGAAGATTCCACACCATAGACACCCATTATAAAGTCTGAGAAGGGCTCAAGATTTAATTTTTTTTAAACTGCCGGTGTAGAAAACCTAAAAGAGATATTGAAAATATGAATTAGTCACTGAAAGTCGATGGCAATGTGAACGTTTCAGAGTTGGAATGGAGTTTCTACGTGATTGTATGAATTCGTGATGTGTGGGTGAAGATGAGTGAGTTTGAATGATTTTCTCATTGACTTCCATTATAACCAATTTTCAGAAAACGGTGAATATTTTTTAAAGTTTGAATGAGATTGAAAAGATGAATCATATGTAAAAAGTCAGGAAAATATAGAATATTTTCCACTTTGAATGGAGTTTCCAGCTGAAAGTATGAATCGGCAGTTATCGTTTGAAAAAAGGTGAAGTTTTATGATTTTTGAAGATTCCATAATTCATTTTCAATGGGAAAATGGTTTTGTAAAAAAATTGGAATATCTGGGAAAATATGAATGTTAGGAATTTGAAAAGACATTCCATGCAAGTACTAACTGAGCTGAATGTTTTGACTTGGAATGGTTTGAATCGGTTGAAGTTTGTGGAAGGAGTAGCGTTTCACAGTTTTAGTTGAATGGGATTTAATAGGAATCGGAAGTTTACCTTTGAATACTGGGAAAATTATGAATGTTACGAAAAATCGGAAGAATGACCCGGAACGTCCTAATGAAGCTGAATCATGTGAATTTTGAATTTTTTCAATCGGTTGAAGTATGCTGAAGATAAGCTGAGCCATAAAACCCGGCGGAATAATAATAATAATAATAACTAGAAAATTCCGGTAGAAATTTTGAATGTGCCTGCTGCTCTACACGTACAGTGTTCGAGGTACTTGCCAGGGATCTGGTAAGCCGTTGATACGGTGTTCTGGGTGCTCTATAGAGCGTTGCTGGGCGGTTGCTATGGAGTTCCAGGTGGTTGCTAGGGCATTGCTAGGTGGTTGATATGGTGTTCTGGGTGGTTGCTAGGGCGTTGCTAGGCGGTTGCTATGGTGTTCTGGGTGGTTGCTAGGGCGCTGCTAGGCGGTTGCTATGGTGTTCTGGGTGGTTGCTAGGGCGCTGCTGGGCGGTTGCTATGGTGTTCTGGGTGGTTGCTAGGGCGTTGCTAGGCGGTTGCTATGGTGTTCTGGGTGGTTGCTAGGGCGTTTCTAGGCGGTTGCTATGGTGTTCTGGGTGGTTGCTAGGGCGTTGCTAGGCGGTTGCTATGGTGTTCTGGGTGGTTGCAAGGGCGTTGCTATTGTGTTCTGGGTGGTTGCTATGGTGTTCTGGGTGGTTGCTAGGGCGTTGCTAGGCAGTTGCTATTGTGTTCTGGGTGGTTGCTAGGGCATTGCTAGGCGGTTGCTATTGTGTTCTGGGTGGTTGCTAGGGTGTTGCTAGGCGGTTGCTATGGTGTTCTGGGTGGTTGCTAGGGCATTGCTAGGCGGTTGCTATGGTGTTCTGGGTGGTTGCTAGGGTGTTGCTAGGCGGTTGCTATGGTGTTCTGGTTGGTTGCTAGGGCGTTGCTAGGTGGTTGCTATGGTGTTCTGGGTGGTTGCTAGGGCGTTGCTATGGTGTTCTGGGTGGTTGTTGTTGCTATGGTGTTCTGGGTGGTTGCTAGGGTTCTGGGTGGTTGCTAGGGCGTTCTGGGCGGTTGCTATGGTGTTCTGGGTGGTTGTTAGGGCGTTGCGCTATGGTGATCTGGGTGGTTGCTATGGTGTGTTTGGGTGGTTGCTAGGGCGTTGCTAGGCGGTTGCTATGGTGTTCTGGGTGGTTGCTAGGGCGTTCTGGGTGGTTGCTATGGTGTTCTGGGTGGTTGCTAGCGTTCTGGGTGGTTGCTATGGTGTTCTGGGTGGTTGCTAGGGCGTTGCTAGGCGGTTGCTATGGTGTTCTGGGTGGTTGCTAGGGCGTTCTGGGTGGTTGCTATGGTGTTCTGGGTGGTTGCTAGGGCGTTCTGGGTGGTTGCTATGGTGTTTTGGGTGGTTGCTAGGTTGTTGCTAGGCGGTTGCTATGCTGTTCCTAACGGTTGCTTGGGCGTTGCTTGTCAATGTTTGGAAGTTGGAACAGAGTTTCTACGTGAATATATGAGTTCACGGTGAGAGGGTGAAGATGAGTGAGTTTTCTCATTGACTTCCATTATAACGAGGTTTCAGAAGTCCATGTTTTTCGGGAATTGTGGGAAATCCGTAAGTCGGATCACTTAGAAAAGTCATAGCACACTCCTCACAAGGGAGCCGCACGTTTTCATGTGTCATGTGTGGGGATCGGGTGAAAACTTTGGGAGGAGTAGCGAACCGTGAGATTACAGAAGAATATGGAATAATAATAATAAAGAAGTAAGCAGGATAATAATATGTGTCTGCATTGCTGCAGGCACATAATAATAAAAATAAAGAATTTTTGTAACAGAAGAACATAGGGTTTGAATGCTGCTTGCAGCATTCACACCCAACTAGAGAATGTAATTCCAGGGAATTACGAGTGCATGAAAATGCAAACTGTAGTTGCTTAAGGTGGAATGTGGGCAGAGGAAACAAGTTTGTGGGAGTCATAGTTGATGACAGTTGGAATGGCTGAACAGTTAAATAGTTGAGTAGTTTAAAAAGTTATATTATTTAACAGAAAATTATTTCAATGAGGACTTTTATTTTGAAACAGTTTTGGACAGAGGAAACAGTTGGCGGTAGTCATAGTCGATGACAAGGGCTGCTGGAATGGCTGAACGGTTGAAAAGTTGAGTAGTTTAAATAGTTAAATTATTTAACAGTGATTTATTGTAGTGAGGACTTTTATGTTAGAACAGTTTTGGACAGAGGAAACAGTTGGTGGGAGTCATAGCTGATGAGAACGGGCAGTTGGAATGGCTGAACGGTTGAAAAGTTGAGTAGATTAAATAGTTAAATTATTTAACAGTGAATTATGTCAGTGAGGACTTTTATTTTGAAACAGTTTTGGACAGAGGAAACAGTTGGCGGTAGTCATAGTTGATGACAACGGGCTGCTGAAATGGCTAAACGGTTGAAAAGTTGAGTAGTTTAAATAGTTAAATTATTTAGCAGTGAATTATTTCAGTGAGGACTTTTATTTTGAAACAGTTTTGGACCTGTGAAACAGTTGGCTGGAGTCATAGTTGATGACAACGGGCAGTTGGAATGGCTGAACAGTTGAAAAGTTGAGTAGATTAAATAGTTAAAATATTTAATTGTGATTTATTGTAGTGAGGACCTTTATTTTGAAACAGTTGTGGACAGAGGAAACATTTGGCTGGAGTCATAGTTGATGACAACTGACAGTTGGAATGGCTGAACAGTAAAAAAGTTGAGTAGTTTAAATAGTTAAAATATTTAACAATGATTTATTGTAGTGAGGACTTTTATTTTGAAACAGTTTGGACAGAGGAAACATTTGATGGGAGTCATAGTTGATGACAACTGACAGTTGGAATGGCTGAACATTAAAATAGTTGAGTTGTTTAAATAGTTAAATTATTTAACAATGAATTATTGAAGTGAGGACTTTTATTTTGAAACAGTTTGGGACCGAGGAAACAGTTGATGGGAGTCATAGTTGATGACAACTGACAGTTGGAAGTTGGAATGGCTGAAGTTTAAAATTAAAATAGTTGAGTTGACTTTTATTTTGAAAAGAGTTAAATTAGTCTATTTGACAAAACAGTGAATTATTTGAAGTTTAAATGATTAAATTTTTATTTTGTAAAACAGTTTTGGACAGAGGAAACAGTTGGCAGGAGTCATAGTTGATGACAACTGACAGTTGGAATGGCTGAACAGTTAACAATTTGAGTAGTTTAAATAGTTAAATTATTTAATTGTGATTTATTGTAATGAGGACTTTTATTTTGAAACAGTTGTGGACTGAGGAAACAGTTGGCAGGAGTCATAGTTGATGACAACTGACAGTTGTAATGGCTGAACAGTTAAATATTTGAGTAGTTTAAATGATTAAATTATTTAATTGTAATTTATTGTAATGAGGACTTTTATTTTGAAATAGTTTTGGACCGAGGAAACCGTTGACGGGAGTCATAGTTGATGATAAGTTGGAATGGCTGAACGATTAAATAGTTGAGTTGTTTAAATAGTTAAATTATTTAACAGTGAAATTTTGTTGTGAGGACTTTTATTTTGAAACAGTTTTGGACCGAGGAAACAATTGGCTGGAGTTATAGTTGATGACGACTGACAGTTGGAATGGCTGAAAAATTAAATATTTGAGTTGTTTAAATATTTACATTATTTAACAGTGAATTATTTCAGTGAGGACTTTTATTTTGAAACAGTTTTGGACAGAGGAAACAGTTGACAGGAGTCATAGTTGATGACAACTGGCAGTTGGAATGGCTGAACGGTTGAAAAGTTGAGTAGTTTAAAAAGTTAATTATTTAATTGTTATTTATCGTAATGAGGACTTTTATTTTGAAACAGTTTTGGACAGGTGAAACAGTTGGCAGGAGTCATAGTTGATGACAACTGACAGTTGGAATGGCTGAACAGTTAAATATTTGACTAGTTTAAATAGTTAAATTATATAAGAGTGATTTCTTGTAGTGAGGACTTTTATTTTGAAACAGTTTAAGGCAGAGGAAACAGTTGATCAGGATCTGTAGTCTTAAGAGCGCCAGATTGTAGTCTTAAAGCCTGAGAAACTGACAGTTGCTGCCGGTGGTCAGAACATCTGGCACAAGATTCCATTTGCTTAATGGCCCTACTGTGATGTCATCAGCCCAATCTTAAGTCTATGGGGAAAAAAATTAGTAGTTTTTTATTCATAGTTTAAAAAGTATAAAAGTTACAAAGATGAAAAATACATTGCACAGGTGTCCTAAGTAAGACTAACGCAACGCAGTTTGAACGAAGTTTCTATGTTAAACGGTTGAGGCCGCATTAAGTGCGTTAGAAGAATAATAATAACTAGAATTGCATTTCCTGAAGGAAATACCAGTGCATGCAAAGCAAAGTTGTAAAATCAGAAAATCAATTCACAGTTAATTTTTTTTTTTTAAAAAAAGCTAAAAGTTGCACAGCCATCTAAGAGCCAACTTTGAGTAGGTATGCTTGAGTAGAAACAGTAAAGACCAGAGTAATTGTTACACCTAGGCCCTACTACAGCGGAGAGAGAGAAAGAGAGGGACAGAGAAAGATGAGAAGAGTGATGAATGCACTATTGAAGTTACCTCATCATAACACACGGAGAAACACCGTGGGGAAAACAAATATCACAGTATATGGATAGTGACAAACAAGAGTTGAAGCATGATTAACAGAGAGCAAAGTTTTAAAAAGTATTGTGACATAGATTAAGTGAAAATACATTATCGCGTCAGAATACGGTACACTTGTAATCACAAGTGCTTTCAATCAGTATTTACTTTGGTGAGGAACATCATTTTTAGTTACAGAAACTCATGCTGTTGGTTAAAAACTTGCTTCAGTCTAGTTTCTCTGGGGCGCGTTTCCCAAAAGCGTAGTTGCTACGTAGTTCGTCCATTCACAGTCAATGGGCCCAACCATGTAAGTTAGCATCTGTGATTTTGGGAAACACCCCTGGTTTGCTCATCTTAAGTCACACTAATAATGAATGACATCAAGTAGGCTACAATAAGTTAATTAATGAACCAATATGTTTGATGTGTGACATTGAGATTTTTGTGCAATAATTTCAGCAGCTTGCTTGTAAAATTGCGTTTAAAAATAATTATGATTACTGATAAAATAAATTAGTTGTATGGAAATCGTGGTGAGTGCAGCACCACTACCTCTCTAATTGAACCCTGATCTCTGAATTGTAGATATGTCTCGATGACAACCAAGGAAATTACGATGTAATTTCTCAAAATGTCCGCTAGATAAATGTATACCATGACAAATATCATGAATATGTAATTAATATAATATAAATAGCACTAACAACTAGCTACTACTACTACTAGAAATGAAAAGTATATGAGGACGACACAAAAACAAGGGCAGCTACGGAAGAGAAGACGCTCTAAGCATAAGCAAATGAAGCCGAGTTAATTCCCTGATTACAATGATGGCTGTGTCTTATTTGTTCGATATCAAAATGACACATCAAGCTATTTTGTCCATTCTGTGAGGGGATGCATTTTAGTATTGATTGAAAGAATGCAGACACTTCGCTGGCTGGCTAGCTAACTTCGCTATCAATGCTGCATAATGAAATAAAATGTTTATTTGGATATATGTGTAGTGAGCTACGTAGCGTGGCCGCGATGCCCACGCTAGGAGAATTAGCAATTAATTCGGTTAATTGTCTGATTATGCTGTCTAAATGAAACGAGTTAAGTTGCTAGTTACTTAGCAAGCAAAATTAAAGGTTATTGTGGAGATCTGCGTTTGTCCGCTACTTTAACTTAATATTTGGGTGCAGCTTCCAAATCATTCACCACGTAAACCGCATTCTTCCAGTTCGGTAAGCCTCCCGTTCATTTTGTTGCCTGATTTGCCAATTGTCCATAATGTTTACTGATAATTTAATGCGTGAAAAACGGATAAAATTGCTGGATAATGCAATAAAATTTATACATCGAAGCTCACCGTTATATTACATTTTAAATAGCCCCGGAATGTAGCAACTTAATTTCTTTTTTCTCCCCATCAACCGGTAAGTCCGAGGCGTTCGCAACATTGGCTAAGGTGACGACTGTATTAGCGGAAAACCCAGACTATCAGCCACCATAAAGCCGCTTTCACACTGGACGCCAGAACGAATTTTTTCGCTCGACAGACTACATTCAAAGTCAATGCAAAGACGCGAATGCAAGCGAATTCGTGTCGCGTCCAGTGTGAAAGCAGCTTAACTCTTTAGCTACCACCATTTGTAAACGATGGATAATTACTATTCTTAGCCAGCTCAGTGTTCATGCAACTAATACATCTGACGGAGACTGTAGCCCAGCAGCCAACTCTGATTTAGGCCACTCCGCAAAAAAATTGCGGAGGTCCGAATTCACTTTCTCTTCGCTAGCGCAGATGTTCCTCCGTCTTGATCGGACCATTTTAACTAATGCGTACCCAATAATTATAATATTCAGGTATTAGTGCAAGGAATAAGCTCGTTTACGGTAAAAAATCCAAAAATTTGAACTAGCAGAAATGGGCCTGGATAGGCTCTTTTTACTGTCTGTAAGAAACGTATTTCATTGGAACTGAATGTCACCCAGTCTAATGGGAGAGCCGCGTTTGAACTGCAACGGTTGAAACATAGGTGAGGCCAGAGCCACCTCTGCTGACGAGTAGCATCCAGCTGCAGCCCTGGACGTGACACAAGCCCCTGACGCGACGGAAGAGAAATAATGGCTATTCACCGTTTTAATGCTGCATTCGGTAACGCGTCCCACGATCCGTGTTCTCAAGACACGACCGGTGAATTCCGTTCTTATGAGCTGACGACCTCACTTCCTCGTACCTTCGACTTTAATTCACGACAAGACTCGTGTTTACGAGTGTTACCGAATGCAGCATTATTCACTTAGCTAGCTCGCTAGCTAGGCTAGCAAACTAGCTATTTCGCTAGCTTTGCTAGTGATATTTCCGCTAGCGAACCACCTAGCTAGCCAGCTTGTGAGCCAATTGCATCTTGTGCACATAGCTAAACCGATAGAAACAGTAAATGGTTAGTTTACCATCACTTACGTTATTCAGCAGGCTAGCTAGCACGACTATTCAATAAATATCACTTGCTAGGCTAGCTAAATAGCTAGCTAGCTAGTTCGCTAGCCTCGCTAAAGAGCTAGCCAAGTGAATAAAAATAGTGAATAGCCATTATTTCACTTCCGCCACGCCCGGGGCTTGTGTCATGTTAGGGGCTTCTGCTCCGGGGCTGCAGCTGGATAGTATTGCTGCTGACAGTTCAGTTGCCACGGTAACGGTTTTAAAAATTAACGACTGACTCACTTAACGGCTGAATCACGTAGGTCATTCGAAAATGATTTCCTCTTGAGCAACCCACAATAAAATGTGAAATTTCTCGAAAGTAGTAGGTTGTATCACTTAAGTAACGCCACAGGAGGCACGCTGAGGCTTTGCTGAAAATTTCAATATAAATTTTGCGTCATTTAAGTCGAAAAAATGTAGCATTAGAGCAGTTTGAAAAAACTCCCGAACTGGTTTCTGAGGAAAGCCAGGCTGTCATTTTACATGGGGTTAGATGAGAGATCTGTCTGGATTTGCTGTTGGTTTGAGGCTCAGACGGCAAAAAGTGTAGGTCCAATTCAGACCACTGATACATGAGAGGAACAAGCACAAGTTCATTTACATTTTGATGTGAATATTATGTAGGTAGTCTAAAATTTGTGGGAGAAATAGCAAATCAAAGACGAAAATTTTAGGTGATTTTCAAACTCCCCTCCACTCTAATGATTAGCTCACACACTCAAAGTCTCAAGATTCCGTGCCATAGAAACCCATTGTAAAGTTTAAGATATTTAATTTTAGAAATATTTAAAAAGTAAAAATCATAGAAAAATGAAAATAACATAGCATCAGTGTGCTTTCCAAAACCTATGCAATGGAGTTTGAATGAAGTCTCTAAGTTAAACGGTTGAGGCTGAATTAATCGCAATAGCTTGGTTGGAAGAAAGGAAAACTATAATAATAATAATAACTAGAGAATGTAATTCCAGGGAATTACGAGTGCATGAAAATGCAAACTGTAATTGCATAAGGTGGAATTGGGCAGAGGAAACATTTTTAAAAAAAGCTAAATAGTTGATGACAGTTGGAATGGCTGAACAGTTAAATAGTTTTAGTTTAAAAAAGTTTGATTATTTAACAGTGAATTATATCAATGAGGACTTTTATTTTGAAACAGTTGTGGACAGAGGAAACAGTTGGCGGGAGTCATAGTTGATGACAACTGACAGTTGGAATGGCTTAACAGTTTAATATTTGAGTTGTTTAAATAGTTAAATTAGTTAACAGTGAATTATTTCAGTGATGACTTTTATTTTGAAACAGTTTTGAACAGAGTTGAAACAGTTAACGGCAGTCATAGTTGATGACAACCGGCAGTTGGAATGGCTGAACGGTTGAAAAGTTGAGTAGTTTGAATAGTTAAATAATTTAATTGTGATCTATTGTAATGAGGACTTTTATTTTGAAACAGTTGTACACAGGTGAAACAGATGGCAGGACTCATAGTTGATGACAACTGACAGTTGGAATGCCCGAACAGTTAAAGAGTTGAGTAGTTCAAATAGTTAAATTATTTAATAGTGAATTATTGCAGTGAGGACTTTTATTTTGAAACAGTTTTGGACAGAGGAAACAGTTGGCGGGAGTCGTAGTTGATGACAATGGGCAGTTGGAATGGTTGAACAGTTGGATGGTTGAGTAGTTTAAATAGTTAAATTATTTAATTGTGATTAATTGTAGTGAGGACTTTTATTTTGAAACAGTTGGCGGGAGTCATAGTGGATGACAACTGGCAGTTGAAATGGCTGTACTGTTGAACATTTGAGTAGTTTAAATAGTTAAAATATTTAATTGTGATTCCTTATAGTGAGAACTTTTATTTTGAAACAGTTGTGGACAGAGGAAACAGTTGGCGAGAGTCAAAGTTGATGTCAACTGACAGTTGGAATGGCTGAACAGTTAAATATTTGAGTAGTTTAAATAGTTAAATTATTTAAGATTGATTTCTTGTTGTGAGGACTTTTATTTTGAAACAGTTGTAGGCAGAGGAAACTGTTGAACAGGATATGTAGTCTTAAGAGAGCCAGAGTGTAGTCTGAAAGCCTGAGAAACTGACAGTTGCTGCAGGTGGTCAGAACATCTGGCACAAGATTCCATTTGCTTAATGGCCCTTCTGTGATGTCATCAGCCCAATGTTAAGTCTATGGGGAAAAAAATTTATAGTTTTTTATTCATAGTTTAAAAAGTATAAAAGTTACAAAGATGAAAAATACATTGCACAGGTGTCCTAAGTATCTGTGCATCTTAACGCAGTTTGAACGAAGCAGACGTTAAACGGTTGAAGCCGCATTAAGTGCGTTAGAAGAATAATAATAACTAGAGAATGTAATTCCTGGGAATTACCAGTGCATGAAAATGCAAACTGTAGTTGCTTAAGGTGGAATGTAGGAAGAGGAAACAAGTTGGCGGGAGTCATAGTTGATGACAGTTGGAATGGCTGAACAGTTAAATAGTTGAGTAGTTTAAAAAGTTATATTATTTAACAGTGAATTATTTTAATGAGGACCTTTATTTTTAAACAGTTTTGGTCCGAAGAAACAGTTGAGGGGAGTCATAGTTGATGACAACTGGCAGTTGGAATGGCTGAACGGTTGAAAAGTTGTGTAGATTAAATAGTTGAATTATTTAACAGTGAATTATTTCAGCGAGGACTTTTATTTTGAAACAGTTTTGGACAGAGGAAACAGTTGGCTTGAGTCATAGTTGATGAGAACGGGCTGCTGGAATGGCTGAACAGTTGAAAAGTTGAGTAGTTTAAATAGTTCAATTATTTAATTGTGATTTATTGTTGTGAGGACTTTTATTTTGAAACAGTTGTGGACAGAGGAAACAGTTGGCGAGAGTCAAAGTTGATGACAACTGACAGTTGGAATGGCTGAACAGTTCAATAGTTGAGTAGTTTAAATAGTTAAATTATTTACTAGTGAATTATTGCAGTGAGGACTTTTATTTTGAAACAGATTTGGACAGAGAAAACAGTTGGCAGGAGTCATAGTTGATGACAACTGAAAGCTGGAATGGCTGAACATTTGAATGATTGAGTAGTTTAAATAGTTAAATTATTTAATTGTGATTTATTGTAGTGAGGACTTTTATTTTGAAACAGTTTTGGTCAGAGGAAACAGTTGGCTGGAGTCATAGTTGATGACAACAGGCAGTTGGAATGGCTGAACGGTTGAAACGTTGAGTAGTTTAAATAGTTGAATTACAAAACCCAAAACCAGTGAAGTTGGCACGTTATGTAAATCGTAGATAAAAACAGAATACAATGATTTGCAAATCCTTTTCAACTTATATTCAATTGAATACACTGCAAAGACAAGATGTTTAATGTTCAAACTGAGAAACTTTATTTTTTTTTGCAAATAATCATTAACTTAGAATTTAAAGGCAGCAACACATTGCAAAAAAATAATGGCTAGGGGCCTTTTTACCACTGTGTTACATCACCAGCCCTTTTAACGACACTCAGTAAACATTTGGGAACTGAGGAGACCACTTTTGAAGCTTTTCAGGTGGAACTCTTTCCCATTCTTGCTTGATGTACAGCTTAAGTTGTTCAACAGTCCGGGGTCTCCGTTGTCGTATTTTACGCTTCATAATGCGCCACACATTTTCTCGGGGAGACAGGTCTGGACTACAGGCAGGCCAGTCTAGTACCCGCACTCTTTTACTACGGAGCCATGCTGTTGTTACGTGCAGAATGTGGCTTGGCATTGTCTTGCTGAAATAAGCAGGGGCGTCCATGAAAAAAGCGTTGCTTGGATGGCAACATATGTTGCTCCAAAACCTGTATGTACCTTTCAGCATTAATGGTGCCTTCACATATGTGTAAGTTGCCCATGCCTTGGGCACTAATACACCCCCATACCATCACAGATGCTGGCTTTTGAACTTTGCGCCTATAACAGTCCGGATGGTTCTTTTCCTCTTTTGGTCCGGAGGACACGGCGTCCACAGTTTCCTAAAAAACAATTTGAAATGTGGACTAGTCAGACCACAGAACACTTTTTCCACTTTGCATCAGTCCATCTTAGATGAGCTTTGGGCCCAGCGGCCGGGGCTGATTTCTGGGTGCTGTTGATAAATGGCTTTTCGCTTTGCATTGTAGAGTTTTAACTTGCACTTGCAGATGTAGCGACGAACTGTAGTTACTGACAGTGGTTTTCTGAAGTGTTCCTGAGCCCATGTGGTGATGTCCTTTACACACTGATGTCATTGAAAATGCAGTTTCCGCCTGAGAGCGAAGGTCACGGGCATTCAATGTTGGTTTTCGCCTTGTAGGTTGCAGTGATTTCTCCAGATTCTCTGAACCTTTTTGACGATATTTACGGACCGTAGATGATGAAATCCCTAAATTTCTTGTATTTAAGCTCGTTGAGGAATGTTGTTTTTAAACTGTTCGACAATCAGCTCAATTTGTTCACTAAGTGGTGAGCCAGGCTGTCATCCTTGTTTGTGAATGACTGAGCATTTCTGGAAGCTGTTTTTTTAGGCTCAGTCATGGCACCCACCTGTTCCCAATTAGACCACTGTTCACCTGTGGGATGTTCCAAATAAGTGTTTGATGAGCATTCCTCAACTCTCTCAGTTTTTTTTGCCACTTGTGCCAGCTTTTTTTGAAACATGTTGCAGGCATCAAATTCCAAATGAGCTAATATTTGCAAAAAATTACAAAGTTTACCTGTTCGAACATTAAGAAACTTGTCTTTGCAGTGTATTCAATTGAATATATTGAAAAGTAAAATTTGCAAATCATTGTATTCTGTTTTTATTTACGATTTACACAACGTGCCAACTTCACTGGTTTTGGGTTTTGTATTTGTGATGTATTGTAATGAGGACTTTAATTTTGAAACAGTTGTGGACAGTTGACACAGTTGGCAGGAGTCATAGTGATGACTACTGACTGTTGGAATGCCCGAACAGTTAAATAGTTGAGTAGTTTAAATAGTTAAATTATTTAACAGTGAATTATTTCAGTAAGGACTTTTATTTTGAAACAGTTTTGGACAGAGTGAACAGTTGGCGGGAGTCATAGTTGATGACAACTGGCAGTTGGAATGGCTAAACAGTTAAATATTTCAATAGTTTAAATAGTTAAATTATTTAACAGTGAATTATTGCAGTGAGGACTTTTCTTTTGAAACAGTTGTGGACAGAGCAAACACTTGGCGGGAGTCGTAGTTGATGACAACTCACAGTTGGAATGGCTGAACAGTTAAATAGTTGAGTAGTTTAAATAATTAAATTATTTATCAGTGAATTATTTCAGTGAGGACTTTTATTTTGAAACAGTTTTGGACAGAGGAAACAGTTGGCAGGAGTCATAGTTGATTACAATGGGCAGTTGGAGTGGCTGTACAGTTTAATAGTTGAGTTGTTTAAATAGTTAAATTAGTAAACAGTGAATTTTTCAGTGAGGAGTTTTATTTTGAAACAGTTTTGGACAGAGGAAACAGTTGACTGGAGTCATAGTCGATGACAACTGGCAGTTGGAATGGCTGAACGGTTGAAAAGTTGAGTAGTTTAAAAAGTTAAACTATTTAATTGTTATTTATCATAATGAGGACTTTTATTTTGAAACAGTTATCGACAGAGGAATCAGTTGGCAGGAGTCATAGTTGATGACATCTGACAGTTGGATTGGCTGAACAGTTAAATAGTTGAGTTGTTTAAATAGTTAAATTATTTAACAGTGTATTATTTCAGGGAGAACTTTTATTTTGAAACAGTTTTGGACAGAGGAAACAGTTGGCGGGAGTCATAGTTGATGACAATGGGCACTTGGAATGGCTGAACGGTTGAACAGTTGAGTAGTTTAAATAGTTAAATTATTTAACAGTGAATTATTTCAGTGAGTACTTTTATTTTGAAACAGTTTTGGACAGGTGAAACAGTTGGCAGGAGTCATAGTTGATGACAACTGACAGTTGGAATGGCTGAACAGTTCAATATTTGACTAGTTTAAATAGTTAAATTATTAAAGAGTGATTTCTTGTTGTGAGGACTTTTATTTTGAAACAGTTGTAGGCAGAGGAAACAGTTGAACAGGATCTGTAGTGTTAAGAGAGCCAGACTTTAGTCTGAAAGCCTGAGAAACTGACAGTTGCTGCAGGTGGTCAGAACATCTGGCACAAGATTCCATTTGCTTAATGGCCCTACTGTGATGTCATCAGCCCAATGTTAAGTCTATGGGGAAAAAAATTAGTAGTTTTTTATTCATAGTTTAAAAAGTATAAAAGTTACAAAGATGAAAAATACATTGCACAGGTGTCCTAAGTAAGACCTACGCAACGCAGTTTGAATGAAGTTTCTACGTTAAACGGTTGAGGCCGCATTAAGTGCGTTAGAATAATAATAATAATAATAATAACTAGAGAATGTAATTCCAGGGTATTACAAGTGCATGAAAATGCAAAATGTAGTTGCTTAAGGTGGAATGAGGGCAGAGGAAACAAGTTGGCGGGAGTCATAGTTGAAGACAGTTGGAATGGCTGAACAGTTAAATAGTTTTTTAGTTTAAAAAGTTTGATTATTTAACAGTGAATTATTTCAATGAGGACTTTTATTTTGAAACAGTTGTGGACAGAGGAAACAGTTGGCTGGAGTCATAGTTGATGACAACGGGCAGTTGGAATGGCTGAACGGTTGAAAAGTTGAGTAGTTTAAATAGTTTATTATTTAAGTTTTATGATTTATTGGAGTGAGGACTTTTATTTTGAAACAGTTTCTGGACAGAGGAAACAGTTGGAAAACAGTTGGCGTCATAGTTGATGACAACTGACAGTTGGAATGGCTGAACAGTTAAATAGTTGAGTAGTTTAAATAGTTAAATTATTTTACAGTGTGATTATTTCAGTGAGGACTTTTATTTTGAAACAGTTTTGGACAGAGGAAACAGTTGGTTTAAATGGAGTCATGAATTGTTGACTTTTATTTTACAACGGGCAGTTGGAATGGCTGAACAGTTGAAAAAGTTGAGTAGTTTAAATAGTTAAATTATTTGATTGTGATCTATTGTAATGAGGACTTTTATTTTGAAACAGTTTGGACAGGTGAAACAGTTGGCAGGAGTCATAGTTGATGACAACTCACTGTTGGAATGCCCGAACAGTTAAATAGTTGAGTAGTTTAAATAGTTAAATTAGTTAACAGTTAATTCAGTGATGACTTTTATTTTGAAACAGTTTTGAACAGAGGAAACAGTTGGCGGCAGTCATAGTTGATGACAACCGGCAGTTGGATTGGCTGAACGGTTGAAAAGTTGAGTAGTTTAAATAGTTAAATTATTTAATTGTGATCTATTGTAATGAGGACTTTTATTTTGAAACAGTTGTACACAGGTGAAACAGTTGGCAGGACTCATAGTTGATGACAACTGACAGTTGGAATGCCCGAACAGTTAAATAGTTTAGTAGTTTAAATAGTTAAATTATTTAATAGTGAATTATTGCAGTGAGGACTTTTATTTTGAAACAGTTTTGGACAGAGGAAACAGTTGGCGGGAGGCGTAGTTGATGACAATGGGCAGTTGGAATGGTTGAACAGTTGGATGGTTGAGTAGTTTAAATAGTTAAATTATTTAATTGAATGATTAATTGTAGTGAACTTTTATTTTGAAACAGTTTTGGACAGAGGAAACAGTTGACAGGAGTCATAGTTGATGACAATGAGGCAATTGGAATGGCTGGACAGTTCAACAGTTGAGTAGTTTAAATAGTTAATTTATTTAAGAGCCTTGTTGTGAGGACTTTTATTTTGAAACAGTTTTAGGACAGGTGAAAACAGGAGTCATAGTTGAACAGGAGTCTGTGGACAGTTCAAATTTAGTAGTTTAAATAGCCAGATTGTCTTTTATTTTGAAGCGGTTAAAGCCTGAGCCAGAAGTCCTGAGAACCTGACAGTTGCTGCAGGTGGTCAGAACATCTGGCACAAGATTCCATTTGCTTAATGGCCCTACTGTGATGTCATCAGCCCAATGTTAAGTCTATGGGGAAAAAAATTAGTAGTTTTTTATTCATAGTTTAAAAAGTATAAAATTTACAAAGATGAAAAATACATTGCACAGGTGTCCTAAGTAAGACCTAACATAGCATGAAGGATGAAGTTTCTCGTTTTCTAAGTTGAGGCCGCATTTAGTGCGTTAGAAGAATAATAATAATAATAATAATTATGATAATAATAATAAGAAGAAGAACTGGAATAACAATAGTGTGCATTTTCATGCACACTAATAATAAGAAGAATAAGTCTAGGAAGAACAGTACAGTGCATTGCTTTGCATGCACTGTAATAATAATAATAATTAGTTTAGGAAGAACAGTACAGTGCATTGCTTTGCATGCACTGTCATAAGAAGTCTAGGAAGAACAGTACAGTGCATTGCTTTGCATGCACTGTAATAAGAACTGGAATAACAATAGTGTGCATTTTCATGCACACTCATAATAAGAAGAAGAAGAAAGGAAGAAGACCAGAATAACAATAGTGTGCATTTTCATGCACACTAATAATGAAGAAGTATTCAGGATTATAATATGTGTCTGCATTGCTGCAGGCACATAATAAAGAATTTTGGTAACAGACAAACATAGGGTTTGAATGCCTTCAGCATTCACACCCAATAATAAAGAAGTATGCTGGATTGTAATATGTGTCTGCATTGCTGCAGGCACATAATAATAATAACTAGAGAATGTAATTCAAGGGAATTACGAGTGCATGAAAATGCAAACTGTAGTTGAATTGGGCTTTGTCATAGTTGATGACAGTTGGAATGGCTGAACAGTTAAATAGTTGAGTAGTTTAAAAAGTTTTAAAACTTAAAAACTTTTATTTTGAAACAGTTTTGTACCGAGGAAACAGTTGACGGGAGTCATAGTTGAAGACAACGGGCAGTTGGAATGGCTGAACAGTTGAAAAGTTGAGAAGATTAAATAGTTAAATTATTTAACAGTGATTTATTGTAGTGAGGACTATTATTTTAGAACAGTGTTGGACAGAGGAAACAGTTGGTGGGAGTCAGAGTTGATGACAACTAACAGTTGGAATGGTTGGACAGCTAAATAATTGAGTTGTTTAAAAAGTTAAATTATTTAACAGTGAATTATTTCAGTGAGGACTTTTATTTTGAAACAGTTTTGGACAGAGGAAACAGTTGGCAGCAGTCATAGTTAATGACAACGGGCTGCTGGAATGGCTGAACAGTTAAATAGTTGAGTAGTTTAAATAGTTAAATTATTTGAAAGTGAATTATTTCAGTGAGGGCTTTTATTTTGAAACAGTTGAGGACAGAGGAAACAGTTGACGGGAGTCATAGTTGATGATAACTGGCAGTTGAAATGGCTGAACTGTTGAATAGTTGAGTAGTTTAAATAATTAAAATATTTAATTGTGATTTATTGTTGTGAGAACTTTTAGTTTGAAACTGTTGTGGACAAAGGAAACAGTTGGCGAGAGTCAAAGTTGATGACAACTGACAGTTGGAATGGCTAAACGGTTAAATATTTCAATAGTTTAAATAGTTAAATTATTTAATAGGGCATTATTGCAGTGAGGACTTTTATTTTGAAACAGTTTTGGACAGAGAAAACAGTTGGCAGGAATCATAGTTGATGACAACTGAAAGTTGGAATGGCTGAACAGTTGAATAGTTGAGTAGTTTAAATAGTTATATTATTTAATTATGATTCATTGTAGTGAGGACTTTTATTTTGAAACAGTTGTGGACAGGTGAAACAGTTGGCAGGAGTCATAGTTGATGACAATGGGCAGCTGGAATGGTTGAACAGTTGGATGGTTGAGTAGTTTAAATTATTTAATTGTGATTAATTGTAGTAAGGACTTTTATTTTGAAATAGTTGTGGACAGAGGAAACAGTTGGCGAGAGTCAAAGTTGATGACAAGTGACAGATGGAATGACTGAACAGTTCAATAGTTGAGTAGTTTAAATAGTTAAATAATTTAACAGTGAATTATTGCAGTGAGGCCTTTTATTTTGAAACAGTTTTGGACAGAGGAAACAGTTGACAGGAGTCATAGTTGATGACAACTGGCAGTTGGAATGGCTGAACGGTTGGAAAGTTGAGTAGTTTAAAAAGTTAAATTATTTAATTGTTATTTATCATAATGAGGACTTTTATTTTGAAACTGTTGTGGACAGAGGAATCAGTTGGCAGGAGTCATAGTTGATGACAACTGACAGTTGGATTGGCTGTACAGTTAAATAGTTGAGTAGTTGAAATAGTTAAAATATTTAATAGTGAATTATTGCAGTGAGGACTTTTGTTTTGAAACAGTTGTGGACAGAGGAAACACTTGGCGGGAGTCATAGTTGATGACAACTGACAGTTGGAATGGCTGTACAGTTAAATAGTTGAGTAGTTTAGGTAGTTAAATTATTTAACAGTGAATTCTTTCAGTGAAGACTTTTATGTTGAAACTGTTTTGGACAGAGGAAACAGTTGGCGGGTGTCATCGTTGACTACAACGGGCAGTTGGAATGGCTGAACAGTTGAAAAGTTGAGTACTTTTAATAGTTAAATTATTTGATTGTGATCTATTGTAAGGAGGTCTTTTATTTTGAAACAGTTGTGGACAGAGGAAACACTTGGCGGGCGTCATAGTTGATGACAACTGACAGTTGGAATGGCTGAACAGTTAAATAGTTGAGTAGTTTAGGTAGTTAAATTATTTAACAGTGAATTCTTTCAGTGAAGACTTTTATTTTGAAACAGTTTTGGACAGAGGAAACAGTTGGCGGGTGTCATCGTTGACTAGAACGGGCAGTTGGAATGGCTGAACAGTTGAAAAGTTGAGTAGTTTAAATAGTTAAATTATTTGATTGTGATCTATTCTAAGGAGGACTTTTATTTTGAAACAGTTGTGGACAGGTGACACAGTTCGCAGGAGTCATAGTTGATGACAACTCACTGTTGGAATGCCCAAACAGTTAAAATGTTGAGTAGTTTAAATAGTTAAATTGTTTAACAGTGAATTATTTCAGTGAGGACTTTTATTTTGAGACAGTTTTGGACAGAGTGAACAGTTGGCGGGAGTCATAGTTGATGACAACTGGCAGTTAGAATGGCTGAACAGTTAAATATTTCAATAGTTTAAATAGTTAAATTATTTTATAATGAATTATTGCAGTGAGGACTTTTATTTTGAAACAGTTTTGGACAGAGGAAACAGTTGGCGGGAGTCGTAGTTGATGACAATGGGCAGTTGGAATGGTTGAACAGTTGGATGGTTGAGTAGTTTAAATAGTTAAATTATTTAATTGTGAATGACTTTTTTTTATTTTGAAACAGTTCGGAGTCATAGTTGATGACAACTGACAGTTGGAATGGCTGAACAGTTAAATAGTTGAGTTGTTTAGATAATTTATTTAACAGTGAATTATTTCAGTGAGGACTTTTATTTTGAAACAGTTTTGGACAGAGGAAACAGTTGACAGGAGTCATAGTTGATGACAACTGGCAGTTGGAATGGCTGAACGGTTGGAAAGTTGAGTAGTTTAAAAAGTTAAATTATTTAATTGTTATTTATCATAATGAGGACTTTTATTTTGAAACTGTTGTGGACAGAGGAATCAGTTGGCAGGAGTCATAGTTGATGACAACTGACAGTTGGATTGGCTGTACAGTTAAATAGTTGAGTAGTTGAAATAGTTAAAATATTTAATAGTGAATTATTGCAGTGAGGACTTTTGTTTTGAAACAGTTGTGGACAGAGGAAACACTTGGCGGGAGTCATAGTTGATGACAACTGACAGTTGGAATGGCTGAACAGTTAAATAATTTAACTATTTAAACTACTCAAATATTTAACAGTGAATTATTTCTGTGAGGACTTTTATTTTGAAACAGTTTTGGACAGTGGAAATAGTTGGCGGGAGTCATAGTTGATTACAACGGGCAGTTGAAATGGCTGAATGGTTTAAAAGTTGAGTAGTTTAAATAGTTAAATTATTTAATTGTGATTAATTGTAATGAGGACTTTTATTTTGAAACAGTTGTGGACAGAGGAAACAGTTGACAGGAGTCATAGTTGATGACAACTGGCAGTTGGAATGGATGAACGGTTGAAAAGTTGAGTAGTTTAAAAAGTTAAATTATTTAATTGTTATTTATCATAATGAGGACTTTTATTTTGAAACAGTTGTGGACAGAGGAATCAGTTGGCAGGAGTCATAGTTGATGACAACTGACAGTTGGAATGGCTGAACGGTTGAACAGTTGAGTAGTTTAAATAGTTTAATTATTTAACTGTGAATTATTTCAGTGAGGATTTTTATTTTGAAACAGTTGAGGACAGGTGAAACAGTTGGCAGGAGTCATAGTTGATGACAACTGACAGTTGGAATGGCTGAACAGTTAAATATTTGAGTAGTTTAAATAGTTAAATTATTTAAGAGTGATTTCTTGTTGTGAGGACTTTTATTTTGAAACAGTTGTAGGCAGAGGAAACAGTTGAACAGGATCTGTAGTCTTAAGAGAGCCAGATTGTAGTGTTAAAGCCTGAGAAACTGACAGTAGCTGCAGGTGGCCAGGACACCTGGCACAAGATTCTAATTGCTTAATGGCCCTACTGTGATGTCATCAGCCCAATGTTAAGTCTTTGGGGAAAAAATTAATAGTTTTTATTTAATAGTTTAAAAAGTATGAAAGTTACAAAGATGAAAAATACATTGCACAGGTGTCCTAAGTAAGACCTACGCAACGCAGTTTGAACGAAGTTTCTACGTTAAACGGTTGAAGCCGCATTAAGTGCGTTAGAAGAATAATAATAATAAGAAGTAGAACTGGAATAACAACCAGCACAAAAACAATAGGGTTTCTGCCCTATGGGCTTGAACCCCTAATAATCAATTGGCAATTAAAGACACGGCTTCTCTTGTGATGTTATCTAAGGGCGACTAATCAATCAGCATCATTCAGTTCAGAAAAATAAGTTACTCATAAATTGGCCTATAGGCTACTTTTCGAGAGGTAAACTGCTCTGGAACTTCCGTGCTATCTTTTTGGCACATCAGGCGAACTACCGGTGCTTTGTGATCAATTAAATTGTTTAAATTGAATCAAAGACAGAGATTTGAAATGCACAAAATTGCGCGTCCAATTGAATGATTGTCATTTTGCTTCAACGAGGTGAACAAGCAACACCTGATAGTGCGGAGTGTTTTCGGATTGAATGTACAGTTAATTTAAAAAAATGATTGTGATCGAGTCAGAACTAATAATTATTTTAAAGAGATGTTTAGTGACCACCCAATTTTAAGTTCTGTCTTTGCCACTGATTTAAATAGTGGAAAATCTTATGCCATAATGCAACTAACTGATGAACTATCCGAGTCACAGGTATCATGCCTTTTTCCTGACTATTGCCTAGCGAGGGCCAAACAATAGCTCAAGACCTGTTGTTAAAACAACTACCTCACCATACCGAGACTTTCGGGAACAGGGGGCAGACACGTATACAGTGACATAGTGACATTATTCGGTGATGTCATCACATGGCTTTGAGTTGGCTCCTTGGCGATGGAAAAGCAAACAGGTTCTGAGGAGGTGTATGGGTTGCACCAACTAAGCACTGGCACTTGCACCAGGTTCTTTTGGGTGGAAAAGGGTAACAGTAACACCCCAGAATTTATTCTATCAGACACACATGAGCCCAAATCATTTAACGTGTAGATTTATCAGTATGTCTCCCAAAGCTGTTCGTCTGTTTTTTTTTTTTTTTTTTTTGTGAAAAAAAAAACAACTATTTTCTCCTCCAAAAGATGATGCCACCAGAAATCAGTGGGTAGCTTTTTTTGTTTGCTGGAAGCAAACAGCCACGGCCAAAGGGAACGTTAGCTGTTTGTGCTCAGCATTTCACCAAAGACAGCTTTGTCAATAAAGTATAATTCGCCGCTGGATATACGTCTCAGCTGCTTCTCAAACCTGGCGCAGTTGCATTGATCAAGCGCTCGAAGCCACAAGCTGTAAGTAACGATATAACAGCAAATAATGTAAGTGAAGCTAACGTGTTATGGGTGGTTAGCAGGACCGCTAATGATAGTCAGCACAAAGAACTGGCCTCAAACGCAGGCTTTGTAAAATATCTGAAGATAAAGCCTGGATCAGTACCAACTGTCCGTGACTCACAGACAGGGAAGCAGTAAGTTTTACAATTTTGTGTTTCTTTACTGCATAAGCCTACTTAAAGTGATAGCCTGTTGAATGTGGCTGTAGCACTGTGGCTAACATAGCTAAGTAATTGTTGCTAATGTTCGTGTCTTAAATATGCAAGAGTAAATAATATCAAGGAGACATTCAACAGAAGGTTTGTGAACATAGACCTCATTTGAAGCTAACTTTTTATACTTGTTTGTAATTTGGATGCATGGTACATCTGTTCATGGTAAAGGAACTTTCTGTCTGTAAAATCTGTATTGCAGGGTAAAGTTTGTCTCTGTCGTTGTTATGACCGCTCGGTTGCTACCGCATGTTAGTTCGCGTTCCGTGCTATGTAAAAAATGCTCCTGGTTAACTTCTTTGCAGTAATTCTGATCGGTATGCTTGTGTTACTTTGGTGACCATCAAGGTGGTAGTTTCATCATAACGTTACCTGACCGTAGCCGCCACAGTTAAGCTAACCGGAGAGGTGTTGTGCGTGTCTGCACAACACCTGCACAAAGTTGGGCTGATAAGGCTGCAGTTAGAGCAGACGTAGGCTTTGCGGAGCTTGCAGTACGTGTTTGGGATTGTTTACTGCTGCTGTGAAACGATCGTTTTACTTATCCATGGCCGCGGTCAGCCGAGTACTTTGCTGTGGTGTGGGCTAGTGCTCTGTGCGCGAAACGCACTGCAGTGTGTCTAGTATAACAAACGATTTCTCTGCGTTGCCGTGGCGGAATTTCATCCACCTTTGAAAATTGTTCTGGCTAATAAAAAGCCGAAAAGAGTGTAGGTCGGATACAGATTTCCGATAGAAGTTATCAATTCGCTAGCTCCACATAAGCAACGCTTACACCGTTTATGTTTTTGCCGTGAACTCATTTAGTGGCTTGGTGTCGGAATTGTGTTTTGTTTTGGTGGAAATGGTTAACGGGAGCTTTTAGCAAAGTTTCCTCTGGATAGCCAAGTGGGTATATAGCATGACTATATAGCATGATAGCTCTTGCTTTCTTAGAGTGATGGTGCACGCTCTGCTGCGGCAGCACGGACTGTACTCCGTTTGACTCCTTACTTTACCTCGTCTTTTATTAAGTGCTTGTTAGGTGTTTCTTTTGCATTATGCATGTATTGTCAAGAGTTTTATGTGGACACACTCTGCTTTAAGCATGACCTGCTGTTACAAAGCAATCGTATTCCTACTTATCATTACCTGGCTGATCTGCGGTAGTCTCGCACATCCGACGGACACCGGTAACAGGGTGCTCACCTATAGCCGCGATGAGCTCCTGTTACAGCGATCCTCGCAATAGATGCTGCAGAGAGCTGTCCTAAAATACCTGCCATCTTGGTTTCCTGGTTTTTCAGGTCTGCACCCTCCCCCTGAATCGAAGCGGCCAGGTAGCCAATCAGAGCAGCACCTCATTAGCATAGCCTCCCCGCCCACTCAAAACAGCTCGTGTTTCAGGCCGGCACAGACGGGGTGAGAAAAGAGGTCTCACTAGGTCTGGATGTGTGAGGGGTTTTTTTGTAACTGAATTCTTAACATTATTTTACTGACCCTTTGGACATATTTTAAATGACTAAATACAGCATAATATGGGACCTTTAATGCTGTAAACCGGCATTGTGCTTCTTGGCTTGCTGAGCCACATTAGTTACAAACCATGGTTGAGTCAATTGTATATAATTCTTTGTGAGTGTCAGCATGTGTGTGTCTTATTTTCTGTCTGTGTGTGTCTGTATTTGTGTTTAATATTTTTTTTTGATTCTGCTTGTGTTTGTGCACCATTTTTGGTGTTTGCATGTTTGATTATTCAGTCTGAGTCTACATATGTGAATATCGGTCTCAGAGTGTGAAAAATCAAGCATTTGTCTGCAGTCTGTTGTTTTGTCTGTTGTAATGAGAATTTTGCATTCCATTTGGAATCAAGCTGTAAGTAAACTTTTGATAGGACCACTTTGTCAGAAAAGGAAGAGATTTATTGACGGCATACAGGTATACGTGCATAGATTGAGTTTGGTGACAGGGCTCTGTTCTGAGAGATCCCTGCCCGTCCCAGCGTAGAACCGAAGGCAGGGAGCTGCTACTAACCCCCCCTCCATAGAACAGAGCCTACAGCAACAATGACCTCAAAAGGAAGAGACATTGTTATAGAACTTAGTCATAAGAAACAGGATTATTTGAAAATTAAACAAGACTTGCCTGGAAGTTGAAGTTTGACGATAATTCTACCAAATTATTTGTAGTACAGAAGGGTTAAAATGAGATGCGCACGCACTGCCGTGGATCAGTTTTTAACAACATTTTGTGGTCACGACCACGGGAGCCTCATGGAAAATTCCTGCTTAGCATAAAGAAATGTACATGACGCATAAACCCCCTTCAGGGCGGGAAGGGTGATGGGCATGTTAACCCTTCTGAATTACAAATAAATTGGTAGAATTATCATCAAACTTCAACTTCCAGGAAAGTCTCGTTTAATTTTCAATTCTACCAAATCATTACATACATCCGGGTTAACATGAGATTTTAAAACAGTGAGCACAAAATGACAGTGTATCCAACAAACAAGCTTTATTTGCAAAACAAGAACATAACCAAAATAACTGGAATAATGATATCATTACAATCTACTGGAGCACCGCCTGACTCATTTGAGTGGTAATGGAAACTGGTTTGTTGTAAAATTCCTAAAGGTACTCTCCTCATTCCATCCTGCGGTGGTGATGATAACATCAACAGGCACGGATGCACAAGCTTTGATCTAGTGCTATGAGCAGAGTACACCGGCGTGTTAATACCAGCTTGGTTCAACAAGGCTTTAATCCACCGGCCAATGGAGAAGATGACACTGCATTATAGTGCTTTATGCAAGACACAAGAAGACTCGTAGAGGATCTCAGGCTAACAGTCGCTTTAATATAATAATCCAGTAGTTCCCTAACCGTATACTTGTACAGTCTAAGATTCCCAAACATCTTGCGAGGTCTGTCTTGCTTAATGTGCTTGGTTAATGTGAAGTTATAGCAACTGTCGTCTTTCTGCATGTACTTCTCAGAAATATCAAGAAATGTCAAAGTTTGACACCTTTGACCTGTGGTGAGAGTAATCAGTAGGATGATGACCTATAGGCCTCTAAGAATGGGTGATAACATCTCCCAAGTCAATATCAGAAATTGCTGAACTAGCGGTGTTCAAGGCTAGCTTAACCCTCTATTAACCACCGTAGCATATCTGCTACATAAAGTGAAAGGGTTAACAGCCTGGACACCCTGCTGGTTTTGTTTCTTATTGCCAAATAAACATTTGAGAAGAACTTGAATGGTCCGTCACTTTAATTCTTCCATTCACATTATTACCCAATGTAGCAGATCTGCTACATTTTGGAAAGGTGGGCCAAAGGGTCGAATTTTTTTTTAATATATTTTTCCAAATATTGGTCCATAATCAGCATATTTGCCAAAGGGAAATGATTTTTACACAGTTGGAAAGGTACTTGGTTAACAGAGGGTTAATCCCACTTCAAAGAATACAAGAATATCAGTGCCTATTTTACAGTGGGATGCAAGATTGCTTTTTCATGACAAAACTGTAACCACTTGTCGATGTAGACTTTATTGTGTTTATGTGTACTTTTCCTCCATGACTGCATGATGACATCAACAACGTCTGTCGGAATCTCAGAGCTTTGCTGGGATTGCCGGATGACTTGCAACCATTAGCTCGAGGCGGTGCAATGGGTGGGGACCCACCAATGTTGGGTGAATCAGATTACGATGTAGACATCGCACAACTCGAGGAATGTCGATTAGCGAATGCAGAACCGCTGAGAAGTATGGTTGAGTCGTCCAGAGTGGAATAATCAGAATCCCTGACGATTGCTCCTGAGCTATTTTCTGGACACATCTAGAGACACGACAAAAAGGTGGTAAGCGTAAAAGAAATAATCAGACCAATCAATGGAAAAAGCATCTATGAATTTTGCCATGGGTCTGGTTTCCACGAGACATAGATATCAGTGTGTCTACTCAGCCTACTTGCAAATTCGGGGAGGCAACCACCCGACTATTCACCTCCGCGTCGTGCCTTAAAACCATGAGATGCACACCTACGAGTTGATTATCCCTTACTTATATGCTCTAATCCAGGGGCCGGTTGCATAAAATTAGACCCAGTCTTAGACTTAAATGTAATTTTAAGTCAGACTTGCAAGAGACACTTAAATAAGCCTGTTGCATAAAACCTGTCTATGAGTGACTTATTTAAGTCTGCCTTAGATAGCCTGTCGCGCTATGTATCACGGGTAAAATAAGACACTTCACAGAGGGGAAAAACATGGCGGACACAACAGTGACACTCGGTGGCAGCGGGAGATCACCGCACTTAAGCGCAACAGAAAACTTTTGCTTTGAGTAATACCGAAAAAAAGTCTTTTATTCAATAGTTTTAATCAAGCGAACGGAAATTTGACACGTCATCGAGTTAGGGGAGAAAATTACAGAAAAGGCGAACAGTATCAATGGTCGTGAGAACCGTGAAAGGTGTTCAAAAACGTTTTAAAAATATGGTGCAAGAATCAAAAGCCGCTTTCACAGCGGACACGAAACGATTTTATCGCTGGACAGATTACATTCAAAGTCAATGCAAAGGCGTGAATTTTGCATTGACTTTAAATGTAATCTGTCCTGCGAAAAATCGTTCGCGTCCGGGGTGAAAGCAGCTAAAGGCGGTAATATGGAAGAGAAAAAAATCCAGCCACCGGAGGAGCACCCCCTGCAACTTCAAAAATAAATACATAAAAATAAAAAAACAGAGCGGATAATCTTGTTTCCAATGTAAAATATTTTTTGTTCTATTTTGTCGAAAAACAATGAGTATTGCTGTATCTTTATGTCTCCTAACTGATGTTCTAACAATGTGTTGCCATGGCAACAAAGGTCTCATCTCAGGCTTAGCCAGGGGGAGAGGTGGCTAATTTTTCTGCCTCAAATTAAGTCAGTCTTAAGCTTTATGCAACAGACAGTCTTAATTAGACTAGTCTAACTTGACAATTTAAGATCAGTCTACAGTGAAAACCAGTCTTAAACTTAGTTTATGCAACCGGCCCCAGGGGTGTCAAACTGGTCCGTAAAAGGGGCTGCAGGTTTTCAATCCAACTGAGCAGAAGCACACCTGATACAACTAATCAACCGTGCAGCTGAGATCAGCTGATTAAATTAGTTGTATCAGGTGTGCTTCTGCTCAGTTGGATTGAAAACCTGTAGCCTCTCAGGCCCTTTTACACACCAGTTTGACACCCCTGCTCTAATAATTTGCTGAATAGAGTTTAATTTTCGGCCATCGAAGGAGCTCGTCCTTCGGCACTTAGTTAGGTGTCCGACATCGTCTAAAAGACAACCGAAGATAAACAGATTAGACACAACACTAATCAGTGACACGGTGGACACGTCCGCGTGCAGTCGCTCTCAACAGCCAACAAGCTCGTTGCAAGCTATTTCTTTCTATCTTTTTAAACAAGATAATTCACAAATTACAGTGATGTAAATTTGAATACTCGTTATACTTGGCAAGCGCAACATTGGACACGTCCCAGTGTTTTGAGGCAAAGTAACACAATGCCGATCGCAGCTAAAGACACGTCAAAGCTCCTTAAAAACAGATCGTAAACCTGTGAAAAATATAGTAGAACACGTCTACTATCACCAAAGGTTAAGAACAATACCGAATATGAACTTAGCTCGTAAGGAATATTAAGAATAAACTGGAAAATATCGCAATGATTGAACACCAGCTGAACACGCGGCGTAGAAGAAGTGCACTGATCCACGGCGGTGCGTGCGCAATCACGGTAACCCGAATGTACGTAATGATTTGGGAGAATTAATGATTTACTTGAGGTGAGGCTGCCAAGCGAACAGTGCGAGGAGCTGCTCTTCAGGATGCCAACTTAAATAAACCTGCATGTTACCGGTCAAGCGATCATGTAACAGTGAATAATGTAACAGTGACAGTAATGTGCGCTAAAGTGACTCTCCAGCACGGTGAAGCAGCTGCTTTATGTAGATCGGAGAGCTTGACTCCGTGGCCGATCAGAATTTACGCCAATGCTTCATTATATCCAATAAACCCGAGTGTGGATTAAAATAAATGATCATTTCTCCCTCACAGAGAAAAGTCAGTGCTAAATGAGCTTCTGTTGGCGCCACCGAACTCCCCTCTGCAATATCCAATCCAGGGGTTCATTGTCAGTCCTCTACAGAAGACTATTATTCCAGGTATTGTCATCTTTCAGTTCTGCGCTGTACATTTCAGCATTGAAAAGTGTGACTCTGTCTTTTGTTATTTCAGCATGTTTTCAAAAATCAATTAAATTCAATTTTCTCTACAAAATTTAGCATTTGAGCTTGAATGAACTGAACACACTATTTTAATTTTTTTATTTATTTATTTTTACAGAGAACAGCAGCAAATTAGTTTCAAGAGAATAAAACTGAAGGGCAGTCGCACTGTAAAAGACTAGCACTCCCCCTCCCTGATTTCCTGTATTTTATTTGTGAAAAACAGAGTCAGATCTTCATCGGAAATACAATGTAGGAAGAGGAGGACATGAGGAAACACAAACGGTTCATACATGACAATTCATTTAATGTGAGAAAAAAGGTTTATCAACACCTCTGTCACCCATGTGACCCCCCTAACACTCTATCAGGCATGTGATCCCCAACACCTCGATCACCGATGTGACCCCCCAACACCTCTATCGCCCATGTGACCCCCAAACACCTCTATCACCCATGTGACCCCCCCCCCCTAAGACCTCTATCACCCATGTGACCCCCCAAAACCTCTATCACCCATGTGACCCCCAACACCTCAATCACCCATGTGACCCCCAACACCTCTACCAATCATGTGACCCCCCAACACCTCTATCAACATGTGACTCTCCCAACACCTCTGTCACCCATGTGACCCCCAACACCTCTATCACCCATGTGATCCCCCAACACCTCTATCACCCATGTGATCCCCCAACACCTCTATCACCCATGTGACCCCCCAACACCTCTATCACCCAGGTGACCCCCTAACACCTCTGTCACACATGTGACCCCCAACACCTCTATCACCCATGTGACCCCCAACACCTCTATCACCCAAGTGACCCCCCAACACCTCTATCACCCATGTGACCCCCTAACACCCCTTTCACCCATGTGACCCCACCAACATCTCTATCACCCATGTAACCTCCTAACACCTCTATAACCCATGTGACCCCCCAACACCTCTATCACCCATGTAACCTCCTAACACCTCTATAACCCATGTGACCCCCCCAAAACACCTCTATCACCCAAGTGACCCCCAACACCTCTATCACCCATGTGACCCCCCCAACACCTCTATCACCCATGTGACCCCCTAACACCTCTATCACCCAAGTGACCCCCTAACACCTCTATATCCCATGTGACCCCCAACACCTCTATCACCCATGTGACCCTCAACACCTCTATCACCCATGTGACCCCCTAACACCTCTATCACCCATGTGACCCCCTAACACCTCTATCACCCATGTGACCCCCTAACACCTCTATATCCCATGTGACCCCCAACACCTCTATCACCCATGTGACCCCCAACACCTCTATCACCCATGTGACCCCCCCAACACCTCTATCACCCATGTGACACCCCAACTCCTCTATCACCCATGTGACCCCCGTAACACCTCTATCACCCATGTGACCCCCAACACCTCTATCACCCATGTGACCCCCCAACACCTCTATCACCCATGTGACCACCCTATCAACACCTCTATCACCCATGTGACCCCCAACACCTCTATCACCCATGTGACCCCCAACACCTCTATCACCCCCAACACCTCTATCACCCATGTGACCCCCCCCCACCCCTATCACCCATGTGACCCCCTAACACCTCTATCACCCATGTGACCCCCCCAACACCTCTATCACCCATGTGACCCCCAACACCTCTATCACCCATGTGACCCCCAACACCTCTATCACCCATGTGACCCCACAACACCTCTATCACCCATGTGACCCCCCAACACCTCTATCACCCATGTGACCCCCCAACACCTCTATCACCCATGTGACCCCCAACACCTCTATCACCCCACCCCCAACACCTCTATCACCCATGTGACCCCCCAACACCTCTATCACCCATGTGACCCCCAACACCTCTATCATGTGACCCCCCAACACCTCTATCACCCATGTGACCCCCAACACCTCTATCACCCATGTGACCCCCAACACCTCTATCACCCATGTGACCCCCAACACCTCTATAACACCTCTATCACCCATGTGACCCCCTAACACCTCTATCACCCATGTGACCCCCAACAACACCCCCAACACCTCTATCACCCATGTGACCCCCCAACCCTCTATCACCCATGTGACCCCCCCAACACCTCTATCACCCATGTGACCCCCCAACACCTCTATCACCCATGTGACCCCCCAACACCTCTATCACCCATGTGACCCCCCAACACCTCTATCACCCATGTGACCCCCCAACACCTCTATCACCCATGTGACCTCCCAACACCTCTATCACCCATGTGACCCCCCAACACCCTAACCCATGTGACCCCTAACACCTATCACCCATGTGACCCCCACCAACACCTCTATCACCCATGTAACCCCCCAACACCTCTATCACCCATGTGACCCCCAACACCCTATCACCCATGTGACCCCCAACACCTCTATCACCCATGTGACCCCCTAACACCTCTATCACCCATGTGACCCCCTAACACCTCTATCACCCATGTGACCCCTCAACACCTCTATCACCCATGTGACCCCCCAACACCTCTATCACCCATGTGACCCCCAACACCTCTATCCCATGTGACCCCCCAACATCTCTATCACCCAACCCCCAACACCTCTATCACCCATGTGACCCCCCAACACCTCAACCCATGTGACCCCCCTCTCTATCACCCATGTGACCTCCCATGTGAACACCTCTATCACCCATGTGACCCCCAACACCTCTATCACCCCCCCAACACCTCTATCACCCATGTGACCCCTAACACCTCTATCACCCATGTGACCCCCCAACACCTCTATCACCCTGACCCCCAACACCTCTATCACCCATGTGACCCCCCAACACCTCTATCACCCATGTGACCCCCCAACACCTCTATCACCCATGTGACCCCCCAACATGTGACCCCCAACACCTCTATCACCCATGTGACCCCCCAACACCTCTATCACCCATGTGACCCCCAACACCTCTATCACCCATGTGACCCCCAACACCTCTATCACCCATGTGACCCCACAACACCTCTATCACCCATGTGACCCCCTAACACCTCTATCACCCATGTGACCCCAACAACACCTCTATCACCCATGTGACCCCCAACACCTCTATCACCCATGTGACCCCCCAACACCTCTATCACCCTATCACCCATGTGACCCCCCAACACCTCTATCAACAACACCTCTGACCCCTAACACCTCTATCACCCATGTGACCCCCAACACCCCTCACCCATGTGACCCCCCAACACTCTATCACCCATGTGACCCCCAACCCCTCTATCACCCATGTGACCCCCAACACCTCTATCACCCATGTGACCCCCAACACCTCTATCACCCTATCAACCTCTGTGACCCCCCACCTCTATCACCCACCTCTAACATATCACCCATGTGACCCCCCAACACCTCTATCACCCATGTGACCCCCCTAACACCTCTATCACCCATGTGACCCCCCAACACCTCTATCACCCATGTGACCCCCAACACCTCTATCACCCATGTGACCCCCAACACCTCTATCACCCCCCAACACCTCTATCACCCATGTGACCCCCAACACCTCTATCACCCATGTGACCCCCACCTCTATCACCCATGTGTCCCCCCTAACACCTCTATCACCCATGTGACCCCCAACACCTCTATCACCCATGTGACCCCCAACACCTCTATCACCCAACCCCCAACACCTCTATCACCCATGTGACCCCCCAACACCTCTATCACCCACCCCCCTAACACCTCTATCACCCATGTGACCCCCCAACACCCCTATCACCCAACAACACCTCTATCACCCATGACCCCAACCCCTCTATCACCCATGTGACCCCCCAACACCTCTATCACCCATGTGACCCCCACCACCTCTATCACCCATGTGACCCCCCAAACACCTCTATCACCCAATGTGACCCCCCTAACACCTCTATCACCCATGTGACCCCCTAACACCTCTATCACCCATGTGACCCCCCAACACCTCTATCACCCATGTGACCCCCAACACCTCTATCACCCATGTGACCCCCAACACCTCTATCACCCATGACCCCAACCCCCAACAACACCCTGTATCAACACCTCTATGACCCCCCCCTCAACACCCCTATCTATCACCCATGTGACCCCCCAAACACCTCTATCACCCATGTGACCCCCAACACCTCTATCACCCATGTGACCCCCCAACACCTCTATCACCCATGTGACCCCCCAACACCTCTATCACCCATGTCCCCCAACACCTCTGTCACCCCATGTGACCCCCCAACACCTCTATCACCCATGTGACCCCCCAACACCTCTATCACCCATGTGACCCCCCCCTCTATCACCCTCAACACCTCTATCACCCATGTGACCCTAACAACCTCTATCACCCATGTGACCCCCAACAACACCTCTATCCCCCACCTCTATCACCCATGTGACCCCCAACACCTCTATCACCCATGTGACCCCCCAACACCTCTATCACCCCATGTAACCTCTATCACCCATGTGACCCCCCAACACCTCTATCACCCATGTGACCCCCCAACACCCTATCCAACACCTCTATCACCCATGTGACCCCCCCAACACCTCTATCACCCATGTGACCCCCAACACCTCTATCACCCATGTGACCCCCTAACACCTCTATCAACACCTCTATGACCCCCAACACCTCTATCACCCATGTGACCCCCAACACCTCTATCACCCATGTGACCCCCCCCAACACCCAACACCTCTATCACCCATGTGACCCCAACACCTCTATCACCCATGTGACCCCCCCAACACCTCTATCACCCATGTAACCCCCCAACACCTCTATCACCCATGTGACCCCAACAACATCTCTATCACCCATGTGACCCTCCCAACACCTCTATCACCCATGTGACCCCCAACAACACCTCTATCACCCATGTGACCCCCAACACCTCTATCACCCATGTGACCCCCCCAAACATCTCTATCACCCATGTGACCCCCCAACACCTCTATCACCCATGTGACCCCCAACCTCTATCACCCATGTGACCCCTAACACCTCTATCACCCATGTGAACCTCTATCACCCATGTGACCCCCCAACACCTCTATCACCCATGTGACCCCCTAACACCTCTATCACCCATGTGATCCCCAACACCCTGTCACCACCCAACACCTCTATCACCCATGTGACTCCCCAACACCTCTATCACCCATGTGAACACCTCTATCACCCATGTGACCCTCTATCTATCACCCATGTGACCCCCCAACACCTCTATCACCCATGTGACCCTATCACCCATGTGACCCCCCCAACACCTCTATCACCCATGTGACCCCCAACACCTCTATCACCCATGACCCCCAACACCTCTATCACCCATGTGACCCCCCAACACCTCTATCACCCATGTGACCCCCTAACACCTCTATCACCCATGTGACCCCCCAACACCTCTATCACCCATGTGACCCCCCAACACCTCTATCACCCATGTGACCCCCCAACACCTCTATCACCCATGTGACCCCCCAACACCTCTATCACCCATGTGACCCCAACACCTCTATCACCCATGTGACCCCCAACACCTCTATCACCCATGTGACCCCCAACACCTCTATCACCCATGTGACCCCCCCCAACACCTCTATCACCCATGTACCCCCCCCAACACCTCTATCCCCCACCCCCCCAACACCTCTATCACCCATGTGACCCCCCAACACCTCTATCACCCATGTGACCCCCCAACACCTCTATCACCCATGTGACCCCAACACCTCTATCACCCATGTGACCCCCCAACACCTCTATCACCCATGTAACCTCCTAACACCTCTATCACCCATGTGACCCCCCCAACACCTCTATCACCCATGTGACCCCCCCAACACCTCTATCACCCATGTGACCCCCAACACCTCTATCACCCCCAAACACCTCTAACACCTCTATCACCCATGTGACCCCCCAACACCCTATCACCCATGTGACCCCCCAACACCTCTATCACCCATGTGACACCCTAACACTCCTATCACCCATGTGACCCCCCAACACCTCTATCACCCATGTGACCCCCCTAACACCTCTATCACCCCCCCAACACCTCTATCTATCACCCATGTGACCCCCCAACACCTCTATCACCCATGTGACCCCCAACACCTCTATCACCCATGTGACCCCCAACACCTCTATCACCCATGTGACCCCCAACACCTCTATCACCCATGTGACCCCCCAACACCTCTATCACCCATGTGAACAACACCTCTATCACCCATGTGACCCCCCAACACCTCTATGTGACCCCCCAACACCTCTATCCCATGTGACCCCCCAACACCTCTATCACCCATGTGACCCCCCAACACCTCTATCACCCATGTGACCCCCCAACACCTCTATCACCCATGTGACCCCCCAACACCTCTATCACCCATGTGACCCCCCAACACCTCTATCACCAATGTGACCCATGTGACCCCCAACACCTCTATCACCCATGTGACCCCCAAATCACCCTCTATCACCCATGTGACCCCCCAACACCTCTATCACCCATGTGACCCCCCAACACCTCTATCACCCATGTGACCCCCCAACACCTCTATCACCCATGTGACCCCCCCACCTCTATCACCCACCCCCCAACACCTCTATCACCCATGTGACCCCCCCAACACCTCTATCACCCATGTGACCCCCAACACCTCTATCACCCACCCTCTAACCTCTATCACCCCCCCCAACACCTCTATCACCCATGTGACCCCCAACACCTCTATCACCCATGTGACCCCCCAACACCTCTATCACCCATGTAACCTCCTAACACCTCTATAACCCATGTGACCCCCCCAACACCTCTATCACCCATGTACCCCCCCAACACCTCTATCACCCATGTGACCCCCCAACACCTCTATCACCCATGTGACCCCCCAACACCTCTATCACCCATGTGACCCCCCAACACCTCTATCACCCATGTGACCCCCCAACACCTCTATCACCCATGTGACCCCCCAACACCTCTCTATCACCCATGTGACACCTCTATCACCCCAACACCTCTATCACCCATGTGACCCCCCAACACCTCTATTAACCATTTGACCCCACAACACCTATATCACCCATGTGACCCCCAACACCTCTATCACCCATGTGACCCCCCAACACCTCTATCACCCATGTGACCCCCAACACCTCTATCACCCATGTGACCCCCCAACACCTCTATCACCCATGTAACCCCCCTAACACCTCCCCCTAACACCTCTATCACCCATGTGACCCCCAACACCTCTATCACCCATGTGACCCCCCAACACCTCTATCACCCATGTGACCCCCCAACACCTCTATCACCCATGTGACCCCCAACACCTCTATCACCCATGTGACCCCCCAACACCTCTATCACCCATGTGACCCCCCCCAACACCTCTATCACCCATGTGACCCCCCAACACCTCTATACCCATGTGACCCCCAACACCTCTATCACCCATGTGACCCCCCAACACCTCTATCACCCATGTGACCCCCAACACCTCTATCACCCATGTGACCCCCCCAACACCTCTATCACCCATGTGACCCCCCAACACCTCTATCACCCATGTACCCCCCCTAACACCTCTATCACCCATGTGACCCCCCAACACCTCTATCACCCATGTGACCCCCCCACCTCTATCACCCATGTATCAACCCATGTGACCCCCCCAACACCTCTATCACCCATGTGACCCCCCAACACCTCTATCACCCATGTGACCCCCAACACCTCTATCACCCATGTGACCCCCCCAACACCTCTATCACCCATGTGACCCCCCAACACCTCTATCACCCATGTGACCCCCCAACACCTCTATCACCCATGTGACCCCCAACACCTCTATCACCCATGTGACCCCAACACCTCTATCACCCATGTGACCCCCCAACACCTCTATCACCCATGTGATCCCCCCAACACCTCTATCACCCATGTGACCCCCTAACACCTCTATCACCCTATGACCCCCAACCCCTCAACACACCTCTATCACCCATGTGACCCCCCCAACACCTCTATCACCCATGTGACCCCCAACACCTCTATCACCCATGTGACCCCCAACACCTCTATCACCCATGTGACCCCCAACACCTCTATCACCCATGTGACCCCCCAACCCCTAACACCCTCTATCACCCACCCATGTGACCCCCAACACCTCTATCACCCATGTGACCTCTATCCCCATGTGACATGTGACCCCCAACACCCTATACCCCCCAACACCTCTATCACCCATGTGACCCCCAACACCTCTATCACCCATGTGACCCCAACACCTCTATCACCCATGTGACCCCTAACACCTCTATCCCATGTGACCCCCCAACACCTCTATCACCCATGTGACCCCCAACACCTCTATCACCCCCATGTGACCCCCTAACACCCCTATCACCCATGTGACCCCCCAACACCTCTATCACCCATGTGACCCCCCAACCTATCACCCATGTGACCCCCAACACCTCTATCACCCATGTGACCCCCAACACCTCTATCACCCATGTTTAACACCTATCCCCATGTGACCCCCCAACACCTCTATCACCCCATGTGACCCCCCAACACCTCTATCACCCATGTGACCCCCCAACACCTCTATCACCCCCCAACACCTCTATCACCCATGTATCACAACACCTCTATCACCCATGTGACCCCCAACACCTCTATCACCCATGTGACCCCCAACACCTCTATGTGACCCCCCAACACCTCTATCACCCATGTGACCCCCCAACACCTCTATCACCCATGTGACCCCCAACACCTCTATCACCCATGTGACCCCCAACACCTCTATCACCCATGTGACCCCCAACACCTCTATCACCCATGTGACCTCAACACCTCTATCACCCATGTGACCCCCCAACACCTCTATCACCCATGTGACCCCCAACACCTCTATCACCCATGTGATCCCCCAACCCCCAACACCCCTATCACCCATGTGACCCCCCCAACACCTCTATCACCCATGTGACCCCCAACCCTAACCCATGTGACCCCCCAACACCCTCTATCACCCATGTGACCCCCCAACACCTCTATCACCCATGTGACCCCCCAACACCCTCTATCACCCATGTGACCCCCAACACCTCTATCACCCATGTGACCCCCCCAACACCTCTATCACCCATGTGACCCCCCAACACCTCTATCACCCATGTGACCCCCAACACCTCTATCACCCATGTGACCCCCAACACCTCTATCACCCATGTGACCCCCAACACCTCTATCACCCATGTGATCACCCCCCAACACCTCTATCACCCATGTGACCCCCCAACACCTCTATCACCCATGTGACCCCCCAACACCTCTATCACCCATGTGACCCCCAACCCCCAACACCTCTATCACCCATGTGACCCCCAAAACACCTCTATCACCCATGTGACCCCCCCCCAACACCTCTATCACCCATGTGACCCCCCAACACCTCTATCACCCATGTGACCCCCCAACACCTCTATCACCCATGTGACCCCCCAACACCTCTGTCACCCATGTGACCCCTCAACACCTCTATCACCCATGTGACCCCCCAACACCTCTATCACCCATTTGACCCCCCAACACCTCTATCACCCATGTGACCCCCAACACCTCTATCACCCATGACCCCCAACACCTCTATCACCCATGTCCAACACCTCTATCACCCATGTGACCCCCCAACACCTCTATCACCCATTTGACCTCTATCCCCATGTGAACACCTCTGTCACCCATGTGACCCCCAACACCTCTGTCACCCATGTGACCCCAACACCTCTATCACCCATGTGACCCCCCAACACCTCTATCACCCATGTGACCCCCTTAACACCTCTATCACCCATGTGACCCCCCCAACACCTCTATCACCCATGTGACCCCCTAACACCTCTATCAACCATGTGACCCCCTAACAACACCTCTTTCACCCATGACCCCCCAACACCTCTATCCCAACACCTCTGTCACCCATGTGACCCCCCAATTTTATTCAAAATAACACCTCTATCACCCATGTGTATTGTGTGAAAAAAAAGTGGCACCCATTCGCCAGTAAAACCTCGCTATAAAAAAGCATGCAGCTCAAGCTATTGTCACCCAGGTATGCAATCTTGAATAACACCTCTGTTTAAATTTAAACCTCTGTTCAGATGAAACCTCTATCAACCATGTGACCCCTACCTCTTTCACCCATGTCATGTGAATCCCAACAACCCCCTACCTGACCTCCCAATTTTCTCATGTGACTCCATGTGTGAAAAAAGTGGCACTCGCCAAGAAACACGCTATAAAAAGCATGTTAAGAGGTATGCAATGTGGCAAATACGTGTTCAGATGAATGATTGTCGTCCTACCTAATCGGGAGAACCTGTTTTGTTCATGATGAACCTTTTGTTCAAAATGACAGAGAACAGGTCAGGACAAATAATTGTTTAAAACGGATGTTTTGTCCACCCCAATTCTTCGTTCTACTGAATTTACCCCATGATTTCATTGCTGTTAGATCGCATATGGAGAGAAACCCTGTCTTCAGTTGTCAATTACGATAATTGGAAAACGCGTCACTAAAGGAAGATAATTGAGAAATAGCCAGGACTATCCTAATTGTCATAAAGGGACATGTCTGTGCCCCCCCCAATTCCCTGTTCTAGCACCGGGCCTGCCAGACACAATGGATAACAGGATGATATTGCGTGTTGCTTCAACTGGGATCAATGACGAAGTCTAAAAAACTAAAGTAGCCTATGTAAATGAAACTGCGCCAGTTTCAGTTTCTGCGAATACAATGTTATAAGCTTGCGCCTTTCCTTTTTGCCAGTTATTTTAAGTGTAATTTTACAAGTTCACAACAGAGTTCAGTGCATGTTCAGTGTAAACCACGGTTAAATGTGCGCAGGGCTCCACTTACAGTCAAATTAAAGCATTGTCTCCTTAATTGTCATTTTAACTGTTAAAGAGGACATGAACAACAGAATAGACGGCAACACCTCATGGTGTACATGCGGTCACTGCTCCGCAATGCCGACAAGCCCACAAGATAGTGAAAATGAATTACAGAGTAGGGCTGTCACTTTTTATTCGAAATTCGAACATTCATTCGAACCTGAGGCTGAAAGTTCATATTCGACCTGAAATGAGACGTTCGAAGTCAAAATACACCCTCTATCAGTGCATCATGCAGTCTAAAGTAGGTATGTCTCGCGCATTTTTTAGGCTTATTCGCCGTAGTCCGCAATTATTCAAAGAACGCTTATTAATGAGATAAATCCTTGTCCACTGAAGATTCAGTTTCACTTGCGTAACGGTCACCGCAAGTTACATGGAAAGCGATTATGACTTCTCGTGCTTCTGTTTTCTCAGATTGGAAACAATGCATGCGTGTTTCATGATCGTTTACATTGTTTAAATGAAATAAGACCAATTGAAACGTCTTTTTGCAATTCCATTGCTGTCAATCCCTCAGGAAAGACAAGCCTGAGAATTCCCGAGTCATAATCAATTTCCGTGTCCCTAGTAGGGAAATTCACCATAATGCACGTGAAACTAATTAACTTAATGAACAATGACTTAGATTCCGCAAGTGACTTTCTTCAGTGCGCGTTGATAGAATAATTGCTTACTACGGCACAGGAACGTGAATGCCAGAGACGTGCCGCTAATTTTTTTTTTTCCAGCGAGAGCGGTATTTCAGAACTCATTTGCGAATGAAGGTAATTTCGGCAAGTACGTACACCTGTTTTTGCAGCATGGTCACGCAACTTGCTGTAAAAAATAGACAGCTGACAGACTGGAAAATGTAAACGGAGGAAACCACGTATACTTGTCACCAGAATGACCTTAATTCGCTGAAGAGTTCTGAAATGCTGCTCTCGCTGGAAAAAAAAAAAATACCGTTGCTGAGTGCCAGTGCATGGCTATACCTAATTATTATTAAATAATTTTTCTGTACTGACTGTAGCCCATTATTTTGTAGCTTTTAGATCTAATGGGTGAGAGAAGCCGTGTCTTCAATTGCCACTTGATTATTCTTGCCCTGTGAGTGGTCAACTGTCAAATACAACGCCATACAACTTCTGATATTTGAATAATATGCATGACGTCATGTTCCCGCCGATCTCTGATTGGACAAGAGTCTACCATACTGCCTGAAAGGTTCAGGAAAAAAAATTCGCGGCCCGGACCTGCCATTAAGATGTTATCTCGTAGTTGGCAGTCAACGTGTTAAGACGTATCCCATTCACTAATGTTAATTTAGCAGCGTAACTTGTTTTTTCACTCGGCGATAAATTGTTGTAGTAGGCTTCGCTGACAACATCGCTAGCTAGCCAACATCGCAACTGCAAGATATATGACAACCTGTCAAACAGTTTAAAGGGGCTGCTCTTTCTGCAGTCAAGTTGCGCGCGCATCCGCCGTGTTGATAAACAAATAATCCCTCTATCATTACCTCTCTCTGTTCTGTTAAATAGTTACGCCGTTGGGCTCTTTCCTTACGGCGCACAGCCACTTCTGAACTAACGTTAGTGGACTGCGTGGGACGGTCTGTCTTCCGTGCATCATTGGAAGAAAAGTCAAACACTAAGGGAGTTGCATCTGGTTTCAACCTGTTGTTTCTACGAGTCACCAGTACTCCTGCCTCATCAAAAAACTTTACCTCCACGTAGTCTTCAGCTACAAAGTGATCACTACAAACTCTAGCATTGCTGCTTACTGGTGGGTTCTTCCTTTTGAGTGCAGCTAGCCAACGTCGGAGAACAGGTGGTTGTTTAAGTGGCAAATGATGGAAATGTACTGGTTTCTCCCGATCTTTGACTCTGTAAAATTCATTTGAACATCCAGGGGCAATGCAAAACATGCCTCCCTTAACTCACTTTTTAATTTGCTCCTCTTTCTCTGCCATTTTGAATGAACGGATGTAGTTTCTCAGTGCGATCGCTAGTTTGACGAGTTGAGCCAACCACTCCGATGACGTCACGTCCGGCAACATAATAGCTATGGCGCCCTCCTTTGTTTTGACAGTTGAACTTCAACGGCAGGATTTTGAAATTTCTTTCTCCATCAGTGTTAAAACTTAAATAATCTTTTTAGGGTGAGAGACCTTCATTAAATTAAGATAACTACATTTAGCGTCTCATGTCCTCTTTAAATTCATTCAGTTTATATTAGTGTAGGAAATCAGAACTTCATTTCGTTGCTCTGTTGCGACTGCATATGTGCATGGTGCAAACCAGCTTGCCCGGTATACACGAGTGCTTTTGAATGGAAATGCATGGTGACGGGACTGGACATTTTGTCCGATGTAAGCGAAAATCCGTCATATGAAATCCAATGCATTCGATATTTATTTAATGGAAAAACATTAGGCCTACAGAAAAATCGGGACGTCAGCTGTTGTCCGGTATGAGCGAGTTCCGTTTCATATGAGGACGGTTTAGGCGAGTTCTACTGTATTTTCCTTTAAACGACTGCTCCGACATACATATACAAGATGGCGGCCGAGTGCTGCCACAGAAAGGAGGCCGATGTCTGCTCTAGTTTTTTTTTTATCTCTATGGGGCTGTCGCGGTAAAGCAGCAGCAGCTCATGACGCTCACACAGGCAGTGTGGCCCAGGCCTAACCCCCAATTTACACCAGGTGCGGCTGTGCTGCATTACGGCTGCGCCGCGGCACTCGGAGAAATACGCAGCCATTCTAGTCAATGCTCGTGTTTACACCAGATGCGCCGCGGCGCGTGTCAGCAGCGTCCCAGAAGCGGCTCGGCGCTCCGCTCCGCAGAGAATACGCAGCAAGTCTATTTCTGCTGCTGGCAAGCCGCAGTCGCGCTGATCTGAATATAGCAGGGATACGTTTCCCATAGTTCGACCATATACAGTCATTGGATCCAACTACATTAGTATTTGTGCTAATGGGAATCGCACACCATATCGTGCCAGGCAGGAAGTAACTATCAAGGGGAATACGCTTTTTACTAAAAAAACCAGGCACAAATCTTTGATATAAAATTCGTTTATAATTTATTTTTCAAAGTTGTGATTTTGTTACAACTAAAACACGGGCAGTTTTTTTTTTAATTTATGGTGTTCACGGCTGAACTGTAGTAGGTTCTACAGCACAACAAAGACGGAAATTAAATTCAATTCAATTCAATTTTATTTGTATAGCGCTTTTCACAGGCAGGCTGTCACAAAGACGCTTTACAGAGAGAAAAGGGCAGAGCCCAGACAAATCCCTAATCCCCCAAATAGCAGGCAAAAAAACTCTCTGTAGGGGAGAAAAAAGCCTCGAACTGTGGTGAGAAAAAACTCCTCAGTGAGAAGAAATCTCAGGAGGAACCTGGCTATTGTGGGGAAGCCCATCCTCAGCTGGCTGGCTAATTAATTGATGATATTAAATTAAAATCCAAAGTTCTTTAAACAATAAGGTGTCCAAGCAGTGACATCTGTAGCTCCAGGAAGTGGAGAGGCGGGGGTGAGGGGATCAGGACAGCAGGAAGACAGCAGTCGATGACCATTAGGTAGTGACAGGGCTTAGGTGGTCCAAGGACTGAGTTCCGGGGGACGGCGTTCCTCGGAGAAAAACACAAAAACAAAAAGAGGGTTAGGTACTGGATAAACTAATACATACTACACAAAATGTTGTCCTGTGTCGGGTATCAAGTTATGCTAAAATACTACAACTCAGGGGTAACCAGTATAGAGCAGTCAACTCTCCTTCATCCACTTATTGCAGCACCGAGGCCCTGAACTTCATCCGACTAAGGCTGCGTAGTTTTTCAATTAGGCACCACCAACACCATGTGGACCTACACGGAGACTAAGGCCGTAGCAAGCCCCACCGGTGCTGTGTAAGTGCAATCTCAGTGCCAGCGATTCCACATGGATTCATACAATATTAACAACCAAAACCTTGTCACAAGAAGTGAGCATACCCAGAGACTAGGCAATCTCCCTAAAAACAGGTAGTATAAATGCTCATAATGTGTTAAGTATAGGCTTGATTAAAGAGGTATGTTTTCAGCCGACTCTTGAATACAGAGAGTGTGTCTGAGGCCCGAATGTTTGTTGGGAGATTGTTCCACAAGATTGGGGCTTTGTAAGAGAATGCTCTGCCTCCAAATGTAACTCTGGATATATTTGGAATTTTCAAATATCCAGCACCTTGCGAACGAAGTAATCTTGGAGGGGAGTAAGGAATGAGAAGTGCACTAAGATATTCTGGGGCCAAATCATTTAAGGCTTTGTAGGTAAGCAGTAGAATCTTATATTCAATTCTAAATTTGACAGGCAGCCAGTGAAGATTTTTGAGTACTGGGCTGATGTGGTCATATTTCTTTGTCCTGGTCAGAACCCTAGCTGCAGCATTCTGCACTATTTGAAGGCGATTTAGGGTAGAACTAGAGCAGCATGACAGTAAAACGTTACAGTAATCCAGCGGAGAGGACACAAATGCATGAACCATTTTTTCGGCATTCTGAAGAGACAACATTTTTCTCAGTTTTGATATGTTTCTAAGATGGAAGAAAGCCACTTTTATAATGTTGTTAATATGACAGTGGAGAGAGAGTTCTGAATCAAGGGTGACACCAAGGTTTTGGCGACAGCTTTGGCAGAAACCGGAGTCCATCAACGTTGAGAGAAAAATTGAGGAATGTGTCTCTGAGCGATTTGGGACCAATTACCAATATTTCAGTCTTATCTGGATTTAATGAGAGAAAATTCTGTGTCATCCATGCCTTAACAGCTTTAAGACACATCTCTATTCTAGTTAGTGGATCAATTACACCTGGTTTAAAAGATATATAAAGCTGTGTGTCGTCTGCATAACAGTGGTACTTCACATCATATTTACATATGATGCTTCCAAGGGGAAGCATGTATAAAGAAAACAGCAAAGGGCCCAGAACAGATCCTTGAGGTATTCCAAAGTTTACCTTGGAATACTCGGATGAATTGCTATTTACCCTAACAAACTGACATCTGTCGGAAAGATAAGACTTAAACCATGAAAGGGCGAGTCCAGAAATACCAACCAGATTTTCTGGCCTGTAAAGAAGAATATGGTGGTCAATCGTATCGAAGGCAGCACTTAGATCAAGTAAGACAAGGACAGAGATTCGGCAACAGTCCATGGAGAGAAGTAGATCATTCATTACTACAGTGAGGGCTGTTTCAGTGCTATGATGTTTGACATTAAAAAAAAATGACATTAAATGCAATTAAAGCAGAAAAACTAACAAAGCAGTTACGGTCGTTGCACAAATATGCCGGTAAAAATGACGAAATATGCGAAATCTGAGCAAGTCGATTGTATTAGCTGGCAGGACGCCGCGCTGACTTTCCGCGTTGTGAGACGCTGCTGGTGTAAATTGACGTCGCGAGCATGACGGAACAAAACCGCGGCGCTGCGCAGACGCGCCTGGTGTAAATCCCGGGTTACGGTGGATTTACACTGGTCGGCGCGTCAACAGACGCCTACGCCTCCTATTCATTTTCTATGGAGAGCGGCGAAGGCCTCCGAAGCAGTGGCGCAATGCATGATGGTCGCGGCGCGTCAAATTTGGTGCTTGTGGCGCGTCGAGGAAGCTGGAGTAGCCCCAGGTTTATGATAATGAATCCGGCAAACGCGAAGCGAATGAATCCAGGGATGGCAGACGGTGAGTACTTTGTCTTAAAGGCCACATGGCTTCCGAAATAATAGGGCCGCTTCTCGCACGTTCCTCGTAAATATATAAAAAAAGAAACTGGATAGTTTCTCTTTTCCAATTTTATCAGAGGATTCCCTGCCAAATTACGGGGACAGTGACAAAAGAAACAGCAGGAGGAGGAAGGTGGCAGAGATTGTTGGTGTCTCCGCTAAGTTTATAGTTTTCGCTAAAAATTAAACAAATCCTGTAATACGCAGCTCAATGCTGGCGGGGGAGGGCCGCATAATTGCGTTTATATTTTGGTGAGATATGCGCTGTGTAGGAAGACTTCACATCGTTCGGAAGCATTAAAACTCATTAAAACCATTCTAATTGAATTTGCTTTTAGATACAATTGCAGTCCCAACCAAAATCAAAATCCAGGCGGGAGAAAATGTACTAGCTGATTGAATTAATATCGTTCGTGGTGTCATTTTACTTTCGCCAACGTTACATTGGACAGTTCTTATTTCTGGGCTGCAATTAACAGACAGCGACGTCACTGGGAATGCTGAACCGCCCATAAGCGGCCAAACCAAGAGAAACAAAGCGTCTGCAAGCGTTGACGCACCGGACCAGTGTAAATCCACCGTAACTTGTAGTCAAGCAGAATCGCTTTCTTGGGACGTAACTTCTGAGCATGCTCAGTAACCGTGACACAGCTCCTTTAAGGGGGTGCCTAGCAAGAAAAGAACGTTCATATAGCGTTAGGCAACTTACCCTACAAGTTATACAATATTACAGGCAAAACGCTTTGTTTGCAATATTCAAAGAACGTAACAGCAATGTAACATGTCAACAAAGTCAGAGCATTTTGAACCCAATATTCTGACAACGCACCATAAACATGCAAGGTTCTTGCTGCAGCTGGAGGGTCTTTTAATTCAATCATTGCCTGCTTATGAATCGAGATTAATTAAATTTGGCTGTAAATTTTCACCTGTACCGCGTAAATGTGAACACCCCTTTTACTATAGGCTATTTAATGCTTAGGTAAACAAGTCTTTGACACATAAAAAAACTTACTGATATTTGTAGCAGACACATGTAGCTAATATTGAAATTTGAGAGCTCTGGTATAAGCACTCATTGAGTTATTTATGCCGGAGCAAAAAGTTTCACAAACATCCGAGGTTTCCTTGACTATCCAACTGCCAGGTATTTTGAAACAGCAGTGCTATTACTATTGCATAAGAAGAACCCAGTAATAGGTAACTGAAAAAATTACAGTTCTGATCTGAATTGTACTGTGTTACAGGCCTAAGTGTCCATGGTGTGGAGCAACATATTCAAGAAAACCTCCAGGCAAGTACAACTGACAATGACTGATATGTCTTATCTGTGTAAGGGTTTTGGCCCTGCAGTCCCTCCCCTGTGGCTTTCTCTTGCCTCCACCTTAGAGCTGCATCTGTTGCTCGTTAAAGTGGAGGTGATTACCAAAGTATATAGGGCTGGCAGTTGCCAGTTTGTATCGGCGCTGAATTTTGGCTTTTATCCCTGACGCTGTGATTTTATCCTTGAGGACTTTGATGCTGCTCCTGGTTTTATCTCCCAGTGTTGTTTTTAAGGTATTTATTAAACCTTCTATTGTTATACCAGTCTGGCACGTGGGTCCTGTTTCTCTGTCAGGTCCATGGTCCTAGCGCCCGCCGGATTGCAAGTTTGTATCCGGCGGGGGTATAACCATGACAATCTGCCATATTCTATTATGCTCTGAATGATTCTTTGAAGGAGCTTGGAAAGAGGAGGCACCTCATCAAATTTTGTTAAAATCAGTCTAAAATAACTTGAAGTATTTTAAAAATAAGGCAAATTTGCTGAGGTCTAGTTTAGTGCTAATGTTTGGTTTTAGAGGCAAATTTGTTATTCATGCTAAGATATGTATAGATAGAATCAACTTTATTGTCATTTTTACCATTGCTGATTAAAAGGTTATTTATGCAGAACACACAGATTGAGATGTAAATTTGAGCAAATATGCAAAAACTTGATGACCAGTTATAAATGAATAACATATTTTAAAATGATTGGGCCTCTATTTAATCAGATTGTCTATTTGGAAATGATGCCCGCATCTCAGCAAACATTCAGTTCTCAAAATTTCAGGTTGTGTGGTGATCTGGTCATACAATGTAATGGGACAATACTGTATTGCTAACATTGTTGGTCACTGAAAAATGATTACTAAATAATATGAGAACTGTGATGAAGCCTTTGCTTGACCTACATTTCCAGCGCACATGCGGTAACCAGTGTTTCCCCCTAAAGGTTTCTCAGTGGTGAGTTTCTTTGCTTTAAACTGATTGCCTTTTGAAAAAAAGGTATTGTGAGCCAATGACCCATCTAAGGTATGCCAAGTAAATCGTAAAAATTTCCTCTAGCGGTACCGCACTTGTCGTAGTCTTCTGATCCCAAAACATCCCAAACTTTGGCTTAGACTATATTTTTTTAATGAATTCCTTTCAAATAAAAAAATATTTCAGGCAAGTGGAACACTTTCTCCTTTCTCAGACTGGATGTTTAGAAGCTGTTAAAATAGTTTCTCTCGCCCCATTCCTCTCCTGAATCTACCCATGGAATGCATCTAACGGCGTCACTGGGGTGTGTAACGCTATCTGCTTCTCAAAGCCGTTAGCCGCTCAGTATTTTGACTGCTCACTCGCAAATACATAAAGAACCCGATTGGCTGGTTTGGGCCTCCCTACTCATTTTCGGTTGTTGCTGCAGGGCTGTAAATGCGCAGGACTGTAAAGAGTGAAAGCCTGTCAGTGAGATCAGCTGCCAGGAATGAATACTGCTGTCAAGGTCTCCCCACAGTGGTCAGATTTAGAAGTGTAAGTGAATGTTCTGTAAAAACCTTACTCGGAAGAACACTATCCATCCATATCCTACGGTGGCCCTGAAGTGCAAACCACAACAGCAAATAACTAAACACAACCGCAAATAACTAAACACAATGGCAAATTAAAAAACACAACAGCAAATTAAAAAACATAACCGCAAATAACTAAACACAACAGCAAATAACTAAACACAACAGCAAATTAAAAAACACAACCGCAAGTAACTAAACACAATGACATTAACCTACCGGAAGAGGTAGGTACTGGTGGGCGACATGAGTCATCGCTGATTGGACGAGTGTGCTCCCTTGCGTGTGAGGAGAGAGAGCGAGGTCCTTGCAGCTCGGTCAAAATGGCATGCCACACCTCAGGTGGTGAAGAATAGTTACGCCGTCTGTGCAGCCCAGTCTCTTGTAAATGCGTCTTCAGCGTGCGCAAACTAATTGAAATTTCGTGATTAGTCCCGAGAATATCCAGTATCACATGTACAGAGGCGGATTTGGGGGGTGTTTGAAGACAGCCTTTTTCGCACTTTACACACAGGGCTTAAAGCTCGAAAAATTTCCATGCCGGAAAAATGAAATTACGGGGGTTGTCCAAAAAAAAAAAAAAAAGAGTTGCGTCCTAACGCACTTTGTGATGGTCAGAGGTGTATAGTAACGAAGTACATGTACTCAGAGGATTAACTGAACTAAAAGTGTCAATATCACAACGTAAATGCTTTAATAAAAGTAGAAATCCTGCATTTAAATTAGGAGTGAACTCATCCATAAAAAGCTTGGCTTGCGTGTGAATATTCAATAACTGATCCTGGTGTGCCATCTAGTGATAGAATATTGTAACTGCGTGCATAAATTTGCAGCTTCATGTCCGCTGGCATCAACATCTGCACAAATACCCTGCCGAGCACCGTTGTTCTCGAACGCGCCAAATCCAGATAATTCTTATGATGAATTACATTCATATTTTAATTTGCAACGAGTAACGAAGTGGCCAGTGTCCACGTAACGAAGTGAAAGTATACTTTTTATCTTTTAAATGTAGTAGAGTAAAAGTAAAAGTCAAAACTCAAGTACAAATCCTAAAAAAAACTACTTAAGTAGGCTACTGTAAGTAGGCTACCATACACCTCTGACCATCACAAAGTGCGTTAGGACGCAACTCATTTTTTTTGGACGACCCCCCGGTAATTTCATTTTTCCGGCATGGGAATTATTCGAGCTTTAAGCCCTGTGTGTAATGTGCGAAAAAGGCTGTCTTCGAAAAGTCAAGTCTGCAGAAATCCGCCTCTGTTCATATGAGGTGATACTGGGTATGCTCAGGACTAATCACTAAATTTCAATTAGTTTGCTCATGCTGAAGACGCATTTACAAGAGACTGGGCTGCACAGACGGCGTAACTATTCTTCAGTACCTGAGGCGAGGCATGCCATTTTGACCGAGCTGCAAGGCTCTCTCTCTCTCTCTCTCTCGCTCTCTTCACACACAAGGGAGCACACTCGTCCAATCAGCGATGACTCATGTCGCCCACCAGTACCTACCTCTTCCGGTAGGTTAATGACATTGGGTCTCATTCATGAAACGTTAGAAAATTTGTGCGTAGATTTGCACATAAAAGTCTACGCTACTAAAAACCTATTCCGGATTCAGGAACACCGCGGGAAACTCAAATCTGATCGTAAACACGTGTGTATGATCATGAATGCCAATCCATCGTAAAGTGACAGCGCGCTCCCGGTAATCAGCTATTAGCATAAATCCCCGCCCATGAATTGCCAATAACCACCATATAAGGTGGTGTAGATGCATCCAGTCGACCTGTCAGTCATGGCGCAAACAAAGAAAGAGAGAGAAAGGAAAAAGAATTATTCCGAAGCGGAGATAGAAATAATTTTGGGTGAAGTGGAGTTAAGAGAAAACATTTTATCTTCATCTGGCAAAGCGGAGGCCTGGAGGGAGGTGACAGATGCCGTTAATGTTGTCTCTGTAGTCCAAAGAACCATGTCCAAGGTGAAGCGTAAATGGTTTGACGTGAAACTGGAGGCAAAGAAACGCATAAGTGCGCGCACGCACACACACACACACACACACACACACACGCACACACGCACACACACACACACTCACACACACGCACGCACGCACACACGCCGCACACACGCACACGCACGCGCACACACGCACACGCACACGCACACGCACGCACACACACACACACACACACACACACACACACGCACACACACACAAAAAGAACATCAGCCACAGGAGGCGGAGGCTCACAGTCACAACTATCAACTGCAGACGAGCGCATCGCCGGCATAATTGGGGAGACCTCTGTCAGGAATTATACCTGACGGAGACAGCGACATGCCTCCACTTTTATTTTTTTATTATCATCATTCAACATGTAGAAAGAACGTCTATTGAGTGGATTCACATAGATAATTCACAATCATGAACCTAATCTGGATCTTAAACCTGCCAATTGCCAGCTAATTTAACTAAATGTGTTATATTTTTAATCGTTTGTCATGTTTAGGCTATATCACTTGTTTCAAATGCATGCGTATTGTGTAGCTACATGACAGAGCGCAATATGAATTAAAATTGTCATTTCCAATAGTGACAAGCATTATTTATGTGCATTCTTAAATTTACACAAGCACTACGCGTGGTCAGCAGCATGTGTAGATTTTGTTAGTAGCTGCGAAAAGATCGGAGCTACTAAAATATTGATGAATGCGGAGATGCACGTAAATTTGCGCCTGCGAACAGTTTACTCACAAATTCGTTCTGCTCACGTTTCATGAATGAGACCCAATGTGTTTAGTTGTTTGCGATTGTGTTTTTTAATTTGCTGTTGTGTTTAGTTATTTGCTGTTGTGTTTTTTAAATTGCTGTTGTGTTTAGTTATTTGCTGCTGTGGTTTGCACTTCAGGGCCACTGTAATATCCAGTTCGTCCATCACCGAATCCGCTTACTCCTGCCCAGCGTTAATAGATGGAATGGAGCCTATCCCCACATGATATGCAGTACCTCTCAAAATTTCACAAAAATTAACTTGAGCTTGATATATCAAAATACTGCTGATTGTGGTAATTGCTGAGTTGCTATGCTCATATGCCTTTTACAAGGACAGTTGTGAATTTCTGAGAATTCATTATTTTGCCAAAATGTCACAACCCTTGTGTGGATGTCTTTTGTGTTTCCTATTCAGCAACTTGCATGTCTAGCAGAAGTATGTCTCCTTTGACTGATTTACGTCTTACATGTTTTCCACTCCTCGGCTGTGTCCTGTTTCATTGTTATTTCCTAATGCCCACGTGACCTGGTTTTAAGCCCCTTGCTTTGTGTTGCAAGTTGCTGGATTGTAATTTGCCTTTTGTGCTTACAATCTGTCAATATTCCTGTAAGATAGTCTTTGTCTTTATTAAGTGTAACATATATATTAATGACAGCTATTTCCAGAAGCTTTCCTCCTGACTTAGTTACCTCAAAATACAACCCCAATTCGAAATAGTTGGGACGAAGTGTAAATTGCGAATAAAATCAAAATGCAATGACTTTCAGATCACGAGCCAATATGTTATTTACAATAGAACATAGATAGCATTTCAAATGTTGAAACTGAGACATTTCACATTTTTATACAAAAAATGAGCTCATTTCAAATTATCTGGCTGCAACAGGTCTCAAAAAAGTTGGGACACAAGGCAAAAAAGGGCTGGAAAAGCAATTAATATATAAGAGAATCAGCTGAAAGATCAGGACTGCAGGCAGGCCAGTTCAGCACATGGACTCTTCTACTACAAAGCCATGCTGTTGTAATAGCTGCAGTATGTGGTTTTGCATTGTCCTGTTGAAATACACAAGGCCTTCCCTGGAATAGATGTCATCTGCAGGGGAGCATATGTTGCTCTAAATCCTTTATATACCTTTCAGCATTCATCGTGCTTTTTAAAACATGCAAGTGTCCCACACCATATGCACTAATGCATCCCCATACCATCAGAGATGCTGGCTTTTGAACTGAACGCTGATAACAGCACGGGTGGTGTTTCTCCTCTTTAGTCCAGAGGACACAACGCCCATGATTTCCAACAAGAATGTCAAATTTGGACTTGTCTGACCACAGGACACTTTGCCACATTGCTACAGTCCATTTTAAATGAGCCTTGGCCCACAGAACATGGCGGCGCTTCTGGATCAACAATGCTCAACAATGGCTTCCTTTTTGAATGATAGAGTTTTAGGTGGCATCTGTGGATGGCACGACCGTGTTTACAGACAGTAGTTTCTTGAAGTATTCCTGGGCCTATTTATTAATGTCAATGACAGAATCATGCCAGTGAGTGACGCAGTGGTGTCTGAGGGCCCGAAGATCACGGGCATCCAGTAAAGGTCTTTGGTCCTTGTCCCTTACGCGCAGAGATTTTTCCAGTTTCTCTGAATCTTTTGATGATGTTATGCACTGTCGATGATGAGACCTTCAAAGCCTTTGGAATTTGACGTTGAGGAACATTGTTTTTAAGGTATTCCACAATTTTTTTACGCAAGCCTTCGCAGGTTGGAGAGCCTCTGGCCATCTTTACTTCTGAGAGACTCAGCCTCTCGAAGACATCCCGTTTATAGCCAATCATGTTACACACCTGATGCCAGTTAACTTAATTACTTGCTAAACGCTTTTTCAGTTGATTCTCTTATATATTAATTGCTTTTTCAGCCCTTTTTTGCCTGTGTCCCAACTTTGTTGAGACCTATTGCAGCCAGATAATTTAAAATGAGCTCATTTTGTGGGTAAAAATGTAAAATGTCTCAGTTTCAACATTTGAAATGTTATCTGTTCTATTGTAAATAACATATTGGCTCATGTGATCTGAAAGTCATTGCATTTTGATTTTATTCACAATTTACACTTCATCCCAACTATTTCGGAATTGAGGTTGTAGGTTCCAAGCCTACTCAGGGTCCAGGATTGGGATTGCATACAGTTAACCCAGCTTAAGTCAGATCATTTGCCCAGTTTAAAAGGATCGAGCTCCCAGGATTAATCAGGGTCCAGGATTGGGACAACTTTCTTGTTAACGCTTTCAAGTGTGTTCCTCTGTCCAGTGTGTAAGGTACAAGCTCCCAGTCCTTGTACAGTCATCAGGATCGGAACCAAGTTCCCTTCAAGCTATCGCATCTTCCTGCGGAACAGTTCAGCTCTGCCGGACTGTGCACTCCACCTGGCTGTAATCTCAGAAGCCACTGGCCGGCAATTGGCAGTCGGGCTGTGTCCAATACATCTGTGCTGAACTGCGCTCCTCCTCCTCTGAGGTTCCATACCCATATCCTTCCCTGGGGTTTCGTCCCCAGTGTTTACAGGACTGCTGTCTATAAACCTACCTATTGGATTATACTCTGCCTCTGCATTTGATTCCTGGTCTGAATGATAACAGTACAATCCACGAGATGGAATCACCACATATGCCCAGCCCAGTTGATGCTTTGAGGTCCCAGGGGGTGCTCCTTAGCCAGCATCAGGAGGTGCTTCAGTAGCTACATCAAAGCATTGGTGCCTCCTTCAGTCAACTCCAGGCTGTAACTCATGCCACAGTACTCTGCCTCCGCTGCTCACACAGCCAGTAACCTCCCACAGGCCATCAGGAACCGAACCTAGCGTCTCTAGACACTTAAAATGGCAATCCAGACTCCTGCCACTGTTTCCTGGGCAAGCGTTCGATGGTCTTTGAAGTTTTACCATTGTGCTGCCCCACCGAATGCTCCAGGGTGGCATTTGCTGTCTCTCGCCTCTCTGGATGTGCCAGGAACTGGGCTGCCACCAGGCGCTTCTGCAGTCTTCACCTTCGCTGCCTTTGCTGAGGAGACAAGGAAGGTGTTTGATTAGTCGTGCTCTTGCTGCACTACCACCTGGAAGATGCTCCAGCTGCATCAAGGCAACCAGTCAGCGACGGATTATTCCATTGACTTCCACACATTGGCTGTGTACTTGCACTGGAACTCCTGGGCACTGCCTGATATCTATCTGTTTGGATTGGCCGAGCCAATTCAGGGCTATTTGACCACCTGCATCCTTCCTCAAGGTCTGTACCAGCTATTCGACTTGGCACTGAGGATTGATGTAAGACCGACGGATGGACCAGCAGGCGAGGTTACAAGCACCTCCTGTGCCTGCATCCCTGGGTAGTCAACCTGAAGCTGATTTCCATTTGGCTACTCCAGTAACTAGGGCTGTTGACTGGGCTCAGCTTCATAAACTGCCCCCTCAAGAATGGCTGCTCCAGAAAAAGTTGAATCTCTTCCAGTATTGCGGAAGTACCACTAATGTCATTGCTGAATGCCCGTGGACGCAAGTGACATCAAATAGAGAGGTGCTGTCGGGGGCTGTTGTCTCCGATGCCTGTCCACTCCTTCCTATTTGCCTGACATGGCAGGGCCCCCCAGTTACCACCCAGGCTTTAATTTACTCTTGTGGTGATGACCTGAGGGTCCCTACTGTGCCTTTGCCAGCTCCTCTCCAGTCTCAGGGTCTAACAGGGATTGCCCTTCCTGACAACTCAGAGGTACCTCAAGAGCCCATGCTGAGCTCTGGTAACCATGCTGAAGAGTTGCCATTTCTCAGAATGGAGCCTCCACATGCCCAGGTGATGTTGGGGAGGCCCTGGCTTGAACATCACAACCCTTGTAAGGACTGGCCAGCGGTTTCAGTATTGGAGTTGAGTTCATCCTGTTCACAGTCCTGTCTTTGTGCAGCCTCCAGCCCAAATGCAAATCCGACCATCAGAAGCAACCACTAGAGCTGAAAGTTGTCCCCTCCCATCCATCACAACTTTCGCATGGCATTCAGCAAAGCCAGAGCAGCATCACTTCTGCCTCACAGGCCCCATGATTGCGCAACTGACTTACTGCTTGGAACATTGCCCCCCAGGAGCGGTTGCATTCCCTGACCAACCAGTAGTCCCAAGTTACGGAGGAGTGCATAAATCCATCCCTGGCCTCTGGAATAATTCGGGCTTCTTCATCGCTAACCAAAGCTCGTATATTCTCTGTGGCTAAGAAAGATGGGTCGCTACGTCCCTGCATCGACTGCCGGGGAATAAATGTAATTACAATAAAGAACTGCTATCCTTTGCCTTTAATGGACTCTGCATTCTCCACTGTCCACAGCAGCCACTTCTTTACTGAGCTGGATTTGCGCAATGCTTACTATCTGCAGTCACTGCCTTTTAGCGCTCAATAGCGCGCCTAAAAAAATTGAGGTGAGGAACAAAGCGTGCACCCCACAAAAACAAAGCTCGAAAAAAACGCGCGCCTCATGGAAACTAGACTGGTTCTGTCTCCATCGTTAAACTCCGCTGGTAGACATTCGTTGTGATACAGAACGGTAGCATCAACAGTGCTTTGTTGGGTCAAAGATGTGAACAAGTCTTTGTGGAGACTGGGAAAGCCAAAGCGCGAGATACCTGTTCTGTGATTGGGCAACCAGCACTTAGTGACCCTTTTTGAACCAATTGCCTGTTTCATTTTCACCTTCGGAGCGGCTGTAGATGGCAAACACAGCCCCGGGACATGCCATTAGTGAAGAAACTTTTTCAAAATGGGACATTCCAAAAGGGATTATGTCCCTCAAGTGAAGAATGTAAAGGGCGAGTCCATGGGGGCAGAAGTAAGTGAACGTTTGACATCGGGTTAAGAGACTTTAGCGACAAAATGCAAGGTGAATCACGGCTATCGAGAATGCTTGTATACTGCAGATATGTGCATAAATGAACAATTCTCGTTCCCAGAAATTAATTTGCTTGACACGCGTAGTACTTGGCTAAAGCATCAGTGGGTACTATAAACGAGATTTAGACAGTGATGTTTGTTTTGGTTTCCTGATTTGGTCAGGCTACGCTACGGAGTCCATGTGCATGGTTTGTGAATGTAGCCAAATAGCAATTACTATTTCTGATAGTGATTCAGTGATTCTTTTGAGCCATGTTAGGTCAAGCAGCTATTGAGGTAAGCCCCTGTAATGCAACTGACAGTTAGATAATGCGAATGATTTTGTTTTCATTTTTTTCCCTCTTTAATTTTGGATAGAAATGTTATGATAAAAAATATGATTTTTTTTTGGTAAATCTGCACTTTGTATCTTTATCCTTGGGATAGACTCTTATTTAGCCCATGCAATTGCATTCAGGGTACCCAATTCATTCCTTAACTTCTACCCTTTTTTCTCATAATTTGCCAGGCTGTTCCAATAAAAAGATTTGTGTTTAAGTTTTAATGTCGTCCTCGACCCCTAACAAGGATAAACTCCGAAGGAAAGCAATCTCTCAACCTTTATGACCAGCCATTGTGGCTGCTGGACCGCGGCCATTTCGACGTGCCTACTACTTAATATGCATGAGTGATTTGCATGAAAAATCAAGTCAGATCAGGCATCAGATTCGACTGCTAGTAAATAAATTACGTTTATGCATTAGAAATTAATTACTATAAATATGTGTAGTTACAAATATGGGACGATTTTAAGTACATTACCGATCCGAAAGTGCTAGGAAACAGGGAAATTGGGCATTTTGCACCAGGCATCAAGTTTACTTACGTATCCAGCAAAAGTTGGGCCACATCTTCGTCGGAGATATCTCCAAACCTGGCTTTAAAAGTTTGCCAGCGATCACTTTGGCCTTTTATATTTATACTGGCCTTCAATCGATCTTCTTCCTGGCCTTTTCTAGCTCTTTTACGGGCCGAATCAGTTTGATATTTCTTTGGCCGCGGCATTTTGCTGTTGGCAAACTTCTCTTCATTTTTGCGTCCACCGTGCACATCCGCTTTCGCGTGACATCATTTTTGCATGCTTATGAATACTAATGGGGTATTTCAAATGGTGCGGAGAGTTTTTGCGGGTCGCAAAAATTATTTTCACATTCAGTATTCAGGGGTTTGCAAGCGTTCTCAGAGAAAATATTTATTCCAGTTTGTTTTGGTCATATTTATTAAATTTTATCAAAAAAAAAAAAAACGTGGAACAGCTTGGTTACCCTTAAGAGGTTTAAGCTTATATTGGAGAATAGCTTCAGGATGCTTCTCAAAATCTCAGCATGTTTTTTGTTAGAGGTAAACAAAGTTTAAACTTGTTACGCATCAGCATGGGCCCTGTACCTCAGAATGGATCTATCTTGAAGTAACATGCCCATCACAGCAAAGAAGTTCCATGTGAAAAATGCAGTGGACATCCAATCTTTTCATTCTTCCGGTTTCTCCAGCCTTGGAATGAGCCGGGAGGGCCGCAAGAAAGCTCGCCTTGAATTCCGAGGCAAGCTTTTAGCCACTCGCTTGGAAATTTTAAAAGACAGTGACTGTATTGGGGTGCTTATGGAAAGGAGCTGAGTGGAAGACAGTGTTTAACACCCCACTGGGCCACTTCACGTACCCAGTGATGCTGCTCAGGCTTGGTAACTCCCCTGCTGCGTTCCAAAACCTCATAAATGATGTCCTCCGAGACGTGGTCTCTCATTTTGTCTATTTTTACCTAGACGATATACTGGTTTTCTCTCACTGAAGGATCATACTGGTCATGTCTGCTTAGTCATCCAAAGGGTCCTGGAGAGCCAACTGTGTTGGAAACCGAAGAAGTGCAAATTCCTTTGCATAATGTTTTCCTTCCTAGGGTTTGTGGTGACACTGGCAGCCCTGGAAATGGATTGCCAGAAGGTACAGGCTGTACTGGATTGGTTGGACCGAAAAGCTACAAAGGTTCTTGGGGTTTGCCAGTTTATATTAGCGATTTATTTGAGGGTACTCCACTATTGCTGCTTCCTTAACTAAGCTGACATCCACTAAAGTCCATTCCGCCTTGGACCCTTTGGCAGCATCCCTCTTTAACCATCTTAAGAGGCTGTTTACCACCACTTCCATCCTCAAGCTTCTGGATCCCCAGTGCTAATGCCTTGTGGAAGCAAGCTGATGATGGTAAATTACACCTTTGGGTGTATTTTTATTGTTGTTTGTCTCCTGCAGAGAGGAACTATTCCATCAATGAATGGGAGTTTTTGGCTGCAAAGCTGGCTTTTGACTAGTGGAGGCATTGGCTAGAAGGATCCCGGCTTCACTTTCTCATCTGGATGGACCAGTGCAACCTGGCGTAACTCTCTATGACTAAGAGGCTGAATCCCAGTCAAGAGCGTTGATCCCTCATCTTTGCAAGATTTAATTTTGTCTTAGCGTACTGACCCACTATGAAGAACATCAATCCTGACTTCTTGTCATGACTATATCCTTCCATGCCTGAAGAACCTCCTGATACCATTCTCCTGAGTAACTGTCTCCAGGCTGTCACCAAGCTGCAGGTCAAACGTGAGGTCAAAGAGACTTTGCCGTCCAGTCCCTCTCAACTGGACACTTCCCCGAACTGACTCTTCGTCTTCGAGAGAGTGAGAGGCAAGGTCCTAACAGCTGGCATGCCATCTCTCTCGTACCCGTGTCCTGGTTCATTGGCACTCTGGGTGTAAGCAGTGACAGTGGAAGGGCTGGGGGAGATGCTGTGATCGATTGGCTGTTAGTCACGGTGGTCTGCTCACTCAATTGACCACTCTTAAATTCTATGCATACCATGCATTCCATTGCCAAAATGAGGCTTGACTAGCAAAACAAAGAGAATAGTTGCGTCTAGATCAGCATTTCAGCGTTGTGTCCCGCAGTGTAATGGGTATACTAGACTGCAAGCTGATCTTATTTTTCATCGTTTTACAAAAGATTATCTTTGTAGAAGGAAATGGTTGAATCTAATCAGGAGAGATGAAGGGCTGGAACTACAGGAGTCTTCTGATCGCAATACACGTTTCCAGTGGTTTTAGCCATTTATCGAGGCATGTGCAGTGGCCTGATCAGGTCACGACTGAGAGTATTAGATTCTGTTTATCACATAACTGAATTGTGCAATTTAAGAGAAAATAAGTATGATTTCTGTAAGCGCTTGAATAGTACTTCCCAATATACATTAGCACTCAGCTAATGCCATCACTCTGCCAACTTACACTACCAGTCAAAAGTTTTAGGACACCCCAATTTTTCCAGTTTTTCAATAGAAAATTATGCGGTTTAATGTCTCATTGTACTCTGGAATGAAAGCACAGACATGTTAGAACAAATTAACAATCAAAGCTAAAAAAGAAATCATGGAATCAATTTATAAACCAAAATATATTTTAAACTTTTGACTCAAAGTAGCCACCTCTGGCAGATATAACGAGTGAACACACTCGTGGCATTCTTTCTACAATGGAAATCAAACATTCTTCAGAAAATTCTTCCCAACTCTGTTTGCAGAAGTTCCCATAAATGTGCGGCACTTGTAGGTTGCTTTGCTTTCACTCTTCTGTCCAGTTCATCCCAAACCATCTCAATAGCGTTTAAGCTTGGAGACTGTGCTGGCCACTCCATGTTTTCAAGCTTACCATCTTGTTCTTTTTTCCTAAGGTAGGCTCATACCAGAGGGTACGGCATGGTGCTGCAGAATGCTGTGGTAGCCGTTTAGGTTTAGGGTGCCTTTCACTCTATAAGTCACTGACCCTGGATCCAGCAAAACAGCCCCAGACCATCACGCTTCCTCCTCCATGTTTGACAGTTGATGTCACACACTGAGGAACCATCCTTTCACCTACTTGACGGCTTACAAAAAACCTGGGTGACCTTACCTTTTGTTTAAAACTTCTGACAGTTCACCACTTACCTTTGTGCCATTTCAAGCTATTCGTTGGACCGGAACTGCATAATTTTCAATAAAAAACTGGAAAAATTGGGGTGTCCTAAAACATTTGACCGGTAGTGTACACTGCGGTCCAGCTATCACTTTCGCATTTAAACTAGCTAAGGTTTGTATTGACCACTTTCATGTCATGAGTCAGGCTATGGGAAAAGTACCACAATTAAGTGATGGAGCAAAAATCTGGAATAAATGCCAAATCAGTTTTCTTTCACTGTCAACTGTGTGGCTAGCTAACGTTAGCTCGCTAGCTAACAAACTAATGTGGCGTAATGACATAATGGTTATTGAAAGGTACTGCGAGCACGCTAGCTCAGTAACGTGAACTAAGTTATGAGAGTGGCACTTACATTACAGTCGCTGTCAAAACCAAAGAAAAGGTCGTTAATCCAGCAGTAGGGAGGCGTTAGGCTGTCGGTAGGACCGGGGAATCTCATTGTTAGCTGTGCGGTAGGACAGGCGTCTTGAGGCGCACAAAGACAAAGGAAGACCTCCCGCCGCCTACCGGGCAGGCTTTAGCTGGGCGATACTCCGTTAGCCGGGTGTTTGTTTAATCATAACTGAGCCACGAGGGCGGTTGGGGCGGTGGTGTTGACAGTAGTCCGTACATGTAGATAATGGCACAGCTTTTTGGCGATTTATTTCCATATATGAATGCAAGAGTAACGTTAGCCTACATAAAATATTGATTTGCTTTGGTGGGGGTGATGTTGCCGGTAATCATTTCTGCAAACCTTTTTATATTAGACGATACAGTTTGCTCAACCTGTGCTACTATTTAAAACTTTAGTGCGGTATAATACGCAATTGGATTATTAAATATTATGCTATATTTGGTGAGGATTTTGTTTGTCAGGTATCATTTCTGCAATATTTTATGTTCGGAGATAATGTGTGCTTTTATGTACTATTATTTTACACTCAAGTGCCGAAATAGATTATTTTTCCTGTTACAAACCTGTAATTTAGTGGCTTATATCCGTTCCTATATCGAAGATTACTCGCACCCTGTCTCAGTAAAATTCATTTATGGAAAGAACTTGAATGTTTTTCGATTTATATACTGTTTCGTTTTAAAATGCTAATAGGCAATTTTTAACCAATTTTTCATGACATAACGTTTTGCATCGTCTGTATTTGTTTCAATGATTTATCATAACCATTCAGATGTTCAAATATAATGTTCGCAAAGCTTGCAACTAGAAAAGAATTGTGTACAATATGAATTTAGTTCGACCACAACGACTCTTGAATGCATTAAAAAAAACACAAGGTCACGACCAGTACAGGTGTCAATTGCTGGATGTTGGATAGCCTATTCTTTTGCAATTAAGCTGCATGTCTCACATGTGGAGTCCTGTAAGTCCTTTTAACTCAGTTAATAACGAAACCCGCTGATCCGTAATCCCAGATTATTCACACCTACCGGACTTTTGGTGTCTTCAGCTGCGTCCAGGAGTGAGAAGTCATACATGCTACAGGCTATACTCTTTAGAATTAGGCACATGTATAAAAATGTATTTATACAGTATAAAGTAAAATGCTCCGAAATCAGTAAGTCAGTTATTTGTTAAAAATATATGAAAGAATTTAAAACCCGTATATACATATACCTATCCAGGTAGAGATTGCAGGATATTATTTTCTTCAAGTTAGCAGTTGGTTTGGATTAATTACAGTTCACACTGTCTAAGCTATATCAGAGTTATATTTAAATACGTCATCTATAATCACAATTTGTTTACTTATATTGCGGTTGGCTTTTCAAAACCAATAAATCAATTGCGGCACACTTCGCGGAAGGTCTACCCACAAACTCTCGGAATCAGTTTCTGCAATAAAAAGACATATTTAAAATACCAAAAAAATTTCCTTCAAGAACACAATTGCTTGGGGGGGCGCTCGTGAGCAGCGACATGTAAAGACGCGGGTTTACGAGGTCTGCATGGATTAAAATTTAAATATTGTTTTTTTTCGCGCCCACTCAGTCATAAAGTCAAAAAGGGAATACTACAACGTGTTTGTAGTTATATAATTTAAAAAAAAGAAGTCCCCGAACCGTTCGGTGAGTTAAATCGCCTTGAAATGGCGAACATCCGAAGGCCAAAACAGGCCCAGAGGCCTTGGACTCTCACGACCCTGAATCCTCGGAAACCCCCGAGAGCTTGTCGGACGTGGACGTGATAATGATGGCGCTGAAGAGAACGGAACAAAGTGTGGTAGCTAAGATCGGTACGTCCATCGCCTCATTATCAGATGAACTTAACAAGAAAATAAACAATCTCTCGAGAGACATGAGGACTGAAATTGCTGGAGTCCAAAAAGAGATAGGAGCATATGCTACACGGATCGACAGCCTGGAGGAGGGAGCTAACAGCTACGCTAACAGGGTCGTGGAGTTGGAAAATAAACTTACGTCTCTCACATCGGAAGTCACTCGGTTGACGGCTAAAACCGACGACCTCGAATGTCGCCAACGGAGAGACAACTGCAGAATAATTGGCGTGGAGGAAGGTTTTGGAGACACGCGACCTGAGGCAGCGGTGGCTAATCTGCTGAAAGATACCCTGGACCTGACCTACACACCCACGCTGGACAGAGTGCACCGGAGCCTACAACCTAGACCAAGTGGTGGAAATCCCCCGAGGGCTTTAATCATCAAATTTCACTATTTCCAAGAAAAAGCTGATGTTCTTCGCAAGGCTGTGGGCGCAGGGCCCATGCTCCACAACGGGAAGCGCTTCTACATCTACCCCGACTACTCGGCAGCAGTCAGGAAGAAGAGGGCGGCCTTTACGGAGGTCCGGAGAATACTTCGCCAGTGCTCGGGAGTGAAATACGGTGTTCTGTTCCCGGCTACTCTTAAAATTACCACGGCATCAGGTGAGCAGAAAACCTTTGATGACCCGATCAACGCCAAGCAGTACATCGAAGCTAATCTTCGGCTTCGGGAGACTGAGGGTGAGTGAAAATGACTTGTTAATGGGGATACTTTGACAATGCTGCACGTTCATAGGGACTCAATGGACTACTTATAAATATACTGAAACACCTCACTCCCGGAGTACCTTCTCCAGGGGGAGGGCAGCAGCAGAGGCTTCTCAGAGGCTCACGCAGAAGAACATGTATTATGTTGTAAAAATCAAAGACTCAATAGCGCCGAATCTTTGTAGGTACGCTGATCTGTCATTTATATGCAAATAGGTGTTTATCGGATTTAAATTACGGTAACGAGGAGGGGGACATATTTTGTGTTTACTTTTCAATGATCGCTGATAATATTAAGGTATATGACAATCCTTGGCGAACCGGTCCTCCTGATATTTTATTTTATTTTGAGCTCTTTTGAGTCCATTGGAATTTTTAATTTAGCTTAAAGAGGCGTATGTGACTATATTTTATTTCAGGGCTTACCCATTTATTTTGTGATGCCCTCTGCAGCTTTGAATTTTGAGTGATGGTTAAATTTTGTTTATATTAATGGGTCTCATCAAAGTGTAGCCATTTGAAAAACAATTCAAAATTTCCCCATTTATTGCCAGTTGATCCATGTAGGGCTCTGTTGAGTGTTGAGAGTTAAGAATAGATCTTATGTGTTATATGCTAGGAAGTAAGGGGACTATTTGTAGGGCAGTCTCATGTTCAGGGAAGACCAGCCCAGGGATCCAGGATGGCAAGGGGAGGTTTGTATCCTTATCCGGTATGTTTTCTTTTTCTTTTTTGTTTTCTCTGATGCAGTATTGTAGTTTTATTATGACTCATTCTGATACAGTACACAGCCAGTGGATGTACTTATACAAAGCCTTTTCATTACAACCCCAGTCTATATATGGTTTCTGGAATGGAAAATAATCAAAAACGTGCAATATCCTTTGTTAGCTGGAATGTTAAAGGATTGAACAATCCGGTGAAATGAAGCAAGATGCTGACCCATCTTAAATCACTTCATGCGGACATCATATTCTTACAAGAGACACATTTGAAGATTGCTAGTCAGGGGAGGTTGAGGTGTAGGTGGATTGGACAAATTTTCCATTCAAATTTTAATTGTAAGGCCAGGGGGACAGCTGTTCTTATCCGGAGAGGGATTCCATTTGAACTTACCAATACTATTTCAGATGTTAATGGACGTTATGTCATAGTTGTGGGTAAATTATTTAATACCCCCCTCATTTAATGTTTATGGCCCAAACTGGGATAATCCTCAGTTCTTTAAAAATGTTATGTTGCATTTACCTGATTTGAACTCCCATCAGTTAATTTGGGGAGGGGATTTTAATTGTGTCCTTCATACACATCTAGACAGATTGAGTCCCAATCCAAATAGCTCCCTGTCAGCTTCAGCAACTGTTGTAAATTCTTTTCTGCATTCCTACGGCCTGTGTGATCCATGGAGAAAAATGAATCCCACCACCAAAAAATTTTCTTTTTTCTCCCCCATTCACCACAGTTATTCAAGGATTGACTACTTTATTGTAGATAATAAATTACTGCCTTTGATTTCCAGCTGTCAGTATCATAGTATAGTTCTGTCTGATCACTGTCCTGTTCAAATTGATATACAGTTTCCAGATAATATAGCTCCCCAGCGTATCTGGCATTTGGATCCCCATTGGCTCTCATGTAACCAATTTAAAACATTCCTCAATGAACAAATAGACCTATTCCTTGAAGTTAACAATACTCCAGATGTTTCACGAGGGATTCTTTGGGAATCACTGAAATGTTACTTAAGGGGACAGATCATTTCTTTCATTACTCACAGAAGCAGGCAACGCAGTAAACAACTTGACAAATTAAGCCATAATATTGCTGAATTAGACAAAAGATATGCTGTCTCACCTACACCTGATTTATATAAGGAAAAGCTACTGCTTCAGTAGGAATACAACAACCTTTCAACCTGGCAGACAGAAAAAGCTTTACAGAAATCTAAACAAGTTCATTATGAGCACAGTGATAGAGCAGGCAGGTTACTCTCTCTTCAGCTCAAACAATATTCAGAGGAACGCGCCATACCAGAAATTAAGCTAGATTCTAATACAACCTCTCATAACCCCCAGACCATTAACAACCAGTTTAAACATTTCTATTCTAATCTCTACCAATCTGAGACAGAAAATGAGCTGACTGAAATATATGCATTCCTTGATTCATTGGATATCCCAAAAATAAGCCCTGAAGCCCAGGCCTCCCTGGAGACCTCCATAACGGCTGAGGAAATATTGTCTGCTATTAAAGCAACTCAGAGCGGGAAAGCACCGGGACCAGACGGGTTCCCCATTGAATTTTATAAGGAGTTTGCACCAAAACTTGCACCTATTCTTAAGTCTGTATATGAGGAATCTTTTTCGTGCGAGAAACTGCCACGGACCCTATCTCAGGCGATAATATCTGTACTGCTGAAGAAAGGCAAAGATCCCCTAGAATGTAGTTCGTATAGACCAATAAGTTTACTTGGGTGCGACTACAAAATATTAAAAAGTTCTTGCATGCCGTTTAGAGACGGTAGTGCCCTCAATTATTGATGAGGACCAAACAGGCTTTATCCCTGGACGTCACTCCTTCTTCAATATGCGGCGGTTACTTAATGTGCTCTTATCTTCCCACTCAGCCCTACAGCCAGAAGTCATCCTATCTCTAGACGCCGAGAAGGCATTTGACAGGGTTGAGTGGGATTATCTTTTCGCAGTATTGGAGAAGTTTGGTATGGGGCCAGTTTTCTGCAAATGGATCAAAATTTTATACTCTGCACCTATGGCAGCAGTCCAGACTAATCGGGTGATATCTGAATATTTTATGCTCCATAGAGGTACCAGACAGGGCTGCGGTTTATCTCCATTTTTATTTGACATTGCAATCAAACCGTTAGTAATCGCCGTAAGGTCAGAAGATAAAATCAGGGGTATAACTAGAGGTACAACCTACCATAAAACATCTTTATATGCAGATGACCTGCTTCTCTATTTGTCAAACCCATCAGAAGGTGTGCCACACCTGTTAGATCTACTAAAGAGATTCGGAAAGATTTCAGGGTATAAGATAAATTTAGCCAAGACTCTTCTCTTTCCAGTAAATGATTTGGCCAGACAGTTGACTTATAACCACTTACCCTTTAAAGTAGAAAATAATACCTTCAGTTACTTAGGAATCTCAGTGGCAAGCACAATAAAGGCCATTTTTAAACACAATCATAAAATCTTATTCGAATGTACTAAAATCGACTTGGATAGGTGGTCAAAGCTCCCTATTTCACTGGCTGGCCGTATTAATTCAGTGAAGATGACAATAATGCCTAAGTTTCTTTGTTTATTTCAGATGATACCCATTTTCCTCCCTAAGTCCTTCTTCGTTCAACTAGATCGTCTTGTTTCTTCATTTATATGGAATAAATCCACAGCAAGAGTGAAAAAATCTAATTTAGAGAGGGCTAAATCAGAGGGAGGTCTGGGCTTACCTAATTTTTTACACTATTATTGGGCTGCTAACATTGCCAAACTTAATTATTGGACCACGGGGTTCGCTGGCAAAGAAGGACCCCTTTGGGTGGACATGGAGTTAAAATCAACTCTACCAGTCTCTCCAGTTTCATTTCTGACAGCACCACTGAGTGCTAAAATCAGTAACCAAAATTTGAATGTTAATTTGGTTGTCAAAAACTCAGTTAAAATATGGGACCAGTTCAGGAGACATTTTGGCCTTCAAGGTATAAATAGACTTTGCCCTATTATGTTTAATCACCTCTTTAAGCCATCTCTACTAGACTCAGGATTTTCATTGGGGCGTACAAACGGTCTCGTTTTCTTTAATAATTTATTTAATGAAGAAGGCTTCCTATCATTTATTTCACTTTGCCAGGTTTACAATTTGCCAAACTCTCACTACTTTAGATATCTTCAGGTGCGCAGTTTTGCCTCCAAGTATTTTTTAGGTTATCCTAACTGCCCCCCAGAAGATATAACATATTTAGTACTCAACATTGACCCATCCAAGAGAGGTTTAATCTCTAAACTATACAACTTGATCCAAAAAGAGCTTTTTCATAAATGGGAAAAATCTAAAATTGCTTGGGAGGCTGATATTGGGGAACCCATTCTGGATGAAACTTGGGAAAACATTATTTCTAAAATACACACTTCATCCTTCTGTGTTCGTCATGGAGTCATCCAGTTTAAAGTGGTGCACCGTCTTCACTAGTCCAATGATAAATTGGCAAAGATATATCCCAGTGTTGACCCAGCGTGCCCCCGGTGTCAGTACTCCCCAGTTTCCCTTTGTCACGTTTTGGTCTTGTCATTGTCTATCCAATTTCTGGATCCTGGTTTTTCGTTCTCTTTCAGCAATAGGGAATGAGACTATTAATCCTAACCCTCTGACGGTGATTTTTGGAATAATAGAAGGTATAAAGCTCCCCACTTCCTATAAAAATGCTATAGCTTTTGCGTCTCTGATTGCCCGTCGTCTCATTTTGCTAAATTGGAAGAGTAAAACCCCTCCTACTTTTACTCAATGGATTCGTGAGGTCATGATGTTCTTGAACTTGGAGAAAATCAGGTATTCTGTACGTGGATCTGCAGAGAAATACAACAAGACTTGGTCCCTATTTGTAACACATGTCAAAACTTTAACACTGCTTTGAGATGCTACTCTCCTATTACTTGGCCACTGTGTGTATGAGATTCCAGCTGTGGGAAACTGTGAGACATGCTGTATCATTCATAATCTGGTAATACTGAACAGATAGTACAATTCTGAGCATCAGTGTATTTTTATTTTTATTTTATTTCATTTTTCTCCTATTTAAATTTACCATTTTTGTATTCTGTTTTTCTTTTTACTTGTTGAATTAATTATTATTTGTAATACATTATTACTATTTTCTTTCTTTTATTTGTTGTTTAATATACTCCGGTTATTTGCCTCCTGAAGGGTGAGGGTGGGGGGCGGGGGTAGGGAACATATGTCATGATCCTCATTTTGTCACGTTTTGTCTATGCTAAAACAACAATAAATAAGTTAAAAAAAAGAAAGAATACAATTGCTTATATTACGCTGTCGAATTTATCATAATATTTTTTTTGTTCATGCTAGGCTTTTTAAACCGAGGAAATGATCAGCCACACGCTTTCCAGAGGTCGCATAAGCTCTCACATCCACTTTCACTGCAAGAGAAAATAAAAAGATGTTAAAATACAAAACGGCAAACACAAACGTAATTCTAAAAGTCAAAATGCCCTCTCTTCTATAATTTACACGCGGTACTACACATGGGCGTAGGAACCGGCCCGGAAGACCCGGCGGTCGCCGGACCAATATTTTCCCGAATACGCCCCTCCCCTCATGTTATGTCAGTCCTAAGTCCCTTTCACACTGGACGCGAGACGATTATTTCGCACGCAGTTTACATTTTCAGCAGTAGCGTAACAAAAGGGCGCACAGCGAGTGCAACGGCATTGGGGCGCAGTAGTAAGGGGATGCCGCGATAGGCTCCGGTTTCGTAACGACAATAATTTAAGTGTCCATACAAGTTTAATCGTTGATATCGTCTAAAATGTACTATTTATAGACGTACAAGTGGTGCTGTTGGATATTTACACCACTGCAATTGCATTCATTTCTGTCATGGGGCTGGCAAGTCGATGTCATCATGGTACATTATTCATCATTTTAATTGAATGTAATTCGTTATAACATGAAATAATTTAGATTTCTTTTTGGAAAATGCTTAATAAAACAATGATAATTTTATTCTGCTGTTGATATCGTCATTGAGACAGCAAGTATTTCTGGGTAATGTCCAACATTCCACAGTGTTTCCCAAACTGGGCGCCGTGAGAGCTTCCTAGGTGTGCCGCGAGAAAACCCACATACTGTTTTTTTCCTGATAGCCTAATAATATAAAACGGCTGAACTTACAGGATATAAAAATAACAATTCATGTCATTATCAATTCATTCAAGTCAGTTTATTAAAATGCCTATTTAAAATTCCTTCTCGATATTTCCGCATCGTGTATTTTACTGTACAATTCCTTCTCGTGATTGGCCAATCACACATCGTCTAACGCGAAAAATTAAACATTCCCCGGTAAAATTCAGCTAAAACAGCAGTGCAGGTAATTTACGAAACAACGAAAATGGATAAGTTCCTGACCAAAACCTCGAAAAGGCCGTCCGACTAAGGCCCTGAACCACCTCACTCTTGCTGCGGTGGCCAGAAAAAGAAAATCAAAGCGGTGAGCAGACTTTACAGTGAGGAATATCTGACTTATGGGTTTACATTCACCAGAGATCCCGGTACCCCAATACCACTGTGTCTCGCTTGCGGCGAAAAGCTGGCGAACGAAGCAATGGTGCCAAATAAATTAAAAAGACACCTTTCAATCAAACACCCTTCTCTCGCAAAAAAAAAAAAAAAAGAAAGACCGTGAATATCTAACGCGGTTGAGAAGCCAGACGAACAAACAAGTGTTTTTGCCGCTGCTCCTCTCCTGTATAGTTTTATCTTTTAGGTAAAGATTTTTATATTTTTACTCAGCCTGTGCGTATGGGTCCCTTCATCTGCTTTTGGGTACATGGTCCCAGTGCCCCCGCCGTCTTCGTGTCTTCAGCCGGCGGGGGCAAAACCATGACTCTGGAGGCGCGCTGTGCTTTTAGAAGGGCCACGTGTCCGAAATGATTTTTTTACGCGACCCCAAGCTTGGTGGAGGGCGCGAGTGAGATGGGGCTTGTGTGCGGAAGAAGTGTATTCTAAGTGCGTCTAAGAAAGCTCACGAAATCCTCTCTCTTTATATTAACTAGGTTAAAAACTAATTGTTGCTAACACGTTTTGAACAGTTCATTCTGAACTGTGTTTGTGGGTATCCACCTTCTGAGTTCACACAATTATCATCAGTTGCACGCCCTCGTTGTGCCCCTACATCCCTGGTAACATTTCAATCCGCACAATATTAATGCAGGTTATGTCCTGCTTGTGTTTTTACTTCGTATTTCTAGAGCGAGGGGTTAGTTACCTGCGTGCGAATCGCATGTACAAATATGATATCTGAATTAGCCTATGACGGGATTTACCCGTTCTTGGTAATCTTGTGTCAGTGTTTCATTATTTTTTTCTGAGATACGTGGCCTAATTGCATTATATGGGATGAAATAAATAAGGTAAATCAGATAAATCAGTAAATGTAAAAAAGCAAGGGACAAAAAGGACAAAAGGAAACGGACAGTCAGTTTCTATGGGTGGCTAACCCTGACAACCATTACTCTGGACGTCACCTCCTTTCATATCTCTCAATTGATAAGGTATTCAAAAAGCCTCCAATTCATTGCTTGAACACTGTCTCAAAGGTTTATATCAAGTTCATGGATGAAATGCTTCAAACTGCTAATGCTGGAAAGTGCAAACTATAGACCACAGACTGAACTAATCTGCTGTTGTGTCGTGACTAGAAACACCACCCAAAAGTTGAAACTGTTGAGGCTAAAGATGAGTCTTGATGCTACCACAGCTAACCAAAACAATCCCCAGTTTCAAAAAATTTTCTAATGAAGGAAGGGGGGACTCCCCCCCTCCATACCATCCTCCCAGCGCCGTCTGCCGGACCGATATCAATTTGCTTCCTACACCCCTGCTACATTCAGTTCCACGGAGCGACATGTGATTATTCCTGGTGGTAAATTGTCCTGTGATACGGCTCATTGGTCAGCAGTATGAAGTATGGCGTTATCGCGCGTTAGATCGTGGTTAGAAGGGCGAAATGTCCAAGGTAACCGGGCGTTAACTAACGCCATCTCTTCGGTTTTAACGGCGACTGTACTGTAGCTGACCTGTTACAGTGCTAAGCCATACCGATTTAACCAAAGTTACACTGGTATTCAGTTTGCCTAAATGTTAACAGCAAAACTGGACATGGAGCGATTTTTTCCCCACGCTCTTAGACAGTGAAATTTCCGCAAAAGTGATATGGGTAAAATCAAAAAGATGTCATGAGTAGGGCTATGGGAAAAGTACTACAGTAATGTGACAAAGAAAAATCAGAAACAAATGCCAAATCACGGTTTTCTTCCACGGGCAAAGCCATTGCAAACGCCATGTAAACAAATCCAGCGATTCAGTTATGCATCTCACGCCTTGGTTTGGACAAAAATGAAAATCCATGATCTGGATATTAAGAATGATTAATGTGCAGGTGACTCAGGGTGTAAGCAGTGAGATTCTTACAGCAGAAGGACTAGGGGAAAGCTGTCATTCATTGGCTGTTAGTAATGGTGGACTCCTGACTCTATGTGCAGGTGACTCTGGGTGTAAGCAGTGGAGTTCTTACAGTAGAAGGACTAGGGGAAAGCTGTCATTCATTGGCTGTTAGTAATGGTGGACTCCTGACTCTATGTGCAGGTGACTCTAGGTGTAAGCAGTGGAGTTCTTATAGTAGAAGGACTAGGGGAAAGCTGTCATTCATTGGCTGTTAGTAATGGTGGACTCCTAACTCTATGTGCAGGTGACTCTAGGTGTTAAGCAGTGGAGTTCTTATAGTAGAAGGACTAGGGGAAAGCTGTCATTCATTGGCTGTTAGTAATGGTGGACTCCTGACTCTATGTGCAGGTGACTCTAGGTGTAAGCAGTGGAGTTCTTATAGTAGAAGGACTAGGGGAAAGCTGTCATTCATTGGCTGTTAGTAATGGTGGACTCCTGACTCTATGTGCAGGAGACTCTGGGTGTAAGCAGTGGAGTTCTTACAGTAGAAGGACTAGGGGAAAGCTGTCATTCATTGGCTGTTAGTAATGATGGACTCCTGACTCTATGTGCAGGTGACTCTGGGTGTAAGCAGTGGAGTTCTTACAGTAGAAGGACTAGGGAAAGCTGTCATTCATTGGCTGTTAGTAATGGTGGACTCCTGACTCTATGTGCAGGTGACTCTGGGTGTAAGCAGTGGAGTTCTTACAGTAGAAGGACTAGGGGAAAGCTGTCATTCATTGGCTGTTAGTAATGGTGGACTCCTGACTCTATGTGCAGGTGACTCTGGGTGTAAGCAGTGGAGTTCTTACAGTAGAAGGACTAGGGAAAGCTGTCATTCATTGGCTGTTAGTAATGGTGGACTCCTGACTCTATATGCAGGTGACTCTGGGTGTTAGCAGTGGAGTTCTTACAGTAGAAGGACTAGGGGAAAGCTGTCATTCATTGGCTGTTAGTAATGGTGGACTCCTGACTCTATGTGCAGGTGACTCTGGGTGTAAGCAGTGGAGTTCTTACAGTAGAAGGACTAGGGAAAGCTGTCATTCATTGGCTGTTAGTAATGGTGGTCTCCTGACTCTATGTGCAGGTGACTCTGGGTGTAAGCAGTGGAGTTCTTACGGTGGAGGGACTGGTTGAAAAGGACACAGTGACGGGGCAGGGTGAGGGTGTGCTCTCCATCTCTGCCTCCAGCCTGCAATCTCTCAATGACCTGCTGGGTCGGGTCTCCTACAGAAGCACTGTGTACAGCATCAAGTCTGGGGATCTTGGTAAGTCTCTCTCCTCACCTCCTTACTTGGGGTTCATAGTGAGCTCAGAGATCTCATGCTTAGACCTGTTGATATTCATACTAATATGAGTTTCACTATGAGCGTTGGTTGACATATGTACGAAAAAAGAGCTGGATCAACACACCGGATGATCACATCCTCTGAGGTTCCAGAATACATGTTTACAGTGTCAGCTGGTTATCTTTTTTCTTCAAAATAACTTTTTTGGTTTTTCCTTGTGTTTGATTCTGCATAAGCACAACTCACCTTCAAGCAATACAAGGCCATCTTTCCCATTAAGATCCGACAGCATACGGTACCAGTTCTGTACGACCTTGGAGAGGGTGAGTCAACCCAACCTGTCAGTTAAAATTTAAAATGGGACTTTAATTGCTCAGTGTTTTGTCTGTGGCTGCTCATATTGGCAAGAGAACATGCACAGTCATATTGTTGTTGTACTGAATTTACGAGGCAACATACTTTTGCAATAAGTTGCTGTGTTGGTGAACGTAAGTACGCTGATGAGGACTATGGAACCAGCTGTGCTAGGGAAACATTCCCAAATCAAAGATTACATGCAAATCACGTTGTGAAAGTGTATTTTCATTAGGTTCATGAAACTGAAATACCGGTATGTGTCCGCCACATTGAGAAGCATTATTCCTTTTAATGAAATATCTCAGCTGCTAGTTTGTGTGAATCTGCCAGGACAATTATTTCTCTCGCATTTGTCAGCAGACAAAAAATAGTGTTATCAGCTGAAAGACTTGTCTAGCGTAAACTCTCTCTCTTACAGTCTTCACAGGCTCAGGCCAAACATGCTGGTTTGCATTTATAGTCTCATTTTTCTGAAATTTGAGAGTACAAGATGTAGTAAATGATTCATTTAGAAAGCGCTTTTTGATCATTTTGATGCACTTCAGCTCTTAAAAATTTGGCAGAATGCTTTATTAAAGGTGACAAAGAATCAAAAACCATTTTTACCTTGTCTGTTGAATAACGGTAGTCTACCCGCATTCAAGAACATACAAAAAGTGCTAGACATTCTGAACATCTCCGTTTTATAGAAATTCCTCTTTTAAAAATGACCACCAGAAAATGGGCCAATCTGAACAACTGATACATATGATGTCACAAGTATCTCACTGCCCCCCCACTCTCATTCCGTTTCCTCCCCTTCAAAATAATTTGCATCACCCAGAATTCCAGAGTCATAATCCATTTCCGTGTCACTAGTGGGGAAATCCACCGTAATGCACGTGAAACGGATTGACTTATTGCACAAGGACTTAAATTCCGCGAGTGAATTTCTTCTGTGCGCTTTGATTGAATACTTGCTGACTACGGCACAGGAACGTCAATGCGAGAGACTCATTCCGAATGCGTAAGCCTTCGCAGCTCTGAAGTCGCCTATCTAGGTGTCTCCGAGACATTGGGAAATGGTTATTACCTTTGGGGAAAAAAAAAAAAACATTCAAAAATACTTACCATTCAGAAACGTTTAAATCCAGCCTTTGCTGGACTGGTTCTTCCTCCAGTTCAGTGTCCTCATGCCATATATGCCATAGCTGCATAAAGTTGGTCTGTCTGTGTTCCGAAGCCATTGAGTGTTTTCCATTTTCCCTACCGCTCTGGGCGGAGTTACATTCTTTTGAGTGGCAGCAAAGCCAGCCAATCAGAGTCAAGTGCTTGCATTTCATAATGAGGTTACCAGTTAAGCCCGAAAGGTCGCCAAATAGGTGCAAAACAACGCGTTCAAAATCCCCCACCCTAACATAGCTTTTTGAGAGAGGTTTTTAGGAAGCTTCTGAGGCATTACAGACCCAATCAAAATTTTGTTGTCTATATGTCACATCACAGAACAAGGATAAATACCCCGTTCAACTATTCTATGTCACCTTTCAGACCATATAACAAAATATACGTGGAATAGTCTCACAGTGCCCACCATTTTCTTCTTTTGAAGAATACCCAGTGCTACTGTATTACCTTCAGAAAGTCATTAGCCAGCAATATCTCAGACTTGGCATTGAAAATAACCCTGAGTTTTAGACTTTCTGACTGAAAATAACCCCAAGTTTCCGCCTTTCATTTTGAAAATAATCTTGAGTTCCAGCCTTTCTTTTTGAAAATAACCCTGCGTTTAAGCTTTTCTGTTTGAAAATAACATACATGCCAACTCCACCGCTTTTGGCGGTAGATCACTGCTTTCGGGGCGTTTCATTCTGAAGAAAACGCCCCAAAAGCGGTAGTCTACCGCCAAAAGCGGTAGAGTTGGCATGTATGAAATAACCTTGAGTTTTGTCTTGTCTGTTCGAAAATAACCTCCAATTTAAGCCTTTCGGCTTCAAAATAACGCTGAGTTTCAGCTTATTTGTTTCAAAATAACCCCAAATTTCAGTCTTTCTGTTTCAAAATAACCCTGATTTTCAGCCTTTCTGTTTAAAAATAACACGAAGTTTCAACTTTTCTGTTTCAAAATAACCGCAAGACCACACCTCCGGCCTTCAAACTCACCGGTCTATTAAGACCTGGACCGCATTCTCAGCCCCACAATCATTGCATGTAGCTGACGTTCATTTCCACTGTGTGGTAGTGTTGGGCCATTTAACACCAAGCTTCGCACTTAGTCTTTGCGAAGTCTCGTAAGCCACATGCCTGTCTTTGACCTCTAGTCTTGTATCGACTCATCTCCCACATTTTCGCCTGTATTTATTCTAACTCTTGAACTTGGTGCTGTTTATTGTTAATGTTTGCACTTTATAATTATGGAACCTCGTTTCCTTTTTCTTTTCTATTTGTAATACATAGTTACTGAAGCTAAAGCCTAGTGTTTGTATTTCTAATAGTGTCATGCAGGAACCTCGATTCCTCATTTGTTATACCCCCGACAACAAAATGTCAGGGCTATATAGTTATATACCAAGGATTCGGTCCGTCTGTCATTCTGTCCGAAGACATTATTTGTCCGATCGATATCTCGAATATTATTCATTGGATTCTTTTCAAATTTGGCACACATATTCTCTACCACAGGGAGAGGTGCTGTGCAAAGTGTCGGCCATCTGGGGTGATTTTTCACAACAATATTGCCGTTTTCCTGTTTTTGGACTCAGAAATTTTCAAGTGGGTTCAATATCAATTTGTCCGATCAATATCGCAAATATTATACATTGGATTCTTTTCAAATTTGGCACACATATTCTCTACCACAGGGAGAGGTGCAGTGCAAAGTGTCGGCCATCGTCATTCAGTCATTCCGTCCGAAGACATTATTTGTCCGATCGATATCTCGAATATCATTCATTGGATTCTTTTCAAATTTGGCACACATATTCTCTACCACAGGGAGAGGTGCAGTGCCAAGTGTCGGCCATCTGGGATGATTTTTCACAAAAATATCGCTGTTTTCCTGTTTTTGGACTTAAAAATTTTCAAGTGGGTTCAATGTCAATTTGTCCTATTGATATCGCAAATATTTTACATTGGATTCTTTTCAAATTTGGCTCACATTCTCTACCACAGGGAGAGGTGCAGTGCATAGTGTCAGCCATCTTGGATGATTTTTCACAAAAATATCGCTGTTTTCCTGTTTTTGGACTTTGACATTTTCAAGTGGGTTCAATGTCAATTTGTCTGATTGATATCTCAAATATTATTTAATGGATTCTTTTCAAATTTGCCACACATAGTTTCTAACATATGGAGAGGTGCAGTGCTACATGTCATAGATGTGTTGTTATTTTTGTCAAAATTGATTTTCGGAATGTGATCATTTCTATAATCGCCAACGGAAAAAGCATGATTGGGGACGTTGGGGGTTTTAGTAAGCTCTGCTTACTTTTCACTTGTTTAGTATTGCTTCATATGTGCCTTCTTGCTGTGCCAAAAGCATGTTAAATACAACCAAGTTCATATTTGCACCTGAGCCCAGTCCTCAACTTCCGGTCCTCCGTGCACATCACCAGTGCAATAATAATTATCCCTTTCAATAATAACAATCCCTCATAATAACCCTGATTTTCAGCCTTGTTGTTTGAAAATATCCCTGAGATTTAGGTTTTCTGTTCGAAAATAACCCCTAGTTTTTACCTTGCTGTTTGAAAATAACCCTGTGTTTCTGCTTTTTTTGCTTGAAAATAAGCTTGAGATTCAACTTTTCAGTTTGAAAATAACCACAAGTTTTGGCCTCTCTGTTTGAAAATAACTAAATGTCAGCCCTCCTGTTTCAAAATAACCCTGAAGTTTCCACCTTTCTGTGTAGAAAGAACCCTTGTTCGTAAATAAGGAAAAAAAAAGAGTTTTGGCTTTCCTGTTTGTAAATAAGCTAGTATCTGTTAGGCGCGGCGATGGGAAGACCAGACGTGAGACGTAAATCCAAATGAAGCGGTTTTATTAAATAACACGCAAAATAAAACACAGCACGAGAGCCAACAAAAAGCTTCACTCAAGGAGCTGAAAATGTGAACAGAAATTACTAAATCGGGGAACCTAAGGGGGCACAAAGGCCAATGAAAACCTACACTGAAAGAGCTGATAAAAATGGAAGGAATAACAAAGCTAATAATAAAATGGCGAGGACCAGACACAGAGACTGCGGCAAAGAACGAGAACTAGAAAAGCACCGAACAACACATGGGCGAAACAAGGATCCGTCTGCCAGATTGGAGCTCCACCTCAGAATATATGGGCTCGGGGCGGGATCAGGGAAACAAGGAACACCTGGGCAAAACGAGAGGAGCAAGGCACAGAAGCATGAGTCATGGGACAAGCAGTCAGACGTAATGAGCCCATTAAGAGAACGGGCGTGTTCAGCTTCAGTACCAATGTAAGATGCAGCAGAGAGGGAAGGGTGAGACTGTTAGCTGAAAAGCAAACGAGATCTAGAAAATAGCAAATGTGGGAAATCATGCCAATCGAAACCCTGTCTAAGTTAGTAAGGATTAGAGCCATGGGCACTAATGCATCGCTCGGCATTAATGGCGTCCTCACAGATGTGCACATTACCCATGTCGTGGGCACTAATGCATCGTTCAGCATTAATGGTGTCCTCACAGATGCGCACGTTACCCATGCCGTGGGCACTAATGCATCGCTCAGCATTAATGGTGTCCTCACAGATGTGCATGTTACCCATGCCGTGGGCACTAATGCTTCGGTCAGCATTAATGGCGTCCTCACAGATGTGCACGTTACCCATGCCGTGGGCACTAATGCATCGCTCAGCATTAACGGTGTCCTCACAGATGTGCACATTACCCATGCCGTGGGCACTAATGCATCGCTCAGCATTAATGGCCTCCTCACAGATGTGCACGTTACCAATGCCGTGGGCACTAATGCATCGCTCAGCATTAATGGCGTCCTCACAGATGTGCACGTTACCCATGCCGTGGGCACTAATGCATCGCTCAGCATTAATGGCATCCTCACAGATGTGCACATTACCCATGGCGTGGGCACTAATGCATCGCTCGGCATTAATGGCGTCTTCACAGATGTGCACGTTACCCATGCCGTGGGCACTAATGCATCGCTCGGCATTAATGGCGTCCTCACAGATGTGCACGTTACCCATGCCGTGGGCACTAATGCATCGCTCGGCATTAATGGCGTCCTCACAGATGTGCACATTACCCATGCTGTGGGCACTAATGCATCGCTCAGCATTAATGGTGTCCTCACAGATGTGCACGTTACCCATGCCGTGGGCACTAATGCATCGCTCAGCAATAATGGTGTCCTCACAGATGTGCACGTTACCCATGCCGTGGGCACTAATGCATCGCTCAGCATTAATGGCGTCCTCACAGATGTGCACGTTACCCATGCCGTGGGCACTAATGCATCGCTCAGCATTAATGGCATCCTCACAGATGTGCATGTTACCCATGCCGTGGGCACTAATCCACTCCCAAGCTGGATGGGCCCTCTACTCATGGATGATGCATCCATGATTTCCCAAAAGAATGTCAGATTTTGATTGTTCAGTCCACAGGACAGTTTTACACTTCGCCTCAATCAATTTAAATGATCTCAGGCGCTGTTACTGGATCTTGCTTATATGTGGTTTCATCTTTACATGATTGAGTTTTTACATGCATTTTTGAGGAGACAAACTGTTCACAAACAGAGCTTTTTAGAAGTGATGCATGCATTGATTACCACCACAGAATCTTGTCTGTTTTTAATGCAGTGCAGCCTGAGGGCCTGAAGATGATGGCTATTGAACATGGGTTTCTGGCCTTGTCCCTTGTATGCAGAGATTTCTCCGGATTCTCTGAATCTTTTAATGATATAATGAACTGCAAAATAACCAAATGATGAATAAATCCCCAAATTCTCTGCAAATTTGCAATTAGAAATGTTATTCTAAAGTTTACAAACCATTTTATTGTGCAGTTTTTCACAAGGTGAAATGTTCCACTGGGTGTATTTTGTAGCATCATACAACTTTTCCAGTCTTTTGTTGCCCCTGTCCCAATTTTTTTTCAATGTGTTCGTGGCGTCAAATCCAAAATGAGCAGATATTTTTCACAAAACAGTAAAATTTCCCAGTTTCAACATTTGATGAGTCGTCTTTGCTCTATTTTCAATTAAATATAGTTTTAATGACCTGCAAATCATTCTGTTATTTACATTTACGGGAGCATTCCAGTTTTTCTGTAAATGGGGTTGTACACAGCATTGCCTCTCTTGGTAGACATTCCGTAACTCGTAGGATAAAGGGTAAGGGAATCCTGAAGTTTACATAGAGTATGTACTTACATCCACCTCCTAAAAGAGGTTCCCTCCACAGCTGTGAGGGAGACATCATACGGAGTGACACCCTGTAGCGAAGTGCTAGTGGTGAGGGACACTTCATACAGAGTGACACTGTAGTTAAGTGCTAGTGCTGAGGGACATTTCCTATTGAGTGACACTGTAGTGAAGTGGTAGTGCTGAGGGACACTTCTTACGGAGTAACACTGTAGTGAAGTGCTAGTGGTGAGGGACACTTCATACGGAGTGACACTGTAGTGAAGTGCTAGTGGTGAGGGACACTGTAGCGAAGTGCTAGTGGTGAGGGACACTTGATAGGGAGTGACACTGTAGTGAAGTGCTAGTGGTGAGGGACACTTCATACGGAGTGACACTGTAGTGAAGTGCTAGTGGTGAGGGACACTTCATACGGAGTGACACTGTTGTTAAGTGCTCGCGGTGAAAGACACTTCATGCGGAGTGACACTGTAGTGAAGTGCTAGTGGTGAGGGACACTTCATACGGAGTGACACTGTAGTGAAGTGCTAGTGCTGAGGGACACTTCCTATGGAGTGACACTGTAGTGAAGTGCTAGTGGTGAGGGACACTTCATACGGAGTGACACTAGTGAAGTGCTAGTGGTGAGGGACACTTCATATGGAGTGACACTGTAGTTAAGTGCTAGTGCTGAGGGACACTTCCTATGGAGTGACACTGTAGTGAAGTGGTAGTGCTGAGGGACACTTCATACGGAGTAACACGGTAGTGAAGTGCTAGTGGTGAGGGACACTTCATACGGAGTGACACTGTAGTGAAGTGCTAGTGGTGAGGGACACTTGATAGGGATTGACACTGTAGTGAAGTGCTAGTGGTGAGGGACACTTCATATGGAGTGACACTGTAGTGAAGTGCTAGTGGTGAGGGACACTTCATACGGAGTGACACTGTAGTGAAGTGCTAGTGGTGAGGGACACTTCATATGGAGTGACACTGTAGTTAAGTGCTAGTGCTGACGGACACTTCCTATGGAGTGACACTGTAGTGAAGTGGTAGTGCTGAGGGACACTTCATACGGAGTAACACGGTAGTGAAGTGCTAGTGGTGAGGGACACTTCATACGGAGTGACACTGTAGTGAAGTGCTAGTGGTGAGGGACACTTGATAGGGAGTGACACTGTAGTGAAGTGCTAGTGGTGAGGGACACTTCATATGGAGTGACACTGTAGTGAAGTGCTAGTGGTGAGGGACACTTCATACGGAGTGACACTGTTGTTAAGTGCTCGCGGTGAAAGACACTTTATACGGAGTGACACTGTAGTGAAGTGCTAGTGGTGAGGGACACTTCATACAGAGTGACACTGTAGTGAAGTGGTAGTGCTGAGGGACACTTTATACGGAGTGACACTGTAGTGAAGTGCTAGTGCTGAGGGACACTTCCTATGGAGTGACACTGTAGTGAAGTGGTAGTGCTGAGGGACACTTGATAGGGAGTGACACTCTAGTGAAGTGCTAGTGGTGAGGGACACTTTCTACGGAGTGACACTAGTCAAGTGTTAGTGCTGAGGGACACTTCATACGGGGTGACACTCTGTAGTTCAATGCTAGCGGTGAAGGACACTTCATATGGACTGACACTTTGTAGTGAAGTGCTAGTGGTGAGGGACACTTCATATGGAGTGACACTGTGGTTAAGTGCTAGTGCTGAGGGACACTTCCTATGGAGTGACACTGTAGTGAAGTGGTAGTGCTGAGGGACACTTCATATGGAGTAACACTGTAGTGAAGTGCTAGTGGTGAGGGACACTTCATACGGAGTGACACTGTAGTGAAGTGCTAGTGGTGAGGGACACTTGATAGGGAGTGACACTGTAGTGAAGTGCTAGTGGTGAGGGACACTTTATACGGAGTGACACTGTAGTGAAGTGCTAGTGGTGAGGGACACTTCATACAGAGTGACACTGTAGTTAAGTGCTAGTGCTGAGGGACACTTCCTATGGAGTGACACTGTAGTGAAGTGGTAGTGCTGAGGGACACTTGATAGGGAGTGACACTCTAGCGAAGTGCTAGTGGTGAGGGACACTTTCTACGGAGTGACACTAGTTAAGTGTTAGTGCTGAGGGACACTTCATACGGGGTGACACTCTGTAGTTCAATGCTAGCGGTGAAGGACACTTCATATGGACTGACACTTTGTAGTGAAGTGCTAGTGGTGAGGGACACTTCATATGGAGTGACACTGTAGTTAAGTGCTAGTGGTGAGGGACACTTCATGTGGAGTGACACACTGTATTAAAGTGCTAGCGGTGAGGGACATTTCACATGGAGTGACACTGTAGTTAAGTGCTAGCGGTGAGGGACACTTCATATGGAGTGACACTCTATAGTTAAGTGCTAGTGGCGAGGGACACTTCTTACGGAGTGACGCTGTAGTTAAGTGCTAGCGGTGAGGGACACTTCATACGGAGTGACACTGTAGTTAAGTGCTAGCGGTGAGGGACACTTCATACGGAGTGACACTGTAGTTAAGTGTTAGTGCTGAGGGACACTTTATACGGAGTGACACTCTGTAGTTAAATGCTAGCGGTGAAGGACACTTCATACGGACTGACACTCTGTAGTGGAGTGCTTGTGGTGTGGGACATTTCATATGGAGTGACACTGTAGTTAAGTGCTAGCGGTGAGGGACACTTCATACGGAGTGACACTCTATAGTTAAGTGCTAGCGGTGAAGGACACTTCATACGGACTGACACTGTAGTGAAGTGCTAGTGGTGTGGGACTCTTCTTACGGAGAGACACTCTGTAGTTAAGTGCAAGTGGCAAGGGACACTTCATACAGAGTGAAACTAGTGAAGTGCTAGTGGTGAGGGACTCTTCTTACGGAGTGACACTCTGTAGTTAAGTGCTAGTGGCGAGGGACACTTCATACGGAGTGAAACTGTAGTTAAGTGCTAGCAGTGAGAGACACTTCATACGGAGTGACACTGTAGTTAAGTGTTAGTGCTAAGGGACACTTCATACGGAGTGACACTCTGTAGTTAAATGCTAGCGGTGAAGGACACTTAATACGGACTGACACTTTGTAGTGAAGTGCTAGTGGTGAGGGACACTTCATACGGAGTGACACTGTAGTGAAGTGCTAGTGGTGAGGGACACTTCATACGGAGTGACACTGTAGTGAAGTGCTAGCGGTGAGAGACACTTCATACGGAGTGACACTGTAGTTAAGTGTTAGTGCTGAGGGACACTTCATATGGAGTGACACTCTGTAGTTAAATCCTAGCGGTGAAGGACACTTCATACGGACTAACACTGTAGTGATGTGCTAGTGGTGAGGAACATTTCATTTGGAGTGACACTGTAGTGAAGTGCTAGCGGTGAGGGACACTTCATACGGAGTGACACTGTAGTGAAGTGTTAGTGCTGAGAGACACTTCATATGGAGTGACACTCTGTAGTTAAGTGCTAGTGGTGAGGGACACTTCATACGGAGTGAAACTCGAGCTCATTTTCTTCCAGCTTTTGTTGAACAAGTGCTAGCACCCTGGCAAGTGTTTGGGAAATCATGCTGTGCTAACAGGAAGCAAATAGTCTGGACTTCTAGTCGCCCAAAGACATTGCTTATGCATCGAAAGTCAAAATGTGGTTTAAATTTGACTTACCAAGGCCGTAAAATCTCTGTGGCCGAAACATAACGCAGACACTTACTGCTAAACGTGAGCCTTGGTCTTCCGAAGCACTTATTTCTACAGTTTTCTGACGGAAAGCCTTCCAGAAGTCTAGTAAAACTATGATCAATACGAGCCAGCGGTTTTCACTTCTTCTCTAGGTGATGTTTATCATTTGCATTTGTCAAACACGAGCATGCTCAGTAATCGTGATACTGCTCCTTAAAGTTTACATTATTGACATATCGAAAGTCATATATGATCGATATTTTGGCAGTTTTAAAGTCGATTTAACGTACTTGACGTATTTGTCAATTTCATCAAACCATACATCAATGGTTATTGGATTTCCCATGGAAGGAGGTTGAGCTAGTCGATAGGACTTCGTTCAAATGTTTATCGGTCAATGACAATTGCGTGGTTAAAATCTTGTCTCATTCACCATATGTCAACCTTGTCATTTTCAAACTTGAAAAATATGCTAATTTTGCATATTTGCTTGCGGGGCGTATTTCAGGCTTAAATTTTTCGATAAACTGAGTCAACCTAAGGGTAGCAATGCATACTGGTATTTACCGCGTGTCCATACAATATAACGGCAGCAGCTGTTTTGGAATACCATATCTGTTAGATGAGAAGAGCGCATTGCAAAGTCCTTAAAAAATTAAGTGCAAATTTATCTCCCATTTTCAACAATTTTTAAAATGGATATGAAATATTCCTTAGTACTTCTGATGGTGAAGCCTAAAAGCGAGCAAGGCATAGATGATGTAGAAAAAAAATCTTGAGATTCTCACTGATGCGCAAGCAGATACTGGCCTCTAAACACTGGACCCGGAGCAAGCAAAATAGCTAAATGGGGTGGTCAGCAAATTTCAATCATGCACATCATGAAAGCTATTTCACTGTTTCTGAAATTTTGGTATATCACTATTGGTCCTAAGGGCTATTCGCGAAATAAGTTTCATGGAAATTGGAGGGGGGGGGGGAGCTTTGTTCAGTTTGGCGTGGAATGACCCATAACTATGTGTGGTCAAACTTGAGATTAAGCAAAATGGTAAAATTTTTAAAGGCTTCTAGGCTTGAAAATATTGAAGATAGAGCATATAGTATATCATAGGTCACGTTACACTTTCTGATTGTCCGTCATTGTAACGGACAGGGGCATAAAAATTCCGTCATAATCAATTATTATCCATCATTGTAATTTTATTTTTTAAATGATAATCGTTTATTATTTTAAAATAAAATAAACAGAATAATTTATTGATTACGCATTAGCTGATGCCGACAGTAATTCATGTCAGAGATGCCAAATCTCACGCATTCGGCGCAGGTCTCACGAATTTTTTAGGCTTATTCAACGTAGTCCGCAATTATTCAATGAACGCTTATGAATGAGATTCTCACGCGGAATTAAAATCCTTGTGTATTGAAGTTTCAGTTTCACTTGCGTAAAGGTGCACCTCACCACAAGTAATATGGAAAGCGATTATGACTCCGGACTTCTCGTGCTTCTCTTTACTCAGGGATTGGAAACAATGCATGTGTTTCATGATCGTTTAAATTGTTTTAATGAAATAAGACCATTTGAAATGTCTTTATGCAATTCCATTGCTTTCAATCCCTTAGTAAAGACAAGCGTGAGAATTCCCAAGTCATAATCGATTTCCGTGTCACTAGTGGGGAAATCCACCGTAATGCACCTGAAACTGATTAACTTAATGCACAATGACTTAAATTCTGCGAGTGAATTTCTTCAGTGCGCGTTGAAAGAATAATTGCTGACTTCACCAAGCCTAACAACCGCAGTCTCGCTTAGCGGTTCTACGAAGTTGCTTATCTACTTGTTATGTCGACCGGGGTTTTCCCGACCTAGATATCTGCGTGTTCATAGAACAGAGACTGCGTTTGTAGCATATGACCAATCGTCTACTGGCAGCAGAGCAGCATATTTTACAAATGAAGAGTAAATGATCATATTACAAAAATATGAGGAATAAAGGATCATACAGATCAAAGACAATGCTCAAGACAATATGACACCCACCACCAATTGGACGGGGGTGTGAATTACATTCTGTCAAAATGATGGACAGCCCTCAAAATATTCCGTCATTGTTCAAAAAAAATCCGTCAATGACGGAAAATATTCGGTTAACGCGACCTCTGAAGTATATTGAACACTTGCAGGAAGGCATATATTAAATTTCATTCGGTGACCTTGAACTTAACCTTCGGTGACCTTTGAAGGTCAAACTTGGCAGAATGGAATTTCAATGACTTCTATCACCATACTACTGCAGAGCTTAGGTTCGTCTTAGAGACATATCGGAAGTCATATATGAAATTTTATTTGCTGACCTTGAACTCGACCTTTGGTGACCTACAAAGGTCAAACTTGACAAAGCGAAACTACAGTGACTTGTAATACCAGAGCAGTCACAGATATGTTTGTATTACAGACATATAGAAAGTTGAGCATCAATTTGGTGACCTCAACATGACCTTCAGTGACCTCTACAGTTCAAAATTGACATGGTGAATTTTTAGGTTGCCAGCCGTAGGCCAGGAACCTATTGTCGTCACTTTGGGTCCAGCATGGCGCCGGGCTTCGTTTAAGTCAGATCTCAAAAATGGTCTGATGAATTTTTTTTTTGAATTTGGGGATGTGATCATTTGGGTCATCAAGTTAATGCCCGAGCAAAATTTTTTTGATTGAATTCGTTTAGACTTGGCGTTATTTCATATCAAAAATGGCCATTTTTGGCACTTAGTTTCTGGAGAAAATTGCATCTAATGCAAAAATGGCCATTTTTCGACATAAAATGGCTGCCAAGTCTGAACAATTTAATCAAAAAATTTTTGCTCGGCATTAACTTGATGACCCATATGATCACATATCTCAATAAAAAAAAAATTCATCAGACCGTTTTTGAGAAAATTGCCCCTGTCAGATGAATTTTTTTTTTTATCGCAGCAATGGAATCAGTATCATGACCTGCCTCAACGGTGTAAATGGCGTTTTGATTGAATCGCTCCTTCATGGCGCCACCTAGGCAACGTGTCTGGACTTCATCATTTTTCGGGGTGTTTTGCCACAAAATGTGCCATAACTTGCTTATTACTGCATTTATAGTATAGGTATGAATTGAGCATATACAGCATATCATTCTTGCCGAGCGTTGTCGGTTGGTCGAATTTGACCTTGGGCCTCAAGGTCAAATGTCAAAAAAATGTGCTATAACTCTCTTAATATAGCATTTAGAGCTTGGGTATGTATGCGGTGCCTATAGGGAATCAGGTATGCCGAACATTGTGAGTCAGTCAAATTTGACCTTGGGCCTCAAGGTCAAGGTCAAATATCAAAAATGTGCTATCACTCTCTTTATGTAGCATTTAGAGCTTAGGTATGTATGAGGCACCTATAGTGAATCAGGTATGCCGAACATTGTGAGTCAGTTACATTTGACCTTGGGCCTCAAGGTCAAGGCCAAATGGAAAAAATGTGCTATAACTTGCTTAATATGACATCTAGAGCTTAGATATGTTTGAGGCACCTAAAGGGAATCATGTTTGCCAAACATTCTCGGCAAGTTGAATATGACATTGGGCGTCAAGATCAAATGGCAAAAATGTGCTATAACTTGCTGAATATGGCAATTAGAGCTCAGGTATGTTTGGGGCACCTATACGAAACTATGTATGCTGAACATTCTTAGGCAGTCAGTCAAATTTTATGTTGGGCCTCAAGGTCAAGGTTATATGACAAAAATGGCCCATATTTGTTTAATATTGTTTTTAGAGCTTAGGTATGTATTGGGCACTAATAGCAAATCATGTAAGCTGGTTGTGTTCGACATATTGGATTTGACCTTGGGCAACAAGGTCCAGGCAATGACAAAAACAGGCTAAAAGTCCTTTATTGTTGGCTTTAGATCTTCGGTATGTATTGGATACTAATGACAAATCATGTTTGCTGATCAAACACACCATATTGGATTTGACTTTGGTCTTCAAAGTAAAGGTCATGTGACAAAATCAATCTATTTATTTCCTCGTTTAATAATGTCTTTAGACATTAGTATGTATAAGGCACTAACCCATGTATAATAAAAATTTTAACGGGCATTGTAACCGCATGGTCGACCTTTTTTCGCGATCAATTGCGGCAATAAAAACTGGTCAGAATCCATTTTTGGATGTTTGTTCCTATTAGCATCATGGAATAGAAAGAATAATACTATTAGACCCACTTGGTGGCAGTGTTGTGTAGAAAAAAAATCATTGTCTGAAAGCAGAGCAAGAACCAGAGGTGAATTGAGAAGAGGGCGCACTTCACAAATTGACAGCAGACAACAGTGAAAGTTCAGGTTAGAAAAAAAAATGTAATCGGATTTCATGATGTAGACTTCTTAAAGATTATATTTTTGCTAAATGGCCGAAAAGTGACATAAAAATCTTGCTGTCTGTCACTCATGAAAAAGTGTGACCGCTCAGTCGAATTGCCCGATAATGGAAGCTAAAACTCCTTTATCGAGGGCACTCAAAAATGATGCAACGAGCAGCAGATGCTTTGGTAGGGGATTTATTCTTTGACGCAATCATGCTTGACTGGTGACTAAAAATAAGGAAAAACATAATGGCATTGTAAGTAAAAGGTAAGTAGTAATTGAATTTGACAAAATATATCTACTCCAGGAAGTTTATACAGAGAGACTGTTGAAATATAGAATTATTGACCACATAACTATAACATAATACATCTGTGACATGACTATAACATAACACATTGTAGACAAACCAAACCACAATGGTCTGTCTTTACAGAGAACATCTACTACAAAATGATTTAAACATACAATAATAGTTATACATCTGACATACTCCCAAGAAATGTTTGGAGTTTCCACCCATCCCAAAGCTCTGAAACTCAGGACTACAGGTATCACTGATAGCAAGCTGAAAACAATTTGTGCATGTTCATTCCCCTGAACATTTACATATATTACTCATCGCATGCAACTTGGACAATAGCAATTTAATTCATATATAAGCTTGAGAAAGAGGAAACACGTTATACTTTAACTGTCACTAATTATCACATCACAAACAGATTTAACTCCATCTCACTACAACCTTAATCTTTGTTTGTCCAGAGCACCTCATTACATTTCCAGGGCAAAATGTCTAAACTCCTTCAAGAAACTCACCAATTTTGCCCTCCACTGTTCATAAAATAGTCAGGAAGCATGAACTTACACATAAGCTGCTTATATGTTGCAAAAAACCCTCGATGGATGCAGATATAAAAACTAACTGAGATCCTAGACTCACCTTCCCAAATGGATCTCAAACAGGAAGTCCAATACACAGGAAGTCCTACATACAAGAAGTTCTCACATGCCCTCTAGGGCTTACAGGAAAAACTGCCCTCAGATGAGAACTTTTAAAAGTAATGATGATACCATGGTGCAGCATCTTACATTATTTTACCATTGGGTGAAGGATCCATGTAACTGTCGATAACACCCTTTCTCACTGAGCTGTGTTGGCCTGCAGAAGTGTGCGGATGAAACAATTCTCTTCTTTTGCAGAGAAGAATTCATTTGAAGAACCATGAATTGATTGGCAGTGGTACGGGACCATTCACCGTCACCGCCGAAATTTGCGAAATTTTTCGCGGATGTCCGAGCTGGAGCTTTTTAACGCCAGTATTCTGTAGACAACGTGTTGCTTTCGCCAGAATTCATATTGGCTTCCTGTTGAATCCGTTGACTGATGCTAGTTACTTTTCTCCTGTTGAGGCTGTAACTGCCGGCAACCTTCAGGGCCCTTGGCACTCTAGTTAATGACGTCTCACCAAAACTGCTTCAGAGCCCAGGACTGTATGAGAGATATATAGGAGGTCATACGCATGCACGTGAACTTTCCTTTCATGAACTTGAACTTCACATGAAATTTTCAGAACTATATCATAACAGTAAGATCGCTTGCCGATAAGCTACTCTTGGTCCAATTTTTCATAACTGTAATGCCATGGCATATGCTCCATTGTAAATGAATCAATGTGTGATATATTCTATTGGGTTTTTAGTAATATATCCTTTATGTACATTCCACTTGCTCAATTACAGATGTCAACGCGCAAGTAACAGTGACAACGAAGACCTTCCTGAGATATCCTGAAGTAAAATATCTCATCAAAAGCATTAGAAAGTTTTACAAAGACATCAAGATCATCATTGCAGATGATAGCCTCAATCCAGAGAAAATAGAGGGAGCCAACATTGAGCAATACATCATGCCACCTGCCCAGGTACAAATTTTAAAAAAGATGCTGGAACAGTTTAGTCTCAGGTCCAGCTTTCATCAGAGACACTGGAAGGGTTTAGTCTCAGGTAGAGCTTTTAGATGAGGTGCTGTAAGGGTTTGATCTCAGATACAGCTTTTATGAAGAGATAATGGAAGGGTGTGCTCTCAGATACAGCTTTTAGAAGAGATGCTGGAAGGGTTTGGTCTCAGATGCAGCATTTATGAAGAGATACTGGAAGGGTTTGGGCTCAGATACAGCTTTTAGTAGAGTTACTGGAAGGGTGTGGTCTCAGGTACAGCTTTTAAAAGAGATAGTTGTAGGGTTTGGTCTCAAGTACAGCTTTTAGAAGAGATGCTGGAACGGTTTGGTCTCAGATACAGCTTGTAGAAGAGATAATGGAAGGGTTTGATCTCAGGTACAGCTTTTAGAAGAGATACTGGAAGAGTTTGGTATAAGATACAGATTTTAGAAGAGATGCTGGAAGGGTTTGGTCTCAGGTACAGCTTTTAGAAGAGATACTGGAAGGGTTTGTTCTCAGGTACAGCTTTTATAAAGAGATACTGGAAGGGTTTGCTCTCAGATACAGATTTTATGAAGAGAGACTGGAAGGGTTTGGTCTCAGGTACAGCTTTTAGAAGAGATACTGGAAGGGTGTGGTCTCAGGTACAGCTTTGAGAAGAGATAGTTGTAGGGTGTGGTCTCAGGTACAGCATTTAGAAGAGATGCTGGAAGGGTTTGGTCTCAGATACAGCATTTAGAAGAGATGCTGGAAGGGTTTGGTCTCAGATACAGCTTTTGTGAAGAGATGCTGGAAGGGTTTTGTCTCAGGTACGACTTTTAGAAGAGATACTGGAAGGGTTTGCTCTAAGATACAGATTTTAGAAGAGATGCTAGAAGGGTTTGATCTCAGGTACAGCTTTTAGAAGAGATACTGGAAGGGTTTAGTCTGAGGTACAGCTTTTAGAAGAGATAATGGAAGGGTTTGGACTCAGATACAGCTTTTATAAAGAGATGCTGGAAGGGGTTGGTCTCAGATACAGCATTTATGAAGAGATACTGGAAGGGTTTGGGCTCAGATACAGCTTTGAGAGGAGATAGTTGTAGGGTTTGGTCTCAGGTACAGCTTTTAGAAGAGATACTGGAAGGGTGTGGTCTCAGAGAGAGCTTTTAGAAGAGATAGTTGTAGGGTTTGGTCTCAGATACAGCTTTCAGAAGAGATGCTGGAGGGATTTGGTCTCAGGTACAGCTTTTAGAAGAGATACTGGAAGGGTGTGGTCTCAGGTACAGCTTTTAGAAGAGATACTGATAGGGTTTGGTCTCAAGTACAGCTTTTAGAAGAGATGCTGGAAGGATTTGGTCTCAAGTACAGCTTTTAGAAGAGATGCTGGAAGGGTTTGGTCTCAGGTACAGCTTTTATGAAGAGAAACTGGAAGGGTTTAGTCTCAGGTACTGGTTGTAGAAGGGATACTGGAAGGGTTTGGTCTCACATACCGCTTTTAGAAGAGATACTGGAAGGGTGTGGTCTCAGGTACAGCTTTTAGAAAAGACGCTGGAATAGTTTGGTCTCAGGTACACCTTTTAGATGAGATACTGGAAGGGTTTGGTTTCAGGTACAGCTTTTAGAAAAGATACAGTAAGGGTTTGGTCTCAGATACAACTTTAAGTAGAGATACTGGAAGGGTTTGGTGTCAGATACAGCTTTTAGAAGAGATACTGGAAGGGTTTGCTCTCAGGTACAGCTTTAAGAAAAGATACTGAAGGGGTTTGGGCTCAGGTAAAGCTTTTAGAAGCGATACTGGAACGTTTGGTCTCAGATACAGCTTTTAGAAAAGATGCTGGAAGGGTTTTGTCTCAGGTACAGCTTTTTGAAGAGATACTGGAAGCGTTTGGGCTCAGATACAGCTTTTAGAAGAGATACTGGAAGGGTGTGTTCTCAGGAACAGCTTTTATAAGAGATAGTAGAAGGGTTTGGTCTCAGATACAGCTCTTAGAAGAGATACTGGAAGGGTTTCTTCACAGATACAGCATTTATAAAGAGATACTGGAAGGGTTTGCTCTCAGATACAGCTTTTAGAAGAGATGCTGGAAGGGTTTGGTCTCAGATACAGCTTTTATGAAGAGAGACTGGAAGGGTTTGGTCTCAGGTACAGCTTTTAGAAGAGATACTGGAAGGGTTTGGGCTCAGATACAGCTTTTAGAAGAAATACTGGAAGGGTGTGGTCTCAGATAGAGTTTTTATAAGAGATAGTAGAAGGGTTTGGTCTCAGATACAGCTTTAAGTAGAGATACTGGAAGGGTTTGCCCTCAGATACAGCATTTATGAAGAGATACTGGAAGGGTTTGGTCTCAGGTAAAGCTCTTAGAAGAGATGCTGGAAGGGTTTGGTCTCAGGTGCAGCTTTTATGAAGAGATACTGAAAGGGTTTGGTCTCAGGTAAAGCTCATAGAAGAGATGCTGGAAGGTTTTGGTCTCAGGTACAGCTTTTAGAAGAGATACTGGAAGGGTGTGTTCTCAGGTACAGCTTTGAGAAGAGATAGTGGAAGGGTTTGGTCTCAGGTACAGATTTAAGAAGAGATATTGGAAGGGTGTGGTCTCAGATACAGCTTTAAAAGAGATACTGGAAAGGTTTGGTCTCAGATACAGCTTTCAGAAGAGATACTGGAGGGTTTGGTCTCAGATACAGCTTTCAGAAGAGATACTGGAAGGGTTTGGTCTCAGGTACAGCATGAAGAAGAGATGCTGGAAGGGTTTGGTCTCAGGTACAGCTTTTGGAAGAGATGCTGGAAAGGTTTGGTCTCAGGTACAGCTTTAAGAAGAGATGCTGGAAGGGTTTGGTCTCAGGTACAGCTTTTAGAAGAGATGCTGGAAGGGTTTGGTCTCAGGTACAGCTTTTAGAAGAGTAACTGAAAGGGTTTGGCCTCAGGTCCAATTTTTAGAAGAGATTCTGGAAAAGTTTGGTCTCAGGTACTGCTTTTAGAAAAGATGCTGAAAGGGTTTGGTCTCAGGGACAGCTTTTTGAAGAGATACTGGAAGCGTTTGGTCTCAGATACAGCTTTTAGAAGAGAAGCAAGAAGGGTTTGGTATAAGATACAGATTTTAGGAGAGATACTGGAAGGGTTTGGTCTGAGGTACAGCTTTTAGAGGAGATACTGGAAGGGTTTGGTCTCAGGTACAGCTTTTAGAAGAGATGCTGGAAAGGTTTGGTCTCAGTTACAGCATTAAGAAGAGAGGCTGGAAGGGTTTGGTCTCAGGTACAGCTTTTAGAAGAGATGCTGGAGGGGTTTGGTCTCAGTTACAGCTTTTAGAAGAGTAAATGAAAGGGTTTGGCCTCAGGTCCAATTTTTAGAAGAGAAACTGGAAAAGTTTGGTCTCAGGTACAGCTTTTAGAAGAGATGCTGGAAGGGTTTGGCCTCTGTTACAACTTTTATGAAGAGATTCTGGAAGGGTTTTTTCTCAGGTACAGCTTTTTGAAGAGATACTGGAAGCGTTTGGACTCAGATACAGCTTTTAGAAGAGATGCTGGAAGAGTTTGGTATGAGATACAGATTTTAGGGGACATGCTGGAAGGGTTTGGTCTGAGGTACAGCTTTTAGAAGAGATACTAGAAGGGTTTGTTCTCAGGTACAGCTTTTAAAAGAGATTCTGGAAGGGTTTGGTCTCAGGTACAGCTTGAAGAAGAGATGCTGGAAGGGTTTGGTCTCAGGTACAGCTTTTAGAAGAGATGCTGGAAAGGTTTGGTCTCAGGTGCATCTTTAAGAAGAGATGCTGGAAGGGTTTGGTCTCAGGTACAGCTTTTAGAAGAGATGCTGGAAGGGTTTGGTCTCAGGTACAGCTTTTAGAAGAGATACTGGAAGGGTTTGGTCTCAGGTACAGCTTTTAGAAGAGTAACTGAAAGGGTTTGGCCTCAGGTCCAATTTTTAGAGTAGATACTGGAAAAGTTTGGTCTCAGGTACTGATTTTAGAAGAGATGCTGGAAGGGTTTGGTCTCTGGTACAACTTTCATGAAGAGATTCTGGAAGGGTTTTTTCTCAGGTACAGCTTTTTGAAGAGATACTGGAAGCGCTTGGTCTCAGATACAGCTTTTAGAAGAGAAGCTAGAAGGGTTTGGTATAAGATACAGATTTTAGGAGAGATACTGGAAGGTTTTGGTCTGAGGTACAGGTTTTAGAGGAGATACTGGAAGGGTTTGGTCTCAAATACAGTTTTTATAAGAGATGCTGGAAGGGGTTGGTCTCAGGTACAGCTTTTAGAAGAGATGCTGGAAGGGTTTGGTCTCAGATACACCTTTTAGAAGAGATACTGGTAGGGTTTTGTCTCAGGTACAGCTTGAAGAAGAGATGCTTGAAGGGTTTGGTCTCAGGTACAGCTTTTAGAAGAGATGCTGGAAAGGTTTGGTCTCAGGTAAAGCTTTAAGAAGAGATGCTGGAAGGGTTTGGTCTCAGGTACAGCTTTTAGAAAAGATGCTGGAAGGGTTTGGTCTCTGGTACAACTTTTAAGAAGAGATTCTGGGAGGGTTTTTTCTCAGGGACAGCTTTTTGAAGAGATACTGGAAGCGTTTGGTCTCAGATACAGATTTTAGGAGAGATGCTGGAAGGGTTTGGTCTGAGGTACAGCTTTTAGAAGAGATACTTGAAGGGTTTGTTCTTAGGTACAGCTTTTATAGAGAGATATTGGAAGGGTTTGGTCTCAGGTACTGCTTGATGTAGAGACGCTGGAAGGGTTTGGTCTCAGGTACAGCTTTTAGAAGAGATGCTGGAAGGGTTTGGTCTCAGATACAGCTTTAAGAAGAGATACTGGAAGGGTTTGGTCTCAGATACAGCTTTCAGAAGAGATACTGGAAGGGTTTGGTCTCAGGTACAGCTTTGAGAGGAGATAGTTGTAGGGTTTAGTCTCAGGTACAGATTTTAGAAGAGATACTGGAAGGGTGTGGTCTCAGATACAGCTTTTAGAAGAGATACTAGAAAGGTTTGGTCTCAGGTGCAGCTTTTAGAAGAGATACTGGAAGGTTTTGGTCTCAGATACAGCTTTTAAAAGAGATGCTGGAAGGGTTTGTTCTCAGGTACAGCTTTTAGAAGAGATTCTGGAATGGTTTGGTCTCAGGTACAGCTTTTAGAAAAGATACAGGAAGGGTTTGGTCTCAGATACAGCTTTAAGAAGAGATACTGGAAGGGTTTGGTCTCAGATACAGCTTTCAGAAGAGATACTGGAGGGTTTGGTCTCAGATACAGCTTTTAGAAGAGATGCTGGAAGGGTTTGGTCTCAGATACAGCTTTCAGAAGAGATACTGGAAGGGTTTGGTCTCAGATACAGCTTTCAGAAGAGATACTGGAAGGGTTTGGTCTCAGATACAGCTTTTAGAAGAGATGCTGGAAGGGTTTGGTCTCAGGTGCAGCTTTTAGAAGAGATACTGGAAGGGTTTGGTCTCAGGTACTTTTTAAAAGAGATGCTAGAAGGGTTTGGTCTCAGAAGAGATGCTGTAAGGGTTTGGTCTCAGGTACAGCTTTTAGAAGATATGCTGGAAAGGGTTTGGTCTCAGGTACAGCTTTAAGAAGAGATGCTGGAAGGGTTTGGTCTCAGGTACAGCTTTTAGAAGAGATGCTAGAAGGGTTTGGTCTCAGGTACAGCTTTTAGAACTGAAAGGTTTTGGCCTCAGGTCCAATTTTTAGAAGAGATACTGGAAAAGTTTGGTCTCAGGTACAGCTTTTAGAAGAGATGCTGGAAGGGTTTGGCCTCTGTTACAACTTTTATGAAGAGATTCTGGAAGGGCTTTTTCTCAGGTACAGCTTTTTGAAGAGATACTGGAAGCGTTTGGACTCAGATACAGCTTTGAGAAGAGATGCTGGATGGGTTTGGTATAAGATACAGATTTTAGGCGAGATACTGGAAGGGTTTGGTCTGAGGTACAGCTTTTAGAAGAGATACTGGAAGGGTTTGTTCTCAGGTACAGCTTTTATAAAGAGATACTGGAAGGGTTTGCTCTCAGATACTGCTTTTAGAAGAGATGCTGGAAGTTTGGTCTCAGATACAGCATTTATGAAGAGATACTGGAAGGGTTTGGGATCAGATACAGCTTTTAGTAGAGATACTGGAAGGGTGTGTTCTCAGGTACAGCTTTGAGAAGAGATAGTTGGAGGATTTGGTCTCAGGTACAGATTTAAGAAGAGATATTGGAAGGGTGTGGTCTCAGATACAGCTTTAAGAAGAGATACTGGAAGGGTTTGGTCTCAGATACAGCTTTTAGAAGAGATGCTGGAAGGGTTTGGTCTCAGGTACAGCTTTTAGAAGAGAAACTGGAAGGGTTTGGTCTCATAAACTGCTTTTATAAAAAGATACTGGAAGGGTTTGGTCTCAGGTAAAGCTTTTAGAAGAGATACTGGAAGGGGTTGGTCTCAGGTACAGCTTTTAGAAGAGATGCTGGAAGGGTTTGGTCTCAGATACACAGAAAGAGATACTGGAAGGGTTTGGTCTTCTAGAAGAGATACTGGAAGGGTTTTTGATCTTTCAGAAGAGATACTGGAAGGGTTTGGTCTCTTGCTTTTAGAAGAGAGAGGGTTTGTCTCATAAACAGCTTTTATAAAGAAGGGTTTGGTCTCAGGTACAGCTTTTAGAAGAGATGCTGGAAAGGTTTGGTCTCAGGTACAGCTTTTAGAAGAGATGCTGGAAGGGTTTGGTCTCAGGTACAGCTTTTAGAAGAGATGCTGGAAGGGTTTGGTCTCAGGTACAGCTTTTAGAAGAGAGAAGAGATGCTGGAAGAAGGTTTTTCTCAGGTACAGCTTTTAGAAGAGATACTGGAAGGGTTTGGTCTCAGATACAGCTTTTAGAAGAGATGCTGGAAGGGTTTTGTCTCAGGTACAGCTTTTTTGAAGAGATACTGGAAGGGTTTGGTCTCAGATACAGCTTTTTACTGGAAGGGTTTAGAAGAGTCTGAAGGTTTGGTCTCAGGTACAAGAAGAGATACTGGAAGGGTTTGGTCTCAGGTACAGCTTTTAGAAGAGATACTGGAAGGGTTTGGTCTCAGATACAGCTTTAAGAAGAGATACAGGAAGGGTTTGGTCTCAGATACAGCTTTGAGAAGAGATACTGGAAGGGTTTGGTCTCAGGTACAGCTTTAAGAAGAGATACTGGAAGGGTTTGGTCTCAGATACAGCTTTTAGAAGAGATACTGGAAGGGTTTGGTCTCAGGTACAGCTTTTAGAAGAGAAGAGAGTTGAAGAGATACTGGAAGGGTTTGGTCTCTACAGATTTTAGAAGGATACTGGAAGGTTTGGTCTCAGATACAGCTTTTAGAAGAGATACTAGAAGGGTTTGGTCTCAGATGCAGCTGGAAGGGTTTGGTCTCAGACACAGCTTTTAAAAGAGATGCTGGAAGGGTTTGGTCTCAGGTACAGCTTTTAGAAGAGATGCTGGAAGGGTTTGGTCTCAGGTACAGCTTTTAGAAAAGATACTGGAAGGGTTTGGTCTCAGATACAGCTTTTAGAAGAGATACTGGAAGGGTTTTCTCAGATACAGCTTTAGAAGAGATATAGGGTTTGGTCTCAGCTTTTTAGAAGAGATACTGGAGGGTTTGGTCTCAGATACAGCTTTTAGAAGAGATACTGGAAGGGTTTGGTCTCAGATACAGCTTTTTTAGAAGAGATACTGGAAGGGTTTGGTCTCAGATACAGCTTTTAGAAGAGATACTGGAAGGGTTTGGTCTCAGCTTTTTGGTCTCAGATACAGCTTTAGAAGAGATACTGGAAGAGATACTGGACTGGAAGGGTTTGGTCTCAGATACAGCTTTTAGAAGAGATACTGGAAGGGTTTGGTCTCAGATACAGCTTTTGAGAAGAGATACTGGAAGGGTTTGGTCTCAGGTACAGCTTGAAGAAGAGATGCTGGAAGGGTTTGGTCTCAGGTACAGCTTTTAGAAGAGATGCTGGAAAGGTTTGGTCTCAGGTACAGCATTAAGAAGAGATGCTGGAAGGGTTTGGTCTCAGGTACAGCTGGAAAGGTTTGGTCTCAGGTACAGCTTTAAGAAGAGATGCTAGAAGGGTTTGGTCTCAGGTACAGCTTTTTTAGAAGAGAGCTAGAAGGGTTTGGTCTCAGGTAACTGAAAGGGTTTGGCCTCAGGTCCAATTTTTAGAAGAGATACTGGAAAAGTTTGGTCTCAGGTACTGCTTTTAGAAGAGATGCTGGAAGGGTTTGGTCTCTGGTACAACTTTTATGAAGAGATTCTGGAAGGGTTTTTTCTCAGGTACAGCTTTTTGAAGAGATACTGGAAGCTTTTGGTCTCAGATACAGCTTTTAGAAGAGAAGCTAGAAGGGTTTGGTATAAGATACAGATTTTAGGAGAGATACTGGAAGGGTTTGGTCTGAGGTACAGCTTTTAGTGGAGATACTGGAAGGGTTTGTTCTCAGGTACAGCTTTTATAAAGAGATACTGGAAGGGTTTGGTCTCAGGTACAGCTTGAAGAAGAGATGCTGGAAGGGTTTGGTCTCAGGTACAGCTTTTAGAAGAGATGCTGGAAAGGTTTGGTCTCAGGTACAGCATTAAGAAGAGATGCTGGAAGGGTTTGGTCTCAGGTACAGCTTTTAGAAGAGATGCTGGAAGGGTTTGGTCTCAGTTACAGCTTTTAGAAGAGTAAATGAAAGGGTTTGGCCTCAGGTCCAATTTTTAGAAGAGATACTGGAAAAGTTTGGTCTCAGGTACAGCTTTTAGAAGAGATGCTGGAAGGGTTTGGCCTCTCTTACAACTTTTATGAAGAGAATCTGGAAGGGTTTTTTCTCAGGTACAGCTTTTTGAAGAGATACTGGAAGCGTTTGGACTCAGATACAGCTTTTAGAAGAGATACTGGAAGGGTTTGGTATAAGATACAGATTTTAGGAGAGATGCTGGAAGGGTTTGGTCTGAGGTACAGCTTTTAGAAGAGATACTGGAAGGGTTTGTTCTCAGGTACAGCTTTTATGAAGAGATACTGGAAGGGTTTGCTCTCAGATACAGCTTTTAGATGAGATGCTGAAAGTTTGGTCTCAGATACTGCATTTATGAAGAGATACTGGAAGGGTTTGGGCTCAGATACAGCTTTTAGTAGAGATACTGGAAGGGTGTGGTCTCAGGTACAGCTTTGAGAAGAGATAGTTGTTGGGATTAGTCTCAGGTACAGATTTTTAGAAGAGATATTGGAAGGGTGTGGTCTCAGATACAGCTTTAAAAGAAATGCTGGAAGGGTTTGGTCTCAGGTACAGCTTTTAGAAGAGATACTGGTAGGGTTTGGTCTCAGATACTGCTTTCAGAAGAGATACTGGGAGGGTTTGGTCTCAGATACTGCTTTTAGAAGAGATGCTGGAGGGTTTGGTCTCAGATACAGCATTTATGAAGAGATACTGGAAGGGTTTGGGATCAGATACAGCTTTTAGTAGAGATACTGGAAGGGTGTGTTCTCAGGTACAGCTTTGAGAAGAGATAGTTGTAGGATTTGGTCTCAGGTACAGCTTTTAGAAAAGTTACAGGAAGGGTTTGGTCTCAGGTACAGCTTTTAGAAGAGATACTGGAAGGGTTTGGTCTCAGGTACTGCTTAAATGAAGAGATGCTGGAAGGGTTTCGTCTCAGGTACAGCTTTTAGAAGAGAAACTGGAAGGGTTTAGTCTCAGGTACAGGTTTTAGAAGAGATACTGGAAGGGTTTGGTCTCACATACCACTTTTAGAAGAGATACTGGAAGGGTGTGGTTTCAGATAGAGCTTTTAGAAGAGATAGTTGTTGGGTTTGGTCTCAGGTACAGCTTTTAGAAGAGATACTAGAAGGGTTTGGTCTCAGGTACAGCTTTCAGAAGAGATACTGGAAGGGTTTGGTCTCAGATACAGCTTTTAGAAGAGATGCTGGAAGGGTTTGGTGTCAGGTATAGCTTTTAGATGAGATGCTGGAGGGGTTTGGTCTCAGGTACAACTTTTAGAATATATGCTGGAAGGGTTTGGTCTCAGGTACAGCTTTTAGAAGAGATGCTGGAAGGGTTTGGTCTCAGGTACAGCTTTTAGAAGAGATACTGGAAGGGTTTGTTCTCAGATACAGCTTTTAGACGAGATGCTGGAAGGGTTTGGTCTCAGTTACAGCTTTTAGAAGAGATGCTGGAAGGGTTTGGTCTCACGTACAGCTTTTAGAAGAGATGCTGGAAGGGTTTGGTCTCAGTTACAGCTTTTAGAAGAAATGCTGGAACGGTTTGTTCTCAGATACAGCTTTTATAAGAGATACTGGAAGGGTTTGGTCTCAGATACAGCTTTTAGAAGAGATACTGGAAGGGTTTGGCCTCAGGTACAGGTTTTAGAAGAGACACTGGAAGGGTTTGGTCTCAGATACAGCTTTTAAAATAGATACTGGAAGGGTTTGGTCTCAGGTACAACTTTTAGAAGAGATACTGGAAGGATTTGGTCTCAGATACAGCTTTTAGAAGAGATACTGGAAGGGTTTGGTCTCAGATACAGCTTTTAGAAGAGATACTGGAAGGGTTTGGTCTCAGGTGCAGCTTTTAAAAGAGATACTGGAAGGGTTTGGTCTCAGGTACAGCTTTTAGAAGAGATACTGGAAGGGTTTGGTCTCAGGTACAGCTTTTAGAAGAGATACTGTAAGGGTTTGTTCTCTGGTACAGCTTTTAGAAGAGTTGCTGGAAGGGTTTGGTCTCAGGTACAGCTTTTAGAAGAGATACTGGAAGGGTTTAGTCTCTGGTACAGCTTTTCGATGAGATTCTGGAAGGGTTTGGTCTCAGGTATAGCTTTTAGAAGAGATGCTGGAAGGGTTTGGTCTCAGGTACAGCTTTTAGAAGAGATGCTGGAAGGGTTTGGTCTCTGGTACAGCTTTTAGAAGAGATGCTGGAAGGGTTTGGTCTCAGGTAGAGCTTTTAGAAGAGATACTGGAAGGGTTTGGTCTCAGATACAGCTTTTAAAAGATATACTGGAAGGGTTTGGTCTCAGGTACAGCTTTTAGAAGATATACTGGAAGGGTTTAGTCTTAGATGAAGCTTTTGAAGGGTGATAGAAGTGTTGTGTTAGTTTGGACTTTGCATGTTCTTCAAGTCTTCATAAGGGATTTTTCTAATTGGCTATGGAGGACACCAGAGCATCCAATCTTCATTCCATTTCTTTAGGCTTCGTTCATTGTTTAGCTTTCTTTACTGCATGCTGTTTTCAGTGTTGCGTGTTTACCAGTGCATGCTGTGTTCCATGTTGAGTGTTCATTACTGCATGCTGTGTTCAGTATTCAGTGTTCAATACTGCATGCCGTGTTCCATGTTGAGTGTTCATTACTGCATTGAGTCCTCAGCGCTGAGTGTTTGCTGTTGTTTGCCATGCTCAATGTGTTTAGTATTGTATATAGTGTTTAGTGTTGAGTATCCAATATTGTATGCTGTGTTTGGTGTTGCACACTTTTTTCTGTGTTGAGCTTTTGCTAATTTAGTTTTCTCTGTTTTTCAATATAGGGTTGGTTTGCTGGTCGGAACCTTGTTGTCTCGCAGGTCACCACCAAATACTTCCTGTGGGTGGATGATGATTTTTACTTCACAGATAATACAAGGATTGAGAGATTTGTCGAAATCATGGAGTCCATGCCAAAGCTGGATGTTGTAAGCAAAACCTTTCTGCCAAAACTGGGAGTAGTTTTTTAGAGATTAAATTATTTTAGTTTTCATTTGCTTTGGTATTTTATGACACCAGAGTGCTGCATCTCCATGTCAAAAATTAGATTCATAAATGTTTATCATTTAGGAGAGGGGTGGATGACCCTGGTCCTGGAAAGGCACACCGTCTGCTGGCATTCTTTGTTACTCAGCACTTCATGGAACAAATAAATGGTAGACTACACTGTTAACTCACCCTGCCTGTTATAAATGGGTCTTCAGTGGTTGATAAAAGCAAAATACATAAATAAATAAATAAATAAATAAATAAATAAAGCACACTCTGCAGCTCTGGAGGACCGGGATTGGACTTCTTCCAAATTTTTCATCTTAATGGTGTTAATTGAAGTTAATTGCCCATAAATATTCTAATGAACAGAGACTGGCTTTTGCTGCCGATAAAAGACAGCAGGGTATGAAATGACAGCATTCTCATCATCAGCAAGGCTCATAGTTTGGCTCAGTGGATGCACAACAGGAAAGGCTATGGGGTGCAGATAATCAAAAGGAGAACTACCCTGGGCTCTGGAATGTTCAGAGTAAATTTTTATTGTCAGGTGACCAATTTCTATCAAACCCCTTCCCTATGCATCAGAGAAAAAAAAAAATCACAAAAACTGTGACATGATTCAGTTCAAAGCTGTTTGAGTTATGGTTATGGATTTTGGAAATTTGACCTAGTTGGGGCATCTGGTCGTCTGTGATTCCAGCGGTTGGGTGTTCGAATCCCAGCCAAGCCATTACCGACTATGGCCGGAGGCCCACATGGGCAAGGCAACAACTGGCGTAGCCTCGCCGGGTATTAATAATAATAATAATAATAATCATCATCATCAACCTCTATGCTCTCGCTCCAGTTCTTGCCGATTAATTGTGTAATCACTTGTCGGACCTTTTTCACAAAGGCCATTTTGTCATGTCAAAGCAGCAAGCACAGGTGAAAAAAAAATTATGGTCCCATTCCATTTAGGTGTTTCGGGACCATACTGCCCTTGCGCTGTGGTTCTTGTCTCACTAGAATAGTTGTGGCACGCCAATATGGAATCGAACCATGATCAATCTTATTAGCCAATCACACATTTGCTTGCCCTGCTTTGTCTAGTAAAATGGCAACTGTGAAAACGACCTAAATCCTGCCCGTCTTGCACGTCGATAGACGTCCAAAAAATACCTTATATTGACATATAAGTGTAGAACCACACATCAGTTGTGTCATCTGAGTTAACACTGCAGAGTGTTTTATTTGGAAGAGGACATACGTTGAGCTGTAGGAAGTGGTGGGTTCTGTATTGTGGAGACAGGACTATGGGGATGTTCCTGCTCTTAAACAGCGATACAAACTGTTGAATGCCATCTTAAAAATTGCCGACGTGATCTGCATGTCAGGGAGACGACTCTAGTTTGCTGGGATTAATCCATGACGCACAACACGACAATATTAATGTCTGAAAGGGGTCATATTTAGACGTCAAAATCTTGAACCTTTTTGGTCGTCGTATTGACGTACAGATATGGTCCTGGGCCGACCAACGCGATATAGACATGATCTGCACGTCGGGCGGACGTCTCATGTTTGCTGGGTAGGGATTAAGCCCGTTACAGTTTCATTAGTCCTTTGCTCTGTTGCAACCACCTCTGTTCGATAAGTCCCATAGAGCTGTATGAATTAAATTTTACGATGACTACATGTGATCCTCGGACAGCATAGGCAGTGTGTAATAGGTGGTGAAACTGCATAGTGTAAAGAGGCGAGGGCTCGTTGTCACGCAAATCGGAGGAATCACATGCCATGGCATCTTCCTCCTGAGTCCAGGCGCGGACTGGCCATCGGGAGCACCGGGACATTTCCCAGTGGCCTGACGGTAGCCAGCCAGTCAGCTTGACCTGCAATAGGCTAATACCCGCATTAGGAATGAATTGACGGATCGCACAGAATCCACGAATCAGGCGATTGCTGTGAAAATGAAACTATTGCAGCACCCAGCAACGCACAGAGCAGCCGAACATTACCTGCTTTTTAGACGCGCCTGGAATAATAAAGTAAACAAAACAGAAATGTGGAGCGGAGAGGGAGAGGATGAGAAACGCAAAGCACTGGCCACAGAAGCAGCGAAGGCTTTGCTGACATGTTCGCCAGTAAGGGAGCAGGTCAGTCAAAAACACTCGCTAAAACACACACACACCCATCATAGTTAGATTGCACTTAAAGAGGCAATCGATAACTTTTAAACTGGCAAGCTGGTAGCGCTACTATTGTTGTAGCTAGCCTGCGGATTTGGTCAGTCTGGCAACAGAAAGGTAGTAACCATTGATATTTTGCGTCTGTCCATTGATACTCATATGAAGAAGTACATCTCGAGGGCTGACTGCAATAAACAGTTACGTCCAGATGTTATATATTGGACATAACTGTTTATTGCAGTCAGCCCTCGATCTATCCAGTAGGGGTGAATGAATCGCTAGTGAGATGGTGACGACCTGAAAACCTAATGAACGAACAAGGACGGCGACTGACAAGCGATTCATTTACCGACCTGAATGAATATCAATGCATTGACAATATTATCGCCCTTTCTGTTGTCAGTCTTACCGAATCTATCAGCTACAGCCATATAATAATGCTACCAGGTTACCAGTTAAAAAGTTATCTGTTGCCTCTTTAATAAGCTCCACTTAGTGGAAGCCAATTAAAATAAACAAATAACCGGTGTTGGGGAAGCGACTTTGAAAGCATGGCTTTTGAAGCTGTCAATTACTTTACACTGAAAGTAGTCTGATGACAGAAAAGCTATCCTAGGAAAAAAATCTAGTTCGGTCGACTAAAGCTGCTCAGAAAAAGTAGTACGAATTACTGATTATACAATTCATCAAACTGACAATATTGACGTTTGACAATGACAGCTGCTATAGAGCTTATCAGTAGAACAGCCGAAAAACAAATGCAACACATTGCACTGGACTACAGATGCTGATTTTTCATTATATATTAATCATAGACTTTATACAAAGATGGACGCAGCACCTGGGTCTGAAAAGTGAGGCCAATGCGGAAATCTCTAAAATTTGCATTCTATTTAATGGCCAGCAGATGGCGACGTCGGTGGTTGCAGAAGGAAGTTCAATGCTATGGAAGTCTATGAGAAAATGACCCTACTTTACCACCTGATTTATTATTTCAATAATGATTTTCCACATTATTTTATGGTATCTGTCGCAAGTTTCAAGTCTCCTTCGATAAATCATGTTGTTCATTTTTGTAAATTATGGTCCCAAATAGACAAAGGATAAAAAAGGATAAAGGCAGAATATGCTTTAGGGGCATGGTTATCCTCTGGTCCTCGTCAGATACGGTCAGATCCACCGTAAATCCACCCCTCGCCCCTCCCTGGATCTTCAATTCATGCTCTCGTCTAATAGGAATCACATCCGGTTTCAAAATGACAAAGTGGCACTGTTCAAATTACCAAAATCAAGGCTTCCTAAATGGTATGCTGAAACCAATGGGTGACATCATGGTTGCTTCGTCCATGTTTTTATACAGTCTATGACATAACATCTTTTTGTAACTACAGTATGCTTTAGTAGGTAGCATTTAGTGGGTAGCATTTACTATTTGTGTGTGTCTGTGTGTGTGTGTGTGTGTGTGTTCACATTTTTGTTACCTATTGGGAACCTTTTCCAGTAGAAACAGTGACCTTGTCAGGACCAGTAGTCCTAATGGGGACCAAAACCTGGTCTTAATTCGGCAAAACGTCATTTCTGAGGTCATGGTTGAGGTTAGGGGTCAGGTGTGAATTGACGTTTTGTTAAGGTTAAGGTCAGGTATGATTTGGTTAAGGTTAGGGTTAGGGTTAGGCTGTCCATAATGAATAGAAGTCAATGCAATGTCCTAACAAGGATAGCTACGCGGACTTGTGTGTGTGTGTGTGTGTGTGTGTGTGTGTGTGTGTGTGTGTGTGTGTGTGTGTGTGTGTGTGTGTGGTTTTTGATACTTTGGATATACTTGATGTTTGAAAATAAATACAAACATTTGAACTTTTGTGCTAACTGTGTATCTCTCTGTAACTGAGTTTTTGAGAGTTCACCCATAGCCATAGTATACATCGAAAATACAGTAGGCTACTCAGATTTTTCCCAGTCCAGTCCCTTTTTTTTTTTTTTTTTTTTTTTTGGCATTTTATAATCTGGATAACTTTCCTCCCAGAAGAAGATAGTGGCCAAATTTATGACTCGTCTGGTTCCCATTACATCAACAAATAGGGTTACCCCACAGGATTAGCGGTCTGAGCCCGGTTGTTCAAAACTCGGTTATTTTAACCGCCGGTTAACTCCTAATGGCCGGTTAAATCCTGAACCGACCGTTAGCTAACCGAACGTTAAATATGCATTGTTCAAAACATGGTTAGTCATGCCGTTAGCAAACGTCACCGTCAAAGTTAACAGCATGGTTAACGTCTCTGGTTAGCATTCCTCTATCCCACAATTCCAAGTTTCGTTTACTTCCGTTTCATCAAAAATGGAACCCCAAGGAAAAAGAGAAGCAGAAATTTCTCTGCTGACAAGGAAAATGAAATACAATGCATGGTGGAGGCAAACTGGTCCGTGTTAACCGAAAAATGGAATTTTTTTGCTCACATTCACACACGAGGCAAATTCACACTCGCACTACTGCGAAGCTCGGAGAACCTCCGAACTGTGCATGCCTGAAACTCAACCGAAGAATGACCTCTACACGCAGATTACATAAATACAAAATCTTATTAAGTGTTTGGCAACATTCTATTTTATGTCGGTCGTAATGAAAGTCATCATATTTTGCTGTCAGCATAATATTATGTTTTAAAATAAACCTTATATGAACGCAAACATAATACTCTCTAATGTAGTTCAAGGATAAACACACAGAGAGGGGGACATCAGTCAAATTGTTGTAAATATTTTATGGGTGCTTCAGATGTGTATACTGTAAAAATGTCAAACCAAGATTTATGACTGAATTCATGGAATCAAATTAGGTGTAGGCCTAATGTTTTATCAAACCAGGAAAACAGGAAAAAATGAGAGTAAACATATATTTATTTTTTTTAGTATTAATTGAGGAAATATCAGTTTCACTGATTTCTTTGTATTATTATATTTCATAAATAACCATTTAAATTATTTGGAAATAATTGGGCTATTTGTTTTATTATTGTCACATCTATTTTATTGCACACTTGGCACTTTAAACTGTACGGATACGATGGGAAATGGAAATCAGTCAAAATTATGGGATTTTAAGGGTGCTTCACATACATCTTATATTATGTTTTGCCAATATTTATTAATGAATTACTTAAGTAAAATCAATTAAATTGTTTAATTCAGTGCGTGACCCCTGCTTGTTGGACGCTGCAAATCACCTTGCAAAATATTGCAAAGGTAAGCAATAGATGCTCTAACAAACCGATAGGGGGTACGTAACTCTTCATTAGAGTAATCTCCAATATCAAAGTCCAGTCCACGATACCCCCTATCCTTCCTTTGCTGAACTGGCATCATGAAAGCAGCGTTAGCAATGAACGCCATTTTGAGAGTTAACCACACTGTTAAAAAGTTAGCGGTGGTCCTTAGGTGCATTAACTTTAACGTCAAGTTAACACCCTGTTAAAGTTAACCGCGTTTTGAGCAACAAGATAACAGCTGTGTTAAAGTTTACAGTTGGTTAAGTGTACTTAACGGCTGGTTAAAAAATAACCGAGTTTTGAACAACTGGGCCCGAGTAGTTTATGTGAACAGGGTGACAGTGGCCTGGCCTGGGAACTAGACTGTTGAGCAGCTAGAATCCTACATCTGACAAGAGTGGGACAACATTCCTCTCCTAAAACTTTGGCAATTAGTCTCCTCACTTCCCAGACATTGACAGACTGTTGTTAAAAGAAGAGGGGATGCTAAACAATGGTAAATATGGCCCTATCACAACTTTTTTTGAGATGTGTTGCTGCCATCAAATTCAAAATGAGCTAATATTTTTCATGAAATGGTAAAATGTCTCACTTTCAACATCTGATATGTTGTCGATGTTATATTGTGAATATAATGTCAGTTTATGAGATTTGCAAGTTATTGCATTCTCTTTTTATTAACATTTTACACAGCATCCCAACTTTTTTGGAATTGGGGTTGTAGATGCACAGGGGTCTATTTGGCTGTGTTTACCAATCTGTTACAGACAGGAATGTCCCTCTGTTTTGGCAGGTTGCAGGATCGGTAGGTGCACTCGCCAATTCCTTCACACTCATCTATGAGGAGGGAGATGAGGATGGTGGCTGTTTGACCAGAGTGAAGGGGAACTACCAGCCCATTCCAGAAATCCCAAAATGCTACTACACCTCCGGAGTGATCAACTTCTTCCTGGCCAGGACAGACGCTGTGCGTAGGGTGGGGTTCGACCCGCTGCTGAAAAGAGTGGGCCACTCAGGTAAGGCCTGGACTACATCTGTTGTGGAAATTTTAATTTTCATTCCTGAAGGAAATCACACTGAGAGAAGATGAGCGTAAATAGGATCCATTTTACTATGTGCCACATAGGGTCTTCGTTACAGGCAAGAACAAAGACAAAGAAATCTCTCCTTTGCTTTGGATATATGTAAAAGCAGAACGTCATGATGTACGCCCTCTGCGTCAGCTGCGTGCGTGCGCATCCCACGTAAGTCTGGCTCCAGTAATCCTAAAAAGTTTCTCCCCCTGCAGAAATTTACGTTTCCTTGGGTGTTATGTAGAACACTCCAGGCTCAGAACAACCAGAACAGTTTGTCTCCTGTGTGTTACTGACTCAAGTCACCAGGTATAGATCTATTACCTATCTACAATAATTACCTGTCCCACCTTATCTAATTACTCTACCCATCCATCCAACCATCCACCCATTTTTTCCCCTTATCCATGGCCGGGTCAGGGGGGTAGCAGACTAAACAATTTGGCGTCCCCCTCCCCAGCTACTTCCTCCAACTCTTCCTGGGCGACCCCAAGTGGTTCCCAAGCCAGCTGGGAGATAAAATCCCTACAGCGTGTCTTGGGCCTGCCTAGGGGCTCCTCCCAGTGGGACATGCCCGGAACACCTCTAAAGAGAGGCGTCCAGGAGGCATGCAAACCAGATACCCGAACCACCTCGACTGACTTCTGTCGACGCGGAGGAGCAGCAGTTCTACTCTGAGCTGCTCTTGCATGTCTGAGCTCCTCACCCTATTCCCAAGGGTCAGCTCAGCCACCATGTGGAGAAAGCTCGTTTTGGCCACTTGAATTTGCAATCTTGTCCTTTCGGTCACTACTGAAAGCTTGTGACCATAGGTAAATAGGTGAGGGTTGTAATGTTGATCAACCACTTAATCCAGGTGCTTCGTTGATAAGTTAAGCGCTTTCTTCACTGCGATGGGATGGTATGATGAACGCAAAACTGCAGATGCTGCATTGATCCGCCTGTCAATCTCATGCTCTGTCTTACCCTCACTCCTGAACAAAGACCCCAAGATACTTAAACTCCTTCACTTGGGGAAACATCTCACCCCCCGCTTAGAGGGGACAATCTGCTTTTTTCTGGCAGAGTACCACAGCCTCAGATTTGGAGGTGCTGATCCTAATTCCAACCGCATCACACTCGGCTACGATCCGCTTCAGTGTGCATTGGAGGTCACAGCCTGATGAAGCCAACAAGACCACATCGCCTGCAAACAGCAGAGATGCAACCTTGAGGCCACCAACGGCTCCAATGCCCCAAACTCCCGCAGCACATCCCATAGGATACCTCATGGGAAATGATCACAAGCTTTCTCCGTCTTCAAAACTCATGTAAACTGGATGGGAAAACTCTCACGACCCCTCCAGTTACCATGCAAGGGTTAAAAGTTGGTCCACTCTTCCACAGCGAGGATGGAACCACATTGCTCCTTCTGAATCGGAGATTCGACAATCGGCCGTAGCCTCCCTTTCAGCACCCCGGCATAAGCATTTCCTGGGAGGCTGAGCAGTATGATCCCCCTATAATTAGTGCACACTCTCCAGTCCATTTTTTTAGAAATGGGAACCGGACTCCAGTCTGCCAGTCCAAGGGCACTGTACCCAACATCCACGAACTTGTAAACAGGTGTGTCTACCATGACAGCCCAACAACATCCAGAGCCTTCAGCATCTCAACAATCCTTGTACAATCCTGGTGACTTGCCATTGCGGAGCTTTCTGACAACCTCAGTGACTTCCACCAGGGAGATGGGCAGAGACTCACCTGAATCCTCAATTTCTGCCTCCTTAAAGGACTGCATGTCTGCCAGATTCGGGAGCTCCTCAAAGTGCTCCTCCCACCACCAAACAATATCCCCAGTCGATGTCAACAGTTCCTCACCCCTGCTGAAAACAGCCTGGGCGAAGCCCTGCCTTCCGCTCCGTTGTCTGACAATTTGCCAAAACTTCGAGGCTACCCGAAAGTCCTTCTCCATAACCTCCCCTAATTTCCCCCAAACCCGAGTTTTTGCTTCTGCAGCCATTGTGGCTACAGTCCCTCTAGCCTGCCGGTGCCTGTCTGCGGAGTCAGGAGTCCCCTGGGCCAGCCAATCCCAAATGGACGCCTTATTCAGTTCAACAGCTTCCCTCTCCACTGGTGTCCACCAGTGGGACATTGATCTGCTGCCAGGACTGGCACTGACAACCTTCAGGCCACAGCTCAAGGCAGCCGCTTCCACAATGGAGACTTTGAACAGGGAGGTGTGAGTTGAAAATCGCCTGAACAGGGTCCTTTACCAAACATTCCTAGTCAACCCTCACAAGTTTAGGTTTACCAGATCTGTCTGGCAATCTTCCCTGCCATCTGGTCCAGCTCACCACCAGGCGGTGATCAGTTGACAACTCTGCCCTTCTCTTCCCCCGAGTGTTCTCAATATATGGCAGATCTGGTGACACGATAAAAAAAAAAATATCGATCTTTGACCTTGCTAAGGGTGTTCTGGTACCAAGTACACTTACGAACACCTTTAACCTGTTCACTGTCATGGAATTTTCAAACAAATTTTGAATCCTTCATTTGTAAACTATGACTTAAATCCTCAACCAATCCAGGCAAACAATATAACATTTGAAAGCTAAGACGCTCAGGATTTCATTTCTACCCACCTTTTTGCCCGATGTCAGTCATAACAAATGCAATAAATCAATTATCAACATAGACACCACATACTTGAGTGCAATGAAACTGGCAGTCCTCATCATTAAAGTTGTGTTGTGACGGTCAAACCATGTATTATCCGTTCCATTTGGTCTTGTTCGAAAGCTAAGAACCTGTGCAATCAAGATATTCACGTTGTTTGTCCCAAAATTGAAGATGAAGCCGAATATTTTATGTAAATACTCATAACAGCAACAACAGACACACAGTTTTTTGTGTAATAGAACCATTCTATATGGGAGCAGTGAGGATTTGAAATGTGGTATACCGATCCGGGCCAAATGTGAGAAAATACAGGTGACAGTTAAGAGGTCAAGTCCTTGACACACCGGATGTGTTTTTTTTCGTGTGAATACTTCGCACGAAAATAATATATTTCTAACTGCTGATTGGGCATGAGGTTTTACACACAGAATGCGATTATCATGCTGCAAAAAAGCAAACATTTTATTTTTCAGATCAAGGTTGATTTTTGCGAACATTCGCACTGCAAGCAAACGCATCAACTAATCATATTTGAACAACTTGCCTACCTCAGTCAGACTGCTAGACGTTCCTCCGGGTCAATAGCCTCTTGGTCAGCGGCGTGCCGTCAGGTGTTCAGAGGGCTTTCTGTAACCTCACGCTTTACTGCTCGATTGCTCTCAAGCTGCTCACGTTTAAGTTCGCCTTATTGACAAACAATTTATTGACTGAACGACCATCACCAAAGCATGACCTATAATAATAATAGATTAAAAAAGTGAATGCCTATTGCCAACATTTATAAAATTGATATGGAATTGTATGGATGGTAATACTATAGACGCAAAAAAATCCAAAACTTTTGCTGACTTCGCAGCATTTATTTTCCTCTTCCTTACAATTGTCACTCAGCTGTGCATCGTGCCTCACAACGCCCTTCAGCCATAACAACATTCAGAATATAGAACGGATTCTCATGGCTTATTGCTTAATGAGCCTTGCAAACCAATTTATGCAAATCTGTGCCGTCTCACGAGCGCAGAAATGATAAAGATATAGTGATATTTTACATTGTCATTGTGCGAAAGTAAACGCCTCATTGAGGAGGTGAAACTTGCCTTCTCTATCCCTACTTTGTAACAGAGGGTGAACCCAAAACCTCCTCTTCTTAGAAGGAACGATGAGGGAAAGATCTTCATCACTGGAGGATGAGTCCATTTTTTCCTCTTCTCCCTCTCCTTTCCTGTTCTTCCTCTGTCCTTGTTTTTGCTTCGGAGCGAGCTTTCAAAACTTAGTAAATTTGTTTTCCCGAGTTTCTGTCGCCAATTCATGTTGGAGCCGGTGAGAAGAGTTTTGATCCGAACATTTCGCATCCGAACATTCCGTATTTTCGTGTTCTTTATTCGTTACACATCTGGTGTGTAAGGGCCTTTATGCTCGAGCATGGTGTGTGTTATGGCTAATCCATTACTAGCAAGAAATCCAATAACTAAACACCACTCAGGTTCAGATCAGGGAGGCCATTCCTCCCAATCACTCCCTTCCAAGTGTCTCCATCATTGCTCACCGTCACTGAGTGTTGAAGTTCCCCAGTAAAACTATGAAATCCCCAGATGGAGGCTTTTCCAGGACCCCACTAAAGGACTCCAAGAAAGCTGGATACTCCAAACTGCTGTTAGGCGCATAAACACAAACAACAGTCAGAGCATTCCCCTCCGCAACTCGCATGCACATTGCAGAAACCCTCTCATTCACTGGTGTGAACTCCAACACAGCAGCACTCAGCCAAGTTGATGTACTGTAAGAATCCCGGCACCTGCCTGCTGCCTATCACCTTGGGCAACTCCAGAGAAGGAGAGAGTCCAACTCCTCTTAAGGAGCTTAGTTCCAGAGCCAGAGATGCGCGTGGAGTTCCAGAGCCAGAGATGCGCGTGGAGTTCCAGAGCCAGAGATGCTCGTGGAGTTGAGTCCGACTATATCTTGCCGGTACCGCTCAACCTGCAGCCCCAGCCCCGGCTCCTTCCCCACCAGTGTGGTGACAGTCCATGTCCCAAGAGCCAGTTTCCATAACTGGGGCCAGAACGCCAGGGTTTTCAGCCCCGTCTGCCACTCAGTCCACAATGTTCCTGACCCCTACTCCTCTCCTTACGGGTGTTGGGTCCACAAAGAGATGGTTCCCCGTAGTCTTTTCAGATGAAGCCCGGCCAAGTCTCGGGAAAAACCCAGCCAGTTGGCGCTCGCGCTCAAGCTCCCCTCCAAGGTCTGGCTCCAAGAGGGGGCCCCAGTGTCCCTATACCAGCCAAAGTTCTTTCGTCTTTGGAGGGCTATGTCATAGGAGGCTATGAAATCGCATTTCATCTGGCCCCTCACCTCAGACAGATTTGCCATGGGAAACCCTACCAGGAGCAAATGTTTCAGGCACCATAGCTCCCAAGATGCCAGAGGCAAGCAGACTCCTTCACCACGGTGAGGAAGTGATTCTTGGAGGAATACCATCTACTCTAATAACCCTACCCACCTGATCCAATTACCCAGCTGGTCTAATTACCCTACCGATCTGGTCAAACTACCCTATCCATCCGACCCAACTGGTCTAATTTCTAAGCCCATCTGATCTGATTACCCTACCTAATTTTATGTTCCCTCATATCACACGGGTAAATTGAATTTTTAAAATGTTGAAAAGTCAAAATTTATTATGCTAGGGCATAGGTGGAAACCAGTCCTGGGGCTGAAGTCGCTATAGAGAGTGTCCTGCGGCTGAAGCCGCTGATAGAGGGAGTCCTGGGGCTGAAGCCGCTATAGAGAGAGTCCTGGGGCTGAAGCCGCGATAGAGAGAGTCCTGGGGCTGAAGCCACGATGGAGAGTGTCCTGGGGCTGAAGCCGCGATAGAGAGAGTCCTGGGGCTGAAGCCGCTATAGAGTCCTGGGGCTGAAGCAGCGATAGAGAGAGTCCTGGGGCTGAAGCTGAAGCTGCGATAGAGAGAGTCCTGGGGCTGAAGCCCCTATAGAGAGTCCTGGGGCTGAAGCCGCTATAGAGAGTCCTGGGGCTGAAGCTGCCATAGAGAGAGTCCTGGGGCTGAAGCCACGATAGAGAGAGTCCTGGGGCTGAAGCCGCGATAGAGAGAGTCCTGGGGCTGAAGCCACGATAGAGAGAGTCCTGGGGCTGAAGCCGCGATAGAGAGAGTCCTGGGGCTGAAGCCGCAATAGAGAGAGTCCTGGGGCTGAAGCCACGATAGAGAGAGTCCTGGGGCTGAAGCCGCTATAGAGAGTGTCCTGGGGCTGAAGCCGCGATAGAGAGAGTCCTGGGGCTGAAGCCGCGGTAGAGAGAGTCCTGGGGTTGAAGCCACGATAGAGAGAGTCCTGAGGCTGAAGCCCCAATAGAGAGTCCTGGGGCTGAAGCCCCGATAGAGAGAGTCCTGGGGCTGAAGCCACGATAGAGAGAGTCCTGGGGCTGAAGCCCTGATAGAGTCCTGGGGCTGAAGCCGCAATAGAGAGAGTCCTGGGGCTGAAGCCGGGATAGTGTGTGTCCTGGGGCTGAAGCCGGGATAGTGTGTGTCCTGGGGCTGAAGCCGCTATAGAGAGTGTCCTGGGGCTGAAGCCACGATAGAGAGAGTCCTGGGGCTGAAGCCACGATAGAGAGAGTCCTGGGGCTGAAGCATGCGATAGAGAGAGTCCGATAGCCACGATAGAGAGAGTCCTGGGGCTGAAGCGCGATAGAGAGAGTCCTGGGGCTGAAGTCCCCACGATGGAGAGTCCTGGGTCCTAGAGAGAGGGGCTGAAGCCGCGATAGAAGAATCCTGGGGCTGAAGGGATAGAGAGAGTCCTGGGGCTGAAGCCGCTAGAGAGTCCTGGGGCTGAAGGATAGAAGTCCTGGGGCTGAAGCCCCGATATAGAGAGTCCTGGGGCGATAGAAGAGTCCTGGGGCGCTATAGAGAGTCCTGGGGCTGTCCTGGGGCTGAAGCCGCGATAGAGAGAGTCCTGGGGCTGAAGCCGCGATAGAGAGAGTCCTGGGGCTGAAGCCGCGATAGAGAGAGTCCTGGGGCTGAAGCCGCGATAGAGAGAGTCCTGGGGCTGAAGCCGATAATAGAAGAGTCCTGGGGCTGAAGCAATAGAGAGAGTCCTGGGGCTGAAGCCCGATAGATAGAGAGAGTCCTGGGGCTGAAGCCGCTATAGAGAGAAGTGTCCTGGGGCTGAAGAGAGAGTCCTGGGGCTGAAGCCCGATAGAGAGAGTCCTGGGGCTGAAGGCGATGAAGTCCCACGATAGAGAGAGTCCTGGGGCTGAAGTCCGATAGAGAGAGTCCTGGGGCTGAAGCCCCATAGAGAGAGTCCTGGGGCTGAAGCCCGATAGAGAGATGAAGAGAGAGTCCTGGGGCTGAAGCACTATAGAGAGAGAGTCCTGGGGCTGAAGCGATAGAGAGAGTCCTGGGGCTGAAGCCGGGATAGAGAGAGAGTCCTGGGGCTGAAGAGAGTCCTGGGGCTGAAGGAGAGAGTCCTGGGGCTGAAGCCCCGATAGAGAGAGTCCTGGGGCTGAAGCCCCGATAGAGAGAGTCCTGGGGCTGAAGCCGCGATAGAGAGAGTCCTGGGGCTGAAGCCACGATAGAGAGAGTCCTGGGGCTGAAGTCCTGGGGCTGAAGCGATAGAGAGAGTCCTGGGGCTGAAGCCCCGATAGAGAGAGTCCTGGGGCTGAAGTCCTGGGGCTGAAGCCACGATGGAGAGGGTCCTGGGGCTGAAGCCGCAATAGAGAGATTCCTGGGGCTGAAGCCGCGATAGAGAGTCCTGGGGCTGAAGCCGCGATAGAGTGTGTCCTGGGGCTGAAGCCGCTATAGAGTGTCCTGGGGCTAAAGCCGCGGTCGAGAGAGTCCTGGGGCTGAAGCCGCTATAGAGAGAGTCCTGGGGCTGAAGCCATGATAGAGAGAGTCTGGGGGCTGAAGCCGCTATAGAGAGAGTCCTGGGGCTGAAGCCGCGGTAGAGAGAGTCCTGGGGCTGAAGCCACGATAGAGAGAGTCCTGGGGCTGAAGCCCCAATAGAGAGAGTCCTGGGGCTGAAGCCCCGATAGAGAGAGTCCTGGGGCTGAAGCCGCGATAGAGAGAGTCCTGGGGCTGAAGCCACGATGGAGAGAGTCCTGGGGCTGAAGCCGACAAGAGAGAGTCCTGGGGCTGAAGAAGCGATAGAGAGAGTCCTGGGGCTGGCGATAGAGAGTCCTGGGGCTGAAAGATAGAGAGAGTCCTGGGGCTGAAGCCCGATAGAGAGAGTCCTGGGGCTGAAGCCGCGATAGAGAGAGTCCTGGGGCTGAAGCCGCGATAGAGAGAGTCCTGGGGCTGAAGCCGCGATAGAGAGAGTCCTGGGGCTGAAGCCCCGATAGAGAGTCCTGGGGCTGAATTTCTCAATAGAGAGTCCTGGGGCTGAAGCCCCGATAGAGATCCTGAGTCCTGGGGCTGAAGCCACGATAGAGAGAGTCCTGGGACTGAAGCCGCGATAGAGAGAGTCCTGGGGCTGAAGCCGCGATAGAGAGAGTCCTGGGGCTGAAGCCCCGATAGAGAGAGTCCTGGGGCTGAAGCCCGATAGAGAGAGTCCTGGGACTCGATAGAGAGAGTCCTGGGGCTGGTGAAGAGTCCTGGGGCTGAAGCCCGATAGAGAGAGTCCTGGGGCTGAAGCCCCGATAGATAGGGGCTGAAGCCGCGATAGAGAGAGTCCTGGGGCTGAAGCCCCGATAGAGTCCTGGGGCTGAAGCCCCGATAGAGTGCCCCTTTTTGAATTTCTCAGAGCATGGTTTAATGAGAAGCAGACGCAGAACAATCATTTCCAAAAAGTAACTATATAGTGAAAAGGTTCTTAATCAGATGCACTCTCTTCCAGCGATGCTCATGGGATTCTGATACAGGCAATTCTTTCTTGGTGAATCAGCTCATAGGCGTAATATTTATAGGGCTCCATCTTACACCTAGCACATTGTGGCGCAAAGAGAAGAGCAAGTGTCTTTGCTCATTTATGTACTGGCACAGTTGTCATTATTGCATCCATCGCCCAGTTTGAAACAATATAAATTGTAATTTTAAAAATTGCGCCAAACTGAGTGCCCATGGGCATGTTGGTCTTTAATCCCTCTGCGCAGATGTAGACACCAACAGACAAGGAGCTGCTCTATTTATGCACGCAGTTACACTATTCTATCACGAGATCGCACACTTGGATCAGTTATTGAATATTCACTAGCAAGCCGAGCTGAAAGTCGGTTTAGAATATGGACAAGTTAAGTCCCACCCCTGTTTTCCAGGAGTTGCATGAATTAAATTCCTCAGCGAAGCCTTATGTGCAAACTGCTCAATATACTTGCCCATACTATCTATCCAGCAGTTCAAAAAAAAGATCTCTTGCTACAGAAAAAAAAATGTTGTCCTTTGGGGCAACCACTTCACCTATAGTGAGCCAATGGTATCCGAATTAAGAGCCAGTTTTTCTTAGGTTCAGGCAGGCTGTGATATACCACACCTTAGATTTTGTCAAAACTTTTTTCTAAGGTAGGTGCATGGTTGCGAGAGGGAAAATTCACACTTTTAGTTCTTATTAACCCATCTTTTTTTTAGGGGTAGTGAGGGGTCATGGTCTGGAAGGGACAATTTGGACAAAATGCAAAAATGAGGTTTTGAAGTGTGATTTTTTTCAGTGCGCCCTGAATTACCCTCAATGGTAATCTGGAAAATGATCGTAGAAACCGAAGTATTTATCACAGTAATGAATTTTGCGGGGATTACTCAGGGCGCACATATAGGGGGTGCTGCAAATAAGAACTTTTTTGCAATTTTGTGTGTATTTCCATAGTTATTGTGACTTGCGCCGTGAGCGACCCTGAATGTTTCATGCTTTCATGGATACCTTTGCATTTTTAGTGTACACTAGTGTGAAATTTGTTGAGGGGCACTCAGGGCAGATGACTACAGGGGCCCTTTGTTTGACAGGAAAATGAAAATTGCTGTTTTGTAGCAGCCTGTCTCTTAATGCGCCCTGAGTCAATCTAGATAACACTTAGTTGAATATTTTACTGGGCATGTCATGTTTATCTGCTAGGAAGATCACCAAGGGGTCTGCCTTTGTTAACCTCTAACATCCCAGTTCATTGTGGTAGGTTTTGATGAATTCCGGTATTTTCTTACAGTGTTTCCCAGTCACATTCAAGGTGTGCCCTGAGTACCCCAAGTCTTTCAGGCATATATTGAAAATGTATAACCTGCCCTTTATTCTGAAACAGAAATAAATAAGGGGCACTAGGGGCGCTGCTATCAAAAAAATGTAGAAGTTCACTATTTTCTATTTCTTTGTGGATTCTTAATTTCCAGTTAAAGATGATGACATCCATATGATGCTAAGTGACATCTTCCAAATTATCATCGAGGGCGACTGAGGGCACACTGAAAAAAAATCACACTTAAAAACCACATTTTTGCATTTTATGCAAAGTGTCGGTTTTTAGACCATGACCCCTGATCACCCCTTAAAAAACTGAAGCATTATTCCGGACCAGAATTATGCTGTTTCCCATCTGCAGCCATACATGTACCTTATAAAAAACTTTGGACAAGATCAGGGATGTGGTGTATCACACCCTAATGGAAACTGCCAGAATCTTAGAAAAACTGGCTCTAAAGTAGTAAAGAAAAATCAGCTTTCCAAAGCAAAAATTCAACATGGTATTGATACTATGTCATTCTACTATCAATTACAGCATCAACATATCAAAAACACATAATTCCCCATCATGGATTCATGCGCAAGTTCCTCCATCGATGAATTCAGTGCTTCTTTATATCCTACTACGTACTGTCATTGCTATACCAGTCGCTCAATTGCCTACTTAGGCTCATCTGCGTAATGCACAGTTATAATTCATGCCCATGTGAAACTTCCCCGGTAATGATCTATTGATTGACATGTTTCTTATCCAATTCTAGAGAGTATAAACTTTCCACAGTAACTGAAAGACATGGATTGGACCAACAGAAAAGAATTTAAACCTTTGTGTTACAGCAAGTTAGGTCTTGTTCTCTTAATGTTGCGTAACTGAAAATGATGCAATTGCACAGAAAAGAAGGCTTTCAAAACCGGCCTGAAGTGCTCACTAACATTTATGGGATTTAAATGAGATAAGGACATGGTCAATGAGAATTAATCTGAATGAAACAGGACTAGAGGGTTTCTTCTACCGAATAGATAGATGTCTCTGGAGGAGGAATACAGTGAGGAAAGGTGTTTGTTCACTTTATAAGTATGAGTAAGTACAATTTTATATTTTCTTACTTATGGCTTGCTGGCTAGCTATTTTTTATTCTCTGTTTACCATAGCCATGATGATCACAGAGCTTGTTTGCCACATTGGTTAGAAAGAGTAACCGTTAGTCTTTGCTAATAATACTGCATGTGGTGGCATTTTGCTCAATGTGGCTCTTTGTTTTAAAATTTATACTCTATTCAACGAAATTGAATGCCGAGGTTTTTGCTCTTTTAAAATGCGAACAGCTCAAGCACTTCGGCAGACGCCCTGCTAACGTTCATTGCACCATTGCACGTTCGTTCTGTTCAATCTAGGGTAGCATATTGCCTGCTTTCCCCTGATAGTGGAATGTCTGTTCTGTTATAATAAGGTATATTTCAGACATCGCTGAGTTAGTGAGTTATATTTGTTTCTTATAAGGTGTGGAAAGTGTTTATATAAGGTTGCGAGCTCTGAAGTGGGAACTGCTGGTTTTTCATTGCAGGGTGAATGTTCTGACCTATGGAAGCCCAAAGTGGACAATATTCAAATGAAAATGTAATCCCACTATTGCATTATAATTTTCCACTTATGAATGAGTTATTTGAGACAATATTAAATTGAAAATGCATTAATCCAATTATCACTTTCATTTTCACATACACATATGGGAAATCTATGACTATATTCAAATGATAATGAAAAACTGTTTGACATTTCATTTTCAGAGTCATGCTCTGCAGTACAGTGGACAATATTCAAATGCAATAAGCAAAACGGCACCCCCAGCCTATTGCATTTACATTTACATGTCATCACGCTCTTTTAGGGTCAACGTGATAATGAAAATGCTGTTTTCTAATCACTTGGAAATAATAATGACATAATAATGATGACGACATTTGACATTTCATTTTCAAAGACTTATCCTGCAATACATGGGACAATATTCAAACGCAGTAAGGGAAACAGCGCCTCTCAGTCCATTGCATTTTCAAATACATGTCACCACGCTCTTTTTGGGACACAAAAAGTGTCCCAAATAGAGCCTTGTCTTATTTAGCTCCTAAAGAGTGGATAATTTAGAACTTAATGCTCAGATGAAGAACACTTGTGGTCAAGATTATGATCCCAGAAATGCATAGTTTTAACCCCCAGCCATTTTTCAGTTCTCAGTATTATTTTTTTACAGTTTCAAAGCTGAATTTTCATGAAGATTTGTTTATATTCGCAGCCCTTTTTCTTGACCAAAATCATGAAAATAAACTGAAATATGATGGAATTCTAAATGCTACAAGTGTGTTGACTCAGTTGAGCCATTCCCCTCCTCTCTGTAAACCTGCTGTCTTGAATTATAAAGCCTTAAATAAGGTAACACATACATAGCCAGATTTGGCTTCTACGCGAAGGGGTTAAATGAGGTGTGGTGAGGCGCATTCATGGGGCTACAGTCAATGGTCAGTTTTGACCATTAATTTCACGGTGCAGTTAGATTATGCAATTATTATGCGTCTTTGTAAGCGACTGCACAACGCATGTGCATTCTGCTTGTTTCATACTACACATGAAGGGATGAGCAGCAATGCCCACTCATGCAAACAGTTAAAAATAAAGAGATTGTGATATGAAAGATTATTGTCAGGATATTTAAAAAATAGGACCAAGGGTCCTTTAGCTTACCGGCACGCAATCTTATAGTGATGATACAAGTTATGAAATTTCATGTTAAGTTTGACCTTCGAATCATTGAAGGTCAATGTCAAGGTCACTAAATAAAAGTTCATACACATTAATTTGACCTTCTGTAATACATTTCCGAAGGTTTGAAGCAGTTTTGGTGATACAAGTCATTGAAAATTCAATATGTCAATTGTGAACTTTAAAGGTTGCAGACGGTCAAGTTGAGGTCAGCAAATGGACTTCATATATGACTTTCGAAATGTCTCACTATAAACCTTGGCTCCATCTGTGACCATTTTGGTGATACTAGTCATTGTCATTTCACTGTCGAGTTTGACCCTCAAGATTCACTGACAGTCAAGTCGAATGTCACCAAATGAAAGTTCATACGTGACTTCCTAGATGTCTGCAACTCAAACCTAGGCTCCATCTGTGACCATTTTAGTGATACAAGTCATTGAAGTTTCACTTGGTTACATTTGACCTTCGAAGGTCAATACAAAGGTCACCAAATGAAAGTTCATATATGACTTTCTATATGTCTCTAAAACATACCTAGGCTCCATCTGTGACCGCTTTGGTAGTACAAGTCATTGTAATTGAATTATGTCAAGTTTGACCTTCAAAGGTCACCAACAGTCAAGTGGAATGTCACTAAATGAAAGTTCATGTGTGACTTCCTTTAAGTCTGTGATACAAACTTAGGCTCTATCTGTGACCTTTTTAGTGATAGAAGTCATTGAATTTTCACTAGGTCAAGTTTGACCTTCGAAGATCAATATGAAGGTCACAAAATGAAAGTTCATTTATGAATTCCTTTATGTCTCCAATACAATCATACACTCTATTTGTAATGATTTTGCTGATATAAGTCATTGAAATTTCAGTGTAAAGTTTGGCCGTTGAAGGTCAAGTCATGGATAAACATTCATTTGGTGACCTTCATATTGACCTTTGAAGGTCAAACTTGACCTTATGAAAATTCAATGACTTCTATCACTAAAAAGGTCGCAGATAGAGCCTAAATTTGTATCACAGACTTAACTCATTTCCATCGGCAAGCTGCTGACAATGGCGCGGCGAATTCTACCATTCCCTACGGTAAGCCAGTGCCAGCGGCGTGGAGGGCCATTCGCAGTCCGATGAAAACACGAAGTCAGTTGACGATCGCGGTCATGGGCCACCTGTACTTCAATACTTTATATTGTGTCATTTTCGGGAAAAGTATTCTGTACAAACGCAACAATTTTATATAAAATTATTCCGTAGGGAATGAGTTAAAGGAAGTCACACATGAACTTTCATTTGGTGACATTCAACTTGACTGTTGGTGACCTTTGAATACAATTACAATGACTTGTATTGCCAAAACGGTCACAGATGGAGCGTAGGTTTGTATTAGAGACATATAGGAAGTCATATATGAACTTTCATTTGATGACCTTCGTATTGACTTTCGAAGGTCAAATGTGACCTAGTGAAAATTCAATGACTTGTATCACTAAAATGGTCACAGATGGAGCCTAAGTTTGAGTTGCAGACATCTAGGAAGTCTCATATGAACTTTCATTTGGTGGCATTCAACTTGACTGTCAGTGAACTTTGAGGGTCAAACTCAGCAGCAAAATTACAATGACTTGTATCACCAAAATGGTCACAGATGGAGCCAAGGTTTATAGAGACATGTACAATGTGATATACAGTATGAAGTCCATTTGCTGACCTCAACTTGACCTTCTGTGACCTTTAAAGTTCACAACTGGCATTGAATTTTCAATGACTTGTATCACCAAAACTGCTTCAGAGCTTAGAATTGTATTACCAGAGGTCTTATAAATGTATGTGACCTTTTACTTAGTGACCTTGACATTAATAATAATAAGAATAATAATAATACATTTTATTTGAAGCGCCTTTCAAGTCACCCAAGGACACTGTACAATTAAACCAAGAATAAAACAGTCATAAAAGTAAAATACAGGGACAGAAATAGGGACAATGTACACATGATAAAAGACACTATAATATAAGCACAAAATACAGAGTTCAGCCATATAAACAAGCAGATGAGGCCACACTGATCACGCTGAGGTAGCGCAGGAAAGAAAGAAAATTACCAAGGGGAGAGGACGAGATGGATGATTCAAAGATCAAACTTCACATGAAATTTTCATAACTTGCATCATCACTAAAAGATTGCTTGCTGGTAAGCTACAGGACCCTTGGTCCTATTTTTAAGTGTAAGATTGCTGACTACAGCGTGAGAACGTGATATGCCACTAAAAAGCATGAGACTCACGCCATATGCGTGAGAATTGACAGATGTGCAATTTTGAATAACACTGATTTAAGTGCACCAAATTAAGCGTCCAAATGAATGATTCTTGTCTTACCTAAATGGGGAGAATTAGCAAAACCCGATAATGCAGAGTGTTCTTGGAGTGAATCTATTGTTATTATTTATGTAAATGATTGAGAACAAGTCAGGACTAATAATTGTTTTTAAGGGATGTTCTGTGCCCCACCAAATGTTCAGTTCTCATTGCACCAGTGGTTAGTTGGATGACCTGAGATTGAAAGAATTTACTTTAACTGAAATTAAATTACTCAGAAAAGCAGGCACAAGGTCATGCAAAGCTTTAAAAGTAAACAGGCAAATCTTAAAATCTACACAATATTTGACAGGCAGCCAATGCAATACAATAAGATATGGAGTAATATGCCAGATGGATTTGTTTTCATGCATCCGCCTCATGTAGGTTTCTGTATACAATGAATTCACCCAACCGGTGGATAGAGGTAGAGATGACAGGGCGATTGCATTCTCATGGCATATTCCTTTTCAGAGGAGCTGGCTTGATCGGAAAAGCGCGCAAACTGGTTATTTCTTTACTTGTTTTCTATGATCCAAATAACGGTCAGTGAAATAAATTTATTGGCAGCTTGATAGATGTGTATGCTTTCACCTGGAAGCATAATCTTTAAAAAGTCAAGAAGCTGTCCATTTGACCTTTAAGTCCAACTTTTTGAACCATGCACCAAACTCAGCACGCAGATAACCCGCTGTTAAAATAACTAAAATGGACTTGGACATGCCTTAAATGCACGTGCGCCACGCGCTTCAGACCTCGCGCTTAGATCATTCAAATAGGGCCCATAGAATCTACTGTATGAAGCCGAGTCCGCTACAGGACAATGCACAGAGATGTTACAAACCAATGGGCAGAATCACAGTCTTTATTTTAGATATTGTGCCAGAATTTTAAGACCACCATTCAGTATTGGAATGTGTCCCACATTGTCCCTCGCAAACATACTGTTTATTGCACATTTGGTTAATTGGGATCTGATCACCCTCATCACGGCTGACGGATTTTTCTTTTGCATCTTTCTGTCTTTCTGGAGTAAAAGTGGTGGTGATGATGCTCTCACTGTCGTCTTTCCCCAGAGTTCTTCATGGACGGGCTGGGAGAATTACTGGTGGCCATCTGCCCTGAGGTCGGTCTGAACCACCAGAGTAGGAGAAGAAATGCTGAGTATCGCAAATACCGAAATCCACCCAAGGCTGATACTGACGGCAAACTGTTCCTCCACTACTTCAAGAACCGTCTTAAGTGTATGAAGTGGTGAAGATTTGGATTGGATACATGCATTTGAGTCGTCTGGAAGTATGACAGTACTGAAATGAATGTGAAACGATGGCGACTGTGGAACTGCATATGCACTATTTTGGCTTGTAATTACTGTTTCTGTTGCTTCACAAAACATTGACATTTACATATTCAGTTTATGCATACAACCTTCAGAGTGGAATTAACATCACTGCAGATGTTTTTAAAGGGGACCTATTATGCTGATCCTTCTTTTAATACATATTAGTAATGTTATAATGTTGGTTGTCCATACTCAACCTCTGAAAAGTTTCTAAACATAAGATACAGAGGTTTTGCCGTAATCCAAGAACGTGATTTCCTCTCTGAACAGCTCCTCCCGAGATCTTCGCGAGATCTGGGCAAAACCTGACGTCAGGTTGTGCCGTCCACAGACCTAGCCAGAGCCAATCACGGCGCTGGACCTGCCCACACCGGAAACTATTCTAGCAGGCACTAACAACCGCAGATCATTTGAGGAGCAGTTTTGTCAGTATCTCTCCCAAAGCTGCTTGTCCGTTTACTTTTGGACGCAAAGAAAAACACTTGTTTCTCTTCCACAAGAGGATGCCACCAGAAATCAGTGGGTAGCTTTTTTTGTTTGCTGGCAGCAAACAACCACGGCCAAAGGGAACATTAGCTGCTTGTGCTCAGCATTTCACCAAAGACAGCTTTGTCAATAAGGGATAATTCGACAATGGATAAGCGTTTCAGCTGCTTCTCAAACCTGAAGCAGTTGGATCGATCAAGCGCTCAGAGCCACAAGCTGTAAGTATATAACAGCAAATAATGTAAATGAAGCTAACGTGTTACGGGAGGCTAGCAGGACCGCTAGCGATAGTTAGCGCTAACAACTGGCCTCAAACGCAGGCTTTGTAAAATATCTGAAGATAAAGTCTGTATCGGTCGCGACTGTCCGTGACTCACAGACACAGAAGCTGTAGGTTGCTTTTACTGCATAAGCCAACCTGACGTGATAGCCAGTTGATTGTGGCTGTAGCACAGCGGCTAACGTAGCCAAGTTACTGTTGCTAATGTTTGTGTCCTAATGCCGCATTCAGTAACGCATCCCACGAGCCGTGTTTTCGAGACACGATTGGTGAATTCCGTTTTTTTGACCTCACGACCTCACTGTCCGAATGATCCTTCCTCGTACCTTCGACTTAATTCACGACATGACTCGTGTTTACGAGTGTTACCGAACGCAGCATAAATATGCAAGAGTAATATCAGGGAAATTCTACAGAAGGTGTGTGAACATAAACCTAATTTGAAGCTAACTTTTAATACTTGATTGTAATTTGGATGCTTGGTACAACTTGCTGTCTGTAAAACCTGTATTGCAAGGCTTTGTCTCTGTGGTTATGACCGCTTGGTTACCAGCTACTGCATGTTAGTTTGCGTGCCGCCGTGCTAATTAAAAAGGCTCCTGGTTAACTTATATGCAGTAATTCTGATCGGTATGCTTGTGTTACTTCGGTAAGCATCAATGTGGCAGTTTCATCATAACGTTGCCCGATTGTAGCCACTACAGTTGAAGCTAACCGGAGAGGTGCAGTTCGACCAGACGTAGGTTTTGCAGAGCTTGGGGTGCGTTTTTGGGTGCTTGTGAAACGATCGTTTTACTTATCCAAGACCGGGGTCAGCCTGATCCCTATCACAAATATCTGGGTTAGCTCTCTGGTGCTACCGTGAAAGCAATCGCGAAACGCAGAAGCTCTAATGTGTCTGGTATAACAAAGGATTTCTCTTCACTACCTTGACATAATTTCATCCCCCTTTAGAAATTGTTGTGGCTAATAAAAAGCCGAAAAAGGCGGAGATTAAATAGGCAATTCTTTCCTGTAGAAGTGCTCGATTCGCTAGCTCCACATAAGCAACTTGTCCACGCTGACGGAACTTATGGTCTGCAAAACCTGTATTATGTTCATAACATAACCGAGCTCTCTCTAGCAGTCGCGTACTATCGATAAAGTTGCTTTCACATCGGACGCGAAACGAATTTTTCGCGGGACAGATTACATTCAAAGTCAATGCAAAGACGTGAATACACACGTTATGGGCGCGTTAAGCAGCTTTCACACCAGACGCAAAACAAATTTTTCGCGCGAGAGCTTACATTCAAAGTAAATGCAAAGACAATGCATTGACTTTGAATGTAATCTGTCGCGCGAAAAATTCATTTCGCGTCCGGTGTGAAAGCGGCTTATCGCGCCCATTTTCAGCGAGCAAACGCTGGTCATTCCGACACAATAAGTAACCATTACCATGGGCAATTTCCGAAAAGGCCGTTTAGCCTGGAGCTTTCGCCCCTTCGTCATACACCAGCGCAGAATCTGTTCGTTACTCCACACTAACGACACACCACAGCTATGCACACGAACCAGCAGGTCCTTATACACACCGAAGCAGTCCATAAGTTGTTGGTCCACTTTTAGCTGCTCCTCACTGTCCATGTTTCCCTCTAAACTCAGACCCACCGGATTTCTACGGTCTCTGGTCTACACTTGGGCATGTCGACCCGTTCTACAAATGCGTCTATATGGGGTGGATTCTAGCTTCCCCGGCATCCTAGCTAGGAGTAGAAAAACCAGGGTACTCACCAACTGTTGCCGTAGCAAACTGTAGCCTACAGCAAATTCGTGCTTGAGCTGCCAGACTTTTGCACTGCGTCCTCCACTTTCGCCGTTGCGTTTATTAGAACAAGTTAATTTCATTAGATCTATACACATGTACTGCGTTTGACTGCAGAATTTCCCCGCTGATTCCTTAGCTCAGATGGCAGACGCGTCTCACGTTTCACTCTGAGACCCGGAAACTGCGTTCAGCTGCCTCGTCCCGCCCAACTCCGCCCTCCACAGAGCTGGCCAGTCAGAGGAAAGCGGGCACACGGGGAGTGGGGGCCATAGCAGAAGAGCCACCCCAATGAGGCGTTTCAGGCAGAGACTACAATGGACTACAAATGGGGTTTTTTGAGGATGGCAGTATGAGCTAAATAAGGACCCTGTTTGGGCTTTGAACGATCAGGAGTACTCTAGGGGAATCCAAGATCAAAATATAACCTTGGAAATATTGCAAAATAGGTCCCCATTAAAGGTTTTTTGCTTTACTTTTGTGGCGTCAATGCAGTATGAGGCCCTGAATGCATTGTTACTGGTCGGCACGTGTGCACATGCAGTGAATGTAATAAGTCTGCACTCCCTCATTGAAATTTCAGGTTTTTGAAATTAAGTGAAACACACATTTAATCAGTATTTAATTAAGTAACATGATTTACTCTTTGATCATGACTGCTTGGGTTGATTGCCCATGTAATGCAAACAAATTTACACAAATCTGTGGACACAATCCTCATGAGAATTCCTTTCATGTCCCTTCCGATTCAGTCACTTATGTGTCTATTAGGTGCATGTCTGCTGCGATTGGTTTATGTCTTGTATGTTTCTCACCCTGGGCTGTACCTCATTACATGGTTACTTGATAAACATGGCCTAATATGTCATAAATAATAGGGGAAAATCTGAGTGTTTTATTTTGCATACTCTTTGATTTCAAAGCACTCAAAGGGGGTTAAGCTTTGCTCCATTTTGCATTTTCAGAGCTTTGTGTGAGGAAAAGTACACCAGATACACAAAAGCTGACTCAAGTTTCAAATTCAACACACAAAGTTAGCCCAAGTCACGCAGTTTCAAAGCTGTACATTTCATACAATGAGAGTTATTCATATGTGAAGTTGGACCAAAAGTCTCCTCTGGCAAAATGCATAAAATTAAATGAAAGTTCAAAGGGCTGTGGTTTCAAAACTGTTTAAGATACAGACCTAATATTTTGGATTTCTTTTAAAGTTTGGTATAGAAGCACATGTGCATTCTCTCAGGGGCATCTGAGAGGGTGACCTGGGGCGCACAGGGTGATATGAGATGGAATGACCCAAAATGCGTTCTTCTAAACGCTTCCAAGTCTGTTCCTCTGTCCAGTTTGTTAGGAACAAGCTCCCAATCCCGCTATGGTCATCAGGATTGGAACCGAGTTCCCCTCAAACTTCTCCATCCTCCTGAGGGACAGTTCAGTGCTGGCGACGTCAGCATTCCACCTGACTGTGATCCCGAAAGCTACTAGCCAGCAATTGACAGCTCAGCATTGTCTATAACATCTGTATTGAACTGTGCTTTCCTAATCCAGGGTTTCGTCCCCGGAGGGAGAGGGGAGACATAAAGTTTTAGGCTTAGTTCTCGTTAACGTTCCCACTTCGTTTCCGGAGTGTAACTCCAAAACTCTTTGCATGATCCTAACGAAACTTTGTATACTTACTACTCAGGTCCAGAAGTGGTGCCTCTTGGTATTTGCCTGTCTGTCCCGCCATCTGTCTGTCCACCTGGATGTGATCAATTTTTGGCTGGAGCATAACTCCTACACCATCTGCATGATCTTCAAGAAACTTTGCATACTTATTACTTAGGTCCTGCAGTGGACCTTTTTGTATATGCCTGTCCGTCTGTCCGTCCATCTGGTGGGTGAGGCAGGGAAAGGGGCTGGGGGGGAGACGGATGTTTTTACGAGTAAAAACACATTCTAGTTATATAAGCTGTGAATAAATTACCTGTTGGATTGTACTCTGCCTCTGCACCTGATTCCTGGTCTGGAATGTAAAATCTGTGCAGTTTCATGAGTGTTTAATGTCAGAATCTTTGCAAGACATCATAAACTTCCAGGACAAAATGCTTCACAATGTTTTTTGATGCGGATGCAGTTATTCTATCCAGGGCTGTCATGAGACATTTTTGGTTGCGGGGCTGAGCCATCACTTGGGGGGAGGGGAGGGAGCAGGGTTTTTGAAAATTTAAGTCTGGTTTTATCGTTAGAGCATAAGGGCATTAGGCCCTACAGTAGATCTTGTCACAATTTCTACTGAGCACACAACTACTGAAATAAATAAATACATAAAGATCATAACTTCACTTCTAAGGTCTGTTTACAATCCTGAACTCTAGTCAGCACAATACACTTTCATTAACTACACTGTTGCGCACATATGGGCCTGATACTGTCTTTACTGATGAGATGAGGACAGAGATTCTCAGAGATCTCTGAGAAGATGGCGGCAGCGTGGAGTTACATTGAGGAGGCCGTTTTTCTATCCTAGAGGATGCTTGTTAAAAACCACAACAACTGCTTGGCAACTTTTCAACAACAAAAAGATATGGGCTTTGTTCCATGGTGTGCTGTTTGGACTACAATTGCTTCTCAATATGGAATTACCTGTTCGCCCCTGTTTGGCCGGAATAATCAACGCTGGTGGAAAACTGGTCAATCGTGGTGCACTGTTGACTGCTGTTTTCGCAGCAAACGTCAGTTCATGATCGATTGACACTCCTACGTTAGGTTTCTGTCATAACCTCATTGTACAATTTACTCAAATATCCTGCGGGATGGACGTGCTCAGTTGCCAGTGCAAATCACTGGTCCAGCAGATCGATAATCGGCTCTCCCGTTCCGGCACCTTAAATATTTTCTGTTTATGTTGCTCCTGCTCTCCGGTATTCAGCCAAACCCCGGACCAACGAATCCTGGAATATCGCATAATCTAAGCGCTGACATCTGCCCGAGTGAGTGTGGGACTTCTCCGGTATCGGCGCCCGTGAGTCAAGATACGCTTCTTCAGTCGGGTGTCTCCCTTAATAGACTGAACTATAATAATATCGGACATGTTTTAACCGATAACCATTCGCAGCGGGGATGTGGAGACCTTGACAGACTCCCTGTCCTGCCCGCAGCATCTGTAGATATAAACACGGCTGTGCGCCGTAACCCAGCGGCGAGGAAGCAAAGGTTATTCAAATCTTTTCAAACTGTTAATCATGCGGAAGTTTTATGGGACCCAAAGCTAAAAACTGAAGGGTTTTGTTTTCAGAGGCATCTCAGCAAAGAGTCGTCAATTCATTCATCTTCTGATTCCAATCTTGACCTTCTCTGTATAACTGAAACGTGGTTTAAAGAAACAACTCCTGCAAGTGTTTTCACAATATAAATGTTTTAGACGCGATAGATCCGATGGAAGGGGTGGAGGGGTGCTTTTTTATGTGAAAGATAACACTAAATGTGAACGTGTGGTTTTCAAAGCAGACAAGACGTTAGAATATGTAGAGCTAAAATTAATCTTTTTCCAAAAAATGTCATTTACCATCTTAGGTGTCTGTAGGCCCCCTTCTGCAGGTGATGCATTCTTTGATCAGCTTACGGAAGTTTTAAAGCAGTGCAATCCAAACAAAGAATTAATTTTTACGGGTGATTTTATTGTGAACTGTGAGGATTAAACTAAGAGGAAAAAATTTTAAATGATCACAGATAAATTCCACCTTGATCAATTAGTAAAAGGTCCGACTAAGGATTGCTGAATTCTCCCGGACTCAAATTGATTTATTGTTCTCTAATAAATCAAAAAGGATAACCAAAACTTATAATTTAATTACTGGTTTATGAGATCATAACTTAACCCTGTTTGCTAGAAAACTGACAAAAAATAGATTTAGGAACACAGCAATTAAGATAAAAATGTTATGGTGCATACCTAAAGTAAAGCAAGAGGAATTTTCTCGGGAAATTAACAGCTTGAATTGGGATGATGTGTTGATATCTGATGATCTAGACCAGTGGTTCCAAAACTTTCTCTGCTGGGCCCCCCTTGGTACATAAGAAAATTTTTGTTTTCAGAGTCCATTGCAGTTTATTTCACACATTGTAATTAATATAAACCTCAACCTTTTTTGAAAAAATAAAAGTAAAAAGTAAACTGCCATAAACTGCAGGTTGTAATAAACTACAACTAATTTTAGAATTAGAAATGAATAACAAAATAACAAACCGCCTTTACGGTGTAATTATTTTAAGTGTAACTGATTTCAAGCACCTTAACTGTGTAATTATGTTCAGTGTAACAGGTTTCTTTTTTTAATATTCAACAACATTGCTATTAATGCATTTTTGAAAAACTGCCACTCTGCAAAAATGGGTTTTGAAACATGACCAACTCCCTGAGAGGAAAAAAAAACACAGCAACCTAAAGGTTTGTTTAAGACAGACAACACACTGCGGTCTCTCCTCATTACCCACCGTTGTACAGGTGAAGCCAAAGGCAAGATATGTGTCGTCATATTTTCTAGTCTTTGCCTTGGAAGGAAATTGCTTCAGAAGCCCATTTGGCGGTGCTTCATCCTCTGCTTTGCGTTTACGTGGGAGCTCCGTAAAAAATTTGTCCATTTTATGGTAGCAGTGTCATTTACTGTATTTATTTATTCATTCATTCTTGCCGTGCGTGAAATTTTTTTTTCCCACTACAGTTGCGGACACGAACAGAAACTTACTTGCATGCAGCCAATCAGCGACCTTGTGCCGGACCTCTGAAGGAGTGTCTCGAGACAGTTAAATTTTTCTCGCTTCACTGGCCTTGCACTTATGAAGTAAAAATAACCGAGATTGCGTTAGCTTATTCTAGAAAATATGAATGCTCTGAACAGATGATTTTTGTCGAGCCTAGCTGGAAACATTAAAAATGATTGGCAGGTTTGGAAACGGCCACCGCATTTTCAAATGAAGGACACGAAGATTTAATAATTCAAAACCTCTTTTAAAGTATAAAATCATTAGGCTGTATCACACCCCTCTGCCTGAGTATAGCCGTCTACTTAAAATTATGTTTCTATGATGCAGAAAGAAAGCACCATAATCAACCTATATTAACAGCCGACAGCGAAGTGCGAAAAAAATTCATGAGCACCACTTGCCAAACCTGCCGATATGTTTGTTACATTCAGTAGCTAGGCTAGATAAAAATAATCTGTAGGCCTACAGAGCATTCAAATTTTTGAGAATAAGCTGACGCAATCTTGGTTATTTCTTCTTTATATTCATCGGATTTTGTTCGGTGTCACTAACTAGTTTATTATTAATATGCCAGATCAGTGCAGGATAAAAAAAGCGGCGAGTTGGGTATTGCTAGACTACATTGATTGAAACCAGCTCATTTTACCAGCTTCAAATATTTGAACAACTACATTCATAAAAATTTATTTATGAAAATGGCAGGCTAGATGAATGATTTGGCCGACAGTTATGCTGAGATTAAGGCAGGCATTTACGATGTAATCGAGTCATTCCTGGCTATTGGTGACTTTTCCGTCCCCAAGAAAAAACTCTTAATATTTTAGTTAAAATAAACAACATGTTTAATACAAAAGGGTTTTATTATACATTGAGGTCTCCTTTATATAATTAACACAAGATAATGTTTGTAAATATATATTTTTTATCTTTATTGCCTTTTGTTTTGACACATACACTTCTTTTTATGATGTCCCCAAAGCAAATTCTCAGTTTCAGTGAAATAAATTGTAAAATATTTATAAATTAATGGAAATTTGTTTTTATAATTGTATAGATCATGTTAAAATATCTCTAAATATTAATCTCTTGCAGTGGAAATGGTCATTATTATTATTTTAAAAAATAATTTACTATATGTCCCCAAAATCACGTTCCACCCTGTTAGATTGTGGGTTTTTGCTGTTTGAACAAAAACAACTACTATTCCCATTCCCACACTTTGGCTCTGAAATCACTCTTTTAGAGGGAAATTTAAAAGGAGCAAAGTGAGGCGAGTGACAACTTTCTGTTTGCCTTTTTTTGCATGTTTTACGATGTTAACCTGTATGTCCTACTCTTAAATTTCCACCCTGTTAGCCTAATTTATGAAGAAAGTAAACCACATTTTTAAAAATTAAACAGCATATTTGATATTTATACTAAAGTACTGTTTATTTGTGGAGAACTAGCTAACAAAAGTTTTCTGTCACTGAGCAATGGCTAATTTGGTTTGAAATTTTCCACCCTGTTAGGTTCCACCCTGTTAGGTATGTAAACCTTACAGGGTGGAACATGCACCTAACAGGGTGGAAAATCTATCACAAAATGTAGGGAAATGCTTATAAATACTCCTATATAAATATTTAGTTGTTACTTATACGGTTCATCTAATTTATCAATATGTGTAAAAGGTAAAACTTAATTATTATATTAAGGTACAAGGCATTTACTTGGTTTTACCGCTGTCCTACCGCATAACAGCTATGATCCAATATCAACAGATCACACCCTCTTAAGTATATTTAAACAGTAATTGATCATTATTATAAAATGTTGTTGATACAATCTGCATGATAATGTAATGGTTAAATTGTATATATTTGCTAGGAAATGGCTCCCCCACTTACTGCAGCTGAAATGCAGCGCCGCCACAGAGCGAAGCGAGATGCAGATCCAAAGAGAAGAGCACACACACATACCCACAAACACCTTCTCAGGCACGCAGGCACACAGGCACACACACACACACACACACACACACACACACACACATATATATTTTTACACACACATCCACAACACACATGCACACAAAAAGATGAAATAAAATGAAATAAAGTTAAAAATAAGATTAAATGAAATCAAATTAAATTCTGGCCCATAAAGAAAGTTTGGTGAGGGCCACTTTTGTTTGTCGGTAGAGGCACTTATGTTTATATGTTTTTATGTTTAAGAAGTGTTGAATGTTTTGCATTTTCAATTAAAGTTAAATGTTCTGCGAGTTAATAATAAAATTATTGTTGAGTTATTGCTGGTCATTCCACCCTGTTAAGGTCCTTTCCACCGTGGTAGTCACATTTTTTACCCAAATAACATAACAAGTATGTTAAATGTTATGCATATGTTAATGTTAAACTGCAGAGTTGAAAGGGATCAGCAGCAGACATATGTAATTTTGAGCAAATTTCTGTTATTATGTATCATTTAAACTGGGTGCAAAAAAATGTGACCGTTTTAAAGAATGAACACGTTCTACTCAAAAATTCTTTTTTCAACATTATTCAAAGAAAAAACTTATACAATGGAATGAGGGGCACATAAGGTGCAAGAAAAGCTAAGTATAGTTGAATATTTACATTATTTACACTTTGTAATACCTGTGTATATGTCCCTAACAGGGTGGAACTCTCTCATGGTCCATGTCTGAATAATCCATCCATTATTATTATTATTTAGGTGCACAAGCTCTATCTATACAAGTTCCTGAAGGTTACCATTTACTACATATAGTGTTAAAAACATGAAAAATGTATTCTTTATTTTTCAAAAGTTAGCACACTGAAAAGTCACCAATAGTGAAGAATGACCCAATCGCAGTATTCTGGGCAGCGAATGGACTGTGCAGTCAGTGGTTCCGAGACCGTACCTCGGTGCAAGGCCAGTAAAGACAGAAAAAATTCAACTGTCTCAAGACACTCCTTCAGTGGTCCGGAACAAGGTTGCTGATTTGCTGTATGCAAATGATTTTCTGTTGGTGTCCGGAACTCCAGTGGGGGAAAAAAATTCGCTTCCCGCTCCCCGGCGCCCCCCCTGCAATTGCGCTGCGCCTCCCACTTTGGGAACCACTGATCTAGACTATGGCAAGCCGTTTTAACATTTAATAGATAGACTGGATATGTGTTACAGATATCTGTAATTCAATTCTTCCTAGTCAAAAAGAACATTTCAGATATCCACAATGACATTCTTCCTGTCCACAATTGTCATTTCAGATATCCACAATGACATTCTTCCTAGGACAAATGACGTCACTTTTGCCATTCATGTGTATTGGGCTTTCAATTTCAGATATCCACAATTACATTCTGGATATCTAGAATGAACATTTTGGATATCTGCAATTGAATTCTTACTAGGAAAAACTCCCATTTCAGATATCTTCAATCCAGTTGTTACTAGTCATAATTTTCATTTCAGATATCCAAAATGAAAAACTATTCCAGATATCCAGAATGTAATTTTGAATATCCAAAATACATTGTGATTAGTAAAAATGTCATTATGGATATCCACAATTCGTATTATGACTAGTAAAAATGTAATTTCAGATATCTACAATTAGAATTATGACTAGCAACAATACAATTGCAGATATCCATAAAAGTATTGTTAATATCTGTTGACGGGTAGACAGGACTAGTTTTTCATTTTGGATATCTGAAATGAAAATTATGACTAGTAACAATTGGATTGAAGATATCTGAAATGGGAGTTTTTCCTAGTAAGAATTCAATTGCAGATATCCAAAATGTTCATTCTAGATATCCAGAATGTAATTGTGGTTATCTGAAATGGAAAGCCCAATACACATGAATGGCAAAAGTGACGTCATTTGTCCTAGGATAAATGTCATTGTGGATATCTGAAATGACAATTGTGGATAGGAAGAATGTCATTGTGGATATCTGAAGTGTTCTTTTTGACTAGAAAGAATTGAATTACAGATATCTGCAATACATATCCAGTCTAGCTATTAAATGTTAAAACGGCCACTCACAGTTTTTAAGGATTTTTAGATATCTTAAATTTAGTTTTGACAAGTACAATCAAAGTTGTAGATCTCGTAAAATAACATTTCTCCTAGTAAGAATGTTATTGCAGATATCTTTAATTACCATTCTGACTAGTCAAAATTACATTTTGACTAGGAGAAATGCTATTATGGATATCTAAAATGTAATTACAGATAGGAGTGTGGTTCGATTAAATGTTAAAACGGCTTGCCATACTAGACTATGGCTGTAACACTCTCTCCAATAGAATTAATTCTGTTAGGGAGAGATTTACTGTGATGCTTTGGAGCAAATCCAAAAATAAAAATAATTTACCCTGGTTCAACAAAGATTTGTGGGAACTCATGAGGTCTAGAGATACGGCGCTAAAGAAAGCAATTAAAACCAGAAGAAGCACTGATATGTTGACTATAAATGTTGAAGGAACAAAGTTATTCAGCAGCTTATGCTAGGTTCCCACTATCACGATTCGCGGCACCATTGAAATCGTGGTCTTAATCGTGGTGATCCTATCAGATCTTAAGGTCAGTCGTGGCAATCGTGTTGATCGTAGAAAAGTTTTGGACGGTTCAAAAATTTCCTACGATCAACACGATTAATTGTCAATCGTGATCATTGCATCACCTCATATCCAAACCTGAAATTTCAGAGAAGTTCCACGATTAGCTACAAATGGCCAATCGTGGCATTCGTAAAGGAGTGCAGGACAGTGGGAACTAAGCATAAGATTGGTTCAATCTTGTTTAACATATTGGCTGAGGCAAGAGGTAACAGTGAAATGATTTGGAAAAATATTGATAATCTCATAAGGAAGGGCTCAAAGCTTTTACATTTTAAACTAAAATTACAGGGAGGATTAATTGATGATCCACTTGCTGTTGCTTCTGCCTTTAATACTTTTTTTTAATGAGTCCATAAATGAGCTGGGAGAAAACCAAAATGAAATTACAACCCCAATTCCGAAATAGTTGGGACGAAGTGTAAATTCTGAATAAAATCAAAATGCAATGACTTTGAGATCACATGAGCCAATATGTTATTTACAATAGAACATAGATCACATTTCAAATGTTGAAATTGAGACATTTTACATTTTTATCCACAAAATGAGCTTATTTCAAATTTTCTGGCTGAAACAGGTCTCAAAAAAGTTGGGACACAGCAAAAAAGGGCTGAAAAAGTAATTAATATATAAGAGGATCAGCTGAAAGAACATTTAGCAAGTAATTAAGTTAACTGGCATCAGGCGTGGAACATGATGGGCTATAAAAGGGATGTCTTAGAGAGGCTGAGTCTGTCAGAAGTAAAGATGGCCAGAGGCTCTCCAACCTGTGAAGGCTTGCATTAAAAAAATTGTGGAATACTTTTAAAAACAATGTTCCTCAACGTCAAATTGCAAAGGCTTTGAAGGTCTCATCATCAACTGTGCATAACATCATCAAAAGATTCAGAGAAACTGGAAAAATCTCTGTGCGTAAGGGACAAGGCCAAAGACCTTTACTGGATGCCCGTGATCTTCGGGCCCTCAGATGCCACTGCATCACTCACCGGCATGATTCTGTCATTGACATTATTAAATGGGCCCAGGAATACATAAAGAAACCACTGTCTGTAAACAAAGTCCGCCGTGCCATCCACAGATGCCACCTAAAACTCAATCATGCAAAAAGGAAGCCATTGTTGAGCATGATCCAGAAGCACCGCCGTGTTCTGTGGGCCAAGGCTCATTTAAAATGGACTGTAGCAAAGTGTCCTGTGGTCAGACGAGTCCAAATTTGACATTCTTGTTGGAAATCATGGGCATCGTGTCCTCTGGGCTAAAGAGGAGAAAGACCACCCCTCCTGTTATCAGCGTTCAGTTCAAAAGCCAGCATCTCTGATGGTATGGGGATGCATTAGTGCATATGTATGGGACAATTGCATGTTTGAAAAAACACCATGAATGCTGAAAGGTATATAAAGGTTTTAGAGCAACATATGCTCCCCTCCAGACGACATCTGTTCCAGGGAAGGCCTTATATATTTCAGCAGGACAATGCAAAACCACAAACTGCAGCTATTGCAACAGCATGGCTTCGTAGTAGAAGAGTCTGTTTGCTGAACTGGCCTGCCTGCAGTCCTGATCTTTCACCGATTGAGAACATTTGGCGCATAATTAAACGAAAAGTCCGTCAAAGGAGACCCAAAACTCTCCAGCAGCTGGAAGCCTGTATTAAAACAAGTGGGATCAAATTCCAATGGCTAAACTCAAGAAACTTGTCTCCTCAATGCCCAGACGCCTCCACTCTGTGTTAAAAAGAAGAGGGGATGCTACACCATGGTAAACAGGCCCCTGTCCCAACTTTTTTGAGACCTGTAGCAGCCATCAAATTTTTTTTTTCTCAAATATCTTTCTTGGGTTTCCAATATCACATCATAAATCTTTGAAAGGCTGACATTTCACCAGTTTTAACATATTTTTTGTAAACATTTGAAAGCAAACCAGAACATGAATTACTAACCCCCCCCCCCCAACAGAACAAACCAACATCAAACATTCAATGCAATATTAACGAGACACCTGCCCTGAAGATATAACCTGCACAGAAATAATCCACAATATATACATTTATAATAATTTGTAAAAGAATCAAACAAAGACAAGTTTGTGTGTTGCACATTCAGTCAAAACAAAAAAAAAAAAAAAAAAAAAAAAAAGGGGGAGGTAGATGATCACAAAACTGCAACAAAGCCGTTTAATGTTCACTCTTCCAGTACTTAAAAATGCCTATTGTTTACTTCGTAAACTAGGTAACCAGACTAGTCCTCTAAAGAAGGCATGGAACTAACTAAAGAAAGAATAGGATCCCAAGTTTTTTGTAACTTATCAGAGCAACCCCTCACACTGTACTTGATCTTCTCTAGATGTAAGAAGGACATTAGGTCTCTCAACCAGGAGTTAGAAGATGGGGGCTTTTCATCCTTCCAATGCAAAAGATTACGTCTACAAGCTTCGAGTGGGGCAAAAGCAATGACATTGCGATACTTGGCGGTAAAACCAGAAAATTCCTCAGGAACACCGAAAATGGAGATTGAAGGACCAGGAACCACCGGCTTATTAAAGGCTTTCGAGAGTATATCACAAAAAACAAACCAAAAAGAGCTCAGCTTCGGGCAGGAGAAAAACATGAGTGTGACTGTCTGGAGAGAGATGGCACCTATCACACAGATCATTTGTGTCAAACAGTTTTTTAAGATGATATTATTTGTATCCAAGAGACCCATTCTATTTCATCTGAAGAAACTAGGTGGCAGAATGAGTGGGGGGGGGGATCCATTATTTTTTCACATGGAACTTCTAGTCAAAGAGGTACAGCCATTTTGTTCAAAAACAACATTAACCCTGAGATTCACCAAATTAAGGTAGATTGTAATGGAAGATGGGTTGTTGTTGACCTAACTATTGATGATTATAGATTTTGTACTGTAAATATTTATGCACCCAATGAAGATTCACCTGAATTTTTTACTAATCTATCTGTAGAATTAGAAAATTTTGGGGAGTGTAATGAAAATTTAGTTATTACTGGTGATTTCAATACAGTACAGAATCCATTATTGGATAGACAATCTACAAATCGCACTTACCATACAAAAGCTTTAGAATCCGTCTCTGAATTAAAAGGTAAATATGATCTACATGACATATGGCGATTTAGGAACCCAAACACTGTAAGGTATACATGGTGACGGAGATTACAAGCTAGTAGGATTGATTACTTTTTAGTCAGCTTCTCTTTGATTAATAGAGTAAACAAATGTGTCATTGCTGATAGTTTTAGATCGGACCACAAATTAATTGCTTTATCATTTATTACGGCAGAATTTCCAAGGGGGAAGGGATACTGGAAGTTCAATCTTTCTCTATTAGAAGATAAATTGTTTCAACAAAAAACTGTAGAAATTATGAATGAATTTTTCCAAAATAACTGTGGGACAGCAAATCCCCATATTGTCTGGGAAACTGCAAAATGCTTTTTCCGGGGTCATTGTATCACATTTTCAAGTTGGAAAAATAGACAATATCTATCCAGAGAGAGAGAATTAATTGATATTATAAACATGTTACACAGACAAATTGACAATGCACCTTCTCCCCCTGACTCTCTCCTCGATGACTTGGATGATAAACAAAAAGAACTGGAGCTACTTTACGATCATCGTTTACAAGGAATTTTAGTTAGATCAAAAGCTCGGTGGATGGAACTGGGGGAGAGATGCACTAAATACTTTCTAAAACTGGTTCACAGGAATTATACTCGGAAAAACATTCAGAAATTGAAGATGCCTGATGAAACTTTTACTTGCAATCCTAAGGAAATTTTGGAAAGGCAAGTTGAATTTTATTCTTCTCTATACTCTTTTGATGAACCCCTAGCACTCCTGACCCCTCAAAACTCTAAGCATTTTTTCCCTGATGAATATGATGGGCATTTGTCCAATGAGCAGCTGCAGGCTTGTGAGGGTCTAATCACTGAGGAGGAATTATGTAATGCCATTAATTCCTTTTCAAATGGGAAAACACCTGGGATTGATGGAATTCCTGTGGAAGTCTATAGGCACTTCTTTTCTATTTTCAAAGCCCCTATGCTCGAGTGTTTTAATTATTCCTTGTCACAAGGCCATCTATCTGGGACCCAAAGGCAAGGAATAATTTCTTTATTATTAAAACAAGGTAGCAATGGTGAATACAAAGACCCCACACTATTAGGTAACTGGAGGCCCCTAACCCTACTATGTTGTGATACCAGAATCCTTTCCAAATGCCTGGCTCTGAGAGTTAAATCTGTCATATCACACATTATTCACAAAGATCAGATAGGTTTATAAAAGAGAGATTTATTGGGGACAGCATTAGACGTCTATTAGATTTAATTGATTATTATGAAAAGGAAGATAAACCAGGCCTTATCTTTATTGCTGACTTTCAAAAAGCCTTTGATTTAATTAGATGGGACTTTGTACTAAAATCATTAGAATTTTTCAATTTTGGCCCTCAGTTTATTGCTTGGGTGAACACCTTGTACACCAATATTACAAGTTGCGTTCTGAACAATGGTTACCTGTCAAATGCTTTTAATCTGTATCGTGGGGTAAGACAAGGTTGTCCCCTGAGCCCTTATTTGTTTATTATCGCAGTAGAAATGCTAGCCATTAAGATTCGCAGTAATCATAATTTGACTGGTTTATCTATCCATGGAAGATCCTATAAAATTTCACAATATGCAGACGACACAAATTTTTCATTTGCCCCTAATTTAGTATCTTTCCATGCTCTCCTTGATGATTTAGACAGTTTTTCTTTTTTCTCTGGACTTTCTTTAAATTTTGATAAATGCAGAATACTTAAAATTGGAACTTTAAAAAACACAAATTTTACATTGCCCTCACATCATCCTATTCACTGGGTTGATGGAGAGGTAGACATTTTAGGTACACGCATTCCTAGGGACTTAGACTCCATAGTAAATCTGAACTTTGAGCCCCGTTTAGCAAAATTGGACCGCCTTTTATTTCCATGGAGGTGGAAAAGATTATCTCTGTTTGGTAAAATAACGGTCATAAATTCTTTAATAGTCCCTCAATTCACAAATCTCTTCCAGGTACTCCCTACTCCAAATAAATCCTTTTTTGAAAAATATGTGAAGAAAATTTTCTCTTTTATTTGGAGTGGAGGACCTGAGAGAGTTTGTAGGAAGACCATTTATAATTCAATTGAAAATGGTGGGTTGAATTTAATTAATTTATATGCTTTTGCACTTACTATAAAAGCCCCATGGTTACCAAAATTATATTTTAATCCTGACTGGTTTACATCTTGGTTGTTAAGTATGTATTTGTCTGTTGGATCTGGTATATTTCCCTTTTTGCAGTTAGACTCTACGGCATCTTAAACTTAATCCATTCCTATTTGATGTTGTTCATGCATGGTACAAATATCAGTATAAGGCCCCCACAACCGCAGCTGAAATTAGACAACAGATTTTATTTATGAATTCAAATATTCTTATTGGAGGGAAACCTATCATTTTTATCTCTTTTGTGAACCGCGGTATTTTGTTTGTAAATGATATTTTAAATGGTGATGGTTCTTTAATGTCATACAATGATCTTTGTATAAAATATGGTGATGTTTGTAGCCATTTCCAGTATTTACAATTATCCACTGCAATTCCTAAAGTATGGAAACCTCTCTTGCTTGGTTCTCCTCCTATTTTAGTTTGTATTCCTGCTCAATCCAACAGTACCTGGCTAAGGAATATTAAGATTAATAAGAGTATGTTTAAGTTCTTTCTAATGTGTTACAATCTGATAGATACATCACATAATGTGCAGTTGTCTTGGCTGTACCTCTTTGACACTCCAATCCCCTGGGTACAAGTCTACACTTCTATTGTTCATTGCACAATTGACCCTACCACCAAATATTTTCAATACAGACTTTTGCATAAATTTTTTGCCAACAAATAGATTATTGTATATATGGAAATGAGTAGACAGCCCACTATGTTCCTTTTGCCATCAAGAAGAAGAAACATACCTGCATGTCTTCTGGGATTGTCCTCCCGTAGTTCCCTTCTGGGATAAAATCTAAATCTGGTTTCATCAGAAAACTGGCCAAAAACTACAAATGAATGCCTTTAACATTATTTTTGGAAACTTGATCTCTGAAGCCCCTATCATTGGAAATCTTGTTATTTTACTTGCCAAAATCTGTATACATAGAAGTAGAAAGACTAATCGTTATTTTTCAATATTTTATTCAATATGTCAGTTTTTTCTACAAAGTTGAATATTACATTGCAACAAGGAGAGGAAAAGTGCAGTAGCATCTGGGCAAATGGGGTACATTGTGTTTGTAATGTGTGTTACCTTTCTTTACATAGGTAAAGTGTCATATATGTTTGTCTGTTTTGATATTAGTACTGTTATTTATTTATTTATTTTTTTATTTTATTTTTATTTTTTTTTCAATTTTTTTGGTTGGTTCAGTGTTGTATTATTTGTTTACTTATTAATAAAATGCAAAAAAAAAAAAAAAAACAGTTTTTTAAGTCTAACTTTAGTCAAGTGAAACCTATGTAAAACCTTAAACTGGATCAGAATCAGGCTGGCGCAGGGAGCAGTGGAATTGATTCTGTCTGGGGCCTCTTGCCACCACTCAGGTGAGAAGGTAACACCAAGCTCCATTTCCTAGGTATCCTTTACCGTTAAGGGTGATGACCATACTACAGTGATTAATTTCGCCACTATTGAAATGACTCCATGACCCACAGGGGCAGATAAAATTGTATCCATGAGAGAGTCAGGTGGTTGATGGGGAAAATTGGGGATGTTATGGCGGATAAAATCTCGAATCTGAAAATATCTAAATAAGTGCGATTGAGGCTGGTCAAATTTAGTCCTCAGAATGTCAAATGAGGCAAAAACTTTATCAATAAAAAGTTGCTTAAAATGAACCAGACCTTTCTCCTTCCACAAAGAGAATGCTGCATCAAGAGATGAGGGAAGGAAAATATGGTTATTACAAATAGGCATTCATGGGGACAGGGAATCAATCTTAAAACGACGCCTTAACTGCTTCCAGATCTTTACAGTAGACAATACAATCAGGTTCAAAGTGTAGTTAGCAGGATATGAATTCAGGGGAGCACCAATTAAAGCTGACAAAGAGATGGAGCCACAAGAATGTGCCTCCATCTGACACCAGTCTGTAGCGGGGTAATTGTGCCAAGTATGGATTTTTTGAATGTTGGCGGCACAATAAAATGAAAGAAGACTAGGCAGTGCAAGTCCACCCTCTTCTTTGGATCTCTGTGTCATGGTTCTGGAGGCTGGCGTTTGCTTGGGAGCTTTCTCTGTTGCTCTCGTCCGGGACGATATTGTTTTGCCCACAATCAGATTCTTTGGCCAGCTGGCATCAATTGTGGGCGGCGCCCGGACTCTATTTAAGCCCAAGTTCCGCCTCGCCACCTTTGCTAGAGTGTCAGTGTTTCATTTGCACTATAGCCCGTAAGTTCTCTAGCTAGAAAGTTGGTGAGGAATTAGTTGCAAAAGAGGAAAGTGGTAGTTAGTAAGGGAATCTTTCTTTCTCTTTTCCTCTGTCTGCGCACCGTCTGGTGCTTAATCTTTTTATCTCCGTTTCCGAGATCTTTCCTTTATTTCGTTCAGTCTAACTCGCGTTGCTTCCTTATTTTTACATGGACTAGATATATGTCCTTTGGAAGCGCGAGCCTCTCTCTCTTATTTTGTCTGTGTTTGTCATTTTGCTGTACTTTCTTTCATTCCGGCTACTGCATTTGGCGCCTCGAAATACCAGCCATCACAGTACACTCTAGCCAATATGGAGACGTCAGCTGTCGCCGTGATTGAAAAGGTTGTCAACAGACAGCAAACTATGCTTTCTGATTTCGGCGAAGGGCTTTCCAGCCTGAGCAACCAGCAGGCTGGTTTGGCTGAGAGACTCCGCCTTCAGGAGAGTTCTTTGCAGAAACAGGAGAGCGTTCTGTTAAGTTTAACGGAGAGTATTAAATCCCTGTCTACACAAGTTTCACAAGATGTCACACAAGCATCATCCATACACCTTCCCCGAGAACCGAAGTTGCAATTACCCCAAAGATATAGCGGCGAGGCCTGAAAATGTAATGATTTCATCGCCCAATGTGAGATATTTTGTAGGGCTCAGCCGTCACGGTTTGTTAATGAGGATTCTCGGGTTGCATTTATTTTATCCCTGTTGACTGACAAAGCACTCACTTGGGTCGGCCAACTTATCAGATCTAATTCACGTAAATTCTATGGAGGCTCTTGTTAGGGAGATGGTGTCAGTGTTTGATCAGGATGTTTGTGGTCAGGACGCGGCTACGCGTTTGATGCATCTGAAACAGGGCAAAGAAAGTGTCGCAGAGTTTTCTATTTTTTTTCACTCCCTGTCGACAGAGACAGGCTGGCCGGAGGCTCCTATTATGACTGTGTTTAGTTATGCTCTCACTGAGGAGGTAAAAGACGCGTTAGCTACATTGGAGCCCTGTTCGACTTTTGATTCTTTGGTTCGCACTGCGGTGCGAATTGACAATCGCATCCGCGAACATAACAGATTAACTAAACAGATTGCCGCTTGCTGACAATGGGGCCAAGGCTGCTAGTGGCGAGTGTGCGGTTCCTTTTCCACCCACTGAAGATTCCACTCCGGTTGAAGCCATGCAGGTTAATAGCTCGTTTGAGAGTCGGACTCATAAACCTGCTCGCAGAAGAATAATCTGCTTTAATTGTAATAAGCCGGGTCATACCCGTCCACGTTGCCTGAAGCTCCAAGGGAGACTGGAAATCCCTCTAGCGGTATGGGGGGCGCTAGAGGGGCAGACCCAATTTCCCTGCCGAACACTAATCCCTGTTGAACTGACTGTGGGGAGCAAGAGAGTTATTATTGAAGCGTTCGTGGATTCGGGTGCCGTGAATTGTTTCATGGATGTTAAGTAGGCTAGGAGGCACTCGGTTCCTACCTGTCCTCTTTCACAGCCACGCTCTGTGAGAGCTTTGGACGGTCGCCCGCTTGGAACGGGAGTTATAACCGAAGTTTTCGAACCGCTAAATATGTTCATTTCCTTTGGTGGCCATTCTGAGGAGGTTTGGTTTTTTCTTATCAGTTCCCCTGCTTTTCCCATTGTTTTAGGGCATTCTTGGCTATGGGAGCATAGGCCTTGCATCACTTGGGGGGAACAGAATAATCCTATCGTCCACTGGGATACCAATTGTAGGTCCCATTGTAGAAAGAATGTGACTTGTTTTACCAGACATCAAGCTATGGGGCAGACTGATGCCTGGAGCGAGTGTGAGGAGGTTGTCTCAGCTTACCCTCCTAAACTAGAAAAAGGGGCAGAGGAGGGGTTGGAATGTGACCCTCAATTTGATTGGCGACAGCCAGAGGACGATTACCTTTTAGAGGATTTTTTCGATTCTGAATCAGTTACAGAGACGTCAGGTTCTGAACAGGGTGAGGATTTGGGGGCCACCCTGAACTTTGATTTGCCTTCTAATGTTCCTAATGATTATGCTGATCTCGCCGAGGTTTTTAGTAAACAACAAGCCTCGACTTTACCTCCTCATCGTCCGTACGATTGCGAGATCAATCTCTACCCTGGTACTACTCCTCCTTGGGGTTCGCTATACTCACTGTCAGGGCCTGAGTGAAAGGCCATGCGAGAATATATTCAGGAGGCTCTCGCTAATGGTTTTATTCGGCCATCAACGTCTCCTGCCGGAGCGGGTTTTTTTTGTTGGAAGAAAAGATGGCGGTCTGAGTCCCTGTATTGATTATAGGCGTTTGAATAAGATCACCATTAAAAACCGATACCCCCTTCCGTTGACGAATTCCGCATTTGAACGTCTGCAGGAGGCGTCATTTTTTTACCAAGCTAGATCTCCGTAATGCTTATAACTTAGTTCACATTCGGTAGGGGGACGAATGGAAAACGGCATTTAATAGGCATGACGGGTGCTACGAATATTTGGTCTTGCCGTTCAGATTGGTTAACGCCCCCTTGGTGTTTCAGGCACTCGTTAATGACGTCCTCCAAGAGATGTTGGAGAAATTCGTCTTCGTTTATCTTGACGACATTTTGATTTTTTCTCCAACGCTCTAAGAGCATAAACAACACGTCAGACGTGTGCTTGGGGCCCTCCTTAATGCAAAGCTTTTTGTCAAGACTGAGAAATGTGTCTTTCACGCCCAAACTGTCTCGTTCCTTGGCTTTATTGTTTCCAAGGGATCGGTCCGTATGGACCCAGAAAAGGTGGCTGCGGTCAGGAATTGGCCTGCCCCTCAAAATGTTAAGGAGATCCAATGCTTCTTGGGCTTTGCTAATGTTTACAGGAGGTTTATCCGTAATTTTACGCGGAAATTACGAGGAATTAGCTGCAAAAGAGGAAAGTGGTAGTTAGTAAGGGAATCTTTCTCTCTCTTTTCCTCTGTCTGTGCACCGTCTGGTGCTTAATCTTTTTATCTCGGTTTCCAAGATCTTTCCTTTATTTCGTTCAGTCTAACTCGCGTTGCTTCCTTATTTTTACTCGGACTAGATTTATGTCCTTTGGAAGCGCAAGCCTCTCTCTCTTACTTTGTCTGTGTTCGTCATTTTGCTGTACTTTCTTTCATTCCGGCCACTGCATTTGGCATCTCGAAATACCAGCCATCACACTCTGTAGGAGTATTTTGCCCTTGGGGTCTTCCCTACCCAAATAAAAGATGAAAAGGCCTTATCCAAGTCCTTGAAAAAAAGATTTGGACAAGAATAGTGGTAAACATTGAAAAAGAAAAGAGAATCTGGGAAGCACGTTCATTTTGATCGAGTTGATTCTTCCCAGAAGCAAAAGGGGAAGGGCATTCCAGCGCTTTAGATCAGACTTCACTTCCTTCACCAGTTTCAAAAAATTAAGTTTATAAAGCGAGGAAAGACTGTGAAATATAAATACCAAGGTACTGGAAACTAGAGGAGGCTAGGTGGAAGGGCAGCCTCCGGGATGATATCTGTTTTGCTGCGGTATTAAGAGGGAAACATTCGCTCTTACTGATATTCAATTTATATCCTGAGAAAGAACCAAAGGATTGTAGAATGTCAGGAATCTCACCGACACAGGCGAAATGTAAAGCAACAAATCGTCAGCGTAAAGTGAGACCCTGTGCTCGTTACCATTCCTATAGATACCAGAAAAAGCAGGTGAGCACCTAAGAACGATGGAAAGTGGTTCTATTGCTTTTGCAAACAGCAGTGGTGACAGGGGACAACCCTGGCGGCATCCGCGGTTCAAAGGGAAAAATTGGGACTGGATGGATTTAGTAGTCACGCTCGCAGTAGGGGCACTTTATAATAATTGAATCCATGAAATAAATCTTTGACCAAATCCAAACCTATTTAAAATTGAAAATAAATAGCCCCACTCCACTCGGTCAAAGGCTTTCTCTGCATCCATTGAGATTACCATTTCAGCATCTTGTGAGCTAGATTTAGAAAATATAATGTTAAGAAGACAACATATATTCGAGGACAACTGCCTTCCCTTTATGAAGCCAGTTTGATCACCAGATATGATGCTTGGAAGGCAGGGGTCCAGACGACAAGCCAGGGTCTTAGCCAATAACTTTATATCGGTGTTAAGTAGACTAATAGGTCTCCAGCTGCCACATTCTTCTGGATCTTTATTTTTCTTGGGAATGAGAGAGATCGATGCTTGAGTAACGGACGGAGGAAGGGAACCCCGCTCCAAGGAATCATTAAACATGTCCAGTTGTAAGGGAGCAAGTAGATTAGAGAATTTCTTTAAAAAGTCTACTGGAAAGCCGCCCAGGCCTGGAGCCTTACCATTCTGCATTAATTTAAGACTGGCCAAGACCTCTTCCAAACTGAGTGGAGCATCCAGAATATTTTTAGATGCATCATTGATTGTCGGGAAGTCCACCCTGTCCAGGAAATTATTCATTAGGGTATTGTCAAGTGGGGCCTCTGATTTGTAAAGATTCGAATAATAGGAAGCAAAAACATTGTTTATCTCACGTGGACTTGTTACCAAGGTGTTGGGGGATTTACCAATTTTTGTAATTAAGTGGGAAGCGGATTGATGTTTTAACTGAAACGCGAACAACCGGCTGGCCCTGTCACCATATTCATAATAAGTACTTTTCATGCGTCTTAATAGGAGTTCCACCTTGTTTGTGGAGACGAGTTCAAATTCAGTTTTGAGCTTAAGTCTTTCCGCTTGACGAGTAGGGGTAGGAGATGAGGGGCTCTATCTTTCACACTGCCCTACCCGTTGCCACTACCCGCTACCCGTGAATTACGCATTTAGTAGCTTCCACTATCCCTAAACGGTATCTTGCGGCTTCACTACCCGCTATACATTATGCCGAATCCTTTATTTGCGACTGGAGGTGTGCCCGTGGGCGTGTTTATGCGCTTTCCCTAAAATTGCTATCTTGACCACACAGGTTAGGGAAAGCGTATAGCGGGTCCTCAAACCACCCGCTACCCATTTGGCAATTGAAGACACGGTTTCTCTCCCCTATGCGATCTAACAGCGACAAATGGGCTACATTCAGTTCAGAAAAATAATTAATTATAATTAGGTCTATGCACTGGCACTCAGCGGCGTAATTTTTTTTTTTTTTTTTTTTCCAGCGAGAGCGGCATTTCAGAACTCTTCAGCGAATGAAGTTAATTCTGGTGACAAGTATGTGGTTTCATCCGTCTACATTTTCCAATCGGACAGCTGTCAATTATTTTTTTTACAACAAGTTGCGTGACCGTGCTGCAAAAACAGGTGTGCGTACTTGTCGCCGAAATTACCTTCATTCGCAAAAAGAGTTCTGAAATGCCGCTCTCGCTGGAAAAAAAAAAAAAATTACCGTTTCTGAGTGCCAGTGCATAGACCTATTTATAATTAAATTATTTTTCTGTACTGAATGTAGCCCATTATTTTGTCGCTGTCAGATCGCATAGGGGAGAGAAGCCGTGTCTTCAATTGCCACTTGAATATTCTTGAATTGGAAAACGTGTTAATAAGGGAAAACCATCTAGAATTAGCCAGGACTAATTGTAGTCAATAAAAGGAAGGATATTTTCTCCCCAAATTTTTCAGGTCTAGCGCCGGCCCTGAGTATTATTTCCCACAGAACGAGAACGCGTGACAAAACTGCGCCTCTCCCGTCAGGCAGTGACGGAATTATGTCACCTGCCTTGCCCGTTGCTGTTAGGGTTACTGTGGCACTATTTTTCTATGCTAGTGGGTCATTCCAACACCCACTCAGCTCAATTGGAGGCATGAACCAATCATGGTGAAACGATTTTTTTTTTTTTTTTTTTTTTTTTTTTTTGAAGTTTCAATCACAAAAGGGGTAGGCTAGATGTTTTTTTTAATTACATACCAAACATTGAACAATATGTCAATGTCAAATAATAATAATAATAATAATACAATTCATGATTAACTTAACAAAAACAGATCCTCCCCTGTCTGGATTTGACCTCATGCACGAGCAATTTAACTTCGTCGTCGGAGAAACGTGGCGACCTTCCTCTCTCCATCACGGGTTTCGGTTTGAGGATTTGGGATAGCGTAGCCTGCTTCTAAAGGCAATGGCAACTAGCACACTGATTGGTTTAACTGGCGTAACGCCCAAACCACGCCTATGCATAATATAACGGGTAGCGCAGGTGTTTTAGGGATATAGGCAGGTGTGCAAGATAGCAACTTTTGCAGGGGAACGCCTCTTACGCAATGCTAAATCCCCAAATAACGGGTTTAGGAACTCTGGCGCAAGATAGGGCCCGAGGAGTGCTGTCTATCCAAGTGCAAAATTGCTTTCATCAGATCATCTTGTCTCTGTTTCCACAGTTTACGTTCCCTGGCACTATACGAAATAATCTCTCCTCGAATTACTGCTTTACAACTCTCCCATTGGAGGGATAGGAAGATAGAATCAGATTTATTATTTTGAATAAAGAGCTTAATTTTCCCAGAAATGAAATTGTAGAATTTTTCTGACGATAAAAGGCCAGTGTTCAATCTCCAGTGTGGCTGCCTATCACCTCTAGGAAGCAACTCCAGTAAAAGGGGGGCATGATCAGAAATGACTATTGCTGAGTATTCACATCGTTTCACTGAGGGAAGGAGTATTCTGTCTACGAAAAAATAATCAATCCGAGAGTATGTCAGATGAACATGGGAATAAAATGAAAACTCTTCTGATGTTGGATGACTGTCGCACCACTCCACACAGCTGATTTGGTTCATAAGTGTCGTAAGAGCCCTGGCCATATTAGAAGGAGTTAGAGTTTTGGGGTTGGATTTATCAAGGCTAGGGCTAATAACCAAATTGAGGTCACCTCCAAAAATAAGATGGTGAGAGTGAAGGCATGGAATTAAAGAGAATAACGACGTAATAAAGTTAGGACAATCCCATGTGGGGGCATAGGCACATACCATAATGACAGGGGTATGTAGTAATGTGCCCATAACTATAACAAATGCCCATGCGGATCAGAAATGTTGTGTTCCATAGAGAACTGCAAACATTTATGCAATAATATAGCTGCACCTCTGGAGCGGCTATCAAAGCCAGAATGAAATACCTGTCTGACCCATGGCCTACGCAGTCTGGTGTGGTCGCTCACACGCAAGTGCGTTTCTTGAAGGAAAGCAATGTCTGTTTTCATATTTTTGAGATGTTATAGCACGCGGGCCCTTCTAACAGGTCCACCAAGACCTCGTACATTCCAGCTCGTAAACCTGGTGGACCCCAAGCTAGGTTTCTGATCCATATTAGCCATTAAACATAAGCCGGAATGTCCACCATTGAAAAGGCATGAAGAAGGAATGAGTTAGCTGGTACAACGCAGAACAAGGTAATAAGTGCAAGCATAATATGATGAAAGGTGCAAAATAGTGCGGTCGTCTCGTATCAAATAGAATTAGAAATAAAGAAAAAATCAAACCCCCACATTAATCAACAAAAGCATATGTCTGAACAAACGTCTTTAAATTTACCGAAGACATACAAACTTTTCCTAAGCTCATCCTTGGAAAAGTTGGGCAAGCAGGAAAGATAGCGTAGTCTTGAATGAATGAATGAATGAATGAATGAATGAGTTTATTTCGGTACAAAAAAAAAAACTGATTTCTCAGTTAGCCTATGTAGCCGAAAGGGTGCAGGTTGAAGCAAGACCTTATATACACCTACCCCTTTTACCTTAGAAAGTTTTGCACGTCCTTACAAATACAAAAGAGCAAAGCACAGACATTTGAAATGAATCAGTAAACGTAAATTTCCCATCACAACAAAATAAAGAATAGCGCACAGCGCACAATCCAAAGTAATAATACAAAATCAGTAAACTTAATTTTCTATACTGTAACCAGAAATTATATAGTTTTTATAAAGTCTTTTAAAGCCGACTAGAGTGCAGCATAATTTAATATTTTCGGGACGGTTGTTCCAGATGTTTACCCCTTTCACAGAGACACAGTGATTTTTTACAGTAGTTCGGGTCTTTAGTTTGTAAAATAATAATGTACCTCACAAGTTATAATTGGAGTCTTTCATTTTAAACAGATTCTGGACATGTTGAGGTAGAAGTTTGTTTTTTGCTTTGTACATGGTTTGTATTGTAATGCATCAACTAAGTCTTTGAATTTCAGAATGTTTAAGCAGACACATAGTAGGTTGGTTGGCTCACGGTAAGGTTTATTACTGATGATTCTTATGGCTTTCTTTTGCAATAAAAATAGTGAATTAGTGTTTGTTTTATATGTGTTTCCCCAGACCTCAATGCAATATGTCATATATGGAGCTATTAATGAATAATATAAAGTGGTTAATGAATATTGAGAGAGGAAATCTTGGGCTTTATACAGAATGGCAATGGATTTTGACATTTTGGATTTAACATAATTTATGTGTGATTTCCAGCTTAATTTATCATCAATAATAGCTCCAAGAAACTTGGTTTCAGTTACAATTTCAATTTCAGCATCATTTATAGTTAAGTTTCTGCTTGAATTCCTGGGCTTATTTCCAAATATAATGCACTTTGTTTTACCATGATGTAGTGATAATTTGTTTGAATCAAACCATTGTTTGAATTTTTGTAGTTCCTTCTCCACCATATCCAGAAGCTGTCCCAAATGATCTCCGCTACAGAACACAGTTGTGTCATCAGCAAATAAAATACAATTCAGGGACTTAGAAACCAAACATATGTCGTTAATATATAAAAGAAACAGCAATGGACCAAGGACTGAACCCTGAGGCACCCCACATGTCATCTTCAAGAATTCTGAATTTGTCTTATTAATATGGACATACTGATACCTGTTTTGAAGATAGCTGGTTATCCAATCATGTGCCAATCCCCTGATGCCATACTTCTGTAATTTGTTTAATAATACGGTGTGATCTATGGTGTCAAATGCTTTCTGTAAATCAAAAAATACCCCTACTGTATATTGCTTTTTCTCAATTGCATTGGTCTTCTAGTTATCCATGATGAAGTTTGCTTCCCATCAAAACATAGTTATTAGCCCAATGTGTAATATAGAACAGTCAGCTTGATAGTTCTTTTTCAGTCCACAGCCCCGTAAGTAAACGAACAGTGTCCTCTACATGTGCAGTAAAACAACACTGTACTGACGCCCAACAGAACGTCCAAGTCCGGGCCCAGCAAACATCACAGGGTAGCACTTTGCATGACGGTATATGCTACAGCCACAACTCAAACAACAAAAATAAATGAATAAGTTAATGAAAATTAAGACGGTACTACTCCGAAGGGGTACGTAGACAGCTCAATTCATTCACTTACTACTGCTCATTACTTCTTGTGCTGCTCATAGAAGCGCTCTGCCTCCTCAGCGGAGTCAAATATGCGAGATTGGCCGTTCACTGTAACGCGCAGCCGGGCAGGGTAGAGCAGACCGAAGCCTATTCCATCCTTGTACAGCAGAGACTTCACTTTATTGAAAGAAGCACGCTTCTTGGCGAGGTTGGCGCTGAAGTCCTCGAAAATCCTGATGGAGTATCCCTGGTACGCGACATCCCGGTTTTTCCTCGCCAACTGCAACACACGCTCCTTCTGGGTATATTTGTGGAAGCGGACGATGACGGGCCGGGACCCCTGCGATGGTTTCAGACCCAAACTGCGATGCGCGCGGTCCAGTTCCAAGTTGTCCAACTGAGCATCCCCAACCACTTTTTTGAACAGTGTAGTCATAAAGAGACGGGTGTCCTCTCCCTCCGGAATGCCGACCACACGGAGATTCTGGCGTTTGGAGCGTGAGATCAAATCCTCTACGGTCAACTGCAATCTCTCGTTCACCTGGGTAGTGGAATCCAGCCTGGATCTTAGCGTCGCCACCTCCCGCTCCCGGGTAGCGATCCCGTCTGAGTGAGCCGTAAGAGCTGTTTCCATCCCGGTGATGGTAGCAGAGTGCGTGGCCACCGTATCAGTGATCTTTCGAAGTGAGGCTTGCTAGGGCAGTGTTCATGGATTCGGTAAGTTCACCCGTTATGTCTTTCCGTAGCTTCGCCAGTTCACTGACTAGCATATCGAGTGTTAGCGGCTGTACGTTAGCCCTTGGAGGCGTCTTGCTAGCATCATTATCTTGCGAACTAAAGTGCTGCGTTAGTGGCGGTTGATTCCTGTCACGACTGCTTTTAGATTTACTCGTCATTTCGTCTCAAAAAAGTTGCTACAGGGCTTCTACAACTTAAAACTCAAATAGTAGTTAGAAGTATCTGGGCGTATGAATGACAAACTTGAAAAGTATTCGGGAGCAAACACCATGCGACCACTCACTCCGACGCCATAACCGGAAGTCCCAGCAGCCATCAATTTTAAATGAGCTCATTTTGTGGATAACATTCATTGTCAAATTTCTCAGTTTCAACATTTGCTATGTTATCTCTGTTCTACTGTGAATAAAATACTGGCTGGTGTGATTTGAAAGTCATTGCGTTCTGATTTTATTCACAATTTACACTTGGTCCCAGCTATTTCTGAATTGGGGTTGTATTCAAGTTTAATTTCTGTAACGTTGTCCCTTGAAAAGATATAATAAATTAATTGTCGAAATGTGAGGGGTGTACTCACTTTTGTGAGATACTGTATGTCAAATCCACACCACATCTCCAACAGCACAGGGGTTGGGAAGGCCACGCGTCATGCGCAAATAGCACATAAAATCAAAATATGGTGCATTATAAAGCCACTGAGCAGACCTAGAATGCGCCCGTGTGCCAATTAAATCTTAATTTTTTTTCTATAATGCTGTGCCAAAATTCTTCAGGAAAAAAAAAACTCCACTGATTGCAGTTGGTCGAGTGAGTTCTGATGCTCGATCGATCAATTCTAATTCCAGGCCCTTGCGCGGTCTATCACCATTGTGAGGCTGTGAAAATCTCCATCGCGTGAAAGACTGATTTGGAGTGTATTTTCTCAAAGGAATGAGCTTGTGACAAAGTCCTTTGATATCACTTTGGATTTATATCAGTATGCAGTATCAAATAACACTGTCCCGGAACCGAGTGTTGCAATACTGATTGGGTATGTACTTAAAAATTATTTCTTAATTGTTTTCCTTAGTCAGAGACTGTTTACTTTGTGGTCAAAGAGTTAAATGTTGACGGGAAAGGTTCAGGGTTCATTTTTAATCATTGTGTACGGGTTTCTGACACAAGAAAGCAGGTCAGATTAATTTTGGATCGAACAAACAAGCAGTCATCTTTTATTTAGAACTGCCACTACGGCGGTCTGGTCAATTGTTTAGTTGATGTGATCGGGACTTGTTTTGGTCGAGCAACTGCAAATAACTCGAGAATGATACATTTGCGATGCGGCTGGTATTGCTGTGACAGTCCTTCACACTCATCCTGGCCTGAGTTTACTCTGAATAAATTATATTAGGTAATTAAGGTAATATTGATGTTGTGCACAATTTATCTAAACTAGTAAAAGCAACATTTTATTGTAGGCTTAATTGTTTTTTTTTCATATATATGTAAAACTAACGTGCAACACCTCCTTTCATACCTGCATTATACCCTTCTTAAAGGGAAAGTTCACCCAAAAATGAAAATTCACTCATTATATTCACTTCTAGGCTAATCGAAGGGTCGGTTAATTTCTTTTGTCCTCAAAACAGTTTTTCAGTTTTAAGGGAAAACAGCATTGAAGAGAAATCCAAATGAATGGAATTCAAAGGTGGCCACTTTTTCAAGCTTAAAAAAAGCAACTTTAAACCATAAAATGTCTACATACTGCTCGTGTGACATTTTCTAAATGTCTGTAAGCCCTGACATTGTAATTTGACTCGGAAAGACGTCATTTCTGTTATGATTCTGCCTTGTCTGACCATGTTTTGCTTAAGATTCTGCTCCATGCCATGTTTTTGTTTTTGCTTTGTTTGTATTATTGCCATATTCCATTCCCACAGTTATATTCCGGTTCCTGTTTTGTTCCATGCCATGCATTGCACTTTGTCTCCCCTGTCTGGTCTTATGTCATGTGACAGCTTTTTGCCCCAGTCTTGTGTGCCACAGTTTCAGGTGATTTCATGGTTTCTGGGTTTCCAAACATTCCTTCCAATCTCGTTTGCTTCCTTCGCCTTTCTGTTCTATCATTACTAACAGTTTGTTATTTTAGTTAATGATACTAACCAAGACTAACATTGTTCATAGTACTAACTTACTATCGAACACTAGGGATTGTATAGCTGCACTTTACTAATTGACTAACGAGCTCTCAGCATTCGCCCTATTCTAGTCTCTGCCCCTTGTCTTTACTCAATCTACTTTGCTGTGTTTCAGCGGATCTTCCGCACCTGTTTAACTCTGTTCTGCCTCATTATCTGTGCACGTTAGAACTCCCTAACCGGAGCCGTATGTCTGTCAATAGGCTGTCTTTGTGATCTCTGTCTGCGTTTTGGCTTTCGCCAATTTCATGTAGTTAGGAACTTCCCCTTGTTCATTCCTCTGTAATTAGTCTGATCCAACTCACCTGTTTCCTATTGTAGCATATGACTTCCCGTTTGTGTATTTAAGCAGTCATTTCACTACCTGCCTTTGTGAGAACGTTTCCCTTGGTTTACCTGTGCTGCGATCGTTTATGCCTTGTACTCTCTGTGACTCTCTTCTGACTGGACCGCCCCTGATTTTGATTTTGGCTTTGACTTGGATTTGTTTGCATCTGTGTATCGAACCTTTTTTGCCCGACCACGAGTTTTGTGTTTGCTGCCCTGGTTACAACTTGGATTACGTCCCTGGGATTCTGATTTTTGGATTGTGGACTTTGTACTGTTGCCTCCTGCTCTGCGGGGTTTCACCCCCATTTCTAATAAAGCACAAGTTTTTTGGATTACTTGGTTCTCGCATCTGGTTCCTGAGCGTAACCTCACAATTTCCACTATGTTTTTCGCCTAAATGTCCAATGTAGCCACTTAGCCAGTAGCCATGTTTTTTTCATCGGGAAGAGTGAAGTTCGTTACACTGGAGGACTCAAAATACGAAGAAGAGAAGCCTCGAACACGTGTTTACATGCAAGCAGTGAACTATTGCCACATGCGATAGGAAGATCTGCACGCATGGTGACTTATCACATTTACAGTTTAATGTGAAAACTTTCATACAAAAAAGAAAATGTCAGAGGACCTCGCTATAGAAGGGGTGCATCGTTTCTTTGCTCAGCCTTATTTGTTTGAGCCAGAATATACAGATGACGAACAGTGGCGGTGTGATGGTTCTGCCCTGCAGTCCCTTCCCCTCCTGCTGTCTTCGCCTCCACTTCAACGAGCCCCACCTGTTGCTCGTTGAAGTGGAGGTGAAGTGTAGAGTATTTACACATTTATACATTACACGCATTCTGGCGTTTTTAGCTCCGTGTGTGTTGCTGCTGCTCCCCTGTCTGTTTTTGTCTATTTTTAAGTATATTTATTAAAGCAACACTAAGGAACTTTCATTTTTGGTTGAGTTTGGCGGTGCCTGTGGACCAAAGCGGTAGTGTTTTGCCTGAAGGAAGACCCCATTTCCCATCAGCACCAGCGCGTAGCGTCGTAAACATTCTGATCTCCCGGTCGCATGCAGTTGTTTTGGAAATTAACAGAAGACGGGTCCAAACTAGGGCTGTCAGAATGAGCCTAAAATGCCGTTCGAATATTCGTGACAATAAAACACATGATATCGATACAATATCGAATATTTTACCTTCTGTATTTCCCACACAAAATAACGACATACCATACTAACATAAGATACATCAACATAAACATATATTTGATGGATAATAAACACAGATTAAGACCTATCCCTTACGAAAATGAACTAAAGAGTTACTATAGTATACTATAAGAATTGTATAGTGTTCTAAAGTGTGGCTGTAGTGTTCTATAGTAAGTTTCACCAGCTATAGTATTACAATAGTTTTTTCTACAATATTTCAATAGTAACACTAAAATCTCTATAGTGCGTTCCAAAAAACCATACAATTACTACAGTAATACTATAGTTTTTGATGGTAAATTTATGGTAAATTTTATGGTATTCCAATAGTGGTTTTTTGTAAGGTTTCCTATGTCTGTAACAATAAGCCCCGACACAGTGAGTCTGAACTCAGGACCCTGACGCATTACAGGGCTTATGAAATAACAAAACACCAGGCTCATCCAAGTTCGAACAAGATGCCTACCGTTCAGTTTTATTCCGTGAGACAGTAATCACTGTAATTACAGTACACAACATCATTAGCTCCCTCACCCCATTAAAATCCAAAACTATTGTCCGCAAATGAAACTGCATTTCAAAAAGCACATTTTCTCTTCTCCGGTTTTTAACATTACACAATAAAAACCAACATCCGCTGCAGGAATTGTAGGCTAACTCGAACTTGCATATAGTTTGCGAACAACTTTCGCTCTGTCCTCAGTTTTACCGTCGTCGACTGACCCAAACCCAAAGTATTTCCAGACGGTGCTTTTTAGATTCTTCAGGGTGTAAACCGGTTATTTTCTGAATAGTTGCGGTTCGTGAGCTGGCGATAGGGGAAGCTCAAACCCATCCCTTAAAAATAATGATTTGGACATGACCAGTTTTCAATCATTCATTTAAATTACTATTACAGAAACTCCGAAAACTCTCAACATTATCAGGTGTGGTCAGTTTTCATTGATAACGCATACCTGTCAACTCTTATGCGTCAGTTTTGAGCAGCATATTTACGTTCCTCTGCTGTAGTCAGCAATTATTCAATCAACGCATATGTAAGAGATTCTCGCGTGGAATTGAAGTCCATGAAGGTGTATCAGTTTCACCTGCGTTACGGTGATTATGACTCCGGACTTCTTACGCTTTTCTTTACTCAGGGGTTGGAAAAAATGGAATTGCATAACAACGTTTCAGATGATCTTATTTCATTTAAATAATTTAAACGATAATTAAACACATGCATTGCTTCCAAGCCCTGAGTAAAGAAAAGCGTGAGAAGTCTGGAGTCATAATCACCGTAACGCATGTGAAAGTGATAAACCTCCACGCACAAGGGGTGCATCTCAAAGCATAGGCTGCAGCCTTCGAAGGCTGCATTTTAAGGGGTCGTCACTTAACTCCATCTGCCAAACTGACATTTGGGTAAGAGACAAGGTTAAGTTTGGGGTTAGGTATAGGGCTAGGTGTTAGAGTTAAGGTCAAGGTTGGGGAAACCAGTGACGACTCGCTTAAACCAAAGCTGTTTAACGGAGATGAAATGACGTTACATCAGTTCGGCAGATGGAATTAAGTGACAACCCCTAAAAATGCAACCCTCGAAGGATGCTGCCTAGGCTTTGAGACGCCCCCAAGAACTTCAGCTCTGCGCGAGAATCTCTTACATATGCGTTGATTGAAGCAGGGGAACGTAATTATGCCACTCAAAACTCACGGCGAATGCTGGCTGTCAAACCGCTGCGCACGCCCGGCACAAAGACGTAAGGGCCGATTCATAGTCCACGCAAAGGCATGCAAACGCGACCGCATCAAGACGCATCGCGACCCTTCACAACACATTGGCGGCCATGATGCGTCCGATTGTGTAGTCTGATTTTTCAATACGCGACGCAGCAACGTATGTAATACCATCCGTCACCAACGGCGGCGGTAATGTACTTAATATTACTTTCTATCCCACATAATAGAAGAAGACTTTACTGGAAAAAAAAAAATTGATACTGTTGGGTATTAGTGATAGTGATAGTGCCACTTCAGCAGTAATAAATTTCCACCGGTAACCTTGCAAAATAAGATTCAAATCAGATTCTTGGGCGATACGATGGCGTTAAAGCCGTTTGTCTTGGTTAAAATTAGCCTTGATGATTTAACCAGTGACTGCCTAACGTTAGCCTAGCGTCCGGGCATCTGTCAGCCTATGGACCGGTCGCGCTTTCTAAACATCAACATATTCACGATCATACGCAAAACAGGCAAAGTATTGGTATTAACCTGTAGCTAGCTATGTGGAAGAAATGCAATCCGTGTATGGCGTAAGGTCGCTATTTTTTTTTCAGCTTGTTTTATTCTCCCTTTAGCTTGAAAATAGTCAGGGACGTCCAGTGGTACACATACCCTCAGCACTCACCTCCATGGAAGTTCAGCTTTCCATAAATGAGCCAATTACCCCATCTACAGCCCAAATTTTGTTTTACAGCATTTGTAAGCCCATTCTATTATAAAACAGGGTTGCCTATCAATGATGCTGGCTTAAAATAAAAAAAAAAAGTTATGGCGTATGACATGGATCTCATTGATAACGTCAGATGCAGTCGTGAAATCTTGTGTAAAAATTAGGCCAACGCAAAGGGTTTCTCATTTGAAGTGGGCTATATTCTAGAGACGACCACCTTGACTAGTTGATTATAGCTGGCTAAGGTGTCATGTTAAGGTAAACCGACAATAGCCATTTAACGTTCACTTAGTATTCACGATAAGCATGTGCCGATATGAAAAAAATTGAACCGGTTCCATATTGAATTAAAAACCGAATCAAACCGTAATACCGGTTTTGACCACTTGGGGTCGCACTTGCGTCTTTTTTCCATTTTATTTTTCCTATGTGGCTGTTGTTGACCCATGCTACAGTATGTTGTTACATGAATAAGCGAAATCATTTGGACAACAGAGTGACAGTCACATTTGTCTTTATTTATCAATCCTCACACAAATTAAATGATTTAAAAAAAAATCAAATATAACAATAGATTGGCAGGCCTAGCCTACTTGTTCTCAGTGAGTGCAAATGACCCAGTAAGCACATATACGTTGCCGTGACGTATTGGCGATGTAATGAGTGTGTAGGGAAGATGACGTATTTACGACGTTTGCTCATTGGCCCTAAGTCGCCGAGACATCAGTATTAGGTGAAATGCATTTTAACAAATGCCGATGTCTCGTCCTCATTTGTGACGAGGGACCGTAACGTTATAAACGATCTGTTCAGAACATCTTCCCAACACATCCAATGTCATAGTTCACATCGTTAATACGGTGCTTACTCAGGGAAAATCAGAAAATAACACAAAAAAACAAACTGTAAACATCCTCAAATCAGAAAACACAACACAAAAAAGAGAAAAACACAATACAATATAATAAAATACAAAGATGTCTCAATCAAAAATAAACTGTTGCATAATTGGAAAACACAACACAAAAGAGGCCTAGCCACTCAGAGTGCAAAAATATGAAAACAAAACATCCCTGGTGACAACAATAATAATATAAAAATAGCCACAAATGATGAGGTGCGGCGCCTGTTAAGGAATATTTTTTCCAACGAACTTTTTGTCCTCATTTGCATCGGTTATCGGACTAAAAAGTAAAGTGAGGCTACTGAAACAACTGAATTCGAGGGCGGCTTTGAGTAACATGGGTTATATTCAGTCAAAATCAAAATAATTAGATGGAGCTGTTCAGAACCACTATTTTTCGTCAACCTCGGTGAAATTCATTGGCTCCTTGGTATTCAAAAAAAACTTCAAGTATTAGTTACTTTTAACCGGTGATATCACCGTCACCTCTCAGACTAGGGCTTTAACCAATAGTTGCCAACAATCAATTAATCATTAATAATGGATAAGCTACAAAAGTCATTTTTGATTGGTTGTTTTTTGTCTTTTTTCTCATTTTAGTTTTTATTTTCTTATTCAGCAAATGTCTACTTTACATTTGTTATGTTTTCTGATTTTTGTTATTTGTTAATATTTCCTTTTTCTACTGGTCAATCGGCAATGTCATTCAGAAAAACACAACACAAAAAGCTGTAAAAGATCACAACATTAACGTGTGTTTATTATTAAAAACTCGTGTTAGAGGTGCACATGACTATTGATTAAACAATCAATGAATACATTTGTGTTGTGTTTTCTGATTTTTGTGTTTCTCTTTTTGTGTTGTGTTTTCTTTTGTGTTTTCTAGTTTTCTTTTGTGTTGTGACACATGATTTTCAGTGTTTTCTCTTTTTTGTGTTTGTCTGATTTGCCGTTGTGTTTTGCACCTCAGGGCCACCGTAGTTAGATAATCTTTTTCTCGCCCCGTTCACAAAACCCTGAAGGAATATGCTGAAATAAAAAAAAAGCAGATCTCGGACATCGCTCACTCACTGTGAAGACGCTGCCAGAGACCTAACTAGTGACATTGCCGATGACCAGTAGAAAGTACTCAATTCCGAGGAGCCACCGAATTTACATTGCATTTCATGTGTCCGTGAATGCTGTAGATAATTTTTCAGATATAGCTAGCCAGCTACAAATGAACCTGGAGCGTTTAATATTAATAATTCTCCTCGCGGGTATGTCATTATTTTGTGACTCCAGGTATTCTGAACCATTAAGCCATATGAAGTTGAAGTTTAAGTTCTGAACAGCTCTATCTAATTATTTTGATTTTGACTGAATATAAGGTTACACTTGAAGCCCACGAGCTTAAACGTGTAGGCTCGCCAGCTAAATACATTCACACATACTGATTGGAAGAAAAAGTGACTCAGTCGTAACTAACGTTAGCATTATTTACTACGACGAAGAAACGCTAGAAATTAGCGAGTGCATTCACTGATAATCTTGGGCTAACTCAGGGTTAACTGCTGAAGATTAATATGATGAGCTAAAACAAATAAACTGATAAAGAGCTGACGGTTTGGTAAACGTTTTTCAGTGTATAGTTGGGTGGGTTCAGAATTCGTTCGGAGGTGCGCTTTAAAGCATAAAAGGCCGAAATTGCGAGTGGGCGACTCACGTGGCAATGTTTTGATATTATTCAAGAACTCACTAGAGTGGGCATGCCAGACGCTAAATGAGGACAAAAAGTTCAGTAAAAAAAAACTTTCGACCCGGCCCCACCCCGACCCCACATTCACTTGAAACCTGATCTCCTGCTATTTGTTGTTGCGCTCGGCTCAGGCACATTCAGTTTATACACACGACAAACGTAATAAATATAATACAGATGGATTCAATGCCGTCGGCAAATACACGTGACGCCGTCAGCAGCAAGTTTTTGTGAGCTATATTTTAACATTTTGGACACGTTTTGGACACTTCAAAATTTTTTTTTTTTTTATAATGAGGGACCGGTTCCGACGGTCCATATAAAATGAACCAGTTCAATCAAGTAAACCGGATCGAACCGGCTAAACCGGAAATCGGCCCAAGCTTAATTCACGATATATCCATCGCAACGACAGCTAATGAATTCTCTTGCCAAATAACTTGCTAAATGTTTGCTGAGCTGGAAAGATAGACTCGGGCAGTGAATCTCAAAGCGTAGGCTGCATCCTTTTAAGGCTGCATTTTTAGGGGTCGTCACTTGATTCCATCCACCAAACTAATGTAACGTCATGTCATCTCCGTTAAACAGCTTTGTTTTAAGCGAGTCGTCACTGGTTTCCCTAACTTTAACCATAACTCTAACCCCTGAACCTAAACCTAGCCCTAAATTTAACCTTGTCTCTTACCCTAATTGTCAGTTTAGTGGATGGACGTAAGTGACGACCCCTAAAAACGCAGCCTTCGAAGGATGCAACCTAGGCTTTGAGATGCACCTGGGGTCAGTCAGCTATCCAGTTATTCTATAGAGATCAGTGAATGTCACTCGGAATGTCAGCCGAAATGTCACCGGTGAAGCTGCTACCCCCTATTGTGTGAGCGGTGTATTGCATTTCACGTATCGCCCGTGCAGCTTGCGTACACTGTGTACACTATGAAGGGAAGTACGTCATTGCGTCGCTCGCGTCCCTTGCTTGCGTGACTCGTGTCGACTCTGAACCCAGCCTAACAGTTTCAAGACAGACTATGCAGTATAGCGCATTGGTAGCCACCCGCTATACACTGCACACACTGACACTGGGTTAATTATCTTGATGTGACTTTTTAAATATTTGATAATTAATTTTCACTTTCGGTGGTTCGTTTTATTGATAGAAAATCGATATGTATTCGAATATGGAATATTCATTGACAGCCCTTGTCCAAACTACGTTTCTGTTTCCAGTGGCTGTTTGAGGGATGAATAGCGATGAGGTAATGTATCTAATTGTGGCTAAACAATATCATATGACGATGTTGAAAATAAGAAATTTATAAACAAGCAACAATCCCTGTAATTTTAGCTACAATCAGCGCAAGGTGCTAGTGATAAGCAGGACTATGAAAAGTCATAACTCAATGCACACGGGTTTTGTTTTACTGATTATTTAGAGCAAGCAACGCGGTTTGACGCGCCGACACATTTGATAGACTTCTTTTGCAATCACTGTACTCAACTCAACAAAAAACACGACAAGAATCCCGTTTGTCTCTGAAACTATTACCTAACAATCATCAGAAACTACTTGGTTAAGTACATACAAACTGAGACGATAATCCCACAATGATTCAGTATGACTGATCTTCCATCTTTGGTACTTTCCACAGGAGGAAGCTACATATTTTACTCAAACATTTATATTTGCGGTTTGCAGTCATAAACTGCGATGCTCAAATCACAATGATAATGCTAATGTTAGCTATCGGAAATTTGCGTGGTAGCAATAAATAGCCACCAGCTTGATAGTTCGCAGCTCCACAGTGACACAACCAGCCACACAACAAACTCAAATGTGTAACGTTACTTACTAGTCCAGCAGTAACAGGGCCAAGGCAGCATCGGTCGGACATCCCTCCTCGTCTTTGAGCTCACGCCAGCGAGTGAATGCTTGGCCAATATTGATCCTTGTCTGGGCTTTGATTCTGTTACTCTCTCGCTTTCATTTTTTAGTCTCCTCAGACAAAACTTTTAATTTCTTTGGTTTTCTTGCTGCTTCTGCCATGATAGCGGTAATCCCACATAGGCGTTCGCATTGACTTCCGTCTTTTTAACGACTGAGGAAAGGGGGAAGTGACGTATGCCGTAAAGCAGTCAGTACATTTGTAGTTTTTTGTGTGGAGGGGTTCCTACCATCCACCTCGAAACTGCTTAGTGCCAGTGAAAGTGATACAGACGCCCTCAGGCCATGACAGAGGTGTCATTCAACCTGTTGCAAGTCGATGTACCATCACAAAAGTTCTGAAAATATTATATGAAGGTTGAAAAGTTACTTAGCATCTTTTTGCTTGTACCTGCCTGTGCGAGTGGGTCCCTTCACCCAACCATGACAGACGGCCTTAGGCAACTGGGGGCCCGTTTCAACAGCTAATGTGGGGCCCTAAAAAACATAAGAGCGAAAAAGTGAAGATTCAAGTTCATTTGCATCAATAATGGCTTATTTGCAGACTTCAGCTAAAATTTTTGAATGCATTATGTGCACTTGCTGCATCATCGACAGCTCCACATTGATTAAATCCAATCAATTCCCTTAGGTCAGACTAATGTATTGTTTTGGATTGCAGGCTGCCAAAATTTGCAGGCAATCAGACGATCGGTTCTCAAAAAATTTGAAAGAAATGTATAGGTTTCAAAGCACATTATTTCTTCTAACTCATTCCCATTTACGTTTCCTAATTAGCAACTACGTGGGGATTCATTCAGTTGCGAGGATCAATCAATAGAATCACTCTCCTTTCCCTTGGCTTGGATTGTTGTTCCTTGCAAAAGCTAACAAGCATTTTCCAATCCACATTTTTGGTGACATAAAACGTTAATGACTTTCGAAGCTTTCGTTGCTTACAAAACGGTATATAGATTTTTTTCTTTTTCTGCGTCAGTGTCTGGCGCCTTGACGTGCCTAAGAAAAAGTTTTTTAAAATGTAGTTTTGCCGACTTAGGTCCGTGTCTTAAGTTTCCTCATGTAGAAATAGAAGTCGGTCTACAAACAGTGACATTACCATAATGCAGGTAAACTCTCGACATATTTCCGATAAGGAATCACATCCGGTTTCAAAATGACAAGATGGCACTAGTCAATATGCCTAAATGAACCGATAGGGGATGACGTGGTGGCTCTGTCCATATTTTCAGTGGCGATCCTACACTCTTCGGGGAACCCTAAGCAAAGAAGGCCGTCGGCCCCCTAAGATTGCATTTTATCAATTTGAGTGTAAAATAGCTTGGACATATTTCAATGATGCAAAACACTTGTATCATTGGGAAATATAACTTAACTTCCATTTGTTTTTATATATGTATCACTGTCCTGTTATCTTTTTTCCCCTCCGCTTTTTGTGTCTAAATGGGTATGTTCCCTTCATCATTTTACACCGGAGCCTATCGAGTGAAATTTCCACTTTTACCGGTTGAAACTTGATGTTTATTTGTCATGATTTATAAAAATATTGGCAATAAAAAAATACATGTAGGTGTAAATGTGATTAATTTCTCAAAAACTGAAATGGGAAACTCGGCCTAACAATAGCTGCACTGCAAACATCGGACGTCTTTGTGTATGTCATGCGTCACTTAATTTGAAATGCAACAAAAGTTGCCGCCTGAGGTTCAAATACGAATAGCGGTAATAAGAGCCTTTATTCTTTTTTCTTCTTAGAAGACGAAGTTACTGGATTGCTCAACAAAATAACCACTAAGATAATGATACCGTAAAATCTGGATGTTATTCAGACTTGGACATGCCACCAAGTATTTAACAGAACTCATTCATTCATGTTGCAACATATTGAAATAGATATGAGAAATATCTATGAACTGCAACATATTTTTTCAAGTCTTTTTAATATCATTTAAAAATGATAGTAGATTCAGGCCTTTTTAATATTACAAAAATGATAGAGAAATTGTGAAAAGAAAGAGCATTTCTTTGTATCCAACAGGTATAAAATACCTGGGCCAACAACAATCTTGTAAACTTAATACTAACGTTAGGATCTGACCTGGCAGCCTTAATAACCAGCTTTGAAATGCAATCACATCCTCTTTGTTAGTCGTTCATAATAAAAGATAGGATTGTAATAAAATTGGGCGGTGTGGAGAAATACCAGGATAACTCTACATTATAATTATGATTTATTTGTTATAAAGCCTCAGCTTCCATGACTAGGGCTAGCCTAGCCTAGCTATCGTTAAATCTTACCTGCGAAAGGTAATTCCACTGGATCTGGTATTGATATCTCGTTCAGCATCCATATGCAGCGCAAAAAATCTGGCATCTTTGGTGTAGATTTAAGTTAAAGCGCTCGACAGTTGTGAATACGCAGTTGTATTTTGGTAGTAAAACCGGCATTTTAGAGTATCAGGGCATCCTGGATCATAGCTAAATGTGTTACGTTTATAACAAATCAAACCGCTTGGAAATCAGTCGAAAATTCAGCGAGTAATGATTTGTAGAAATTGTTTGATACTTCTAACCCTGTACTAACATGGTCGCCCGGTAAGCACGCCTCTCCACCACTCATGCGACGTCTACGTATATGTTTATGATGCCTGGTGAAATGACGCAGTAGTGGGGCTTGGGGCTGTCAGCCAAGGATGTTTTATATTTCACTGGATATACAATTGGAAAATGGCCGCCCATTCATTTCAATGGAAATTGCTCAATGGCGCAGCTCGCCGACATGGGGGCCAAGCTTCCGGACCCACGCGGACATGCGCTGTGTGACTTTTTGCTCACACATGCGTAGTGTGGGTCTCATGAACGCGCTGGTATCCGTGGTGCCCATGACAACGGCTCGCGCTCGTGGAACTCCGACCAAGGGTGCGTGTTCACGATCACTTTTCTCCGGAAATGGAATTCTGACCACTGCAGACTGCACCCTGATCTAAGCATTAGCGGACCTTAAAAAAAAAAAAAAACATAGCCGCCGGTAAAGGTTTAATCATAGTTTGAGATACAATTTTAAAACACAAATGCAATATCAAATGTTTAAAACGATTGTTATTTAACAGGGAAGTAATGATTTCTACTCAATAATGTCGGCAAAATAGTTGACTTGCTGTTGTGTAACGTGACATTGCTCAGGGGTGCGTTTCCCGAAATCACAGATGCTAACTTCCATAGTTGGAACCATTGACTGTGAATGGACGAACTAAGTAAGTTGCTGCAACTACGCTCTCGGGAAACGCGCCCCAAGCTCGTGTCCTCTTTAGTTCAACGATGAATAACCACATTAATGGAGTCAGACGATTCTTGCTCGTCTGCGCGCGAATTCCATTATATTCTCCGGATTCAAGACAATAAACCGAACACACAACGCACTGCACGTGCCTTATAAACCGATATGTTTTAAAGTCAGGAGCCTTAAACTTTTGTCAGTTCTGGCAAGCTAATTTACTTTTAGCTAACGTAACTTAGCTTCGTGCGACTTATAACCATTCCGTGGAGTATAGTAAAATGTGGGTCTACCGTGAAATGTTACGCACATTGGTCCTCATTTATCAAACGCGCGTACACCAAAAAAAAAAATGGGTGTACGCCAAATCTCCCGCAAGGATCGGCATTTATCAATCTGAACGTGAGCGAACGGTCCGCAAAAATCTCACGCCAGGTCTGACCAGGTGTACGCAAATTTGAAACCAGCGAACAACATCTAGGAACGAGTGCAGCTGTCAAAATGAGTAATAAACCATATGCAGCGATGCGGACGTCATGCCGTTGTTACTCTTATTAGTAAAATGAAGAAATAGTCTGAATAGATAAATAGGCTAAATGAATAAACAAATAAATAAATAAGACACCTGTGTTGAGAAATTATTAAACTTGTATTTTGAGAGAACCTGCTTGTCAGGCCAGACGGCTGACAATTACAATCAATTTGATTAAGCGCAATGCGTGGCTTGGCAGATATGCAGTGTGGCATGTCAGATGCTCATCCAGTCAGATATATACTGAACAACAAAAGAAACGCCAGTTAATTAAAGGCAAACTGGAAAATAAGTTTGCGCGAAATTATTTTAGAAAAGCAAATTTATTACTAGCGTGTGCACATTTACACTCGTTTCATCAAACTTCTCTTTATTTTGCAGTCACTTTGACTGAGTAACCATAAGAGTACATTGACTAACTCGCTAACTTGCGTTTCTTTTGTTGCCCAGTATATACAGGCCTACGGACACTTTGGCCATGATCACATTTTGACAATGGCAGATCTTCTGTTGTTATTGGAATAAGCTTCTGTCCAACGTGTGAGGAACTTTCGGCACAGAGAAGATCTCCTCCGGGAAAGTGACGAGTGGCTGCTCGTTTTGTGTGGCACCCAATAAAATTTCATAATAAAAGTACAATGAAGAGTGATCTCTGCAGACTGTATTTTAACAATTACCCTCATGCAGCTCCGATCGAGGTGGTGGGGACTCATCCGTGTCCACACCACCTCGTATTCTCACAATGGAGGGGGAGCCCTGCTGCCACGCGCTACTCGAACGGTGGCAGCTGGAGGTTTGAGCCTGATTGGCCTCCACCGGTCCGTGCGCTGCTGCGCCTGAGCACCGCAACCCGTTTTTTGGTGGCGATCTTAAAATCGGACCACATTTTTTAACCTACATGTAAGCATTTGGATTGTCAATTATGTAGTCTATATAACTTGAAATATCATGGATCTATAAATTGAATTAAGGCCGATGTTATTCGCACTTATACGTGAGGCCAATGCTGAATTTTTTTCTTGGCCACACTTATAAGTGCGCCAGTTGATGACCATTCCAGGGCCGCTTATAGAAAGTACCGCTTAAAATAAGTTTGGCCAAGCAAGAAAATTTAGCTTTGGATACACTTAAAATAAGTGTGGGCAATGGAGAAATGTGCATCTTGGCCGCACTTATAAGTGCGTCTAACGCAAATTTCGATCAATTTTTGTGCTTGAACAACTTCGATTTATCAATGAATTAAATCAAACGTCTGCTGCACTCCGGTTTTCCACCTCGACGGTGTTTACCGCAGCAGCAATAGTTTTCCAAACTGCAGCCTTCGGGGCTCCCTTTATGCCACTCTTAAGGCTTCCAAATAAAATTATTTTGTTTTTCTCCACCTCGGACGTGATAATTTATATTTCCTCCTCAGTGAAGTTCTCTCTTCTTTCGAGAGTCCATGTCGTAAAATGGGCAGGACCATGCCTCCCGGAGCATGAATTTATAGGGGCGTGTCATGTAAATTACGATGGTTTCATCCGCCAGATTTATCAACGCCACGCCAGTTCTACACGAAATCAGCGGACGTACACACTTTTAGTAAATCAGACGTGACACCTGGCGAACGCTGATATTTACACCAGAATCTACACCAGATCCTACACAAGTTTGATAAATGAGGGCCAATGTACTTCGTTATTTTTACCTTTGTTTTAAAGAACCTTTTTTCTGTCTTTCCCCAGAGATATCTGAGTCTCTTGGAGTGCATTGAACAGTTCATCCATGAATTTCTGCATGTCAGCGAACCGCAGGCAGCAGTTATCATTTTGGATCTCATCTGTCAAGTTGCTGGAAAGTTTCGTCATCATGTATGAAGGTCTGTAACTAATTTAACAATGAAGAATGGTTAATAAATGGTTCGCTAAGCAGTGTTCAAACTGAATTTATGTAGTGCTATAAATGCATTCATATGGACATTACGTTAGATGCTACTCATCTGACACATTATGCATAACGCATCAAAATAGAGAAATGTGAATTGGTGCTATTCAAAGTAATGGAAATATACAACTCAGTTCATGGATATATCCATATCATTTTAAAATGAAAAAGTAAGGTGAGTGTTGGTTGCGTGCATGGTTCTAGGATGTCACAACAGCGGCCTCAGCTTACTGTACATTTTGCCACGCTACATGAAGTGTGGCAATCGAGTTGCTACATATTACGGCCATTCATCAATTAAAATAAAATGGCAAAAATGTACTGAGCAACAAAAGAAGCGCAAGTTAGCTAATGTGCTCTTATGGTTACTCAGTGACCGCAAAACAAAGAAAAGTTTGATGAAACGAGTGTAAATGTGCACACGCTAGAAATAAATTTGATTTTCAATCATTACGCGCAAACTTATTCTCCGGTCTGCCTTAAATTAACTTGCCTTTCTTTTGTTGCTCAGTATATTTGCACCGTAATGCCAGCTCACTTTACCTGCTTGGCTACGTCTATAATGTTGATCACAGACGGACAGCAAGGAATGCCCATTTCTGGTCTCCCCATATCCAGCGGCATGTGATGCGTAACATACGGCTTATCTTTAGCAAGTGGCTGCACTACCGAGCCTCTCACAGTCATGCCGAAGACCGCATGCTGTGGCTCTTAGCGCCGCCCCTAGTATTGCAAAACGCAGCGGATCTATGGGAGTAAACCCTGAAAAAAAAAAACTGGATCAGCCCCTGCTTGGGTTAGCCCACTGGTCCTTTCAAGATAGCCTCTCTGGTGTTAGTACTGGTGATTTGTGTTTCTATATGATTCCACTCCAGAAGCTACCCACTGAGGAATAATAAGTACGGAAGAGGGCAGCCTGCTTGCCCACTGCACAGGGCCAGCAACCCTTAGTAGTGGTATTTAACCCGCTACGGACCCAGAAACATCTTATTAGCAATCACATCAACATCTGCGTCGTAATTCTGGGCAGCATAATAGCAAGCATGACAGACCCCGGGTAAAGCCTCGGTGACCTCGCGGTTCTGATCAGCCCAGATCTGCTCACAATTAGTAAATTTGATTTTCTATGATAATTACGCGCAAACTTATTTTCCGGTCTGTGTTTAATTAACTTGCGTTTCTTTTGTTGCTCAATATATTTGCACCGTAACGTCGCCAGCTCACTTTACCGACTTCGCTACGTATTTAATGTAGAACACAGACAGACGGCAAAGAATGCCCATTGCTCCACCCACTCACATCCGCTGCAGTGCTAAATTCGGAGGAGACGAGAATGCGCTTACATATGAGGACCGTTGGTGTCCGCATAGCCTGAATATAAATAAAACATTTTGTCTTTGCCGAGAAACGAGGCATCAATGATTTAAAAGAGAAAAATAAACAGTTTCGGTATCGATAATTTGTGGCTGTCAAAAAAATGTATTCATGGATTTATCAGCGTGTCTTTTTCAATTATTCCCTATGGAGAAATTTCTTTTAGGGCCCCATGGCATCACGTGACCTGCAATATCAGCTTGACCGCTACGCCCATGTCGGCGTGCGTTCCAGCCTTCGTTGACTGTCCAGTTCCCCTTATAGGTCCATGCTGTCAGCCCCACATGCCAACAAATTCGTGTTACCTCCACTAATACAGCCAACACTCTGAGCATGCGTACTTATATTTTCACACGTATCGTTAACATTGCATTGCGTAAGGGGGGCTAGCCCCATTCATGCGGACATGGATCAGGAGATCGGTCTGAAGCAGCAAAACAGAGACCAATAAACATGAACTTAAATTCAAACACAAATTCCATGCAATTTAGGAAAATGCTAAATTTATAGATCATACATTTAATCAGATAATATGATCATGTTTGAGAATTAATAATGTAATTTGCTTACGGTCCTTTCTGGTGACGCACCTGCCCCTAATGACCAGTCGCCACTGTCCCTGCCCATGTCGATCCGTTATTCTGACTCGATTGCGTATTTTAAAAAACAGTTAAAAACATACATGTTCAGACAGGCCTTTGAATAATTACCATGCACCTTGTCATTGTGTTGTATTGGTTTTTATCTATTCACCAATAATTTGTATCTGGTCACTGTTTTTAATATTGCTTGTTTGTTTTTATTTTTTGCTTCTGTGTTTGTGCTTCTTTTGGTGTAAAGCACTTTGTGATTTCTATCTGTGAAAAGTGCTCTATAAATAAAGTTTTACTTTACTTTTACTTTGCCAATATAATTTACTGTCGCTTGAGCGGACTAGGTTTAGTAGCAATGGATGACTCATATCGTCAGACCTAAATTCAAATTTGCATTGCAGTTGTAAACATAACCCAACACTACGACGCAATATCCCTCCGCTTTGTCAGTGAATCAGGCTGCCTTTGCCATAACCATGAATATTATGTGTACAAAAGTGTCGATACTTAGCGTGCTCACGGTATTAATGTCTTAATTCAGTTGCGATGCCACGTGAACAAAAGAGGATGTTCTTTTCGCCCAAAGTACATTAATAATGTAATGATAAAACGCGGCAAAGATGTAATATTAATGTTATGCACTGATACCTAAGTCCGCGCTAGCAAAATTGGTTAACGTGAATACTTATTTACGAAATTCCCGCAGTATTAGCGACCGAGCAAATCATTTTACCTATTTTGCCTAGTGCGCCTCAGCGGCGTTGGTTTAGGGTGTTAACTCTTGGCCGGCAGTCGAGGGCCCTCTGGAGGTCGGAGCCCGTGGAAACATAGGTAAGGTCACCTATGCCCAGTTCTTTAGCCAAAGCACTGGTCGGGGCTGAACCGGCCTGCATAAGCGAAAAAAGCAGCTTCTCAGAGCCCCTGCCACCACTAGGGGGCCCCAAGAACGCTCGAAATGCTTGGTTTTTTATATATTATGTCAATGGTATTACTAATCCCAAAAACTGTACGTGCTGGTTAGAAATATTACACTTCCGATTTAATAAATTCCTGCTACTGCTGTTGGAGCTGAGGTCACGACCTCACCTTCACGTTCATCATGCTCACGCCGCATGTCATGCGCGATGTCAACAAACGTCATCTGCAATGAAATTCACGGACTGAACTGCGTTTTGAGAAAGAAGTCGCTAAATGTCCTCATCCGCAGCTCTTTAGTCTATTGTTAGCTAGCTAGCTAGTTAGCTTTGGAAAATGCTGATTCAATCCGCTTTGTGTGGTGTTTGCATAATCAGAAGATGCTAGTTAGGTGCTTGGCATCCCCTTTTTGCTGGAGCGCTCCGCTTATTTGTCAGTACACCAGGTGATGGTGCGTTTTGAGCCGGCAAAAACCTCTGCTTAATAGCCCTCATTGAGACTGATCCGTCACATGATCTGAGTCTGATCTTATCGCCTACAGTGGGCTGCAAATGGCAAATTAGCCGATTTTGGATTCAAAACAATTATCTTCTGCGCACATGAGAAAGTTTGCGCCCCTGCCGGAAAGTCTGATACTTAGGTATGACAGCTATTGCCATACCACTAATTCCAAGAGAGACTGGTGAAAAAATTAATAGGAAGACAAGCATAGGTTATAGCAGTCTTTTTGTAAGACATAGACTACGAGCTCTCTCTCTCTCTCTCTCTCTCTCTCTCTCTAAACAAGTGGTGAACTTGTTTACAGTGAATGCGTTGTCTCCTGGTTTATTTTGTTAATTTTCAGTACAACACGTTATGCATGTGTGACACCTTCAAATGGACGGTCATAATTGTTGAATTAATTTAAAATATTTTTTAATTTAAAAGGGCGAGAATTTCATAGTTTAACGGGAGTTTTGCTCTAGACTTTTACAGGTGCAGTTACTAATTTGTGCCACAAGATGGGGTATTCACCTATGGGAGAGTTATTGGCAATTGGGCTGTGTGGCCTCTGACTCTGGGGGTCAGGGGCCTTACCGATTCGTAGGTAGTATTATTATTAAAATAACGTCACAGCAGGCACGCTGATTTTCACAAAAAATAAAACAAATAAAGGAATGCAGTGAGATGCCAGTAAACACCCAGAATCTATGTTTTTCCTCTGCCTCAATTGTTACTTGAGACTTTAAATTCCAATTGCCAAAAATCACAATTTTGACTGATTTTCAACCTTGTGGCATTCATAAAATCATTAATATTCATCTGATTGACTTGAAATTTGGACTGAAGTTGTATCTGTTGGAGATCTATGAAATGTCATAGGATTTTCTAAATAGGTGCATCCCTAGGGGGTTAATTTTGTAAATGAAGCAAGTTGATGATAGCGATTTTCGTTATGGTTACTTAACAGAGCTCATTAAATATTCACAAATGTTCCAAACAAAAAAATCCTATGTCATTTCATAGAACTATCTTAAACCCTTCATATGAGACTAATTTGAGTAAAATCTGACCATGGGTTATTGAAATATCAGTGCCACAAAATATTTTTATATTTTGTCATTAAAGTGCCGTTTCCATGGCAACCATGTAAATTTTTGGTCAAAATACTACATTTTATGAGGTTAAAATCATATTGAGTATGTTTATTTCTTAGTTTTTCCATTAGTATGGTTATTTCTACACTTTACCCTGAAGACCCCTTAACCCTTCAATCACGTTTCTACTTTAAAGTAGGGCTGAGTAACATGGCCTAAAAGAGAGGTGGGCCGCGGTCTTTGAGCGCTTTCTGACTTTCTGTGGTTAGTTCCCAATTATTACGGATGGGAATTTTTAAAGAGTTTTTTTGGATTTTCGGGAAAAGCGCTGGAATGATCCCAGACTTAAGTCATAGCACACCATTCCCGATAATTCTGCACGTTTTGATATGTTTGTGTATGTGCTACAAAAGCTGCAGGACTAGTTTTGCGGCGAAATTCCTCAGGCAGAACAGAAGTGGAAGGGAAAAACATGATAAGAGGAAGAAGCAGCAGCCCCGGAAACAGTAGTGTGCAAATGTGAACATCAGGCACACAAAATGAAATATTGGCATGTAAGGTCCTGGCCATTGTCATTTTATTTATTTAAGCCAGTGGCAAATACAGCATGTTAAGAGATGAAATTTAATCGTAATACAATAAACAAAAAACTGAAAATGACCTTGCAAATCTTTGCAAATTATTGTACGCACGCGCGTGTCGTGACTGTCTGTGCCCCTTCAAGTGCATCACGCGTAACTAATGACTTCATTCTTCACAATTACTTTGCAATATATTGGTCATTATTTTTTCGATCGTTGATACATGTAGTAGGCCTAACTTCCGTTATTTTGTTTGAATTAGGTCTTCGCCCCTCTGAGACCAGCACGCAAAGAAAAATATTTGCAGCTAGTATTTCAAGATTTTCTTGAATGACTGAATAACTGAGAAGCATTAACTTGTTCCATTTCGACGCTCCTGTGAACATCAATGGCCCATATAGCATTAAGGGGATATATTGTATCACAAGGATGCGATCGAATGAAAAATTTAAGTAAACATAGAATTTGATTTAAAAAAAAAACCTGAAAAAATTGAGCAATGATCATCAGTCAATTTCGTGATGAAGAAATGCGCTATAAAAGTCAAATTAGCATCGCATACCCCAACAATAGACTCAAAAAATGAAATATAAAGTTGATATTGCAGACCATCAAGTCTATCAGGCTTAAAAATGAATGAATGAATTAACTAATTAATGAACGAATGAGTTCACACCATTTTCATTCTAAATGTACTAGCACTCCACATTGAATTTCAAGTTTTTTTTTTTTGGAGAAAAATAATATTGAGGCCAAAGAAAATATTTTCTAACAAAAATATTTTCTTACATTTTAGATGAGCATTACCATTTTCATGACAATTATGCGAACAGCACTCCACATTCAGCCGAGCGCTCACAGCTGTAAGATTTTGAAAGATAGAGGTGACATTTGTCCTCGCTGAAGCATTAGGCTATATAACAGGCCAATGTCGATAAATTTTAAAAAGTCATGCCAGATATTCTTTTTTTTATATAAATAGCAAAATTATTTCCTTTTGCGTCCAGTAAACGAGGGACCGGAGAAAACTGGTTCTTTTTAACGGCATCACAAAAAATCTTACCTGTCGGGCATTCGCGGTGGGCCTGCACATTGGTCATCTCCCATATAAATGTAGCATATTGATAATATCATTACTGCGGAAGCAATCAGAAGTAATTTCGTGAAATTTAGAAAAACAGACATAGCGTAGTCCAGTTCTCATGGGAATTATACTTGCGTTTCTGGAACTACGCCCAAAACCGCCGTTGCCGGTCGGAAACTGAGAGGGAGAGAGGGGGCGTGAGCTCTCTTCGCTAAATCTAATAGAAAATTATCATTTATCACAGTCTAAGAAATACTTTGACATGCTTGAAAAATTTTGATTTTGGAAAATGTAATTCCAAAATGCGCTCATTGTGCAGTTAAGACTCATTTCTTAAAGGCATATTGGCAATTTAATTGGAAAATTCGTATGTATTCGAGTAACACATTACTTAGGATAAACTCTATTATTTCGCGAATGTGCATGAAAAATTACAGATTAATTTTACTTGATTATTATGTTGGAGAATTTATTTTTGTTTCTGCTTGCATTGTTTTAGTTGACACCAGTGGCCTAAATCCGTTTCGGGAAGGGATGATTGCGGTCAGGTGCGGAGATTTCCCGCGCGAACACACACACACACACACACACACTTAGCTACTTTTGTTATATTGACTTTGACATAATCCGAAATTGTCATGTGTATTTATATAGGCTATTTTTTAGAGATAACAATGCTTAAGCCTCAACTATACGAAACAAGACTGTACACTTTCAGTCAGTCAATGACAAACTTAATATCTCATCAGACTCAGATCTTTGGGATAAAGTCAAATCGGACAGATTTGAGCAGTTATATTTAAAGCCAGTATCATTCGAAAAACTGCTGTTCTGTCAAAATAATAATAAAAAAAAAATCCCTTAACGGTTGTCTATTTCAGCAGACCATAGTAACTAACTATGCAGTCGTATCACTGTCAGTCTCTTGAAGACTTGAACATAAGTTTAATACTGTTTTTTATGTCTGGAAATATCACAATCCTCTAATTTAGACAACTATACATATTCCAGGACTAATTCTTGTCATAAAGGGACATGTCTGTGCCCACCCAATTCCCAGTTCTAGCGCCGCGGCAGCGGTTTAGGCAATTTCAGAGATGTATCAGTCTTTCTGACATTATAAGTGGTCTCTCTCAATTCATTCCTGGAACAAAGAGATTCCGAAAGTAAATTATGAATTGCTTTATAGATAAAAATCAATGACTGCCTTTGCCGCGCAAATCTCTATTCTGTAGAACTTGAAGGCTTTGTAAGTCGGAAGAATTCCCGTTCATCCACGTAACTGAACGATAATCAAAGTGTGACTGAATAAGAGTTTTATAAACCAAGTGAGCAGTGTTTTGATCTATATATTTTCTAGTACGTTTGAATAATAAAAAACTATTTAAAGCTTTCTTTCTAACCTGGTTAATTTGTGCTTTCAAAGAGAGATTTTCATCAAGTTTTACACCTAAATATTTACGCTCAGTGGGTCTCATTCATGAAACGTTAGTAAATTTGTGCGTAGATTTTCACATAAAAGCCTACGCTACTGAAAACCTATTCCGGATTCAGGAACACCGCGGGAAACTCAGATCTGATCGTAAACACGTGTGTATGATCATGAATGCCAATCCATCGTAAAGTGACAGCGCGCTCCCGGTAATCAGCTATTAGCATAAATCCCCGCCCATGAATTGCCAATAACCACCATATAAGGTGGTGTAGATGCATCCAGTCGACCTGTCAGTCATGGCGCAAACAAAGAAAGAGAGAGAAAGGAAACAGAATTATTCCGAAGCGGAGATTTTGGGTGAAGTGGAGTTAAGAGAAAACATTTTATCTTCATCTGGCAAAGCGGAGGCCTGGAGGGAGGTGACAGATGCCGTTAATGTTGTCTCTGTAGTCCAAAGAACCATGTCCAAGGTGAAGCGTAAATGGTTTGACGTGAAACTGGAGGCAAAGAAACGCATAAGCGCACGCACACACACACACACACACACACACACACACACGCACACACACACGCGCACTCAAAAAGAACATCAGCCACAGGAGGCGGAGGCTCACAGTCACAACTGTCAACTGCAGACGAGCGCATCGCCTGCATAATTGGGGAGACCTCTGTCAGGAATTATACCTGACGGAGACAGCGACATGCCTCCACTTTTATTTTTTTATTATCATCATTTAACATGTAGAAAGAACGTGTAATCTATTGAGTCGATTCACATAGATAATTCACAATCATGAACCTAATCTGGATCTTAAACCTGCCAATTGCCAGCTAATTTAACTAAATGTGTTATGTTTTTAATCGTTTGTAATGTTTAGGCTATATCACGTGTTTCAAAGGCATCTGCGTATTGTGTAGGGGAGCGCCGGTGCGAAAGTAACTCTGGACGAAAGTAACACGGCGATTTACTCACAGCCATTCGCACTTCGATGCGTCATACTAGGTCAGCATGAGCAGCTCGCGCCCCTCTCCAGAACCGCGAACATTCTTGAGGCGTCCAGTCTTCCTCGCGGCACAAGACCGAGAAGACTGTTTTCCACAGCGGTGAGTAAATTCAGACGAATGCTAAACTTTTTCGATTTAAAGATTGTCTTTATCGCTCCATGTGTCATATTTATGATGAAATGATCGGTGATTTAGTTCCGCAACATATGGTGCAGTTTGAAATGTCAGAATTTTTCCACTTTGGAAGTAATCCTCGTTCAAATGTCAGGAGTCACCGTCGGGACAGAAGCAGCAACAGTTACGTTCGTCCCTCTCTGCTAATGCGGCCGCATTTTGTGTTTAAAAGTCCATAAAAATGTGTGTTATGTTTTACCGACAGAAGATGCCCAGAGTTTGGGTCAGAACTACCCAGAGAGGAACGGTTGACCCGGAGGTTTACGCAAGGGCCTTTTTTGATGTCCGAAGAGGCGATAGTATAAGGAGGGCAGCAGCGGTGCATGGCGTTTGTCATGTCACCCTGTTCAGGTACTGCAAGAGGAGGGCAGAGGCAAGAGGGCAGCAGACCAGGGCCCCAGGGTACAGGGCTCACAACAAAGTCCTCACAGAAGAACAGGAGAAGAGACTGCAGGCATATATAAAGAGAGCAGCCGATATATATTTTGGCCTGAGTCCTAAAGAGGTGCGAGTAACACCGCAGACAGAGCTACACCACTACCGCCATATAGCAAGCACCTCCGCTCCGGATCTGCCACGGCTCTGAGCCGGATCAGCTGGAGCAGGGGCAGATCCGAGCGGAGGTGCTTGCTATCTGGGAATTAACCTCTTTTTATGCTTTTTTAGGTGCAAAAAGTTTGCATATGAGCTGGCCGAAAATATTGGCCTCAAAACTCCATGTTCATGGAAGAAAAACCAGATGGCAGGGAAGGATTGGCTCACCTCCTTCCTCGAAGCGCAACAGAACCCTGTCCATCCGTCGACCTCAAGCCACCAGCATGTCCCGTTCCACCAGCTTCAACAAGACCAATGTGACCGCGTTTTTTAACAACCTAAAGACTGTCCTCACCCGCTATAATTTTGAGGCAAATTACATCTGGAACATGGATGAAACAGGTAAAAATTTATATTTGGATGATAAATTTAAAAGCACCAGTGATTTGCACCAGCAATAATTCATTTCACTGATTATTTCAGGTACCACAACGTTTCAAGTGCCAGACAAAGTCATTGCCACCAAGGGCCAGCGCCAGGTCGGTGCTGTGACCTCCGAGGAAAGAGGGACATTGGTGACCGTTGCCTTTGCTGCCAACGCACAAGGCAACTTTGTTCCCCCTTACTTTATCTTCCCAAGGAAGAAGTTCCATGACCACTTCATCCGGGATGGTCCCCCTGGCTCCACTGGTTCTGCCAATGGATCGGGGTGGATGGATGGATTTTTGGCCTTTTTACAGATGGAAGAGTTGCTGCTACTCTTAGACAATCATGCATCACACCTCTCCGTGGTAGCTATTGACTTTTGCAAGTCACAGGGCATTGTACTCCTGTCATTTCCACCCCACTGCTCCCACCGTCTTCAGCCGCTAGACCGAAGCGTTTTTGGCCCTCTGAAGCACTACATTAACAGTGCAGCAGACAATAGGATGTGAATGAACCCTGGAAGAACTTTGACCATCTACAACATCCCGAGTCTTGTGGCTAAAGCTCTGCTTCAAGCTGGGACACCAAGCAGCATTTCGTCTGGGTTCGAGTGTACCGGTATCTGGCCCTTGAATCCAGATATTTTCAGTGAGGAAGACTTTGCTCCAGCTTACGTGACCGACCGTCCTGCACCAGCACCAGCTCCATCCCCAGTGCCAGGGCCAGCTCCATCACCAGCGCCAGCTCCATCGCCAGCGCATACCATCTATCCAGGTATGCTAGTGGTTCCAGGAACATCTAGTGGCACGCCAGTACAGAGTTTCAGCCCAGAAAAGCTTCGCCCATATCCAAAGGCTGGCTCAAGGAAAGAAAGTAAAAGGAGAGGCCGAAAGAGGTGGGCATAGTGTCATTTTTAACTCGTCTTGGTTCTCTTGCTTGTATAAAAACAAGCTGATTCTGACTATTATCTCATTGAATGTTGCAGGTCAACAGCAATACTGATCGACACCCCGGTGAAAGCTGCTTTGGAGGAGGAGAGTCGGCAGAGGGGCCAGAGAAAACAGTCCTCTTCAAAACTCCCAAAGAAAAAGAGGCTTAGTGGACACACTGCAACTACAGTTTCTTGGGGCAAGGATGAGGAATGTCTTGTTTGTGGGGAGACATTTTGCCTCATCTTTGCCTGGAGAAGTGTGGGTGCGGTGCATCTTTTTGTCTGCTGTGGTCGCATGAGGCATGCACTGAGGGTGCCGCTCATTATATCTGTCACAACTGTGATGAGTAATTTCATCCCAGATAGCAAGCTCCTCCGCTTCGGATCTGCCCCGGCTCTGAGCCGGATCAGCTGGAGTCGGCACAGAGCCGGGCAGATCCGGAGCGGAGGTGCTTGCTCACTGGGATAATTTTTATAAATAGACCTTGCACATTAAACATGTTCACGGTCACTTTTGGAACATTTGAAGCCAATTAAAATGTTTAAAACAAATGCCTGGCTGTTTTTGCTTCTGTTTTAACGAGAAATTTAAAAAAGATTCCAGTAAATTTGACTCTCTCTAAGTCTGTGCCATTTATGTTGTTTTTAACAGAATCGAACCAGCGTAATTTTGACTTCGTTCCAATAAGCATGAAGTTACATTTATTTACATTGAGGAGTAAATGATTGTGGAAAAACCAATCACTAAGCAGTGAGAGCTCATTATTGATTGATGTCTCTAATACATTGGGATCCTTTGCAGCAAAGTACAAACATGTATCGTCTGCATATAGGGACACTTTGCATTGTTTAACTGCGTTCGGGAGATCATTCAGAGTCAATATAAGTAACAGCGAGCCCAAAATACTTCCTTGCGGGACGCATTCTGCTGAGCACATTGACGAGCTGTTTCCATTCACTGTTGTAACTTGTTTTCTCATTTTTAAATACTGCCTAAACCATTCTATCGCTGATTCGTCAAAACCTAAATATGTTAGCTTTTCAAGGAGGATATCTTGTGGCATCAAGTCGAAGGCCTTTTCAAGATCCAGGGTAACTACAGCGACAACGTCCCCATTGTCAACTGAAATCCTTATGTCCTCAATCACATTAATCAAAGCAGTGGAGGTAGAATGCTTGGGACGAAAGCCATGCTGACATTCAGTATCAGATGATTATCTGTCAGATGGGTATATATACCTGTTTGAAAACAAGCTTTTCCAGAGCTTTTGAAAGGACTGGGAGCACACAAATGGGTCTATAGTTTGACGGGTCAGTTAAGCTCCCTCCTTTGTGGAGGGGTGTAATGCGGCATATTTTCCATTGTTGAGGTATGCGGCCTTTAGATAAATATAGGTTTATTATATGAAGTAAGGGGGCCATGATATAGTCGATTGTGTGGCACGTATGCAGTAGCGGAGCTACAGGGGGGGCAAAGACACGTCCCTTTTAGTCCTGGCTAGATCTCAATCATTTTCCTTTATTGACGTCTTTTCCAATTATCGTAATTGGCAACTGAAGACACGGTTTCTCACCGTATGCGATCTAACAGCGATGAAATCATGGGCTAAATTCAGTGCAGAAAAATTATTTACTTATTAATTGGCCAATGCCTCGCGTGATTGAACTGGTCCGTGTTCCAATGAAACGCGGACTTTCACTCTCGGTATTTCGTGGGTTGATTTAAAAAAAAAAAAAAACAGTGGCACTGGTCAGTTAAATGGCCTAGGTTATAACAAGCGTGCGGCTCAAGCCATTTACGTGAGAGTCGACAGGTAGGCTATGCAATTTTGAATAACGTAGATTTAAATACAGCAAATACGCGTCCAGAGGAATGATTGTCGTCTTACCTAATCGGGGAGAACAAGCAGCACCTGTTAAGTGCAGAGCGCTCTCGGAGTGAACTTTTTGTTAATCGTGAAGATGACTGAGAACAGGTCAGGATTTATAATTGTTTTAAACGGCTGTTTTGTGCAACCCAATTCTCTGTTCCGCCACTGTGCTGAATTCAAGCCGCGATTTAATCGCTGTTAGATCGCATGTGGAGAGAAACCGTGTCTTCAGTTGCCAATTACAATAATTGGAAAAGACGTCAATAAAGGAAAATGATTGAGATCTAGCTAGGACTAAAAGGGACGTGTCTTCGCCCCCCCGCCCTGCAGCTCCGCCACTGCACGTATGACAATCTCAGCCTTATTATTTCAGCTGCAATCCCAGCAAGTCAAAAGAACCTGGGAGCAAACAAAAAGAAAAAAAAAAACATAATTCGAAGTGGTCAGTAGGCTTACTATAATATCTGCTACATATGTATTTGTTGTAGGCAATAGCCTGCAAAATGTAGCCTACAAGGCTTTATGTCCTCACACTGCCTCTGTTGTAGGATGATCACAATGGAATTGATTTGATATTGTTTGCAGCCCACAGGAAACGATATGACTTAAAACTAGAGGCTCTAGAGAGCCTGAATCGCTCACCTGGATCTGTATGAAAATTAATAAATTCTTAAAATTACAGAAACATAATCTGCAGCGTACAAGTTACAAGGTACAGGATCTTAATGAAATACCAAAAAACATGATTACGATTCCGACCTCGTCCCATAATTTCGCAGAATCGATTTTTAAATGGAAAAGAAATAAATAAATCAGTTTGATTCGATGGAAATCCCAGAGGATTCTGATTATCATTTAAAGAATTTAATGAGCAAATTGAATGTGATGGTTTATTCAAGCCTCGGTCACAGCCGGGCGCACGGATTTTTTTAATCGTGCGGTCTCTGCGTTTTTTGCCGTAGGAGAGAGTCGTAGAGAACGTGGAGGTAAAAAAAAAAAAAAAAAAAGTAGCAGTTAACTCGTAAGGCGGGAGTGCTGCCCTTGAGGGTGACGCAAGAAGTTCGCAGCAATACTCTTGCGATTTGGCACGTGGTGCTTCGTACAGGTAGTAGGGAGGACGTGTAGCAGTCTTACGACGGACACACTTACCAGGCACGAGTAAAAAGGACCGCACGGTGAAAGTGCGGCGCACCTGCGTTACCCTTACATCCCTCTCAATTTCAACGGTCATTTGGATGCAATGGCCTTACTGTCGCCGTTCGTGTTTTGTATTTTTTGGTGTTGAATGCACTCATATAAAGGCAGAATGAGCTTCATCTTCATCCACCGTTACCCTGGAGCAGGTCCTCTGGCTGGGACGTTGTTCCTTCAGCATTTCCTGCATCTTCTTGTCTCCTACTCTTTTTCCCTTTCCCTTTTGGAGCCATCTACGTATATATATATATATATATATATATATATATATGTGTGTGTGTGTGTGTGTGTGTGTGTGTAACTTTATCAGAATCCAAAGTCGTAATGAAAACGCGCGGACTGCGCACGCCTTTCTATACCCCAGCCGTGCTCGGACGTTCTATTTCTACTTTCTATTTATTTCGTACATTGTGTGTGCGCCCAACTTATTTCAGACTCGCGGGAAACTTGCAGTCGACTTGCGTCCACCTTGCGGCGACGTGCGTCTTGGACAAATGGTTTTATTTCCACGACCAGTAAAAAAACGCACGTCTGACCTCGCGTACTCCTTGCGTCGGGAGCAAGGGAAACTTGCGTCCTTGGCCTTTCTCTGGAAATCGTAGAGTTTTTTGTGCATGATCAAAATCCATCGTACGTGCTTACGGGCAGTCTGCAGGCTCAAAATTTCGCAGGAAGAACCTGCGTGGCCCGTAAGTTCCTTGGCGTTTTTTGCTGTCGATACGCCGTGGAGTGGAAGTACGGCCGGTCGTGACCGAGGCTTCAGATGCTATAGTGAAATACAACAAAAATCATCATATTTGATGTTGTAAGGCGAATAACTCCTACAAAGAGCCATTTTACAATTTCAGTGTAATGGAGACTTTTGTAGAGCTTTATTTGCTGATCATTTTAGTTTTTCTCTATCTCTGATAGTTTTCATTATATAGGCCTAAAAAAAAAACGCAAAATCCTCAAATTTGATATTTCAAGGCCAATAACTCCTCGAAGGAGGCATTGTATGATTTCGAGCCTACACAGACTTTTGTAGAGTTTCATCTGCTGATCATTTTGATGTAACAGTTTTTTCTCTAGCTGCTTTAGAACCTGATATATAGCTGAAAATATGTAGTTTTACCCCAATGTTCTATTTTTAGTCACAGCGACCATGTTATTCAGACAGCGGGCATAATCGACACAATTTTTAAAGTAGACATCCTAAGGATGCCTGTGGCTAATTAGGGCTCGAGCACTAACGGTGCGAGGACCCCATTGAAATTGTTAGAATTTTTTTTCCCTATTATTTTTCACCAAGTATTTTCAAATGTTTGGAGGCCTAAACATGCTCAAAAACTCACCAAATTTTGTACACTAGTCAGGTCTGGCGAAAATTGACACATTTTAATGTCATTGCAGAAAGGCGGGGCAAAATGGTGAAATGGCGCCCCCTAGAAAAATTCAAAAAGCCCTCCTGATTGGGGTTAATTTGTCGTAGGCCAACGACATTTGGTACGCATATATATCATACCAAGACGCACAAAAAGTCTCTTGACGTCATGGTCCAACCCCAACAGGAAGTCGGCCATTTTGATTTAAATTTTTGATTACCGGCGATTTCCTCACCTCATATTTTAACGAACTCCTTCTAGGGATTTCTCCCAAACGACTTCCCATTTGGTACAGATCATCTAGAGACCATGCTGATCAAAAGTTGTATAAAAAACCTCTGTTGGTCAAACGGCGTGGCTGCTGGGCGTGACAACCTTTGGCGACTTTTTGTGATTTCGCCATCCATTTTCCAACGGCTCTCAAGCCCACATACTTTATCGTAACAGCTTCAAATTTGATGGACATGATGATGGCTCCGCATTGAACGCCCCCATATATTAATATCCCGCCTTACTCATAGCGCCCCCCGGTGGTAACAGGAAGTGGCTTTTTTTTTTACTCAACCATCCAACATGGTTGACCCCACCAACTTCATTCCACTCCTAAGACATGCAAAACAAGTTGGTGAAGCTACATGATAAAAGCTGGGAAGCTACGAGTAATGGCGTCCGTCTGCCGGCGTGGCGACTATTGATCTCTCGCCATCAAATTACGTTTGGCTTTTTCATGGCTTTAACGAAGTCATAACCTCATGAAAATTGATACACAGGTCAAGAATGGTGAGTACTTACATATGATAGGGGTGTTACCCATGGGGGAGCAAAATGAATCTATAGTGGCCCCTGATAAATAGCTACATTTTTGAGGGCCTTAACATGTTCGACAACTCTCAAAATTTTGCAAATGCATAAAGCCGGGCATATGTTTTACTACCATACAGGCTTTGCACATGGGTGCAGGAAAATGGCTCCATAGCGCCTCCTAAAAAATTTCAACAACCCCGCAGCTTCTTTAACCAGTATGCCACTATCCTATTGTTGTGAATGCACACCTGCACCCGTCAGGATCTCGCCGCCACCCCCAACGTGCACAAGGGTGCGAGGGCCCGTTCATCGCTGCTTGCAGCTTTAATTTTAGTCTGGATCTGTTCATTTTTTTCAGAAAAGATTTTTGAAAAATGTTAACGACCGATGACGATGGCCGACGACAGACGTCAAGTGATAGCAATAGCTCATGTGGACCTTTGGTCCAGGTGAGCTAATAACAAAAAAATACAGGGGGAGGGCCTCTCACTCAGGAGTACAGCCCTGCAGAGGAGCTGGCCCTCTCTAATAATGAGGGTCACCCCTTGATGGAGGGTGACATCAGACCCCGGTGGAGCTGGCAGCTCTAACAGCTCCTCATTTGCACAGGGTATGTTTCAGTCAGTCAATGTCAAAACACTCGGTTGCTTATAAAACACTTTTATCCAATATACTGTTCACTGTGGGAGTAAGTAGGTTAACATGCGTTTACTTTACAGTTAATAGTGAGATGCTAACTCTCACGCTGCTGCCTCCGCCCACACAAACGCTGTCCCGTACAGACGTAACATGTAACATGCACACGTCATCTGTGGTTGCTGATCACAGATTTAAACAAAGTCCACATCTTATGTTCTTAGGTGGAGGCCATTGATGATCAGACGCTGTATGCGTGCTCAGTAACACCGATGCTGGGACCTCGGTCCTCGAGTTACAGTTATATGCAGTTCACAATGTGCCCGTCTTAACACTGAAGGATTGTGGACACTGTGGCAGTTACTGATGAATTTTTAATGTGTCACTAATGGTGGTGTCTGCACATGGGACTAATGTGTGTGCTCACGTGCTCTCTATCCTGCAGTTAATCAATGGCTATGATGCTTATTCCACAGGAAGAGGGAAGCCCTCCTGCCCCCGAGCCTGAGGCCTCCACCTCTCAGCAGGACAGTCACAAGATGTAATTACATTCAGTTTAATGAGGATAGTCAGTGTGACATTGGCATTATTCTAAAGTGAGCCATGCAAAGGGGCAATGCTTATATGCTGAAGCAACTGTACAATGTGTTTGTCTCAGGTTGGAGCAGATGGTGTGAGAGCGCTCTATAAAAGAAGCAGGAATTGGAGTATTAAAAATAAAAAATTTTAAAAAATCAAACTTGAAATTGAAAAATTGGAGCATGAGAAGAGGGTAATTCAGTGATGTCATTTATTCTCAGGCATGGGAAAGAATGAAACTTAAATGTGTGTTCTTTTTTTAAGGAACGGGAGAAAAGAAATTGAAATGGTGAAATAAAAATTAAAAAATGCAAAGAACTAAAGAACTGCTGTGTAATGGTCCTCTCCTTCCTGATGGTGGCGATGTTGTGCAGCACAATGCATGCAGAAATGATTCTGCATGCCTGGTCTGGGGCCACCCTGAGCCCACGGAGGCAGCTGAAGCGGGCTATGATGACACCAAAGGTCAGCTCTATCCTGACCCTCGTTTTGGCGAGGGCCACATTGAACCTAGTTGTCATGGTTTTTGGAGGCTGGCGAGCTTTCTTTGTTTCTCTCGCCCGGGACGATATCGTTTTGCCCACAATCGGATTCTTTGGCCAGCTGGCATTAATTGTGGGCGGCGCCCGGACTCTATTTAAACCCAAGTTCCGCCTCGCCGCCTTTGCTAGAGTGTCAGTGTTTTGTTTGCATTATAGCCGGTAAGGTCTCTAGCTCGAATTGTTTGAGGAATTAGTTGAAAAGAGGAAAGTGCTAGTTAGCAAGAGAATCTTTCTCTCTTTTCTTCCTCTTTCTGGGCACCGTCTGGTGCTAAATCATTTTATCTCGGTTCCCGAGATTTTTCCCTTTTATTTCGTTCTGTCGAGCTCGCTTTGCTTCCTTCTGTACCCGGACTAGATCTTTGTCCGTTGGAAGCACGAGTCTCTCTCTCTCTCCTTTTGTCGGTTTGTCTCTCTTATTTTGCTGGACTTCCTTTCGTTTCGGCCGCTGCTTTTGGCGTCTCGAAACACCAGCCATCACACTAGTTTGTGGCCCTGGCCTGCTGCAGGGTCAGGATAGGGTGTCATTAAGAAAGGATGGCAGGCGTAGCCCCTGTTGCCAAGCAGCACTCCACTGAGCAGCCCTAAAAATAAAAAGGAATGGCCTTGATTAGTATCACAAAATACAGTTTAAGAACACTGAACAGTTGAAATGATACTCAGTGTGTCGTACCCCGCTCAGGTTTGTGGCTCAGCGCAGACTCCCTGAAGATCCGGGAGTTGTGGACGGACCCAGGCCACTTTGCCACAAGGCCAGTGACCATCAGCTGATGGTCACATGTCATCTACAGAAGCGTTTGGGGTTAACAGCAGTCAATAATGCAGACTGCGCATTTGAAGGGACTCAAACATAGTCCAACAGTGTTGTGTGGGCCTCTTTGTACATTTAGACAGTTTCATTTGAAATGACTATGATACAAATAATAAAAATTGAAATTTGAGGCATTACATTATTAGCGAGGAACTGACTGGATGTATAATGTTTATTGTGCATTACAAACAGTATTGTAAGATGAATGCTACCTGTATGTTGAGGCTGTGGAATGACTCATTGAGACACCTGGTTCTTGGTTTTTCATGATATGCAAGGCACAATTCATAATCCAAAATGCATGACGACCGCAATTCATTGAAAAGCAAAACTGTTCCATTGTAAACAGAGCAGAACAATTACGGACATTGTATCCCAATTTCGGATAATCAGCCGTTGACTCCACTTTGGGCTTTTAATTGTCATTTAATTTCCAATAATCGTGGGTACACGAGAATTGTTAAAAAGCATGAAAAGCCTTCCTTCACTTTCGCTCTGCTTTCGTGTTCTGTTTGAGTACACACCCAAAACCATTTTGGAGACATCTGTTCCAACCGCTGGTCCTTTGTTGCCGAGTCACCAAGGTTTGAAAGTCACCATTTCGCTGCCTGGCTAAAAATAGGACGGCGCTCTTGTTAGAGGCATCAGACGTCAGCTCTAGAACACAAATTAACGTGCGGCGGCGCCAGGCACACATCAACAGCCATTATTTGCATTCAGCCATTGACTTGCGTTGTTTTGATTGTTTATCTAGCTTTTTGAATGATGGTTCAGTGTTGTGTTGTCAAATATTGTAGAAATTCTGATAAAACTGGACATAGTATTCACAAATTTCGAACCTACCCCTCTCACAGTTTACCTCTCCCGATTAGCAAAAGTTCCTCAGACTAATTGAGGATGCTAGTGCTAAAAGGGGGTCAAGTGCAATCAGTGACATTTTGAGAAAATGAGCAAAAACACTTTTTTTCACCTATGTGGGGAAACTGCTCAATGCATGGTCATTTTCATTAGAGTTGTCCATTCTAAGTATAAAGCTCAATGAGACTTACAGGGAAGATGCAGAGAGACATCTAGTGTTAAAAAATGGCACTAACTCAAATTTCATCAAAATGGCACTTGACTACCTTTTAGTACTAGCATCCTCAATTGGCAGAACCGACGAGAGTCATTTATTTTTGAAAACCTCGTTATACATTGCACTACGAAATTATCCGGCATTTTCTTCTGCACATCAATGACAACGAAAAATATCAGTAAGTCATTATAATATCTGCACTCGTGTAGCTGGTGAAACAGCCCATATTTGCACAAATTAGTTTGCGAGAATCATTGAGCAATAAGCCATGAGATAAAATTATAATAAATAAAATTACATCTATTAAACTGGTCTGACAAACTGACTAAAGCTGGGTTAACTTGTGCACAGTCCCAATCCTGAAGGCTAATTAGGACTGGAAGCTTGTTTGAATCACGAATAGAGCTTTCGGAGTATGCTGCCGTGAAAGTGCATATTGCATTTAACAAAGACAAAGTGTTTTCACTAACAATACTGATGGGGATCTTAGCGCAAAATGCAGAGTTAACAATGCAGCAACTTGCACACATAGTAGAGGGCATAAATTCCAGTCACATGACCATTACAGGATAACCATGTAATGAGATGTAGCCGAGGGCAGGGGAGACACATAAGGAATTCACGAGGATTGTGACAATATCTATGCAATAGTCACTTCATTAGGAATGTTTTCCTAGTACCAGTTGGGACATTTTCCGCAGATCCGGTAAGCCCTGAATACTCATGCTGACATAATTTCAGTCCCCTCATCATTCCTGAACTGTTGCCTCTGCAGTCACTTTCTTTCATTATTGTCATCCTCACGTTGGGATTTGTTCATTCGGCCAATCTGGAGTACACCAGTCATAGCATTAAAAAGACAAGGGAGGAAAGGAATTATGGCAGGAAAAAAAATTTTTCCTGCCAAAATTTCACTCCCTTCTCCATTTCTAACCTGTTGCTTCTGCAGTCAAGTTATTGGTAATTTTAGTCTATATGCTGTGAGGTTTTACTGCGGTGAATCTGGAGTCCATCAATGCTTTCATTAATAAGATCTGGGGGGAGTGGAATTTTGGCAAAGGGGAAAATTCATGCTGCCAAAAATTCACTCCCCTCTCCATTTTCGATCTATTTCCTCCACAGTCAAGTTCTTTTGTAATGTTAGTCTTCCTGTTGGGATATGTAACTGCTGTGAATCTGGAGTCCATCAGTGCTTGCATTAATTAGATCTGGGGGGTGTGAAATTTTGGCAAAAGGGAAAATTCATGCTGCCAAAAATTCACTCCCCTCTCCATTCTTGATCAGTTTCCTCCATAGTCAAGTTCTGTTGTAATTTCAGTATATCTGTGGAGATATGTAACTGATGTGAATCTGGAGTCCAACAGCGCTTGCATTAATAATATCTAGGGGGAGTGTAATCATGGCCAGGGGGAACATTCATACTGCCCTAATTTCACTCCCCGCTCTATTCCTGAATTGTTTCCTCTTTATTCATTTATTTTTGTAGTGTTACTCTTCATGTTGGGATGTATTAGTTCAGTTGATCTGGTGTTCTCCTGTGCTAGCATCAGTAAGTTCTGGGGTGAGTTGAATTATTGAAAAGGGGATCGTTCATGCCATCACAATTACACTGTCCTCGCCATTTCTGCACTGTTGCCTCCACTGTCTGGTGCTGTTGCAGCTCTATTCTACGTTTTGGTTAGTGAATCTGGGGTCTTCTTTTGCTTCCAATGAGGATATATGGGTCATTGGAAAATTGACCAGGGGAAACATTCATTCTGACATAATTTAACTGCATGTCTTAACTCTCACCTGTAATGTTAAGTGTGTTTTAGTCCACATTCCACAGAAAACAGGAAGTTGTTTCCGGCACAAAACTGGTATTTATGGTTGGGCCATCTTTCAGAAACCTTTTGAAGACCACAAAGGAAAAACGATCAGAGTCCAAATTTTGCATTTTTGTATATTTTTTACATTATATATTATTATAATATTTATAATATTATATATTAGTATAATATTTTATATATTTTATATTTTTTGCATATTTTTCAGTGCTTTGTTTCTATTTCTCATTTCTCCACAATGTGAAAATGAGACTGATCATTTTTCCATTGTGGTCTTCATTTGTTTCCACGGCTATTTTACAGTAAGGCATTACTTAGAGTAAGGAACACAAAACCTGGCTCTCCGAGCAATGGAGGAAAGTATTGTCTTACGAGTGGTCTTTTACAGTCTTGTGCGTGAACGGAAAAAAGAACGGCGTTCATGAACACGTTCATTTTTTTGACGAACGATGAACTGAATGCACGCACCTGCCAAAAATGAACGATTCCCTGAACGAGTTCATTTTGGAAGGGAATAACGGGCGTTCAATGTTATTGCCAAAACTTCTTCTCCCAGTAGCTTTGTAATTACGTCATCAACTGACGCCGCCGCCGCCGCTCTGTCTATGCCATGCCAATGAATGAATATAGAACTGGAGAGGCTGAGAGGCTGCCGCTGCTTCCTTCTACGAGCGCAGTTGAAGAAACAAGTATGGCGTTTAGTGCACCGCACTTCTGAATTTCCCATGCAGAGTATAATGGAGAAATTCCTGCTATTTTCCGCCAAACTAAGGGGTATTCCGAAACAATTTCAACATAGTTGTGATCGAAAAACATATGAGTAAAATTAATGCGCAGTTTTACATGACACTGTTCGAGACGTCGAGCATACAAAAACACGTCTTAATGGGAAGCGCAACACTAATTAGCCACTTGTCTAGCTGGCGTGTTAGGTCATCGGGCCGCTGTAGACGGCTGTGATGGCAAACTTCAGCTGTAAATTTAGCTAGCTAGATAAACTTAGTTGGCACAATAAACCCAGGTTGCTTACAAAGGGTGATGGCCAGCTAGCTCTCATGCCCATGTAATGTTAGCCAAGTTGCATATCTACATAGCATTAGCCATAGCGAATGACCTAGCAGAAACGTTTGTGTAACGTTAGCGGTGTTCATTCCGGATGAATTGTACAAATAGAAGCATCCTTATCAGGCATCTGCCTATCTAGGGACTATTTAGTGAGCAAGCTGTGAGTTTTTTTTTTTTTTTTAATTATTATTACGATAACGCAATCCTAGCTAAGGCAGTCGACCAAACTGGCTAGCCTTCTATGATTGCCAGCGAAGATAGCGCTTCAGCATACTGCTCGGCTGTCGGTTCCGTGAGATGAAAACATAGCTCAGTAACCAGGGGAGTTCAAACTACTTTCGGCAATGTTCTTGCAGACTATTCACCAATGCTATGCAAGTGACCAATCAGAGTCAGATGTGAGTCATATTGACCTACCAATGGATTAACCGTTGACTAAAACAAGCTCTTATAACTTCGTTCTCGAAAAGTGTCAAGCAAAATTGCGCCTCGATTCTTTTTTTATTATGGAATCCAGTCCTACGCCGGAAAGATTTACGATTGTATACCTTTTAAATAACAAAATAATAACAGGAGTTTTTCCATTATAGTCAATGGGAAATTCGGAGGTACGGTGCACTGGACGCCTTTTACTCAATGTTCTTGCCTACTGTAACATTGCTGGTCTTGGCTTATGTTTTTTGAACTGCATTGGAATGTGATTCATGCAGTTGTAATGAAGGACAATTGCATCTACAGAAACTTTGCTGGACCTTACTTTCAGCATGTAGTTTGAATCTACTGACATTTTTTTCAGTTCTATAACTTGTTAAATAAAAGCTGTGATTCCATTTTTGGACATTGTGGCAATGATTGGGAGCTGGGGATGAATAGATAAGAAGAGACTAATGAAGAAAAAAATGCTTGGATGAGTGTGTTAAAAATGAACTTAAAAAAATAGTAGTTTTTTTAAACTAGTTCATTTTTTGGGACTGTGAACTTAGTTCATTTTTTTTTAAATATGAACTATGAACTGAACTAGTTCATTTTAAAATCTGTGAACTGAACTTTGAACTAGTTCACATTAATTGTGAACTAACACAACACTGGTCTTTTATTCTTTTAATGCATCTGGATGGGTTGTCAATGACAATCACATTGCTGCCCAGTTTTACATGTATGAAGACTTTTTTTTTTGTCATGTGCATTCATCCTCTGTTGGCTCCTCCATACTGACACTGGGAACAAATTGAAAATAAGACATCTGAATTTCATGTAAAGTAAATGCACTTGTTTATAAACCAGATGTCAAAGCAGCTGCATAAAAGATATGGTGACAGGAAATGGCAAAACATCCATTTTAGTACTTAAACGATCTTCTCGTTGCGGGATGCCGGCAGCCACAGAACAAAGTGTGCTAGCGTATATAGCTTGATGAACAAAGCCAGCTTGAACGCCACGAATGCCAGTTATTGTCAACATCGATTGTCCTCGTTCATACAAGTATCGCGCTGCCATTGGTTGTTGTATTTTTCGAGGAGTAGTCTGATCGAAAAGTCGTTAATTGTATCAGTTGTAATTTTTGTGTCCCAGTTTATTTTATTAGAAAAAGTAAGTTTAAAAATGCGGTAGCGTTGCGTTCTACTAACTTTGTACGATAAAAAATATGCTATACAAGAAATTCAACACAAAATAGGTCTGAAGTGTTAATGATCGGTAGCGCGGTTGAGTGAGAGACAATTCAAGGGTGCGGACGGGCACCCAATCGGTTTCAGCACCATCTATAGGTTCTGAACGGAACCATTCCTAAATGCGAACCTTTTTGGTGCCAACGAGCACCCTTCAAGAACCTTTTTTCCTTAGAGCAGGGGTGGGCAATTCCGGTCCTGGAGGGCCAGTGTGTATGCAGGTTTTTATTTCTCTCAATTACCCTGACTAATTGAGTAAATTGATTGCATACGCTAAAATAGATTTGTGCAAAGATTAGATCAAAGAAAAATGTTTTATGTTGGGAGATGAGAGCAGTCTTTGTTGGCCATTCATAATAATTTAAAGAAATATGCCTGAAATGTCAGATTTCAGAAATATTTTGGCCAATTTAGATAATCAACTAATTAAAGGCCAGAAGTTGGTGTGAAAACCAGGGACAGATACGGCCCTCGTTGCCCACCTCTGTCTTAGAGTGTAACACGATGCCCCGACACTGAATTAGAGTGCCTTAGTCTTGATTGATTCATTTCATTGTTCATTTGTGGAAGCACACAGAGCCAAAATGATAAATTGTTGTACTGTACAAATAATTGTGCGCCCAACTGTACATCCAATTGAATCAGTGGTTATTTCTGAAGAAAGAGTTTGGCTTCTAAGCTCCGTGACGTAGATGGCTGTGACTTGAAGAGTTTGGGGCAGTGTGTACCTTTTAATGGTTACTGCTGGAGCTGGCTAAAATACCACTGTTGAGAAAGTCTATGGATACATCTAAAGATTATGGTCATTATGGCACAGCTCTCTTAGACTTGTGTAAAAACCTTGATCTTTGCACAGCTAATGGCAGATGTGGGGAAGATAGGCTGTTAGGGGAAATTACCTCAACGGACAACACCTTGATTGACTATATGCTAAGCTCTCCACTTATATTAAGTAGAATAAAACATTTCCGTGTGCATGACTTTGATTCTCTGTTCTCAGATAAACATTGCATTGTTGAAATGGTACTAAAGGGAATTGGCAGTAGCCACAAGGGGGAACCAGCTTCCCACAGAACCACTCAAAAACCTGTTCATAAGGATGAGATTGGTATTGGTAAATGGTTGAAGGAGAAAAATAGTGATTTTGTTGAAAATATCCAACTAGAAAACAGAAACATTGCTTTACAACTGGGATGACCTGTCTGTAGATGAAATAACTGATGAAATTTGCAAAACATTAATAAGTAGAGCAACAGTTACTTTTCCTAGAAAACCAGCCAAAGGGAAAGGGGCATATGTGAGAAGAACTGCCTGGTTTAACTCTGAATGTAGACACAAAAGACAGGCGTATCTTAAAGCAAAGAAGAGACACAATCAGCTTAAAAGTGTTGAGAGTTTGGAGTCCTTAAAGACTAGAAGTAAAGAATATAAAAAAGAAATGGCCAGGACATGGAAGGCATACAGTAATAATTTTAATAAGGAACTTAGGGAAATGAAGACCAAAAACCCCAAGCAATACTGGAAAATGTTGTCTGACAGTAAAAATGATTTTGACGTCCCAGTGCAGCTAACAGATTTCTATGAACACTTTAAAAGCTTAGCAGACGATGAACCCCAAAGGGAACAGGCAGAGCCAATAGTGGGCAATAGTGAAACTGCTTTTGACACTGCGGCTTTAAACTCGGACTTCACAGAAGAAGAGGTTATTGACGGCATTGCTAGCCTCAAAAGTGGCAAGGCTGCCGGTATAGACCAGGTGCTAAATGAATATATTAAGAGCACTGCCAAAATCTTCGTACCTGTCTATATGAAGCTGTTCAACAAAATACTGTGCACAGGGGATATCCCCAAAAACTGGGTTATTGGACTTATTGTACCAATCTACAAGGGGAAACAGATGATTGTAATAATTATAGAGGCATCACTCTGCTCAGCTGCTTTGGTAAACTATTTACCAATCTACTGAACACTAGACTGTACAAGTTCTGTGAAGATAATAGTATACTGAATGAAAACCAGGCTGGGTTCCGGAATGGGTATTCTACCACTGATCATATTTTTGTACTAAAACATTTTATAGACCTGTTTATTCTGAAGAAAAAGAAATTGTATTGTAGTTTCATAGACTATAGCAAAGTCTTTGATCTGGTATGGAGAGACGCACTTTGGTTCAAACTTTAGAATGTAGGCATTACTGGGAGAATGTACAATGTCATCATGAATATGTATAATCATATCAAGTCATGTGTCTTTATTGATGGAGCTAAATCTGATTTTTTTGTGAGTTTAACGGGAGTAAGGCAAGGAGAAAATCTCTCCCCAATATTATTTGCACTTTTTATAAACGACCTAGAAGAGTACATGGTTCAAAACAAATGCGAGCCTGCTAGCTGTGGTGATAACATAATTGATAGCTACATCAAACTATTGGTCCTTTTGTACGCGGACGACTCCATAGTTATGGCTACCTCAAAAGAAGGTCTACAAAAGCTATAGATCAAATGTGCTGCTTCTGTAAAAAATGGAAATTGAAAATAAATAGTAGTAAAACAAAAGTCACTGAATTTGGCGTCACAAAACTGATGTTAAGAATTATCATTTTTTCTGTGACGGGGAGGAATTAGAAGCTGTCCACAGCTTTAAATACCTAGGTGTTGTTTTTAATTTCAACGGCTACTTCAAAATAGCTATTGAAGACCTCTATAAAAGGGCCTCTAGAGCCATGTTTGCTTTACTGTGTAAATGTAGAAAATTTGACTTGCCTATTGACATTAGACTAGAACTTTTCGACAGACTTGTCTCACCCGTTATGCTGTATGCCTGTGAAGTTTGGGGGTTTGAAAAAGCAGAAATCTTGGAGAAATTACATTTGAAGTTCCTCAAGTATACTCTGGGGGTCAGAATATCAACTTGTTCAAACATGTCTTGTCTATGGTGAATTGGGACGATACCCACTGTACATCGATATCAAGAAAAGAATGATCGGTTATTGGGGGAATCTGCTAAACGGTAAAGAAACAAAACTTAGCAAAGTGATGTATAATTGCTTGTTCAACTTAGCTATGTCGGGTATCTATACTGCACCTTGGATTAGGTCTGTGTGACACATTTTAGATGAATGTGGCCTATCCTATATCTGGATGGAGCAAAGTTGTGATAACATCAAATGGCTTAAAATGTTTGTTGAACAAAAGCTAAAAGACCAGTTTCCTCAAGGTTGGCATTGTGAGCTACAGAGTATGAGTTCATGTGATTTTTACTGTGAATTTAAACAGGTTCTAAAGCTTGAAAAATATTTATTCATTGAAAATGTGAAGTTTCGGCAAGCTATTTGTAACCTCAGACTCTCAAACAATAGAATACCAAAGGTAATTGGGAGGAATAAAGGTATAGAGAGAAACAGGCAGTTCTGCAATCTGTGTACAGGGGACCTTCTAGGAGATGAATTCCATTTACTTTTTGAATGTACACATCCAATCATTTTCTCTTACAGAAAAATATTCCTGCCTTAGTATTATGTTACACACCCTTCTGTGGTCAAATGTATAGATCTTTTACAAACAAACAAACAAAAACTATTGTACAAACTTGGCTCTTTTCTCTGTAATGTATTTCCATTGTTCAAATGAAAATGCCCATTGCTGATTAACCCTTTTTTTTTTTTTTTTTTTTTTTTTGTCTTTACCACTAGGTTGTTGAGACATAATGTAACTTGTACTCCACACCACAATTGAGGTCTTTGAGTAATGAATCTGAATCTGAATCAGAAAATCATGCAAAATACATCAGCTTACATTTGATTAGTTAAGCCAGATGTCACTAAGAGGCACCAGGTTATTTTGTACTGAGTTGGCTCAGAATGACCTCTCGCCAGAATTGTTACGGAGATTTTGTAAATCAGAAATTACTGTTTAGTCTTCTGTATAATCCGATACGAAGGGGGGCGCCGCTGTTTATCTCTTTCCAGACCTTCACAGGGTGGCACATGAGAGGCCAGCACACAGAGTACTGGATTCTGGAGACGCAGATGAAGGCGCTCAGACCCTCACACTCAATTTCAAATAACGCACACACAAACACAAGCGCACACACACACACACAACATTCACACACACGCACATACACACACTCACTTTCAAATAAACACACACATGAAGGCGCTCAGACCCTCAAACTCACTTTCAAATAACCCCACACAAACACAAGCACACACACACACACACACACACACGCACATACACACACTCACTTTCAAATAAACACACACATGAAGGCGCTCAGACCCTCACACTCACTTTCAAATAACGCACACACAAACACAAGCGCACACACACACACACAACATTCACACACACGCACATACACACACTCACTTTCAAATAAACACACACGAAGGCGCTCAGACCGTCACACTCACTTTCAAATAACCGCACACACAAACACAAGCGCGCACACACACACACACACACACTCACAAGAGGAAAAAGGGGAAGAACAGGAAAAAAGAATGTGAATGTTCGGAAAAATCGACTTCGATCCGAAAATTAAAAGGTTCGCTCTTTCGCAGCGTGATAATCGCATTTTGTGTGCAAACCTCATGCAGAATCAGCAGTTCGAAAGATATTTTCTCCTGCGAATTATTTTTAATTACTATTTTTTTAAAAAAGCGCATCCGGTGTGTAAAGGCCTTAAGGGAACGAAAGCACCTGCACCATCCCTTAAAGTAGCACAGCAACCTAGTGATCATACTAACACCTGAATACATGTTTATAAATAAGCTGAATGCAGTATTAGAAAGGATTAAAGCCCGACAGCAGTTGTTCGTGCCGTTTTTTTTTTCCTGATCTCCTGATCTGAGCTGAACTGTCCACGGAGGGAGACAATCCTTACAGGCCTGGGACACTGGATGCGTGAGCAGTGCTGCTGCGTGGCGTTACCTCTCGTTTTTTATTTCGACGTCCACGTTAACAGGTTTGACCGTCCACACTGGATGAATGAGACGCACGTCTCGCGCGCGCGGTCAACCAAGGCTTTTCTACCGCGACACGCGCGCCGTCCTGGGCAAAACAGACCTGAAAACGACTGTCAGGAGACAGTCATATCTAAATAATTACCTGCATTTCATCACATTGCCGAGGGTGCGTGTCTGTTACATGCATGAAACGAACGAACAAAATAAATAAATAAATAAACAAACAAACAACTCAGCACTCACGGGATCTTTATCATGTTAAAAAGCCCTTGTATATGGACAAAATCCCTCAGTTCAATTCATCAATACTTCCTGGAACATGTAGTGGGAAATTCGCGACTTCCAATGTGTCAACCGAGTACCCGTCATTTAAAGGAATATATACGGAATTTGTCATTCTGACTTTTTGAAAGCTTTACTGCTCTGCTTCTTGTTTTCTTTCGTATATAGATGATTGAAATAAAATTCTATTTATTTCGCTGAAGTACGGCATTGATTACGGAGCCAAGGCTATGAGAATAGCCTAAGGGCAGTACATTTCCGTCTCTCCCTCTCAGTGTGTGTCTCTAAAGATACGCACGTGACTGCTTAACATGGGTACGAAATGAAATGAAATGAAATATGTGACCCACTCCAGCACCAAACCAGTCACATGGGTCAGTTTTTCAAATATGAGTTTTTGGGCTCATATTAAATGCCCTTTCAGATGAGCCCAAAAACTCATATTTGAAAAATTGACCCATGTGGCTGAATTGGTGCTGGAGGGTCACATATTTTATGATTACGGAGGTTTTTAGGGGGTAAGTCGTGTAGAAAGGCAGGACTGGCAGCAGGAGCCTGCAGCAGCGCCGCCGCTGAGACGCAACAAGTGCGGACAGTCAGACGCGAATCAGCAGCAGCAGTTCAGAACTCAGTCACCACGCACCACGCACGCATCCAGTGTGTCCCAAACCTTAGCCCTTGCCCACACTTGAGCCAGTCTCCTCCTCCTCAGGTAAAGCAGCAGGTACACACCCTGCAAGCCGGAAACACACATAGTGTCTCGTGTGAATCCCTGCCACACCAGGGGCTGCAAAAATGTCTAATCTGACGTTCATTAGCAGTTTCAGCTACAGCTGCCTGTGGAAATTCCTACTTGCTGCTTCTACACTGTCAGCATTCGCTATCTTTTACTTGGAGACAAATAACTGCTCAGGTCTTCGAAGGTAGGACTGAGTTTTCTATTTTTATTTATTTTTTTATCCATGATAGCTTTCCTTTGATTACGATTACTTCATAAGCAGTGGAGGCTAAAGAATAAATCCTCAAAAGAAACAATATTTAATTTAAAAGTGCATTCAGCCAAAAAATAAAAAAGGCTTGCATTATATTTGCCTTCATGATGTATTGAGACTACTTTGGTATTTATAAAGAGCAGGAAGGTGGATATATAACCAGTAAATAAGAATAATTAAATAATTTAGGAAATATGGAGCAAAATAAGAATATTTTACACAATTTTACTGATAATTTCACCATTTCCAAAATAAAATGAAATGTATTGCAATTTATTTATTCATTAAAATATACTGTAGTCCCAATAGTTTATGGTTTTCAATTCATTTTACTTTGCTGTTTCAATACATAGTTAATAATCTTGATGATATTTTGGGAGCTTGAAATGTACAAAGTTTTTTTGTAAACTTGAAAAAAATACCTTGCACTTTTCAATCATTCATCATATTATCAAGAATGAGTGAAATGTGGGCTAGGCTATCCAGGCATTTTGCTATAACCCAAATTCGCCTAGTTTAGTGCGAAAATTACATTTTTTGGGGAAAATTTGCGCTTTTGGGGAAAATGATACATGACATTCCATAAAGATGACAAAAATAGATCAATACTAAAATCTATAGTATTGTTTACAGGTAAAATGGTTTTGACTGCATTGAGACACACATTGCTTTGTATTTTTAGAAGCTGCAGTCGGTCGTTTCACGATTGTAGTGTCAGGTATACAAAAATGGGCTATTGAAAAAATGTTAAAGATGACAGCTATGTTAAGCATGCCTGCAATTTCAGTTGTTAAAAGCCAGTTATTCATTCATTCATTATCTATTTTCTAAGTGAGGTTTGAGAGAAGGGAGGTAGCTGAGCCAGTTCTTCCACTCGCTTTAGCTCAGTCCGGGGGTCACCATTTTGTGTCTGGTGAGTGAACTACAAATATTTAAACCAGTATTTCAACAGCTGCTCTCCAGGCATCTCAAAAGACCCCCCACAGGCAGAGGCCAGTGACTGATGCTACAATTGATTTTCTAATTTAAAAAAAAAAAAAAAAAAAAAGATTTGATCCATTAACCATGTCATTGCTGAACAAAGTAATACAAATCAGAGTTACCCATTGTGCCTATATATATATATATAGGATATAAATGTCATTTCCGCACAATTGCACTTAATTATCATGCTAGACCTGTCAGGAATTGAACAATACTAGTGGTACAAATATGTAAGGACTAAAGTGAACAAAGATGGCAATTCAACTGTGGCCAAAAGCCTTTTTAAATCACACCAACTTGCCATTTGTTTTATTAACCATCAAAACCCTTGAGCTTCAATCTAGACTAACTGTATAAGTACACTAAAAATAACTTACAAACAAAATGAAATTGTAAAATATACAATGCGTAATTTCTAGATTGCCAACATTTTATTTTAGTTGTAATATCACATAATAAATGTCAGTTTCACAATTATTTTTTAGTTTTTCAGGTTTGCAAAACATTTCACGGTCGCTTTGGTAAACTGTTGTTTTCGTAGTTTTAAAAAAATGACACAATTAAGAATGTTTTCTCGCATATTGGCTAACTCAGCTCATACCGATGTCCTTATGTACTATATCTTTGAGTAGTTAGAAGTTATGTTGCTAAATTGGCAGCCAATTACTTGGTCACCATTATTTCATTTGTTTTTCTTTCACAACTAGTTAGTCATGAGTGCCTGACTCTCTGTTAGTGAATTAACTGTCTTTGGGTAAAGTGGTCGCACTATTATTATTTGAAGCGTCGTACATGTTTTTTTTTCTCTTCTCACCTTTTAAATTCCCAAAATACCTCTACATAAAAATAAGTGGCCAGATTAAAAATAAAATCAAAAAAGAAATAAAAAAAATGTAAGATGCCATGTTTGGATTTGTTTTCAAGCAACCTCAGAAAAATCAGCCGTAGCCACACAGTGCGCTGCAGTGGCTCAACGGGTGCTATTTATATTAATATTATATTTATAGTAATCTTTGTACATCCATGCTGTGGTCACCGGACATGCCAAGGAAAACTTTCTCATTTTCACACTGAGGGAAGGTTCTGTCCAAATATAAATGTCAGGATTGATTTATGACCCAGCCCAAAATCATGCACAGTTTTGCTCTTTCAGTTTCGAGACACACCCATACTACAACGAAAGCTCGCAGAGGAACCCTGGCAAATGTGGCAATGTGGTGGTAATATGGGGACCTCCTAAAGCAGTGTAGATGACCATCTTGAGCTCGGTCCCTTCCATCACAGCCCTTCCAACACTCGTGATTAGTGTCTCACCATTCAACACAACCATGCTTTTGCTTCATTCAATCTTCTGGGGTGAACTGAAAATTCTGAAAAATTCTGAAACTGAAAAATCAGATGCTCATGAAAACCTATCATGTGGCAACTTGTTTAAAAGAGCTCCCCTGCAGGAGCTCTTTTAAACAAGTGGACATAACAAGTTGACTCATGATAGGTTTTCAACAGCTGATAATTACATTTTTAATTCCTTGAAAATTTATTCAGCGCTCAAAGGGTTAAAATGAATACAGCTCTAATCAATATTCAGCTCAGGAACAGCACAACTTACGCTGTTACGCCAATATCCAAAAGAAGAAAGTCGATTTAACGTATTTGACCCATTTGTCAATTTCATCAAACCATACATCAATGTCCATTGGATTTCCCCTGGAAGGAGGTTGAGCTAGTCAATAGGACTTTGTTCAAATGTTTATCGGCCAATGACAATTGCGTGGTTAAAATCTTGTCTCATTCACCAACTGTCAACCTTGTCATTTTCAAACTCGAAAAATATGCTAATTTTGCATATTTGCTTGCGGGGCATATTTCAGGCTTTAGTTTTTCGATAAACTGAGTCGACCTAAGGGTAGCAATGCATACTGGTATTTACCATGTGTCCATACAATATAACGGCAGCAACTGTTTTGGAATACCGTATCTGTTAGATGAGAAGAGCGCATTGCAAAGTCCTTAAAAAAATTAAGTGCAAATTTATCTCCCATTTTCAACAATTTATAAAATGGATATGAAATATTCCTCAGTGCTTCTGATGGTGAGGGCTAAAAGCGAGCGAGGCATAGATGACATATCAAAAAAATCTTGAGATTCTCACTGCTGTGCAAGCAGAATAGCAAAATGGGCATGGTCAGCAAATTTCAATCATGCATATCTTGAAAGCTATTTCACCATTGTTCCTGAAATTTTGGTATATCACTATTGGTCCTAAGGGCTATTTGCGAAATAAGTTTCATGGAAATTGGAGGGGGTCGGGGGGAAGCTTTGTTCAGTTTGGCGTGGAATGACCCATTATCAAAATAATTCTATTAGAAATTGCAACTTAAAACACTGAGTTTCTATAGCATCACATCAGTGGTTGCCATAGCAACGGCTGTTTTAAAGAATATACAGATACTTAGAGAAACACAGTTATTGAGATAACTAAACAGTGTTTGGTTATAATTTCAGCTGTAATGTGAAGGAAAAAACATTCCTAATGCCACTACAGAGCTTTTTTTCCTGGTTTCTATGTTCTAGTATTGATTTTCACCCCCCCAAATCAATTTTGGCAGGAAACAGCTAATTAAATATGCATATTTTGATTTACTCATATTCAGAGGTACATATTGCAAAAAGAGCTCTGTACAGACATAGATCATCACAAAATGAAGAAAACTGCCAAATATGAAGTTAATTGGATGTACAGTTGCTGAGAAATCTGTATTTTCTTGTTGAAAATCTGTATTTTTAGAAAAACGTGATTTTAGTTTGGCAGTAATAACGAGATCGAAGTTTGACTGTAATGTTCTCAGGAGGAATACATTTAGTATTTTGTTTTTAGTGGTTTTTAGGATTTTTTTTTAGCTCCTTAAAAGGCACCAGCCTCATAAGTAACACCCTCTCCTTCAATCTGTGTTTCTTCCCTAGTTTTACGTGCTTGTCGAGCGTCTATTTGTTTCTTTTTTTCAAGTTCTAGTGCGTGTTTTTCACTCTGTTTCACATGTTTTCTGTCCATTTCGTGATAGACCTTCATTGAGTGTGCCCCTGCCTTGATGCCAAGTTTCATAAGAATGGAGGCAGTTCCTCATTGGCCATCATTGAAAGTCACCACACTCATAGCTGTTCCAGCCTTGAAGACAGTGTTCGTGACGAATGTTTCCTTCGGAACACGAATCCATATTATGGACTATTTGAAGGACCACTTCATGATTTTACCTCAAAACTGAAATTTTGAACCAAAATTAGCATTTTGCTTAGCTATAGGTCCCCTTAAGGGAAAAAAGCTATCCAAACCCACCTGGCCCTATGTGAAAAAGTAATTTCCTCCCCTTGTTAAATCATGAATTAAGTGTGATTAACCACATTTTTTTAGTTCAATTTCACTAGCCACACCCAGGCCTGATTACTGCCAGACCTGTTGAATCAAGAAGTCACTTAAATAGAACCTGTCTGACAAAGTGAAGTAGGCTAAAAGATCTCAAAAAGCAACACATCATGCCACAATCTAAAGAAATTTGAGAACAGATGAGAAACAAAGTCATTGACATCTATCAGTCTGGAAAGGGTTACAAAGCCATTTCTAAGGCCTTGGGACTCCAGCGAACCGTGATGAGAGCCATTATCCACAAATGGAGGAAACCTGGAACAGTGGTAAATCTTCCCAGGAGTGGCCGGCCTACCAAAATTACTCCAAGACCGCATCCACCACTCATTCAGGTGATCAAAAAGAACCCAGAACAACATCTAAACAACTGCAGGCCTTACTTGCCTCAGTTAAAGTCAGTGTTCATGATTCAACAATAAGAAAGAGACTGGGCAAAAATGGCATCCATGGGAGAGTTCCAAGGCGAAAACCACTGCTGACCAAAAAGAACACAAAGGCTCGTGTCACATTTGCCAAAAACATCTTGATGGTCCCCAAGACTTTTGGGAAAATATTCTGAGGATTGACAAGACAAAAGTTAAACTTTGTGGGGGTTTGTGCCTCCCGTTACATCTGGAGTAAAACTGACACAGCATTTCATAAAAAGAATCATACCAACAGTCAAACATGGTGGTGGGGCTGGGTATGATGGGGGTGGTGATGATGGTCTGGGGCTGATTTTGTATGATGGTCTGGGGCGTGGACGACTTGCCATAATTGGTGGAACCATGAATTCTGCTCTCTTCCACATAATAATGAAGGAGAATGTCCGACCATCAGTTTGTGACCTCAAGCTCAAGCGCACTTGGGTTATGCAGCGGGACAATGATCCAAAACACAACAGCAAGTCCACCTCTGAATGGCTTTAAAAAAACAAAATGAAGGTTTTAGAGTGGCCAAGTCAAAGTGTGGTCTTAAATCCGATTGCGATGCTGTGGCATGACCTTAAACAGGCCGTTCATGTTCGAAAACCCTCCAATTCTGCGAAGAAGAATGGATCAAAATTCCTCCCCAGCGATGTGAAAGATTCATTGCCAGTTATCGCAAACGCTTGCAGTTGTTGTCGCCGAGGGTGGAACAACCAGTTATTAGGTTTAGGGGGCAATTACTTTTTCACATAGGGACAGGTAGGTTTGGATAGCTTTTTTTCCTCAATAAATGAAATCATCATTTAAAAACTGCATTTTGTATTGACTCGAGTTATCTTTGTCTAATATTAAAATTTGTTTGATGATCTGAAACATTTAAGTGTGACAAATATGCAAAAAAAAAAAAAAAGAAATCAGGAAGAGGGCAAATACTTTTTCAAAGTAAGGGTCGATCGATATATCAGCTCCACCAATATAACGGTCATTTCTGGCTCAATTTTACCATCTCGGTCCATATCGGTTTCGCCCCCCCTCATATCGGCTTTTGCAGATATTTGTCCAAATGCGCCACCTTATGTTAAATCCAGCACTCAACTGATTCAATCTTACTGTGACTTATTTATAGTGTTCGTTTTTTCGCATTAAATAAGGTCGCCGTAAAAAATGCAGCCAAGATCCCTACAGGTTAGCATTCTAGCGCCACGCTGGTCGGCCAAGAATGTAAACAAACTCATCCCACCAAAGACGCATGGGAACACCACAGAGAAGAACACATTCTCGACATGGGCATGCTTAATGATTGCATATTTCAATTTGAAACTAATGTAAATTTGAAGCAGAAACAATTCTGCTTCGTGCTGGGAGTAGGTGCATGGTCCACGTCAAGAGCTAGCCAGCTATCAAATACCCCATTGAGCTGTCTTCTTGTAACGCTCAACATTACCAGTTCTCTTGTATGACATAAGATCAGTATACCAAGAAATAAGCTGCAGGCAATGGACTGCATGAAATTACATCATCTAGCCGATACCCGTGCTGTGCATGGACTATATGCGCGGGCATTGTTTTTCGATGCAATGTAGGCTTTTTCGATGCAAACGGCTTCAAAATGCAGTTTTCACTTCATAACTAAGTTCGAAACCTGGCGCATCGCCTTTGTCTCACAGTAAAACCGGTGTATGCGGAAAATAGACTCATTATTCGCGGTGGTTTCGGAGGAGATGTGTGAAATTACGCAAATCGCCAACTCAGTAATAATATATAGATAGTTCTTATTGGATACAAACTGGACACAACTTTATAAAGCAAAAGATCACTTTGCTAGTTAAGCAGACAGAGGTTTTGCCATGGCGGGCAGAATGAATAAAAACACCGGTACCTACCTGAGTAGCTTAGCCTGTGATACGGTATCTGCATCTCAATTTTGTCCAAATGTCCAAAACAGCTTTATTGTGGGATATGCAAAGCGAGGCCTTTACAGTTGACAATACAAAGTGTGTAGGTTGACTACTTCTGTGAGGAAGAGATCAGTGTCTGCCATTACGAATGTAATAACGACATGAAGGTCAGTCTAATAAGTTGTTCTGTCGCATATTGCAGTGGTACTTCTTTACAGACGTAGCAGCCCTTAATGCTGCTGGGCAATTGATTTACTGAGGTCCCAGAGTGGCTCTCGTGTGCAGGTAGGGGCGAGCGCAAATCGTGGCAGAGGCTGCTAGCCGTGGCACTTCCGCTGGCAGCCTTAACTGCCGCGGCAGCTGTCGCTGTTTGCTGTGGACTTCCGGTGGCACCCTCAGCTGCCACTGACTTGTCGCGGCAGCTGAGGCTGTTTGAGGCAGATGCCACTCACCTACCATGGCATTTACCGACCTGCCACGGTAACTACAGCAGAGATGCCAAGTCTCACGCATTCGGCGTAGGTCTCACGCATTTTTTAGGCTTATTCATCGTAGTCCGCAATTATTCATTGAAGCTTAATGAGATTCTCACACGGAATTAAAATCCTTGTGTATTGAAGTTTCAGTTTCACTTGCGTAAAGGTGGACCTCACCTCAAGTATCATGGCAAGCGATTATGACTCTGGACTTCCCGTGCTTCTCTTTACTCAGGGATTGGAAACAATGCGTGTGTTTCATGATCGTTTAAATTGTTTTAATGAAATAAGACCATTTGAAACGTCTTTATGCCATTCCATTGCTTTCAATCCCTCAGTAACGACAAGTGTGAGAATTCCCGAGTCATAATCGATTTCCGTGTCACTAGTGGGGAAATCCACCGTAATGCACGTGAAACTGATTAACTTAATGCACAATGACTTAAATTCCCCGAGTGAATTTCTTCAGTTCGCGTTGATTGAGTAATTGCTGACTACGGCACAGGAACGTGAATGCCACTAAGAGGAGAGACTCATGCCGAATGCCTCAGCCTTGGCATCTCTGCTACAGCTGTTTGAGGCAGCTGCCACAGGATGAAGTGACTGTGGGGCTGTTCAAGGATAGTTTTTAATTAAAAATAATGATAATAAAAAGTGATTTAACCATAAAGACTTGGTACAAAAGAATGTAGCATTATCAGATCACTAAATATTTGTTGAATTTATGAATGGCAAAACCCGGGGGGTGGGGGGGTGTATAGAAACAGCTCGCTCGCTCTCTCTCTCTCTCTCAATCTCTCTCTCTGCTGCCGCCGCCGTTTCCTGTGGCGTTTGCCACAGCTTTCATGACCTGCAGCGGATTTTACGGACCTGCCGCGACAACTACAGCTGATAGAGGCAGTTGCCACTCATCCGCCACGCCTTTTACTGACCTGCTGTATCTGAAATCAATAGACAGACAATAGTTTCAACCTCGTTCTATTTATTTATTTATTCATCACACATAATATGATGTACATGTTTTCCACTGTATTACGTATAAAAATACAATAAAAATAATTTCTCTATGGTTTAAATTTTGACTGTTTTCTTTTAATGTTTTTATACTGTCACTGTTAATTTGTCTTTATCTTTCTGTTTTTGTGTAATGCCAACCAACACCCATTACCTGACATTTGCTGATGCATCTACCGAGATACTGAATAGCGAGTTACTAATGAGCTACGACTTTATTTTGAGTCGCTAGTTTGGTTATGTGTGTCATTAATTATCATTGTTTTGATATGGAGCAACTTGTCTGTGTTTGTGTCAAATTTGTATAACATAGGCCTACTATGTCTCACCCTGCAATTTTAAATCTCAATAAAATATTAACAATTTTGAAAAACATTTCATTACCTTAGTATAAATAATTTTAATAGGCCTACATTTTTCAGTTTATTGACAAAATTGATTTTTTAATGGTTGCCAGATTTGTGTTTATTTAAAATTTTTAAGAAAGAGATGACAGGAGATACGGAGCATCAAAGGTAAGGTAAGTCAGGCCGACTAAAATAATTATTTGTCAGAAATGTAATTGATAATGAAGGAAGTAGCAGAAGGAAATAAACAATTCCAATTACGATTATTTCAACATAACCCTTTCTGCTTGGATGTTTTTGTTTGATTTGTAGCTTAGATATTTAACCCTCAGGCATCACTAGGGACATTTTTGCCCATTTGGGCAAATTTTTCCACTTCATTTGACTGTCATTTTGGCTGTGTAAGAGCAAATGGCACAATTTTTTGTAACAAGGTCTCTCTCTTGACAAATTTTGGAACTAAAAAAAAACATTTTTTTTGGGATCGCTAGAACGCTGTGAAAAAAATTTACTACCCTCTTGAGTCATCAGTGGACAAAAATGTCCACTTCCAAAAACTGTTATAAAATTTAAACTAATTGATATTTTTTCTACTTTTTTTTGCATAAATCTCTTAAACAACTTCAGCCTCACTCAAAACTACCAACTGTTGAATAATTATCTGGATTTTAACCCTTTAAATGCCAGTTTGATTACTTGATGTCACTGTTGTTATTTATTTAAAAAAAAAAAAACACAAAAAATAGTTATTTTACAAAAAAATTTAGAACGGGTGGCTGGGGGATTTATTTTGAACCAGTCATGGACATGTCAAAGACTACCCAATGATTTATGGTATTTTTAGTTTTGTGTAACATCAAATTTAAAATTTACTACCCTCTTAAGTCATTGGAGGACAAAAATGTCCACTTCTAAAAACTGCTATAAAAATATTAAATATTAATATTTTTCCTTCTTTTTTTGAGTTAAATCTTCAGATCAACTTCAGCCCTGATCAAAACTATCAAATATTGAATCATTATCAGGATTTTAACCCTTTAAATGCCAGTTTGATTACACAATGCAAATATTTTTTATGAAAAAACACAAAAAATGAGCTATTTTCCAAAAAACAAATACTGGGTGGCTGGAGGATTTATTTTGAACCAGTCATGGACATGTCAAAGATTACCCAAAATATTGACTTAATGGCATTTTTAGTTTTAAGTTTAGTTTTTCAGATTTAAAACTGACTACCCTCTTAAGTCACCGGAGGACAAAATGTTCCATTAACTCCCATTAAAACCACATATTTTAATCTCATAGCCATTACAAAATTTAATCATGCATTCTGTGATCTTAGGGTTTCGCTTTTGAGAAAAATAGTCAAATTTGTCATTTTTACTGTTCACCACTAAAATCAGCCATTTTTTTATTGTAGGCTGATACATGAAATTTCATTTGTTTTTTGCTTGTTACTGAGGTTAGAAGGCTATTTTAAGGGAGCGTGTGTGTGTGTGTGTGTGTGTGTGTGTGTCACACACATAGTTGGCAATGCACAATTGTGGTGGAATGGTCCTTGCAGACGTAGGCATGGCACTTCTGGCAGGCCTGTCTAGTTTTTCTGTCTGGCACAGAGCTTGCACATGTGAGATGGTACATTATATCATACAGCGCAAGAAAGTGAGAGGTGCCAGAGAGACAGAGAGAGGTAAACGGCTGTTTCTATACCTCCCCCCCCCATCCCCCGCGATTTTGGCATTCATATTCAACAAATATTTAGTGATCTGATAATGCTGCATTCTTTTGTACCAAGTCTTAATGGTTAAATCACTTTTTATTATCATTATTTTTATTAAAAACTATCCTTTTAACAGCCCCACAGTCACTTTTGTGAAATTTGACACACACACACACACACACACACACACACACACACACAGACAAGTTGCTCCATATCAAAACAATGATAATTAATGACACACATAACCCAACTAGCGACTCAAAATGAAGTTGTTGCTCATTAGTAACTCGCTATTCAGTATTTCGGTATATGCATCAGCAAATGTCAGGTAATGGGTGTTGGTTGGCATTACACAAAAACAGAAAGATAATGACAAATTAACAGTGACAGTATAAAAACATTAAAAGAAAACAGTCAAAATTTAAACCATAGAGAAATTATTTTTATTGCATTTTTATACGTAATACAGTGAAAAACATGTACATCATATTATGTGTGATGATAAATAAATAAATAAATGAATAAATAGAAAGAGGTTGAAACTATTGTCTGTCTATTGATTTCAGATACAGCAGGTCAGTAAAAGGCGTGGCGGATGAGTGGCAACTGCCTCTATCAGCTGTAGTTGTCACGGCAGGTCCGTAAAATCCGCTGCAGGTCATGAAAGTCGTGGCAAACGCCACAGGAAACAGCGGCGGCAGCAGAGAGAGAGATTGAGAGAGAGAGAGAGCGAGCGAGCTGTTTCTATACACCCCCCCCCACCCCCCGTGATTTTGCCATTCATAAATTCAACAAATATTTAGTGATCTGATAATGCTACATTCTTTTGTACCAAGTCTTTATGGTTAAATCACTTTTTATTATCATTATTTTTAATTAAAAACTATCCTTGAACAGCCCCACAGTCACTTCATCCTGTGGCAACTGCCTCAAACAGCTGTAGCAGAGATGCCAAGGCTGAGGCATTCCGCGTGAGTCTCTCCTCTTAGTGGCATTCACGTTCCTGTGCCGTAGTCAGCAATATTCAATCAACGTGCACTGAAGAAATTCACTTGCAGAATTTAAGTCATTATTAAGTTAATCAGTTTCAAGTGCATTACGGTGGATATCCCCACTAGTGATGGAAATCGATTATGACTCGGGAATTCTCACGCTTGTCTTTACTGAAGGATTGAAAGCAATGGAATTGCATAAAGATGTTTCAAATGGTCTGATTTAATTAAAACAATTTATGAAACGGGTGCAACTATTTAAACGATCAGGAAACACATGCATTGTTTCCAATCCCTGAGCAAGAGAAGCACGGGAAGTCCGGAGTCATAATCGCTTTCCATGATACTTGTGGTGAGGTGCACCTTTACGCAAGTGAAACTAAAACTTAAATGCAAAAGGATTTTCATACCGCGTGAGAATCTCATTAAGCGTTCAATGAATAATTGCGGACTACGGTGAATAGGCCTAAGCCTAAAAAAATACGTGAGACCTACGCCGAATGCATGAGACTTGGCATCTCTGCTGTAGTTACCGTGGCAGGTCGGTAAATGCCATGGTAGGTGAGTGGCATCTGCCTCAAACAGCCTCAGCTGCCGCGGCAAGTCAGTGGCAGCTGAGGGTGCCACCGGAAGTGCCACAGCAGCTAAGGCTGCCAGCGGAAGTGCCATGGCTAGCTGCCTCTGCCACGATTTGCGCTTGCTGTCACTCCATTTTGTCGTGAATAACCTGCTGAATATTTTGACGCCTGTCCGCGTGCAGTGACTTTGAATGCTTAATGCATACACCGTCCATTGTGAAATATTCCGACTATGGATGGGTCTGTGGAGACGCACTCGCATCTAGTGTGCGTCCGAATGTTGAAAAGTTTGTCCGTCCTTCCCTTCCCTTTTATGTAAAATAAAATGTGTGGGGAGTGAATTCAACAATGTCAGAAGCAACAGTTGAGATTAACTGCAAACTGAGCTCCGTCCAAATATTCCAAACAACTGTTGGTCTGTCGAGAAACACTGCTTGTATCTCGCATGCGTGCAAAGGTTGAGAAATGTTCGATCCTCCTTTCCTCCCCTTTATGTCACATAAAAAGTGTGTGGAGTGAATTTGAAAATGTCAGAAGCAGCTGAGTTTTACTAGCAAGCTTGTTAGCCGCAGTTCGACTGTAGTGATATCCGCCAGGGAGGTTGACTGACAGATATAAAAACACTAGAGTGGAAACGTCACTGGCTGGACCAAAGCGCTCACGGCAGAATAGCTCCGCCATCTTGTGTTTGTATAAATGTCCAATGAGGCACATGTAAAACAGTAGGCTAAACATGGGTGTCGAATTTTTTTTTTTTTTTTTCTGGGGAGAGGCTTGTTTTCCGTGTTTTTTTTTATCTTTTCATTCTTAAAAAAGGACACGAATAAGGAATTGTAATTGAACAACAATATTTATGCTCCATTATTTGGCAAAGCTAAAGAATAAGCTCTACGACTACCTTACCCTTTATATCATCGCTCAGTTAACTACGTTTTCGTTTCGTTCAAAGAAAAAGGGTTCGCATGCAGCTTTGCCTGTGAGTCCGACCCAGGTCTAATTCCTGGAAGAAACTAGTCGTTATATGCATATATGAATTAATATGTATGTTTTGTGTATTACGATCGGAACAACTTCATTCTGAAGTGTTCATACCTACTTGTTGTTTTCATTTAATCCGTCTTTGCCCAGACACAATGGATAACAGGATGATCTTGCGTGTTGCCCCAACTGGGATTAATGTAGAAGTCTCAAAACTAAAATGAAACCGCGCCAGTTTCAGTTTCCGCGAATACACTGTTAATAAAATACGAATAAACTGAGGTCTTTTTTTGCAAGGTAATTTAACTGGCACCTTTTTGCCAGTTATTTTAACTGTAATTTTACAATAAGTTTACCACAGAGTTAAGTGTATGTTCAGTGTAAACCACGGTTAAATGCGCGCAGGACTCCTCTTACAGTTGAAATGACAAGGAGACAATGCGCTAATTTAACGGTAAAATTCAGTCAGTTTATAACAGTGGAGGAAAGCCGAACTTCATTTCGTTGCTCTGTTGCGACTGCGTATGTGCATGGTGCAAACCAGCTTGCCCGGTATACACGAGTGCTTATGAATGGAAATTCATGGTGACGGGACTGGACATTTTGTCCGATGTAAGCGAAAATCCGTGATATAAAATCTGGTATATTCGATGTTTATTTCATGGAAAAACATTACAGAAAAAATCGGGACATCAGGTGTTGTCCGGTGTGAGCGATACGAGGACGATTTGGGCGAGTTCTACTGTATTTTCCTATGGACGTCTGCCCCGATATACATGCACAAGAAACGAAGACTTTGTCCACTCTAGTGTTTTTATATCTCTGTGGGTTTACTCTCATCAACTCAGGTTGTCAGTGTGAGTTGGAGCAAGGGACCAATACGCTTGCAGAGCTTCAACCAATCAGCGGAGTAGTCTACGTAGTGAAGCTGGCCAAACAAATACTAGAGAAGAGTTGAGATCATCTTACTGCAAGATTCTGTCCTGTCTATATTTGTGGAAATAAGTGTATATTAATCTAGACATTAAAAAAAAAAAAAAAAATCTTGGCTAAACTGTAGACCTAATTTTCCCTTTTTTATAACGTCCATCTGTCAAAAGCAATGAAACACTCTCCGCTTCTCGTCACACTTTATTTTATTATTTGTACATTTTTGTATCCTATATGGGGATTAGGCAACATACTGCCTTTTGCTCTGTTTAAGACAAAACAACTGAAGGACTTGTTTGAGGGACTGAGATGGACTAAAAATAATGTATTTTGTGTTACAGTTTTCAACAATACATCAAGATTTTTTCTTAATGAGGTCTTTTTATAGTTTTTTTTTCTCAATTAAAAGCACTTTAACTCTATAATTGGCTATGTATTGGCTGTTATTCCATGTAGATATTCCTGAACAACAAATTCAGTACCCTATTCCATTAACTGTTGGTTATTGTAAAAGCAATTATGAGGAATCCATATCGGCCACAATATCGGCCCAATGTCGGTCATCAGCAACTCAAGGTCACATAATATCGGTATCAGCCCTGAAAAATGCATATCAGTCGACCTCAATTTCAAAGCACTGAATGTTACAGTTAAGGAAGGTGAATGAGAACCACATTATCGGACACATAATCAGTAACTGAAGTCTGAAAAGAACAGTGCACTAATAAAGTCATCATTCTAAATGCAAACAGCCCAAGATATTCATGTTGTTAAGTTTTTACCTGAACCCAAAGTTGCAGTTTAGAATGTTAGTCCACATACACTACAGTCAGAACTCAACTAATGTGTAGCCAATCTCTGTGGTGCACAAACACAGTCCAGGGGGGCCCTGTGTGCGCCAATTTTCTTTCCAACAAATTTATAATCCCAGAATTTCAACAAGGTATTAATTTTTCTTTATTTTTTAGCGATGTTCAGAAAGATTATCAGAAACTTAATTATAGTCATGCCACAAATAGCCTCAAAATACCACAAAGAATAAATCTCCCAACTTTATATTGGACCTACTGCACTATGTGGCCAAATAAGGTTGCAAATAAATGACCTGTTAACAGGCTACTTACTAAGTAAGTGAATCCATGAAAACTGTGTGCTTGCTTCGGCAAAGCAGCTCACTATACACTTTCCTGTCATCATCATTATTATTATTATTAGTAGCAGTGGTGGGAGTATGAGAAGTATTATTATTCTCCCAAAACTTTGCCCTCTAACTCCTTCCACAACATTTAAACTATTGAAAACCATTCAAACCTTGAAGGGTTGCTATTATGAAAAATTCACTTTGCCAGTTTTTGTGCCGAAACATTCCAGTATCATTTTTTGTGGGCTGCCTTCTTCATAAAACATGGCATTTGGCATGCCATTTGATATTTGGCTCCCCTTCCTACGTCACATGGAGGCTTGCAAGAATCATCCCGCCCCTCATCTGAATATCTCTCCCAACACAAACAGCGAAGCACGCCATGGAAACGGCTCTGTGGATTGCTGCTAATACCAGCACAGATTACAGGAGATAAGAGCAGAATGGATTTTTTTTAATGGCAACATCCCACCTTCAATCAATAAAAACCTATACGTGTGTGCAATCCACATTTTGTCTGACTGCTTTATACAACTAACCTGGGTTAGTTTGAGGCAGGACTGCCAACAAAATTTATAATAAAGGGGACCTAGCTTTTGTCCTTTTCATAAGACACAAAGAAGCAGTGGCTTCAAATTATTAACCAGGAGAATCTGGAGCTAGCTTGCTGGGTAAATCTTCCAATTTCTTTTAATATTTCGCTAAACTGAATTCCAAGTGTAACATTTGTTAGCTAAATCAGTATGGCTTAGTTGTCACTGTAGCAAGCAAGTCAAGTTCCACTCTCTTATCAAAGTCAACATTAGTTAGCTAGCTATTTAGCATGCATGCAGTACCTTTCCATAATCATTATGTATCATTAGTTTATTAACTTGCCAGCTAGTGAGCTAGCTATTTGGCAGACTATGAATTTATAAACCACTGCTAGTACAAATGTGAATGACATTGACTCACTGACTGTAGTTGAATGATGGAATTAGCTCAATGCTAACATATAATGGGAGTCATCATGAAGGTGCTAACAGAAATTAGTTCTGCGGTAATATTAAATATTGAGCCATATACTAGGTTTTGACCTGGCTAGTCTTTGGACTATGACCTAGCTATGATTTGATTTATTTGTACCTATTAAAGAGGACCTAGTATGCTGATCCTTCTTTAAATACATATAAGTAATGTTATATTGTTGGATGTCCATACACAACCTCTGAAAAATTTCTAAACATAAGATACAGGGGTTTTGCCGTAATCCAAGAACGTGATTTCGTGAACGTGAATTCCTCTCTGAACAGCTCATCCCAAGATCTTCACAAGATCTGGGCAAAACCTGACGCCAGGTTGTGCCGTCCAATTAATACAGACCTAGCCAGAGCCAATCACAGCGCTGGACCTGCCCACACCGGAAACTATTCTAGCAGGCACTAACAACCGCAGATCATACTATGCCTTAGTAGCGTCTACACTTTTGGAAATACAAAAGAAGAACCGCAGATCATTTGAGGTGCAGTTTTGTCAGTATCTCTCCCAAAGCTGCTTGTCCGTTTACTTTTGGATGCGAAGAAAAGCACCTATTTCTCTTCCAAAAGACCATGCCACCAGAAATCAGTGGGAAGCGTTTTTTGTTTGCTGGCAGCAAACAGCCATGGCCAAAGGGAACGTTAGCTGTTTGTGCTCAGCATTTCACCAAAGACAGCTTTGTCAATAAAGGCTAATTCGACACAGGATAAGCGTTTCAGCTGCTTCTCAAACCTGAAGCAGTTGCATGGATCAAGCGCTCGGAGCCACAAGCTGTAAGTAATGATATAACAGCATATAATGTAAGTGAAGCTAACGTGTTATGGGTGACTAGCAGGACCACTAACGATAGCACTAACAACTGGCCTCAAAAGCAGGCTTTGTAAAATATCTGAAGATAAAGCCTGGATCGGTCGCGACTGTCCATGACTCACAGACGCGGAAGCTGTAAGATGCTTTTACGGCATAAGCCTACCTAACATGATAGCCAGTTGATTGTGACTGTAGCACTGCGGCTAACGTAGCCAAGTTACTGTTGCTAATGTTTGTGTCCTAAATATGCAAGAGTAATATCAGGGGAAATTCAACAGAAGGTGTTTGAACATAAACCTCATTTGAAGCTAACTTTTTCTACTTGTTTGTAATTTGGATGCTTGGTACAACTATGCACGGTAACGGAACTTACTGTCTGTAAGACCTGTACTGCAAGGGTTTGCCTCTGTGGTTGCTATGACCGCTCGGTTACCAGCTATTTATTTATCTATTTATTTATTTATTTCAGTTTTCTTTTACCAGGGTAGCCTCTTCAGTTTCGATAACTGCTTTACAAGAGACCCTGGATGACAAGCTACTGCATGTTAGTTTGCGTGCCATGCTTCTTAAAAATGCTCCTAGTTAACTTATATGCAGTAATTCTGATCAGTATGCTTGTGTTACTTCGGTAAGCATCAATGTGGCAGTTTCATCATAACGTTGCCCGATTGTAGCCATTACAGTTGAAGCTAACCGGACAGGTGCTGTATGTGTCCGCAAAGTTGGGCTGAAAAGGCTGCAGTTAGACCAGACGTAGGTGTTGCAGAGCTTGGGATACCTGTTTGGGTTTGTTTACGGCTGCTTGTGATTGCTTCACTTATCCATGACCGGTATCAGCCGGATACTTCACCAATATCTGGGTTTGCTCTCTGATGCTACCGCGTTGAAAGCAATGCGAAACCCACAAGCTCTAAGGTGTCTGGTATAACACACGATTTCTCTGCACTGCCGTGCATAATTTCATCCCCCTTTAGAAATCGTTCTGGCTAATAAAAAGCCGAAAAAGGCAGAGATTGAATAGGAAATTCTTTCCTGTAGAAGTTATCGATTCGCTAGCTCCACATAAGCAACTGTCCACGCTAACGGAACTTACGGTCTGTAAAACCTGTATGATGTTCATAACATAACCAGAGCTCTCTCTTGCTGTCGCGTACTATACATAAAGCTGCTTTCACACCGGACGCGAAACGAATTTTTCATGCGACAGATTACATTCAAAGTCATCGACTTTGAATGTAATCTCTCGCGCAAAAAATTTGTTTCGCGTCCGGTGTGAAAGCAGCTTAACGCGCCCATTTTCCGCGAGCAAACGCTGGTCATTCTGAAGCAATAGGTAACCCATTATCACGGGCAATTTCCGAAAAGGCCTTTTAGCCTGGAGCTTTCGCCCCTCTGTCATATACCAGCGCAGAAGCTGTTCGTTACTCCACACTAACGACACACCACAGTTATGCACACGAACCAGCAGGTCCTTAAAGTACACACCTAAGCAGTCCATAAGCTGTTGGTCCACTTTTTGCTGCTCCTCACTGTCCATGTTTCCCTCTAAACTCAGACCCACCAGATTTCTACGGTCTCCGGTCTACACTTGGGTATGTCGACCCGTTCTACAAATGTGTCTGTATGGGGTGGATTCTAGCTTTCCCTCAATCCTAGCTATAGAGTGGAAACACCGGTGTACTTACCATGCCGTAGGTAGATAGCAAATTCGAGATTGAGCTGCCAGACTTTCGCACTTCGTCCTCCACTTTCGCCGCTGCGTTTATTAGAACAAGTTAATTTCATGAGATCTATACACATGTACAGCGTTTGATTGCAAAATTCCTTAGCTCAGATGGCAGACGCATCTCACGTTTCACACTAGGGAGGCGGACCTGGAAAACTGCGCTCTGCCGAGTCCCGCCCAGCTCCGCCCTCCACAGCGCTGGCCAATCAGAAGAAAGTGGGCACATGGGGTCCCCTTTAGATGATGTTTGTTATATTTCCCTGACAGATTTCTTTTACGTATATAACCAAGATTGATGTCAAAGTTTTGTCGTGAATGAAACACATGTAGAGTGCGAAACGCAAATTATAATCATTTTATGTTACATGTTAAAATAACATTGTCATCCCTCCTGATTTGGTTCATTGTGGTGATGTGCACTGCGACATTCACAATGAATGTATTCAATCAATATGTGATAAAATCACTGAGGCATGTTTGTTTTCTAGTGCTCAGCACATACCTACATGTAAATCTAAAGAAAAGGTTATTCCAGGTTGGAATGACACGGTTTCTGAATATAAGAGGCAAGCCTTATGGAAATCAAATGGTTCTCCAAGAAATGGTTTGATTGCTGAAATTAGGAGAAGTACTCGTGCCAGGTACCACTTAGCTATTAAAACAGTTAGAAAGAATAAAAATAAGTATATAGCACAGAGAATGGCCAGTTCATTGCTAGAAAATAAAAGTCGTGATTTTTGGTCTGAGGTCAAGAAAACAAACTAATTCTAAACGTCTACCGCACAATGTGGATGGAAAGGTAGGAAAACAGGCCATTGGTGACCTCTTTGCAAGGCAATATTGTGATTTGTACAATTCTGTGCCGTGTAATAATAAGGAGGACATTTTTGCTCAAATTGATAGAGGTATTGCCTTGCAGTGTTGCTCAACTGAAAGTCAATGCTGAAGTGTTCACCACATTAGTGTTGAGGATATCCAAATAGCTATGGGTTTACTGAAGCATGGCAAGGATGACGGCTATCAGGGTTTATCCACCAGTCACCTGAAACATGGTACGCCGAGACTTAAGGTTATGTGTTCCATACTTTTCACATGCATGTTGCAGCATGGTTTTGTCCCTTCTGACCTTTTGCTGTGTATTATAATCCCCATACCTAAAAACGCGAGAAAGTCGTCCAATGACTCAAGTAATTATAGAGGCATTGCACTTAGCAGTCCAGTGTGTAAGCTTCTAGAAATGGTTGTTTTGAAAAAATGTGAGGGTGTACTAGCAAAGTCGGATTTGCAATTTGGTTTCAAGAAGGGAGTATCGACCACACAGTGTACCTATGTGGTGAATGAAACTATACAATATTACCTTAATGGTGGTGGTCAAGTTTATGCAATGTTATTGGATGCAAGTAAAGCATTTGATAGAGTGGAATACACAGCCTTGTTTAAATTGTTAATCGGTAAGGGACTTTGTCCATTAGTATGCAGGTTACTTGCCTATATTTATACAAATCAGAAAATTAGAGTACGTTGGCTGGATTATCATTCAGAATTTTTTACCTCTTCAAACGGTGTTAAGCAGGGGGGCATATTGTCCCCAACCTTGTTTTCAGGATACTTGGATGAATTTCTACTTAGGTTGTCCAAATCTGGCTTTGGTTGTCGCATCGGTACCACCTTTGTTGGAGCACTTGCTTATGCGGATGATATTATTTTATTATGCCCAACAAAGATGGCGCTGAGATGTCAACTAAGAGTGGCGAATATCTTCTCTAGAGAGAATAAGATAAGTTTTAATCCTGAAAAATGTCAGTTACTGTTCTTTGATTCAACAGGGGACAGGAACCATGACGGGGTGGAGGTAATCTTCCAAGGTATAATAGTAAGAGCAGAAAAGTCTGCTACTCACTTGGGTCATATAATTGGGCGAAACATTAATGGTGAAAACATTGCTAGAACTGTTGCTGATTTTAATAGAAGAGAGAATGTGCTGCTATCTAGGTTTTATCACTGTAAGTCTGAGACGAAATGTAAACTGTTTCAGTCTTTCTGTACATCTTTTTATGGCTCCCAGTTGTGGGATCTTAGTAGTAATGAGGTGCATTTGATTCATACGGCCCGGAGGAAGGCTGTTCGTAAATTACTAGGCCTTCATCCGAGGACACACTGTAATGTGTTGCCCTATATCATGGATAGTTATACTTTCGATGTACTCTTACAGAAGAAATTTTTGAATTTTCTCCAAAATTGTTTGCGTAGTACCAATTCAAATGTCTCACTAGTCATTAGACTGGCTTTACAGGGCAGCAGAAGCTCTGTGTCAAATTCTATCACTGTTTTATCAAATAACCTAAGGTTACCTAGATGGAAATTACAATCTGTAAATTTTTCATCTTCTTTTGCTGTTAGAGGTGAAAACAAGACTGCTGAGGCCATTAGGGCCTTTCTTCTGTTAAGGGACGATTGTGATAATCCGGAGGATAAGGAAAACATTAAAGTTATCTTGGATTATCTGTGTACTGGATAGGCTATTATGACAAACACCCATTCATTTCTGAAAGAATGCTACCCTAAATTTTTTATATTACTAGTTGTACGCTTTTACGTCTGTTTTTTGGCCACTTTCCTCGTATGTGTATTTTCTTTCTCCGTTGTATATATGTGTTTCTCTGTTGCTTTACTTTACTGTAATGTGATGTGTAAAGCAAACGAATAAAATGCATAATAATAATAATAATAACACATTTCTAAACTGTAACTGAAACTAAGTTTTTAAAAAATTATATCATTTCTTATTTATCTTATATTCATACACTTTAACTGCTACTGACCAGACCATAAATTAAGTGTCATATCTACCTCTTCGAGTCACATTATTATGACCACCTTCTACTTTTGACGTCAGCAGAGCATAGCCAATGAAAATAAAGCACATGTCGTGAGCTGGCTCGGTGGGTATATAAGGTGTGCTGTAAATATTCTGCAAACATATCACTTGTTTCTGTCATGTATCGCGCACATCCATAAATGCTGATTGTCTTCCCTGGGGCGGATGGGCTCATCCAGCAAGATAATGCAACTTGACCCATGGCTAGAAATGTCCGACAGTGGTTGGAAGAGCACGACCAACATTTCCGAGCACTTCCCTGGCCCCCTAATTCCCCAGACTTGAACCCAGTTGTGCATCTGTGGGCCCACCTTAATCCTCATGTTTGCCCTATGGATCCTCCACCACGCACGCTCCAGCAGCTGCCGGATGCGCTGCAGTCAGCATGGCTCCAGATACCTGTGACAACCCTCCAGCACCGTACTGAGACGCTTCCATCCCGAAAAGCTGCTGTCCAAGCTGCACACAGCGGTTACTCTGCATATTAGATGGTGGTTATAATAATGTGACTCGACCGTGTATAACCAAGTAAACTTTGAATAAATGGAGTATATTATGCAGTAATGGTGTCCGAATTGAGTCTTCAGTGATTTGTATTGAAGATATTGAATATAAATAATCTCACAAGTTCGTAACGGTGCCTCATATCTACAATTTGTAGTGTCCGAAAAGCATACAAATCTTTCATTCAGTGGTCTCACTCTGCACATCGTATCTTGAAAACTACTTGCGATAAGAACTTGAACTTTGGAATTTCTTATCTCTGAATATTTCTTCACATGCTGGCATTATCGAGGGTGCGTCTCTGTCACATGCATTAAACTAACTAAATAAATAAATAAACAACTCAGCACTCACAGAATTTTTATCATGTTAAAAAGCCCTTGTATATGGACAGAATCCCCTCAGTTCAATTCAACAATACTTTGTGAAATACTTCCTGGAACATGTAGTCGGAAATTCGCGACTTCCAATGTGTCAAACGAGTACCGTCATTTAAAGTAATATATACGGAATTTGTCGTTCTTACTTTTTGAAAGCTTTACTGCTCTGCTGCTTGTTTTCTTTCATTTACAGATGATTGAAATAAAATTCTATTTTTTTTCGCGGAAGTACGGCATTAATTACAGAGCCAAGCCCATGAGAATAGCCTATTATGTTATAAAGTTAAAGAGTATCAGGGCAGTACTTCTCCGTCTCTCCCCCTCTACACGTGTCTCTAAAGATACGCACGTGACTGCTTAACATGGGTACGAAATGAAATGAAATATGTGACCCACTCCAGCACCAAACCAGTCACATGGGTCAATTTTTCAAATATGAGTTTTTGGGCTCATATTAAATGCCCTTTCAGATGAGCCCAAAAACTCATATTTGAAAAATTGACCCATGTGGCTGGTTGGGTGCTGGAGGGTCACATATGACATGATTACGGAGGTTTTTAGGGGGTAAGTCGTGTAGAAAGGCAGGACTGGCAGCAGGAGCCTGCAGCAGCGCCGCCGCTGAGACGCAACAAGTGCGGACAGTCAGACGCGAATCAGCAGCAGCAGATCAGAACTCAGCCACCACGCACCACGCACGCATCCAGTGTGTCCCAAACCTTAGCCCTTGCCCACACTTGAGCCAGTCTCCTCCTCCTCAGGTAAAGCAGCAGGTACACACCCTGCAAGCTGGAAACACACATAGTGTCTCGTGTGAATCCCTGACACACCAGGGGCTGCAAAAATGTCTAATCTGACGTTCATTAGCAGTTTCAGCTACAGCTGCCTGTGGAAATTCCTACTTGCTGCTTCTACACTGTCAGCATTCGCTATCTTTTACTTGGAGACAAATAACCGCTCAGGTCTTCAAAGGTAGGACTGAGTTTTCTATTTTTATTTTTTTATCCATGATAGCTTTCCTTTGATTACGATTACTTCATAAGCAGTGGAGGCTAAGAATGAATCCTCAAAAGAAACAATATTTAATTTAAAAGTGCATTCAGCCAAAAAAAAAAGTCTTGCTTTATATTTGCCCTCATGATGTATTGAGACTACTTTGGTATTTATAAAGAGCAGGAAGGTGGATATATAACCAGTAAATAAGAATAATTAAATAATTTATGAAATATGAAGCAAAAAAAAGAATATTTTACACAATTTTACTGATAATTTCACCATTTCACTATTTCCAAAATAAAAAAATGTATTGCAATTTATTTATTCATTAAAATAAAGTACCAATAGTTTATGGTTTCCAATTCATTTTACTTTGCTGTTTCAATACATAGTTAATAATCTTGATAGTATTTTGGGAGCATGAAATGTGCTAAGTTTTTTGTAAACTTGAAAAAAATACCTTGCACTTTTCAATCATACATCATATTACCAAGAATGAGTGAAATGTGGGCTAGGCTATCCAGGCATTTTGCTATAACCCAAATTCGCCTAGTTTAGAGCGAAAATTAAATTTTTTGGGGAAAATTTGCGCTTTTGGGGAAGATGATACATGACATTCCATAAAGATGACAAAAATAGATCAGTAATAAAATCTATAGTATTGTTTACAGGAAAAATGGTTTTGACTGCATTGAGACCATGGACTGTATAAAAAGATGGACGAAGCAACTGTGACGTCACCCATTGGTTTCAGTATACTATTTAGGAAGCCTCGATTTTGGTGCTTTGAACAGCACCATTTTGTCATTTTGATATCGGATGTGATTCCTGTTGGACGAGACCGTGAACTGAAGATCCGTGGAGGAACGTGGCTCTGGATCTGACCGTATCGGACGAGGACCAGAGGATAGCCACGCCCCTAAAGCATATTCTGGCTTTATCCTTTATTCTAGTCTACTTGGGACCATAATCTACAAAAATGAACATCACGATATATCGAAGGAGACTTGAAACTTTCGATAGATACCATAAAATGATGTGGAAAATCATTATTGAAATAATAAATCAGGTGGCAAAGTAGGGTCATTTTCTCATAGACTTAAATAGCATTGAACTTCTTTCTGCAACCACCGACGTCGCCATCTGCTGGCCATTAAATATAATGCACATTTTTGAGATTTCCGCATCGGCCTCACTTTTCAGACCTGAGCGCTGCGTCCATCTTTTTATACAGTCTATGATTGAGACACGCATTGCTTTGCCTTTTTAGAAGTTGCAGCTGGTCGTTTCACGATTATAGTGTCAGGTATACAAAAATGGGCTATTGAAACAATGTAAAAGATGACAGCTATGTTAAGCATGCCTGCAATTTCAGTTGTTAAAAAGCCAGTTATTCATTCATTCATTATCTATTTTCTAAGGCTACATTCAGACAGCATGCAAATGTGGCCCAAATCCGATTTTTTTGCCCATATGTGACCTGTATCCGGTCTGTTAAAAATAGTTTGAACAGCACAAATCCGATTTTTTAAAATCTGACCCAGGACACTTTCATATGTGGTCCTAAATCCGATACGTATCTGATATTTTGCAATGCGACTGCTGTCTGAACGGCCAGGTCGCATTTATCCGACCTTTACGTCATTGAAATGCCGAGACCAGACGGATCTAGCTTCGCCCGACGAGATGCCTCCATATTTATTTCCGTCAACAAACTGTGCGTGCCTGCGTGGTCACGTATTACCTCAGGACCTCTTTTGCGCATGCGGGTCACTTCAGGGTCGCATCCAGTTCATACTCAAATCTGATGGAAGTCACATATAATGTGTAGTATGAACGAGCACACAAAAAATTGGATTTCTCCAAAAAATCCGAATTGTGCATAAAGACCAGCTGTCTGAACGTAGCCTAAGTGAGGTTTGAGAGAAGGGAGGTAGCTGAACCAGTTCTTCCACAGGGCTGCCTACTTTCTACGCAATTTCACGCATACGGTGTAAGTTTCACGCATTTTGAAGGCGTATTCACCGTAGTCAGCAATTGTTCATTGAATGCTTAATGAGATTCACACACGGAATTAAAATCCTTGCGCATTGATGTTTCCGTTTCACTTGCGTAAAGGTGCACCTCATCACAAGTAACATGGAAAGTTTATTATGACTCGGACTTCCATGCTTCTCTTTACTCAGGATTGGAAACAATGCATGTGTTTCATGATCGTTTAAATCGTTTTAATGAAATAAGACCATTTGAAACGTTTTTATGCAATTCTATTGCTTTCAATCCCTCAGTAAAGACAAGCCTGAGAATTCCCGAGTCATAATCGATTTCCGTGTCATTAGTGGTGAAATCCACCGTAATGCACGTGAAACTGGTTAATTTCCATGCTCAAGGACTCAATTACGCTTCAATTGAATAATTGCTGACTGCGGGAACGTGAATGCCTCTAAGAGGCGTGAGACTCACGGCGAATGCGTGAGAGTTGGCAGCCCTGCTTCCACTAGCTTTAGCTCAGTCCGAGGGTCACCATTTTGTGTCTGGTGAGTGACCTACAAATATTTAGACCAGTATTTCAACAGCTGCTCTCCAGGCATCTCAAAATACCCCCGACTGTGACTGTCACGGCCAGTGACTGATGCTACAGTTGATTTTCTGAAAAAAAAAAAAAAAAAAAAAGATTAGATCCATTAATCGTTTGCCTGGAATTCATCTATATCAAGTGCTGGTCACTCCCAACGGTCACTCACTGATATAGTCTGGCCTCAGTCAGTAGGCCAGCGTTAGCCCTTACGTCATAAATGAACTGGAATAATTAATATTCATTTTTTCTGCTCTTGGCTGATTGGGTGACCTTTTGGCGAGAACCACCAAAATAGACTGTATAAAAAGATGGACGCAGCAGCCAGGTCTGAAAAGTGAGGCCGATGCGGAAATCTCAAAAATTTGCATTATATTTAATGGCCGGCAGATGGCGACGTCGGTGGTTGCAGAAGAAGTTCAATGCTATTGAAGTCTATGAGAAAATGACCCTACTTTGCCACTCGATTCATTATTTCAATGATGATTTTCCACATTATTTTATGGTGTCTATCGCAAGTTTCAAGTCTCCTTCGATATATCGTGATGTTCATTTTTGTAAATTATGGTCCCAAGTAGACTAAAATGAAGGATAAAGCCAGAATATGCTTTAGGGCGTGGCTATCCTCTGGTCCTCGTCCGATACGGTCCGATCCAGAGCCACGGTCCTCCCCGGTTCTTCAATTCACGGTCTCGTCCAATAGGAATCACATCCGGTTTCAAAATGACAAAATGGTGCTGTTCAAATAGCCAAAATCGAGGCTTCCTTTTTTTTTTTTTTTTTTTTTATTGAGGATTGCAGCAATAACAAAGACTGATACATCAAATGCATCACTTTTTGAAAGAAAGAGAAAAGAAAAAAAGGTGCTAAAATAATACAATGAAATAAAGTTAGTTATTAGGAAAGAAAAATACAAAAAAGACAATTAGTAAACACAAGAGTATTTTTCAAATAAACACATTAAAAGCAGTACAGACTTTAATCGTTTTAAGGGCTTTTTTGTTTTGTATATGTGATAGAGCTTCAATATATTTTTCTAATTCTGATTTAAGCACCAAAAAAAAGAGGTTTTCGTTTGGAGAATTTACACTCATGGATATAAAATTTGGCAAAAAATAAATTTAAATTAGTAAGAAAAAAACCATCAGAGTCCTTATAATCAAAAAATCCAAAAATGACATTATGGTAGTATAAAGTAAAATTTGGGCAAATATTGCTGGCAACAAATGAATTAATAGCTTTCCATAATTTATGTCTAAATTCACAAGACCAAAATAAGTGTGGGAAATCGAGGCTTCCTAAATGGTATGCTGAAACCAATGAGTGACGTCACCGTTTCTTCGTCCATCTTTTTACATAGTCTATGACCACTGTGGGTGCCCTCTCCGTACCCCCTGCCCGATCGGTTCTGCACATGCGCAAAGGTTTTGCGCATGTGCATTGTTTTACTCATAGGCTATTTACGACACTGCCCAATGTGTTCTACGCAAGTGTTAAACCATTTACCGGTTGGATTGGCGATTCAAGTGCTGGTTAAGCGAATAGGCTGCGTCTCAAGTCTCTTAAATTGCACCCTAGTTCCCCGAGGATTCATAGAGGAAACAGGAGAACAAACAGATGAAACGAGGACATATGTTTTAAGCGACATGAGATGTCCTTTCCTCAGCTGCGCTATATGAAGCGAAGCTCTTTTCTGATGACGGACTCGGCTGGATCTGTTGGAATATGATCCACGGGAATTGGCACACATGTAAACCGTGAATTATTCGCAAAATTTAATAATCAATGTATGAAATACAGTTCAGCTGCCGCATGTAATATACCACTAAAAACGGCATAGGGTAGCCTAAATTTGAACTGTGGTAGCTTTTAAAAGTGTGATTTAAATGTTTTCATAAAATATTTAAGTTCTTTAGTTATTGACTCCCCCTAAAATTTTGTTGCGTTGTTCGCGACCCTATTGATAATATATGACGTAGATAAATTAATAGCCAATTTTAAACTCAAGAATTTCGGATATCTGTACCCTCATCAGAAAAAAAATAAATTAAAAAATCACACTCCCCCGATATAAAATCCATTTATTTTCGTTGCATCCACGAATCTCCGTTTCTTGACCATTGTAAGCTGTAAGAGATAACTTGACGTTGTTTTTCAGATCACAGAGGGGAAAAATAAAACCTCCGCCGGGTGCCTAAAGAGCAAAAGAGCGGTATGTGGAAAATGCACCGTCAATGTGCTGAATATCTGTTGTGGGACACGTATGATCACATATTCATACTGACAAAGCAGGGGTTTCGTTAAAATGCGATTTTGACCCATACGGTTTACATTAAGGATAGGAAAAATTAATTATGTATAAATACCCAAATTCCTGTAAAGCAACCCATACTGTTAACACTTCCATATGATTTCGCGCGATAGTTTCTTTATTTTGCCATGACTTGCGCTGGAAGTGATGAACATAGGCGATTTTGAGCAAAATATGGCAAAATAACCTACTCCTATTCAAATAAAAATCGATACATGAAGGACCATGAAATAAAATATAATCTCTCTAAAATATCATTGTGTTGTAGTGAATTTGTATACTACTATGTTGTTACAGTAAAAAGAAGTCGCTGGCTCCATCAAGGACCATAAAATAAAATGTAATATTTCTAAAATATCCTTGTGTTGAAGTGAATTTGTATACCATTATGTTAGACCCAGGGGAGACTAGGTCTAGTTGTTACTTTTTCTCTTAACGGCTGTAGAATTGACATTATCAGGTTTTTGTTATCAATATGCACTTTAAAGATAGAAAGTTTATTACCCAGATAGCAAAAAGTGATTGAATCAACATTGTGATATTGTCAGGCTGAAGATTGCAACCAATATTGATGTCAGATATTGAAAAAAACATTGAAAGTGTATGGAAAACTGGGGGGAGAAACATCCCTTGAAACTGATGAGATTAGTGACCCGATTTCAATCATTGCTCTTGGTCAACATGTTAGTTTCCCTTATAATGAAATGTTTAGGCGAGTGAATAATAAATTCTATAAAATGTTTAATTCACATGCCTTAATAGGCAACTCTTCACGAAAAAACCACTGTGGATTTTCCGCGTTAAATTTTGTAACATCCTAAGCAAGTCGTCAAACCTGTGCGTAATGATTGTTTCATTGAAAAAGATTGAAATGCGCTCTTTTTTGCGTTCAAGTGGTGCGTTTGATTTCTCGTTTTAACGAAGACAATTAGCTACACCTGAGAGAGGAGAGTTCAAGTGTCTTTTACCAGGGAAATTGACTGAAAACAGATCAAGACTAATAAAGGAATAAGCCCCGAGAAGCAGTGGGTTACAGTGATTCTACAATGGCGGAGGGGCGTTCTAAGGCACGACGCGCAGCGGAGTGCCTTAGTGCCCCTCCGCCGTTGTAGAATCACTGTTACCCACTGCTTCAAGGGACTTTTGCTTTTATAAAACGGTTACCCTACATATAGCCCATTAAATAAACAAACAAGAACAAAAAATCAACAATTTATTGGTAATAATGCAACAATAAAATTGCGAACTATTCTTTCTTCCACCAAGCAAGATAGAGCGGACAAAATGGTTGGCAAGCAACACAGACGCTAAGATTGCTTTTTCATCTAGCTCCATTATCATGTCACATCAGGCTATTTGGGCTCGTTAATGTAGACATACCATGAAAGCAGGCTATCTGGAATGTCTCCTTCGGTCTCCCGAAGGCCCCGTTTAATAATTTTAAGTTCGTTTCGGTTTTCGAGTTTCCTTGTTCTCAACCTGTTCTCAACTCGCACCGATCGGCCATATCATTACAACCAGCAGCGAGAGTAGGGAACAAGATTGACTTTTGTACTCCACACTTGCCAGTGTCCAGGAAAATATGTTGAATTGCGCATTAGTTTGCTAGCCAGCTTGTCAACTAGCTAGCGTTGACTACAATGGATGTGTTTACCCTACACATAGCCCATAAAATAAACACACAAGAAAAAAAAATCAACAATTTATCGCTAATACTGAAAGAGCGAGCTAGTTAGCAACGTAGCTAGCAAGCTAAAGTCATATCGGACTATATATTGCTATAGCTAGCTAGGTAGATAGCCAACTGGTTAGCGGGCTAAAAGGCTAAACTTCGCTAACAATGAAATAGCGAGCTAGTTAGCAACCTAGCTATAGAGTTCGATATCACTTTAGCTTGATAGCTAGGTTGCTTAAAACAAACGTAACCTAACGAGTCAGTTGAGCGCAGAGTAGTTGATAGCTAGGCTAGGCGCAGGGATATTTTGTGCTGCCGTCTGCCTCAGAAAGCAGTGGGTTACACTGATTTTATACCAGCATGGAACGCGGCTCAGCCAATCACATTTAAGGATGGGAAGCACCCGTTTTATAATAAGCAGTTTAAAGACATGTATCGCCCTCCTTGTTCTCTGTCCAGCGCCCACCACTGATGCTCGCTATGATCAACATGGAAATAACGTTGAATTTCCAATCAATTCTGACAATAAATCAACCTTGATTCAACTATGATATGATCAACATTGAAAGAATGTAGAATTGCATCAACATTGATTCAACTGCAGTCGTGCCCAAAATTATTCATACCCCTACCAATTTTTGAGTTTTTTCGAGATATTTTTTGACAAATCTAATTTATTCTTGCACAAATGACACAGTAAGTTGACATCAGGCTGTAAGAAGTACAGTAAACAATTTTTCGAGAAATACATCACTTTTTGGTATTTTATTTGACAGATTTACAAAAAATGCCATGTCCAGAATTATCCATACCCTTTTCTCAGCAATAGATGGCAAAGCCTTTATTCACGATTACAGCCTCCAAACGTTTCCTGAAGTTGATCACAAGGTTTCTACACGTTTCCATGGGGATTTTGGCCCTCCTCTTTGCAAACTTTTCCAGGTCCTTAAGGTTTGAGGGTTTCCTTGCCATGACCTTGGTCTTCAGTTCCCTCCACAGATTCGGATAGCATTGAGGACGGACCTCTGGCTTGGCCACTAAAAACGTTCACTTTGTTGTCCACTAACCATTTCTTGACTGATTTGGCCCTGTGTTTAGGATCATTATCCTTTTGGAAGATCAAATCCTCCCCAAGATCAAGTCATTCGCCGGATTACTTAATGTTCTCACTGAGGATCTGGATATACTGGTCCTGTTTCATAGTGCCATTAACTTTAACAAGGTTTCCAGGCCCATTCGCTGAAAAGCAACCCCAGAGCATGATACTCCCGCCACCGTGTTTGACTGTTGGGACCGTGTTTTTCAGGTTGAACGCTTCACCTTTCTTACGCCAAACAAAAGCCACATCTCTGTGCCCAAACAGCTGATCTTTGTTTCATCTGTCCATAACATTGACAGCCAGAATCTTATATGAGCCCCTAAGAGCCATACTGGGCCAACCCATGTTGGGGAACTTTTGAGAAAATGGGACTCAAAGTTGCCAGCTTCTCAAGGCCATTTAGAGTATCTGGGAACTAGAAACACTGCTTCTGTTAAAAACTCAAGATATGTACAGTTCGTAGTGCACTTCTTATGCAGGTTTTGGATGCCCTTCTGTTTCATTTAAAGTGAAACCTACCTCCTTCTGAAGAGGAACCATCATCTTCTGATTCATTTGGGTCAAACTCTGGGTCTCCATTATCTTCCACTTCACCATCATCATCAATCATAGCAAGCAATTCCTCATCAGTGCGATACCTAGCCGCCATGTTTACATTGAATTATGGAAAAGTTGTGGGATGGTCCACTATGGCTAAGGCAGCGCATTGCATATTTACAGTGGCAGAGAGGACGTTTGCTTATATGAGCAATCCATGTGGGTAGATTGGGTTGGCTCATTTAGGAAATGTAGATCTCAGTTTTCTGCACATGCTGACTACCTCAACTCAATTTCGCCAAAAGTGCGGGATGGCCCGGTATGGTTCTTAGGGGCTCATATCTTCATCCAGATGAGCTTTTGTGAAGGCTAGACTGGTTCTTGTGTGTCTGGGTTGGAGAAGTGTAAGTGGCGTAAAAAAGGTGAAGTCTTCAACCGAAAAACACAGTCCCAACAGTCAAACACGGTGGCGGGAGTATCATGCTCTGGGGTTGCTTTTCAGCGAATGGGCCTGGAAACCTTGTTAAAGTTAACGACACTATGAAACAGGACCAGTATATCCAGATCTTCAGTTAAAACATTAAGCAATCCACTGAAAAACGTGGTCTTGGGCAGGAACGGATCTTCCTACAGGATAATGATCCTAAACACAGGGCCAAATCCGTCAAGAAATGGTAAGTGGACAACAAAGTGAACGTTTTGGAGTGGCCAAGCCAGAGCTTCGACCTCAATCCTATCCAGAATCTGTGGAGGGAACTGAAGACCAAGGTCATGTCAAGGAAACCCTTAAACTTTAAGGACCTGGAGAAGTTTGCAGAAGAAGAGTGGGCCAAAATCCCCGTGGAAACGTGTAGAAACCTTGTGATTCACCACAGGAAGCATTTGGAGGCTCTAATCGTGAATAAAGACTTTGCCAGCAATTACTGAGAAAAGCGTATGAATAATTCTGGACATGGCATTTTTTGTAAATCTGTCAAATAAAATACCAAAAAGTGATGTATTTCTCGAAAAATTGTTTACTGTACTTCTTACAGCCTTATGTCAACTTACTGTGTCATTTGTGCAAGAATAAATTTGATTTGTCAAAAAATATCTTGAAAAAACCCAAAAATTGATAGGGGTATGAATAATTTTGGGCATGACTGTATATACCGTATATGCATTGCATTATACATTGAAACAATGTTATTATTAAAGGGCCATTTCAACACTTTTCAACCCTCCTCTCTATGTTTTTAATATGCCTCATTAAAAAATAATCACTTTATTTCTCTATTTATGGTATAGTTCAACAAGGAGCATGCCAAAGTAGTCTACTAGTCAGTGATATCACTGCCATATGCCTGAATGGCAGTGATGTCACTAATAGACAAGTTTGGAGCCACCCCCGCAGAACTTTAAACTTTAAACACCAAATAGAGTAAAATGATTATTTTTTAAATAAGGCATATTAAAAACATACAGACGAAGGTTAAAATGTTGAAATGGTCCATTAAGTATGCTGTACTGCAGTGGTTCTCAACCTTTTTATACAAAGACCCCACTTTACAGGGACATGTTTTGGGGGACCCCATACTTGATTATAATTATTTCATAGGTGAATATTCGAAAATGTGTTGTGGGCTTGTAGATTGGCTATTTCCATTTTTTTTAAGAAATCAAGGTTGAGAACAGCTGCTTTACTGCATGCTCTATTAACAAAAAAAAACAATAAAACAGACCATTATTCATTTAGTTATTTATTAAAGATTCAAAAGAAATTACACTTTTGTACTTCTTTTGTACATTTTAGCACACACCTTTTCTTTTGATCTTTTAAGGTTTCCTGCCTTGCTTAGGTGGAGGAAGCGCCTAATTTTCTGGCCATCAACCCCCCCCCGCCATCAGCACCATTGAAACGATGTCAATTCATTGTAGGGCATTTCAACATTGAAAAATCATCATCTATACTACATTGATTCAACAACAGTTTTTCAAACGTTGAAATAGTAACTGTAATTAAACATTGAATCAACATAGATTTTTCAACCTCAAACAAAAATAACCAATCTGACCAAAATCCAGCATTGAATTAATGTCTTTTGCTATCTGGGTAGACTACATGATTGATCTGCAGCAACCCCTATATTCTGCACATGCGTAATTCTGGTGAGGAAAAAATAGACCCCTGTCACCTGTAACAAACGACCCCATATATGGGGTCGTTTGTTACAGGAGGGGTAGTATGTTGCAGGTTGTGGAGCATTTTGTTACACTAAGAATTTGCTTAAGTGAGACGTGTTTCCCACTCAAGTAGGCAAGTTAAGGGGGATGCCTTACTACTATTATCCCACGAAGCCACAGTAAGGAACCTCTTGTGTCATTCTCTAATGGCATTGCCACGTTTCGTTATTCGTTTGTAATTTCAAGGCACCTTTCTGGAATACAAAAAGGTAGAAAGCATAGACTCTATAAAAAGATGGACGCAGCACCCTGGTCTGAAAAATGAAGCCGTAAAATGAAGTACCGTAAAATGGCATTCTATTTAATGGCCAGCAGATGGCGACGTCGGTGGTAGCAGAAAGGAGTTCAATGCTATAGAAGTCTATGAGAAAATGACCCTACTTTCCCACCTGATTTTTCATTTAAATAATGATTTTTCACATTATTTTATGGTAGCTGTAGCAAGTTTCAAGTCTCCTTCAAAATATCATGATGTTCATTTTTGTAAATTATGGTCTCATATAGACTAGAATAAAGGATAAAGCCAGAATATGCTTTAGGGGCGTGGCTATCCTCTGGTCCTCGTCCGATACGGTCAGATCCAGAGCCACGGTCCACCCTGGATCTTCAATACACGGTCTCGTCCAATAGAAATCACATCCGGTTTCAAAATGACAACATGGTGCAATTCAAATTGCCAAAATTGAGGCTTCCTTTATGGTATGCTGAAACCAATGGGTGACGTCACGGTAGCTTTGTCCATCTTTTTATACAGTCTATGGTAGAAAGTCATTCAGTGAGGTAATTTGATCTTGCCCAAGTTGTTTCAGGTTTTGGGGCAAGTTCTTACTGTAACAACTTGGGTGTATCAACTAGTCCATCAGCAACCCTTCGCCATTGTCCCGACATTTTGAAATGTTCCAGTGCAATCTTTACATGGGTGTGTCATGACACAGTGGCTAATGTCTTCCTCTCTCATAATCCAGAAAATCTGGGGTATGTACCAATTACACTTGATGTGAATCGAAATCCCCCAAACACCAAGAAAGTTCCTTTTTTGAGCATTTTTCTGAAACACTAACCTGCGACTTTCGATGTACGTCCTTCTGTCACGTAAAGCCGCAGGTCACCTTCGCGGGGCAGCAGGAAAAATTAGAGCGCCGTCTGTGTTTTATTATCAGAACTATTTAGAATGTAACAACATGGATGTGTAACAACTAGAGCCGGTCTCCCCTACGGATAGGGCACTGACAACCACCAATCACGCGGCGCCATTTGCAGAATGAATGCTGATCGGGTTACCGTCGCATCTTGTTGTCAGAAGTGGTAGCTAAGTTGGCCAGCTATACTTTGGGATATACAAGTATCTATCTTATATCTGCATGTTGCGTGTATATTTCCTTTTACTTTGCTACATCAGGCATTTTACAACACAACTAATGGCTGTACTCAGCAGTACGAATATGAGTTAGCTGGCCAGCTACGGCACTCGCGAATAACAGCATCACTGAACATATAAACACAAGCATTATTTCAGTTTGAAAGTTTAATTCGTACTTTCCCGCAGTCCATACTGTATTTCTGTATTACCAGATGTTACGTGACCGCTGCTGGTCTCCTACACAGGTCTCGAACAAAGGTCATTTTCTTCTGATCTGTTGGTCTTAAAAATGCCATTGCAGCACCAGAATTTTTGGAAGATATGTGGCCTGTGAAAAATAAGTCCAGTATTTAATTCTGTGACAATGGGGCAAAATAATTGGTGATAATCTGTGTTAACGTTCACTTCTCCCCATTGGAATCAATTCATTCAGGACCCGCCGCTAGTCTACTAAAGGGGCGGGGCACCCTTGCGACTGTGAGCCAATCACAGATTTCGCATGGATTTTGTGCAAATATTTGAAAGTCAAACGAAAGTCTACCGACTGAGGCCAGACATATCAGTGAGTGACCGTTGGGAGCGACCGGCACTTGATATGAATGGATTCCAGGCGATTAACCATGTCATTGCTGAATAAAGTAATACGAAACAGAGTTACCCATTGTGTGTGTGTGTATATATATATATGGGTCAATCCAAGAAATGATGCTCTGAGCCCTGAGGGGGATGAAAATAACAAACTCAGTATTACTTAAAAACACTTTATTTTATTGATGGCCCTATATCTTGGCTTTATGGAATGGTTCATTCAAGTCACCAACTCCTAATGGGTCAGTTTTGATCGCACGCGCCGAAAAACCTTCCGAAACGCGTGAAACGCGAGTGACAAAATTAAATACAACATCAAAAGTACAATTAATAATTGTCATATCTACACCTAATTTTGTTTACAAACCACTACAATATGTTACTTTAAGTGTACCAAAAATAAAAAACCAGGGTTGAAAACTTATAGAATTATGCGTTGTCGAATATATAACGCAAAAGGTAAAAGTTGGAAAAAACTGACTCACATTTTTAACTTTACCCTCATTTCCTCAAAACTCATCAGATACTCTTCAAAATCACTGCACTTTGCCTACAGTGAGTCTATTATACAAAACAGTTACCCTTTGCCATCCATAAATTACTTAAACAGCTCAGTCAGGCCCTGCATTGACCCTCGGAAAACCTCTCGTTCGTCACTCGCATTTCACCTCTGACAACATATTCTAAAGTCCACCTCAGCACCACTATACATCATTGGATTGTATCCATATCACTCCTCCATACACAAAACATGTTCTACTATTAAATTAAGGGCATAAATACACAAATCTGGCTCATCTAGGGTTTCTACCATGCCTTTGAAAATAAAATTTTACTTAAATTTTGCAACATCAGCGACTCCGCACGGGCCAGCTGTTAACATTAACAAGTGTGGTCAGTTTTCATTTACAACGCATACTGATTACGACTCTGGACTTCACACGCTTTTCTTTACTCAGTGGTTGGAAGCAATTCATGTGTTTCGCGATCGTTTAAATGACATAATATCATTTGAAATGTCTTATGCAATTCCATTGCCTCCAACCCCTCCATGCACATTTTTGGAGACATGCTGTATGTAATCCCAGTCTGTGAATTGAGCAAGTCTGTGTTTTGTAAAAAAAAAAAAAAAAAAAAAAAAGGGTCAATGACACCTATCCAGTCTTGTTCCACGCAAATTCATTTGGGGAACTGCACAATATGGTGTGACTACCAACCTCGGGGACAATATTGGAAATTAAAGTTGTTCATGAATTTGCAAAGCATCATTGGTACTGGCAAACATAGATCTCTATCTTGAGTACTGGATATAGCAGACAATCGATGTATATGATACACCACAACATGTACAATAGTATGCCAGTGGTAAGTGGCCTGTCAGAGAATTCTGAATAAATATCATTGAAATACTCAATGCACTCTCACTGATGATGATGAATCTTCCGGTGTTTTTCAAAATCATTCTTTTTCGGGATTTTTGAGCGATCTTTCCGCTCAGCTGGCTTGTTTTTCTTGCCAGCCTTGCGGCACAATGAGCAATACAACTTTGTCCAGTAACCAGGGAAAGTAACGAAACCAAAATTGTTGCACGCAACTGCTATCACTTCTATCCAGTGGTGGTTCGTGCACTGGCAATAAAGTACTAAAGTGATGACGTCACGCTGGTGTCGGAAGTAAAATTTCCCATTCATTTTACCCATAGATGTTTTTTTTCAGTTCGCTTTTGAAGCACTTTCCTTTGTTTTCCAGCCTCCATCGATTTCGAAATTTTACGTCATATTTCTGAGTAACAAAAAATGTCGTTTTTCTTGACCCGAGTCAGCTACAATTAAATCATTTTAATTTTTCGCCACCATGCTAATCATATTTGTAGTCTAAAAACTACACGTCCCATGATCCTCCTGATTCCCGGGCAGAACGAGTTTAAAACGCGTTACAAATTACCTGCACCTTGCCAATTGCCATACCTATTTGTCTGCTTAGCTTGGTGAGAGTGTGAATTCGTCAGCCACTCTACGCTCTACTTAGTTATATTTACTTGCTAGATATCAAGTTTTACAACTAGCGCCAATTTACTTTAATAGCCAAGCATCTTTGGCCATCGTTTGTTTGGTTAAAAACTCGCTAGCTAGCTAGGGAACGAGCTAATCAGCTTTGTCAACGCATAACTGACCGAGCTATGTTGCTAATTCAGGTCTGCTTGCTCATCAAACGCTAGTTAAGTGCCGAAATAATCGTAATTCATTGTTTTTAGCGATTAATATTCACCATGTGAGGCAAGCCGAGCAAGCAAACTGACTTTTAGCTGGCTAACTTAGCCAGAGAGCTAGTTTACCGACTTCGGTGGCTGACTAACGTCATATTAGGTGGCAATATGTAAATGCCAGCTCGTGAAATGTTCCCGGCTGAACGCTGGCTAAGTAGCCAAATAATGGCTATTCACCATTTTTATTGACTTATTTTTTATTTCGCTAGCTTAGCCATTTATAGTCGGTGTATTTTAATGCTAGCTAGCTTGCTAAATGACAGTGAGTGACAATAAACGAACCATTTACTGTTTCTATTGATTTAGCAATGTGCACAAGATGTAATGAGCTCAATTGCTGGCTAGCTAGGTGGTTCGCTAGCGTAGCTAAATGCTAGCTAGCTAAATGGCGAAATAACTCATCGTGATTATTCATTTCTAGGCCATAGACTGTATAAAAAGATGGACGAAGCAACCGTGACGTCACCCATTGGTTTCAGCATACCATAAAGGAAGCCTCGATTTTGGCAATTTGAATTGCGCCATGTTGTCATTTTGAAACCGGATGTGATTTCTATTGGACGAGAGCGAGAATCAAGATCCGGGGAGGGACGTGAGACTTAGATCTGACCGTATCGGACGAGGACCAGAGGACAGCCACGCCTCTAAAGCATATTCTGGCTTTATCCTTTATTCTAGTCTGCTTGGGACCATAATTTACAAAAATGAACATCATAATGTAGCCGCCAAAGGAAGGCGGGGTTATAAATCAGGACAGGCAGATTTAAGGGTGTTCTAGTCAGGCAAATATGTCTTGGGTCCTCATATGAGAAGCAGCTGCAGGTGCGTGAGAGCAATTGTTTGAGGGTGCTGCCGACTGTGGCTGAATCCAAATCTCCACCCTCTGGACTTGCAGACTGAGCCCTCACGGACTTCAGGCGTATGTAATGTGACGTTTTCACCATCATCACGTAAAGTCTGCAAGAGCGGGAGTCTGCAGCATTATAAAAAAAAAGCTAATAGACAGGCTTCGAGTCTGTTTCACTCATTTCCGTGCAAATGCACATTGATTACCTCTATAGCCTATATTCTTTTTCATGATGTTGAATTTTATATCTGGCCTACGTTATTCAAGTAACGTTTTAATATTATAAATTTATAACAAGTTTATGAGGTTTTGTGTGTGTGTGTGAGTGTGCTTTTTTTTCAGTCAGCAATTTGGAAAAATTAAAACGTCACGTCCGTATTGCAATGAGTTGTGGGTAACTACGCTAGTGAAGTCTGCTGAAGTCTGCACCCCTAGCGGACTTGTGGGTGCCCTATCTGTACCTCCTGCCCGATCGGTTCTGTGCATGCGCAATACCAGTATTGCGCAAGTGCAGAGAATTCCTGCCCGATTTGTACCACACATGCGTGAACATTTTACTTAACGGCAGCTAGCGACTTTTTTAAACTTAAACAACACAATAGTATACAAATTCACTAGAACACAAGGATATTTTATAAAGATTATATTTTATTTCATGGTCCTTCAAATAGCCAGCAACTTCTTTTCACTTTAACAACATAGTAGTATGCAAATTCACTACAACACAAGGACATGTTAGAGAGATTATATTCTATTTCATGGTCCTTCATGTATAGATTTTTATTTGAATAGGCGTATTTTGCTACATTTTGCACAAAATCGCCTATGTTCATTACTTCCAGCGCAAGTCATGGCAAAATAAGGAAACCACGCGAAATCGTATGGAAGTGTTTACAGTATGGGTTGCTTGACAGGAATTTGGGTATTTATACATAATTCATTTTTCCTATCCATAATGTAAACCATGTGGGCCAAAATCGTATATTAACGTAACCCCTGCTTTGTCAATATGAATATGTGATCAAACGTGTCCCTCAACAGACATTCAGCACATTGATGGTGCATTTTCCACATAGCCTACCGCTCTCTTGCTCTTTAGGCATCCTGCGGAGGTTTTATTATTTTCCCACTGCAATCTGAAAAACAACGTCAAGTTACAGCTAACAATGGAAAAGAAACGGAGATTCGTGGATGCGTGCGAAAATAAATGGATTTTATATCGAGGGAGTGTGATTTTTTAATTTATTTTTTCTGATGTGGGTACAGATATCCGGAATGCCTGAGTTTAAAATTGGCTATTAATTTATCTACGTCATATTTTATCAATAGGGTCGCGCACAACGCAAAAAAATTTTAGGAGGAGTCAATAACTGGAGAACTTTAATATTTTATGAAAAAATTTTAATCACACTTTTAAAAGCTGCCACAGTTCAAATTTAGGCTCCCCTATGCCGTTTTTTGTGGTATACTGCATGCGGCAGCTGAACTGTAGTCTATTTCATACTTTGATTATTGAATTTTGCGATTAATTCACGGTTTATATGTGTGCCAATTCCCGGGGATCATACTCCAACAGATCCAGCCGGGTCCGTCATCAGAAACGAGCCTTGCTTCATATAACGCAACTGAGGAATGGACATCTCATGTCGCTTAAAACATCGTTTCATCTGTTCTCTCTCCTATTCCCTCCATGCATCCTCGGGGAACTAGGATGAAATTTAAGAGACTTGAGACGCAGACTATTTCGATCGCTTAATCAGCACTTGAATCGCCAACCCAACCGGTAAAGGGTTTAATTTTTGCGCATGCCTGGAACATATCGGGCAGTGTCGTAAATATGAGTTGAACGTTTGAGCATGCGCAGAACCGATCGGGCAGGAGGTACAGATAGGGCACCCACAGGACTCTCTGGAAGTGAGCAGAAAGTCCGCTTGAGGCCCTTTGTGGACTGGATCAATTGTGGATTTGGACAGCCCTCAGCACTCCCGGACTTCCCGTGAACGCGCCCGCAAAGTCCGCGAGTCCGGGAGGGTAAGAGTACCATACACAACCTCCAACAAAATCGAAAAAAATCACAACTTTTTCGGCTTACCTTAATGTTTAGATACCAAGTGAAGTATTCGGGTGTGGAAAAACGTCGACCGTACATCCAGTAAAGATAATTTACACTTTAATTTCTACGGCGGCTATACGTGCTACTAGCTTATAAAGGTGGCAGCCATGACACTGTTGACAATACTGGGGCATGCGCAGCGTATGCATAGTTCGAGATAGCACATAGGCACGCGCATGCAGCGACGGCGAGCGCTCAGTTTCCGTGCGCTAGTGTGTTCAACACCCAGCCGTTTGTTATTCACATCTGGACCTCTGTTTGAGTAATAATTCGCGTGCTTAAGCTTGCCTAGCGCCTAACAACATGAAGTTTGGAACTTACATCGAAGTTGTCTTTATGATATTATTCTATTGATGTCGTCTCGGTGTTACATACTCTTAGGTGGCGCGTACAGTAGCAGGATGTCTGCTAAAATTTGAGTAAAGTGGTCGACGCCGCTGTGTTTACGTCGCCACATATACTCGCCAGATAAAAACCTAAGCCGTCGCTGCTGCTCGTACGCGTGGATGGCAAGGACCTCTTGATCTGCCACCACTGGCACTCAATCAATAAATTCCACACATCTTGCACCGTGCAATCACTCATTTTTTTTCTTCTTGTTTGTCGCTGATTACTACACGACCCTTTATAGTCTTGAAACTCATTCTGCGCACGTATGACCAATTTCATCACGCCTTTTATTTCCATTCTAAATAGAAAACATGCGAGTGCATTTAAGGCTGCCCATTTACATGACATTAACAACAATAAATAATTAAGAAGGACAAGAACCTTATAGGTAAGACATTTCGCCCTTGTGTATTTGGCTGATTATGTTATCCATGCCTCATAGCGCGAAAGTTTATCTGCCTCATAACTTGAGCTGCAAGACTTTGGCACCGCGTCGCGCACTTTGGTATTACTATCAGATTGACATTTTCTTTAATTTGTCACGACACTGATGTATTGTTCTGTCATAAGCACGCGAATGTAACTGCGCACAAATTATTCCGAAAACCTCCCGAGTTTTTGTGCGTGGTATACCCAGTGGTGGATTGTGTTTTTGTGCGCCTACATTTCGAGCAAGTATGGAATTTCTTCGTTTGAATGGAGAGATCCTTTCACTGCTGCATTTCTTAGAAAAAGACAACCGTGACACATAACGGTAATCTGCCGTGCTGAGGTACGGTTGCTTTCACATTTGATACTAGTACGGATGGATCGTGCCCGAATCCACCTCTTCCAACCGTACTCACCTACCGTGCCCGAGCCTCGTGCTCACACTTGTCAAACTAACTAAACTATCTCTATCCCTACCCCTATCCCTAACCCTAACCTTAACCTAACTCAGAGAATGCTATCCCTACCCCTATCCCTAACCCTAACCTTAACCTTAACCTAACTCACAGGGAATGCTATCCCTACCCCTATCCCTAATCCTAACCTTAACGTAACTCATAGGGAATGCTATCCCTATCCCTAACCCTAACCTTAACCTAACTCACAAGGAATGCTATTCCTACCCCTATCCCTAACCTTAACGTAACTCATAGGGAATGCTATCCCTATCCCTAACCATAACCTTAACCTAACTCACAAGGAATGCTTTCCCTACCCCTACCCCTAGCTGAGCTGGAGACAAACTCAGTTGATGTAGTGGTTAAGGCCACAGTGTGTGGTGTGATTAACATTGTTTTCTCCACAGGTTTCCAGGTTCGAAACCCACTGCAGTCACTAATGTAATGTCTAACTTAACATGTAAGCTTTTGTTCACAGCCTCATCGATGGAGGAAAAAAAAAACATAAAAAAAGGAGAACATAAGTAGGTCAAGAGACAGGACACAGAGTGAATGATACGAGGGAAGAGTACAGAAGTGGAAAGTGGAATTACCGCAAAAATTTTTTTTACTCGCGCCGCATCTACCCCTTCCTTTTAAAATTTTTCCCCCATCATTCTAAACCCCCTTCTCACTTATAAAAACCCCCCAAAAATATTTGTGCCCCCTTTTAAAATCATTCTGGTCAAAAAAAACCCAAAAAAAGTGGAGGTTGTGTATGGTACTCATGCCGGGCTGGTAGGCTTTGCCGGTGTGAAGTAACTTGTGTATAGGAGTTGTCTTTATTTCTGTGTATAAGAGGATTGCTTGCGGTATGTTGGAAGGTGTGTGTGTACATATGTGAGGCTGACCACACTGCATTTTTTTTTGTCACTATAACAGTTGCAGTGGGAAACGGGTTGATTAGAGTCGGTCAGACCCGTGTGCGTCTGCGCGCAACCCTTGACGGTCATATAGTATCGTAATCTTTTTATTTTGTGTGTTGCTTGCATATTGCATGTATTATATCTTGTATTTTTTTGATACTGTAGGGCAAATTACTATAGCTTGTTGTAATGTTTGCTGTATTTTGTCGGCAGGATGTTTGTGAGCAGTGTGTATTTTGCTTGTAGGTCCGTTTGGAACAGCGGCACATGGCCTGACTGCTGTTCCTTTCCCTTTTTCCTGTTTTATACGCGGTTAGGGCGTGGCTGCCGCTGAGCGGAGTTTCGCTCATTTCTATGGCCTCATGTTAATATTCACAGAGCGGAGCTGTTCGGCTGAGCTGCTTATCTTTTTGTTTTTTGTGTTTTGTTTGTCTAAATCATCCTCCCACTATCTCTGACGTAAGTTTAACTGTTGGGCCTCATCTCCAAACGTGCTTGACCTGCCGTAAACCGAGGGGCTTACACTAGACGGGATTGCTGTGTACACTGGCATAAGCTTTATTGAGTTGTAGTGGTAATTGTTGCTCTGAAGAGGTGCAGTGTTATATATGAATGCCAGGTGGCTGTGTGTGAACCATAATGTTTGTTGTCTATCCCCTCTCTAACCTGCAATAAGCCCGGAGGAGCCAGGCCGGCTGGAATCGGATGTCAGTAGATGGGATGTATTAATTCATTGTTGCTCACAAAGAGAAAATCCTTTTTAAAGTGCCAATAAATAAATATATTTTTAAACATAAATTTTGTACAAATAAAGAAGCACGGCAAGTGTTATTTTAAAACTTTGGAGTTTTGGCTCATCTCTTGAACCTTGGGTAACAATGACATATCGAAGGAGACTTGAAACTTGCTATAACTTGCTACCATGAAATAATGTGAAATCATTTAAATGGAAAATCAGGTGGGAAAGTAGGGTCATTTTCTCAAAGACTTCTATAGCATTGAACTTCTTTCTGCAACCACCGACGTCTCCATCTGCTGGCCATTAAATAGAATACCATTTTACAGTACTTCCGCATGGGCTTCTTTTTTTTCAGACCAGAGTGCTGCGTCTATCTTTTTGTACAGTCTATGTTCTAGGCATGTAGTTAGCTAATGGTGGCCCCCTTTGTGGTAACGGATGCACGGACATAGATAACGGCAATTTAAGGCACTGATTGGCTACCGTCCTTGTAAAACTGAGGTACCCCATTGGCTGGGAACAAATCACGGGGTACTCGCCAGCTTATGCAACGGATATGTAGTTCGCAAAAGTGGACTACGAACTGGACCACAAGTGCAAAAGCATGTGCATTTTCACAATACTGGAGCGATCTTCAGGACAGTTATTGTTCATTGCTTTATTATCAGCAGGTAATGATTGATACATTTAATTCATGATTATTTTGTTAAGCACATGTTAGAGATATAGTGAGGATAAAACTACCATTTGAGCCCAAGTAGTTTTTTTTTTAAATTAAGTAAATTAAAAAAAATGTTTTGGCTTCAAGAGGACACCAAAATGTGACCTAAAAAATCAGTTTAACTGAATGAGAAATTAAAATTAGACTGTATCATGTTGATTTGCCCATATGTTATTCACTCACAGTCCAGTGAATAAATTCCACTTCGTTACCAAACTTTTCTATTCAGAATATAAGACGATTTCAGACTGAAATTATCGGGTAATGGTCGTTGCCCAAAGTGTCCGCTGTGCTTACCACCGTTACCACAGCTGGCAGGTCCTCTTTGAGTGGCCCTGCTCAAATGTCGGCCATTCAAGAAAAAAACTGACTTTTCTTACGCGTAACGAACCCCCCCGCCGCCAATTTCCGTCGTTTTTGAGACTAATTAACTCAAACACGAAAAAATCATTGGTGTCTAAATCACGACCGTTACTGAAGACATATTTTGTTTAGCATTCTATAATAATACTCATCAATTTATTGATTTTTCACGTTTCCTGGAATGACTCCGTAAACACATTTGATTGGCAATGAAAGTTTTCCTGTGTGTTGCTGCGAGTCGGCTCTTTCTGCTGCTGTAAGTATCGTGTCCACAATTTTTTATGCTGCCACGACCGTTACTGAAAAGGGAACTATGTTAAAAAATCGTCTGAATCCATTCTTATTCTTTACCATCGTTCACTAACTGGCCGTCCATCTGCAAGGTAAGACATTTCTGACTGCTATTTTCGTTATTTTTCTGAATTTTTGTAATTGATTTCATGTTTTAGGATTACAGTGTCATATCATGCAAGGGGTTCATTCGTACCAGTGATGTACCGTCAGAGGTCAGATAGGGGAGGCAGAATCCTCGCCGTTAAACAAACGATTACTCCCCATTACTTTGCTTAATTAGCAACCAGAGGATTGATTTACTAATTTACGAAGACTAAACGGCAGAATGGCGTTCCAATTTCATCCACGACATTATTGCTTAGTGCATGGAACTCAAAATGCTGACGAGACAGCAAATTCGGCCATAGTTACAGGAAGCTAACGCAATGCCATTAACAAATATTAAAACCTTTCTTAAGCCATGTTCAATGTGCGGTCAACATGTTTACGATAATGCTTTTTTCCCCTTAAATACATACTTTATAATGCCATTCCAAAAAAAAAAGTAGTTTATTTTCAGTCTTAATCCGATAAACAGAAGGTCAAAATGATACACGGAATTACTGAGAGAGTTGAATTTTTACTAATTAAGATTTCCATCTTTGCAGTCTCGAATCAAAGCGTTAATGATTTTTTTTTTTTTTGTCACTATCACCCCTTAATCATTACAGGCTACATATGGCCTAGGTCTTAATTGTTTAGTAAGAAAGGTAAAATTGATTTATGACAATCAGGCATTATACACGGAAACAGGTTAAATTTTAGCGATAAAAAAGTGAAGTCACTGCCTCTCCTTACCTTACGTCTCTGATTCGGACCCATTTCTACTGCACCTTGATGAACGTTATGCTTCAGTAAATTATTTTTGTAAACTGTCCTCTAAAACATGGCTATCACATGTATTAATTGGACCGTTGGGGTTCGCGCATGCGATGAGCAGAAGCTCTGCGCTCTATTTAAATTTTGGACTGCAAATAGCGGCTCCTCGTAAAGCAGTTTCAATCAGTTTTGATCGTTTGTTTTATTACAATTTGAAAGTACATCAGGACTACGTATGGGTTTGTAGAATATCCTCAAAAAATAAAGCGGAATGCTTGTGACTGTGACCGGTCAAAGTTCAATAAATCGTTCAGCAAACAAACGACACTTCTTTAAAACATTTCCATAATGTAGGCATGGGCAATACAAATGAATAAAATGACAACATTTCTTGAGTTGCTGAGAAAAAAGTTTTTATTATTTTCTAATGATTTTTTGCAGGTAAGTACAGAAGACACAGACGAAGAGTTTGCCACAAGTCCAACGCCTTTACAGGAAAGGGTCTCAGAGCCACAGGGTCCCAAAAATGGCTGATTTCGGCATTTATCAACAAAACCCATTGTGAAAATTGGGGGGTGAAGCCTGAGGGCATTTTCGAAAATGCAGTCTACTCAGAAATAAACCTGGCCAAATTATCCATTAGGGTACCCTAACAGAAATAATTGATGCTAAAGTCATCAACCCCTTTTCTGAAGTACAGCAGCACCCCTAGGCCCTTTTTAATGGAAAATGCATTGAATTTCACCCAATTATGTTCAACAAACATTAGGTTTTGCATTGTTATTAAAAAATGGTATGAATGGGTTGCCTGTGAAGTTTTTTTTTTTGGATCAATGGCCTGCAAAATGTCAAAATTTTTTCGGTGGGAGGGCAAACATTAGCGCTACTCGCCCATTACTATATAAACTGCAGTGAAGTCGCTGATGCCGGCAGTTGTTTGCCCTCCCACTGCTATGAAATCAATCAAACGTTCCCCTTCAATAACCCGTGGTGATTAAAAAAAAAAAAAAAACCTTTGCACTGTTTTTTTTACAATGTCCATATACCCTCCTCCATGATAGTTTCAATGAGCTACTGTGAATAATTCATAGTAAAACACAGTGGCGTGCAGTCGGAGGTTAGTTTGGCGAGGCAGAAACCTCCCTTGCTTGATTAGCAATCAGGCGATTAACTAGTTTAGTAAGACTATTTCGCAGAAATAGCCGGGCCAGTTTAAGTTTCCGGCGTTATTACTCAGTACGCCGAACCTGAAATGCTCACTAGACAGCAGATTTTGCGTGCGTGCTTGCTTCCAGGAAGCGAAGCAATGTCATCAACAAATATTAAAACAGTTCGACTAATGCAGAGTTCAATGCTTAATCAATATACAATGTATTTCTCCTTAAATCTGGCGCTTTTACACCCAAACAAAAAGCGGGCGCTTATTTTCAGTCTTCTTTCATAATCCGATTAACAAAATGTTTAAACAATATACAGAATTACGAGAGCCGAGAATTTTTCCTAATTGATTATTCAGATTTCCATCCTCGCAGTCTCGAATTGAAGGGTATAAGTGAATGAATCTTGTGACCCGGTGTTCGCGGTGGCATATTTTGATAGGTAGCAAAATTTGTCAGAACACTGGTAGGTTTTGAACGCCTGGCACTGGTTTATTCCTTGGTATATTTTACTGAAACTTCACAAATAGGGTCACAGGATATTCTGTCAACTAACTATGTAGGTTACAGTAAAAAATACACTCACCTTTCTTGCTATTGTTGAGAAGAAGTCACGGCAAACTCAAGAACGAACTTCAACAACTTCTGTCAAACTTATTTCACATCCCTGGAGGTCTAGTTTGGATGAATAGACTCGTAATTTCTCAAATTACATGGCTATAAATCAATCAGGGCCGTAGCTGGGATATCACGTCAGCGCGGGCTGTTTGAAATCTACCTCCAAAATGGATATTTTTGCCACGCCGTGCACTTGAAAAGTTTGTAAACATGGCGCCAAATTGAGGTCACGATGCATCCAACGGGCGAATAATAGCTCTGTTCAAATCGCGTTATTGGCCGTATCGCAGAGTTCATGTATGAAATGCGGGTATCCTATTGAAAAAGGTTGCTTTTAATCAAACCATGGTGTTCTTTTTGTATGAAAATCATATTTACATCATTTTTTAATAAGTTTTCTGAGGCTTGTTTACCGCCCCAGTTCAGTTGTTTCGCATTCCATTAGAGTTTATGCAGAGCGTTGCCCATGCCTACATAATGGTATGATGCATTCCCTTATCTTGAAAAACCCGTCGTCACGTGGATTTTTTTTTTGTCTGATAACATTTATGATAACTTTTAATTAACGATGGTGAGTGCCTATAATTTTCCCCCTCTGAATCTTCCGACATGACTTTAAATAAATGAGAAGCTATGCGCTAAATCCATCAGGTTTAAAATAATTATTGCCAGCTGAAACATTGGCTTTTAATCGCTGCAATAATGATCCGGTTGCAATATTCGTTTATTTGAATCCAAAAGGCAACTACTTTTGGACAGACAGTGTAGAACACGCTGAATTACCGCACGAGAGAATGAAACAAATCTCGCTGCTTAAGTTACCACAGGAGTTTAAACCATTAAATGCCAAAAAAAAGACTGCTAAATTGCAATTGAAAAATGCATGCTTATAAATTAAAAGAAAACAGAGCAACACTGCTAACTTCACAAAACGCACCAATTTCGTCCCGAGATTTACGAGGCGGTATATAGAATGAGCCTGCGCAGGTTCCATACCAATTGCGTTATGTATAAAACGGTTATATAAATATGTCGGCAAGGGTAAACTAAACAGGGCTCCGACTCCGGGAAAAATGGCTCTGCCGCAATAGCACGTTGGTGCAAAAGGTTTATTTACAGTGCAAAACCACCACAAAACAACCAAAGTGCAAAATAAGTGTCAAAAAGTTGTAAGGAATCTGTACAGTGCAAGAGGGGAAAAAAATATATACAAAAATATACACAAAACTCCCAAAAATAGGATTCAGTGATTAGAGCTCCTTTCTGTTATCACAAATTCCCACCTCACTCCTCTCTGAGGTATAGAAAATGGGGCCCTGATATACCCCAAGCCCCTCCCTGGAACATACCATCGTTGGCTGAAAGTTTATTTTTCTGGTGAATCATCCATTGAACTGCATGCCAGTCGCCATACAAGACCTGTTGGAACCCTCATGGACCCAAGATTCTCCCAGAAAACAATCATGTTTGGTGGAGGAAAAATCATGGTTTGTTGTTACATCCAGTATGGGGGTGTGAGAAAGATCTGCAGAGTGGATGGCAACATCAACAGCCTGAAATATCAAGAAGTTCTTGCTGCCCTACTTATACTGCTGCTCCTTCTCATTCTTCTGCCTCCATTTCACAGTTCCTGAAAGCGAAGAAGGTGAAGGTACTCCAGGATTAGCCAACCCAGTCACCTGACATGAACATTATTCAGCATTTCAGGGTAAGATGAAGGAGGAGGCTTGGAAGATGAAACCATAGAATCTTGATGAACTCTGGGGAGTCCTACAAGACTGCTTTTATGCCATTCCAGATGATTTCATCATCAAGTTATCTCAGTCATTGCCAAGACGTATGGATGCAGTCCTCCAAGCTCATGGGGAGTCATCACGCAATATTAATTCTTTTTTCCAAGGCACCATGGCTTTATGTTCTGATATTATAGTGGCATATTTGTGTATTCAAAATAAAGTGTATGTATAATTTCATTTTTTTTTTTCAATGCGACAAGACTTTTGTCCAAGCAAAATCTGACCTTTCTGTACAAATTATAAAACTCAATCAATGACACAAAACTCTATTTTGGTATATTTTGCATAATCTAGAGGGCTTTGCCTTTCATATAAGCAATTTTTGATTCCAATTGATCAACTACAAGTCAGGTTATTATTTGTTGTTCCTACAACTTTGATAAGTGACAAGACTTTTGTCAGGCACTGTACATATTGGCTGTTGTGTAAGTTAGGGGTACCATAGGGCCATCTTCTGGTGAAATATGAATGGGCTGGATGGGGTGAAGGTGCCCTTTCTGACGAAAAAATAGAAATTGAAACGCGAGTGACGATGGGAAAATGTGCCTAAAAGCAGTGAAGGTATTGCACAATGTTCTTTACTTCTGGTCAGGATATTAGAGAAGAGGCCTATCTAAAATACTAACAAGTGAAAGTTCCCAGGCTGTGCATATAGAGGTGTGTGGCACCATAATCGTAGTACGTGAAACGTGAGTGAAGCGGCGTAGCCAAATACCCTTAGGCCTGCTCTGTGGCAATATTATACTACCCAGGATAGGTTTAACACACTAAAACGATTAAGGGTAGGTGTGGTAAGGAATATAACATGGAAAAAGCATGTAATCTAGCGAAATTAGGGTTTTTTGGGGGGGCAAAAAGTGAAAATTCTGACAAAATTTTGCCATTCCGCCCTTCTTTGGGGTGGGGGTCGACTCAAAATGCCCAAACATGGCCTAAAAAAGGTAGAAACACACGTGGGGCACCTCATTCTATAGAATTAACATCGATTTACAGCCAAGGATACAGGAATTCGAGCCTCAGAGGCCATTTTCGGCAAGGTGGCTGGCCAGTCACTCACGTATCACTTTTCCCCAAACCCACGCCAGGCATGGCAAATGGCTCCATACCATAAACCAGTGGCCGTACTGGCTTGTAAATTTCACTCGCCAATCTGTTTTAACCCATAGAACCTAAAATACATCGTTTCAGTACAAATTGAGACATCTGCGTACACCCAGACACCCCCTCAACAATATTTTGCAAGAATTTCATCCCAATTCCTTAACTTTCGGAAGAATTTCTCTTATATTTTGCAGTAAAATCTGCCGTAAACTTGCCTCAATCGAAGCTTGAGATCCTCTGAATTGTTTACGAAGGACCCCGGATGTAGTTTACTTTCGCTGGTTAACAGGAAGTCGCTTTCCTCTTCTCGCGACATTTTTGGTGTTGACGATCACTCGCAACGCCCCATAGAGCCAACCTGAATGAATTTTCTTTATTATTTTACGTTTAGGGTTGCTACATATACCCAATAACTTTGTTTGGATGGTAGGAAGTAAAGAAATTAGCAGTAGTTTGCTCTATATATGGGTAAATGTCAGTGAAACATGACTGACGAGGCCGGTGTTGAAAAATAGTTTTTTCAAGCTGGCACAGGCTCAGGTCAATGTATGTAAAATATATTTCTATGGACATAACCCTTATAGGGACCCTCTTGGCTGGATGTAATATGAACTGTGGGACTACCTTCTTAGCATGCTAGTTGATGGTCTAAAACAGTGGTTCTCAACCTTTTTTGAACAACTGCCCCCCTGACCATACCATGATGCTTTACCCCCCAAAAAAAAAAAAAAAAGGAGAGGCAAATCTACTATATGTTCTGGTGTTTGACATGTTCTTGTAGTAAACAGTGTGTTAAGACCGGAGGACTTCAATTGACATCGGGTTTTGTATGATGAGAGAAGCCATTTGTTTGCTTTAAAATCCCTGTTTTTATTGGATTGGAGCTGTATTTATGCCCCCAATAACATGATGTGCTGCTGAGCAAATCTGACCATTTTTTAGGAAATGAAAGCATCGATTTTAATTTGAACATTGCCTCCAAAATGTATGTTTTTGACACATATAGTAGGTCATGTTTGTAAATAACTCAACAGTATGCCAGGAGAAACTGGTAAACAACATGGAAATGTTATTTTAGTTGTAATGGGACCCTGAGCCCTTGAGTTGCTAGGATTTTTCTGGAAAGAGCTGTGAGGTAGAATTTAAGTCAAATTGGTGTTTCTACTGAGAGAAAGGCCACACAGCCTTTGACGATGATGAATTGCATATTAAGTCTGAATAGAAGTGGTTAAAGTAGGGATTCAAAGAATATAAGTACTCATAAAATTGGCCCGTTATGGCAATTTCATGATAGGTTGAAGGTATTCACTCATATAACAAGAGAAAAAAAGTTTCATGCGACTTTTATATTCGCTTTCCAAATGTTGCTCCTTTTCCACCGTAACCAGTCCGCCGACAGGCTCATTTTCCGTGACGTCACATACGGGTTGTGTACTCTGAAAGTACCCAGATTGTCCTTAGTTATAATACAGTGAACACTGTGAAAACTGTTCATTTTTTTTTCTTTTAAAGCCTGACGAGTCAGAACTCTAAATAGATTTCTTCCAGTAGTTCATAGTTTTTAAATCCCATGTTTAAATCTTTTTTTTTTTTAAGCTACTGTCGCATAAATGTGATTTCTTTCATCGATGCATATCAGTTTTGCTGCTTATTTTGGTTCGTTCCGTGCCTGCAAAATGTCCGGTCGCCGCGCTGGCTATACGCTATACACGTACACGTTGTCTAATTTAGAAAGAAAATGTTATTACTGGAGTCATGCTACCATTCTGAGGAAGGTTGGATAAGCCAAAGCTGGACTACAAAAAAGATAGTATTTTATGAACACGATCAAGTGGACTCTCATAACAGTGATTGACTGACATAGAAATATGGAGCGACGAGGTCGATGCCATTTAGAACACAATCGTGCCCTTCAAATATCTCCACCCAATACCTCAGGAGCAGCCTGAATCGTCCGCCTGTACTTCTCATGCAGTCAAGCTCAATTTCAGGTCTTAATTGCTTTTTTATTGTTGTTGTATCTCTTCCCATGGTTCTTTCTTCAACCTCTGGTCCTCCCTCTACCATGATGGCCAAAACGAAACAAAACCTCAAATCTAATAACGTTAGATAGTTACAGTATACGCGATAGAAAGATCTGACGACAGGCAGCTGAAAGTGCATGAACTAATATGTAGCCTATTCCTGCGCGAGTGAATAGAGAGAATACACTCTAAAAATCTTCCTTTCTTGTTTTGTCGTCGCTCTTATAAAGTTTACTCATCGAAAAAATATAATAAATTAAGGTATCAGTCATTCCAGTCAAAAACTGCGGTAAAGCTATCACCAGTTCGGAAAACGACGGTCAAACTATCACCGCTAAAAATTTGATGCGCACATACAGCGGATAGCGCGGTAGTAAGGTCATGTGATACAATTGCTATCAAAAATCGGCTTGTTGATAGAAATACCGAGGCTTACTCAACGAAAGAATGCGTGTATTTTGTTCAGAAAAAAAATCGCGGCTGTTGGAGTTTTCGGCAAGGAATCAAAATACTGCTAGGACAGTTTTGTAAAATTTATTCAGATCGTCTGAATTCCTGGGCCATGAAGGAATACCACCCAGAGGGCACAGTCATCGCCACAAGTAGGCTACTGCGTCAGTTTATGTTTGAGAGAATACACTCGTTACCGAAAGATTGAGAATGGCTTTCACGTACCCGCTGTAAAAAAAAATGAAAATAAAATAAAATCGGCAGTTTCGGAGCATTTTAAGAATACTGATGATAAGTCCAAAGCAGTGGCGGTTCTAGAACCGGGAATTGGGGGGGCGCAGACACGTCCCTTTATGACAATTAGTCCTGGCTAGTTCTCAATCATTTTCCTTTACTGACGCGTTTTCCAATTATCAGATTCAGATTCAGATTTATTTACACAAAGACCACAATTGTGGTGTGGAGTACAAGTTACATTATGTCTCAACAACCTAGTGGTAAAGACAAAAAAAAAAAGGGTTAATCAGCAATGGGCATTTTCATTTGAACAATGGAAATACATTACAGAGAAAAGAGCCAAGTTTATACAATAGTTTTTGTTTGTTTGTTTGTAAAAGATCTATACATTTGACCACAGAAGGGTGTTTAACATAATACTTAGGCAGGAATATTTTTCTGTAAGAGGAAATGGTTGGATGTGTACATTCAAAAAGTAAATGGAATTCATCTCATAGAAGGTCCCCTGTACACAGATTGCAGAACCGCCTGTTTCTCTCTATACCTTTATACCTCCCAATTACCTTTGGTATTCTATTGTTTGAGAGTCTGAGGTTACAAATAGCTTGCCGAAGCTTCACATTTTCAATGAATAAATATTTTTCAAGCTTTAGAACCTGCTTAAATTCACAGTAAAAATCACATGAACTCATACTCTGTAGCTCACAATGCCAACCTTGGAGAAACTGGTCTTTTAGCTTTTGTTCAACAAACATTTTAAGCCATTTGATGTTATCACAACTTTGCTCCATCCAGGTATAGGATAGGCCACATTCATTTAAAATGTGTCGCACAGACCTAATCCAAGGTGCAGTATAGATACTTGACATAGCTAAGTTGAACAAGCAATTATATATCACTTTGCTAAGTTTTGTTTCTTTACTGTTTAGCAGATTCCCCCAATAACCGCTCATTCTTTTCTTGATATCGATGTACAGTGGGTATCGTCCCAATTCACCATAGACCATGTTTGAACAGGTTGACATTCTGACCCCCAGAGTATACTTGAGGAACTTCAAATGTAATTTCTCCAAGATTTCTGCTTTTTCAAACCCCCAAACTTCACAGGCATACAGCATAACGGGTGAGACAAGTCTGTCGAAAAGTTCTAGTCTAATGTCAATAGGCAAGTCAAATTTTCTACATTTACACAGTAAAGCAAACATGGCTCTAGAGGCCCTTTTATAGAGGTCTTCAATAGCTATTTTGAAGTAGCCGTTGAAATTAAAAACAACACCTAGGTATTTAAAGCTGTGGACAGCTTCTAATTCCTCCCTGTCACAGAAAAAATGATAATTCTTAACATCAGTTTTGTGACGGCCAAATACAGTGACTTTTGTTTTACTATTTATTTTCAATTTCCATTTTTTACAGAAGCAGCGCCTTTGATCTATAGCTTTTTGTAGACCTTCTTTTGAGGTGGCCATAACTATGGAGTCGCCCACGTACAATAGGACCAATAGTTTGATGTAGCTATCAATTATGTTATCACCACAGCTAGCAGGCTCGCATTTGTTTTGAACCATGTACTCTTCTACGTCGTTTATAAAAAGTGCAAATAATATTGGGGAGAGATTTTCTCCTTGCCTTACTCCCGTTATACTCACAAAAAAATCAGATTTGGCTCCATAAATAAAGACAGATGACTTGATATGATTATACATATTGATGATGACATTGTACATTCTCCCAGTAATGCCTACATTCTGAAGTTTGAACCAAAGTGCGTCTCTCCATACCAGATCAAACGCTTTGCTATAGTCTATGAAACTACAATACAATTTCTTTTTCTTCAGAATAAACAGGTCTATAAAATGTTCTAGTACAAAAATATGATCAGTGGTAGAATACCCATTCCGGAACCCAGCCTGGTTTTCATTCAGTATACTATTATCTTCACAGAACTTGTACAGTCTAGTGTTCAGTAGATTGGTACATAGTTTACCAAAGCAGCTGAGCAGAGTGATGCCTCTATAATTATTACAATCATCTGTTTCCCCTTTCCCCTTGTAGATTGGTACAATGAGTCCAATAACCCAGTTTTTGGGGATTTCCCCTGTGCACAGTATTTTGTTGAACAGCTTCACATAGACAGGTATGAAGATTTTGGCAGTGCTCTTAATATATTCATTTAACACCTGGTCTATACCGGCAGCCTTGCCACTTTTGAGGCTAGCAATGCTGTCAATAACCTCTTCTTCTGTGAAGTCCGAGTTTAAAGCCGCAGTGTCAAAAGCAGTTTCACTATTGCCCACTATTGGCTCTGCCTGTTCCCTTTGGGGTTCATCGTCTGCTAAGCTTTTAAAGTGCTCATAGAAATCTGTTCGCTGCACTGGGACGTCAAAATCATTTTTACTGTCAGACAACATTTTCCAGTATTGCTTGGGGTTTTTAGTCTTCATTTCCCTAAGTTCCTTATTAAAATTATTACTGTATGCCTTCCGTGTCCTGGCCATTTCTTTTTTATATTCTTTACTTCTAGTCTTTAAGGACTCCAAACTCTCAACACTTTTAAGCTGATTGTGTCTCTTCTTTGCTTTAAGATACGTCTGTCGTTTGTGTCTACATTCAGAGTTAAACCAGGCAGTTCTTCTCACATATGCCCCTTTTCCTTTGGCTGGTTTTCTAGGAAAAGTAACTGGTGCTCTACTTATTAATGTTTTGCAAATTTCATCAGTTATTTTATCTACAGACAGGTCATCCCGGATGTAAAGCAATGTTTCTATGTTTTCTAGTTGGATATTTTCAACAAAATAACTATTTTTCTCCTTCAACCATTTACCAATACCAATCTCATCCTTATGAACAGGTTTTTGAGTGGTTCTGTGGGAAGCTGGTTCCCCCTTGTGGCTACTGCCAATTCCCTTTAGTACCATTTCAACAATGCAATGTTTATCTGAGAACAGAGAATCAAAGTCATGCACACGGAAATGTTTTATTCTACTTAATATAAGTGGAGAGCTTAGCATATAGTCAATCACGATGTTGTCTGTTGAGGTAATTTTCCCTAACAGCCTATCTTCCCCACATCTGCCATTAGCTATGCAAAGATCAAGGTTTTTACACAAGTCTAAGAGAGCTGTGCCATAATGACCGTAATCTTTAGATGTATCCATAGACTTTCTCAACAGTGGTATTTTAGCCAGCTCCAGCAGGCTGACAATGTGTGATGAGGCACTAGTGAAATCATCCACCTCACTTTCGTCAGATACATATAAGTCCAAGGCCCAGTCTTCTCTTTCGTTTGTGTGGGCATTCATGTCCCCACAAATGAGATAGTTGGTGTCAATGCAAAGGTCAAGGATAACTCGGATTAGATCATCAAACATCCCTATGCTAGAGTACCTGCTGGTGTGAGGTGGTATATAGGCAGCGAGAATAACAAGTTCTTCTTCATAATTAAGTACACTTTTGTTGATCTGGACGCATACACAAGCATCATTGTCGATGGGCCTCTGCATCGTAATTGGCAACTCAAGACACGGTTTCTCTCCATATGCGATCGAACAGCGATGAAATCATGGGCGAAATTCAGTACAGAAAAATAATTTACTTATTAATAGGCCAGCGCTTCGCGTTGATTGATCAGGTCCGCGTTCCAATGAAATACTGCCTTTGTGGGTTGAATTTTTTTTTTTTTTTTTTTCAAGAAAAAGTGGCACTCGGCAGTTAAATGGGCAGCGTGCTGCTCAAGCTATTAGCGTGAGAGTCGACAGGTATGCAAATTTGAATAACGTTGGTTTAAATACAGCAAATCTGGCGTCCAGATGAATGATTGTCTTCTTACGTGTCGGGGAGAACAAGCAGCAGCTGTTAAGTGTGGAGTGCTCTTGGAGTGAACCTTTTGTTAATCATGAAAATGACTGAGAACAAGTCAGGTCTAATAACTGTTTTAAACGGATGTTTTGTCACAATTCTCACTGAATTTAGCCCATGATTTCATCGCTGTTCCATCGCATATGGAGAGAAACTGTGTCTTCAGTTGCCAATTACGATAATTGGACTAAGGGTCCAAGGGTGGACTAAGGCCCACTTAACACTAATAAAACATCTTGGTAAATTTGCAAAGATTGAAGCAAGTAGTACCAATAAGTCATAATTAAGCAGCTAAAGGTTGTCACTGTGTCTTCATGAAATCACAAAAGTTGAACAAATTGATCCCTTACATCTACAAAAGCGTTGGCTTATGGACTGAAAATATTAAGCGCCAGTTAGATAGCCTGCATTGCAGGATGTGCCAAAAGCGAGCACAGAAGTTCAGAGTAGTGTAATTTTTTTATTTCACTTTTTTATTTACGTAATTAAAACAATGTTCTTCGTTGAATTTACCACGTTGCAGCATTGCAGAAAGAAGAATGACGAGTGTTAAACTGCCAAAGGATTATTCTAATCATTGGAAAACTTTAAGCATAATTATCAAACACTGGTCGGTACAAATGCATTACCCACACAAGCCATTCTCTACCACAGCTTACTGACGTTCACCAAACCAGTAACAAGCAACTTCAGAGACGTGATATCTAGAAAACAAATTCATAGACGTATGTTCGCCAGCTAAATGGTGCAAGCTATCTTTGATACTAACGTAGTTCGAGCGAACACAGAAGACTAGCAAACTAGCCACGGATTACAGCATGAACGATAGGTAGCAAGCTAATGCTAGTATTTTTGTGTTCCATTAAGTTAATTGTTGATGCCATAATATTGTGTCAATTGGCCAATAACTCATTAATTTTCGGTTTAACTGGCTTTGCAAATCCTATTTTTTTGCCTCAATTTTTTAAACGCATGGTTAAAGTTAGCTGCGTGATTTGCAAGAAGCAGCAAGATAGCTAGTTACCTGCAGGAGGACAGCAATCGTAGTCAATGCTCCACAAGTTCTGCACCAGGGGAATCCGTTTTCTTATCGGTTTTTCAACCCGACTCCATCGCAGACCCCTTTCTTCGCCGTTGCCGTCACTCGTATTTTTCATGCCCCAGTTCACATGGATCTGAATGGTACAGCTTTGTGAGCATTGCACACTCAGGTACCTAGCTAGCTACATCTCATAATCGTAACTCTTCCTCTGTCATCTCTTCTTATGGACAAAATCCACCTCCTCACGTCATCTTCGGAGGGCAAACCGAGAAAAGAGAGGTTGGCTTGCTTCTTCGAGTTACAGTCTGAACAGTCAGGACCGGGAACACTGGACTACTAACACTCTGCCATTGTTGATTCACGGAGCATCAAGCTAGCATAAACGGGAGGAAGTTAGTTTACCTGCTTCCTGGTTTGTGTACCCGGAAATGTGAAACAGGCCTATCGGCTATTGCGCTACAGCATTGCAAATTGGGAAGGGTCTGCCGGGAAGGGAAAATAATAGTTGCTTGTTCGTTGCTCAAGCGCCTCCTGTTGGCCAGACGGGCACTCTTCAGGAAGATTCCAAGCCTGTTCACGTCCGGGTATCCTCCGCCCTCGTTCTGAACTTGCAAAGATTCAACCAATGAGTGTATAAGAAGCAGTGGCTGACAGGCGCGTGCTTCGGAGGAGAGCCGCGAACTGTCTTCACTCTCCTGAATTGGCAGCAAGGGGTCGCATACGAGTCAAGCCTTGTACATAGTTCACCAATTGGGCATTCCAGATTCGGGTGGGATTGGAGATGCTAAATTAAAAAAAAAAAACACAGCTAAAAGACCAGTCGAGGACCTGTTTGCAGGCTAGTAGCCAGGGGATTGCGCTCTTCGTTGATATGAGGGGCCGTTGGCTCTGGTCTCTGGCCAAGCAGAATGAAGCTTATTTCATTGAGCGGACGTTCACTCAGAACAGCCTGTTTTTCAGAGGGTTAGGAATGACAGGAATCAAATTGCCCAGTAATGGTGGATTTTTATTTATTTATTGCCAAAAATTTTATCAACTTCCCTTTCGGACATCCAAGAATATTATAACTGAGTAAAACAGCAGAATTGGTCCCCTTTAAAATGGTCGGCTTGTTCTGAAATGGAGCACCTCAGAGCAAATTTTTAATTAATTTATTTTAACTGAAATTTTTAATTCACTTGTAGGCTGTATCATATCCAGCCATTTTCAGTTGACTCAGCAGATTTTCTCCACATTTTCACCTCTTTAATACTCCTCTGTAGAAGCTCCATTCAGCTTCTTTTCAAACGTTCAGCTTATTTTCTACATTTTTTTTTACTTCTCACTTTCGGTCTTTTCTATACTATTTAAAATATTTACTATCGTACATTTTTTTTACAATGACCATCAATGGAAATAATGCTGAAACCCAGCTCATTTTGCAGTCTTCAGACTCCATACTTGCAGCTAGGCACTTTAATCAAACAGCACACAGGTCGGCACAAGTGTACAGTTGCACAACATTTTAATAGCATTTTAATAACTCTCTTGAGAAATCACATTTAACCCTTCTGTTCTGTTCATTTCTTACTTTTGTGTTCCTGGTGAAATTTGACTGGTCTTGTTTAACTGCTGTTACATTAACACAAAAATGATCACCAAATTTTATTCAACACCTTTGTAAGATGTAAACAGTGTCTCGACTAGTAGTTAATATGAATAACTGCAGTGAATATACAAAGAATATTCCCTGAAAATGTTTTCCTAAATGAGCATTTATTGTAAAAAAATAATAATAAAGAGATGGGTTCCAATAACACACATCTTAGTGTGAGATGAGTAATACTTCATATATTGGGTCTGTGAACAGGAATTATACACCGATGCAGCGGAAGGCGCGGGTCACATGACATACCGATACAGCGGAAGGCGCGGGTCACATGACACACCGATGCAGCGGAAGGCGCGGGTCACATGACACACCAATGCAGCGGAAGGCGCGGGTCACATGACACACCGATGCAGCGGAAGGCGCGGGTCACATGACACACCGATGCAGCGGAAGGCGCTGGGTCACATGACACACCGATGCAGCGGAAGGCGCGGGTCACATGACACACCGATGCAGCGGAAGGCGCGGGTCACATGACACACCGATGCAGCGGAAGGCGCGGGTCACATGACACACCGATGCAGCGGAAGGCGCGGGTCACATGACACACTGATGCAGCGGAAGGCGCGGGTCACATGAGGGGATGAACATATAAGTGTGAGAAAGAGACAGGCTCCCATAAATGATGCCAAATTGTGCAGTCTGAAATTTGTGGTTCATGTGGGGGATTATGTGCGTGTGTGTATCTGTGTGTGGGGGGGGGAGGTGGACTTTGTGGATGTGTGGTTGTATGTGTGGGGAGGGGGTGGGTGTGTGAATATGTGTGTGGTGGGAGTTGTGGGTGAGTGTGTATGTGTGTGGGGGGTGGGTGGGATGGTGTGTGAATATGTGTTTATGTGTGTGTGTGGTGAGAGTTGTGGATGTGTGTGTGTGGGGGGGGGGGGGTTGTGGGTGAGTGTGTATGTGTGTGGGGGGGTGGGTGGGATGGTGTGTGAATATGTGTTTATGTGTGTGTGTGGTGAGAGTTGTGGATGTGTGTGTGTGGGGGGGCTGTGGGCGAGTGTGTATGTGTGTGGGGGGGGGGTGGGTGGGATGGTGTGTGGATGTGTGTGTGTGGTGGGGGGGGGTATGTGTAGGTTTCTGTGGGGATGTTTTCCATCTGATGCATGAATATTATCTACAAACCCCAATGCTGATGAAGTTAGGACGTTGTGTAAAACATGAATAAAAACAGAATACAATGATTTGCAAATCTCATAAGCCCACATTTTTTCTCATGAAAAGAGAAGGACAGTGTTTGATATTATGCCACTTGGCGAAGTTAAATATTTTTGTTTTTTGTGTTTGTTTAGTTTGTTGTACTCGGCTTATCTTTCACTTAAACAATGTTAGAATGTATGGACAGAATGTGAACTCTGGTATTTTTTGTGATCTGAGATGACCTTGTCCATGTTAAAACTGTGTACTTGGAATGTCAATGGTGTTCACTCTCCTGTTAAGTGGCAAAAGGCTCTGGCTTATCTTAAAAGAGAGGGAGTTCACATTGCTCTATTGCAAGAGACCCACTTAGATGAGGCAGAACATCTTAAACTACAACAAGGCGGGTTTGAACTAGTTTTCTTTTCTGCATATACATCAAGAAGCAGGGGAGTTGCTATTTTGTTCAAGAAAAACATACCATTTAAAATCTTACAATGCATAAAGGATAAAGAGGGCGTTATTTAATAATGAACACGTTGACTGCCAACTACGAGATAACTCGTAGTGGCGGGTCAGGGCCAGCGCTAGACCTGAAAATTCGGGAGCAATTATCCATCCCTTTATTGACGGCAATTAGTCCTGGCAAATTCTAGACGGTTTTCCTTTATAATACGTTTTTCCAATTCAAGAATAATCAAGTGGCAATTGAAGACCACGGCTTCTCTCCCCCCGTGCGATCTAACAGCAAATAATGGGCTACATTCAGTACAGAAAAATAATTTAATAATAATTAAGTCTACGCACTGGCACTCAGCAACGGTAGTTTTTTTTTCCAGCGAGAGCGGCATTTCAGAACTCTTCAGCGAATTCAGGTAATTCTGGTGACTAGTACGTGGTTTCCTCCGTTTACATTTTCCAGTCTGACAGCCGTCTATTTTTTACAGCAAGTTGCGTGACCCTGCTGCAAAAACAGGTGTGCGTACTTGTCGCCGAAATTACCTTCATTCGCAAATGAGTTCTGAAATGCCGCTCTCGCTGGGAAAAAAAAAAAAAAATTACGTTGCTGAGTGCCTGTGCATAGACCTAATTATAATTAAATTATTTTCTCTACTGAATGTAGCCCATTATTTGTTGTTAGATCGCATGGGGGAGAGAAGCCGTGTCTTCAATTGCCACTTGATTATTCTTGAATTGGAAAAACGTGCTTATAAAGGAAAACCGTCTAGAATTTGCCAGGACTAATTTGCCAATAAAGGGATGGATAATTTTCCCTGAATTTTCAAGTCTAGCCGGCCCTGACCCGCCATTACGAATTATCTCAGAGTTGGCAGTCAACGTGTTAAAGGAGAGTTATATGGAGAAATAATTGCCATTATGAACGTGTATTACCCCCCTGGTCATCCTAGTGAGTTTCTTGCCACTGCATTCTCTGAGCTGTCTGATCTCACTGTCAGAAATACATTTGTTGGGGGAGACTTTAATTGCCATTTAAATCCATGCATCGACAAGTTTCCAATAGGTAAGGTATCCATGTCTTACCAGTCGAATAAGGGATAATGCCCGACGAGGTGTCCATTATCAGTCCGACGCGGAGCTTCCGCGAAGTCCATTCATTTCTGATAATGGACACCTCGAAGGGCATTGTCCCGCTTACTCCATGGTCACTTACGAAAGAAATGAATATTAAATCAATTATTAATACGGTAATGTTGTTTTTACCGTTTTACCGTTAAAATCGTAAGTTTTTCACAAGAAGCGGCTGAGTGGACTATTTAATATCTCTCGTTGTGGCGCGTTGCCAAGGTAACCGGCTCTGGCCACAGAACCTGCAGCTAGGTCGGCAGCAGCTGTTATATTAGGCCTAATCAGTGGAGGGAAGTGAGATGATTGCTTAACATTATGTTACGTGATACAAAGTATCATTTCAGAGGGCAAGTGCACCTCTTACCGCTTGTGTGTGTCCAGAGGATGATGCAAAATTTTGTTTAATAACGTATGTTAACGTATGTTCTGAGTTTCTGTTGCCACAGTTACCAACTAGCGTTTGAGCCAGTGCAATAATTTAGAACAATCAGGCTATTTGACCGGAACTTTTTTATAGGTGTCCTACCACACTTTTTAACGGACACCCTGCAGCCAATCAGAATCGATTATTCACCCAGACCATGGTGTAAAATTCATTGATGCCCTTTGTGAAGATTTGGACTATATAGATGTATGGAGAGCTCTGCATCCAGCAGAAAAGGAATATGCATTTTCTCAAAAGTTCACAATAGTCATACACGAATAGACTACTTCCTTTTACCCAAGGTTTTGCTACAGTCAATTGCCAGTTGTGCTATAGGTAACATGGTTATATCTGATCATGCCCCTGTCTTTCTCCAATATAACATTAAAAATCCAGTTCCTCAAACTAGATTCTGGAGGTGTAGCCCTCTTATTATTAAAGACCATAAATTTACTTCCTACTTCACAGAGGAATTTCAGTCATTCTATTCCATTAACTCAGCCTCTACAGAAGACCCATCATCACTCTGGGAAACAACCAAGGCCTTTTCCAGAGGTCTGATCATGTCCTATATGACCAGCAAGAAGTGCAGACAAAATGAGCAAAGGGGAATATTAGAATCTAAGCTTAAAGTGGCTGAAAACCAATATATTAATAAGCCGTCTTTAGGTAAGCTTAGAGAAATTTCTGCTCTGCATTCAGCTTTAGATTCTCTTTTACCAGAACAGGCAGAAAATAAAATTAGATTTGCTAAACAAAAACTATATGAACATGGTGATAAGACAGGGAAATATATGGCTTATTTAACAAAGAAAAAATCTGATTCCAAGATTATCTCCTCAATCACAGACGATAATGGTGAACAATCATTTGATAATATAGTCATTAACAATACATTTAAAAGTTTCGATAAAAAAACTATATGATTCAGACTCACAGCAGGATACCTTGGACTGAATGGACAACTTCTTTTCTTCACTTGAATTTCCCTCTTTAGCAGAGGAACAAAAATTTATTCTTAATGCCCCTATATCTAAACACTAAGTACTGAATTCTATCAGTGGATTGCAGTCTGGAAAAGCACCTGGACCCGATGGGCTCAATAGTGAGTTCTATTAAGAGTTTCGGGACCTCCTAGTCGACCCTCTGCTAAATATGCTAAATGACTCCTTTGAAAGGGGAGTTCTGCCTATGTCTTTGAGAGAGGCTAATATTTCACTGATCCTGAAAAAGGGAAAACACCTAGAGGATTGCGCCTCCTACAGGCCTATCTCCTTACTCAATGTTGACCTGAAGATCCTCTCAAAGTTACTGGCAACACGACTGGAGGGCTTACTTCCTGGGCTTATTAATGCAGACCAAACTGGTTTTATTAAAGGGTGCAACTCAAGTAATAATATGCGTAGATTATTAAATACAATACAAATGTTCCACCAGCAATCCACAGACGGTCTAGTTCTTTCCTTAGATGCCGAAAAGGCATTTGACCGTGTCGAATGGCCTTACCTTTTTTATACGCTAAAAAAATTTGGGTTAGGGGAGAAGTTTATCACATGGGTCAAATTACTTTATAGTTACCCTCTTTCTGCTGTGCTTACAAATGGGCTCCGATCACCTAATTTTTGCGTGAAGAGAGACACAAGACAGGGTTGCCCGCTCTCGCCATTGCTGTTTGCCTTCAGGACAAATCCAAACGTGCATTGCTTAGAGACAAAATAAAGACACCATAAGATAACACTGTACGCGGATGATATCTTAATTTTTGTAACCAAACCTGAGATTTCTATTGCTAATCTTATTGACACTATCGGCCTTTTCAGTGCTTTCTCAGGTTATAAAATTAATTTTAATAAGTCTGAGGCCATGCCTTTGGGTAGTTTAAAGATCCAGCCTAAAACCCCTAGTCCTTTTCCTTTCAGGTGGTCTCCAACAGGCTTTGTATATCTAGGAATACATGTAACACCAGAATTTCATAAAATGTATAAAATCAATTTTGGCCCATTACTTGAGCGCATCAGACTGGATCTGGAGAGATGGATGCACTTCCTATCTCCTGGTTAGGCCGTGTGGATCTATTAAAAATGAATATTCCGCCCAGGCTCCTTTAGCCAATCCAGATGATCCCAGTTATCTTCCCCCATAAAACTTTAAAAAGTCTGAATAGTTGGTTCAGCTCCTTTATATGGGCTAAAAAGAAACCCAGAATTAAGTTAGGAACACTATGCCTCCCATCATCTGAGGGGGGACTTGACCTCCCTGATATCCGTAAATACCAACTAAGCTCACATCTCCATTTCATTGCCGACTGGGTTGATAGAGATCCTACATCATTATGGCTGGACATTGAAGGCTCAATGTCTAAGCTACCCCTTGAGAATCTGTTGTTCATTAGAAAGCCAAAATGTCTAATAAATGTGTCAGAATCCTATTACAGTTAGCACTGTTAGGGCTTGGTGTATTGTAAGAAGATTAGAGGATAAAAGTCAATTCACTTCGATGTTCACTCCCATATGTGACAATTCTGATTTTGTGCCAGGGACAATAGGCTATGGTTTTCAGGCCTGGACTAGTAAAGGGCTGTCCAGGCTATGTGATTTGATGGATGGGTCTACTTTAGTGTCCTTCAGGCAGCTATCAGAGAGATATCATATTCGGAAACAGGATTTTTTTCTGCTACTTGCAAAAAAGAGATTTTATAAAGAAAGATACCACAATTCTTTCTAACCAAACCACTTCATGCATAGAACGTTATCTTTTTTCACAAAATACAGACTATTCCATATAGGCATGGGCAATACAAATGAATAAAATGACAACATTTCTTGAGTTGCTGAGAAAAAAGTTTTTATTATTTTCTAATGATTTTTTGCAGGTAAGTACAGAAGACACAGACGAAGAGTTTGCCACAAGTCCAACGCCTTTACAGGAAAGGGTCTCAGAGCCACAGGGTCCCAAAATGGCTGATTTCGGCATTTATCAACAAAACCCATTGTGAAAAAATTGGGGGTGAAGCCTGAGGGCATTTTCGAAAATACAGTCTACTCAGAAATAAACCTGGCCAAATTATCCATTAGGGTACCCTAACAGAAATAATTGATGCTAAAGTCATCAACCCCTTTTCTGAAGTGCAGCAGCACCCCTAGGCCCTTTTTAATGGAAAATGCATTGAATTTCACCCAATTATGTTCAACAAACATTAGGTTTTGCATTGATATTAAAAAATGGTATGAATGGGTTGCCTGTGAAGTTTTTTTTGGATCAATGGCCTGCAAAAATGTCAAAATTATCGGTGGGAGGGCAAACATTAACGCTACTCGCCCATTACTATATAAACTGCAGTGAAGTCGCTGATGCCGGCAGTTGTTTGCCCTCCCACTGCTACGAAATGAATCAAACGTTCCCCCTTCAATAACCGGTGGTGACAAAAAAAAAAAAAAACCTTTGCACTGTTTTTTACAATGTCCATATACCCTCCTCCCATGATAGTTTCAATGATCCACTGTGAATAATTCATAGTAAAACACAGTGACGTGCAGTCGGAGGTTAGTTTGGCGAGGCAGAAACCTCCCCTTTGCTTGATTAGCAATCAGACGATTAACTAGTTTATTAAGACTATTCGGCAGAATGACGGTCCAGTTTAAGTTTCCGCGGCGTTATTACTCAGTACATCGAACCTGAAATACTCACTAGACAGCAGATTTGCGCGTACTTGCTTCCAGGAAGCCGAAGCAATGTCATCAACAAATATTAAAACAGTTCGACTAATGCAGAGTTCAATGCTTAATCAATATACAATGTATTCTCCTTTAAATACGCACTTTTACACCCAAACAAAAAGCGGGCGCTTATTTGCAGTCTTCTTTCATAATCCGATTAACAAAATGTTTAAACGATATACAGAACTACCGAGAGCCGAGAATTTTTCCTAATTGATTGTTCAGATTTCCATCCTCGCAGTCTCGAATTGAAGGGTATAAGTGAATGAATCTTGTGACCGGTGTTCGCGAAGTGGCATATTTTGATAGGTAGCAAAATTTGTCAGAACACTGGTAGGTTTTGAACGCCTAGCGCTGGTTTATTCCTTGGTATATTTTACTGAAACTTCACAAATAGGGTCACAGGATATTCTGTCAACTAACTATGTACGTTAACAGTAAAAATACACTCACCTTTCTTGCTATTGTTGAGAAGAAGTCACGGCAAACTCGCGACGAACTTCAACAACTTCTGTCAAACTTATTTCACATCCCCTGGAGGTCTAGTTTGGACGAATAGACTCGTAATTTCTCAAATTAGATGGCTGTAAGTCAATCAGGGCCGTAGCTGGGATATCACGTTAGCGCGGGCTGTTTGAAATCTACCTCCAAAATGGATATTTTTGCCAGGCAGTGCACTTGAAAGTTTGTAAACACGGCGCAAATTGAGGTCACGCATTCATCCAACGGGCGAATAATAGCTCTGTTCAAATCGCGTTATTGGCCGTAAGACGCAGAGTTAATGTATGAAATGCGGGTATCCTATTGAAAAGGTTGCTTTTAATCAAACCATGGTGTTCTTTTTGTATGAAAATGGTAATTACATCATTTTTTTAATAAGTTTTCTGAGGCTTGTTTACCGTCCCAGTTCAGCTGTTACGCATTCCATTAGAGTTTATGCAGAGCGTTGCCCATGCCCATTCCATAATTTTTTTTCTACAAATTGCTCAAAGAGTATAGTATCTCAGGTACTTTACATTTAAAGGGAGTATGGGAAAAAGAGCTGCATGTAGTGATTGAAGATGATGAATGGGATGAGGTATGGGAATTGTGAGAAAGCTGAGTATCTGTTATAGAATCAAAGCCATTCAATTAAAAATTCTGCATAGAGTTCACATATCCCCCTACCAACAAGATAAATTTAATGCCAACCTCTCCCCTCAATGCCCCAAATGTAAAAAAGAGATAGGTAGCCTTACTCATTGCTTGTGGTCCTGTCGGAAAATACAAAAGTTTTGGCACATGGTGGGAGAGGAGATGAATAGGATCTTATTTAAGAATTTGCTATGTGAACCAAGATGTATATTGCTTGAGATCTCCAATGGCTTTATTTCTAATAAATATGAGGAGAAACTGTCTAAAATGTTAACATTTTGTGCAAGAAAATGTATTCTCTTAAATTGGACAATGGAGAAGGCTCCTTCTAAAACACAGTGGTACAATATCATAATGCAATATGTATCTCTGGACTATTTGACATGTATGTTACATGATAAAGATGACATCTTTCATAGAATGTGGGAGCCGTTTATGACACAAATTGGTCTGAACATTGCAACCATACTCAGTAGAGGATTTACATGAGAATGGAATGTGTACTGTCATTTATGTCTGTGTCTATATAATTTCTGAGTCACCTGTCTATATGTTTCAGTCTGTAAGCCGAGTTGTAGTAGTGGTTGTAGTAGTGTTGTCATTATTACTTGTGTGTTGTTAAAAGTCAATAAACATAATGTTTTAAAAAAAAAAAAAGATTCAGAGAAACTGGAAAAATCTCTGTGCATAAGGGACAAGGCCGAAGACCTTTACTGGATGCCCGTGATCTTCGGGCCCTCAGATGCCACTGCATCACTCACCGGCATGATTCTGTCATTGACGTTACTAAATGGGCCCAGGAATACTTCAAGAAACCACAGTCTGTAAACACAGTCCGCCGTGCCACCCCACAGATGCTACCTAAAACTCAATCATGCAAAAAGGAAGCCATTGTTGAGCATGATCCAAAAGCGCCGCTGTGTTCTGTGGGCCAAGGCTCATTTAAAATGGACTGTAGCAAAGTGGCAAACTGTCCTGTGGTCAGACGAGTCCAAATTTGACATTCCTGTTGGAAATCATGGGCGTCGTGTCCTCCGGGCTAAAGAGGAGAAAGACCACCCCTCCTGTTATCAGCGTTCAGTTTAAAAGCTAGCATCTCTGATGGTATGGGGATGCATTAGTGCATATGGTGTGGGACACTTGCATGTTTTAAAAAGCACCATGAATGCTGAAAGGTATATAAAGGTTTTAGAGCAACATATGCTCCCCTCCAGACGACATCTATTCCAGGGAAGGCCTTGTGTATTTCAGCAGGACAATGCTAAACCACTATTACAACAGCATGGCTTCGTAGTAGAAGAGTCCGTGTGCTGAACTGGCCTGCTTGCAGTCCTGCAAACTGACAATGGCGCCGTCGTATGGCGACATGGTGTGGCTCACGCTGTGTGTCTGTTTGCTGTGTGTTTGAGAGTGGAAAGAGTGCACTGTGCGATCAAATATGATCGGTTGGAGTTATTATGCATCAGTGTGAGTATGCTGGATTATAAACCAGGACTGTTTTACTCCTCGAAGAACTTTGTTGTTGATGAGCGTGATGTAGCCTCAGCGTCCGCTAACATACAGCCGAGGAGACCGAGGAAAAGAGGGAGAAGAGCCGGCTTCCTGGTGAGACATAGGCGGCGGTGTCACTGCATACCGCTACCTAGTATGCTACTTGCTAACGTTCGCTCTTTAGCAAACAAAGTGGACGAATTGGCCATGTTAATAGCTTCTAAAAGAGATTACGCTGACTGCTCGGTACTGTGTTTTATGGAAACCTGGCTGGATGCCAAGATAAATGACGCGGCGCAACAGCAGACTGGCTTCACCTTGCACCGGGCGGATCATACGGCAGAGTTGCTGAAGAGGCCAGGTGGTGGAGTTTGTTTTTATGTAAACCAGAGGTGGTCTACCGACAATACGATCTTTGTCACAGTCATGCTCTCCTGTACTTGAGACTCTTACCATCAGATGTAGGCCATTTTATGTCCCTCAGGAATTTGCATCCTTCATTTTAATTGCTATTTACATCCCTCCTCAAGCTGCAGCTACAGCTGCCATTCAGCAGCTCTCAGCCCATATTACAGAGATTGAGAACTCCTATCCGGACTCTCTTGTCCTGTTGTTGGGCGATTTTAACCATGTCAGCTTGAGGAGAGCACAGCCCAGGTATAAGGAACAAATTTTCACGGCTACTAGGGGTGAGAAAACACTTGATCAGTGTTACTGTGTTATTCCGCGGGCCTTCCACAGCTTACTGAGAGCACCCCTCGGGGATTCCGACCACAACACAGTTCTCCTCATCCCAAAATACCGGCAGAGACTGAAGGCAATTATTTATTTTTTATTTTATTTAGATTTATTTAAGCAGGGGGCCTGACTGAGACCATGTCTCCTTTTCAGCAGGGCCCTGCATTACAGACAATTAAAATAACAGTTTTCAAGGACATTTGTACAAAAAAAAAACAATGCCATCATTAAAGGGAAAACATTAACTAAAACAACAACAATTCTCTTGACAAAATAATTTGATCAGAGTTTTAAAATGTCCAAAAGGAACCAGTTCTTTCAATTTCAGTTCAGCTTGCAACTGGTTCCAGGTATGTGGGACATTATAATAAAAAGCTGTCTTACCAAGCTCTGTTCTTACACGAGGAACATTGAGACACAATAAGTCCTGTGACCGTGTCCCATGGCGACCCACTCGCTGCATAAGTAGACTAGCTAGATGAGGAGGGATTTTCATTAAAACACATTTATAAACAAATAAAAACCAGTGGTAGTCTCGTCTAGCTTTCAATGACCCCCACCCTACTGACTTGTATAAAACACAATGGTGAGTGCGGAAATCAAGACCAGTGATAAATCGAATAACGGAATGATAAACACAATCTAAAGGTTTTAAAACAGAAGTAGATGCATTTCTATAAATCACATCACCATAATCAAGCATGGGGAGTATTACTGAGTGCACAATCTTCTTTTTATTTTCGAAATTGAAACAAGCCCTATTCCTGTATAAGAAGCCAATTTTACTCCTTATCTTTTTTGTTAAATTTTCAATATGCATGTAAAAAGTCAGCTTGTCATCCAGCGAAATGCCCAAGTATTTATAGTGGGGGACATGCTCAATTTGGCTACCCTGCAGGGTACAAATTTGAAAATCAAGGGGGTCTTTTTTCTTAGCTTTGGTGAATACCATGAACTTGGTTTTGTCCTCATTTAAGCGAAGCTTCAAATCAATTAGAGATCTTTGAATAGAGCTAAAATCATGCTGCAGATTAGATATGGCCTTCTGAACTGAAGAAGCAGTCGAGTAAATTATGGTATCATCAGCATATAAATGCAGTTTACAATGATCCAAAGACAAGCCAATATTATTAATATAGATCGTGAATAACAAAGGGCCAAGAATTGAACCTTGTGGAACTCCTCTGCTGATTTGAGCACTTTGAGACTGAATGTTTTCAAATGAAATATATTGAGTCCTATCCTCAAGATAGTTTTTAAACCAATTACAAGCAGATTTGTCAAGGCCAACGTTTGATAATCTTTTCAAAAGAAGGGCATGATCAACCGTATCAAATGCCTTAGACAGGTCAATGAGAAGGGCTGCACAATGATGTCTGTTATCTAGTGCTTTTACAATATCATTTATAACTAAACAAGTAGCAGTAACAGTGCTATGCCCAAGACCTGAAACCAGATTGGTGAGTATTCAAAATACAATTTTCAGTTAAAAAGATTGTAATTGAGAATTAACTAAGGACTCCAGAATCTTAGCCAGGCAAGGCAACCTGGATATTGGACGGTAATTATTTAAATTACTTGCATCTCCCCCTTTTAATAAAGGGAGAACATTAGCAGTTTTCCATACTTTTGGTATGTTGCTTGTCATAATAGACATATTAAATATATGAGTCAGAGGTTTGGCAATGAGTGAGGCAGAGAGTTTCAAAAGATATGGATCTAACAAGTCATCCCTTGTAGACTTATTTACATTAATTTCATTTAGAGCTTCAAGAACCTCCTCAGTTGAAACGCAACGTAAAGAAAATACAGCATTATTATTCAACAAATAAGAGGTTGTAGGACAGGCAAATAGATCAGAGGTGCACTGCTTATCAATTAAACCCTGCAGGAGGACTGTCAGGCAATGGACCCCCAAGCAACGGATATGCTGAGTGACTGTTTTGCTACAACTGACTGGTCTGCTCTGAGGGAACCAAATGAGGACTTGAACACCTTCAGTGATGTGGTTACATCATACATTAAATTTGCTGAAGATGTGTGTGTTCCATCCAAGTCTGTAATGGTTTACAGTAATAACAAACCATGGTTTAACAGGGAAATTAAAGCACTGTGGAGGGAGAAAGATGCTGCTTTTAAAGCTGGTGATGGAGACCTCTATAGGACTGCTAAGTATAAATTTGGTAAGGCATTGAGGGAAGCCAAGAGAAATTATAAAGAGAAGCTAGAAAACAGGCTCAGCTCTAAAGACAGCAGAGAGCTGTGGCGGGGCTTCCAATCAATGACTAATTACAAAGCAAAGCATGTTTGTTTGGATAGTGATCCTGGCTGCCTGATGAGTTAAATAACTTTTATTCTAGGTTTGAAACTAAGAATAACTCAGAACCTTTTACTGTTAAGGCATCTGAGCCTACTGCTCCACCATTTTTAATCAGAGAGCATGAGGTGAGTAACCTGTTGCGTAGGCAAAACGATAGGAAGGCAGCTGGCCCGGATCAAATATCACCTGCTAGTTTGAAACACTGCGCATATGAACTGGCTACTTATCTTAACGGAGATTTTTGACTGCTCCCTTGCTCAACAGAGGGTTCCTAAATGTTTTAAATCAGCCGTGATTGTACCTGCCTAAAAAACCTAACCCAAGCTGTCTGAACGACTATAGATCTGTAGTGCTAACATCAGTCATAATGAAAATATTTGAACGCTTGGTATGTAACCATCTTGCCAGTGTCACTCTAGAACCACATCAGTTTGCATATAGGCCTAACAGGTCTGCCCATGATGCTGTGTCATCGTGCCTGTACTCCATTCTGCAACATCTGGAGGGTCCTGGCAATTATGCAAGGGTTCTTTTTGTTGATTTTAGTCGGCGTTCAGTACTATTCTGCCATCCAGACTGTATGTTAAGCTCCTGCATATGGGTGTTGAACAATCGTGTCGGTGGGTACTGGACTTTTTAACACAGAGGGTTCAGGTGGTGAAATGCAACAACATAACATCTAAACCCTTAACCATCAGCACGGGGGCCCCACAGGGGTGTGTTCTGTCCCTGCTCCTGTTCTCACTGTACACCAATGACTGTATTTCACACTGTCAGTCAGTCAGATTGTTCAAATTTGCAGATGACACTACAGTCGTGGGTTTAATCACCAGGAATGATGAAGCAATGTACAGAAACCAAATCTCATCTCTGGTGGACTGGTGTAGTATAAATAATCTGGAACTGAATGTTTCAAAAACCAAGGAAGTAGTTGTGGACTTTCGAAACAAGCATGATGACCACCTTCCTTTAGCCATAAATTACACTGAAGTGCAGCGAGTGGACAGCTATAAATTTCTGGGAGTTAACATCTCGTCCTCGTTGAAATGGAAGGACAACACAAGCTCTATTTTAAAGAAAGCCCACCAGAGGCTATTCTTTTTGAAGCAGCTAAAAAAGTACAGTGTGTCCAGCAAAGGTTTGCTGCAGTTTTATCAGGGAGCTGTTGAGAGCATCCTTACCTTTGCGATTACTGTTTGGTTGGGGAGTGTGTCTGCAGAGGGGGAGAGGCAGCTGAACAGGGTGGTGTGCACTGCATCAAAAATCACCAGGTGCGAGATCCCATCACTTTCGGACATCTGTAAGGCAAGGCTGCAGAAAAAAGGCCTTAAGATTTTAAAGGACCCCTCCCACCCAGCTAACTGCCTTTTTAACTTTCTCCTCTCACAAAAAAGACTGAGAAGCATCAAGACCAGAACTAGCAGATTCCAGAATAGCACATACCCCCAAGCTGTCCGACTGCTTTACACTTTATAACACCTTTTAGCAACACATAGGTTTAATTATGGGGCTGGAACTGTTTTATGTGCAGTGCTTATTTATTTATGTATGTATTTATTTATTTATTTATTGTTCATTTTACTGCTGCTATTTTCCATAGGGCTTATTATTTATTTCCTTCTGATTCATTTCATCTTATTGCTAGTTTTTATTGTTGGATTGATTTCATCTTATTGTTGGATTTGTCTAGATTATGTATTTTTTTTTTTTTTTTGTGGACTGTGGTCATTGAGTGTTTGTTTGTCAGTGTGTGAGGCCCACGGAAGCAAATTCCAATCGACAATGTCGATATGGCGATAAAGTATTGAATCTTGAATCTTGATCTTTCACCGATTGAGAACATTTGGTGCATAATTAAAGGAAAAGTCCGTCAAAGGAGACCCAAAACTCTCCAGCAGCTGGAAGCCTGTATTAAACAAGAGTGGGATCAAATTCCAGTGACTAAACTCAAGAAACTTTTCTGCTCAATGCCCAGATGCCTCCACTCTGTGTTAGAAAGAAGAGGGGATGCTACACCGTGGTAAACAGACCCCTGTCCCAACTTTTTTGAGACCAGTAGCAGCCATCAAATTTGAAATGGGCTCATTTTGTGGATAAAATTGTAAAATTTCCCAGTTTCAACATTTGCTTTGTTATCTCTGTTCTATTGTGAATAGAATACTGGCTGGTGTGATTTGAAAGTCATTGCATTTTGATTTTATTCACAATTTACCCTTTGTCCCAACTATTTCAGAATTGGGGTTGTATTTAAAGACCTCAATCAGATCACCCCGAAGTCTCCTTTTCCGACGACTAAAGAGATAAAGGATCTTTAGCCTCTTCTCATAGCTTTCATCTTTTATCCCTGGAATTAGCTTAGTAGCTCTTCTCTGAACTTTTTCAAGAGCCTCTACTTCTTCTTTAAAGTATGGTCCCCAGATTTGTACACAATACTCCAGATGTGGTCTGACGAATGTGTTGTACAAGAGAAATATGACCTCCTTGGATTTATACTCAGTACTTTTGGCTATATATATATATATATATAGAATCCACTCCAGAATACCTCCTGTAACTCCAACGGAGCTCATTTTAAAAATTAGTCTCTTATGCGGTACTGTATCAAATGCTGTCTGAAAATTTAAGTATATGATGTCATAAGCCCTGCTCTGGTCATAAGTCTTGGTGGCCTCTTCAAAAAATTCCAGAAGGTTTGTCAGGCATGACCTTCCCTTATGGAAACCATGTTGGCTATTCCTCAAGATATTATTATTTTCAAGAAATAATTCCAGCTCGTCTTTTATGATAAATTCCAGTATTTTGCATGCAATGCAAGTTAAACTGACTGGCCTGTAATTTCCTGGCTCAGTATGGTCCCCTTTCTTACATATTGGTATTACATTGCCTTTCTTCCAATCATTTGGTATTTCTCCAGTTTCTAAAGACCGTCTGAAGATGGCTGAGAGCGGTTTAGAGATGATCTCACTACGTGATGGTGTCATATCATAATCTCAAGTCCACGCAAATTTGATTGGCTCTGATGGAAAGAGGCATGATTAGCCATTAGATTGTCAAGCTAATTGGAGACTTTAAATAGCCTGCAGGTATGACTGTGTGAGTGAACAATGTGTGTGTGGTGTGAGCACATTGCGATGGCAAGCTGTCCAGGGTGCGTAAATAATATTGTTTCCATATTTTCCAACATTGCTTCTATTCAACTCTCATGCTTTTGCAAATTCAACAAATGTTCAACTCTGTCAACCTTTCCTACTTTCACCAGGAAACTTCATTCAAAATGTTTGGGGCGTGTTGGTTGCACGGAACATAAGGGTTCTATGCACATGCTTGTTGTATGCTGCAATGTTTGTGGTTTGAATCCGGTCCTTCCGCAGCTTTCAGCCAGCCTGGACAGTTTCCTAAGGAACCATGCTTTTTGAGTTTGACTTGGTCTTCACTATTTCAACAGGAACCACAGGAAAGCTGCAGACGTACGTGAGGAAGCGCATAAATGGTATGTTACGAATATCGATGGAAGGAAATAAAAACCTTCGTCAATTAAGTCTAAACTCCTGGGCATAAAAATGGGCTAAGCCCAAAGAGCCAAAATATGAAGGTTTTAACCCCATAAAACTGTGGACCCATATATGGTTTCTTCAAATGCAGATGTTGAATTCAAATCTGCGGAACTTCAGGCCTATTTTAAATACTTGGGGATCCTAAAGTTTCCAATGATCCCAAGTATGTCCTGGTGAATTACCAGGAAATGTGTATGAAATGATGTACAAGATCTAGATATTTTCCATTTGATGTAATGCTGTGGCCACAAAAACATGGCGTCCAGGGTTGGAATATTTCTCTCAGTATTCGTGAGATGTAGCTTCAGTAAAGCACTGCAACCAGTAGGCACAGAATTTGAATGCGACACTGTCCTACAATATGGGAAAAAAAGCTTTTTCTGACCTTGAACCTACTTAAAGGACAACCTAAGTGCAAAGTTAGAGTTCAAAGGGTTAATGGCCTTCACAATACAATTGGAAATTAGCAGGAATCAAACACATAGATAAAGTTACTCAGTGTGGGATAGCTTTTCCCATTGATTTCTTGGGTAAACTTGTGGACAGCTTTTTACAGAAAGAAAAATCAGTGTTGTTTCACTTGCAGTTGATGGCTTCAAACAGTTGAGTGTTTGAAAACAAATTTTCTCTTTTTTGTGAGACCTTATATCGAGGGCTGACGGCAATGAACAGTTATGTCCAGATGTTTTATATTGGATATAACTGTTTATTGGAGTCAGCCCTCGACATCCTCAGTAGAGTTCAAATCTATTTTGCTATTACAGGCTTTATCCATTTTATTGGCCCAGGAGTTTACTTATTTTCAAAGTTAAGGCATGATGCAGTGGAAGCAGCAGACATTATTTGCTTAAAAAAAAAAAAAAAAACAAAAAAACAATCACACTTTAACTTCAGAGAAAATACAAAATGGTGCAGTACAAAACAAAATAGTGGTGTTAGCTGCCAGAGGTAACGAGATGCTTGTTTGAGGTCATTGTTTTTTGTTTGGTTTTTCAATCCACATGACTGAAGATGAGAAATATTCCCTTTTGATTTTTCATGTTAGAAGGACTGAGGCAACAAAAACTTTCAAGGGGAGCCATATTTAAAAAGATATGTCTCTGAACTGTGCCATTTTGTGTTCTGATACATGTTGTGTTTTTCACAGGAACTACGACCCCATGCCAAATGTCAGCTATCTGCCAAAATCATGTTCCTGCCCAACAAACTCTTTAAATTTAATTGACTTTGTGGATAAAGATAAGTTCAGTGAGATTCTGCAGCGGAGAGCAGACGAGTATGAAAAGTATCTCATACGGTGAGTAACAGCTCACACATTTGAGTTCTGTAGGCAGAGGAGCACCTGCCAAGACATTAGGCCACCTCCATTGGAGTTCTGCCACTGTAGTAATGTAATGCCGGAATTTTACACAACCTACATGCAAAACAATGCAAGTAAACACCATTTGCATGCAAAATTGTGACATTCACATATCAGGTTTACCCAGGCTCTGATGTAGGCTGGCTAAAGTTGAATACATGCTGCAATGTCATTCGTATCTAAATCTGTCTTCAGAGTCATACATACCAACAGCTGAGGTATTGAAACGTTGCCTCAAACAGGAGGCAGAATCAGAAATTTCACGGCCAGCTAGTTGTGATCACAGACTACACACATCTAAAGAACAATCAGTGATTCTGAAAGAAGGTGAAGTCAGAACTCAGTCGCAGACAGAGGCTTAGTTCAAGGGTTTTACTGAAGATCTTAGTTTAACAGTTTGGTTAAGTAACACACTTCCAGTTCCAGTGCTAGTTCGGAGCCAGAGCCTGACTTAGCACCGGTTCTTTGCTTTTCCACAGCCTAAGCACCAGCTCCTGGTTCTCAAAACTGGTGCCAGAGCCGAGCACCAATTACGTCAGGGGCTGGGGCGGTGTTATTGTGACCAATAAGATCAGCGCAAATGCTGTTCAGTTCAACTTTCCGGCTCTATGCCCATGTCCCCAAAGCCATTTAAAAGTTGCAGTTTACGATATGGGTAGGTCGCTTACCGAGACCGTTACGAGAGGGACAACTACGGTTTGCCGAAGCCATCATAGAGGGATTGTTACCAAAACGCAACTAACGACGTCGTTGCGGCATCGTTCTTGTATACCTGACGCCAATATAGAATTAAATTGTGGCAGTGGCATAGACCAGTGTTTCCCAACCCTGTTCCTGGAGTACCCCTGCCCTGCATATTTCAGATGTCTCCCTAATTTTACACACCTGATTCAGCTGATCAGCTCATTAGTGGAGTACCTAATGACCTGATCTGGGTGTGTTAAATCAAGGAGACATCTGAAATATGCAGGGCAGGGGTACTCCAGGAACAGGGTTGGGAAACACTGGCATAGACAGAACTTAAAACTGGGTGGGCACTAAATATCTCTTTAAAACAATTATTAGTTCTGACTCGATTGCAATCATTTTTTCTAATTCACTATACATTCAATCCAAAAACACTCCGCACTAATCAGGTGTTGCTTATTCACCTCGTTAAGGAAAAACGACAATCATTTGGATGCACAATTTTGTGAATTTCATATCAGTGGCGTAGCCAGAACTGAAAATTGAGCGGCCCTACAAAATCACTTTACTTCAATTATTAGTCCTAACTTGTTCTCTGTCATTTTCCTTTGTTAAAACAATTTCAATTTCTAATAATCAATTGGCAATTAAAGACACGGCTTCTCTCGTGATGTGATCTAAGGGCAACTAATCAATAGGCATCATTCAGTTCAGAAAAATAAGTTACTCATAAATTGGCCTATAGGCTACTTTTCGAGAGGTAAACTGCTCTGGAACTTCCGTGCTATCTTCTTGGCACATCAGGTGAACTAACCGGTGCTTCATGATCAATTAAATTGTTTAAATTGAATCAAAGACAGAGATTTGAAATGCACAAAATTGCGCATCCAAATGAATGATTGTCATTTTGCCTTAACGAGGTGAACAAGCAACACCTGATAGTGCGGAGTGTTTTCGGATTGAATGTACAGTTAATTTAAAAAAATGATTGTGATCGAGTCAGAACTAATAATTATTTTAAAGAGATGTTTAGTGCCCACCCAATTTTAAGTTCTGTCTTTGCCACTGATTCAAATAGTGGAAAATCTTATGCCATAATGCAACAAACTGAACTATCTGAGCCACAGGTATCATGCCTTTTTCCTGACAATTGCCTAGCGAGGGCCTAACAATAGCTCAAGACCTGTTGTTAAAACAACTACCTCACCATACCGCGACTTTCGGGAACAGGGGGCAGACACATATACAGTGACGTAGTGACATTATACGGTGATGTAATCACGTGGCTCTGAGTTGGCTCCTTGGTGATGGAAAAGCAAACAGGTTCTGAGGAGGTGCGCAGGTTGCACCAGCACGGCACCAGCACCAGGTTGTTTTGGGTGGAAAAAGGGTAACAGTAGAATTTCAGCACAAAATGAGTGAACCAACTTGTGAGCCAAAAACAGCCCAATCATAAAACAATCAGTAGACATGCCAGGTTTGAGGAACATGCAAAATCAGAGGTCGAAAAGGCAAGCAAAGATCTCACACGGGTTATCTATAACACAGTAAGGACTGGGCAGAATTGTAGACAAAAGACAAAAAAAGAACTGTAACCAAAAATCTCGAGAGGAGCTAGGAATGCTCAAAAGTTATAGCACAGAGAAGATTGGGAAACAAACTCGCAGTGAAAGACAGACAGAGAGGGAATATAAACGGAGATAAGAGACTGATTAAGATGGGGAACAGGTGAGTGTGAATGAAAACAGCGCACAGGGAGGTGTGGCTACAAACGAAGACATGGAGAGTGCTAATAGAAAGACAGAAAGGGGAGGGCGAGTGTGTGAGTGCAGGGATAAAAACAGACAGCAGCATAGAGTGACAGCTGAGAGAAGCAAAGGAACTAATGCATGGAATCAATAAATAAACACAGTGAATACATTAAAAATTATTTAAAAAAAAAGACTTAAATACAAGAAATACACACAGGCTCTTACTAAGACATTAACAGTTCTACAGTAACGCATGGTGTAAACAGCACATTTTACATGTGGCGCTTAATGATTGAGTCTTACATGTTATGATGTTGTTATTTTAATTTTTTTTCAAAGTATAGGTTTTTCTGTTAAAAAAAAAAAAAGTACACTGAGGTGATGTCAGCCAGCTGCTGGATTCAGTGCTCTCAGCAGTCTTAGAGATACAGGAAATCGTAGCTCCAAGCGCATTCCTGGATTCACTCAAATTTTTGACAAATTAACATGAAATTGCTTTTGTATTGTCGATTTTTACGCATCATATTCATATTTACTAAAAATTTTAAAACTTCAAACATTTTCCAGACAGGAGTACCAATAAACATTTTTTTCATCCACCAGCACAGAACCAGGGAAAAATCATGCTCTTTAGTGACCATAAAGCAGAGTAATGATAACAGAGTTATGCAACACCATCTATAAAGGTCCCCTATTATGCTGATCCTTCTTTTAATACATATAAGTAATGTTATTATGTTGGTTGTCCATACTTAACCTCTGAAAAGTTTCTAGACATAAGATACAGGGGTTTTGCCATAATCCGAGAACGCGATTTCCTGAACGTGATTTCCTCTCTGAACAGCTCGTCCTGAGATCTTCACGAGATCTGGGCAAAACCTGACGTCAGGTTGTTGCATCCAATCAGACCTGGCCAGAGCCAATCATGGTGCTGGACCTGCCCACCCTGGAACTTATTCTATCAGACACAAACGAGCCCAAATCATTTAACATGTAGATTTATCAGTATGTCTCCCAAAGCTGTTCGTCCGTTTTTTTTTTTTTTTTTGGATGTGAAAAAAAAACAAAACTATTTTCTCCTCCAAAAGAGATGCCACCAGAAATCAGTGGGTAGCTTTTGTGTTTTCTGGTGGTGAACAGCCACACTCAAAGGGATTGTTAGTTGTTTGTGCTCAGCATTTCACCGAAGACAGCTTTGTCAATAAAGGATAATTCGACACTGGATAAGCGTTTCAGCTGCTTCTCAAACCTGGCGCAGTTGCATCGATCAAGCGCGCGGAGCCACAAGCTGTAAGTAACGATATAACAGCAAATAATGTAAGTGAAGCTAACGTGTTACGGGTGGCTAGCAGGACCGCTAGCGATAGTTAGCACTAACAACTGGCCTCAAACGCAGGCTTTGTAAAATATCTGAAGATAAAGCCTGGATCGGTCGCGACTGTCCGTGATTCACAGACGCGGAAGCAGTAAGTTTTACCATTTTGTGTTTCTTTACTGCATAAGCCTACCTAAAGTGATAGCCTGTTGAATGTGGCTGTAGCACTGCGGCAAACATAGCTAAGTTACTGTTGCTAATGTTTGTGTCCGAAATATGCAAGAATAAATAATATCAAGGAGACATTCAACAGAAGGTGTGTGAACATAAATATCATTTGAAGCTAACTTTTGATACTTGTTTGTAATTTGGATGCATGGTACATCTGTTCACGGTAAAGGAACTTACTGTCTGTAAAATCTGTATTGCAGGGTTAAGTTTGTCTCTGTCGTTATGATGACCGCTCGGTTGCTACCGCATGTTAGTTCGCGTTCCGTGCTATTTAAAAAATGCTCCTAGTTAACTTCTTTGCAGTAATTCAGTATTGGTATGCTTGTGTTACTTTGGTGAGCATCAAGGTGGTAGTTTCATCATAACGTTACCTGACCGTAGCCGCTACAGTTAAGCTAACCGGAGAGGTGCTGTGCGTGTCCAGACGTAGGCTTTGCGGAGCTTGAGGTACATGTTTGGGATTGTTTACTGCTGCTGTGAAACGATCGTTTTACTTATCCATGACCGGGGTCAGCCGAGTACTTTGCCGTGGTGTGGGCTAGCTCTCTGTGCACGAAACGCACTATATTGTGTCTGGAGAAACAAACGATTTCTCTGCATTGCCTTTGTGGAATTTCATCCACCTTTGAAAATTGTTCTGGCTAATAAAAAGCGAAAAAAAAAGTGTATATCGGATACGGATTTCCGATAGAAGTTATCGTTTCACTAGCTCCACATAAACAACGCTTACACCGTTTATGTTTTTGCCATGAACTCATTTAGTGGCTTGGTGTCGGAATTGTATTTCATTTTGGTGGAAATGGTTAACGGGAACTTTTAGGAAAGTTTCCTCTGGATAGCCAAGTGGGTATATAGCATAACTATATAGCATGATAGCTCGTGCTTTCTTAGAGTGATGGTGCACGCTCTGCTGCGGCAGCACGGACTGTACTCCGTTTGACTCCTTACTTTACCTCGTCTTTTATTAAGTGCTTGTTAGGTGTTTCTTTTGCGTTATGCGTGTATTGTCAAGAGTTTTATGTGGACACACTCTGCTTTAAGCATGATCTGCTGTTACAAAGCAATCGTATTCCTACTAATCATTACCTGGCTGATCTGCGGTAGTCTCGCACATCTGACGGACACCGGCAACAGGGTGCTCACCTATAGCCGCGATGAGCTCCTGTTACAGCGATCCTCGCAATAGATGCTGCAGAGAGCTGTCCTAAAATACCTGCCATCTTGGTTTCCTGGTTTGTCGGGTCTGCACCCTCCCCCGGAATCGAAGCGGCCAGGCAGCCAATCAGAGCAGCGCCTCATTAGCATAGCCTCCCCGCCCACTTCAAAACAGCTCGTGTTTTAGGCCGGCACAGACGGGGTGAGAGAAGAGGTCTTTCTAGGCCTGTATGTGTGAGGTTTTTTTTTTGTAACTGAATTCTTAACATTATTTTAAAGACCCATTGGACATATTTTAAATGACTAAATACAGCATAATATGGGACCTTTAATGCTGTAAACCGGCATTGTGCTTCTTGGCTTGCTGAGCCACATTAGTTACAAACCATGGTTGTGTCAATTGTATATAATTCTTTGTGAGTGTCAGCATGTGTGTGTCTTATTTTCTGTCTGTGTGTGTCTGTATTTGTGTGTAAATTTTTTTTTGATTCTGCATGTGTTTGTGTATCATTTTTGGTGTTTGTATGTTTGATAATTCAATGTGAGTCTACATATGTGAATATTGGTCTCAGAGTGTGAAAAATCAAGAATTTGTCTGCAGTCTGTTGTTTTGTTTGTTGTAATGAGAATTTTGCATTCCATTTGGAATCAAGCTGTAAGTAAACTTTTGATAGGACCACTTTGTCAGAAAAGGAAAAGGAGATTTATTGACGGCATACAGGTATACGTGCATAGATTGAGTTTGGTGACAGGGCTCTGTTCTGAGAGATCCCTGCCCATCCCAGCGTAGAACCGAAGGCAGGGAGCTGCTACTAACCCCCCCTCCATAGAACAGAGCCCACAGCAACAATGACCTCAAAAGGAAGAGACATTGTTATAGAACTTAGTCATAAGAAACAGGATTAATTGAAAAATTAAATGACACTTGCCTGGGAATTGAAGTTTGATGATAATTCTACCAAATTATTTGTAGTACAGAAGGGTTAACATGAGATGCGCACGCACTGCCGTGGATCAGTTTTTAACAACATTTTGTGGTCACGACCAGGGGAGCCTCATGGAAAATTCCTGCTTAGCATAAAGAAATGTACATGACGCATAAACCCCCTTCAGGGCGGGAAGGGTGATGGGCATGTTAACCCTTCTGAATTACAAATAAATTGGTAGAATTATCATCAAACTTCAACTTCCAGGCAAGTCTCGTTTAATTTTCAATTCTACCAAATCATTACATACATCCGGGTTAACATGAGATTTTAAAGCAGTGAGCACAAAATGACAGTGTATCCAACAAACAAGCTTTATTTGCAAAACAAGAACATAACCAAAATAACTGGAATAATGATATCATTACAATCTACTGGAGCACCGCCTGACTCATTTGAGTGGTAATGGAAACTGGTTTGTTGTAAAACTTCCTAAAGGTACTCTCCTCATTCCATCCTGCGGTGGTGATGATAACATCAACAGGCACGGATGCACAAGCTTTGATCTAGTGCTATGAGCAGAGTACACCGGCGTGTTAATACCAGCTTGGTTCAACAAGGCTTTAATCCACCAGCCAATGGAGAAGATGACACTGCATTATAGTGCTTTATGCAAGACACAAGAAGACTCGTAGAGGATCTCAGGCTAACAGTCGCTTTAATATAATAATCCAGTAGTTCCCTAACCGTATACTTGTACAGTCTAAGATTCCCAAACATCTTGCGAGGTCTGTCTTGCTTAATGTGCTTGGTTAATGCGAAGTTATAGCAACTGTCGTCTTTCTGCATGTACTTCTCAGAAATATCAAGAAATGTCAAAGTTTGACACCTTTGACCTGTGGTGAGAGTAATCAGTAGGATGATGACCTATAGGCCTCTAAGAATGGGTGATAACATCTCCCAAGTCAATATTAGAAATTGCTGAACTAGCAGTGTTCAAGGCTAGCTTAATCCCACTTCAAAGAATACAAGAATACCAGTGCCCATTTTACAGTGGAATGCAAGATTACTTTTTCACGACAAAACTGCAACCACTTGTCGATGTAGACTATATTGTGTTTATGTGTACTTTTCCTCCATGACTGCATGATGACATCAACAACGTCTGTCGGAATCTCAGAGCTTTGCTGGGATTGCCGGATGACTTGCAAACCATTAGCTCGAGGCGGTGCAATGGGTGGGGACCCACCAACGTTGGGTGAATCAGATTACGATGTAGACATTGCACAACTCGAGGAATGTCGATTAGCGAATGCAGAACCGCTGAGAAGTATGGTTGAGTCGTCCAGAGTGGAATTATCAGAATCCCTGGCGATTGCTCCTGAGCTATTTTCTGGACACATCTAGAGACACGACAAAAAGGTGGAAAGCGTAAAAGAAATAATCAGACCAATCAATGGAAAAAGCATCAATGAATTTTGCCATGGGTCTGGTTTCCACGAGACATAGATATCAGTTCATTCAGCCTACTTGCAAATTCGCGGAGGCAACCACCTGACTATTCACCTCCGCGTCGTGCCTTAAAACCGTGTGATGCACACCTACGAGTTGATTATCCCTTACTTATATGCTCTAATCCAGGGGTGTCAAACTGGTCCGTGAAAGGGGCTGCAGGTTTTCAATCCAACTGAGCAGAAGCACACCTGATACAACTAATCAACCGTGCAGCTGAGATCAGCTGATTAAATTAGTTGTATCAGGTGAGCCTCTGCTCAGTTGGATTGAAAACCTGCAGCCTCTCAGGCCCTTTTACACACCAGTTTGACACCCCTGCTCTAATAATTTGCTGAATAGAGTTTTCTTTTCGGCCATCGGCGAGAGATCCCCGGCACTTAGTTCGGTGTCCGACATCGTCTAAAAGACAACCGAAGATAAACAGATTAGACACAACACTAATCAGTGACACGGTGGACACGTCCGCATGCAGTCGCTCTCAACAGCTGACAAGCTCGTTGCAAGCTATTTCTATCTTTTTAAACAAGATAATTCACAAATTACAGTGATGTAAATTTGAATACTCGTTATACTTGGCAACCGCAACATTGGACACGTCCCAGTGTTTCGAGGCAAAGTAACACAATGCTGATCGCAGCTCAACCGGTGGCTCGTCGGTCTAAGCGCGCATACCATAAAGGCTGTGTCCTTCCCGCAGCGACCTGGGTTTGATTCCAGCTCAGGTCATTTGCTGCATGTCTTCCCCCATTCTTCTCCCAACTTTCCTGTCTCTCTACACTGTATAACTGTCAATTAAAGGAAAAATTCCCCAAAAAATAATCTTTAAAAAAAAAAAAAAACAGGTCGTAAACCTGTGAAAAATATTGTAGAACACGTCTACTATCACCAAAGGTTAAGAACAATACCGAATATGAACTTAGCTCGTAAGGAATATTAAGAATAAACTGGAAAATATCGCAATGATTGAACACCAGCTGAACACGCGACGTAGAAGAAGTGCACTGATAAACGGCGATGCATGCGCAATCACGGTAACTTGGATGTACGTAATGATTTGGTAGAATTAATGATTTACTTGATGGGTGGAGCTGGGGTGGAAGAGGGCTACCAAGCGAACAGTGCGAGGAGCTGCTCTTCAGGATGCCAACTTAAATAAACCTGCATGTTACCGGTCAAGCGATCATGTAACAGTGAATAATGTAACAGTGACAGTAATGTGCGCTCAAGTGACTCTCCAGCACGGTGAAGCAGCTGCTTTATGTAGATCAGAGAGCTTGACTCCGTGGCCGATCAGAATTTATGCCAGTGCTTCATTATATACAATAAACCCGAGTGTGGATTAAAATAAATGATCATTTCTCCCTCACAGAGAAAAGTCAGTGCTAAATGAGCTTCTGTTGGCGCCACCGAACTCCCCTCTGCAATATCCAATCCAGGGGTTCATTGTCAGTCCTCTACAGAAGAGCCGTATTCCAGGTACTGTCATCTTTCAGTTCTGCGCTGTACATTTCAGCATTGAAAAGCGTTACTCTGTCTTTTGTTATTTCAGCATGTTTTCAAAGGTCAATTAAATTCAATTTTCTCTACAAAATTGAGCATTTGAGCTTGAATGAACTTGGAAAAATAAAGGGCACACTTTTTATTTTTATATTTTTTATTTTTTACAGAGAACAGCAGCAAATAAGTTTCAAGTGAACAAAACTGAAGGGCAGTCGCACTGTAAAAGACTAGCACTCCCCCTCCCTGATTTCCTGTATTTTATTTGTGAAAAAGGGAGTCAGATCTTCGTCGGAAATGCATTGTAGGAAGAGGAGGACATGAGGAAACACAAACGGTTCATACATGACAATTCATTTTATGTGAGAAAAAAGGTTTATCAACACCTCTGTCACCCATGTGACCCCCTAACACTCTATCACCCATGTGACCCCCCCAACACCTCGATCACCGATGTGACCCCCCAACACCTCTATCACCCATGTGACCCCCCAACACTTCTATCACCCATGTGACCCCCCAACACTTCTATCACCCATGTGACTCCCCAACACCTCTATCACCCATGTGACCCCCCAACACCTCTATCACCCATGTGACCCCCCAACACCTCTATCACCCATGTGACCCCCCAACACCTCTATCACCCATGTGACCCCCCCAACACCTCTAAACCTAAAACATACCTGAACAGTTTCATAGCAATCAACCACAAGGGAGAGCTACAAATGCACAAAATAGCCTCACATAACACAAATCAGACTATACATCATAAATTGTTGGTCCAATCATTACACTGGCAAAATAGGTCCACATAAATACCTGCAGCATACTCTTAAAGTGGTTTTTAATTAAGTTGTTAAAGCTTTCAACAACTAATGGTCTTTCTTGGCTTGAACCCTGGAATTGCCGCTTGCAGCTATATTTAGGGGTTCAAGCCCGTAGGGCTGAAACCCTATTGTTTTTGTGCTGGTTTATTTTTATTATTATTATTATTATTATTATTAGGGGTTCAAGCCCGTAGGGCTGAAACCCTATTGTTTTAGTGCTGGTTTATTTTTATTACTAGGGGTTCAAGCCCGTAGGGCTGAAATACTATTGTTTTTGTGCTGGTTTATTTTTATTATTATTATTATTTTTATTATTATTATAAATACCTGTAACATACTCTTAAAGTGGTTTTTAATTAAGCTGTTCAAGCTTCCAGCTACTAATAGTCTTTCTTGGCTTGAACCCCGGAATTGCCGTTTGCCGCGATATTTATTATTTCTTTTCTTCTTCAGAAATGTTTTTGCAAATTCCCGTGAGATGGTAAATGGTAGAGACCTGTAATTTTGTACATTGGTTGAAAGTTGTGTGTAAATGCTGACCAAGGCATTTTTAACTCAATCGGCCCGATGGTGGCGCTATTATTCAAGAAAAACAGGTTTTCACTTTAAATCAATCAATCAATCAAAACTTTATTTATAGAGCACTTTTCATACAATAAATGTAGCACAAAGTGCTTTACATAGACAAATTAGGTATTAAAACAATAAAATAAGTAAATAAAATGGAACCCCCCCACACCACCACTCCTCCCCTTCCAACTCCAACCCCTCACCCGTATTTCCATTAAACAAGCACACTAAAAAAGAATACTAAGGCTGAGCGGAAGAACCTAGGAGGAAACACTATCTTAGGGAGCCGTCTGAGTCAAGAGGCGGAAGCCTCTCCCAGGAATTTAAAATGGAGTCGAACAGCGACCCCAGGCAGGAGGAAGGGCCACCCACCACCCCCATAAGGTGAAGGCATGGACCTCCACCCCACCGGGGGCCCCAAGCCAGCGCCCAGAGACCAAATCAACATGGTATAAGTGCTCCCACTGAGGAAACACTGGAGTTAAAAAAAAAAAAAAAAAAAAAACAAGCTAAAACAAATAACATAAAATAATAAAATTATGAACAACAGAATTCTATCAATTAATAAATAAATTAAAACGTATGTAATAAATGAGGTAATAAAACAAACTAAAAGTGGAGCTAAAAGCGATAGTAAAAAAGAATCTAAGTTTCCTAAAAACCCAGTTATAAAAATCAGTAAAATAATGAAAACAGGTAACTAGTTAAAAGCCAGATTAAAAAAGTGGGTCTTGAGCCTGCTTTTAAAAACCTCAACATTCTCCGCCATGCCCTCGGGTTCTCCGCAGGCTGTTCCATAAACGTGGGGCATAATACTGGAAAGCTGCCTCACCGTGACTTTTTGTGTTAACTCTGGGAATGACTAAGAGACCGGTGCCGGAGGATCTCACATCGAGGGTTCATAAGATAAAAGCAAATCTGACAGATAAGAAGGTGCAAGACCATTAAGACATTTAAAAACCATTAAAAGGACCTTAAAATCAATCCTGAAACACACGGAAGCCAATGCAATGATTTTAAAACCGTGTAATGTGCACCGCCTCCTGGTCTTTTTGTCAGCACACGTGCAGCTGAATTCTGTAGCAATTGAAGCTGAGATATACTTTTTTTGGGAAGACCAGAAAGCAGGGCATTGCAATAATCAATACGACTAGAAATAAAAGCATGCATCAGCATCTCCGTGTTGGCCTGAGAGAGAAATGGGCGGACTCTGGCTATATTCTTAAGATGATAAAAACTTGTTTTAACAACATTCTTAATATGTGGGATGAAACTAAGCTCAGAGTCAAAAATGACGCCCAGATTTTTTTACTTGTTCTGATGGCTTAAATGACAATGCCTGTAGCTTTGACAGAAGTTTCTCTCTTAACCTCAGGACCGATAATTAAGACTTCAGTTTTGTCCTGGTTGAGTTGCAAGAAGTTTTCTGCCATCCAGGATTTAATATCTAAAATGCAGTTAAAAAGGGTCTCAAGTGGCCGTGTGTCTTCAGGAGACATGGCAATATACAGCTGTGTATCATCTGCATAGCTATGAAAATTGATACCATGTCTCCTGATAACTTTCCCAAGTGGAAGCATGTATAAATTAAAAAGTACGGGGGCCTAAAATTGAGCCTTGGGCACACCACATTTAATTTCATGGATCTCTGAAAAGCTTGTATCCATACTTACCAGAAAGGTTCTATCTGTGAGATAGGAATTGAACCATTTGTAAGCAGTGCCAGAGAGACCAAGCAGGTGTCTAAGTCGGTTCAAAAGAATGGGGTGATCTACCGTATCAAAGGCTGCACTTAGATCCAGTAGCACCAGGACTGAAATTTTTCGTGAGTCCAAATTCCACCTAATATCATTAACAATCACCAAGGCTGTCTCTGTACTGTGGTTCATCCTAAAACCAGATTGATATGTCTCGAAAATATTATTTTTAAATAAGAAATCATTCAACTGAATAAAAACAAGTTTTTTCTAAAATTTTGCTTAAAAATGGCAAGTTGGATATAGGTCTATAATGATTAAAAATATCAGGATCCAAATTACTCTTCTTCAGAAGTGGCCTCACTACTGCCGTTTTAAAGGCTGCAGGAAAGACACCTGTCTGAAGAGAGAAATTCACTATGTTTAAAAGCTCATTTTCAAAGAACCCATAAAATTTTTTTAAAAGTGATGTGGGAATTGGATCTAAAAGGCAGGTAAATTTACTTGGGAGAAAACTCGACCAAGCATCTTTGCATCAACCAGGACAAACTTGTCCAGTGTTTCCTCAGGTAAAACTGAACCTTCCATTTCATTAAAAATAGTTTTCTGGTCAGGTAAAATGTTAGCTAAAATGTTGGATCTAATAGAGTCATAAAGGTCATAACGCCTACGGTGTAAGTTTGATTTACACGAAACTTGGTACAGACATTCCTTGGTCCAATCTCTACAACAATTCCCATAAGGACCTCTGAGATCCGCCATATTTGATTTGCGGAATTTTGAATTTTTGAAAACACATTTTTGACTTCTCCTAGGCAGAGGTCCCATTCCTTCAAATTTGCTGTGGATCATCAGTGGACCAAGCTTATCAAAGATTGCGTAAAGCTTGTTGAAATCTCATTTCGTTTCCAAGATATTGACCAATGAACTTCAGCAGGGGCGTGGCTTAGCACATGAATGGAAAAAATTCAACAACCATTGGGCCAATCATCACAGAACTTGCAGAATATGTCCATATAAGTACCAGGAACATACCTTGACAGTTTCATGCAAATCGGCCCATAGGGGCGCTATAACTGCAAAACAAAGCAGCATGGTATTAACACAAATCAGACTATAAATCAGCAATTGTTTGTCCTATAGCCATAAAACTCACAGGATATATTCATATAAGTACCTGAAACATACCCAGAAAATTTCATTCAAATTGACTGATAGGGGGCGCTATAAATGCAAAACAAAGCAGCGTGGTATAACACAAATCAGACTATAAATCAGCAACTGTTTGTCCTATAGCCATAAAACTCACAGGATATATTCATATAAGTACCTGAAACATACCCAGAAAATTTCATTCAAATTGACTGATAGGGGGCGTTATAAATGCAAAACAAAGCAGCGTGGTATAACACAAATCAGACTATAAATCATAAATAGTTTTTCCAATCATTAGAAAACTCACAGGATATGTCCACATCAGAACGTGAAACATAGCCTGAAAGTTTCAATCAAATCGACCAGTAGGGGGCGCCATAAATGCACAAAATAGCCTAACATAACACAAATCAGACGATACATCATAAGTTGTTGGTCCAATCATTACACTGGCAAAATAGGTCCACATAAATACCTGCAACACACTCTTAAAATGGCTTTTGTCCCCCGCCGCCATGATAGCGAGCAGAGCGGGGGACATAGTATTCAGCTCCATCTGGCCGTCCGTCATGTCCCGTTTGTTCTGAACGCGATATCTCAAGAACGGTTTGACCGATTCCATTCATCTTTGGTGTTATGGTATATTGGTGTGATACGCCGACCCCAGTAGATTTGCGTGACCTTGGCATTATTCTCAAGGTCATTACGATCATATGACCACTTACAAATTCCAACATATCTCAACATATCTCAAGAACAGTTCGACCAATTCCATTCATCTTTGGTGTCAAGGTGTATTAGGGGCAGGGGACATAGTATTCAGCTCCATTGGTCCATCCGTCCGTCAAATCCGTCGTCCCGTTTGTTGTCAACGTGATATCTCAAGATCGGTTTGACCAATTCCATTGGTCTTTGGTGTCAAGGTGTATTAGGGGAGTGCTCACAGCCCACTTCGACACGGCGTGACCTTGCCATTATTCTCAAGGTCATTACGACCATTTGACCACTTACAAATTCCATGTCAACATGATATCTCAAGAACGGTTTGACCGATTCCATTCATCTTTGGTGTCCAGGTGTGTTAGGGCGGGGGACATAGTATTCAGCTCTGTCCGTCCGTCCATCCGTCCGTCATGTCCGTTTGTTGTGAACGTGATATCTCAAGAACAGTTTGACCGATTCCATTCGTCTTTGGTTTCAAAAAGGTGTATCAGGGCGGGGACATAGTATTCAGCTCCGTCCGCCCGTTCGTCTGTCCGTCATGTCCCGCTTTGTTGTGAACGCGATATCTCATGAACGGTTTGACCGATTCCATTCATCTTTGGTTTCAAGGTGTATAGGGGAGTGCTCACAGCCCACTCGAATTGTTATTATTCTCAAGGTCATTACGACCATTTGACCACTTACAAATACCTTGTCAACATGATATCTTAAGAACGGTTTGACCGATTCCATTCATCTTAGGTGTCAAGGTGTATTAGGGGCGGGGAATATAGAGTTCAGCTCCATCCGTCCGGCCGTCTGTCTGTCCCATCCCGTTTGTTGTGAACCCAACATCTCAAGAACGGTTTGACTGATTCCATTCATCTTAGGTGTCGAGGTGTATTAGGGCCGGGGGACATAGTATTCAGCTCCATCAGTCCATCCGTCCGGCCGTCCGTCCGTCACGTCCCGTTTGTTGTGAATGCGAAATCTCGAGAACGCTTTGACCGATTTTATTCATCTTTGGCTTCAATGTGTATTTGTGTGATCGCCGAACCCAGTCGATTTCCGTCACCTGGCGGGGGACATGGCCACGTTTAGTGGCAACACTTATTAATTAAGCTGTTAAAGCTTTCAACTACTAATGGTCTTTCTTGGCTTGAACCCCGGAATTGCCGCTTGCGGCTATATTTAGGGGTTCGAGCCCGTAGGGCAGAAACCCTATTGTTTTTGTGCTGGTTTATTTTTGTTATTACTATTATTTCTTCTTCAGAAATGTTTTTGCAAATTCCCGTGAGATAGTAAATGGTAGAGACCTGAAATTTTGCACATTGGTTGGAAGTTGTGTGTAAATGCTGCCCAAGGCATGTAATGGGGGCGCTATAATTCAAGAAAAACAGTTTTTTCACTTTAAAGGTCATAACTCCTACGTTGTAAGTCTGATTTACACGAAACTTGGTATCGACATTCCTTGGTCCAAACTCTACAACTTTCCCATAAGAAGCTTTAAGGTCCGCCATATTAGATTTTCTGGAATTTTGAACTTTTTGAAAAAACACATTTTTGAGATCTCCTACTAGGCCGTAGGTCTGATTCCTTTGAAATTCACTGTGGATCATCATTGGACCAACCCTAATCAAAGATTGCATAAGGCTTGTTAAAATCTCATTTTGTATCCAAGATATTGGCCAATGAACTTCAGCAGGGGTGTGGCTTAGCACATAAATGGACAAAAGTCAACAACCATTGGGCCAATCATTACGGAACTTGCAGGGTATGTCCATATAAGTACCTGAAACATACCCTGAAAATTTCATTCAAACTGACTGATAGGGGGCGCTATAAATGCAAAACAAAGCAGCGTGGTATAACACAAATCAGACTATAAATCATAAATTATTTTCCCAATAATTACAAAACTCACAGGATATGTCCACATAATAAGCTGAAACATAGCCTGAAAGTTTCAATCAAATCGACCACTAGGGGGGCGCCACAAATGCAAAAAAGGGGCGTGATATTACACAAATCAGATTATAAATCAGAAATTCTTTGTCCCATCGCCACAAAACTTGCAGGATATGTCCACATAAATACCTGAAACATACTCTTAAAGTGGTTTTTAATTAAGCTGTTAAAGCTTTCAACTTCTAATGGTCTTTCTTTTGAACCCGGCATTAAAGAAATTTGGTATATTTAGGCCCAAGCCTGGCCAAGCCGGCGAGGGACTATTAAAACCACATGGTTCTGTTATTATTATTATTATTATTATTATTATTATCCTTTCCCCGCTTTGAATGCAAATTTGACCCCTTGAACATTAACGAAAAGTCAATTTTATTCTACCAAAAATTCAAGCCTGGCAAAAAAATTTTTTATTTGAAGTCCCCAAAAAAAAATATTGAAAAATGACTTGGCCACGCCCTGTCAAAAATCAAAATACATTATGCTAATGGGAGCCCACCCCAAACTTTTTTCTACAAAGAAAAATGAAACTTGGTAGAGACATAGCCCATCTTGGGACAAGTTAAAAATTACATTACGGCCCCACCCTAAACCAAGCAGGAAGTCGGCCATATTGGGCCGAAGCGTGGACATATAAAATCACACCCCTCATACTTCCAACATCTCCTCCTAGGGTTTTCATCCAATTTGCACCAAACTTGGTGAAAATCATCTACACACATTTGTGGTCAAAAGTTACTATTTACATTTTTGATAAAATGTTGGGCGTGGCTGTGATGAGCTTACAACGAAGCGGCCATTTTCAGAAGTATAAAAGTTTGTATATCTCACGCATACAGTGTCGGATTGAGTTGGACCCAATGTATCACTTGTGCAGACTGACAACCCGAACACACTGATACGGAAAATGGTTCTCCAGCGCCCCCTATATTTTTGGAATGGGAGGAAAAAATTTTTGACAGTCAAAAAAAATTGGCCAATTGGAAATTGTGCATTGAAAGTCAAGATATGCTGTCCTCTTATTGTTGATTGGCTTCACCGTGTGCAAGGGAGGTGATCGGCCGGGAGGGCGAGGGCCATAACACTGCTTGCGGTTTTAATTCTGATTGTATTTGCTTTTAAATACAATTGCAGTCCCTACCAAAATCAAAATCCAGGCGGGAGAAAAGTAATAGCTGGTTGAATAAATATCCTTTGTGATGTCATTTTACTGTCGCCAACTTTACATTGGACAGTACTTATTTCTGGGCTGCATTTAACGGACTGCGCCATCACTGGGAATGCTGACCTGCCCATATGCGGCCAAACCAAGAGAAACGAAGCGTCTGCAAGCGTGAACACACCGGACCAGTGTAAATCCACCGTAACTTTTAGTCAAGCTGAATTGCTTTCTTGGGACATAACTTCTGAGCATGCTCAGTAACCGTGACACAGCTCCTTTAAAGGGGACCTATTTTGCTATATTTCCGAGGTTATATTTTGAACTTGGACTCCCCTAGAGTACTCCTGATCGTTCAAAGTCCAAAACAGGGTCCTTATTTAGCTCATCCTGCCATCCTCAAAAAACCCCATTGGTAGTCCATTGTAGTCTCTGCCTGAAACATCTCATTGGGGTGGCTCTTCCGCTATGGCCCCCACTCCCCGTATGCCCACTTTCTTCTGATTGGCCAGCTCTGTAGAGGGCGGAGTTGGGCGGGACAAGGCTGTAGAATGCAGTTTTCCGGGTCCGCCTCCCCAGAGTGAAACGTGAGACACGTCTGCCATCTGATAAAGAAGCAGCGGGCAAATTCCGAAATCTAATGATATACTTGAATATAGATCTAATGAAATGAACTTGTTCTAATAAACGCAGCGGCGAAAGTGGAGGACGCAGTGCGAAAATCTGGCAGCTCAAGCTCAAATTTGCTATCGGCTACAGTTTGCTATGGCAACAGTGGTGAGTACAGCGGTTTTTTTACTCTATTGCTAGCATGCAGGGAAAGCTAGAATCCACCCCATATAGACACATTTGTAGAACGGGTCGACATACCCACGTGTAGACCAGAGACCGTAGAAATCCGGTGGGTCTGAGTTTAGAGGGAAACATGGACAGTGAGGAGCAGCTAAAAGTGGACCAACAGCTTATGGACTGCTTCGGTGTGTATTACAAGGACCTGCTGGTTCGTGTGCCTAACTGTGGTGTGTTGTTAGCGTGGAGAAACAAACAGCTTCTGCGCTGGTATATGACGGAGGGGCGAAAGCTCCAGGCTAAACGGCTTTTTCGGAAATTGCCCGTGGCAATGGTTTACTCATTCTGTCAGAATGACCTGCATTTGCTCGTGGAAAATAGGCGCGTTATGGATAGTGCGCGAGAGCTAGCTAGAGCTCCGGTTATGTTATGAACATAATACAGGTTTTACAGACCGTAAGTTCCGTTTGCATGAACCGTTGCTTATGTGGAGCTAGCGAATCGATAACTTTTACAGGAAAGAATTTAATATTCAATCGCCGATTTAATATTCAATCGACAGCAATGCAGAGAAATCGTTTGTGATACCAGACACGTTATAGCCTGTGCGCTTCCCTATTGCTTTCACCGGTAGCATCAGAGAGCTTGCCCAGATATTGGAGAAGTATCAGGCTGACTCCGGTCTTGGATAAGTAAAGCGATCGTTTCACAAGCACCCAAAAATGAACCCAAGCTCTGCAAAACCTACGTCTGGTCGAACTGCACCTCTCCGGTTAGCTTCAACTGTAGTGGCTACAATCAGGCAATGTTATGATGAAACTGTCACATTGATGCTTACCGAAGTAACACAACCATACTGATCAGAATTGCTGCAAATAAGTTAACCAGGAGCATTTTTAATTAGCAGAGCACGCGAACTAACATGCAGTAGTTGATAAGCGGTCATGACTTTGAATGTAATCTGTTGCGAAAAAAAAATTAGTTTCAAGGTCCGTGTGAAAGCTGCTTAACGCGCCCATAAAGCGTGTATTCGCGTCTTTGCATTGACTTTGAATGTAACCTGTCGCGCAAAAAATTAGTTTCGCGTCCAGTGTGAAAGCTGCTTAACGCGCCCATAAAGCGTGTATTCGCGTCTTTGCATTGACTTTGAATGTAACCTGTCGCGCAAAAAATTAGTTTCGCGTCCAGTGTGAAAGCTGCTTAACGCGCCCATAAAGCATGTATTCGCGTCTTTGCATTGACTTTGAATGTAGGCCAATCTGTCCCGCGAAAAATTCGTTTCGCATCCGATCTGAAAGCAGCTTTATGGATAGTACGCGACAGCTAGAGAGAGCTCGGTTATGTTATGAACATAAAACAGGTTTTGCAGACCGTAAGTTCCGTTAGCACGGACAAGTTGCTTATGTGGAGCTAGCGAATCGATCACTTCTACAGGAAAGAATTTCCTATTTAATCCCCTCCTTTTTCGGCTTTTTATTAGCCACAACAACTTCTAAAGGGGGATGAAATTATGTCACGGTAGTGCAGAGAAATCATTTGTTATACCAGACACGGTAGAGCTTCTGCGTTTCGCATTGCTTTCTCGGTAGCACCAGAGAGCTTGCTCAGACATTTGTGAAGTATCCGGCTGATCCTGGTCATGGATAAGTGAAGCGATCTCAAGCAGCCGTAAACAGACCCAAACACGTATCCCAAGCTCTGCAAAACCTACGTCTGGTCTAACTGTGCTTTTCAGCCCAACTTTGCGGACACATACAGCACCTCTCCAGTTAGCTTCAACTGTAGTGGCTACAATCGGGCAAGGTTATGATGAAACTGCCACATTGATGCTTACCGAAGTAACACAAGCATACCGATCAGAATTATTGCATATAAGTTAACCAGGAGCATTTTTAATTAGCACGGCTAATTAAACTAACATGCAGTACCTGGTAACCGAGCGGTCATAACAACCACAGAGACAAACCCTTGCAATACAGGTTTTACAGGCAGCAAGTTCTGCTACTGTGAACAGTTGTATCAAGCATCCAAATTACAAACAAGTATTAAAAGTTAGCTTCAAATGAGGTTTATGTTCACAAACCTCCTGTAGAACTTCCCCTGATATCACTCTTGCATATTTAGGACACAAACATTAGCAACAGTAACTTGGCTATGTTAGCCGCTGTGCTACAGCCACAATCAACTGGCTATCATGTCAGGTTGGCTTATGCAGTAAAAGCAACTTACAGCTTCTGTGTCTGTGAGTCACGGACAGTGCGACTGATACAAGATTTATCTTCAGATATTTTAGAAAGCCTGCGCTTGAGGCCAGTTGTTAGTGCTAACTATCGTTAGCGGTCCGGCTAGCCAGTAGCCACCCGTAACACGTTAGCTTCACTTACATTATTTGCTGTTATATCGTTACTTACATCTTGTGGCTCCGAGCGCTTGATCGATGCAGCTGCTTCAGGTTTGAGAAGCAGCTGAAACGCTTATCCTGTGTCGAATTATCCTTTATTGACAAAGCTGTCTTTGGTGAAATGCTGAGCACAAGCAGCTAACGTTCCCTTTGGCCGTGGCTGTTTGCTGCCAGCAAACAAAAAAGCTTCCCATTGATTGCTGGTGGCATCGTCTTTTGGAAGAGAAATAGGTGTTTTTCTTTGCGTCCAAAAGTAAACGGACAAGCAGCTTTGGGAGAAATACTGACAAAACTGCACCTCAAATGATCTGCGGTTCTTCTTTTGTCTTTCCAAAAGTGTAGACGCTACTAAGGCATAGTATGATCTGCCGTTGTTAGTGCCTGCTAGAATAGTTTCCGGTGTGGGCAGGTCCAGCGCCATGATTGGCTCTGGCTAGGTCTGTACTAATTGGACGGCACATCCTTACGTCAGGTTTTGCCTAGATCTCGTGAAGATCTCGGGAGGAGCTGTTCAGAGAGGAAATCACGCTGACGAAATCACGTTCTTGGATTACGGCAAAACCCCTGTATCTTATGTTTAGAAACTTTTCAGAGGTTGAGTATGGACATCCAACATTATAACATTACCTATATGTATTAAAAGAAGGATCAGCATAATAGGTCCCCTTTAAGGGGGTGCCTAGCATGAAAAGAACGTTCATATAGCGTTAGGCAACTTACCCTACAAGTTATACAATATTACAGGCAAAATACTTTGTTTGCAATATTCAAAGAACGTAACAGCAATGTAACATGTCAACAAAGTCAGAGCATTTTGAACCCAATATTCTGACTACGCACCTTAAGCATTGAGGGTTCTTGCTGCAACTGGAGGGTCTTTTAATTCAATCATTGCCTGCTTATGAATCGAGATTAATTAAATTTGGCTGTAAATTTTACCCTGTTCCGCGTAAATGTGAACACCCCTTTTACTATAGGCTATTTAATGCTTAGGTAAACAAGTCTTTGACACACAAAAAAATTACTGATATTTGTAGCAGACACATGTAGCTAATATTGAAATTTGAGAGCTTTGGTATAAGCACTCATTGAGTTATTTGTGCTGGAGCAAAAAGTTTCACAAACATCCGAGGTTTCCTTGACTATCCAACTGCCAGGTATTTTGAAACAGCAGTGCTATTACTATTGCATAAGAAGAACCCAACAATAGGTAACTAAAATAATTGCAGTTCTGTTCTGAATTGTACTGTGTTACAGGCCTAAGTGTCCATGGTGTGGAGCAACATATTCAAGAAAACCTCCAGGCAAGTACAACTGACAATGACTAATGTGTCTTATCTGTGTAAGGGTTTTGGCCCTGCAGTCCCTCCCCTGTGGCTTTCTCTTGCCTCCACCTTAGCGAGCTGCATCTGTTGCTCGTTAAAGTGGAGGTGATTACCAAAGTATATAGGGCTGGCAGTTGCCAGTTTGTATCGGCGCTGAATTTTGGCTTTTATCCCTGACGCTGTGATTTTATCCTTGAGGACTTTGATGCTGCTCCTGGTTTTATCTCCCTGTGTTGTTTTTAAGGTATTTATTAAACCTTCTATTGTTATACCAGTCTGGCACGTGGGTCCTGTTTCTCTGTCAGGTCCATGGTCCTAGCGCCCGCCGGATTGCAAGTTTGTATCCGGCGGGGGTATAACCATGACAATCTGCCATATTCTATTATGCTCTGAATGATTCTTTGAAGGAGCTTGGAAAGAGGAGGCACCTCATCAAATTTTGTTAAAATCAGTCTAAAATAACTTGAACTATTTTAAAAATAAGGCTAATTTGCTGAGGTCCAGTTTAGTGCTAATGTTTGGTTTGAGAGGCAAATTTTTATTCATGCTGAGATATGTATAGATAGAATCAACTTTATTGTCATGTTTACCATTGCTGATTAAAAGGTTATTTATGCAGAACACACAGATTGAGATGTAAATTTGAGCAAATATGCAAAACCTTGATGACCAGTTATAAATGAATAACATATTTGAAAATGATTGGGCCTCTATTTAATCAGATTGTCTTGTCATGGTTTGGGATGTAACCTGCAATCCGGCGGGCACTGGGACCATGTACCCAAAAGGAGAGAAGGGACCTACTTGCACAGGCTGATAGAAAAAATGCAAAAACATTTAATAAATATACTTTAAAAATCCAACTAAAGACAACAGGGGAGCAGCAGCACCACACGGCAGGGATAAAACCAGAATCCGCTGCAATGCCAATTGGCAGTGCAGCTTCTTAAATACTTTCACTTCACCTCCATTCAACGAGCGACAGCTGTGGCTCAGCGACAGGTGTGGCTGGCTGAAGTGGAGGCGAAGACAGCAGGAGGGGGAGGGGCTGCAATGAAACCATTACATGTCTATTTGGAAATGATGCCCGCATCTCCACAAACATTCAGTTCTCAAAATGTCAGGTTGTGTGGTGATCTGGTCATACAATGTAATGTGACAATACTGTATTAACATTGTTGGTCACTGAAAAATGATTACTAAATAATATGAGAACTGTGATGAAGCCTTTGCTTGACCTACATTTCCAGCGCACATGCGGTAACTAGTGTTTCCCCCTAAAGGTTTCTCAGTGGTGAGTTTCTACTGATTGCCTTTTGAAAAAAAGGTATTGCGAGCCAAATGACCCATCTAAGGTATGCCAAGTAAATCGTAAAAATTTCCTCTAGTGGCACTGCACTTGTCGTAGTCTTCTGATCCCAAAACATCCCAAACTTTGACTTAGACTATATCTTTTTTATGAATTCTTTTCAAATTAAAAAAAAAATATATATATATATAAATATTTCAGGCAAGTAGAACACTTTCTCCTTTCTCAGACTGGATGTTTAGAAGCTGTTAAAATAGTTTCTCTCGCCCCATTCCTCTCCTGAATCTACCCATGGAATGCATCTAACGGCGTCACTGGGGTGTGTAACGCTACCTGCTTCTCAGAGCTGTTAGCCACTCAGTATTTTGACTGCTCACTCGCAAATACATAAAGAACCCGATTGGCTGGTTTGGGCTGCCCTACTCATTTTCGGTTGTTGCTGCAGGGCTGTAAATGCGCAGGACTGTAAAGAGTGAAAGCCTGTCAGTGAGATCAGCTGCCAGGAATGAATACTGCAGTCAAGGTCTCCCCACAGTGGTCAGATTTAGAAGTGTAAGTGAATGTCCTGTAAAAACCTTACTCTGAAAAACTCTATCCATCCATATCCACTTCATCCATCACCGAATCCGCTTACTCCTGCCCAGCGTTAATAGATGGAATGGAGCCTATCCCCACATGATATGCAGTACCTCTCAAAATTTCACAAAAATTATCTTGAGCTTAATATGTCAAAATACCACTGATTGTGATAATAATTGCTGAGTTGCTATGCTCATATGCCTTTTACAAGGACAGTTGTGAATTTCTGAGAATTCATTATTTTGCCAAAATGTCACAACCCTTGTGTGGATGTCTTTTGTGTCTCCTATTCAGCAACTTGCATGTCTATCAGAAGTATGTCTCCTTTGACTGATTTACATCTTACATGTTTTCCACTCCTCGGCTGTGTCCTGTTTCATTGTTATTTCTTAATGCCCATGTGACCTGGTTTTAAGCCCCTTGCTTTGTGTTGCAAGTTGCTGGATTGTAATTTGCCTTTTGTGCTTACAATCTGTCAATATTCCTGTAAGATACTCTTTGTCTTTATTAAAAGTAACGTATATATTAATGACAGCTATTTCCAGAAGCTTTCCTCCTGACTTGGTTACCTCGAAAAAGGTTCCAAGCCTACTCAGGGTCCAGGATTGGGATCGCGTACAGTTAACCCAGCTTAAGTCAGATCATTTGCCCAGTTTAATAGGATCGAGCTCCCAGGATTAATCAGGGTCCAGGATTGGGACAACTTTCTTGTTAACGCTTTCAAGTGTGCTCCTCTGTCCAGTGTGTAAGGTGCAAGCTCCCAGTCCTTGTACAGTCATCAGGATCAGAACCAAGTTCCCTTCAAGCTATCGCATCTTTGTCTCCAACAAACATATTTTAAACTTTATCATATCTTAATGAACAAAATACCACATTCAAACCTCTGCAAGTGGGTTTATGAGTAGGTGACTAAAAAATAACATATAAAAACCTTTTTTGGTGTCGCATGTACAGGGTCTCAATGTAATTTTAAGCCAACTCGATCCCCATATAATGAACAAAACACAACTTCAAACCTTGGCAAATTGGCTGATAAGTAAGGTAACTCAACAAATTAATAACACTGCGGAATTAAACACAACTAGTATCAAATATTCAGTTTGCCATATTGAATACATAACACTTTGCTCAGTAAATTAATTCAGTCAATTTCTCAATTCTCACTTGGAAATACGTTGAGTGTTAACCTGCATTTTGGTAATGCCACTGGTAGTTGACAGAGTTTTATTTTTACATGAGCAGCCTTAACATGCGCACCTAAGTCAGCAAAACCGCATTTTTACTTCTGGATAAGCGAAGCTTAGAAAGGAGTGCTGTGATGAGACTCGAATATCACTCACTACTTGATCTATCAATCGCTCACATTCAGCACACTGATGGGGAAATATATAAAAATGAATATATTACAGGTTTCAATGATTATTTTACTGGCATTCAATAAAACGATCGTTGCTTTCGTGAGCACAAACTCAAACAAAATGTTTGCGTGAAAAATTCAGTTGATTCCCGTTTATCAAATCGAAAAATTCAAAATGGCACTTGTGTGCAAATGTGTGAACTACGTCATCTACATAAGACTTCCCAACAAGGACGCGACCAAAACGTGTACCAGAAAAAGCAATACACCCATTTTGACTACCGTAGCGCAATCCAGCCGAGTTGCGATACACGATCGGAGGATGCGCCGCAAAGCCCCGAATGACGTAGACTTCCACCTAGCTACCAGATGTTCATATGCCATGATTTATAACCAACAATTTGGACACATTCACTTTCTTGTACTCACCTTTTTTCAAGTCCATTGTCTTAAAATCTGTGGAATTTCAAAATCAAACTTCAAAATCAAATTTCCCTCCAGTACAAAGGTGATGGCAAAAAGAAGATCCAATCGCACAACATAGCTCCTGTTCCAGCTATCAGATGGCAGCTGATCAGTTCCTATTCCTCTTCCTATCCCAATGAAATGCTTTCCTCCAATTCCAGAACTGGTGGTATGAAAGTAATAACCATTCTTGTTACCAATTACAGTGTCCATGAGCTTTAAACTGTTGGAAACTGTGGTGTCGGATGTACACGGTGTCGGACGTACAAAATTTGACACCAGTATTCCCAGCATGGTGCAAATACCTGATGACAATAAACTAGTCCATTATAATAAAGACATAATATTCACATTTAATCCAGGATATCAAGTTACAAAACCCAAAACCAGTGAAGTTGGCACGTTATGTAAATCGTAGATAAAAACAGAATACAATGATTTGCAAATCCTTTTCAACTTATATTCAATTGAATACACTGCAAAGACAAGATGTTTAATGTTCAAACTGAGAAACTTTATTTTTTTTTTTGCAAATAATCATTAACTTAGAATTTAAAGGCAGCAACACATTGCAAAAAAAAAAAAGTTGGCACAGGGCCTTTTTACCACTGTGTTACATCACCTTTCCTTTTTAACGACACCCAGTAAACGTTTGGGGAACTGAGGAGACCAATTTTTGAAGCTTTTCAGGTGGAACTCTTTCCCATTCTTGCTTGATGTACAGCTTAAGTTGTTCAACAGTCCGGGGTCTCCGCTGTCGATTTTACGCTTCATAATCGCCACACATTTTCAATGGGAGACAGGTCTGGACTACAGGCAGGCCAGTCTAGTACCCGCACTCTTTTACTACGGAGCCATGCTGTTGTAACACGGCAGAATGTGGCTTGGCATTGTCTTGCTGAAATAAGCAGGGGCGTCCATGAAAAAAGACGTTGTTTGGATGGCAACATATGTTGCTCCAAAACCTGTATGTACCTTTCAGCATTAATGGTGCCTTCACATATGTGTAAGTTGCCCATGCCTTGGGCACTAATACACCCCATACCATCACAGATGCTGGCTTTTGAACTTTTGCGCCTATAACAGTCCGGATGGTTCTTTTCCTCTTTGGTCCGGAGGGACACGATGTCCACAGTTTCCAAAAACAATTTGAAATGTGGACTCGCCAGACCACAGAACACTTTTTCCACTTTGCATCAGTCCATCTTAGATGAGCTTGGGCCCAGCGAAGCCGGGCGGCGTTTCTGGGTGCTGTTGATAAATGGCTTTCGCTTTGCATTGTAGAGTTTTAACTTGCACTTGCAGATGTAGCGACGAACTGTAGTTACTGACAGTGGTTTTCTGAAGTGTTCCTGAGCCCATGTGGTGATGTCCTTTACACACTGATGGCGGTTTTAGATGCAGTACCGCCTGAGGGATCAAGGTCACGGGCATTCAATGTTGGTTTTCAGCCTTGTCGCCACGTGCAGTGATTTCTCCAGATTCTCTGAACCTTTTGACGATATTACGGACCGTAGATGATGAAATCCCTAAATTTCTTGCAATAGCTCGTTGAGGAATGTTGTTTTTAAACTGTTCGACAATCAGCTCACGATTTGTTCACTAAGTGGTGACCCTCGCCCCATCCTTGTTTGTGAATGACTGAGCATTTCAGGGAAGCTGCTTTTATACCCAATCATGGCACCCACCTGTTCCCAATTAGCCCGTTCACCTGTGGGATGTTCCAAATAAGTGTTTGATGGGCATTCCTCAACTCTCTCAGTCTTTTTTGCCACTTGTGCCAGCTTTTTTGAAACATGTTGCAGGCATCAAATTCCAAATGAGCTAATATTTGCAAAAAATTACAAAGTTTACCTGTTCGAACATTAAGTAACTTGTCTTTGCAGTGTATTCAATTGAATATAGGTTGAAAAGGATTTGCAAATCATTGTATTCTGTTTTTATTTACGATTTACACAACGTGCCAACTTCACTGGTTTTGGGTTTTGTAGTTTGACAGTGCATATTGATAGGACAGTTATAAAGAATAATTTTTCATGTCGGACGTACATGTGAAAAGTGTCAATACTTAGTACACAAATTAATCTTTTATTTTAAATCGAACTGATTTTTTATCAATGCAGTAAATACTAGGGCCTTATGTAAAAATCACTCCAACAAAAATTTGCTGCAATGATAATCTTAGATAGAAAAAATACAATTATTTAAATATGCATCAATCAGGGATATCCAGACTCCTTTATTCCATCTTACAAAAACACTGATATTTATATAAATATACATCTTCCACTCAGGTTTACTCATTGGATTTGAAAAGCATGGCTATAAAGCTTTAAAATGATATGCTACAGAGATGTGTAGCAGTAGTTTGAAAATTCCACCTATAGGTTTACTAATTGGCGGAATTGCCCCTTGGTTTCCTGATTTGGTCAGGTGACGCTACGGAGTCCATGTGCATGGTTTGTGAATGTAGCCAACTAGCAACTACTATTTCTGATAGTGATTCATTGATTCTTTTGAGCCATGTTAGGTTAAGCAGCTATTGAGGTAAGCCCCTGTAATGCAACTGACAGTTTCATAATGCTAATGATTTTGTTTTAATTTTTTTCCTTTTAATTTTAGATAGAAATGTTATGATAAAAAATGTGATTTTTTTTTTTTTTTTTTGGTAAATCTGCACTTTGTTTCTTTGTCCTTGGGATGGACTTTTATTTAGCCCATGCAATTGCATTCAGGGTACCCAATTCATTCCTTAACTTCTACCCTTTTTTCTCATAATTTGCCAGGCTGTTCCAATAAAAAGATTTGTGTTTAAGTTTAATGTCGTCCTCGACCCCTAACAAGGATAAACTCCGAAGGAAAGCAATCACTCCACGATTATGACCAGCCTTTGTGGCTGCAAGACCGCAGCCGTTTCGACGTGCCTACTACTTAATATGCATGAGCAATTTGCATGAAAAGTCAAGTCAGATCAGTCATCAGATTCGACTGCTAGTAAATAAATTACGTTTATGCATTAGAAATTCATTACTATAAATATGTGTAGTTACAAATATGGGACGAATGTAAGTACATTACCAATCTGAAAGTGTCAGGAAACAGGGAAATTGGGCATTTTGCACCAGGCATCAAGTTTACTTACGTATCCAGCAAAAGTTTGGCCACATCTTCATCGGAAATATCTCCAAACCTGGCTTTAAAAATTTGCCAGCGACCACTTTGGGCTTTTATATTTATCCTGGCCTTCAATCAATCTTCTTCCTGGCGTTTTCTTGCTCTTTTACGGGCAGAATCAGTTTGATATGTCTTTGGCTGCGGCATGTTCCTGTTGGCAAACTTCTCTTCATTTTTGCGTCCACCGTGCACATCCGCTTTCGCATGAGATCATTTTTGCATACTCATGAATACTAATGAGGTATTTGAAATGGCGCGGAGAGTTTTTGCGGGTCGCAAAAATTATTTTCACATTCAGTATTCAGGGGGTTGCAAGCGTTCTCAGAGAAAATATTTATTCCAGTTTGTTTTGGTCATATTTATTAAATTTTATCAAAAAAACATGGAACAGCTTGGTTACCTTTAAGAGGTTTAAGCTTATATTGGAGAATAGGTTCAGGATGCATCTCAGAATCTCAGCATGTTTTGTGTAAGAGGTAAACAAAGTTTAAACTTGTTATGGCCGGTACACACTGTACGATTTTGGGCCGTCCCAGACGAAAGATGACCATCGTAGGAGAAACGTGGAGAAATCTTTGGTTGTGGCTGTAAAACGGTGGTCTTACGTCGCACTGTGAGACAGGTTCAAGGACGGTCGTTGTCAGCGTCTTGCGACCAAAGATAACCTGAAATTATATTCTGACGGTGTCAGAAATTTAGGATGACTATCTCACAGTGTGACAGCTGCTACGACCTACGTCTACTAATCAGCCAATACAAATGCAGCAGGAAATAAAATGATAATCGTTTATTTTTTTAAAATAAAATAAACAGAATTTAAAGATTACGCATTAGCTGATGCCGACAGTGATTCAAGTAGACACACGTTGGAGTTAAATCACGGGCACAAGGCATTCGATTTTAATGGGCATTTAATTGCATACAATCCTTCACGTTTGCCATGCCGTGCGAACTGAATAAAATAAATAAAATACAAATACAAATCAGTTCAATACAAAGCATGTGTCGCACCGACCTAATCCAAGGTGCAGTATAGATACCCGACATAGCTAAGTTGAACAAGCAATTATACATCACTTTGCTAAGTTTTGTTTCTTCACCATTTAGCAGATTCCCCCAATAACCGATCATTCTTTTCTTGATATCGATGTACAGTGGGTATTGTCCCAATTCACCATAGACCATGTTTGAACAGGTTGACATTCTGACCCCCAGAGTATACTTGAGGAACTTCAAATGTAATTTCTCCAAGATTTCTGCTTTTTCAAACCCCCAAACTTCACAGGCATACAGCATAACGGGTGAGACAAGTCTGTCGAAAAGTTCTAGTCTAATGTCAATAGGCAAGTCAAATTTTCTACATTTACACAGTAAAGCAAACATGGCTCTAGAGGCCCTTTTATAGAGGTCTTCAATAGCTATTTTGAAGTAGCCGTTGAAATTAAAAACAACACCTAGGTATTTAAAGCTGTGGACAGCTTCTAATTCCTCCCTGTCACAGAAAAAATGATAATTCTTAACATCAGTTTTGTGACGGCCCAATACAGTGACTTTTGTTTTACCACTATTTATTTTCAATTTCCATTTTTTACAGAAGCAGCGCATTTGATCTATAGCTTTTTGTAGACCTTCTTTTGAGGTGGCCATAACTATGGAGTCGCCCGCGTACAAAAGGACCAATAGTTTGATGTAACTATCAATTATGTTATCACCACAGCTAGCAGGCTCGCATTTGTTTTGAACCAGGTACTCTTCTAGATCGTTTATAAAAAGTGCAAATAATATTGGGGAGAGATTTTCTCCTTGCCTTACTCCCGTTATACTCACAAAAAAATCTGATTTAGCTCCATCAATAAAGACACATGACTTGATATGATTATACATGTTCATGATGACATTGTACATTCTCCCAGTAATGCCTACATTCTGAAGTTTGAACCAAAGTGCATCTCTCCATACCAGATCAAAGGCTTTGCTATAGTCTATGAAACTACAGTACAATCTCTTTTTCTTCAGAATAAACAGGTCTATAAAATGTTTTAGTACAAAAATATGATCAGTGGTAGAATACCCATTCCGGAATCCAGCCTGGTTTTCATTCAGTATACTATTATCTTCACAGAACTTGTACAGTCTAGTCTAACCCAGAGTCAATAACCCAGTTTTTGGGGATATCCCCTGTGCACAGTATTTTGTTGAACAGCTTCACATAGACAGGTATGAAGATTTTGGCAGTGCTCTTAATATACTCATTTAACACCTGGTCTATACCGGCAGCCTTGCCACTTTTGAGGCTAGCAATGCCGTCAATAACCTCTTCTTCTGTGAAGTCCGAGTTTAAAGCCGCAGTGTCAAAAGCAGTTTCACTATTGCCCACTATTGGCTCTGACTTTTCCCTTTGGGGTTCATTGTCTGCTAAGCTTTTAAAGTGCTCATAGAAATCTGTTAGCTGCACTGGGACGTCAAAATCATTTTTACTGTCAGACAAAATTTTTCAGTGTTGCTTGGGGTTTTTGGTCTTCATTTCCCTAAGTTCCTTATTAAAATTATTACTGTATGCCTTCCGTGTCCTGGCCATTTCTTTTTTATATTCTTTACTTCTAGTCTTTAAGGACTCCAAACTCTCAACACTTTTAAGCTGATTGTGTCTCTTCTTTGCTTTAAGATACGCCTGTCTTTTGTGTCTACATTCAGAGTTAAACCAGGCAGTTCTTCTCACATATGCCCCTTTCCCTTTGACTGGTTTTTTAGGAAAAGTAATTGTTGCACTACTTATTAATGTTTTGTAAATTTCATCAGTTATTTCATCTACAAACAGGTCATCCCAGTTGTAGAGCAATGTTTCTATGTTTTCTAGTTGGATATTTTCAACAAAATCACTATTTTTCTCCTTCAACCATTTACCAATACCAATCTCATCCTTAAGAACAGGTTTTTGAGTGGTTCTGTGGGAAGCTGGCTCCCCCTTGTGGCTACTATAGTAGAAGGACTAGGGGAAAGCTGTCAATCATTGGCTGTTAGTAATGGTGGACTCCTGACTCAATGTGCAGGTGACTCTGGGTGTAAGCAGTGGAGTTCTTACAGTAGAAGGACTAGGGGAAAGCTGTCATTCATTAGCTGTTAGTAATGGTGGACTCCTGACTCTATATGCAGGTGACTCTGGGTGTAAGCAGCGGAGTTCTTACAGTAGAAGGACTAGGGGAAAGCTGTCATTCATTGGCTGTTAGTAATGGTGGACTCCTGACTATATGTGCAGGTGACTCTGGGTGTAAGCAGTGGAGTTCTTACAGTAGAAGGACGAGGGGAAAGCTGTCATTCATTTGCTGTTTATAATGGTGGACTCCTGACTCTATGTGCAGGTGACCCTGGGTGTAAGCAGTGGAGTTCTTACAGTAGAAGGACTAGGGGAAAGCTGTCAATCATTGGCTGTTAGTAATGGTGGACTCCTGACTCTATGTGCAGGTGACTCTGGGTGGAAAGTCATTCAGTGGAGTTCTTACAGTTGAAGGACTAGGGGAAAGCTGTCATTCATTGGCTGTTAGTAATGGTGGACTCCTTACTCTATGTGCAGGAGACTCTGGGTGTAAGCAGTGGAGTTCTTACAGTAGAAGGACTTGGGGAAAGCTGTCATTCATTGGCTGTTAGTAATGGTGGACTCCTGACTCTATGTGCAGGTGACTCTGGGTGTAAGCAGTGGAGTTCTTACAGTGGAAGGACTAGGGGAAAGCTGTCATTCATTAGCTGTTAGTAATAATGGTGGACTCCTGTTTAAGCAGTGGATTTCTATGTGCAGGAGACTCTGGGTGTAAGCAGTGGAATTCTTACAGTAGAAGGACTAGGGGAAATCTCTCATTCATTGGCTGTTAGTAATGGTGGACTCCTGACTCTATGTGCAGGTGACTCTAGAAGGGCTGTCATTCAGTGGAGTTCTTACAGTAGAAGGAGTTGGGGAAAGACTATCATTCATTGGTTGTTAGTAATGGTGGACTCCTGACTCTATGTGCAGGTGACTCTGGGTGTAAGCAGTGGAGTTCTTACAGTAGAAGGACTAGGGGAAAGCTGTCATTCATTGGCTGTTAGTAATGGTGGACTCCTGACTCTATATGCAGGTGACTCTGGGTGGAGTTCTTTAGAAGTGGAGTTCTTACAGTAGAAGACTCTGGGTGTAAGGGAAAGCTGTCATTCATTTGCTGTTGGTAATGGTGGACTCCTGACTCTATGTGCAGGTGACTCTGGGTGTAGGCAGTGGAGTTCTTACAGTAGAAGGACTGCAGAAAGCTGTCATTCATTGGCTGTTAGTAATGGTGGACTCCTGACTCTATGTGCAGGTGACTCGAGGTGTAAGCAGCGGAGTTCTTACAGTAGAAGGACTAGGGGAAAGCTGTCATTCATTGGCTGTTAGTAATGGTGGACTCCTGACTCTATGTGCAGGTGACTCTTGGTGTAAGCAGTGGAGTTCTTACAGTAGAAGGACTAGGGGAAAGCTGTCATTCATTGTCTGTTAGTAATGGTGGACTCCTGACTCTATGTGCAGGTGACTCTGGGTGTAGGCAGTGGAGTTCTTACAGTAGAAGGACTAGGGGAAAGCTGTCATTCATTGTCTGTTAGTAATGGTGGACTCCTGACTCTATGTGCAGGTGACTCTGGGTGTAAGCAGTGGAGTTCTTACAGTAGAAGGACTAGGGGAAAGCTGTCATTCATTGGCTGTTAGTAATGGTGGACTCCTGACTCTATGTGCAGGTGACTCTGGGTGTAAGCAGTGGAGTTCTTACAGTGGAAGGACGAGGGGGAAAGCTGTCATTCATTGGCTGTTAGTAATGGTGGACTCCTGACTCTATGTGCAGGTGACTCTGGGTGTAAGCAGTGGAGTTCTTACAGTAGAAGGACTAGGGGAAAGCTGTCCTTCATTGGTTGTTAGTAATGGTGCAGGGACTCCTGACTCATTATTGTGCAGGTGACTCTGGGTGTAAGCAGTGGAGTTCTTACAGTAGAAGGACTAGGGGAAAGCTGTCATTCATTGGCTGTTAATAATGGTGGACTCCTGACTCTATGTGCAGGTGACCCTGGGTGTAAGCAGTGGAGTTCTTACAGTAGAAGGACTAGGGAAGAGCTCCCATTCATTTGCTGTTAGTAATGGTGGACTCCTGGCTCTATGTGCAGGTGACTCTGGGTGTAAGCAGTGGAGTTCTTACAGTTGAAGGACTAGGGGGAAAGCTGTCATTCATTGGTTGTTAGTAATGGCGGACTCCTGACTCTATGTGCAGGTGACTCTGGGTGTAAGCAGTGGAGTTCTTACAGTAGAAGGACTAGGGGAAAGCTGTCATTCATTTGCTGTTGTAATGGTGGACTCCTGACTCTATGTGCAGGTGACTCTGGGTGTAAGCAGTGGAGTTCTTACAGTAGAAGGACGAGGGGGAAAGCTGTCATTCATTGGCTGTTAGTAATGGTAGACTCCTGACTCTATGTGCAGGTGATTCTGGGTGTAAGCAGTGGAGTTCTTACAGTAGAAGGACTAGGGAAAAGCTGTCATTCATTGGCTGTTACTAATGGTGGACTCCTGACTCTATGTGCAGGTGACTCTGGGTGTAAGCAGTGGAGTTCTTACAGTAGAAGGACTAGGGGAAAGCTGTCATTCATTGGCTGTTAGTAATGGTGGACTCCTGACTCTATGTGCAGGTGACTCTGGGTGTAAGCATTGGGATTCTTTCAGTGGAAGGACTAGGGGGAAATCTCTCATTCATTGGCTGTTAGTAATGGTGGACTCCTGACTCTATGTGCAGGTGACTCTGGGTGTAAGCAGTGGAGTTCTTACGGTGGAGGGACTGGTTGAAAAGGACACAGTGACGGGGCAGGGTGAGGGTGTGCTCTCCATCTCTGCCTCCAGCCTGCAATCTCTCAATGACCTGCTGGGTCGGGTCTCCTACCGAAGCACTGTGTACAGCATCAAGTCTGGGGTTCTGGGTAAGTCTGTCTCCTCACCTCTTTACTTGGGGTTCATAATGAGCTCAGAGATCTCATGCTTTGACCTGTTGATATTCACACAAATATGAGTTTCAGTATGAGTATTGATTATGAGATATATACGAAAAAAGAGCTGGATCAACACACCGAGTGATCACAACCTCTGAGGTTCCAGAATCCATGTTTACAGTGTCAGCTGGTTATCTTTTTTCTTCAAAATAACTTTTTTGGTTTTTCCTTGTGTTTGATTCTGCATAAGCACAACTCACCTTCAAGCAATACAAGGCCATCTTTCCCATTAAGATCCGACAGCAATAACGGTACCAGTTTTTATGCGACCTTGGGAGGGTGAGTCAACCAACCTGTTAGTTAAAATTTAAAATGGGACTTTAACTGCTCAGTGTTTTGTCTGTGGCTGCTCATATTGGCAAGAGAACATGCACAGTCATATTGTTGTTGTACTGAATTTACAAGGCAACATACTTTTGCAATAAGTTGCTGTGGTGGTGAACGTACGTACGCTGATGAGGTCTATGGAACCAGCTGTGCTAGGGCAACATTCCCAAATCAAAGATTACATGCAAATCACATTGTGAAAGTGTATTTTCTTTAGGTTCATGAAACTGTGAAATATGTGTGCGCCACATTGAGAAGCATTATTCCTTTTTACCCCTCGGCCGACTCCAGCCCGGGGGGGTATTGTCGTCACCTGCGTGTCTGTCGTCCGTCGTCTGTCGTCCGTCGTCCGCTGCCGTCGTCCGTCCATGATTTTGTCCGGGCCAGTACTCGGCTACTAATGATCGCAGCTTCACCAAATTTTGTATGATAACTCACATGACCCATAGATGTGCAAAATCAGGTTTTTTGCTGGATTTGACCTTTGACCTTAGCGCTGTGACCTTCAGCCTGGAAATCTTGTCCGGGTCAGTACTGGGCAACTAATTCTTGCAGCTTCACCAAATTTGGAATGGTAACTCACTATGACCCATAGATGTGCAACATTAGGTTTTTTGCTGGATTTCCCTGTTGACCTTAGCGCTGTGACCTTGACCCTGGAAATATTGTTCGGGTGACATTTTCCGGGCCAGTACTCAGCAACTAATGATTGCAGCTTCACCAAATTTGGTATGGTAACTCACTATGACCCATAGATGTGCAATGTCACATTTTTTGCTGGATTTGACCTTTGACCTTAGCGCTGTGACCTTGAACTTGGAAATCTTGCCCGGGTCAGTACTCGGCAACTAATCATCGCAGCTTCACCAAATTTGGTATGATAACTCACATGACCCATAGATGTGCAACATCAGGTTTTTTGCCGGATTTGACCTTTGACCTTAGCTCTGCGACCTTGACCCTGGAAATCTTGTCCGGGTCAGTACTCGGCAACTAATTCTCACAGCTTCACCAAATTTGGTATGTTAACTCACTATGACCCATAGATGTGCAATGCCAGGTTTTTTGCTGGATTTGACCTTTGACCTTAGCTCTGTGACCTTGACTGTGGAAATCTTGTCCGGGTCAGTACTCGGCAACTAATTTTCACAGCTTCACCAAATTTGGTATGGTAACTCGCTATGACCCATAAATGTGCAACGTCAGGTTTTTTGCTGGATTTGACCTTTGACCTTTACTCTGTGACCATGACCCTGGAAATCTTGTCCAGGTCAGTACTCGGCAACTAGTTATCGCAGCTTCACCAAATTTGGTATGGTAACTCACTGTCACACATATATGTGCAATGTCATGTTTTTTGCTGGATTTCACCTTTGACCTTTGCGCTGTGACCTTGAGGCAGGAAATCTTGTATGGGTCAGTACTCAGCAACTATTGATCGCAGCTTCACCAAATTTGGTATGGTAACTCACTGTGACACATAGATGTCCAACTTCACCTATTTTGCTGGATTTGACCTTTGACCTTAACGCTGTGACCTTGAGGCAGGAAATCGTGTCCGGGCCGAGGGGTGTTCAGCAACGCGTTATGTTTATGAAATATCTCAGCTGCTAGTTTGTGTGAATCTGCCAGGATCATTATTCTCTTGCATTTGTCAGCAGACAAAAAATAATGTCATTGGTTGAAAGACTTGTCTAGCGTAAACTCTCTCTCTTACAGTCTTCACAGTCTCAGGCCAAACATGCTGGTTTGCATTAATAGTCTTATTTTTCTGAAATTTGAGAGTGCAAGATGTAGTAATTGATTCATTTAGAAAGTGCTTTTTGATCATTTTGATGCACTTCAGCTCTTTAAAATCAGGCAGAATGCTTTATTAAAGGTGACAAAGAATCAAAAACCATTTTTACCTTGTCTATGTTGAATAACGGTAGTCTACCTGCATTCAAGAACATTTGAAAAGTGCTAGACATTCTGAACATTTCCGTTTCATAGAAATTCCTCATTTAAAAATGACCGCCAGAAAATGGGCCAATCTGAACAATGGATACATATGATGTCACATGTATCTCACTGCCCCCCCACTCTCATTCCATTTCCTCCCCTTCAAAATAATTTGCATACACCCAGAATTCCAGAGTCATAATCGATTTCCGTGTCGCTAGTTGGGAAATCCACCGTAATGCACATGGATTAATTTATTGCACAAGGACTTAAATTCCGCAAATGAATTTCTTCGGTGCACTTTGATTGAATACTTGCTGACTACAGCTCAGGAACGTCAATGCGAGAGACTCACTCCAAATGCGTAAGCCTTGGCTGCTCTGAAGTAGCCTATCTAGCTGTCTCCGAGACATTGGGAAATGGTTATTACGTTTGAAAAAAAAAAAAAACATTCAAAAATACTTACCTTTCAGAAACGTTTAAATCCAGCCTTTGCTGGACTGGTTCTTCCTCCAATTCAGTGTCCTCATCCGATTCGGGCTCAAACATATAAGGCTGAATCTCTGAATATGCCATAGCTGCATATTGAGTGTTTTCCATTTTCCCTACCGCTCTGGGCGAACTTACATTCTTTTGAGTGGCAGCAAAGCCAGCCAATCAGCGTCAAGTGCTTGCATTTCATAATGAGGTTGCCATTTAAGCCTGAAAGGTCGCCAAATAGGTGCAAAACAACGTGTTCAAAATCCCCCACCCTAGCATAGCTTTTTGAGAGAGGTTTTTAGGAAGCTTCTGAGGCATTACAGACCCAACCAAAATTTTGTTGTCAATATGTCACATCACAGAACAAGGATAAATACCCCATTCAACCATTCTATGTCACCTTTAAGACCATTTAACAAAATATACGTGGAATAGTCTCACAGTGCCCACCATTTTCTTCTTCTGAAGAATACCCAGTGCCACTGTATTAGCTACAGAAAGTCATTTGCCAGCAATATCTCAGACTTGGCATTGAAAATAACCCTGAGTTTTAGACTTTCTGACTGAAAATAACCCCAAGTTTCCGCCTTTCATTTTGAAAATAATCTTGAGTTCCAGCCTTTCTGTTTGAAAATAACCCTGTGTTTAAGCTTTTCTGTTTGAAAATAACACACATGCCAACTCCACCGCTTTTGGCGGTAGACTACCACTTTCGGGGCGTTTCATTCTGAAGACAACGCCCCAAAAGCAGTAGATTTGGCATGTATGAAATAACCTTGAGTTTTGTCTTGTCTGTTCGAAAATAAACTCCAATTTAAGCCTTTCGGCTTCAAAATAACGCTGAGTTTCAGCTTATTAGTTTCAAAATAATCCCAAATTTCAGTCTTTCTGTTTTAAAATAACCCTGATTTTCAGCCTTTTTTGTTTAAAAACAACACAAAGTTTCAACTTTTCTGTTTGAAAATAATCCTGTGTTTCCGCTTTTCTGTTTCAAAATAACCGCAAGATCACACCTCTGGCCTTCAAACTCACCGGTCTATTAAGACCTGGACCGCATTCTCAGCCCCACAATCATTGCATGTAGCTGACGTTCATTTCCACTGCGTGGTAGTGTTGGGCCATTTAACACCGAGCTTTGCACTTAGTCTTTGCGAAGTCTCGTAAGCCACATGCCTGTGTTTAACCTCTAGTCTTGTATTGACTCATCTCCCACATTTTCGTGTGTATTTATTCTAACTCTTGAACTTAGTGCTGTTTATTGTTAATGTTAGCACTTTATAATTATGGAACCTCATTTCCTTTTTCTTTTCTATTTGTATACATAGTTACTGAAGCTAAAGCCTAGTGTTTGTATTTCTAATAGTGTCATGCAGGAACCTCGATTCCTCATTTGTTATACCCCCGACAACGAAATGTCGGGGTATATAGTTATATACCAAGGATTCGGTCCATCCGCCATTCCGTCCGAAGACATTATTCGTCTGATCGATATCTCGAATATTTTTCATTGGATTCTTTTCAAAATTGGCACACATATTCTGCACCACAGGGAGAGGTGCAGTGCAAAGTGTAGGCCATCTGGGATGATTTTTCACAACAATATTGCCGTTTTCCTGTTTTTGGACTTAGAAATTTTCAAGTGGGTTCAATATCATTTTGTCTGATCGATATTGCAAATATTATACATTGGATTCTTTTCAAATTTGGCACACATATTCTCTACCACAGGGAGAGGTGCAGTGCAAAGTGTCGGCCATCGTCATTCAGTCATTCTGTCATTCCGTCCGAAGACATTATTTGTCTGATCAATATCTCGAATATCATTCATTGGATTCTTTTCAAATTTGGCACACATATTCTCTACCACAGGCAGAGGTGCAGTGCAAAGTGTTGGCCATCTGGGCTGATTTTTCACAAAAATAACGCCGTTTTTCCTGTTTTTGGACTTTGACATTTTCAAGTGGGTTCAATGTCAATTTGTCTGATATCTCAAATATTATTTAATGGATTCTTTTCAAATTTGCTACACATAGTTTCAACATATGGAGAGGTGCAGTGCTTAGTGTCATAGATGTGTTGTTTTTTTTGTCAAAATTGATTTTCGGAATGTGATAATTTCTATAATCACCAGCGGAAAAAGCATGATTGGGGACGTTGGGGGTATTCGTAAGCTCTGCTTACTTTTTCACTTGTTTAGTATTGCTTCATATGTGCCTTCTTGCTGTGCCAAAAGCATGTTAAATACAACCAAGTTCATCTTTGCACCTGAGCCCAGTCCTCAACTTCCGGTCCTCCGTGCACATCACCAGTGCAATAATAATTATCCCTTTCAATAATAATAATCCCTCATAATAACCCTGATTTTCAGCCTTTCTGTTTGAAAATATCCCTGAGATTCAGGTTTTCTGTTCGAAAATAACCCCTAGTTTTCACCTTGCTGTTTGAAAATAACCCTGTGTTTCTGCTTTTTTGCTTGAAAATAAGCTTGAGATTCAACTTCTCAGTTTGAAAATAACCACAAGTTTTGGCCTCTCTGTTTGAAAATAACTAAATGTCAGCCTTCCTGTTTCAAAATAACCCTGAAGTTTCCACCTTTCTGTAATTAACTCTGAGTTTCAACCTTTCTGTGTGGAAAGAACCCTTGTTTGTAAATTTAAAAAAAAAAGAGTTTTGGCTTTCCTGTTTGTAAATAAGCTAGTATCTGTTAGGCGCGGCGATGGGAAGACCAGACGCGAGACGTAAATCCAAATGAAGCGGTTTTATTAAATAACACACAATATAAAACACGGCTCGAGAGCCAACAAAAAGCTTCACTCAAGAAGCTGAAAATGTGAACAGAAATGACTAAATCGGGGAACATAAGGGGGCACAAAGGCCAATGAAAAACTACACTCAAAGAGATGATAAAAATGGAAAGAATAACAAACCTAATAATAAAATGGCGAGGACCAGACACAGAGACTGTGGCAAAGAACGAGAACTAGAAAAGCACTGAACAACACATGGGCGAAACAAGGATCCGTCTGCCAGATTGGAGCTCCACCTCAGAATATATGGGCTTGGGGCGGGATCATGGAAACAAGGAACACCTGGGCAAAACGAGAGGAGCAAGGCACAGAAGCATGAGTCATGGGACAAGCAGTCAGACGTAACGAGCCCATTAAGAGAACAGGCGTGTTCAGCTTCAGTACCAATGTAAGATGCAGCAGAGAGGGAAGGGTGAGACTGTTAGCTGAAAAGCAAACGAGATCTAGAAAACAGCAAATGTGGGAAATCATGCCAATCGAAACCCTGTCTAAGTTAGTAAGGATTAGTGTGTGCCTGTCTAAAGAAACGCCTCCTGTGCGTGAGGGAGTAAATGTTAGTAATGAGTAAGTGAGCCCCGGATGCAGAACAGCTGTGACGGAAGTGGAAACACCACCAGCCAAACCAAAGCAATGAAAGGTGCAGCACGCAGGAACAGAACATGGCATGGAACCCGGACTGGAGAGGAGGATCCCAACTGGCAGACCGGAGCGGAGTGAGAAAATAGAGAGACACACGAATAAACAAGGACACATGGAAGAACTATGGGCATGGCTATGGCAGAAACATGGCAGGAACTAAAAATGCACCAGACAGGCAGACAAACAGAGCAAAAACACAACAGTATCAGCCTGTCTGTTTGAAAATAACAGTTACAGCAGAGGTCTCCAGTCTTCCCAGTTAAGGGCCGATGTGGGCGCTGGTTTGTGTTTCAGCCCAGTGCTACAACACCTGACTCCACTGATTAACTGATCGGGGGTTTCAGTCCAGACCTCCATGTACATTGTAGAATCAGGGGCCTGTCTCACGAAGCTGGATTTCGGCTTAGCGAGGTAACTTCTGGATTAACCCTGGGTTTTCCGTATCACAAAGGTGGTTTGCTTTTTTATCAGGCATGCGTTGCGTGGCAACATACGCTGAACGCCTAACCTGCTCCGGAGCAGGTTAAGTTCAGGATAAGAGCTCAGCAGGTATAAAAGCCCCACCTACTGACCAATCAATTCTCTTGGAAAATGGCCTGCCCATTTGATGAGATCTCAGTGGGTCTAGGTGCACAACTTGTGCGAAGAGCGCTCAGGCGCCGAAAAGAGTGTTCGCGATCGCTGTAATCCTTTTGATTTGCGTGAACAATGTCTTTCCGAGAGGTACAGGTTTTTTCCAGAAGGACTACATATATCTGTCAGCTGCTGGAGCCGTTCATTACTAATTCCACAATTCCATTGTGATCATCCTACAACAGAGACAGTGTGAAGAAGTAAAGCCATGTACATATACATATGCTACACGTATGAGATATAGTAAGCGTACTGACCACTTTGCAGTATGTTTTTTTACTTATTTTTTTATTTGCTCCCATGTTCTTTTTGCTACACTGGGGTCGCATCTGAAATGATAAGGCCAAAATCACTTGCCATAACAACAAATTTCATAAACACATAAATTTATGGAACACTCAAATGTTACTATAGTCAGATCTACTCGTGCCGTCATGGTGGGGAAGTAGTATTATAATCCCACTAATTTACGCATTGACACAGTCAGCGATTTTTTTGCCAGCACTCCTTGGGGCTTTTGGCAGCTGCAACTATGTTGCTTTTTGCCTGGATGATGGATTTATATTCCTCGTATTTATTTAAGATTTGGCAGTTGCTACAGGTACGGCAGTTTTCCAATGCATTTCAATGCAGAGAGGTACGGCAGTCCCAACTTCAAACCCTGCCCTAACCTAACCCTGACCCGAACTCTAACCCTAACCCTAACCCTGACCCCTAACCCTAACCCTAACCATAATCCCTAATCCTTATCCCAATCCCTTCAAATCGACAGCCGTACCCATAAAACTGCCTTATCTCTAGACACTGCGTTAAGATTATTGTCTGCTCCTCCGTCGTGAAGTATGCGGCTCGGGAGGATTTTCCCATGTCTGCGATTGGTCGTATGCAGCAAACTCCGCCCTTTTTATGTGAGCGCGCACAGATCTAGATTGGAAACTCCTGGGTTCACTTGACGAGTTGATAACCGGCTTCATGAGACTGATAATCAAGACCGCGGATGTCTGGGTAAGTGCAGCTGGGTAACTGAGGGAAACCCCGGGTATGTTAATCCAGCTTCGCGAGAGAGGCCCCAGGTGTGTAAGTGCTGGGCTGTAACAAACACCAGCACCCGCACCGGCCCTTTGTGGGTTAGTTTGCACACCCCTGAGTTACAGCCTTTTTGTTTGGAAATAACCCTGTGTTTTAACCTTTCTTTTGGGGGGGAAAAAAACCCTTGTTTTAACCTTTGTTTGAGAACAAACTTGTGTTTTTGCCTTTCTGTTTGAAAATAATCCTGAGTTTTGGCCTTGCTGTTTTACTAGGCATGCCATTTATTTCACTCCCTGATAAATGATAAATGTGAGCGATGAATAGGAGTGGGAAAAATGTATTCTATGTGTCATTTGTAATTAATGTGTAAAAAAAAAAAAACTTCTTGTGTAGAATAAGTAAAACTTTCTTGGTTTCGTACTCAGTAATTTCAGATATGTATCCCAGAATCATATGGTATCCACTGTCATAGCATGATGCTTAGAACCTGAAGAACCTGAAAGTCTTTGATAAATTGCTTCTCCCATTTCTGATGATATTTCAATTTTACTACTTTTACCTGCTGTGTGTTCCACATTTCCTACACGTAGTGCTTACTTCCTTAATTTCAAATCCATATCCCCTATATAAAAGCGAATATCTGTCTCTCTCTGTCTATCTTTGTTTGTTTGTGGAGGGTGAACTCATCCGTTTCTGGACCGATCGCTCTGAAATTTGGTACTCAGGTAATTTGACCCTGCGGGTAACATGGGACTGGTCCCGTCCGCTTCCGACATCACGTTTTGACGTTATTGACGTTGCGTTACTACGGACGATGTGTTTTTCGCCTCTGTGTTTAACATATTTCCTGGTAATTGCCCGAATTTTTGTTCCTGGCCAATTCTGAACCGTTCTGCGTTGGTTTCGTTTTCAGGCGCCCCCCTCCCATTGGTGCGACATCCGTGACGTCACTCATTTCGTAACTTCGCCGTTTCTCAACCGATTGCTCTGAAATTCAGTACTTATGGGTAATTTGACCCTTTGAGCATAATGGGATGGGTCCCTTTCACGTCCAACGTCAAGTTTTGACGTTACTGACGTCGCCTTTGTAACGCAACGTCGGTGACTTCACTCAGTTCGTAACTTCGCCATTTCTTGACTGATCGCTCTGAAATTTGCTACTCGCGGGTAATTTCGCCCTGCGGGCAGTATGAAATGGATTCCGTTTCCGTCCAACGTCATGTTTTGACGTTATTGGTGTCTCCTTTGTAACTTCGCCGTTTCTCAACCGATCCCTCTCAAATTTGGTACTTGGGGTAATTTGATCCTGTGGGCAATACGTGGGTGATTTTACCCTCTGGGCAATATGGGATGGTCCCGTTTCCGTCTGACGCCACGTTTTGACGTTATTTACGTCCCCTTTGTAATTGCGCTGTTTCTCGAGTGATCCCTCTCAAATTTTGTACTTGGGGGTAATTCGATCCTGTTGGCAACATGGGATGGGTCCCTTCCGCGTCTCACGTCATGCTTTCACGATATTGACGTCACATTTGTAGCTTTGCCGTTTCTCGACTGATCGCTATGAAATTTGGTACTCGGGGGTGGTTTGATCATGCCGGTAACGTGGGATGGGTTCTGTATGCACTTGATGTCACGTGTTGATGTTATTGACGTCACATCTGTAACTTCACCGTTTCTTTACCGACTGCTCTGAAATTTAGTATTCATGGGTAATTCAATCCTGCGGGTAACATGGGATGGGTCCCCTCCACGCCGTACTTCACATTTTCACGTTAATGATGTAGCGTTTGTAACTTTGCCGTTTCTCGACCGATCGCTCTGAAATGTTGTATTTGAGGGTAGTTCGATCCTGCAGGTAACATGGGATGGGTCCCGTTACATTTTGACTTTAGTGACCTCGCGTTTGTAACTTCGCCGTTTCTCTACCAATCGCTCTGAAATTTGGTACTCATGGGTAATTCAATCCTGTGGGTAACATGGGATGGGTCCCCTCCACGCCGTATGTCACATTTTGATGTTAGTAACGTCGCGTTTGTAACTTCGCATTTTCTCGGCCCATCGCTCTGAAATTTGGTACTCGGGAGAAATTCGATCCCGCGGGTAACATCGGATGGGTCCTGTCTGTGTCAGATGTCATGTTTTGACCTTAGTGACGTCGCGTTTGTAACTTCGCCGTTTCTCGACCAATCGCTCTGAAAATTGGTACTCGGGAGTGGTTTGATCCTGTGGGTAACATGTGATGGGTTCTGTCCGACTGTCTTGAGATCACCAATAGATTTAATAATTTTATGTCACACATTTGGCGTTGGCAATGTCAGATACTAAATCAAATCACAATTCTAAATTGAGTCTCCTTTATTAGTACTGATACCTACCATTCAAATAGTTATACTGGCTGTGCTTAATGCATCTATTTTTATCAGCTTCATTGATGTTTTAATAATGTTTTAAATAAATAGTCTAATGGAATATTCATTCTTTGATTCCTTATTAGCAACATTCTACTGTCTGTTTCTGATATAACCATCTTCTCCCGTGCAACGCCGGGTATTCACCCGTTTGTATATTTTTATATATATATATATATATATATATATATATATATGCATGAAGCTATGCATATTAAACCCTAGTCACACTAGAGGCGGAATGAGCCGGAATGAAAATTCTTTGTATATTCCTGGATATTTGAAGTGCATTCTAAAAATTCTGACTGCATTCTGAGTGCATTCCAAATATTCGGGCCCGCTCTTGTGGCCGGCCCGAATGTTTTGCTCATGCTCAAAACTTCCCAGGTGCATTCGAAGTGGAGAAATATAGAACGGCATCCGAGGTAAATTCTAACTGCGCTCTGACTGCATTATTAATATTCTTACGGCATTCCAACAGCTTTCAAAACATTCTGATTGCATTCAAGGGAGAATCGAACCGGCAAGCCACGTCAAATCCTGCCAGAATGCACCTCGAATGCATCTCGATTACTGCCAGAATCTATTTCGATATTAAAACAATTCACCTTAAAAATAATCCCTTAAAAATAATGATTGGTCATGACCTGTTTTCAATCGTTCATTTAAATTACCATTACAGAAACTCTGAAAACTCTCAACATTATCAGGTGTGGCCAGTTTTCATTAATAACGCATACCTGTTAACTCTCACGCATTCGGCGTCAGTTTTAGTGGCATATTTACGTTCCCCTGCTGTGGTCAGCAATTACTCAATCAACGCATATGGGACACACTCATGTTATATTCTAAGTACATTCTGAGTATTCGAGCTGCATTCTGTTTGAATTCTTGGACGTTCCAACCATATTCGGCAGCCAATCTGGGAGCGTTCTGACTGCATTCGAGGTGAATTCATTACAGCATTCGAGGCACCTTCCAACCAGACTTGGTGGTGTTCAGGCAGCAATTGAACCGCACTCGTCACGGCATTGAAGTGTATTCTAAATATTCTGACTGCATTCTGACAGCATTCTAAATATTCCTACTGTGTTCCAACTACATTCAAGCTGCATTAGAGAGCGAATACACCCAGAATGTGCAAGAATCATTTGAGGCGGGTTGAAGCGCATTCTAAGTATTGAGAACGGCATTCTTTCAAAGCTGTAAGAATTTTAGTCAATTTGAAATTCCCGCCAGAATGTTGCGCGAATTCTTCATTCCGGCTGGTTCTGCTTGATTCCTGCTGATTTTGAATAAGTGTGACGGGGGCATTAACAAGCTGGGCTTTAGACTTACTGGCTTGCATCAAACAGGTATAAATGCAGTTTTTTTCGACAGTCCGGGTATTCAGAATTATGCTGTTAAGTTACTATTTCCTATTACTTTTACTATTTGAAGTTAGGAGACTTGAGACTATGTATGAGAGTCCACCAGGCAGGTCTGCTACATGCCATCTCACCTATTTTCACAAAACTTGGCATGGTGACAGGGCTCACACTAAAAGGGGGGGGGGGAATCATTTACGGAGTCAGACTTATTTCTCTACTTTTCATTCAGGAGTTCTTTCTTCTTCTAGGCCCCTATGCTAACCCACTCTATCGGAGTCGGCCACAAACGCACCCCTGGCTGGCTAGCATACTTAAGCTGTGCGCCATTAAAGAATTAAGCTACACGTGTTACAGTTGTCGTAGAAACTTGAATTTATTAATTTAATGGCGAAAAGCGTTAGCACGCTAGATAGCGAATTATTCATCATATTGACTTGAACAGACTAGAAGCTTGCGCTTTTTTCATTCTTCAACTGCAGCTCCTGGTCTCGTCCCGGTGTTGTGTCCGATTCTGCTCCCCCGTCAAATCGTGTTCCCCCTTCGAGAAAGTTTTGTGTAGCTGTTTTGTGAAGATTTAAGAAAATCACAAAAGAAATAATGTAACGTGCACTGATGAATTCGCTCGCTCATAAGAAAGTTATCACAGATGACGTCACATAAAGTGATGAATTTTGACACGCTGCCATCTCCTGCGATTTGTCCTTGAGCAATATTGAACTCTTCTGCTTGGCAGTGATCACACAGTGTTATGACTTAAAAATCACAGCAAAGAAATCCAGCAATGACAACTTAAACAAATTTATTCTTCACTGATAAAAAAAAAAAAACTTCTACAAATAATCCACTGTTTAATCTTATAATGACACTCTAATGCCACTATGTAACTCTGTCGCCAAAACAAAAACTCTGCCTCTACTAACCAAAATCACAGCATTTATATAGACTATAGACTAAAAACACTGATATTTATATAAATATACATTTTCCACTCAGGTTTACTCGTTGGTTTTGAAAAATAGGGCTATAAACCTTTAAAATGATGTATTACAGAGATGTGTAGCACTATTTTGAAAATTCCACCTATAGGTTTACTAATTGGTGGAATTGCCCTGAGACAAAACCATCGGTGATGAATGGCTCAAAACCCTCCATAACAGAATCAGACACAGAAGGTAGAAGATCAGGCAAACTGACCTTTGATACAAGAGATTCTCTCCTAGTGAAAGCAGTTGGCTTGGTTTCTTCTCGTTGTTGTTTTTTCTTGAGAGCATAACACTCAGATATAAGGTGACCCTTGCTTTTCGCAGTATTGGCAAGACACAGAAGGTAAAGAATCAGAGGATTGCTTCTCACTGGAAGGTTTCCTCTCAGAAGTGGCCTCAGAATCATTAGAAGTGTTATTAGAAGAAGTCTTGGACTGAGACTTGCCTTGAAATTTAGAAAAAGTGGATTTTTGGACAAAAGAAGACTTTTGAGTCAATGCATAACTATCAGCCAGGGTGGAAACATCTTGCAAAGTATTGGCTTGTTTCTCCTCAAGGAAAGTCTTGATATCAGGCTGGATACAACTTTTGAATTCCTCAACCAAAGTAAGTTGCCTCATTCTGTCAAAATCTTTCTCAACTTTCATGGAATTATACCACTGATCAAACAATTGTTCCTTCAACCTACCAAATTCAACATGAGTTTGAGTGGCTTCCTTGCGAGAATTCCTAAATTTTTGCCTGTAAGTCTCGGGGACCAATTCATAACCCTTCAGAATGGCAGATTTGACAAAACCATAATCAGAGAACACTGTTGGACAGATAACTGGTTATAGATTTTCCTAGCTTTACCAGTAAGAACACTTTGTAACATCATTGTCCAATGCTCTATTGGCCATTTCAAATTTTCAGCAATTTTCTCAAAATGTGTAAAGTATTGGTCTACATCATTTTCTAGGAAGGGAGGAACAAGTCTGATGTGTTTAACCACATCAAAATGATCAGAAAGTCCAAAAGATTTTGTAACAATACCTGCTTCTATTTTCTTAATTTCCAATTCGTACTGCATCTTTTTTTCTTCTAGTTCTAGTTGTTTCTCTAACCTTTTTTTTCTTCCAGTTCTTTCTCCCTCTCCAACCTTCTTTCTTCCAGTTCTCTCTCCTTCTCCAACCTTCTTTCTTCCAGTTCTCTCCTTCTCCAACCTTCTTTCTTCCAGTTCTCTCTCCTTCTCCAACCTTCTTTCTTCCATCTCTCGTTGTTTTTGGCGTAGCTGAAATTCAAGTCTTTGCAGGTCTGTTGCAGGCACTTCCACATCTTTAATCAATTCTGCTGCTTCTTCCCCAAAGATATCTTCATCGATGAAATGTTGCACCAAAATGTTGAATATTTCTTGTTTCTTCATTGATGATTTCACGTCAGATAATCCAAGGGTTGCGGCCATTTGCAGCAAGTCCTTCTTCTTTGCCAGCATAATTGATTCCTGGGTTGGAGTTTTCAAAAAATTTTCAACATCAAAGGTCATGAGTGCTGGTTTTTCAAATAGTCACAAGATTTAAAAATGATAGATCAGCTTAAATCTTTGGTGAATCCAATTGTTGATCCAATGAATGGTTTATCTCAGTGGAACCTCCAATTTGTTATGACTTAAAAATCACAACAATGAAAACCAGCAATGACAACTTAAACAAATTTATTCTTCACTGATAAAAAAAAAAACTTCTACAAATAATCCACTGTTTAATCTTATAATAACACTCTAATGCCGCTATGTAACGCTGATGCCAAAACAAAAACTCTGCCTCTACTGACCAAAATCACAGCATTTATATAGACTAGCAACATTCTGGAAAGATCTACAGGATTCCTGGGTAATCCCGCCCCCTCCAGGCAGGAAGATGCCAGAAGCTTCTAGAAAGCACTAGTCTATTTCTTCACAAAGAAGTGGTATTGCATCAGATCATGTTTTTCTACAGTCATACCACCAGAGGTTGCCAAATGATAATCAAAATAAACAAATCGCTGACCAGTCATAATGGGCATTTAAATAGTGCCAAACAAATCTCCATTTACAAATGATATACAGTGCTGTACACAAAATACTCATACATAACAACAGTTACCCCATGCTTTAATGATCCATTCTGCCATCACATTCAGAGTGAAATGTACATTCGCTCTCTACACTATTTAGGAATATCATTGCATTGCGTTATTTGCTAAAACAAGATTTGACAGGGGAACTCAATCGGACACAACACCGGCTTCGCTATGATGGCCGAAGTTTTGATTTTACTCAAGGTCTCGTGGTGGAAAATGGATTTAGTTTCGTTTAGAAATTTTTTTTTTTTGCATAAAATATTTTCTTCAGTCATTTTAGGATGGGTTAACCAACCGGCTTTTCTGAGTACAGAATAGAAGAGGAACACTGGGGACCGGAGAAGTTTGGGCTTGGCTTATTTATCAGTGGCTCATTAAGCAGCGATTTCAGTAATTACTAACCCACAGTGATACCCAGACTTTTCTTGTGATTCGGGATTTGGCTAATGAAAGTAGTCATCTGTAAAGTGTGTACAGCAGATTACCGATCCTAATCCGGACTCTGTGAAATCCACTCCTTCCTCTTTACAAAATCCACCCATGCCTTTCGAATTTTGTTTTTTTTATTGTGGAAATTTATGGATCTTGATGCCTCTGCTTGCATCGGCCTTATGTTTATTGCAGCCATAAACAAGGCAGATACGTGGCATTTTCCCCGGGGAATAATCCACAATTACGAACCACTGAGTCGAATGACACTGACAATATGTTCTCTGCCGCTGACTAGGTTCCTCCCATAACGTGATTACCGAAGATAGCCGATGATAAATTCTCTCTGAGATGATCGCAATTTGCTGTGATTAAAATGCAAATAAACTTCTAAGGTCTGATTACAATTTGAAATAAACCGTGCACAAAGGGTGTAATTATATTAAATATTCTGTGGTCCAAAGCAGTGTTTCTCGTTATTATGCAATAATATGACATATTGTACACCACAAGGTCCAATTTTACACTTTTTGAAGGGTCATTGCACACCATGGCTGAAAACAGGGTAGGCAGGTCAAGATATGCATTACACCCACCTCTCCCATTCAAAATCCCTCACATTCAAAGGTCTTACATAATTATTTTTTTAACTGCAAAAAATCATGCTTTTTATGCTACTGTTTGGCCAGTCATCAGATTCTGGTTGAGAATGTTGGCCCTGATATACTCCAAAAGATTGCAATGGATGAGTATTGGGCATGGACAGCCTGGCTATGCAGTTCTACGGTACATTTTGGCGTCTGTGAACATGGACATATTCCCCGCATGCAAAATTTCTCTCTGAATGAGCAAGCAGAAGTTTATAAAAATGTAACTCAAATGGCAGCATTTAAATCCAACTCCATCCCATTTCACTCATTAGTCCCTCGCCCTTCCCGCTCCCTCGCGGTTTGCGTGTTCAGAGGGAGGGGCCACCACAGTGAAGTCTGTCCGAACGCAGTTTGTGCTCAGCCGGAGTGGAATGAAATCCCTCCAACTGCAAGTTTGCATCGATGCCAACTTTTTGACCTCCTTCTCCTTATTGGAAGCCAGACGATTGCCGAGATGTCATATACAACCCTTTCCAGTAAAATTGGGACGCTGTCTAAAATGAAAATAAAACCAAAATTCAATGATTTGCAAATCATTTAAACCTTATATCTAATTGAAAATAGTCAAAGACAACAAATATTGACATTGAGAAATTTTATTGTTTTTGAAAAATATCTGCTCATTTGGAATTTGATGCCAGCAAAACATTTCAAAAAAGTTGGACCAGGGGCATGTTTCCCATTTGTGTAGCATCATCTCTTCTATTTAACAACACTTTGTAAGCAGGTGGGAGCTGAAGAAGCCAGCTGCTGTCACTTTCAATGCAAATGTTTTCCCATTTTGCTTGAAATAGGATTTCAGCTGCTCAACCTTTCACAACCTTTTGTCATGTTTTTTGCTCCAAAATGGGCCAAATGTTTTCAGTAGGTCACAGATCTGGACTGCAGACAGGCCAGTTTAGCACCGGACTCTTTACTGTGGTGCCAGGTTGTTGTAATACGTGCAGAATATAGTTTGGTATTGTCTTGCTGAAATAAGTAATGCCTTCCATGAAAAAGAAGTTGTCTGGATGGCAGCATTTGTCACTCCAAAGCCTGCATATATTGCTGAGCATTAATGGTGTCCTCACAGATGTGCACGTTACCCATGCCGTGGGCACTAATGCATCGCTCAGCATTAATGGCGTCCTCACAGATGCGCACGTTACCCATGCCGTGGGCACTAATGCATCGCTCAGCATTAATGGAGTCCTCAAAGATGTGCACGTTACCCATGCCGTGGGCACCAATGCATCGCTCAGCATTAATGGCGTCCTCACAGATGTGCACGTTACCCATGCCGTGGGCACTAATGCATCGCTCAGCATTAATGGCGTCCTCACAGATGTGCACGTTACCCATGCCGTGGGCACTAATGCATCGCTCAGCATTAATGGCGTCCTCACAGATGTGCACGTTACCCATGCCGTGGGCACTAATGCATCGCTCAGCATTAATGGTGTCCTCACAGATGTGCATGTTACCCATGCCGTGGGCACTAATGCATCGCTCAGCATTAATGGTGTCCCCACAGATGTGCACGTTACCCATGCCGTGGGCACAAATGCATCGCTCAGCATTAATGGTGTCCTCACAGATGTGCATGTTACCCATGCCGTGGGCACTAATGCATCGCTCAGCATTAATGGCGTCCTCACAGATGTGCATGTTACCCATGTCGTGGGCACTAATGCACTCCCAAGCTGGAAGGGCCCTCTACTCTTTTGGATGACGCATCCATGATTTCCCAAAAGAATTTCAGATTTTGATTGTTCAGTCCACAGGACAGTTTGCTATGGGCACTATGCATCTTCAATCAATGGCGTCCTCAAATGATCTCAGGCCCTGTTACTGGATCTTGCTTATATGTGGTTTTATCTTTACATGATTGAGTTTTTACCTGCATTTTTGAGGAGACAAACTGTTCACAAACAGAGCTTTTTAGAAGTGATGCATGCATTGATTACCACCACAGAATCCCACCTGTTTTTTATGCAGTGCATCCTGAGGGCCTGAAGATCATGGCCATTGAATATGGGTTTTTGGCCTCATCTCTTGCAATTTCTCCGGATTCTCTGAATCTTTTAATGATATAATGTACTGCAAAACCCCCTAATGATGAATAAATCCCCAAATTCTCTGCAATTTTGCATGAAGAAATGTTATTCTAAAGTTTATGAACCATATTATTGTGCAGTTTTTCACAAGGTGAAATGTTCCACTGGGTGTATTTTGTAGCATCATACAACTTTTCCAGTCTTTTGTTGCCCCTGTCCCAATTTTTTTTGTAAATGTGTTTGTGGCATCAAATCCAAATGAGCAGATATTTTTCACAAAACAGTAAAATTTCCCAGTTTCAACATTTGATAAGTTGTATTTGTGAGTATTTGTTCTATTTTCAATTAAATATAGTTTTAATGACTTTCAAATCATTCTGTTCTCTTTTTATTTACATTTTCGAGAGCATTCCAGTTTTTCTGTAAATGGGTTTATGCAACACATCGCCTCTTTTGGTAGACATTCCGCATCTCGTTGGATAAAGGGCAAGGGAATCCTGAAGTTTACATAGAGTATGTACTTACATCCACCTCCTAAAAGAGGTTCCCTCCACAGTTGTTAAGGAGACTTAATACGGTTTGACACCCTGTAGCGAAGTGCTAGTGGTGAGGGAAACTTCATACGGAGTGACACTGTTTTGAAGGACACTTCACGGAGTGACACTGTAAGTGAAGTGCATCAAATGGTGAAGGACACTTCCCACGGTTTGACACTGTAGTGAATTGCTGCGGTTTGGACACTTCAATTAAATATAGTTTGACACTGTAGTGATTCTGTTCTCTTTTTATTTAGTGGTGAGGACACTTTTTCTGTAAATGGGTTTATGACACTGCCTCTTTTAGTGAAGTGCTAGTTGGATAAAAAGACCGTTCATATGAAGTGACACTGTAGTGAAGTTCCCTTGTTGGTGAGGACACTTCATACGGTTTAACACCCTATAGTTAAGTGCTAGTGGTGAGGACACTTCACTGTAGTGGAGTAACACTGGAGTGACACTGTGCTAGTGGTGATGGACACTTCATACGGAGTGACACTGTAGTGAAGTGCTAGTGTTGAGGGACACTTCATACGGAGTACACACTGTGAAAGCTGCTAGCAGTGAGGGACACTTCATGCTTGTGGTGAGTGACACTGTAGTGGTGAAGTGCTAGTGGTGATGGACACTTCATATGGAGTGACACTGTAGTGAAGTGCTAGCGGTGAGGGACACTTCATACGGAGTAACACTGTAGCGAAGTGCTAGCAGTGAGGGACACTTCATGCGGAGTGACACTGTAGTGAAATGCTTGTGGTGAGGGACACTTCATACGGAGTGACACTCAAGCTCATTTTCTTCTAGCTTTTGTTGAGCAAGTGCTTGCACCCTGGCAAGTGTTTGGGGAATCAGGCTGTGCTAACAGGAAGCAAATAGTCTGGACTTCAAGTTGCCCAAAGGCATGGCTTATGCATCGAAAGTCAAAATGTGGTTGAAATTTGACTTACTAAGGCTGTAAAAACTCTGTGGCCAAAACATAACGCAGACACTTACTGCTAAACGGGAGCCTTGGTCTTCCAAAGAACTTATTTCTGCAGTTTTCTGACGGAAAGCCTTCCAGAAGTCTAGTAAAACTATGATCAATACGAGCCAGCGGTTTTCACTTCTGCTCTAGGAGATGTTTATCATTTACATTTGTCAAACACGAGCATGCTCAGTAATCGTGACACAGCTCCTTAAAGTTTACATTATCGACATAGAGAAAGTCATATATGATTGATATTTTGGCGGTTTTAAAGTTCACTTCATAACTATGAATGGTCAAACTTGAGATCAAGAAAAATGGTAAAATTTTCCAAGGCTTCTGGGCTTGAAAATATTGAAGATAGAGCATATAAGTACATTGAACACTTGTAGGAAGGCATATATTAAATTTCACTGGTGACCTTGAACTTGACCTCCTGTGACCTTTGAAGGTCAAACTTGGCGTAATGGAATTTCAATGACTTCTATCACCATACTGCTGCAGAGCTCAGGTTTGTATTAGAGACATATCTGAAAATCAAATATGAAATTTCATTTGGTGACCTTAAACTCGACCTTTGTCAAGTTTGACCTTCCAAGGCGAAAGCGAAAGCGAAACGACAGTGACTTGTAATACCAGAGCAGTCACAGATAAAAGCTATGTTTGTATTAGAGACATATAGAAAGTTGAGCATCAATTTGGTGACCTTAACATGACCTTCAGTGACCTCTACAGTTCAAAATTGACATGGTGAATTTTTAATGACATGTCTCACCAAAACTGTTTCAGAGCCTAGGACTGTATTAGAGATGTATAGGAGATCATACACATGCACGTGAACTTTCATTTCATGAACTTGAACTTCACATGAAACTTTCATAACTGTATCATAATGGAAAGATCACTTGCCGATAAGCTACAGGACTCTTGGTTCAATTTTTCATAACTGTAATGCCATGGCATATGCTCCATTGTAAATGAATCAATGTGTGATATATTCTATTGGGTTTTTAGTAATATATTCTTTATGTACATTCCACTTGCTCAATTACAGATGTCAAGTCACAAGTAACAGTGACAACGAAGACCTTCCTGAGATATCCTGAAGTAAAATATCTCATCAAAAGCATTAGAAAGTTTTACAAAGACATCAAGATCATCATTGCAGATGACAGCCTCAATCCAAAAAAAATAGAGGGAGCCAACATCGAGCAATACATCATGCCACCTGCCCAGGTACAAATTTTAAAAAAGATGCTGGAACAGTTTAGTCTCAGGTCCAGCTTTCATAAGAGACAATGGAAGGGTTTAGTCTCAGGTAGAGCTTTTAGACGAGGTGCTGTAAGGGTTTTATCTCAGGTACAGCTTTTAGAGTAGATGCTGAAAGGTTTTAGTCTGAGGTCCAAATTTTAGAAGACATACTGGAGTGGTTTGGTCTCAGAAACAGCTTTTGGAAGAGATACTGGAAGGGTTTGGTCTCAGGTACAGCTTTTAGAAGAGATACTGGAAGGGTTTGGTCTCAGGTACAGCTTTAGAGGAGATACTGGAAGGGTTTGGTATCAGGTACAGCTTTTAGAAGAGATACTAGAAGGGTTTGGTCTCAGGTACTGCTTTTAGAAGAGATGCTGGAAGGGTTTGGTCTCAGATACAGCTTTTAGAAGAGATGCTGGAAGGGTTTGGTCTCAGGTACAGCTTGTAGAAGAGATACTGGAAGGGTTTAGTCTCAGGTAAAGCTTTTAGAAGAGATACTGTAAGGATTTGGTCTCAGGTACAGCTTTTAGAAGAGATGCTGGAAGGGTTTGGTCTCAGGTACAGCTTTTAAAAGAGATGCTGGAAGGGTTTGGTCTCAGGTACAGCTTTTAGAAGAGATACTGGAAGGGTTTGGTCTCAGGTACAGCTTTTAGAAGAGATACTGGAATGGTTTGGTCTGAGGTACAGCTTTTAGAAGAGATGTTAGAAGAGTTTGGTCTCAGGTACAGCTTTTAGAAGAGATACTGAAAGGGTTTAGTCTCAGGTACAGCTTTTAGAAGAGATACTGGAAGAGTTTGGTCTCAGGTACAGCTTTTAGAAGAGATACTGGAAGGGTTTGGTCTCTGGTACAGCTTTTAGAAGAGATACTGGAAGGGTTTGGTCTCAGGTACAGCTTTTAGAAGAGATACTGGAAGGGTTTGGTCTCAGGTACAGCTTTTAGAAGAGATACTGGAAGGGTTTGGTCTCAGGTACAGCTTTTAGAAGAGATACTGGAAGGGTTTGGTCTCAGGTACAACTTTTAGAAGAGATGCTGGAAGGGTTTGGTCTGAGGTACAGCTTTTAGAAGAGATACTGGAAGGGTTTGGTCTCAGATACAGCTTTTAGAAGAGATACTGGAAGGGTTTGGTCTCAGGTACAGCTTTTAGAAGAGATACTGGAAGGGTTTGGTCTCAGATACAACTTTTAAAAGAGATACTGGAAGGGTTTGGTCTCAGGTACAGCTTTTAGAAGAGATACTGGAAGGGTTTGGTCTCAGATACAACTTTTAGAAGAGATACTGGAAGGGTTGGTCTCAGATACAGCTTTTAGAAGAGATACTGGAAGGGTTTGGTCTCAGGTACAGCTTTTAGAAGAGATACTGGAAGGGTTTGGTCTCAGGTACAGCTTTTAGAAGAGATACTGGAAGGGTTTGGTCTCAGATACAGCTTTTAGAAGAGATACTGGAAGGGTTTGGTCTCAGATACAGCTTTTAGAAGAGATACTGGAAGGGTTTGGTCTCAGGTACAGCTTTTAGAAGAGATACTGGAAGGGTTTTGGTCTCAGGTACAGCTTTTAGAAGAGATACTGGAAGGGTTTGGTCTCAGGTACAGCTTTTAGAAGAGATACTGGAAGGGTTTGGTCTCAGGTACAGCTTTTAGAAGAGATACTGGAAGGGTTTGGTCTCAGGTACAGCTTTTAGAAGAGATGCTGGAAGGGTTTGGTCTCAGGTACAGCTTTTAGAAGAGATACTGGAAGGGTTTGGTCTCAGGTACAGCTTTTAGAAGAGATACTGGAAGGGTTTGGTCTCAGGTACAGCTTTTAGAAGAGATACTGGAAGGGTTTGGTCTCAGATACAGCTTTTAGAAGAGATACTGGAAGGGTTTGGTCTCAGATACAGCTTTTAGAAGAGATACTGGAAGGGTTTGGTCTGAGGTACAGCTTTTAGAAGAGATACTGGAAGGGTTTGGTCTCAGGATACAGCTTTTAGAAGAGATACTGGAAGGGTTTGGTCTCAGATACAGCTTTTTTAGAAGAGATACTGGAAGGGTTTGTCTCAGGTACAGCTTTTAGAAGAGATACTGGAAGGGTTTGGTCTCAGGTACAGCTTTTAGAAGAGATACTGGAAGGGTTTGGTCTCAGGTACAGCTTTTTAGAAGAGATACTGGAAGGGTTTTTGAGTCTCAGAAGGATACAGCTTTTAGAAGAGATACTGGAAGGGTTTGGTCTCAGGTACAGCTTTTAGAAGAGATGCTGGAAGGGTTTGGTCTCAGGTACAGCTTTTTAGAAGAGATACTGGAAGGGTTTGGTCTCAGGTACAGCTTTTAGAAGAGATACTGGAAGGGTTTGGTCTCAGATACAGCTTTTAGAAGAGATACTGGAAGGGTTTGGTCTCAGGTACAGCTTTTTAGAAGAGATGCTGGAAGGGTTTTGTCTCAGGTACAGCTTTTAGAATAGATACTGAAAGTTTTTGGTCTCAGGTACAGCTTTTAGAAGAGATACTGGAAGGGTTTGGTCTCAGGTACAGCTTTTAGAAGAGATACTGGAAGGGTTTGGTCTCAGGTACAGCTTTTAGAAGAGATACTGGAAGGGTTGGTCTCAGATACAGCTTTTTAGAAGAGATACTGGAAGGGTTTGGTCTCAGGTACAGCTTTTAGAAGAGATACTGGAAGGATTTGGTCTCAGGTACAGCTTTTAGAAGAGATACTGGAAGGGTTTTGTTTCAGGTACAGCTTGTAGAAGAGATACTGGAAGGGTTTGGTCTCAGGTACAGCTTTTTAGAAGAGATACTGGAAGGGTTTGGTCTCAGGTACAGCTTTTAGAAGAGATACTGGAAGGGTTTGGTCTCAGGTACAGCTTTTAGAAGAGATACTGGAAGGGTTTGGTCTCAGGTACAGCTTTTAGAAGAGATACTGGAAGGGTTTGGTCTCAGGTACAGCTTTTAGAAGAGATACTGGAAGGGTTTGGTCTCAGGTACAGCTTTTAGAAGAGATACTGGAAGGGTTTGGTCTCAGATACAGCTTTTAGAAGAGATACTGGAAGGGTTTGGTCTCAGGTACAGCTTTTAGAAGAGATACTGGAAGGGTTTGGTCTCAGGTACAGCTTTTTTGAAGAGATACTGGAAGGGTTTGGTCTCAGGTACAGCTTTTAGAAGAGATACTGGAAGGGTTTGGTCTCAGGTACAGCTTTTAGAAGAGATACTGGAAGGGTTTGGTCTCAGGTACAGCTTTTAGAAGAGATACTGGAAGGGTTTGGTCTCAGGTACAGCTTTTAGAAGAGATACTGGAAGGGTTTGGTCTCAGATACAGCTTTTAGAAGAGATACTGGAAGGGTTTGGTCTCAGGTACAGCTTTTAGAAGAGATACTGGAAGGTTTGGTCTCAGGTACAGCTTTTAGAAGAGATACTGGAAGGGTTTGGTCTCAGGTACAGCTTTTAGAAGAGATACTGGAAGGGTTTGGTCTCAGGTACAGCTTTTAGAAGAGATACTGGAAGGGTTTGGTCTCAGGTACAGCTTTTAGAAGAGATACTGGAAGGGTTTGGTCTCAGGTACAGCTTTTAGAAGAGATACTGGAAGGGTTTGGTCTCAGGTACAGCTTTTAGAAGAGATACTGGAAGGGTTTGGTCTCAGGTGCAGCTTTTAGTAGAGATAGTGGAAGGTTTGGTCTCAGGTACAGCTTTTAGAAGAGATACTGGAAGGGTTTGGTCTCAGGTACAGCTTTTATGAAGAGATACTGGAAGGGTTTGGTCTCAGGTACAGCTTTTAGAAGAGATACTGGAAGGGTTTGGTCTCAGGTACAGCTTTTAGAAGAGATACTGGAAGGGTTTGGTCTCAGGTACAGCTTTTTAGAAGAGATACTGGAAGGGTTTGGTCTCAGGTACAGCTTTTAGAAGAGATACTGGAAGGGTTTGGTCTCAGATACAGCTTTTAGAAGAGATACTGGAAGGGTTTGGTCTCAGGTACAGCTTTTTAGAAGAGATACTGGAAGGGTTTGGTCTCAGGTACAGCTTTTTAGAAGAGATACTGGAAGGGTTTGGTCTCAGGTACAGCTTTTTAGAAGAGATGCTGGAAGGGTTTGGTCTGTACAGCTTTTAGAAGAGATACTGGAAGGGTTTGGTCTCAGGTACAGCTTTTTAGAAGAGATACTGGAAGGGTTTGGTCTCAGGTACAGCTTTTTAGAAGAGATACTGGAAGGGTTTGGTCTCAGGTACAGCTTTTAGAAGAGATACTGGAAGGGTTTGGTCTCAGGTACAGCTTTTAGAAGAGATGCTGGAAGGGTTTGGTCTCAGGTACAGCTTTTAGAAGAGATGCTGGAAGGGTTTGGTCTCAGGTACTGGAAGGTTTTTAGAAGCTTTTAGAAGAGGATGCTTAGAGATACTGGAAGGGTTTGGTCTCAGGTACAGCTTTTTAGAAGAGATACTGGAAGGGTTTGGTCTCAGGTACAGCTTTTAGAAGAGATACTGGAAGGGTTTGGTCTCAGGTACAGCTTTTAGAAGAGATACTGGAAGGGTTTGGTCTCAGGTACAGCTTTTAGAAGAGATACTGGAAGGGTTTGGTCTCAGGTACAGCTTTTTAAGAAGAGAAGAGGTTTACTGGAAGGGTTTGGTCTCAGGAAGGGTTTTTCAGGTAAGCTTTTTAGAAGATACTGGGGTTTGGTCTCAGGTACAGTTTAGAAGAGGTGGAAGGGTTTGGTCTCAAGACAGCTTTTTAAAGAGAGACTGGAAGGGTTTGGTCTCAGGTACAGCTTTTAGAAGAGATACTGGAAGGGTTTGGTCTCAGGTACAGCTTTTAGAAGAGATACTGGAAGGGTTTGGTCTCAGGTACAGCTTTTTTAGAAGAGATACTGGAAGGGTTTGGTCTCAGGAAGAGACTGGAAGGGATTTGGTCTCAGGTACAGCTTTTAGAAGAAGAGGAAGGGTTTGGTCTCAGGTACAGCTTTTTAGAAGAGGTTTGGAAGGATTCAGAAGGTCTCAGGTACAGCTTTTAGAAGAGATACTGGAAGGGTTTGGTCTCAGGTACAGCTTTTAGAAGAGATACTGGAAGGGTTTGGTCTCAGGTACAGCTTTTAGAAAGAGATACTGGAAGGGTTTGGTCTCAGGTACAGCTTTTAGAAGAGATACTGGAAGGGTTTGGTCTCAGGTACAGCTTTTAGAAGAGATACTGGAAGGGTTTGGTCTCAGGTACAGCTTTTAGAAGAGATGCTGGAAGGGTTTGGTCTCAGGTACAGCTTTTAGAAGAGATACTGGAAGGGTTTGGTCTCAGGTACAGCTTTTTAGAAGAGATGCTGGAAGGGTTTGGTCTCAGGTACAGCTTTTAGAAGAGATACTGGAAGGGTTTGGTCTCAGGTACAGGTTTTTTTAGAAGAGATACTGAAGGGTTTGGTCTCAGGTACAGCTTTTAGAAGAGATACTGGAAGGGTTTGGTCTCAGGTACAGCTTTTAGAAGAGATACTGGAAGGGTTTGGTCTCAGGTACAGCTTTTAGAAGAGATACTGGAAGGGTTTGGTCTCAGGTACAGCTTTTAGAAGAGATACTGGAAGGGTTTGGTCTCAGGTACAGCTTTTAGAAGAGATACTGGAAGGGTTTGGTCTCAGGTACAGCTTTTAGAAGAGATACTGGAAGGGTTTGGTCTCAGGTACAGCTTTTAGAAGAGATACTGGAAGGGTTTGGTCTCAGGTACAGCTTTTTAGAAGAGATACTGGAAGGGTTTGGTCTCAGGTACAGCTTTTAGAAGAGATACTGGAAGGGTTTGGTCTCAGGTACAGCTTTTTAGAAGAGATACTGGAAGGGTTTGGTCTCAGGTACAGATTTTTTAGAAGAGATACTACTGAAGGGTTTGGTCTCAGGTACAGCTTTTAGAAGAGATACTGGAAGGGTTTGGTCTCAGGTACAGCTTTTAGAAGAGATACTGGAAGGGTTTGGTCTCAGGTACAGCTTTTAGAAGAGATACTGGAAGGGTTTGGTCTCAGGTACAGCTTTTAGAAGAGATACTGGAAGGGTTTGGTCTCAGGTACAGCTTTTAGAAGAGATACTGGAAGGGTTTGGTCTCAGGTACAGCTTTTTAGAAGAGATACTGGAAGGGTTTGGTCTCAGGTACAGCTTTTAGAAGAGATTTTAGAAGAGATACTGGAAGGGTTTGGTCTCAGGTACAGCTTTTAGAAGAGATACTGGAAGGGTTTGGTCTCAGGTACAGCTTTTAGAAGATATACTGGAAGGGTTTGGTCTCAGGTACAGCTTTTAGAAGAGATACTGGAAGGGTTTGGTCTCAGGTACAGCTTTTAGAAGAGATACTGGAAGGGTTTGGTCTCAGGTACAGCTTTTAGAAGAGATACTGGAAGGGTTTGGTCTCAGATACAGCTTTTTTAAGAGATACTGTAAGGGTTTGGTTTCAGGTACAGCTTTTAGAAGAGATACTGGAAGGGTTTGGTCTCAGGTACAGCTTTTAGAAGAGATACTGGAAGGGTTTGGTCTCAGGTACAGCTTTTAGAAGAGATACTGGAAGGGTTTGGTCTCAGGTACAGCTTTTAGAAGAGATACTGGAAGGGTTTGGTCTCAGGTACAGCTTTTAGAAGAGATACTGGAAGGGTTTGGTCTCAGGTACAGCTTTTTAGAAGAGATACTGGAAGGGTTTGGTCTCAGGTACAGCTTTTAGAAGAGATACTGGAAGGGTTTGGTCTCAGGTACAGCTTTTAGAAGAGATACTGGAAGGGTTTGGTCTCAGGTACAGCTTTTAGAAGAGATACTGGAAGGGTTTGGTCTCAGGTACAGCTTTTAGAAGAGATACTGGAAGGGTTTGGTCTCAGGTACAGCTTTTAGAAGAGATGGAATGCTGGAAGGGTTTGGTCTCAGGTACAGCTTTTAGAAGAGATACTGGAAGGGTTTGGTCTCAGGTACAGCTTTTAGAAGAGATACTGGAAGGGTTTGGTCTCAGGTACAGCTTTTAGAAGAGATACTGAAGGGTTTGGTCTCAGGTACAGCTTTTTAGAAGAGATACTGGAAGGGGGTTTAGAAGAGATACTCTCAGGTACAGCTTTTAGAAGAGATACTGGAAGGGTTTGGTCTCAGGTACAGCTTTTTAGAAGAGATACTGGAAGGGTTTGGTCTCAGGTACAGCTTTAGAGAAGAGATACTGGAAGGGTTTCGTCTCAGGTACAGCTTTTAGAAGAGATACTGGAAGGGTTTGGTCTCAGGTACAGCTTTTAGAAGAGATACTGGAAGGGTTTGGTCTCAGTCACTTTTTTTTTTTAGAAGAGATACTGGAAGGGTTTGGTCTCAGGTACAGCTTTTAGAAGAGATGCTGGAAGGGTTTGGTCTCAGGTACAGCTTTTAGAAGAGATACTGGAAGGGTTTGGTCTCAGGTACAGCTTTTAGAAGAGATACTGGAAGGGTTTGGTCTCAGGTACAGCTTTTAGAAGAGATACTGGAAGGGTTTGGTCTCAGGTACAGCTTTTAGAAGAGATACTGGAAGGGTTTGGTCTCAGGTACAGCTTTTAGAAGAGATACTGGAAGGGTTTGGTCTCAGGTACATCTTTTAGAAGAGATACTGGAAGGGTTTGGTCTCAGGTACAGCTTTTAGAAGAGATGCTGGAAGGGTTTGGTCTCAGGTACAGATTTTAGAAGAAATACTGAAAGGGTTTGGTCTCAGGTACAGCTTTTAGAAGAGATACTGGAAGAGTTTGGTCTCAGGTACAGCTTTTAGAAGAGATACTGGAAGGGTTTGGTCTCAGGTACAGCTTTTAGAAGAGATACTGGAAGGGTTTGGTCTCAGGTACAGCTTTTAGAAGAGATACTGGAAGGGTTTGGTCTCAGGTACAGCTTTTAGAAGAGATACTGGAAGGGTTTGGTCTCAGGTACAGCTTTTAGAAGAGATACTGGAAGGGTTTGGTCTCAGGTACAGCTTTTAGAAGAGATACTGGAAGGGTTTGGTCTCAGGTACAGCTTTTAGAAGAGATACTGGAAGGGTTTGGTCTCAGGTACAGCTTTTAGAAGAGATACTGGAAGGGTTTGGTCTCAGATACAGCTTTTAGAAGAGATGCTGGAAGGGTTTGGTCTCAGGTACAGCTTTTAGAAGAGATACTGGAAGGGTTTGGTCTCAGGTACAGCTTTTAGAAGAGATACTGGAAGGGTTTGGTCTCAGGTACAGCTTTTAGAAGAGATACTGGAAGGGTTTGGTCTCAGGTACAGCTTTTAGAAGAGATACTGGAAGGGTTTGGTCTCAGATACAGCTTTTAGAAGAGATCTGGAAGGGTTTGGTCTGAGGTACAGCTTTTAGAAGAGATACTGGAAGGGAGAGGTACAGCTTTTAGAAGAGATACTGGGGTTTGGTCTCAGGTACAGCTTTTTAGAAGAGATACTGGAAGGGTTTGGTCTCAGGTACAGCTTTTAGAAGAGATACTGGAAGGGTTTGGTCTCAGGTACAGCTTTTAGAAGAGATACTGGAAGGGTTTGGTCTCAGGTACAGCTTTTAGAAGAGATGCTGGAAGGGTTTGGTCTCAGGTACAGCTTTTAGAAGAGATACTGGAAGGGTTTGGTCTCAGGTACAGCTTTTAGAAGAGATACTGGAAGGGTTTGGTCTCAGGTACAGCTTTTAGAAGAGATGGAAGGTTTGGTCTCAGATACAAGAAGAGATTTGAAGGGTTTGGTCTCAGGTACAGCTTTTTAGAAGAGATGCTTTGGAAGGATTTGGTCTCAGGTACAGCTTTTAGAAGAGATACTGGAAGGGTTTGGTCTCAGGTACAGCTTTTAGAAGAGATACTGGAAGGGTTTGGTCTCTCTTTTTAGAAGAGATACTGGAAGGGCTTGGTTTAGGAAGAGATTTGGAAGAGGTTTGGTCTCTCAGGTACAGCTTTTAGAAGAGATGCTGGAAGGGTTTGGTCTCAGGTACAGCTTTTTAGAAGAGATACTGGAAGGGTTTGGTCTCAGGTACAAGAAGAGATACTGGAAGGGTTTGGTCTCAGGTACAGCTTTTAGAAGAGATACTGGAAGGGTTTGGTCTCAGGTACAGCTTTTAGAAGAGATGCTGGAAGGGTTTGGTCTCAGGTACAGCTTTTAGAAGAGATACTGGAAGGGTTTGGTCTCAGGTACAGCTTTTTAGAAGAGATACTGGAAGGGTTTGGTTTTACAGCTTTTAGAAGAGATACTGGAAGGGTTTGGTCTCAGGTACAGCTTTTAGAAGAGATACTGGAAGGGTTTGGTCTCAGGTACAGCTTTTAGAAGAGATGCTGGAAGGGTTTGGTCTCAGGTACAGCTTTTAGAAGAGATGCTGGAAGGGTTTGGTCTCAGGTACAGCTTTTTAGAAGAGATACTGGAAGGGTTTGGTCTCAGGTACAGCTTTTAGAAGAGATACTGGAAGGGTTTGGTCTCAGGTACAGCTTTTTTAGAAGAGATTGGAAGGGTTTGGTCTCAGGTACAGCTTTTAGAAGAGATACTGGAAGGGTTTGGTCTCAGGTACAGCTTTTAGAAGAGAGAATGCTTTTAGAAGGGTTTGGTCTCAGGTACAGCTTTTTAGAAGAGATACTGGAAGGGTTTGGTCTCAGGTACAGCTTTTAGAAGAGATACTGGAAGGGTTTGGTCTCAGGTACAGCTTTTAGAAGAGATACTGGAAGGGTTTGGTCTCAGGTACAGCTTTTAGAAGAGATACTGGAAGGGTTTCGTCTCAGGTACAGCTTTTAGAAGAGATACTGGAAGGGTTTGGTCTCAGGTACAGCTTTTAGAAGAGATACTGAAAGGGTTTGGTCTCAGGTACAGCTTTTAGAAGAGATACTGGAAGGGTTTGGTCTCAGGTACAGCTTTTAGAAGAGATACTGGAAGGGTTTGGTCTCAGGTACAGCTTTTAGAAGAGATACTGGAAGGGTTTGGTCTCAGGTACAGCTTTTAGAAGAGATACTGGAAGGGTTTGGTCTCAGGTACAGCTTTTAGAAGAGATACTGGAAGGGTTTGGTCTCAGGTACAGCTTTTTTTAGAAGAGATACTGGAAGGGTTTGGTCTCAGGTACAGCTTTTAGAAGAGATACTGAAAGGATTTGGTCTCAGGTACAGCTTTTTAGAAGAGATACTGGAAGGGGTTTTTTCAGGTACAGTTTTTAGAAGAGATACTGGAAGGGTTTTAGTCTCAGGTACAGCTTTTAGAAGAGAGAAGGATTTACTCAGGTACAGCTTTTAAAAGAGATTGGAAGGGTTTGGTCTCAGGTACAGCTTTTAGAAGAGATACTGGAAGGGTTTGGTCTCAGGTACATCTTTTAGAAGAGATACTGGAAAGGGTTTGGTCTCAGGTACAGCTTTTTAGAAGAGATACTGGAAGGGTTTGGTCTCAGGTACAGATTTTAGAAGAGATACTGGAAGGGGTTTGGTCTCAGGTACAGCTTTTAGAAGAGATACTGGAAGGGTTTGGTCTCAGGTACAGCTTTTTAGAAGAGATACTGGAAGGGTTTGGTCTCAGGGCTTACAGCTTTTGGTCTCAGGTACAGCTTTTAGAAGAGATACTGGAAGGGTTTGGTCTCAGGTACAGCTTTTTAGAAGAGATACTGGAAGGGTTTGGTCTCAGGTACAGCTTTTAGAAGAGATACTGGAAGGGTTTGGTCTCAGGTACAGCTTTTAGAAGAGATACTGGAAGGGTTTGGTCTCAGGTACAGCTTTTTTGAAGAGATACTGGAAGGGTTTGGTCTCAGGTACAGCTTTTAGAAGAGATACTGGAAGGGTTTGGTCTCAGGTACAGCTTTTAGAAGAGATGCTGGAAGGGTTTGGTCTCAGGTACAGCTTTTAGAAGAGATACTGGAAGGTTTGGTCTCAGGTACAGCTTTTTAGAAGAGATACTGGAAGGGTTTGGTCTCAGGTAGCAGGAAGGGTTTTTTAGAAGAGATACTGGAAGGGTTTGGTCTCAGGTACAGCTTTTTAGAAGAGATACTGGAAGGGTTTGGTCTCAGGTACAGCTTTTAGAAGAGATAGAAGGGTTTGGTCTCAGGTACAGCATTTTAGAAGAGATACTGGAAGGGTTTGGTCTCAGGTACAGCTTTTAGAAGAGATACTGGAAGGGTTTGGTCTCAGGTACAGCTTTTAGAAGAGATACTGGAAGGGTTTGGTCTCAGGTACAGCTTTTAGAAGAGATACTGGAAGGGTTTGGTCTCAGGTACAGCTTTTTTAGAAGAGATACTGGAAGGGTTTGGTCTCAGGTACAGCTTTTAGAAGAGATACTGAAGGGTTTGGTCTCAGGTACAGCTTTTTTAGAAGAGATACTGGAAGGGTTTGGTCTCAGGTACAGCTTTTAGAAGACATACTGGAAGGGTTTGGTCTCAGGTACAGCTTTTAGAAGAGATACTGGAAGGGTTTGGTCTCAGGTACAGCTTTTTAGAAGAGATACTGGAAGGGTTTGGTCTCAGGTACAGCTTTTAGAAGAGATACTGGAAGGGTTTGGTCTCAGGTACAGCTTTTAGAAGAGATACTGGAAGGGTTTGGTCTCAGGTACAGCTTTTAGAAGAGATACTGGAAGGGTTTGGTCTCAGGTACAGGTTTTTAGAAGAGATACTGGAAGGGTTTGGTCTCAGGTACAGCTTTTAGAAGAGATACTGGAAGGGGGGTCTTCAGGTACAGCTTTTAGAAGAGATACTGAAAGGGTTTGGTCTCAGGTACAGCTTTTAGAAGAGATACTGGAAGGGTTTGGTCTCAGGTACAGCTTTTAGAAGAGATGCTGAAAGGGTTTGGTCTCAGGTACAGCTTTTAGTAGAGATACTGGAAGGGTTTGGTCTCAGGTACAGCTTTTAGAAGAGATACTGGAAGGGTTTGGTCTCAGGTACAGCTTTTAGAAGAGATACTGGAAGGGTTTGGTCTCAGGTACAGCTTTTAGAAGAGATACTGGAAGGGTTTGGTCTCAGGTACAGCTTTTAGAAGAGATACTGGAAGGGTTTGGTCTCAGGTACAGCTTTTAGAAGAGATACTGGAAGGGTTTGGTCTCAGGTACAGCTTTTAGAAGAGATGCTGGAAGGGTTTGGTCTCAGGTACAGCTTTTAGAAGAGATACTGGAAGGGTTTGGTCTCAGGTACAGCTTTTTAGAAGAGATGCTGGAAGGGTTTGGTCTCAGGTACAGCTTTTAGAAGAGATACTGGAAGGGTTTGGTCTCAGGTACAGCTTTTAGAAGAGATACTGGAAAGGGTTTGGTCTCAGGTACAGCTTTTTTAGAAGAGATACTGGAAGGGTTTGGTCTCAGGTACAGCTTTTAGAAGAGATACTGGAAGGGTTTGGTCTCAGGTACAGCTTTTAGAAGAGATACTGGAAGGGTTTGGTCTCAGGTACAGCTTTTAGAAGAGATACTGGAAGGGTTTGGTCTCAGGTACAGCTTTTAGAAGAGATACTGGAAGGGTTTGGTCTCAGGTACAGCTTTTAGAAGAGATACTGGAAGGGTTTAGTCTCAGGTACAGCTTTTAGAAGAGATACTGGAAGGGTTTGGTCTCAGGTACAGCTTTTAGAAGAGATACTGGAAGGGTTTGGTCTCAGGTACAGCTTTTAGAAGAGATACTGGAAGGGTTTGGTCTCAGGTACAGCTTTTAGAAGAGATACTGGAAGGGTTTGGTCTCAGGTACAGCTTTTAGAAGAGATACTGGAAGGGTTTGGTCTCAGGTACAGCTTTTAGAAGAGATACTGGAAGGGTTTGGTCTCAGGTACAGCTTTTTAGAAGGGTTTGGAGTACAGCTTTTAGAAGATACTGGAAGGGTTTGGTCTCAGGTACAGCTTTTAGAAGAGATACTGGAAGGGTTTGGTCTCAGGTACAGCTTTTTTTAGAAGAGATACTGGAAGGGTTTGGTCTCAGGTACAGCTTTTAGAAGAGATACTGGAAGGGTTTGGTCTCAGATACAGCTTTTAGAAGAGAGATACTGGAAGGGTTTGGTCTCAGGATACAGCTTTTTAGAAGAGATACTGGAGGGGTTTGGTCTCAGGTACAGCTTTTAGAAGAGATACTGGAAGGGTTTGGTCTCAGGTACAGCTTTTTAGAAGAGATACTGGAAGGGTTTGGTCTCAGATACAGCTTTTAGAAGAGATACTGGAAGGGTTTGGTCTCAGATTCACAGCTTTTTAGAAGAGATCTCTGGAAGGGTTTGGTCTCAGAGTCTAGGTACAGCTTTTAGAAGAGATACTGGAAGGGTTTGGTCTCAGGTACAGCTTTTAGAAGAGATACTGGAAGGGTTTGGTCTCAGTACTTTTAGAAGAGATACTGGAAGGGTTTGGTCTCAGGTACAGCTTTTAGAAGAGATACTGGAAGGGTTTGGTCTCAGGTACAGCTTTTAGAAGAGATACTGGAAGGGTTTGGTCTCAGATACAGCTTTTAGAAGAGATACTGGAAGGGTTTGGTCTCAGGTACAGCTTTTAGAAGAGATGCTGGAAGGGTTTGTCTCAGGTACAGCTTTTTAGAAGAGATGAGATGTCTGGAGAGATGCTGGAAGGGTTTGGTCTCTGGTACAGCTTTTAGAAGAGATACTGGAAGGGTTTGGTCTCAGGTACAGCTTTTAGAAGAGATACTGGAAGGGTTTGGTCTCAGGTACAGCTTTAGAAGAGAGTACTGGAAGGGTTTGGTCTCAGGTACAGCTTTTAGAAGAGATGCTGGAAGGGTTTGGTCTCAGGTACAGCTTTAGAAGAGATGCTGGAAGGGTTTGGTCTCAGGTACAGCTTTTAGAAGAGATACTGGAAGGGTTTGGTCTCAGGTACAGCTTTTAGAAGAGATACTGGAAGGGTTTGGTCTCAGGTACAGCTTTTTTAGAAGAGATACTGGAAGGGTTTGGTCTCAGGTACAGCTTTTAGAAGAGATACTGGAAGGGTTTGGTCTCAGGTACAGCTTTTGAAGAGATACTGGAAGGGTTTGGTCTCAGGTACAGCTTTTAGAAGAGATACTGGAAGGGTTTGGTCTCAGGTACAGCTTTTAGAAGAGATGCTGGAAGGCTTTTGGTCTCAGGTACAGCTTTTAGAAGAGATACTGGAAGGGTTTGGTCTCAGGTACAGCTTTTAGAAGAGATACTGGAAGGGTTTGGTCTCAGGTACAGCTTTTAGAAGAGATACTGGAAGGGTTTGGTCTCAGGTACAGCTTTTAGAAGAGATACTGGAAGGGTTTGGTCTCAGGTACAGCTTTTAGAAGAGATACTGGAAGGGTTTGGTCTCAGGTACAGCTTTTAGAAGAGATACTGGAAGGGTTTGGTCTCAGGTACAGCTTTTAGAAGAGATACTGGAAGGGTTTGGTCTCAGGTACAGCTTTTTAGAAGAGATGCTGGAAGGGTTTGGTCTCAGGTACAGCTTTTAGAAGAGATACTGAAGGGTTTGGTCTCAGGTACAGCTTTTAGGAGGAGAGATACTGGAAGGGTTTGGTCTCAGGTACAGCTTTTAGAAGAGATGATGCTGGAAGGGTTTGGTCTCAGGTACAGCTTTTAGAAGAGAAGAAGATGCTGGAAGGGTTTGGTCTCAGGTACAGCTTTTAGAAGAGATACTGGAAGGGTTTGGTCTCAGGTACAGCTTTTAGAAGAGATACTGGAAGGGTTTGGTCTCAGGTACAGCTTTTTAGAGAGATGCTGGAAGGGTTTGGTCTCAGGTACAGCTTTTAGAGGAGATGCTGGAAGGGTTTGGTCTCAGGTACAGCTTTTAGAAGAGATACTGGAAGGGTTTGGTCTTGGAAGAGATACTGGAAGGAGTTTGGTCTCAGGTACAGCTTTTAGAAGAGATGCTGGAAGGGTTTGGTTTCAGATACACCTTTTTGAAGAGATACTGGAAGGGTTTGGTTTCAGGAACAGCTTTTAGAAGAGATGCTGGAAGGGTTTGGTCTCAGGTACAGCTTTTAGAAGATATACTGGAAGGGTTTGATCTCAGGTACAGCTTTTAGAAGAGATACTGGAAGGGTTTAGTCTTAGATTAAACTTTAGAAGGGTCATAGAAGTGTTGTGTTAGTTTGGACTTTGCATGTTCTTAAAGTCTTCATAAGGAATTTTTTCTAATTTGCTATGGAGGACCCCAGAGTACCCAATCTTCATACCATATCTTTAGGTTTCGTTCAGTTTTTAGCTTTCTTTACTGCATGCTGTTTTCAGTTTTGCGTGTTTACCAGTGCATGCTGTGTTCCAAGTTGAGTGTTCATTACTGCATGCTGTGTTCAGTATTTAGTGTTCATTACTGCATTGAGTCCTCAGTGCTGAGTGTTTGCTGTTGTTTGCTGCGCTCAATGTGTTTAGTATTGTATATAGTGTTTAGTGTTGAGTATTCAATATTGTATGCTGTGTTTGGTGTTGCATGCTTTTTTCAGTGTTGAGCCTTTGCTAATTTAGTTTTCTCTGTTTTTCCATATAGGGTTGGTTTGCTGGTCGGAACCTTGTTGTCTCGCAGGTCACCACCAAATACTTCCTGTGGGTGGATGATGATTATTACTTCACAAATAATACAAGGATTGAGAGATTTGTCGAAATCATGGAGTCCATGCCAAAGCTGGATGTTGTAAGCAAAACCTTTCTGCCAAAACAGGGAGTAGTTTTTCAGAGATTAAATTATTTTAGTTTTCATTTGCTTTGGTATTTTAGGACACCAGAGTGCTGCATCTCCATGTCAAAAATTAGATTCATAAATGTTTATCATTTAGGAGAGGGGTGGATGACCCTGGTCCTGGAAAGGCACACCATCTGCTGGCATTCTTTGTTACTCAGCACTTAATGGAACAAATAAATGGTAGACTACACTGTTAACTCACCCTGCCTGTTATAAATGGGTCTAAAGTGGTTGATAAAAGCAAAATAAATAAATAAATAAATAAATAAATAAAGCACACTCTGCTGCTCTCGAGGACCAGGGATTGGACTTCTACCAAATTTTTCATCTTAATGCTGTTAATTGAAGTTAATTGTCCATAAATATTCTGATGAACAGAGACTGGCTTTTCCTGCAGATGAAAGACAGCAGGGTATATCCTTGAAATGACAGCATTCTCATCATCAGCAAAGCTCATAGTTTGGCTCAGTGGATGCACAACAGGAAAGGATATGGGGTGCAGATAATCAAAAGGAGAACTACCCTGGGCTCTAGAATGTTCACGGTAAATTTTTATTGTCAGGTGACCAATTTGTATAAAACCCTTTCCTATGCATCAGAGGACAACAAAAACACAAAAACTGTGACATGATTCAATTCAAAGCTGTTTGAGTTATGGTTATGGATTTTGGAAATTTGACCTAGTTGGGGCGTCTGGTCGTCTGTGATTCCAGCGGTTGGGTGTTCGAATCCCAGGCACGCCATTACCGACTATGGCCGGAGGCCCACATGGACAAGGCAACAGCTGGTGCAGCCTCGCCGGGTATAATGCCCACCTAGCAAGAATACATTCAAACGATGTCTTTTTGAGGTCTTCCACAAACGCCTAAATGACGTCCCCTGAGGAGTCAGAATGAAAGTTCTTATGACGTGTTTTTACGACATCCTCTGGGCGTCCCGTATTGACGTCCACCAGACCTCTGCACAAGGTTAAAAATTAGTTCAAATGTGGTCATTCTGGGTGTCTTTTCAACGTCAACTGCGCACTTATTTTAGAGATACGTGACGAAAAAAATATATTTGCATTTCTGTCTCCCTCCACCTATTTTGCGATACTTCCCTATCCCTCCGACTGTTTAATTGGCTCTTAGATGTCGCTCTTGAGCAGCTGAAATGAACACTTATCATATTATAACAAGAAGTGCTCCTTTTTGCGGTAATGAGGGGAATTGAACCTCCAAACTGCCACTCATTGTGCTATACTTGCTACTGACTGCGCCACGAAATTTGGTTAAGTGCAATGAGTCGTTAAGATGTGTTTCCCAACGACTACCTTCCACGGGTCATTAAACGAAGTCATAACAACTTGTATCCATAATATGAAAAATAATTTACTGGACTTTTAGTATTATAGTGTTGGGAAAATAAAAACAATTAAGAAATATAGCCGCAAGTGGCAATTCCGGAGTTCAAGCCAAGAAAGACCATTAGTCGTTCAAAGCTTTAACAGCTTATTTAAAAACTTTAAGAGTATGTTGCAGGTATTTATGTGGACCTATTTTGCCAGTGTAATGATTGGATCAACAATTTATGATGTTTAGTCTGATTTGTGTTATGTTAGGCTATTTTTTGCATTTGTAGCACTCCCTATCGGTCAGTGTTAATGAAATTTTCATGGTATGTTTCAGGTATTTATGTGGACATACCCTGCAAGTTTTGTGGTGATAGGACAAACAATTTCTGATTTATAATCTGATTTGTGTAATACCACACCCCTTTTTTGCATTTGTGGCGCCCCCTTGCGGTTGATTTGATTGAAACTTTCAGGCTATGTTTCAAGTTCTTATGTGGACATATCCTGCGAGTTTTGTAATGATTGGAAAAACTATTTATGATTTATAGTCTGATTTGTGTTATACCACGCTGCTTTGTTTTGCATTTATAGCGCCCCCTGTCGGTCAATAAAATTTTCAAGGTATGTTTCAGGTACTTTTATGAATATATCCTGTGAGTATGGCTATAGGACAGACAATTGCTGATTATAGTCTGATTTGTGTCATGCCATGCCCATTTTTTGCATTTATAGCGCCCTCTATGGGCCAATTTGCATTCAACTGTCAAGGTATGTTCCTAGTACTTATATGGACATATCCTGCGAGTTCTGTGATGATTGGCCCAATGGTTGTTGACTTTTGTCCATTTATGTGCTAAGCCACGCCCCTGCTGAAGTTCATTGGTCAATATCTTGGAAACGAAATGAGATTTCAACAAGCCTTACGCATCTTTTGATAAGCTTGGTCCAATGATGATCCACAGCGAATTTTGAAAGAATCGGACCTACGGCCTAGGAGGAGATGTCAAAAATGTGTTTTTCAAAAAATTCAAAATGGCAGAAAATCCCATATGGCGGACCTTTAGTGATCTGTGCTCATTTGGGAAATGGACTTTATAACCTACGGAATGTGGTTAAAAACTGTGGAGCGGACAGAGGGACGTATCCAGGAGAAGGTTGCCTTGACATACACCCGTCAAGAAATACTGAACCCTCTACATTGTTCGAGCTTTGGGATCAGACATGATATTCCAAAGGAGCTCCTGCAGAGGAGGCACCGTGGAACTCATGTGGGTGTTAAACGGAATTAGGAGCAGACGGGGAGAACATGGAGAGAAACCTTCAAACCACCTCTTCCTTCTATTACTTTGGGAAACATCCGTTGCTTGACCAACAAACTGGAGGAGCTGGAGGCTCTTGTCCGGGGCCAGAAACCGTATCGCGAAAGCAGCATTATATGCTTTACTGAGACGTGGCTGACGAACATCACCCCCGACTCACTGATCAGTTTCACCGGCTTCAGGACAGTACGGGCGGACAGAGATGCTGCAATCAGCGGCAAGCAGGTGTGGGCCGGAATGCGTAAGATCACAGGCATGAAGCAGAAGAGTGGCTCACTGCTCACTTCTGGTGATCAGAATCTGGCTGATCATTTGAACAGGTTTTTCAACAGATTGGACAGTCCTGTTCTGCCCCAGCCCTCCCTTCCCTGTCCATTGTCCAAGGCTGCTCTCTCCCCTTCCTCCCATTTGCACACCACAGGCAACTCATCTTTTACATCAACATATCAAAGCCCTGTCCTCCACCCTTCATCTTCCTCTACATCGGGGGCCATGTTGCTCCAGCTATTTCAGGTCACTAGGGAGCTTGGACGACTGAAGCAAGGGAAAGCACTGGAGCCTGATGACATCAGCCTAAGACTGCTGAAGACCTGCGCTGTAGAGCTGGGTAGTATTTTAACACATCTGTTCAATCTCAGCTTGAACCTACAGAAAGTCCCTAGGCTCTGGAAGACCTCCTGTTTAGTCCCTGTCCCAAAGAGGAGTAATCCCTCCGACTACAGACCCATAGCACTCACCTCCCATGTCATGAAGACGTTTGAAAGACTGGTCCTCTCCCACATCAGGGCTGGTGTGTCTACTCATAAGAGACACCTTGCAATTTGCATGTCAGCCAAAAATTAGTGTTGAGGATGCTCCTATTTACATGCTGCAGAGGGCCTATGCACATCTGGACACCCCCAATGCATCTGTGAGGTTCAAAACAGGGTCCTCATTTAGCTCATACTGCCATCCTCAAAAAACTCAATTTGTAGTCCATTGTAGTCTCTGCCTGAAACGCCTCATTGGGGTGGCTCTTCCGCTATGGCCCCCACTCCCCGTGTACCCACTTTCTTCTGACTGGCCAGCTCTGTGGAGGGCGGAGTTGGGCGGGACGAGGCTGCAGAACGCAGTTTTACGGGTCTGCCTCCCCAGAGTGAAACATGAGACACGTCTGCCATCTGATAAGGAATTGGCGGGGAAAATTCCAAAATCTAACGCTGTACTTGAATATAAATCTAATGAAATGAACTTGTTCTAATAAACACAGCGGCGAAAGTGGAGGACGCAGTGCGAAAGTCTGGCAGCTCAAGCTCGAATTTGCTATTGGCTACAGTTTGCTACGGCAACAGTGGTCAGTACAGCGGTTTTTCTACTCTATAGCTAGAATGCAGGGAAAGCTATAATCCACCACATACAGACACATTTGTAGAATGAGTCGACATACCCAAGTGTAGACCGGAGACCGTAGAAATCCGGTGGGTCTGAGTTTAGAGGGAAACATGGACAGTGAGGAGCAGCTAAAAGTGGACCAACAGCTTATGGACTGCTTCGGTGTGTATTAGGACCTGCTGGTTCGTGTGCATAACTGTGGTGTGTCGTTAGCATGGAGTAACGAACAGCTTCTGCGCTGGTATATGACCGAGCGGCGAAATCTCCTGGCTAAACGACCTTTTCGGAAATTGTCCGTGGAATGGTTTACTTATTGCGTCGTGATGACCAGCATTTCCTCGCGGAAAATGGGCGCGTTATGGATAGTGCGCGAGAGCTAGATAGAGCTCCGGTAATGTAATGAGCATAATACAGGTTTTACAGACCGTAAGTTCCGTTTGCATGAACCGTTGCTTTTGTGGAGCTAGCAATCGATAACTTTTACAGGAAAGAATTCAATATTCAGTGGGCAATCTAATATTCAGTCGACGGCAATGCAGAGAAATTGTTTGTTATACCGGACACGTTATAGCCTGTGCGCTTCCCTATTGGTTTCACCAGTAGCATCAGAGAGCTTGCCCAGATACTGGAGAAGTATCAGGCTGACCCCGGTCATGGATAAGTAAAGCGATCGTTTCACAAGCACCCAAAAACGCGCCCCAAGCTCTGCAAAACCTACGTCTGGTCTAACTGCAGCCTTCACAGCCCAATTCTGCAGACACATACAGAACCTCTCCGGTTAGCTTCAACTGTAGTGGCTACAATCAGGCAACGTTATGATGGAACTGCCACATTGATGCTTACCGAAGTAACACAAGCATACCGATCATAATTACTGCCTCTAAGTTACCAGGAGCATTTTAATTTGCACAGCACGTGAACTGACATGCAGTAGCTGATAACCGAGCGGTCATAACAACTACAGAGACAAACGTTACCCTGCAATACAGGTTTTAGGCCTACAGACAGTAAATTCCGTTACAGGGGGGAATCATCCAAATTACAAACAAGTATAAAAAGTTCGCTTCGAATGAAGTTTATGTTCACACACACCTTCTGTTGAATTTCCCCTGATATTACTCTTGCATATTTAGGACACAAACATTAGTAACAGTAACTTGGCTACGTTAGCCGCAGTGCTACAGCCACATTGAACAGGCCTTCAGTTGGGTAGGCTTATGCTGTGAAGCAACTGCTTCCGCATCTGTAGCCATGTTTCCATCCACACGTTCTTATACGAATTAAGTAATATCGAATTAAAAATGCCTCACAGAGACAGTGAAATTAGACTTGATTTCAAGACTATCGACTCATAGTTTGTACGGTCCATCTCATCGGATTTTCTTTGATCGGTAAAAGGCTTATGCGATAAATGCCGATGGAAACGTTATTCGCCGAGTAAATCTGCTACTGCATCTTGACGGTGTTTTGATGCCGTCGTTTCCTTCTGATAATGGTCTGCTATGCTGCTAGTAGCTGGCACCTAAGCACTACTACAACTTGTGCAATTATTGTCATTTGTTGGTAAACACAATCCATTTTGGCTAACCAGCTAAATTAGTTGGCTAACAAACTACTTTTGTTCACTTGAAGGTTCTGCGATTCAGTGCGAAAATGAATGGAAACAGCTTAAAATGTCAGAAATGTACTCGATACACCAATTTGATCGCATAACAGCATGTGGCGTCATTACGCACTACTTTTTATTCGCTTTAATGCCATTAGATGGAACCGTATTTTCACCAGCTTTATTTGCATGAATATTTTTGGCGAACTTCAGATAATTTGATTGACAAAGTGAATGGTAACACAGCTTGTGAGTCGCGGACAGTCGCGACCGATTCAGGCTTTATCTTCAGATATTTTACAAAGCCTGCATTTGAGGCCAGTTGTTAGTGCTAACTATCGTTAGCGGTCCTGCTAGCCTCCCGTAACTCGTTAGCTTCACTTTCATTATTTGCTGTTATATCGTTACTTACAGCTTGTGGCTCCGAGCGCTTGATCGATGCAACTGCTTCAGGTTTGAGAGGCAGCTGAAACGCTTATCCTGTGTCGAATTATCCTTTATTGACAAAGCTGTCTTTGGTGAAATGCTGAGCACAAACAGCTAACGTTCCCTTTGGCCGTGGCTGTTCGCCGCCAGCAAACAAAAAAGCTACCCACTGATTTCTGGAGGCATCGTCTTTTGGAAGAGAAATAGGTGCTTTTCTTCGCGTCCAAAAGTAAACAGACGAGCAGCTTTGGGAGAGATACTGACAAAACTGCTCCTCAAATGATCTGCGGTTCTTCTTTTGTATTTCCAAAAGTGTAGACGCTACTAAGGCATAGTATGATCTGCCGTTGTTAGTGCCTGCTAGAATAGTTTCCGGTGTGGGCAGGTCCAGCGCCGTGATTGGCTTTGGCTAGGTCTGTACTAATTGGACGGCACAACCTAACGTCAGGTTTTGCCCAGATCTCGAGAAGATCTTGTGAGGAGCTGTTCAGAGAGGAAATCAGGTTCACGAAATCACGTTCTTGGATTACGGCAAAACCCCTGTATCTTATGTTTAGAAACTTTTCAGAGGTTGAGTATGGACATCCAACATTATAACATTACCTATATGTATTAAAAGAAGGATCAGTGTAATAGGTCCCCTTTAACACAATACAGCCCTGCCTGTTAGGGAAGAAGATGAGAGGGATGTGTGTGGATCCATCACTGGTGTTGTGGTGCTTGGATTACTTGTCTGAAAGACCAAAGTATGTGCGTCTGCAAAACAGCACCTCTGACACAATACTAAGCAGCACCGGGGCGCCGCAAGGAACTGTATTGTCCCCCTTCCTGTTCACTATATATACATCCGACTTCCAGCACAACACTGACAGCTGCTTCTTACAGAAATTCTCTGACGATTCAGCTGTTGTTGGCCTCATCACAGGAGGGGAGGAAGAGGAATGCAGACAAACCATCAATAACTTTGTGGACTGGAGCGAGCGCAACCATCTCCTTCTGAACCCCACCAAAACCAAAGAGCTGGTTGTGGACTTCAGAAGGGGGAGGGGGAAGACCAAACTAACGCCAATCACCATCAGGGGCGCAGAGGTGGAGGTGGTCCCTAACCACAGATGCCAAGGTGTGCAGCTGGACAGCAAGCTTGACTGGAAGAGCCACATGGAGGTGACATACAGCAAGGGGCAAAGCTGTCCTTATTTACTACGGAGGCTAAGGTCCTTTAACATCTGCCAACCCCTGCTGTATAATGTACATTCCAAGATGGCAGCACGAGTGTCTCCACGTCTGTTTGTTCAGTCATATATGTTCGTCTAAACTGCTTTGTTACTCTGTGTACAGGGTCACACAGATCAAAATAGATCAAGCCTATCACTCTTAACTCCTTATGACTCAATTAAGTTTGTTGTAGTTATATATTTGCTTATACTGAGTAAACAAACAGTTGCTGGCTACCTTGTGTAGCTCACTCTGTGGAGCTGAAGCCGTGTTTCCCAGCTCACCTGCCGCTTACTTGGCCCTCCTTGTGTTTCTGGCCGCTGGTTTCCCGGCTTTCCTGTCTACCTCTGCGGGCGTCCTGCCAATCTCTCCTGGCTCTCTCTCTTCTGTGCTACCGCGTGTGTCCTGCTGCCTGATTGCTGTGTATCCTGATTGCTGTATATTCGTGGGTACGTGGGTCCGTAGCTGCGCTTTCCGAACGAGAACCGTAACTGCGCATCGGCTGGACGCACACCAGTGAGTAACAAGCCTCACGCAAATAATGTATCTATTCTTTGCTGTACTTCTATCCTGGAACTTCGGGCTGATCGGACTTTATCAGGAGTGTGTACCAGAAAAGGCTCACTGTCCGCCGGTCATGCCTGGTGCGTTCCCCAGCGCTGTTCCCCAGGATTTGCATGGACATGCACTAAGTTTCTTTTTCGCGGACTCATTTAACCGTGGAATGCTGGTCCGTCTTTTCTGTCTGACTATGCTGAAAAACTGTTTCACCTTCTCTGGAGATTCCCATATTAACAGTACTAATTCAAGGATTAACTCTTGTCCGCCTTGTTTGGCAAAGTGGAGGGCTTTAATATTCTTATTATCGTTAATGTCCGGAAATGTTTTGCCTAATCCTGGACCAACTGATGTCAGTAACATTGAGGAAGCTTCAGATTTTAATACTCCTGCAGATTTTAAATCAAGAACTGGACTGGGTTTTATTCATCTTAATGTGCGCAGTCTCATTAATAAAATGGACATGCTGCGTATCTGGGTACATTCCACTGATGCAGATGTTATTGTTATATCTGAATCCTGGTTGAGTAAGTCTGTTATGGACAAGGATGTTGGTATTGATGGCTACAATGTTTACAGGGCTGATGACCTAAAAGGGGTGGGGGTGTGGCCATTTTTGTTAAAGACAAGTTTCCTGTTAAAGTGCTAACCTCAAAATCACTGAGCAAACTATCTGAATTCTTAGTTCTAGATCTGGAGGTTTCTCAAAAGCATCATATGACTGTTGTGGGTTGTTATAGGACACCCTCTGCAGACAGAAAACTGTGGTGCACTTTCTGCCTTAATGCAGCTCATATCAGAGTTGCACTATAATGAAATTGTTCTCATAGGAGATTTTAATTGGAACTGGTTACATTCAGCGCCTAATGGTTTTAGAATACAATGTGACTCATTGAATCTTTTCCAGATTGTGGACGAGCCAACTCGTCCCAATCTGAAATGTCCTGATAAATCATCTTTGATTGATCTTATCTTAGCTAATGTTCCTCATAAGTTCTCTTCTGTGTCCGTGTTTGCTAATGACATTAGTGATCACTGTGTCATTGCCACAGTTAGAAACACAAAAATTCCTAAAACTAACCCACGTCTCATTATAAAGCGAAACATGAAGCATTTTTTTTGAACAAGGATTATTTCATGATCTCTTTGCCTTTGATTGGGATAAAGTTAAACTTATAGATGATATTGAATGTGCTTTACATTATTTTTGTGATGGTTTTAATTAAATAATAAACAAACATGCTCCCTACAAAAAAAGCAGGGTAAAGGGCCGTGAAACTGCGTGGTTTACACCTGAGTTAAATAAGTTACTTCAGGAACGTAATGTGGCGTGGGCAAATGCAAGGGCATCTCATAAGGACACTGATTGCTTGCACTTTAGAAGGTTGAGAAATGCCTGTACAGTTGCCATTAAAAAAGCGAAGGCTGAGCATTTCCTCAATGAAACTTCACAAAATCTCAATAACCCCAGGCTTTTCTGGAAGACTATAAAGTCATTATCCAGACAGACTAAAGGTAGCGAACTACCCCCTTGCATCGTCAAGGACTCAAATAACATCACTGATAAACTTTCCATGCTCAATTTGTTCAAAAAGCATTTTATTACCACTGGGTCCCTTTTTGATACCTAAACAATTCAGAGAGTAGTGTCCCAGATTCTGCACATCAAGATAGTGTTAGTCAATTTACTTTTAGGCCAGTCACTGTTACTGAGGTCAACAAGGCCCTCAGACTTTTAGATTCCAGAAAATCGGCAGGTCCAGATAACCTTGAGCCCCTTTTTTAAAGATAGCAGCTGATTTTATTGCTTTACCCTTAACTTATATTTTTAATCTGTCTTTAGCTTCTGGTGAAATTCCTCGTGTTTGGAAATCTGCTTTTGTTCTCCCCCTGTTAAAAGGAGATGATCCAACTATTTTAAATTATTTTAGGCTAATTTCCAAACTCCCAGTTTTAGCTAAGATTTTAGCAAGTTTTGTCAGTGAACAGTTGAAAGAGTTTTTATTAGCCAATAAGATTTTATCTAATTTTCAATCAGGTTTTAGGAAGAAGCACAGCGCGACTACAGCGGCTTTGAAGGTTGTCAGTAATTTTATTGATTCCTTGGATAAGAAGGAACACTGTGCAGCTCTGTTCATAGACCTGCCAAAAGCCTTTGACACTGTGGACCATGTGATCTTGAGATGCAGACTATTTAGTATAGGTCTGTCTGAACAGTCCCTCACTTGGTTTGATAACTATCTGTCAAACAGATGGCAGTGTGTGCAGGCTGAAGGCCTCACTTCGAACCCTTTAAAATTAAGAAATAGTGTGCCTCAGGGTTCAGTTCATTAATTTATATTAATAATATTGGGCACAATGTTCCAAATGCAAACTTTCACTTCTATGCAGATGATACTGTTATTTACTGCTCTGCTCCAACACAGCATCAGGCTCTGTGTCATTTACAGGATGCTTTTAATACTGTACAAGTCACGTTTAGGGATTTAAAATTGTTCTCGATTCCTGAAAAAACAAAACTCATGATGTTTAGTAACTCAAAGACTAGACCACAGGACTTGCCTTCTATAATTATGTCTCAGGGCGACGTGATTGAGCTCGTCTCATCTTACAAATATTTGGGTTTCTTAATTGATGATGCACTGTCTTTTAAGCGTCACATTCAGCAGCTTGTCAAGAAGCTGAAGCTGCGTCTGGGTTTTTACTTCAGAAATAAGTCCTTTTTTTCATTTGCTGCAAAGAAGAGACTTGTTGCTGCTACTTTCCTGCCCCTGATGGACTATGGTGATGTTTTGTATATGCATGTATCTTCACAATGCCTTCACTCTCTGGATACTGTATATCATGGAGCATTGTGGTTTATTACAAATCTCAAAGCTCTAACTCATCATTGTGACCTGTATTCTCGAGTTGGTTGGCCTGCGTTGTCTATTCGAAGACAAAATCATTGGCATGTCCTTATTTATAAAGCAATTCTTTATTTGCTTCCCTCTTACTTATGTGATTATATCAAGTTGAGAAATGTTGGAACTTACAGTCTTCGCTCTGTCTCTCATTCACAAGACCTGTTTTTGCTGTCTGTTCCTAAAGTACGACTTGAAATGGGAAAAAGGAGTTTAGACATGCGGCTCCTGCAGTGTGGAACCTGCTGCAGGAGGAGTTGGGCCTGAGGGAGCTGGTCTCTTTAAACCTTTTCAAAAGCAGACTGAAGGTGCTGGAGGCTGATGCATCAGGTTGTAGATGCTTTGATGGCTGATTTTTTCTGATGTGACACTGGACATGGTGATCTGCTTTTATCATTGTTTTGTATTGTTTTTCTGTAATTGTGTCCAATGACTTGCTGCTGTCTTGGCTTGGACACTCTTGCAAAATAGATTTTTAATCTCAATGAGGCTTTCCTGGTTAAATAATTTTAAATAAATAAATAAATAAATAATGTCTACCATGCAGTAGTGGCCAGAGCTCTGTTCTTCGCAGTAGCCTGCAGGGGAGAAAGTTTTCGCACAGCAGATAGGAACAGAGCAGATAAACTAGTCAAGAAGGCTGGTTCTGTGGTGGGGTCAAACTGGAGCTGGTCCCACAGGTGGCAGAGAAAAGAATACTGTCAAAGTTCAAGTCCATACTGAGCAACTCTGCACACCCTCTCCATGCCCTGGGGGTAATTAACAGCAGCACCTTCAGTCAAAGATTGATTGCACCAGCATGTAAGTCCGAGCGCTTCAGGAAGTCTTTTATTCCAGCTGCCATAAGACTTTTTAATGCACAAAAACCCGTGTTTTTGATCGCTGCTTCCTGTATGATGTACATATTTATCTATTTATTTATTTATTTATTCACCCACTCATCAACTCTATTTCCTATTTATCACCATCAGTGGCTAAATAGTGTAGCATGAGTAATGAGCAACATTATTATGTGTGTTGAAGTGATGAAGCTGTCGTGACAATGTAATTTCCTGTAAAGGATTAATAAAGTTATTATTATTATTGGCACTGCGGCTGGGCGGATAAGAGAAGCACTTCTGCTATTTTCCCCGCAACTGGGCCAATAAGAGATTTCATTTATAATCTGCCCCAGTCTTTGAACTTTCACACCGGAGCGCTGCGGGACGAATAGCCTCTTCCTTATTTGTTTGTTTGTAATAAACCTTAAAAACTTTGCAAAACTCGATTGCTGTAATACCTTGTGTCACACGTAATTACTGTTATGCGCTTTTCACGTGAGTATCTTCTGTGCAATCCTTTTCACGTGCAATATGGTCCTTGGTCCCACCCCCCAGGATATATACGATTGTGAATCAATCTTGACCCAGACAGTAAACATGAGACGTCTGCTGGACGTGCAGATCATGTCGGCAATTTGTAAAAGTCACATTCAACAGTCTTTATCACTGTTTAACTTCATGAACGTCCCTATAGTCCCATCCGTACATAACAAAAAACCCACCACTTCCTGTAGCTCAACATATGTACTCTTGAAAATAAAAAACACTCCACATTGTTAACTCAGATTACACCACAGATATGTGGCTCTATATTTGGACGTCAAAATAAGGTTTTTTTTGGACGTCTATTGACGTGCAAGACAGGTGCAGGAAATAGATCCTTTTCACAGTTGCCATTTTACATGTCAAAGCTTGGGCAAGCACTGATGTAATTAGGCTAATAAAAGTGATTATGGTTCCGTTGCATATAGTTGTGTTACAATTTTTCCAGTAAGCCAGCAACCACAACATAAGAGCCATATGACTCCGAAACACCTGAATGGAAGGAGACCATGATTATTACACCTGTGCTTGATGCATGACATGTAAAAATGGCCTCTGTGAAAAAGGTTTGACATGAGCAAACAATTAATAGGCAAGAACTGGAGAGCGCGCATGGAGTAACTCTTATAAATTGCCGACATGATCTGCACATCAGGCGGATGTCTCATGTTTGCTGGGATGAATCCTTAACGCGCAACACGACAATATTTACATCTAAAAGGGGTCATATTTAGACGTCTAAATCTTGAACCTTATTTGCACGTCGTACGGACATATCGATATGGTCCTGGACCAACCGACACAAAATAGACATGATAGGCATGTCGTGCAGACATCTCATGTTTGCTGGGTTAATAATAATAATCATAATCATAATCATCATCATCATCATCATCTATGCTCTCGCTCCAGTTCTTGCCGATTAATTGTTTAATCACTTGTCGGACCTTTTGCACAAAGGCCCTTTTGTCATGCCAAAGCAGCAAGCGTAGGTGAAAAAAAAAAATTATGGTCTCATTCCATTTAGGTGTTTCGGGACCATACTGCCCTTGCGCTGTGGTTCCTGTCTCACTAGAATAGTTGTGGCACGCCAATATGGAATCGAACCATGATCAATCTTATTAGCCAATCACACATTTGCTTGCCCTGCTATGTCTAGTAAAATGGCAACTGTGAAAACTACCTAAATCCTGCCCTGTCTTGCACGTCAATAGACGTCAAAAAAATACCTTATATTGACGTGTAAGTGTTGAACCACATTTCAGTTGTGTCATCTGAGTTAACAACGCAGAGTGTTTTATTTTGAAGAGAACATACGTTGGGCTACAGGAAGTGGTGGGTTCTGTATTGTGGAGACAGGACTATGGGGATGTTCATGCTCTTAAACAGCGATACAAACTGTTGAATGCGATCTTAAAAATTTCCGACGTGATCAGCACGTCAGGCAAACGACTCTAGTTGGCTGGGATGAATCCATGACGCACAACACGACAATATTAACGTCTGAAAGGGGTCATATTTAGACGTCAAAATCTTGAACCTTATTTGTGCGTCGTATTGACATACAGATATGATCCTGCGCCGACCGACGGGATATACGCATGATCTGCACGTCGGGCGGACGTCTCATGTTTGCTGGGTAGGGATTAAACCGGTTACAATTTCATTAGTCGATTGCTCTGTTGCAACCACTTCTGTTCGCTAAGTCCCATACAGCTGTATGAATTAAATTTTACGATGACTACATGTGATCCTCGGACAGCATAGGCAGTGTGTAATAGGTGGTGCAACTGCATAGTGAAAAGAAGCGAGGGCTCGTTGTCACGCGAGTCGGAGGAATCACATGCCATGGCATCTTCCTCCTGAGTCCAGGCGCGGACTGGCCATCGGGAGCACCGGGACATTTCCCAGTGGCCTGACGGTAGCCAGCCAGTCAGCTTGACCTGCAATAGGCTAATACCCGCATTAGGAATGAATTGACGGATCGCACCTAATCCACGAATCAGGCGATGGCTGTGAAAATGAAACTATTGCAGCACCCAGCGATGCACAGAGCAGCCGAACGTTACCTGCTTTTTAGAGGCGCCTGGAATAATGGAGTAAACAAAACGGAAATGTGGAGCGGAGAGGGAGAGGATGAGAAACGCAAAGCACTGGCCACAGAAGCAGCGAAGGCTTTGCTGACATGTTCGCCAGTAAGGGAGCAGGTGTTATGGCCCCAATTTGTTACGGCGTCAATTTGTTATGACGTCACGGACAGCAAGGGATGACAGACAAAATTCTTAAACTTCAACAGATTTAATTAAACAAACACTTAGAACTAATCTACAATCTACCCTACTGACCAAGATTGAAATAAAAAAAAAGATAGTTACAGTCCCTTGGTAATTGAGATGGGCTGCTATGTTGCGATGTCCTGGGACAGGAAAATGCTCCAACACAGGCAAAAATCCACAAAAACTTCACAGGTCTTGAAAAGAGTGACAGGTCTGGTCAAATGTATCCTTCCACAATTTCTCCTTGCAATTTCTCCAACTCCCCTTCACTCTCTCAATTTTTCTCCTTATATACTCTTTTCCAGCCCCCTCTGAGGCATGCCCAGGACATGCCCCAAACCTAGCTCCAGACTGAGCTTAACAAAAAAACTGTCAATACTGCCATCTAGTGGCTTTTTTTTTCCACATTACACAGGTCAGTCAAAAACACTCGCTAAAACACACACACACCCATCATAGATTTCACATAAAGAGGCAATCGATAACTTTTTAACTGGCAAGCTGGTAGCGCTTCTGTGGCTGGTAGCACTACTATTGTTGTAGCTAGCCTGCGGATTTGGTCAGTCTGGCAACAGAAAGGTAATAACCATTGATATTTTGTGTCTGTCCATTGATACTCATATGAAGAAGTACATCTCGAGGGCTGATTGCAATAAACAGTTATGTCCAGATGTTATATATTGGACATAACTGTTCATTGCGGTCAGCCCTCGATCTATCCAGTAGGGGTGACTGAATCACTCGTCAGATGGTGACGACCTGAAAACCTAATGAAAGAACAAGGACGGCGACTGACAAGCGATTCATTTACCGACCTGAATGAATATCAATGCATTGACAATATTATCGCCCTTTCTGTTGACAGTCTGACCAAATCCGTCAGCTACAGCCATATAATAACGCTACCGGGTTACCAGTTAAAAAGTTATCTGTTGCCTCTTTAATAAGTTCCACTCAGTGGAAGCAGATTAAAATAAATAAATAACCGGTGTTGGGGAAGCGACTTTGGAAGCATGGCGTTCGAAGCTGTCAATTACTTTACCCTGAAAGTAGTTTGATGACAGAAAAGCTATCCTAGGAAAAAAATCTAGTTCGGTCGACTAAAGCTGCTCAGAAAAAGTAGTACGAATTACTGATTATACAATTCATCAAACTGACAATATTGACGTTTGACAATGACAGCTGCTTTTTAGCTTATCAGTAGAACAGCCGAAAAACAAATGCAACACATTGCACTGGACCACAGATGCTGATTTTTCATTATATATTAATCATAGACTGTATAAAAAGATGGACGCAGCACCTGGGTCTGAAAAGTGAGGCCAATGCGAAAATCTCTAAAATTTGCATTATATATTTAATGGCCAGCAGATGACGACGTCGGTGGTTGCAGAAGGAAGTTCAGTGCTATGGAAGTCTATGAGAAAATGACCCTACTTTACCACCTGATTTATTATTTCAATAATGATTTTCCACATTATTTTATGGTATCTATCGCAAGTTTCAAGTCTCCTTCGATAAATCATGTTGTTCATTTTTGTAAATTATGGTCCCAAATAGACTAGAATAAAGGATAAAGCCAGAATATGCTGTAGGGGCGTGGCTATCCTCTGGTCCTCGTCAGATACGGTCAGATCCACCCGTAAATCCACCCCTCGCTCCTCCCTGGATCTTCAATTCACGCTCTCATCCAAGAGGAATCACATCTGGTTTCAAAATGACAAAGTGGCACTGTTCAAATTGCCAAAATCGAGGCTTCCTAAATGGTATGCTGAAACCAATGGGTGACATCATGGTCGCTTCGTCCATCTTTTTATACAGTCAATGATATTAATGATATAATGTCTTTGTGTAACCACAGTATGCTTTAGTAGGTAGCATTTAGTAGGTAGTATTTACTATTTGTGTGTCTGTCTGTGTGTGTGTGTGTGTGTGTGTGTTCACATTTTTGTTCCCTATTGGGGACCTTTTCCAGTAGAAACAGTGACCTTGTCGGGAACAGTAGTCCAATGGGGACCAAAACCTGGTCCTAATACGGCAAAATGTCATTTCTGAGGTCATGATTGAGGTTAGGGGTCAGGTGTGAATTGACGTTTTGTTAAGGTTAAGGTCAGGTATGATTTGGTTAAGGTTAGGGTTAGGGTTGGCTGTCCACAATGAATAGAAGTCAATGCAATGTCCTAACAAGGATAGCTGCGCGGACTTGTGTGTGTGTGTGTGTGTGTGTGTGTGTGTGTGTGTGTGTGGTTTTGATACTTTGGATATACTTGGTGCAGTAACGTGCAGTCGCAGGTTAGTTTGGTGAGGCACAATCCTCCCCTTTGCTTGATTAGCAATCAAACAATTAACTAGTTTAGTAAGACTATTCGGCAGAATGACGGGCCAGTTTAAGTTTCCGCAGCGTTATTACTCTGTATATCAAACCTGAAATGCTCACGAAACTGCAGATTTGCGCGTACTTGCTTACAGGAAGCCAAAGCAATGTCATCAACAAATAGTAAAACAGTTCAACTTATGCAGAGTTCAATGCTTGATCAATACACAATGTATTCTCCTTTAAATACGCGCTTTTACACCCAAACAATAAAAGCGGACATTTATTTTCAGTCTTCTTTCGAATCCGATTAACAAAATGTTAAAACGATATACAGAATTCCCGAGAGCCAAGAATTTTTCCTAATTGATTATTCAGATTTCCATCCTTGCAGTCTCGAATTGAAGCGTATACGTGAATGAATCAGTTTGTCATTATCTCCTCTATCAGTATACAGGCTTCCTATAGGCTTGGTCTTAATTGTTTTGATTGTCAATCAGGCATAGTACGTAGGAACAGGTTCACAAAATCCTGTAGTTTGGGTCACTGCCTCACCTCACTGCACGTCTCTGGCTTCCTGTAAGCAAGTACGCTCAAATCTGCAGTTTCGTGAGCATTTCAGGTTCAATGTACTGAGTAATAACGCTGCGGAAACTTAAACTGGCCCGTCATTCTGCCGAATAGTCTTACTAAACTAGTTAATCGTTTGATTGCTAATCAAGCAAAGGGGAGGATTGTGCCTCACCAAACTAACCTCTGACCGCACGTTACTGACTTGGTGCTTGAAAATAAATATAAACATTTGAACTTTTGAGCTAACAGTGTATCTCACTGTAACTGTGAGTTTTTGAGAGTTCACCTTTAGCCTTAGTATACACCGAAAATTCAGCAGGCTCAGATTTTTCCCAGTCCAGTCCTTTTTTTTTTTTTTTTTTTTTTTTTTTTGCATTTTATAATCTGGATAACTTTCCTCCCAGAAGAAGATAGTGGCCAAATTTATGACTTGTCTGGTTCCCATTACATCAACAAATAGGGTTAGCCCACAGGATTAGCGGTCTGGTAGTTTATGTGAACAGGGTGACAGTGGCCTGGCCTGGGAACTAGACTGTTGAGCAGCTAGAATCCTACATCTGACAAGAGTGGGACAACATTCCTCTCCTAAAACTTTGGCAATTGGTCTCCTCGCTTCCCAGACATTGACAGACTGTTGTTAAAAGAAGAGGGGATAATAAAGAATGGTAAACATGGCCCTATCCCAACTTTTTTGAGATGTGTTGCTGCCATCAAATTCAAAATGAGCTAATATTTTTCATGAAATGGTAAAATGTCTCACTTTCAACATCTGATATGTTGTCGATGTTCTATTATGAATAAAATGTCAGTTTATGAGATTTGCAAATTATTGCATTCTCTTTTTATTTACATTTTACACAGCATTCCAACTTCTTTGGAATTGGGGTTGTAGATGCACAGGGGTCTATTTGGCTGTGTTTACCAATCTGTTACAGACAGGAATGTCCCTCTGTTTTGGCAGGTTGCTGGTTCTGTGGGCCCACTTAAAAATTCCTTCAAAGTTGTTTATGAGGAGGGAGATGAGGATGGTGGCTGTTTGACCAGAGTGAAGGGGAACTACCAGCCCATTCCAGAAATCCCGAAGTGCTACTACACCTCCGGAGTGATCAACTTCTTCCTGGCCAGGACAGACGCTGTGCGTAGGGTGGGGTTCGACCCGCTGCTGAAAAGAGTGGGCCACTCAGGTAAGGCCTGGACTACATCCGTAAACAACCAGCAGTTTGTTTCCAGTGTGTTACTGACTCAGTCACCAGGTATAGATCTATTACCTATCTACAATAATTCCATCCATCCAACCATCCACCCATTTTTTCCCCTTATCCATGGCTGGGTCGGGGGGTAGCAGACTAAACAATTTGGCATCCCCCACCCCAGCTACTTCCTCCAACTCTTCCTGTGTGACCCCAAGTGGTTCCCAAGCCAGCTGGGAGATAAAATCCCTACTGTGTGTCCTGGGCCTCCCTCGGGGCTCCTCCCAGTGGGACATGCCCGGAACACCTCTAAAGAGAGGCGTCCAGGAGGCATGCAAACCAGATACCCGAACCACCTCGACTGACTTCTGTCGACGCGGAGGAGTAGCAGTTCTACTCTGAGCTGCTCTTGCATGTCTGAGCTCCTCACCCTATTCCCAAGGGTCAGCTCAGCCACCATGTGGAGAAAGCTCGTTTTGGCCGCTTGAATTTGCAATCTTGTCCTTGCGGTCACTACTGAAAGCTTGTGACCATAGTTAAATAGGTGAGGGTTGTAATGTTAATCAACCACTTAATCCAGGTGCTTCGTTTATAAGTTCAGCTCTTTCTTCACCACGACAGGTTGGTATGACGAACGCAAAACTGCAGGTGCTGCATTGATCCGCCTGTCAATCTCATGCTCTGTCTTACCCTCACTCGTGAGTAAGACCCCAAGATACTTAAACTCCTTCACTTGGGGCAACATCTCACCCCCCGCTTAGAGGGGACAATCTACTTTTTTCTGGCAGAGTACCACAGCCTCAGATTTGGAGGTGCTGATCCTAATTCCAACCGCATCACACTCGGCTACGATCCGCTTCAGTGTGCATTGGAGGTCACAGCCTGATGAAGCCAACAAGACCACATCGTCTGCAAACAGCAGAGATGCAACCTTGAGGCCACCAACGGCTCCAATGCCCCAAACTCCCGCGGCACATCCCATAGGATACCTCATGGGAAATGACCACAAGCTTTCTCCGTCTTCAAAACTCATGTAAACTGGATGGGAAAACTTTCACGACCCCTCCAGTTACCATGCAAGGGTAAAAAGTTAGTCCACTCTTCCACAGCGAGGATGGAACCACTTTGCTCCTTCTGAATCTGAGGTTCGACAATCGGCCATAGCCTCCCTTTCAGCACCCCGGCATAAGCATTTCCTGGGAGGCTGAGCAGTATGATCCCCCTATAACTAGTGCACACTCTCCAGTCCATTTTTTTAGAAATGGGAACCGGGACTCCAGTCTGCCAGTCCAAGGGCACTGTACCCAACATCCACACACTTTTAAACAAGTGTGTCAGCCGTGACAGCCCAACAACATCCAGAGCCTTCAGCATCTCAACAATCCTTGTACAATCCTGGTGACTTGCCACTGCGGAGCTTTCTGACAACCTCAGTGACTTCCACCAGGGAGATGGGCAGAGACTCACCTGAATCCTCAATTTCTGCCTCCTTAAAGGACTGCGTGTCTGCCAGATTCGGGAGCTCCTCAAAGTGCTCCTCCCACCACCAAACAATATCCCCAGTCGATGTCAACAGTTCCTCACCCCTGCTGAAAACAGCCTGGGCGAAGCCCTGCCTTCCGCTCCGTTGTCTGACAGTTTGCCAAAACTTCGAGGCTACCCGAAAGTCCTTCTCCATAACTTCCCCAAATTTCCCCCAAACCCGAGTTTTTGCTTCTGCAGCCATTGTAGCTACAGTCCCTCTAGCCTGCCGGTGCCTGTCTGCGGAGTCAGGAGTCCCCTGGGCCAGCCAATCCCAAATGGACGCCTTATTCAGTTTGACAGCTTCCCTCTCCACTGGTGTCCACCAGTGGGACATTGATCTGCTGCCAGGACTGGCACTGACAACCTTCAGGCCACAGCTCAAGGCAGCCGCTTCCACAATGGAGACTTTGAATACGGACGTGTGAGTTGAAAATCGCCTGAACAGGGTCTTTCATCAAACATTCTTAGTCAACCCTCACAACAAGTTTAGGTTTACCAGATCTGTCTGGCAATCTTCCCTGCCATCTGGTCCAGCTCACCACCAGGCAGTGATCAGTTGACAATTCTGCCCTTCTCTTCCCCCAAGTGTTCTCAATATATGGCAGATCTGATGACACGATTAAAAAAAAAAAAATCGATCATTGACCTTTGGCTAAGGGTGTTCTGGTACTAAGTACACTTACGAACACCTTTAACCTGTTAACTGTCACTGGGCCCTAATTAGGGCCCTATGGGATTTTCAAACAAAGTTTGAATCCTTCATTTGTTACCTATGACTTAAACCCTCAACCAATCCAGGCAAACTATATACCACAGGGGTGTTCAATCTTCCCCATTAAGGGCCGATGTGGGTGCAGGTTTTTGTTTCAGCCTAGTGCTACAACACCTGATTCCGCTGATTAACTGATCAGGGGTTTCAGTCAAGACCTTGATGTACGTTGTAGAATCAGGTGTGTAAGTGCTGGGCTGTAAAAAAAAAAAAAAAAAAAAAAGTAGCACCCACACCGGCCCTTTGTGGATTAGTTTGGACACCCCTGATATACCATTTCAAAGCTTAGACGCTCAGGATTTCATTTCTACCCACCTTTTTGCCCTATGTCAGTCATAACAAATGCAATAAATCAATTTCTCAACATAGACACCTCATACTCGAGTGCAATGAAACTTGTCAGTCCTCATCATCAAAGTTGTGTTGTGACGGTCAAACGATGTATTATCCGTTCCATTTGGTCTTGTTCGAAAGCTAAGAACCTGTGCAATCAAGATGTTCACATTGTTTGTCCCAAAATTGAAGATTAAGCTGTATATTTTATGTAGGCATGGGCAACACTCTGCATAAACTCTAATGGAATGCGTAACAGCTGAACTGGGGCGGTAAACAAGCCTCAGAAAACTTATTAAAAAAAAATGATGTAAATACCATTTTCATACTGTTATGGCCCCAATTTGTTATGGCCCCAATTTGTTATGGCGTCACGGACAGCAAGGGATGACAGACAAAATTGTTAAACTTCAACAGATTTAATTAAACAAACAGAACCAATCTACTCTCTACCCTACTGACCAAGATTGAAATAAAATAAAAAATAAGATATTTACAGTTCCCTGTAATGGAGATGGGCTGCTCTGTTGTGATGTCCTGGGACAGGAAAATGCTCGAACACAGGCAAAAAATCCACAAAAAAGCTTAAAAGGTCTTGAAAAAGTGACAGGTCTGGTCAAATGTATCCTTCTTGCAATTTCTCCTACTACTACTACTCTCTCAATTTTTCTCCTTATATACTCTTGTCCAGCCCCCTCCCATTTCTGGGACTTTCCCTCTGGGCATGCCCTGGACATGCCCTTCAGACTGGGCCTCACAAAAAAAAAAGTCAATACTGCCATCTAGTGGCTATTTACCACATTACACCTCCATTCCAAAAGGGGAAAAATTTTGACTTAAAAAGGCAAAATTTTTTCTTTTCACTACAAAATGGTTAAGTTGACACTTGTATATACATACATATAATACAATATGCTAATAAACACAGGTGATATATATACACATATTCAAACACGGGATAAGCAATCGGCAATTACATTGTCAGCACCCTTTACATGCTTAATTTCCAAGTCAAACTCTTGTAAAATCAAACTCCAATTCAACAATCTCCGATTTTTGTTCTTCATCTTACTCAAAAACATTAACGGATTGTGGTCAGTATATACAATCATTGGCTTTTTGCCCTGTACAAAACATAAACCTCAGTGTTGTAAGGATAGAACCAGAGCCAACAGCTCCTTCTCAATTGTGGAATAGTTCTTTTGGTGGCGATTGAAAAACGGATGCTCAATGTCATCAGAGTCACTTCTCTGTAGGAGCACAGATCCCAAGCTTGGTCGCTAGCATCGACCGCTATGGAGAACGGTTTGTTGAAGTCAGGAGATTTGAGCACGGGGAAGTGACACAGCAGAGACTTCAGGCTTCGAAGGCTCTTTGGCATGCTTCATCCCAAGTGAACTTTACGCCTTTCTTCAGTTGGTTGATGAGACTGAGAGCAATCTCAGCAAAGTTCTTTGGTAGTACCCGATCATTCCAAGGAAGCGGAGCAAAGCTTTTTGTTGTCTGGAACTGGAAAGTCCATGATGGCTTGGACTTTTAGCATTTATGGGTGGCACACACCAATAACCCTTCAATAAATCAATCTTGGTCAGAAACTTTGCTTGCCCTACTCTATCGATACAATCATCAATCCTAGCTATTGGAAACACATCAGTTCTAGTTACAGCATTGACTTTGCGATAATCTGTACAGAATCTAGTACTTCCATCAGGTTTTGGAACTAGAACACAGGGTGAACTCCAATCGGAGTTAGAGGGTCTGGTAATATCATGTTCTAACATGTACTCAACCTCTTTCTCAGCAATCTTTCTCTTTTCAGGATTCATCCGGTACGGATGCTGTTTTATTGGTTTGGCATCACCAACATCTACATCATGAGAGGCTATAGAAACTCTCTTTGGAACATCAGGAAACAGATCTTTATATTTCTTGATCAACCTCTCAAACTGATCTTTCTGTGAGGGTTCTAAGTGCTGGAGTTTTACATCAAGATTTTGCAACACTTCAGAATTTGACAATTTACATGGAAGAACTTCAGCTTTAATTCTAGGTTCATCATCTTGAAACTCCCCCTCATCTTCACAAGTCTCGCCATAGGAGGATCTGAAGTGACAGCTTAGCATTCCTATCATAATAAGGCTTCAGCATGTTAATGTGACACAACTGTTTTGGCTTTTCTCCTATCTGGAGTCTTCACAATGTAATTGAGATCATTGAGTTTTGTCAGAATTTCATAAGGACCATGAAATCTAGCCTGCAATGGATTGGACTGCAAGGGAAACAACACAAGGACCTTGTCTCCTGGTTTAAACTCACGGCTTCTAGCCTTATGATCATACCAAGTTTTCATTTTTCCCTGACTTGATTTCAAGTTATCTTTGGCTAGGTCACAAGCTGCACGCAGTCTTTCCTTGAACTTGCTAACATAGTCTAACAGACTGATATTTTGCTCTCTCTCTTGCCATTGTTCACTCAACAATAGCAAAGGTCCTCTCACTTCATGGCCAAACACTAGCTCAAATGGACTGAATCCAGTAGACTCCTGCACTGCTTCTCTAGCTGCAAATGAACCCCTTCATCCCAGTCTTTCTCATGGTCATAACAATAAGTCCTCATCATTGTGCTCTAAGGCAACTCTCTGGATGATAGGCACTGGAAAGAATCTGCTTCGCACCTAGTTCATACACAACCTGCTGAAACAATGAAGTGAAATTGCTACCTTGATCTGACTGAATTTCCCTGGGAAGGCCAAACAACGTGAAGAACTTTATCAAAAAATTGCAGTTGCCTTGATGTTGCGAAGGTATGGCTTCAGGGAATCTGGTAGATGCACACATGATTGTCAACAAGTACTGATTTCCAGATCTAGTCTTGGGTAATGGACCAACACAATCAACAATGACCTTGGAGAAGGGCTCCCCAAATGCTGGGATAGGCTGCAATGGAGCTACAGGTGGGTCTAACTGGTGTTTTCCAACTACCTGACAAGTGTGACAGGTTTTGCAAAAGTTGGAAACATCTTTCCGAAGTCCAGGCCAGAAGAAGTGTTTCATGATCTTATCAACAGTCTTGTTAACACCAAGATGACCTCCTAAAGGCAAACTATGAGCCATTGTTAAGATCTCATTCCTGTAGACCTTGAACAACAATTTGTTTGACCACTGCCCAATCTGCATTGGCAGGGGATATCAGGAGGGCGCCACTTCATCAACACTCCATTGAGATAATACCCAACTGGAACTGCGTCTATTTCTTCATCAGGAAGGGCTCTCTTTTTTAGTACACAAATTTCAGGATCATTGGTTTGCTCCTGAATCAACCGCTTTCTGGACAGAGACAAGTCTTCAGACACATCAGAATCACCAGACCCATCTGGCTGGCTGAATAGAGAACTGATAAAAAGTGTCTGATAAGTCCTCAAACGGAGAAACCATAGTAGGCTGAACAGAGTCATGAGGCGAACCACCTGAGTCATGACTATTCAAGGTGCTGGACGGCACCACATTTAGCCATAGCACGAGTCACTGCACAGGAAGGATACAGAGATGGGTCTTCATCGCCATCTTCAGTGCTCGGCCAAGTAAGATGAACAGGGGAACTACATTGCCCCCAGCCAGGTCATTGCCTAGCAACAGAGAAACACCCTTGATAGGTAGACTTGACATAAGTCCCACCTTTTACCTGTCCTGTAACTAAATCTGACTTCAAGAAAAAAGGGTACAGATACAGTCCTCCTTCAATACCTTGTACAAATGAAATCCCCAGAAGCGGTCTCATTAACTCCAAGGAGTCCATCAACAAAAGTGACTGAGAAGCTCCGGTATCCCTTAGGATATATATGGGGACAGGAGGAGAATGCTCATTCAGAGCCACAAATCCCTCTGACACAAATGGAAGGAATTCCTCCCTCACAAAGTCAGCAGTATCAGGCTTCTTAGCCTCACAAGGAGCAGGCAATTTAGCAGATCGGTCATCTACTACAAGGGTTTCTAACCTTGTCTTCACAAAGGCATTGGGTTTGTATCCTTTTCTTGTTCTTTCTTAGCTTTAAGGAACCAACAGTTAGTTGTAACATGACCAGATTTCTTGCAATAATTGCAAACTAGACCACTTTTGTCACTGTCAGCTTTCACACTTTGTTCAGACCTTTTACTGGATTTCTGAGTACCATCACCAGATTTGTCTTTGTCTTTGGGTGAGGAATCTTGGGGTTACCTTTCTTCTGAAATTGGGACCATCTATTGTTACTGCTAGACTGAAATTTGGACTTATGTGTGAGAACATATTCGTCTGCAAACTTGGCAGCTGATTGCAAATTCAGTGCTTGCTTCTCATTAAGGTAGGTCTTAATATCATCCTTGACACAGTTCTTGAATTCTTCAACTAACACCATCTCTTTTAGTGAGTTGAAATCATCCTTGACCTCCATAGAAGTACACCAGCTCAAAGCAAACCTTCTTCTCGTTAGCAAATTCCACATAAGTCTGATTGTCAGATTTCTTCAGACCTCTGAATTTCTGTCGGTAAGCCTCTGGAACCAACTCATAAGCTGTCAAAATAACCTTTTTGACAACCTCATAATCAGAGGAATCATCTGCAGACAAAGCCGAATAGGCTTGTTGAGCTTACCCTTGAGGACAGTTTGCAACATCAGAGGCCAGTGTTCTTTGGCCACTGACAACTCTTAGCTACCTTCTCGAAGCACTGGAAATACTTCTCAACCTCCTTCTCTGAGAATGGAGGCACCAGCTTTACCTCCTGGCTAGCCTGAAATTTGTTTTCACCTTGAATTTTGATTTTTAGTAGCTCCATTTGGAGCCTTTTCTTCCCTGTCTAATTTTTCTAAGTCAGAAATCTCTCTGTCTCTGTCTCTCTCTTTCTGCTCTTTCCTCTTTCTCTCTCTCAAATTCTCTTTGTTTTTTCTTTTTTCCTCAATTTCTTTTCTCTTTCTCTCTCTCAAATTCTCTTTGTTTTTCTTTTCCCTCAATTTCTTTTCTCTCTTTCTCTCTCTCAAATTCTCTTTGTTTTTCTTTTTTCCTCAATTTCTAGCATTTTTTAATTTAAGTTCCAATTCTACATTTGGATTTTCCACCGAAACTGTTCCAATCTCCTGGTGCAAACACATTTTCATCAATGTAATATTCAACAATCTCTCTAGCCAGTCTTGCTTTTCGCATGGCTGGTTTTACATCTGTCAGCTCTAACTGTCTGCATATTTCTAGCAGTTCTGTCTTTTAAAAGACTTCAAAACCTCTACGGTTGGTGATGCCAAGAAATCATCCATTGCTGTTGATCTGCCAATATATATCTAGGAAAATTCAAAAACAATTTCACAATGTGAAATTTTAGATTTTCAATAAATGACTCGCACAATGGTCTATCCCGGACCAGCCCCCAATTTGTTATGGCCCCAATTTGTTAAGGGCGTCACGGACAGCAAGGGATGACAGACAAAATTGTTAAACTTCAACAGATTTAATTAAACAAACAGAACCAATCTACTCTCTACCCTACTGACCAAGATTGAAATAAAATAAAAATAAGATATTTACAGTTCCCTGTAATGGAGATGGGCTGCTCTGTTGTGATGTCCGGGGACAGGAAAATGCTCGAACACAGGCAAAAATCCACAAAAAGCTTAAAAGGTCTTTGACAGGTCTGGTCAAATGTATCCTTCTTGCAATTTCTCCTACTACTACTACTCTCTCAATTTTTCTCCTTATATACTCTTGTCCAGCCCCTCCCATTTCTGGGACTTTCCCCTCTGGGCATGCCCTGACATGCCCAACCTAGCTTTCAGACTGGGCCTCACAAAAAAGTCAATACTGCCATCTAGTGGCTATTTACCACATTACAATACACAAAGAACACCATGGTTTGATTAAAAGCAACCTTTTCAATAGGATACCCGCATTTCATACATGAACTCTGCGTATTACGGCCAATAACGATTTGAACAGAGCTATTATCCGCCTGTTGGATGAATGCGTGACCTGTTTACAAACTTTCAAGTGCATGGCGTGGCAAAAATATCATTTTGGAGGTAGATTTCAAACAGCCCGCGCTGACGTGATATCCCAGCTACGGCCCTGATTGACTTACAGCCATCTAATTTGAGAAATTACGAGTCTATTCGTCCAAACTCGACCTCCAAGGGATGTGAAATAAGTTCAACAGAAGTTGTTGAAGTTCGTCGCGAGTTCGCCGTGACTTCTTCTCAACAATAGCACGAAAGGTGAGTGTATTTTTACTGTAACTTACATAGTTAGTTGACAGAATATCCTGTGACCCTATTTGTGAAGTTTCAGTACAATATACCAAGGAATAAACCAGCGCCAGGCGTTCAAAACCTACCAGTGTTCTGACAAATTTTGCTACCTATCAAAATATGCCACCTCGCGAATGCCGGTCACAAGATTCATTCACTTATACCCTTCAATTCGAGACTGCGAGGATGGAAATCTGAATAATCAATTAGGAAAAATTCTCGGCTCTCGGCAATTCTGTATATCGTTTAAACATTTTGTTAATCGGATTATGAAAGAAGACTGAAAATAAGCGCCCGCTTTTTGTTTGGGTGTAAAAGCGCGTATTTAAAGGAGAACACATTGTATATTGATTAAGCATTGAACTCTGCATTAGTCGAACTGTTTTAATATTTGTTGATGACATTGCTTCGGCTTCCTGGAAGCAAGTACGCAAATAAATCTGCTGTCTAGTGAGCATTTCAGGTTCGATGTACTGAGTAATAAGGCTGCGGACACTTAAACTGGCCCGTCATTCTGCCGAATAGTCTTACTAAACTAGTTAATCGTCTGATTGCTAATCAAACAAAGGGGAGGTTTCTGCCTTGCCAAACTAACCTCCGACTGCACGTCACTGTGTTTTACTATGAATTATTCACAGTAGCTCATTGAAACTGTCATGGGAGGAGGGTATATGGACATTGTAAAAAACAGTGCAAGGGTTTTTTTTTTTTTATCACCACGGGTTATTGAAGGGGGAACGTTTGATTCATTTCGTAGTAGTGGGAGGGCAAACAACTGCCGGCATCAGCGACTTCACTGCATTTTATATAGTAATGGGCGAGTAGCGTTAATGTTTGCCCTCCCACCGATAATTTTGACATTTTTGCAGGCCATTGATCCAAAAAAAAACTTCACAGACAACCCATTCATACCATTTTTAATATCAATGCAAAACCTAATGTTTGTTGAACATAATTGGGTGAAATTCAATGCATTTTCCATTAAAAAGGGCCTAGGGGGTGCTGCTGCACTTCAGAAAAGGGGTTGATGACTTTACACCAATTATTTCTGTTAGGGTACCCTAATGGATAATTTGGCCAGGTTTATTTCTGAGTAGACTGCATTTTCGAAAATGCCCTCAGGCTTCACCCCCCAATTTTCACAATGGGTTTTGTTGATAAATGCCAAAATCAGCCATTTTTGGGACCCTGTGGCTCTGTGACCCTTTCCTGTAAAGGCGTTGGACTTGTGGCAAACTCTTCGTCTGTGTCTTCTGTACTTACCTGCAAAAAATCATTAGAAAATAATAAAAACTTTTTTCTCAGCAACTCAAGAAATGTTGTCATTTTATTCATTTGTATTGCCCATGCCTATTTTATGTAAATACTCATAACAGCAACAACAGACACGCAGTATTTTGTGTAATAGAACCATTGTATGTAGGAGCAGTGAGCATTTGCAATGTGGTATACCAATCCGGGCCAAATGTGAGAAAATGCAGGTGACAGTTAAGAGGTTAAGTCCTTGACACATCGGATGCGTTTAAATAATATATTTCTAACTGCTGATTGGGCATGAGGTTTTACACACAGAATGCGATTTTCACGCTGCGAAAAAGCGAACGTTTTATTTTTCGGATCAAGACTGATTTTTGTGAACATTCGCACTGCAAGCAAACGCATCAACTAATCATATTTGAACAACTTGCCTACCTCAGACTGCTAGACGTTCCTCCGGGTCAATAGCCTCTCGGTCAGCAGCGTGCCGTCAGGTGTTCAGAGGACTTTCTGTAACCTCACGCTTTACCGCTCGATTGCTCTCAAGCTGTTCACATTTAAGTTCGCCTTATTGACAAACAATTTATTGACTGAATGACCAACACCAAAGCCTGACCTATAATAATAATAGATTAAAAAAGTGAATGCCTATTGCCAACATTTATAAAATTGATATGGAATTGTATGGATGGTAATACTATAGATGCAAAAAAATCCAAAACTTTCGCTGACTTCGCAGCATTTATTTTCCTCTTCCTTACAATTGTCACTCAGCTGTGCATCGTGCCTCACAACGCCCTTCAGCCATAACAACATTCAGAATATAGAAGGGATTCTCGTGGCTTATTGCTTAATGAGCCTTGCAAACCAATTTATTCAAATCTGTGCCGTCTCACGAGCGTAGAAATGATAAAGATATATTGATATTTTACATTGTCATTGTGCGAAAGTAAACGCCTCATTGAGGAGGTGAAACTTGCCTTCTCTATCCCTACTTTGTAACAGAGGGTGAACCCAAAACCTCCTCTTCTTAGAAGGAACGATGAGGGAAAGATCTTCATCACTGGAGGATGAGTCTATTTTTTCCTCTTCTCCCTCTCCTTTCCTGTTCTTCCTCTGTCCTTGTTTTTGCTTCGGAGCGAGCTTTCAAAACTTAGTCAATTTGTTTTCCGAGTTTCTGTCGCCAATTAATGTTGGAGCCGGTGAGAAGAGTTTTGATCCGAACATTTCGCATCCGAACATTCCGTATTTTCGTGTCGTTTATTTGTTACACATCCGGTGTGTAAGGGCCTTTATGCTCGAGCATGGTGTGTGTTATGGCTAATCCATAACTAGCAAGATATCCAATAACTCAGATGGAGCGTAGGTTTGTATTACAGACATATAGGAACTTTCATTTGGTGACCTTCGTATTGACCTTCGAAGGTCAAATGTGACCCAGTGAAAATTCAATGACTTGTATCACGAAAATGGTCACAGATGGAGCCTAAGTTTGTGTTACAGACATCTAGGAAGTCACATATGAACTTTCATTTGGTGACATTCAACTTGACTGTCAGTGACCTTTGAGGGTCAAACTCAGCAGTGAAATTACAATGACTTGTATCACCAAAATTGTCACAGATGGAGCCAAGGTTTATAGAGACATGTACAATGTGATATACAGTATGAAGTCCATTTGCTGACCTCAACTTGACCTTCTGTGACCTTTAAAGTTCACAACTGGCATTGAATTTTCAATGACTTGTATCACCAAAACTGCTTCAGAGCTTAGAACTGTATTACTGGAGGTCTTATAAATGTATGTGAACTTTTACTTAGTGACCTTGACATTAATAATAATAAGAATAATAATAATACATTTTATTTGAAGCGCCTTTCAAGTCACCCAAGGACACTGTACAATTAAACCAAGAATAAAACAGTCATAAAAGTAAAATACAGGGACAGAAATAGGGACAATGTACACATGATAAAAGACACTATAATATAAGCACAAAACACAGAGTTCAGCCATATAAACAAGCAGATGAGGCCACACTGATCACGCTGAGATAGTGCAGGAAAGAAAGAAAATTACCAAGGGGAGAGGACGAGATGGATGATTCAAAGGTCAAACTTCACATGAAATTTTCATAACTTGCATCATCACTATAAGATTGCTTGCCAGTAAGCCACAGGACCGTTGGTCTATTTTTAAGTGTAAGATTGCTGACTACGGCGTGAGAACGTGATATGCCACTAAAAAGCATGAGACTCACGCCATATGCATGAGAGCTGACAGATGTGCAATTTTGAAGAACACTAATTTAAGTGCACCAAATTAAGCGTCCAAATGAATGATTGTCGTCTTACCTAAATGGGGAGAATTAGCAAAACCCGATAATGCAGAGTGTTCTTGGAGTGAATCTATTATTATTATTTATGTAAATGATTGAGAACAAGTCAGGACTAATAATTGTTTCTAAGGGATGTTCTGTGCCCCACCAAATGTTCAGTTCTCATTGCACCAGTGGTTAGTTGGATGACCTGAGATTGAAAGAATTTACTTTAACTGAAATTAAATTACTCAGATAAGCCGGCACAAGTAAAAGTAAACAGGCAAATCTTAAAATCTACACAATATTTGACAGGCAGCCAATGCAATACAATAAGATATGGAGTAATATGAGTAATGTGCCAGATGGATTTGTTTTCATGCATCCGCCTCATGTAGGTTTCTGTATACAATGAATTCACCCAACCGGTGGATAGAGGTAGAGATGACAGGGCGATTGCATTCTCATGGCGTATTCCTTTTCAGAGGAGCTGGCTTGATCGGAAAAGCGCGCAAACTGGTTATTTCTTTACTTGTTTTCTATGATCCAAATAACGGTCAGTGAAATAAATTTTTTGGCAGCTTGATAGACGTGTATGCTTTCACCTGGAAACATAATCTTTAAAAAGTCAAAAACCTGTCACTTTGACAGGTTTGGTTAGGTTTGGTTTGGGTTTGGTCCAACCTTTTGAACCATGCACCAACCTCAGCACCCAGATAACCTGCTGTTAAAATAACTAAAATGGACTTGGACATGCCTTAAATGCACGTGCGCCACGCGCTTCAGACCTTGCGCTTAGATCATTCAAATAGGGCCCATAGAATCTACTGTATGAAGCTGAGTCCGCTACAGGACAATGCACAGAGATGTTACAAACCAATGGGCAGAATCACAGTCTTTATTTTAGATATTGTGCCAGAATTTTAAGACCACCATTCAGTATTGGAATGTGTCCCACATTGTCCCTCACAAACATACTGTTTATTGCACATTTGGTTAATTGGGATCTGATCACCCTCATCACGGCTGACGGATTTTTCTTTTGCATCTTTCTGTCTTTCTGGAGTAAAAGTGGTGGTGATGATGCTCTCACTGTCGTCTTTCCCCAGAGTTCTTCATGGACGGGCTGGGAGAATTACTGGTGGCCATCTGCCCTGAGGTCGGTCTGAACCACCAGACTAAGAGAAGAAATGCTGAATATCGCAAATACCGAAAGCCACCCAAGGCTGATACTGACGGCAAACTGTTCCTCCACTACTTCAAGAACCGTCTTAAGTGTATGAAGTGGTGAAGATTTGGATTGGATACATGCATTTGAGTCCTCTGGAAGTATGACAGTACTGAAATGAATGTGAAACGATGGCGACTGTGGAACTGCATATGCACTATTTTGGCTTGTAATTACTATGTTTCTGTTGCTTCACAAAACATTGACATTTACATATTCAGTGTATGCATACAACCTTCAGAGTGGAATTAACATCACTGCAGATGTTTTAAAAGGTTTTTTGCTTTATTTTTGTGGCGTCAATGCAGTATGAGGCCCTGAATGCATTGTTACTGGTCGGCACGTGTGCACATGCAGTGAATGTAGTAAGTCTGCACTCCCTCATTGAAATTTAAGGTTTTTGGAATTAAGTGAAACGCACATTTAATCAGTATTTAATTAAGTAACATGATTTACTCTTTGATCATGACTGCATTACATGGGCAATCAACCCAAGCAAATTTACACAAATCTGTGGTCACAATCCTCATGAGAATCCCTTTCATGTCCCTTCCGATTCAGTCACTTATGTGTCTATTAGGTGCATGTCTGCTGTGATTGGTTTATGTCTTGTATGTTTCTCACCCTGGGCTGTACCTCATTACATGGTTACTTGATAAACTTGGCCTAATATGTCATAAATAATAGGGGAAAATCTGAGTGTTTTATTTTGCATACTCTTTGATTTCAAAGCACTCAAAGGGGGTTAAGCTTTGCTCCATTTTGCATTTTCAGAGCTTTGTGTGAGGAAAAGTACACCAGATACACAAAAGCTGACTCAAGTTTCAAATTCAACACACAAAGTTAGCCCAAGTCACGCAGTTTCAAAGCTGTACATTTCATACAGTGAGAGTTATTCATATGTGAAGTTGGACCAAAAGTCTCCTTTGGCAAAATGCATAAAATTAAATGAAAGTTCAAAGGGCTGTGGTTTCAAAACTGTTTAAGATACAGACCTAATATTTTGGATTTCTTTTAAAGTTTGGTATAGAAGCACATGTGCATTCTCTCAGGGGCATCTGAGAGGGTGACCTGGGGCGCACAGGGTGATATGAGATGGAATGACCCAAAATGCGTTCTTCTAAACGCTTCCAAGTCTGTTCCTCAGTCCAGTTTGTTAGGAACAAGCTCCCAATCCTTCTACGGTCATCAGGATTGGAACCGAGTTCCCCTCAAACTTCTCCATCCTCCTGAGGGACAGTTCAGTGCTGGCGACGTCTGCATTCCACCTGACTGTGATCCTGAAAGCTACTGGCCAGCAATTGACAGCTCAGCATTGTCTATAACATCTGTATTGAACTGTGCTTTCCTAATCCAGGGTTTCGTCGCCAGAGGGAGAGGGGAGACATAAAGTTTTAGGCTTAGTTCTCGTTAACGTTCCCACTTCGTTTCCGGAGCGTAACTCCAAAACTCTTTGCATGATCTTAACGAAACTTTGCATACTTACTACTCAGGTCCAGAAGTGGTGCCTTTTGGTATGTGCCTGTCTGTCCTGCCGTCTGTCTGTCCGCCTGGATGTGATCAATTTTTGGCTGGAGCATAACTCCTACACCGTCTGCATGATCTTCACAAAACTTTGCATACTTACTACTCAGGTCCTGCAGTGGACCTTTTGGTATATGCATGTCCGTCTTTTCCCGTGGGTTAGGCAGGGAAGGGGGCTGGGGGGGAGACGGATGTTTTTACGAGTAAAAAACACATTCTAGTTATATAAGCTGTGAATAAATTACCTGTTGGATTGTACTCTGCCTCTGCATCTGACTCCTGGTCTGGAATGTAAAATCTGTGCAGTTTCATGAGTGTTTAATGTCAGAATCTTTGCAAGACATCATAAACTTCCAGGACAAAATGCTTCACAATGTTTTTTGATGCGGATGCAGTTATTCTATCCAGGGCTGTCATGAGACATTTTTGGTTGCGGGGCTGAGCCATCACTTGGGGGGAGGAGAGGGAGCAGGGTTTTTTAAAATTTAAGTCTGGTTTTATCATTAGAGCATAAGGGCATTAGGCCCTACAGTAGATCTTGTCACAATTTCTACTGAGCACACAACTACTGAAATAAATAAATAAATAAAGATCGTAACTTCACTTCTAAGGTCTGTTTACAATCCTGAACTCTAGTCAGCACAATACACTTTCATTAATTACACTGTTGCGCACATATGGGCCTGATATTGTCTTTACTGATGAGATGAGGACAGAGATTCTCAGAGATCTCTGAGAAGATGGCGGCAGCGTGGAGTTACATTGAGGAGGCCGTTTTTCTATCCTAGAGGATGCTTGTTAAAATCCACAACAACTGCTTGGCAACTTTTCAACAACAAAAAGATATGGGCTTTGTTCCATGGTGTGCTGTTTGGACTACAATTGCTTCTCAATATGGAATTACCTGTTCGCTCCTGTTTGGCCGGAATAATCAACGCTGGTGGAAAACTGGTCAATCGCGGTGCACTGTTGACTGCTGTTTTCGCAGCAAACGTCGGTTCATGATCATCGATTGACACTCCTACGTTAAGTTTCTGTCATAACCTGCGAGACTATTTTACATTGTACAATTTACTCTAATATCCTGCGGGATGGACGTGCTCGGTTGCCAGTGCAAATCACTGGTCCAGCAGATCGATAATCGGCTCTCCCGTTCCGGCACTTTAAATATTTTCTGTTTATGTTGCTCCTGCTCTCCGGTATTCAGCCAAACTCCGGACCAACGAATCCTGGAATATCGCATAATCTAAGCGCTGACATCTGCCCGAGTGAGTGCGGGACTTCTGTGGTATCGGCGCCGGTGAGTCAAGATACGCTTCTTCAGTCGGGTGTCTCCCTTAATAGACCGAACTATAATAATATCGGACGTGTTTTAACCGATAACCTTTCGCAGTGGGGATGTGGAGACCTTGACAGACTCCCTGTCCTGCCCGCAGCATCTGTAGATATAAACATGGCTGTGCACCGTAACCCAGCGGCGAGGAAGCAAAGGTTATTCAAATCTTTTCAAACTGTTAATCATGCGGAAGTTTTATGGGACCCAAAGCTAAAAACTGAAGGGGTTTTTTTTTCAGAGGCATCTCAGCAAAGAGTAGTCAATTCATTCATCTTCTGTCTGATTCCAATCTTGACCTTCTCTGTATAACTGAAACGTGGTTTAAAGAAACAACTCCTGCAAGTGTTCTCACAATATAAATGTTTTAGACGCGAGAGATCCGATGGAAGGGGTGGAGGGGTGCTTTTTTATGTGAAAGATAACACTAAACAGGGGCGGACTGGCCATCTGCGCATTCTGGAGAATCACAGAACGGCCGGTACTCCAGTCATCACCAGTTTTTTTTTTCCCCCCTGCTAATCTCCTTCTTCACACTCTAGTCCAGGAGTGGACCAGCCATCGGGAATACCGGGAACCGCTCCGGTCAGTGAAAGCACCCGTCGTAGACGTGTAAGCACCCAAGCGGCCCACAACGTAGTGACTAAGGGCCAATAATGAGCTGGGTCCGAGCGCCATGCATCAGCCCTTTAACACTCTGCTTCAATTATAGTAGATACCTGTTGGACATAACTTGCTACATTACCGCGAAATGTAGAACCAGATAACTGATGGCGGTCTATTAACTTCTATTATAGGGGAGAGCGGGGCGGGTTGGGCCACGGGGCGCGTTGGGACACGGCGATTTCGAGGTGATCCACTGTTGCAACACGGACGTATTTTTGTGAACACACCCTCAACGTGATTTCAGCCAAACCCAGAAGAAGGCGGGAAGATTCAAAAACGTCTGCGAATTTTATTGGCGATTGTCGTTTTTTACCCCATGTAAGTAAATATTTTCGCCGGAAGTGTTTTTCTATGTCCGCCTTTTATATACATGTCACAAAATCCAAACAAACAGTTTTAATAAGTAGTTTAATGGCTACAAGATAGAATAGTTTGAATGTTTCATGCTAACTAGCAGTGAGTGACAGCTAGCCAAATATGCAGTCTGCTGTAGGTGGGGCGCTTTGGGACACTGTGTCCCAACACGCCCCCTGACCTTCCATGAATGAAGGAATAGCAATTTTCTTTATCTTTATTGACCGCATGCGAAATAGAAAGCGCACCCGTGAGAGAGGAGTATCTAGGGAGATCCTAGAAAGAGCAGCCAGGGATGTCGAGAGAGGCACTTCATTAAACCATTACATTTTACACAGTGGTCCTGTGGATTTTCTTATTATAATAAACGCAGGTGGGGGAAAATGTTTGTATCACACAACATGTTTTTGTGAAAATGTATTGTTATTTTCTATTGTTTTTAAGGTAATATACAACACTGGCCCAACGCGCCCCACCCACGGGGCACGTTGGGACATTTGCACACCCCCCACTTTCAGTAAAACTGTATGAAATTGGAAGGGACTGGGAGTCCATTTTTGGAGTCTATTTGTAGCAAACAGATGTACGTAAATATGCATAGTGTTAAATATATGTATATATGCATAGTTTTAAAATAAATAAGCGTAATGAAAAAAGTGGCCCAACCCGCCCCGCTGTCCCCTACACTTGTGTCATAGATATATATAACACTTTTAATGGTTTTACTTCACTATTCCGGCTGTCTTGTATTATTGCTCTTTTTTGTATTTATCTAGGCCTATATATTTGGTTTATGGTACAGGAATAACCGAAAAACTGTCTTCTTGCAAATAAAAACGATTTATGGGCTTTGGCTATTCCCAATTTATTTATTTTTGTTGTTTTCGTCCTAAAGTTTCAGAAGGCAGGCTTGCTGGGAAATTTGTTTGCCCAATGGCCTTGCTTGTCCCCTGCTGCGGTAACAGTCTAAAAACGCGTTTCAACGACTACATGATCACGAAAATGTAAGAAAGCAATGGAGAGGTGGGAAAGCGAAGAGAATAAAGGAAGCAGACAATGGAGCCTCAGGCTTTCAAATGCAAACTAAAAACCGACCAGCTGTTTTGCCACGATGATCCTCATGCAGCAAGCAGTTTTCTTTTGGAGGGGGACGCGGAAGCGGTAAGACTGACGTTAAATTAACAAGCTATCGCAAGTATGAGTTCGGTTAAAATAGACCGATCCATAGCTGCACCCACCCCCTAACTACGCATAGCAACGGCCGGACCGAGGTCAAGCTTTGCTGAAGATGGCGCCAACGTCCCTTATAACCTCATGAGAAGCGCTTCCTGAAAACATCAATGTCGAGTTTTTAAAAACGGATCGCATCGCAAAAAAAAAAAAAAAAAGCAAAAGACAAGGATTATAATTATTTTTTATCTGGGTATATTCACGAAGTTTCATTTTCTGTCATAAACGCCCGTGAAGTTGAAGCGAAATGCAAATGCTATCGCTCAATGTTAAAGTCCCAGAAGCCACACTCATTGATAATAACGATTGACAAGGAACAGAGAAGCATTGTTCACGGCCAGTGCTCTTGCAAAGCATGGTACGTAGCATTCAATTTACATATAAGATTATAAACCTTTTCCGGACCACCCAAGTGTTATTGCCCAAGACAGTCTTTGATTGAAACGGAGCTCTGTGTGAAGCCTGCATTAATCGTATCAGGTGTGTTTCTGCTCTGTTTGAATGAAAACCTGCAGCCTCTTGACCCTTTTACGGCCCAGTGCAAAGCCATCAAGAGGCGTTATTGTTCGTAAACAACGCGAGTTGAGCTTTCAGAATAATGAGTAATTATTAGCGAATAAATTGCCATATCTAACCCTCTCCCTCCTGAAAGTAGTGTTTACGACCCTGTCTGGGTATCTCGTGTCCGATTTACACTCACCGTAACAACACCGCTTTGCCATTGTGAGATTTTATAATTACAAAAATGCGAAAACAAAGCGCGAATGTACTCTTCCCAATAGAGAAAGCAGGGGCCTATTGCACAAAGGCAGGATAAGGGATTAGCCCAGGATCGGCACGGGATTAGCCTGATCTCAAGCCCCATTTCGGTTGCACAGAGCGTGTGAGCTAAGCCATGGCACTAGTTACTATGGAAACAAAGTCTGTGGAGCTAGCCAGCACCGGAGCAAGCTTACGAACTAGCTAAACTCTTGTCTGCAGCCAATTTCACCTCACCTCATTCAGCAGTCGCTCAAATTGAAAATCAACGTCCTTAACAGTCATTCTGAATTGTCCACTACACGTTGCTATCTCAATTATAATAGGCCCAGAGTAATTGTTTTAGAAACTTGTGACCATTGATGTCAGTAAAATAGCCAATATTCGATCATTATATTCAAGTAGGCCTATCCATGTGACAGTGACCATCACAGTTCAATCAGTCCCCCTTCCATGTCACATTTTAACCATATTTATAATCCGTCATTGTCAGATTTGTCCTTATTCCCCAAATTGAGACTTCCATCAGAGTAGAAAATGAGCAGTGCTGAATGAAGTCGGTTACCGTGTTTCAGCGCGGTCTTAAATCGCTGCGGTAACCCCCTACATACAGCACTGCTGCTACCTTACTCCGTCTTTATTCAGACTGCGACGGGCAAGGTAAAGTCGTTGCCTTAATGCCGGACACGAATGCAATGTCGCTCGCTTCGCGATACTGGAATCAAACATTTTCAGGAGGCTCCTTGACGTAATTTTCTGACGCTAACATTCTACTTTTAAATTTGAGTATGTCTTCATCAGAGGTGTTTAATAGCAGCAAGTAAACTCAACTAATCTGACAACGTTCTCTAGATCAGACTTTTGTTCAGTTTGTACAGGACAAAAAACACGCCGTACTGTAATTGCAATATCCCTTCGACACGCATGTAGTTAGGCATCTGTTTCTTTCATATAACTGTGATCGCGAAATTAGCGTGTATTCAGCACACACATACTCCTTCCGCCGTGCCGAAGCAAGACATTAAGTGTGTCTGACAGCGACGGCTTATCTCGTTCACGGTAACGCTGAAATGCATCAGCAACTCCTTTTTGACAGCGCTGAATCACCTCCCGAATTTACTATCACTTAAGTTTAGCTAACTTTAATACTCCTCTCAAACGTCTCGCACCATTCAGACAGAAACTAAAGGAATAGCAAGCAGAAGCATTTCAGCGATCCCATCGTCCCTCTGTTTGAAGCGTGGTCTTTGAGTGTTTCTCATGCGTTTGCTGCAGCTACTTAGTGTCCAGGGTGATGATCAGCGATTCTGTGATCGATCTCGGGTCTATTTGAGGTTTATTGACTCAGCAGGATCAGCGGCAACGGGCTTCACTTAGCCAATTCTCCTCCACCCGCCGTTGCCTTTGTGCAATCAATTAAGCCAGCGGCGGGCTGTTAGGGATATGGCAATCCTCGCTTTGGCGTTGATCCAGGATCTCAGGATCCGACTTTTGTGCAAGAGGCCCCAGTTTGGATAAGTGTTTGTTTGTCCGGGTTATGGCGGCGCTAAGCTGGGTGCGGTCCGTGACTGCAGCCCTGGATCTCATTGGCTGGATAGGCCTGGGTGGGCTGACTTGAGCAAACGTCTCCAATGGACAAGTTATTAGCATACTATTTGATCATATTGATTCGTTGTTTTTACGGTGCCAAATAAAATTTGTCCTAGAATATTGGAAGACTCTCCAAATTTTCAATTCCAAAACCCTGTCGTTCAGAATCACCTGCCATTAAACTTGTAAACCAAGTTTCTGCGGTTCTGAAGCTAGTGAGCTATTCTACGCCCATTAGAGTCTGTTAGTAAAATATGTAACTTTATTTTTAAAAAGGCTATGTATGAATCAATCCAAATACTGCAGTAGTCTTATTGAACAATCCAATGCCCCCAAAGTCACATTTCTGTTTCACATCCATTCATGTAAAAATAATTATAATAAAATTTCTGTAAAATACATCAGTCATATGTTGACAATGCTATGTTTTTAAAATAGGACAGCATCATTATATTCAGTTTATTTCAGGACATCTTTTTTGGGTAAATAGGATCTTTAATATAAATAGGATTGTTTGTTTTTGGTATTACCCACCCAACCCCTGCCTACAGAATAATTTTCCAATGTACACAAATACATGTACATGGGGGGTGTTGGACTGTGACCTGTTAACATCTTAAGATCACATATGCATATAGCCACTGGGTTTATATGTTAGATAAACACAACAATTATTTTGTTGTCGGCTAATTGGTGTTATATAAACTCAAGAGCTAATAATATCAATGTTTTATGGGAAATATAGCGCAGTATGATGTTAAAATGCATTCTTTTTTTGTTCAGCGTGAAATTTTTTCGGCCAGCCACTACCTCCCCATCCCGCCGTCAGGAAATGGGCTGGTCAAAAATTCGGGCCACTTTTTTGCCCCAGTCCGCCCCGACACTAAATGTGAACGTGTGGTTTTCAAAGCAGACAAGACGTTAGAATATGTAGAACTAAAATTAATCTTTTTCTAAAAAATGTCATTTACCATCTTAGGTGTCTGTAGGCCCCCTTCTGCAGGTGATGCATTCTTTGATCAGCTTAAGGAAGTTTTAAAGGTGTGCAACAAAGAATTAATTTTGATGGGTGATTTTAATATGAACTGTGAGGATAAAACTAAGAGGAAAAAATTTAAAATGATCACAGATAAGTTCCACCTTGATCAATTAGTAAAAAGGGTTCGCAAGGTCTGCATTTTTTAATTCACCGTAGTCCCAATTATTCATTTAATGCTTAACACGTTGACTGCCAACTACGAGATAACTCGTAATGGCGGGTCCAGTCAGCGCTAGACTTGAAAATTGGGAAATTATCCATCCCTTTATTGACAACAATTAATCCTGGCTAATTCTAGATGGTTCTCCTTTATAAACACGTTTTCCAATTCAAGAATAATCAAGTGGCAATTGAATTATTCTGAATCTGACAGCAAATAATGGGCTGTTTAAAAATTTAATTATAAACCATCTAGAATTTTTTTTTTTTTTTTTTTAGCCAGGAATGAAATTAATTTGATGACAAGTATCGGGTTTCCTCCGTTTACATTTTCCAGTCTGACAGATGTCTATTTTTTACAGCAAGTTCGTGACCATGCTGTACGACTGGAAATTACCTTCATTACGCAAATGAGTTCTGAAATGCCGTAGTCGCTGGAAAAAAAAAAAAAAAAAATTATGTTGCTAAGTGCCAGTGCATAGAGCTAATTATAATTAAATTATTTTCAACTGAATGTAAAATCCATGGGGAGAGAAGCCGTGTCTTCAATTGCCACTTGATTATTCTTGAATTGGAAAAACGTGTTTATAAAGGAAAACCATCTAGAATTAGCCAGGATTAATTGTTGTTAAAGGGATGGATAATTTCCTAATTTTAAAGGTGCACCTCGAAGTTACCAGTCAACGTGTTAATGAGATTCACACACGGAATTAAAATCCTTGTGCATTGAAGTTTCCGTTTCGCTTGCGTAAAGGTGCACCTCACCACAAGTAACATGGAAAGCGATTAAGACTCCGGACTTCCCGTGCTTCTCTTTACTCAGGGATTGGAAACAATGCATGTGTTTCATGATCGTTTAAGTTGTTTTAATGAAATAAGACCATTTGAAACGTTTTTATGCCATTCCATTGCTTTCAATCCCTCAGTAAAGACAAGCGTGAGAATTCCCTAGTCATAATCGATTTCTGTGTCATTAGTGGGGAAATCCATGTGAAGTGCATGTGAAACTGATTAACTTAATGTGCAATGACTTAAATTCCGCTAGTGAATTTCTTCAGTGCGCGTTGATTGAATAATTGCTGATTACGGCACAGGAACGTGAATGCCACTAAGAGGAGAGACTCACGCCTAAGGCGTGAGACTTGGCATCTCTGATCCTTGAGAGGTTTGGGGACATTTTTATCTAGTATCTGTCTTTAATGTTCGCAGAACCTGTTTGTCGCAACGTTTTGTCTGACATGCAGCTGTCATAGATCCTTTTGCGACCGCTTCCAGTTCGACGGCCGTCATGGGACGACATAACAATCAATGTAGGCTAAATTAAAAGCAATAATAACGCTACAAAAACCCGAACTATGACAAACTGAATCTACGAATAGGCTCTACGATCGATAAAGATAGTTTTTTGGTAAAAATTTCATCAAACTTCTCAAGGATGAACGCGATATAAACAGATTGAAACGCTTACACAAAATCTCCGAAGATCATGAAATATTTTACCTAACGCTTTCAAGAAGTTTCGCTTCGTCATGCACGTGCGCCCCGGCTGACATAGTCCCTTTAATGAACTGATTGATCAACGACACTTTGGTTCAATAGAATGGAAAAGTTTTTCCTTTTCCGGAAAACAGACTATCAGTTGTTGCTGCATTTATTTAAGAAACATTATCAGAAAGCACTTTGTGAACTGAAAAGTAGATATTGATGTTCACGAGTATGTTTGAAAAATGTATAAATGCAGTTATCATTTTGGAGAGTTATCATACAAGTCTAAATGTATATACAAGTCTCCACTTCTCCAAGGGACAACTTTTCATAAAACCCTCCCCAGTACATAAACTGAATCATTCATAGAAAAATTATGGCCAAATTTAGATGAGCACCCCCTAAAACCAACATATAGGGATAAATCAATGAATAACTCCCATTATTACAGTGCTAGTTCTAAAATTTATAACTGTTATTGTTGCTGCCATCCCAAGGAACAAGACACCAAACATGGCTTAACTGCTTTGAAAATATGAGACCCAGGAGGAATTGAAGCCGTAAAAAGCATAATTTGGCTACATTTTTTCATCACAAATTGAAAGTTTAATATTAAAATTAATATAGTTCCCAAAGTGATCCACCCTAAATATTTGGTAAAAAGTAGGTGCAGTATGCCAAGTTCATTAGCACAAAGTTTCAAGAAATTCTTTCACTGGTAACAATGTAGTAGGACGGCTTATTATAATAATTATTATTATTTACCAGTTTTTTTTTTTTTCGCTATGTAGATTTTGCACATTTCGAAGGGTAACGGAAACGCACACAGAGAATGAGGACGATGTCCGACGTTATTAGCCCCCAAAAAACAGTCTGCTTCGTGACCGTACACTGTTCGTGACACAGACTCATATTTGAGGCATTAAGCTCAGCCTGTGGTCGTCGCTGGAGTACATTGGACAGGCGTCACCAGTTAGTTTTTGAATCAGTTTTGAACATTTGTTGCAATCGACAAAATACTATTCCTCTGACAGCTGGCCAATTATCGGAACCCCAAAGAAAACGGACTATAAATCTAGAAGAACCGCAGCTTTTCTCATCTTTATCGTACTCTAATGAAAATAAATAATCTTGCACTTGGACCAACCAGTCACCGATTTCATACATAGTGCACGAATAATCATGTACATGCGGAACTTCAGATCAGCGTGGAAACGGGCATCCAACCTAATCCATCAGGATAGAAGGTTAGCGATTGATACTGAAACGCTAAATAAAACCATTCGCCACTGAACGCAAGCCCCCATAGCTGGTATCAACAAGACTCCAAACTGTCACGAACAGTCTACGGTCACGAAGCAAACTGTGTTTTCGGGCAAATAACGTCGGACATCGTTCTCACTCTCCAGGTGCGTTTCCATTACCCTTAGAAATGCGCAAAATCTAAATAGCGAAATAAAAAACCGGTAATGAAAACACTTTCTGAAGTCATGAAATTTGCTCTCCGATCTGCAGTATTAGTCACCGAAGCCAAGGCCTAATACGTAGACTATTGGACTTCTGCAGCAGACCAGCTAGTGTACTGGTAATTTCGCGTGCTGTGGAGCACTTACATCGTTATTGTCAGACAAGGTTTTACAATTTTGCCGCGCGCACAACTCAGCTGACAGTGACAAGGTCGAATGCTTTGCCATTCTCATCGATGCATGAGTACAGCCGAGCTGTGATTGGCTGATGTACGTAATGGTACCAACCGACCTGCAGAAAAAAATTTCCGGCCGGCGGCTGATAATTAGGGAGTGAATCGCTGCCCAGAATAGGCGCACAGTGCATGAAGTGTGCATGAAGCACGAAGTGCATGAGAATGTAAGTCGCAAAACGTAAATCTTGGTCGCCATTTTGGTCGCAGTCTGGAGCGCTGCGATATGGTCATTCCGGAAGATTAGCTCATCAAGTCGACCTTTAGGGTTTTGCAGGAGCTTCTTTATCAGGTTTTTTGACAGATTTATGAGTTTTTGCCTCTTCTAAGCTCCAAACTCCCTCTCAGTAATTTTAAGGGGCCATATGAACCTGGTTACGTTCTGTTGAACTGTGATTATAGTAATAATTTGATTTTTACAGTATTTAAGATTATTTTCCCACCACAATATCTCATCAAGCACATTTTGCGTCAACACCAACAAGGCTGTCAGCTTTGCACTTATTACTGTGTTCTTCAAGAACGATAACAAAAGTATTAAAAGTGATGATAACCACTCCAAGTCTGGCCATGTTAAGAGCTGCAGTTATGCGAAAGGAGTGTTATTCGGTTCTGTAAGAGCTTGCATGCGGCACCGACTCTAAAAGGTCTTGGTGAGAGTTAAACAACCGTAAATCCAACTGGCTGACGTTACGCTTTTGCTAGCATTTGAAGCTATTGATAACTTAAACTAGCTAGCCAGCTAGTTATTGTTAGCTTACACTGAGTCCATTTATCTATGTAACCATTTTTACATGAATCGAAATTCTTCCTCTTCAACATACCAGCTGACTTGGAGTGTGCAAAAATTACAGCCACCACCGTCTGCACATAAATATAGTCCCTAGTGTTAACGTTAAATCAAACGAGTTATACTAATGAGTAAACTCGCACGTTAGCCAGCTAGGTAAAGTTATCAATTGCTTCTGTATGTAACGTTAGCTAGTCAGCATTACACTTGCTTAACACTCATCAAAACCTTGTCGAGTTTGTCCAGCTTGCTAGCTCTAATGGACAACATGGCTCAACTTGAAGGGTTATGTGAGGACAGCTGATGTGAGTGTAGTGAGTGCATCTCTTCCATGTGTAATAACATGGGTGGGTCTGTGGTGTTCTCACTATAGAGTTACATATAGGAGTTATGCAGGTAGCCTAACATCGATAACGTGCGTATTTCTTACTGTCAAAACTAGGCAAGAAATTTCTAAATAGAAAATAAAAATATTTAGGAATTTCAATGGTATGTAAATATGTAACACCTTCTGCATTTCCTGGAATTTTTTCAGTTCCCGAAAATTACTCGAAAACAACCAAGATTACCCGTAATTTCCTTCAAAGTGGAAACACTGGGGCGTACCTCAAGGGTCAGTGTTAGGTCCTCTGTTATTGTCTTTATATTAATGATCTCCCGCAACAGTGTCATGATGTCGAATTGCAAATGTATGCAGATGACACTGCAAACCCCAATTCCAATGAATTGGGACGTTGTGTAAAATGTGAATAAAAACAAGATTTCAACCTATATTCAATTGAGCACACTACAAAGACAAGATATTTAATGTTCAAACTGATGAACTTTATTGTTTTTTGGAAATATTCACAAATTTGGAATTTGATACCTGCAACAATACAGCTTGCCATATTCTAACTAATAACAATTATATGCCAGATATATACAGTTCCCTTTGTAACTAGGCAGAATTCAATTTCAGATTTCTAAAAAAAGAATTTCCACTGGTCAAAAATGTATGGCAAGCCGTTTTAACATTTAATTAGTACATGTCCAAAAGTAATAAGGCAATTTGGGCCAAATATCCGGAACTAATATGATAATTAGGGCTACTTATTCAAAACTAATGTAGCACCCACCCCGACTCTGTGCCTGTAAACGCTATGGGAAGGAATAGGCTAGGCGAGCTATTGGAGCTATAGGTTCGAGTACAAAACAAACTAGGTACATGAGCTACCTTGTACAATCCTGAATTACCTCAACTTATAATTTATTTGCCTATAATTACTAAACCAGACTACTTCTTTTTTTACTAAATATAATGTATTGTTTCAAGGGGTATGGTTTAGTCAACCAAAGTTAACAATACAAATGGTATTTGATGAAACCTGAAATGAAAACCCACATTGATTTAAAATAAAATACAAAACCCATCCAGGGGGGTATACTATGAAGTATGTTCAACATAGACAGTCTTTGTTTGAGTGAGCCGGCTCAACAAACCCTGAACTCACAATCAGAGATAATTGGTACCACAACGGTGGTTATAATCTTTCCTTATTATCAGCTTTGTGGTTTAGGCTTTGTGCGCACTCCCATAAAACGGGTGTTCCACGCATCATTTGACTCTTCTTCCGCCCAAAAATGGACCGATCGCGTGCTGTATATTTCTCCCAGGAGGAGTAAGTCATAATTATGGACAGTTATGAAGAATATAGAAATATAATAACAGCAAAAAGCAACACTGTTGCTGCTAATAAGCCTAAAGAGGAATTCTGGCGGAAAATCGCTGACCGTGTCAATGCATAAGCCCTATACTTACAGATTAGTGGAAATTACTTTAGTTTCTGGGCCAAATCAAAGTAAAATTGATTTATAAGTAGTATATTATCTGACTGTGATAAATACCGATAGTCCACAGAATTTTACTCATTTATTTGTTTTTGGTTGAAAATATTTTTTCCATTACTTTTTTAACACAGCATGATATATTTTAATAAAATCCCATCCCACCAATAACCCTAACCTAGTGCACCATTACAAATTTACAATAGGCCGATGGCATATGAAACGATGGTAAGTATGATAAATTACTACTTAATTTTGTAATTGGTGCTTTAATAGTTGCAGTACCAGCACTGTCAAGAGGACATGGCAGCAAGTTAAAACAAAGCATAAGAACATTCCTCAAAGTGGTACGCCATATGTTCCTATGCTTCCATAATTATTTTAATTCTTTTAATCATATGTTGTTTAAAATGTATAGCGCGTCATACAATATTCTTGCTCAGATTTTCTGCATCACCAACTGAGTGCATGTTGGTTCCCATGGCAAAAAACTGCAACGCTATGCATACCGTCCGTGCAACTGTAAGCGCACGGCTTCTCTTTGTTACATTGCCAACATGTGGCTCCAGTAGATTAGCCTGGTAAAACCAGATTCTACTACTTCGCTTTGCTTCGTGCACAAAGTCTGGACAGTCGTCATTGACAAGTGTTTACTTTCTGGTGGGTGGGCGCTTGTCTGAAGTTTAAAATCATTGGTGTACCCGTAAACTAATCACTAACGTTTGGCGATGACGTATGTTATGCGCCGGCTCAGCCGCCTAGTGCTTCCGCTGGAAACTACAGTCCTTCATGCCAGGAATGCGGCGAAAACAAACTGATCAGTACATTAAAGTTAATACTGTACCCATACATATGCCCATCTACCAAATTTTAGCCTTCACTTATTCACTTAAAAAAAAACCAAAGGTGCTCTTTCTGTTCTCCTTACAAGAAACAAACTGTTGTTTCTCCTGCCGATACTGCTGCTATTAAAAAAAAAAACGAAGAGCCCCGAAACCAACAGCAGAATCGGCGAGAATAAAGCATTATTTACATCAGGACGAAATCTGCTTTGACACGAAAACTGAACCGTTAACTATGCTTGCGCTAACATCATACCGAGCTCGCTATCTAACTTTATAGTAACATAGTTTGGCTCTAAACGTTTGGCTGTCTCTGACAGCCATTTCATTCATGGATAATGACAACATAACACTGAGACAGCGAATAGCTCTTGTGACATGAACAAAAACATGGCTTTTAAAAAGTCTGCTGCTAACTTATATAGTGTTAAATTCGCGGGCAATGTAACACTAGAAGCTACAAGCTAGCTGAGGTGGTTCGGCTGTTTCTCACAGAGATGAACAGGGTGCCTATTTCATATGTTTCATGATGGATATTAATTAGATATGACAACTTTTCTCGAAACCTGTAGGGAGTAGCGCTACAACATCATTTCCGTTCAAAAAACGAACCAAACATTCATCTTGTTGTGGCTATAAGTCGCTGTCTGTCCGGGGCCATTGTTGATTTCGGAGGCTACAATTTCAAACTCGGCGCAGCGACTACATCATGGCTCTCGGCCACGCCTTCTGTTCGTTGGTTGATCCGGCGCATTTTCTGCCGAGGTAAATGAGGCAGAGCTCCGAGTGACCAGACAGAGTAGTGAAGCGAAATGAAATTAAGCGGAATTACGAAGGCTGGCGGAGTCAGGCTACCAGTAGATCGCATAATAACGAATTTGCTCAGCTGAGAATCTGTAGCGTTCATAGAGAATATCGTCTGAAAAAGCCAACGGGTCATACACTGTTATAAACTTGCACCTTTTATGCCAGTTATTTTGTCATGTCAAGAAAATTATGTTGAGTGTTGTGGTGTCTTGTCTCGTGACTTCCTGTTTTATTTTGAAATTTTACTCTCCTCTTGTTCATGTCACCTGCCCCTCCCTCGTGTGTTTCCCATGGTCTGATTGTCTGCCCCGCCCTGATTGTTTCCACCTGTTCCCCATTTCCTTGTGCGGGTATTTATAGTCGGTGTTTCCCTTTGTCCTGTGCCAGTTCGTCTTGGGTCGTCAAACCGAGAGTATCTCGCCAAGTCTCGTCAGGTTGTTTCTTTGTTTTTTGTCTTGCATTTTGCTCTTTTGCCAAGATTGTTTTCAGTTGTCACTTTGCCTTGCCTTATCCTTGTTTCTTTGTAATTACCTCGTTAGAGTGATTTTTTGTTTATGAGGTTTTCCTCTTCATGAGTGATTTTTCAGTTAAACTATTTTTCATTCCTCGAAAGAGTGTTTTTTTTTGGTTTTTTTCACTTTGTCCTCTGAAAGAGTGTATTTAAGTTGCTACTTTTATTAAAAGACTGTTTATTGGAACTTGTGTCTGGAGTCGGGCTTTTGGGTTCAACACTTTGGCTCAGCCCTGTCATATTTAAACTGTAATTTTAGAATAAGTTTTCAACAGTTCGGGGTATATTAAGTCTAAACCACAGTTAAATGCGCTCAGGACTCCACTTACAGTTAAATAACCATGAAACAATGCATTAATTTAACTGTTAAATTCAATCAGTTTATAACAGTGTATCGGTCTCTGTAGACTCTCTTCCTCCGAAGAGAACCGCGAACAATTCGGGCACCAAGATCCACAGGATCATCTAAAGGGCCTTTCACATAGCGCACGGTTTGGGTGGCACTCTGCGCTGGGTACGATGCAGACTGTCACCGAGTAGGGATTTTAAATCACATGGGATTTTATAATAAATGTATGACTATACTGCATTGTCTTTGCAATATCTCATGATGTCAATCATCTAGATTTCTAAATACATACACCTCCTGTCCATTTAGAAAATCATTTGCTTCAGTTTACAACAGTATTGGTCTTTAATTGCAGGAAAAAAGAAAAAAAATTTTGCCTATTGTGGAAGTGAAAAACATCATATTGTTAGCCTCATAGTCATATTTTGGACAAATTGAGATATCTGCCTAAAGGGCCGTCCACACTAAGAAAGATAACTATAACGATAACTATAAAGATATAGTTTTAAAAATCGTTCTAACTCACGTAGATGGCGAAGTCCACACCACAACTATAACGACAACGATAATGGCAAACGATATCCCTGTGATCACTTTCAGAGCGAATTTTATGAACGATAGAAAAACTGACCGCCAATCAAATCCATCGGAATTTAAAGGGCTTCACATCAACACGTCATGTTCATTCAACACGGCAGATGACATCGCAGAGAAACTCATTACATAACGTTAATCAAAGTCCAAAAGGATGTCTTGTATTAAGTTTCCTCTTCAGATGTATTCGTGAATAGTAGTCGTGAAGCTAGGCCAACGTCAATTTTCCAACGAAGCAAAAATGGGTTCACTGAAGAGAAAGTATAGCCAATGTAAACTAATCAAAGTAGCTAAATCAGCATTTACATGAGAAGTGAGGTGAGTCATGCTAGTTATCTTTCTCGGTGTGGATGGCCTTAGGAGGCAATTATGCTATGAGGCTAACGATATATCTCTCCCAGTTTTTAAACACACCTGGTATTCCCAAAGTGTGGGATATCTCTCTCCATGCCTGGGCTTTTTTAACGAGATCCCAGTAGGTTTGAAGTCTAGTGTCCCACAGCTCTGCATGCAGAGAGACCGCCACAATGATGCTCTCCTCCATTTTTGGTGTGCCTTTCTGCCAAAATCCGCCTATTTTTCTCCGATTCCAATATTCTCTCCTATTGGACGCGCTGAGGTGAAGCCACAGGGCGCTGCGCCCAAGTTAAAAATTTTTAACTTGGGCGCAGCGCCCTGTCCAGCAACGGTGCCAGCCTCGCGCTGCACCCTCCTCGGCGCAGAGCGGTGCGCCCTCGTGCCCCGCGATCATATACACAATGAACGGCTGCGGCGGCCGAGATCTGCGGCAAGCGTGTGCTATGTGAAAGCCCCTTAAGACAGGTGATACCATGTTCAAAGGAGGTGATTAGCGACAAAGCAGCACACTTATAGCTGATTTAAGCCGAAACTCAGCACATAACCTGCTCCCGACCAGGTTAAGATTGCAGCGTAAGTTACCATGGTGATCTAGCCACGTTAAAAAAGAGCCACCTCCGTGACATTGAAAAGCCTGGCTTTAGGCTTGATATACCTCGCTAACCCACTAATCTTGCTTCGTAGTATACCCCTCTGGGGCCTGCACTACAATGCAGGATTTGGGCTTAGCGAGGTAACTACAGGGTTAACCCTGGGTTTTCAGTGTTACGAAGGCGGTTCACTTTTTACCGAGGTACATCACTGTGGTAACTTCTGCTGAACGCCTAACCTGCTCCGGAGGTGGTTGAAGTGCCCATTCCACGAGAAAATGGACTTATCTGTTAGTATTTGGATATGGTAGGTCCATAATCAGTTTGTGACATGTCAGGGTTCTTGAACTCCAACACCACTTGAAGTATTGGTTTTTGCGAATAAAAGGAAATAGGCGGAGAATTTACGCTAATAAGAAATGTGCTGTGGTGTTTCGTAACACCGCAAATTGAATATTCATGTTCTCGCCGGTTCTCACCCACTCTGGAGTGTAACCACCCACACAAAGATTCGAGCAACGTGCAAACCGTACAGTACTGCAAGCTACACTGTTGCATTGGGGCTCGATGCATTGGCTACTAACAGGAAAGCCCATCCGGGTAGGCGATTCTGAGAGTAAGGCCACTTTTAGAATGGTTTAAAAAATCAATAGCCTAATCGCAGGGCTGCCAACTTTCTACGCATTCTCACGCATACGGCGTAGGTCTCACGCATTTGTGCGGCATATTCACTGAAGTCAGCAATTGTTCAATCGGTGCAAATATTAATAAGATTCTTACGCGTAACTAAAAAGTCCTTGTGCATGGCAGTTTCAGTTTCACTTGCGTAACGGTGGATTTCACCACTAGTAACACGGAAAACGATTACGACTCTGGACCTCTTGCGTTTTTTTTTTTTTTTTTAACTTGGGGATTGAAAGCAATACATGTGTTTCATGGTCGTTTCGATTGTTTAAATGGAATAAGACAATTTGAAATGTCTTTATGCAAAGACAAGCGTGAGAATTCCCGAGTCATAATCGATTTCCGTGTCACTAGTGGGAAAATGAACCGTAATGCATGTGAAACTGATAAACTTTCATGCACAATGACTCCAATTCTGCAAGAGAATCTCTTAAATGCGCTCTGATTGAATAATTGCTGACTACAGCACCGGAACGTGAATGCCACTAAAGCCGCTTGCACACTGGACGCGAAACGAATTTTTCGCACGACAGATTACATTCAAAGTCAATGCAAACACACGAATACACGAGTTTCGCGTGTATTCGCGTCTTTGCATTGACTTTGAATGGAATCTGTCGTGCGAAAAATTAGTTTCTGTTGAAGGAATTCTAGCCCGGGGCCCCAGGGCCAGGTCTTCTGCCTACTTGTAGGTCCACTACCAAAGAACAGACGCAATCTTCTGAGTCTGATGTATTGGGTTTATTGTCCTACAGTTCCAGGTAAAATACAGAAAACCCCAGGCTGGTCTGCGCAAACCACGAAGCATTCAAATCCATCAATCGCCCCACACCGACTGCCCTCCGACTGTCCGAACCCTCATGTTTATTGGCCTTTTGGCACGTTCCTTTAGGTGGGATTAAACGTGACTCTCTCTACCTAATCCAATATTGTTGACTCTGATTGGTACATTGTCCCATAGCAACCCCCCACCCTTAGTAACAAGTTTGTCATTACATAATAGTGTACCTTCATTTTCAGCCGCCAGGGACGCTCGAAGACCATACCTAAGTCTCCCAAACCTTGGGTTTACCTAAAATTTAGTAAGTTTTCTGAGGACATGGATGGTTCCAGAACACTCAGGTGTGCATGCTCAGGTAGTGGGACCAGGCTGACCGATATGGTCATTCCGGAAGGTTAGCTCATTAGGCCGGCTTTGAGGGCCCGGACAGAGTTTGGCTTATCTAGGTTTTTTGGCAGATTCATAAGTTTTTGCTTCTTCACTGCTACTCCTTTTACAGCAGTTTTTTCTTTTTAAAGGGATTTCTTGTTGAACTGAGATTATGGTTTTACTTTGAATTTCATTTACATTTACATAAATGACATTGTTAAGGTGTCCGATATCCTAAAACTAATTTTATTCGCAGACGACACGACTATTTTTTGCTCAGGTGTCGATCTCAAACAATTGGTAAAATTGGCTAATAAAGAAATGTCTAAACTTCACACGTGGTTTAATGTAAACAAATTATCACTAAATCTTACAAAGACCAAATTTATAATATTTGGGAAAAAAGGCCTAAAGGACGACATAGACTTAAAGGTAAATGGTACCAGCATTGAAAGGATAAACGAATATAAAGTCATGGGAGTTATGTTAGATAATCTCTTAAGCTGGAAACCACATGTAAACTTGGTTCAAAGAAAGTTAGCTAAAAGCGTGTCTATTCTTTGGAAAATGCAGAAATTATTAAAAAACACAAGTCTCTTAAAATAATCTATTCAGCACTCATAGCACCCCACTTACCTTACTGCGCTGAAGTATGGGGACACACTTATAATAATACAATAGAATCATTGTTTAAACTCCAAAAAAAGGCCCTTAGAATTATTCATTACGTTCCTTATGGAACTCATACAAACGATTTGTTTATTAAGGCAAAGTTTCTTAAATTACAGGATATAATAAAATTCAACTCCTTGCAAATTGTATATTTAGGATACCACAAAGAATTGCCTAGAAATATACAATGCCTATTTCTTCAACGTGAATGTATCCATGACCTAAGAGGCAGAATGTTGTTGCAAACGAGAAGGGTCAAATCGACTCGGAGTGAGCACTCCTTATCTGTGGCTGGAGTCAGTGCATGGAACATACTTGAAGACAATATTAGAATGGCAGACAATCTGAAGGTCTTTAAGTATCTTTTTGAAATGTGCATGTTTGAATAACTATAAACTTATCCAACAAAATGGCATTGGATAAATTAAACGGAACCATAACGGGCATAAACAATAGGGGTTGTTTATAGACACTCAGCTATATTGTGATTAAAATTCTTCATGATGTTCATAAATCTTTATCATCTTATGTTGTGACGCTTAAATCGTAGTGTAAATGGACACTCAGCTCTGTTGTGATTTATAAATCTTTATGATATCTTAACCATAATCAAACTGTTTTTCTGGGAGTTGGGGGCGGGACTTTGATGTTTATCTCGCTTCTCCCTGCGACCCTTTCGGTCATGATACATGTTGTGTTGAAATTGTCATGAAACGACTGTACAATCATGCCGAAATAAAAACAAATAAAAAAATAAAAAAATAAATAAATTTCGAACATTTTAGGATATTTTCCCACCACATTTCGCATCCGGTGTGAAAGCAGCTTAAGAGGCGTGACACTTGTGCTGAACGCGTGAGAGTTGACACCTCTGTAATCGAGAGGGCTGCGAGACATTTCATCTAATTTATTAGGTAGACTAGTAAAATTACCACTCCGAAATGTCCATTGTGAGACGTGTTGGTGGCATTTCCTGCATTGCATCAGCCTCCTCTTCAGATTCTGGGTCATAAATACCCCCACGAACATCCACACAGGCAGTACAACGTCTCCTCATGGACCTGACTAAGCGTCTTAGGTTGTCTTGGGGAAGTTGTCGCCACTCTGCCTGTAGTGCATTCTGGAGTTGCTGCCTGGTTTGAGGTCTGGGTACTCTTGATGAAAGAGCTCGTCCCAGTTGGACGTACTACACCCAAAACGTACTGATGCTGGACGTACTACACCCAAAACGGTGAGCCACTTGCCGGGCACTTACTCTCGCCTCTAGCATACCCAGTGCACTGTTCTGTTGTTCAGTCGACAGACATGGTATTATGACACTTAAAAATATTTTTTGTGTGGCTTTTATCATGCCTTTATATAGGGAAGACAACCCCTCCTTCATTTCAACCACTGTACTTGCACAACTCCTAATCCCATATGTTGTACTCAATATGGATTGATGAGAGTCCAACTCACACTGTTGAGTTAAATGATGATCATTCATGTGTAACGAGGTACACATTGTGACCCCAATGGTCACTTAAGAACTCAAATTGGACTACTCAGGTCCTGAGCAAAAATAAACCAAAATTTAGAGTGTTGCGTTTTCATTGCCTTTCAGTATATATAAGGCAATATTTGTGAACTTTGTGTAGCCATTGCTTCGCTGAAGTCTTACTATGCTACCTGTAAAATCTGTTGTCTTTCACTGTCTATGGTTGTAGCTGGCTAGGCTCTGGGCCAGTAGGACGTTGGGGCTGTTTACACATTGAATATTCACGAATGTAGCTGAACTATCCAATCAGCGCAAAGCTTACTTAAATGCCAGATATTCATGAGGGAACTCACCCGTCTTCTCAGGCTGCCTTTCAGTGATGCTAAAAAGGTACTCAAATAAGCGATCCAAGGCACTTTTCCCACAAATAGTGGTATGAATACAATGGCAGGGCATTGGGGATTAACACAAAATGTCAGGGATATGTGTGGAATGGGCACTTTAAGTTTGAGATAATCGATCAGCGGGTATAAAGCACCGCCTACCGACCAATCAGTTCTCTTGGAAAAGGGCCTGCCCATTCCTAGGAAATCCTGTAGACTATGGTGCGCATATAGTGAGAGATGCTCATCGGAGAGAAAGAATTTCCAAAGATTGCCAAAACCCCTTTGTTATTTTTACACTGCCGGGGTTGCAGCTGAAATAATAAGGCTAAAATTGTCATACATGCCATACACTATTATAAATTGCCTGAATTTATCTGTTAAATTAATGCACTGTCCCCTTGTTATTTTAAATGTAAGTAGAGTCCTGCGCACGTAGAGTAGTAAAGGGATGACGTCACGCTGGTGTCGGAAGTAAAATTTCCCATTCATTTTACCCATAGACTTTTTTTAAGTTCACTTTTGAAGCACTTTCTGTTGTTTTCAAGCCTCCATCGATTTTGAGATTTTACATCGTATTTCTGAGTAACAAAAAATGTAGTTTTTCTTGACCAGAGTCAGCTATAATTTAAATCATTTAAATTTTTCGCCATCATGCTAATCCTGTTTGTAGTCTAAAAACTACGTGTCCCATGGTCCTCCTGATTCTCGGGCAGAACGAGTTCAAAATGCCTTACAAATTAGCTGCACCTTGCCATAGATATTTGTTTGCCTTGCCTGGTGAGGCTGTGAATTAGTCAGCCACTCTATGTTCTACTTAGTTATGTTTACTTGCAAGATATTAAGTTTTACAACTAGCACCAATTTACTTTAATAGCCAAGCATCTTTGGCTAACGTTTGTTTGCTTAAAAAATCGGTAGCTATCTAGCGAACGAGCTAATCAGCTTTGTCAACACATAACTGACCAAGCTACATAGCTAACTCAGGTCTGCTTGCTCATCTAACGCTAGTTTTTAAAAAAAAATTCATTGCAAGACACAACAGAACATTGATAACAAAGCAAAGACAAGAACAGAAATTTAAGGCTGATCAACAGAAAATAAATCAGGAAAATGTCAGAAGATTAATCAAAGTTGAGCTATGTGCGAAGTGTGTTGGATGCGATCTAACGCTAGTTAAGTGCCGAAATAATCGCAATTCACTGTTTTTAGCAATATTCACCATGTGAGGCTAGCCGACTGTTAGCTGCTAACTTAGCCAGCGAGCTAGTTTTCTGACTTCGGTAGCTGACTAACGTCATATTAGGTAGCAATATGTAAATGCCAGGTCGCGAAAGGTTCCCGGCTCGACGCTAGCTAAGAAGGCAAATAATGGCTATTCACCATTTTTATTGACTTAACTAGCTAGCTACCAATGTTGCTAGCTTAGCCATTTATTTTCGGTGAATTTTAATGCTAGCGAGCTTGCTAAATAACAGTAAGTAACACTAAACTAACTATTTGCTGTCTCTATCGATTTAGCTTTGTGCACAAGATTTAATAAGCTCACTAACTGGCAAGCTAGGTGGTTCGCTAGCATAGCTAAATGCTAGCTAGATAGGTAAATGGCAAAAGAACTATTCATTGTGATCCATTCATTTCTAGGCATGTAGCTAGCTAATAGTGGCCCACTGTGTAGTAGTGGGTGCACGGACAGAGACAACGGCAATTTAAGGCACTGATCAGCTGCTGTTGTGGTACGTTTTGAACATTTGCTGAAACTGAGGTACCCCATTGGCTGGGAATAAATCACGGGGTATTCGCCCCCTTATGCAATGGATATGTAATTCGCAGCAGTGAACTACAAACTGGACTACAAATTGCAAAAGCATATAATTTTTGGCAATAAAAAATTAATTTGATGCAATCATTTGTATCTGCATAACCCCATAGGCTAATCTCGGAGCAAGGCGGCCCATAAAATTAAAGCGGGTTCGAGCAATGCCGGAAAGTGTCCAAACCCCGTTATAAATTCCCAAAGGGATTTTACTTCCGACACCAGAAGCTAAGTAGCTGTGACGTCATCACTTTACTACTCTCTCAAACTGTGGTTTACAGTTAACATAGACGGAACCTCTGTTATAAACTGATTGCAAAAATGCAGTTAAAATACCTGGCAAAAAGGTGCCAGTTTATAACAGCGAAAGAATACAACTAAGCATCACATCAATATAATGAAATACATAACTGCAATTACAGTCATGCCTGACTCGTGCCTGACTGATGGGGCAGTGATAGTATAAACGATAAAAGGACACGCACATCCCTGTACCCAATAGGCTGAGTGCTGGATCAAACATATCCTGTAAAGTAGAAAAGGAGAGAGAGATGCACACACTACATAGCACCTGTCCGTTATCATTATTTTATTTACTGCTGCAATTGTAAATTCAACAATCACTGCTGCAGCAGTACATACAATCCTGAACATGGGAGCTATTTGCAGTGATATAATTATAACTAGAGGCTCCTAGAGTGCAAACCTCTGCCGAGGCAGCACAGTCCAAATCTTGGTGAGTGGGAGCGAAGTTCAGTTATCACGTGTCATAGGATTTCAAGATGGCTGCCATGGCGGCCATATTGTTTGACTGATCGTGGTGAAAATCAATAGGGTCCATCCCTGATGTAATAGTGACCCACCCACAAAATTTCAGAGATATCCGTTCATGACTGTTTGAGTTATGTTGTTCACAAACTCACAAACAAACAAACGGTACCGATCATATAACCTCCTGCCAACTTCATTTGGTGGAGGTGATTAACTTACGCATATACACAGTCGGCGATTTTTTGCTAACTGTCCTTTCTGCATTTGGTAGCTGCAGTGGTGTTACTTTGCTTGCCTGGATGATATGTTTATATATATATATATATATATATATATATATGGATGATATGTATTATATATATATATATATATATATATATATATATATATATATATAGATATATTGTTATAACTTGAAAATCACAACGAAGAAAACCAGCAATGACAAGTAAACAAATTTATTCTTCACTGATTAAAAAAAAAAACCTCTACAAATAATCCACTGTTCAATGCTCTAATAACACTCTAATGCCACTATGTAACTCTGTTGCCAAAACAAAAACTCTGCCTCTGGTGACCAAATTCACAGCATTTATATAGACTAGCAACATTCTGGAAAGATCTACAGGATTCCTGAGTAATCCCGCCCCCACCAGGCCGGAAGATGCCAGAAGCCTCTAGAACGCACTAGTCTATTTCAAAGAAGTGATATTACATCAGATCATGTTTTGCTACAGACACACCACCAGAGGGTGCTGATGAACAAAATAAATAGCTGACCAGCAAGGCAGCAAAAACAGCATGTAACAAATCTCCATTTACAAATGATATACAGTGCTCTACATAAAATGCTCATACATAACACCTCCCCTCTTTAAGAAAAGAAAGGTTTGCTAAAAGCTTTCTTTTGTTAAAATTAACAGTTTTATAATGAGTATAAACTTGAACTTCACACAAAAGTATCATTGATCATTATAACAATCATATACATAACAACCAGTGCAATTTTCACAATCAAATAGAAGAGAAAAATTTACATTTTCCACAATCAAATGGAGAAGTAAAATTTACATGCGTGAAAGTGTTATTCCAGATTCAATATCTTTTCCCCTGATGTGAGAAATATCCAAATCATACTCTTGCAAAAGTAAACTCCATCTCAGTAATCTTTGATTCTTGTTTTTGATCTTATGCAAGAATGTGAGGGGATTGTGATCACTGAAGACCTTGATAGAAGTAGCTGAACAAGTCAAATAGACTTCAAAATGTTGTAAAGCCAAAACAAGTGCCAAACATTCTTTTTCAATTGTTGAATAGTTTTTCTGATGTTTATCAAACTTTTTGGAAAAGTAACAAACAGGATGATCTACTCCATCAGTGTCTTCTTGCAGTAAAACTGCACCTGCACCAATATCACTGGCATCAACAGCCAACTTGAACTCCTTTTTGAAATTAGGAGATAAGAGAACTGGTGCGTTTTTGAGGATAGCTTTCAGTTGGTCAAATGAATTTTGACATTTTTCATCCCAAACAAATTTAGCATTTTTCTTCAGTAAATTTGTCAAAGGTTCAGAAATGATGGAGAAATTTTTACAGAATTTTCTGTAGTAGCCAGCCATCCCTATAAATCTCATTAGTTGTCTTTTAGTTGTAGGCTCAGGAAATTCAGTGATAACTTTTATTTTTGCATCAATTGGTTTGACTTGACCCTGTCCTACAATATGACCTAAGTAAAAAACTGTAGCTTTACAAAAATCACTTTTACTAGGTTCAACAAAGTCATTTTCAAGCAGGTATTTGACTTCTTGTTTAGGTATTTCTGCTTCTCCGGATTCATTCTGTAAGGATGCTGTTTTACAGGCTTGGCATCATCTTGTAGGATGACATCATGGTAAACCATATCAGTCCTTGATGGAACGTCAGGGAATATGTGACTATATTCAAATATGAGCTGCTTTAGCTGTTGTTGTTGAAAAGGGTCCAGGTGGGACAACTTGCTGTCAATATTTTGAAGAATGTCTGAATTTTCAAGTTTGGCTGGACCAGTTTCATTTTCCAAGGGGCAGGTCACAATCTTCTTCAGAATTTTCCAGTTCAATTGTATTTACCACATTGACTGGCTTTTGCTGAGTGTCTCTGTCAATGTATTCTTTCAGCATGTTGATGTGACACATTTGTTTTTGTTTCCTCCTTCCAGGGGTTAAAATTACGTAATTTGATCACTGACCTTTTGAGGACAGTGTAAGGGCCGAAATATCGGGCTCTTAGAGGGTTTCCAGGCACTGGTAAAAGTACAAGGACTTTGTCACTAGCTTTAAAACTCCTATCTTGGGAATGAAGGTCATATCTGGCTTTCATTTTGTCCTGAGCCTCTTTGAGATTAGACTTTGCAAAGTCACAAGCTTTAGAGAAACGATTACAGAAGTCAGAGACATACTGAAGCAAGTTCATTGGGACATCATCTTCGGCCAGCAACTTTTCCTTCAGAAGCTTCAGAGGTCCACGGACTGTATGCTCAAAAACAAGCTCAAAAGGACTGAACCCAAGAGCCTCCTGAACAGCTTCACGGGCAGCAAACAGAAGAAGATGGACACCTTCATCCCAGTCTTTCTCTGTGTCAAGGCAGTAGGTCCTTATCATGTTCTTCAGGGTTTGATGGAACCTCTCCAAAGCACCTTGACTCTCAGGATGGTATGCTGATGACCTGTATTGTTTAATACCAAGCTCATGCATAACTTGTTGAAATATGCCAGACATGAAATTTGACCCTTGATCAGACTGAATAGACTTAGGAAGACCAACAAAGCAGAAAAACTTGGTAAGAGCCTTAATGATAGTCTTCGCCTTGATATTACGAAGTGGAATTGCCTTGGGAAACCGAGTGGAAGCACACATGATAGTCAGTAGGTACTCACAACCAGATCTAGTCTTCGGCAATGGTCCAACACAGTCAATGATGATCCGACTGAAAGGTTCTTCAAAAGCGGGAATGGGCATAAGTCGAGCCTTTGGAATATTCTGGTTCGGCTTCCCAACCATTTGACAAGTATGACAGGATTTGCAGTACTCCTGTACATCAGACCTCATGGAAGGCCAGAAGAAATGGTTCCTGACACGTTGAAGTGTCTTCTTGATACCCAAATGACCTGACATAGGATTGTCATGGGCCAGACTAAGAGTTTCTTGGCGATAAGACTTTGGAAGAACAGTTTGATGGGTGATCATCCACTCTTCATCTGCAGAAACATCAGGTGGACGCCACTTTCTCATAAGCACACCATTTTTATAGTAAAAACAGACAGGAACTTGAGTAGCCTCTTCTTCACTTGCAGCCTGTGGTAGAAGATGCGGTAGATCACAAGCTTGTTGTTGCTCCTGAATAAGTTGTTTCCGAGACAGAATGTCATTAGAATGACCTGACAAGGACAAGTCTGAAGATTTCCCAGACATCTCAGGACTGGAAGGTTCCTGATGAAAAGACTGGGCAATGAAGGTGTCAGCCAGGTTGAAGTCCAGGTCAGCATCATCTTGAATAGCCTTTTTGGCCATAGAATGAGTAACTGCACATGAAGCATAGAGGTCTGGAATTTCCTCCTCTATAGAGTCAGATTCTTGATCAATCAAAGGAGTGTCAATTACAATAAGGTAGGGCACAACCTTATCCCCAGCAAGATCATTACCAAGAAGCAAATGAACACCTTTGAAAGGACGAGAAGACCTAACACTAACAGTAACAGGCCCAGAGACCAAGTCTGATTTGAGATGAACATTATGGAGAGGTACACTTGTAAAACCACATTCTACTCCTTGAATAAGGACATTAGCCTGAGTAGACGATTTGTCCGAAAAAGGCAGAATATCTGCAAGAATAAGAGATTGGGAAGACCCAGTATCCCTTAGAATTCGAACAGGAGCAGATGAGGAAAAATCATGCGAAAGGGAGACAAAACCATCGGTGATGAATGGCTCAAAACCCTCCATAACAGAATCACACACAGAAGATCAGGCGAACTGACCTTTGATACAAGAGATTCTCTCTTAGTGAAAGCAGTTGGCTTGGTTTCTTCTCGTTGTTGTTTTTTCTTGAGAGCATAACACTCAGAAATAAGGTGACCTTGCTTTTTGCAGTATTGGCAAGACACAGAAGGTAAAGAATCAGAGGATTGCTTCTCGCTGGAAGGTTTCCTCTCAGAAGTGGCCTTGGAATCATTAGAAGTGTTATTAGAAGAAGCCTTGGACTGAGACTTGCTTTGAAATTTAGAAAAAATGGATTTTTGGACAAAAGAAGACTTATGAGTCAGTGCATAAATATCAGCCAGGGTGGAAACATCTTGCAACGTAATGGCTTGTTTCTCCTCAAGGAAAGTCTTGATATCAGGCTGGATACACCTTTTGAATTCCTCAACCAGAATAAGTTGCCTCAATCTGTCAAAATCTTTCTCAACTTTCATGGAATTACACCACTGATCAAACAACTGTTCCTTCAACCTGCCAAATTCAACATCAGTTTGACTGGCTTCCTTGCGAGAATTCCTAAATTTTTGCCTGTAAGCCTCGGGGACCAATTCATAACCCTTCAGAATGGCAGATTTGACAAAACCATAATCAGAGAACACTGTTGGACAGATAACTGGTGTTATGGCCCCAATTTGTTATGGCGTCACGGACAGCAAGGGATGACAGACAAAATCCTTTAAGTTCAACAGATTTAATTGAACAAACACATAGAACTAATCTACACCCTACACTACTGACCAAGATTGAAAAGAAAATTTAAAAAAAAAGAGATATTTACAGTTCCCTGTAATGGAGATGGGCTGCTCTGTTGTGATGTCCTGGGACAGGAAAATGCTCCAACACAGGCAAAAATCCACAAAAAGCTTAAAAGGTCTTGAAAAGAGTGACAGGTCTGGTCAAATGTATCCTTCTTGCAATTTCTCCTACTACTACTACTACCTCAATTTTTCTCCTTATATACTCTTGTCCAGCCCCCCTCCCATTTCTGGGACTTTCCCCTCTGGGCATGCCCTGGACATGCCCAACCTAGCTTCAGACTGGGCTTCACAAAAAAAAAAAAAATCAATACTGCCATCTAGTGGCTATTTACCACATTACACCTCCATTCCAAAAGGGGAAAATTTTGACTCATAAAGGCAAAATTTTTCTTTTCAATACAAAAATGGTTAAGTTGACACTTGTATATACATACATATAATACAATATGCTAATAAACACAGGTGATATATATACACATATTCAAACACGGGATAAGCAATCAGCAATTACATTGTCAGCACCCTTTACATGCTTAATTTCCAAGTCAAACTCTTGTAAAATCAAACTCAATTCAACAATCTCCGATTTTTGTTTTTCATCTTACTCAAAAAACATTAACGGATTGTGGTCAGTATATACAATCATTGGCTTTTTGCCCTGCATACAAACATAGACCTCAAAGTGTTTACGGATAGAACCAGAGCCAACAGCTCCTTCTCAATTGTGGAATAGTTCTTTTGGTGGCGATTGAACTTCCTGGAGAAGTATGCCACGGGATGCTCAATGTCATCAGAGTCACTTCTCTGTAGGAGCACAGATCCACAAGCTTGGTCGCTAGCATCGACCGCTATGGAGAACGGTTTGTTGAAGTCAGGAGATTTGAGCACGGGAAGTGACACAGCAGATACTTCAGGCGATCGAAGGCTCTTTGGCATGCTTCATCCCAAGTGAACTTCACGCCTTTCTTCAGTTGGTTGGTGAGACTGAGAGCAATCTCAGCAAAGTTCTTGCAGAACTTGCGGTAGTACCCGATCATTCCAAGGAAGCGGTGCAAAGCTTTTTTGTTGTCAGGAACTGGAAAGTCCATGATGGCTTGGACTTTAGCATTTATGGGTGCCACCTTACCCTGGCCTATGACGTAGCCAAGATACGTGACAGTAGCACAACCAAAGTCACTCTTGTTCAGGTTAACAGTCAGGTTAGCCTGGGTCAAGCGCTGGAACAACGTCTCTACATCTTTCAGATGTTCTTCCCAGGAGTCACTCCATGTGATCAGGTTGTCGATGTACGCACCCGTGTGTGGCAATCCGGCGATTGTAGACTGTGTCATCCTTTGAAACGTGGCTGGGGCATTTTTCATGCCAAAGGGTAGGACTTCATACTGGTATAACCCAGATGGTGTGGCAAAAGCAGAGATGCTCTTGGCCCTCTCAGTTAAAGGCACACACTAATAACCCTTCAATAAATCAATCTTGGTCAGAAACTTTGCTTGCCCTACTCTATCGATACAATCATCAATCCTAGGTATTGGAAACACATCAGTTCTAGTTACAGCATTGACTTTGCGATAATCTGTACAGAATCTAGTACTTCCATCAGGTTTTGGAACTAGAACACAGGGTGAACTCCAATCTGAGTTAGAGGGTCTGATAATATCATGTTCTAACATGTACTCAACCTCTTTCTCAGCAATCTTTCTCTTTTCAGGGTTCATCGGTATGGATGCTGTTTTATTGGTTTGGCATCACCAACATCTACATCATGAGAGGCTATAGAAACTCTCTTTGGAACATCAGGAAATAGATCTTTATATTTCTTGATCAACCTCTCAAACTGATCTTTCTGTGAGGGTTCTAAGTGCTGGAGTTTTACATCAAGATTTTGCAACACTTCAGAATTTGACAATTTACATGAAAGAACTTCAGCTTTAATTCTAGGTTCATCATCTTGAAACTCCCCCTCATCTTCACAAGTCTCAGCCCTAGGAGGATCTGAAGTGACAGCTGCAACCCTAGCATTCCTATCATGATAAGGCTTCAGCATGTTAATGTGACACAACTGTTTTGGCTTTCTCCTATCTGGAGTCTTCACAATGTAATTGAGATCATTGCGTTTTGTCAGAATTTCATAAGGACCATGAAATCTAGCCTGCAATGGATTGGATTGCAAGGGAAACAACACAAGGACCTTGTCTCCTGGTTTAAACTCACGGCTTCTAGCCTTATGATCATACCAAGTTTTCATTTTTCCCTGACTTGATTTCAAGTTCTCTTTGGCTAGGTCACAAGCTGCACGCAGTGTTTCCTTGAACTTGCTAACATAGTCTAACAGACTGATATGCGGCTCTTTCTCTTGCCATTGTTCACTCAACAATAGCAAAGGTCCTCTCACTTCATGGCCAAACACTAGCTCAAACAGACTGAATCCAGTAGACTCCTGCACTGCTTCCCTCACTGAAAACAACAGCAGATGAACACCTTCATCCCAGTCTTTCTCATGGTCATAACAATAAGTCCTCATCATTGTCTTAAGAGTGGAATGAAACCGCTCTAAGGCACCCTGACTCTCTGGATGATAGGCACTGGAAAGAATCTGCTTCGCACCTAGTTCATACACAACCTGCTGAAACAATCCAGAAGTGAAATTGCTACCTTGATCTGACTGAATTTCCCTGGGAAGGCCAAACAACGTGAAGAACTTTATCAAAGCCTTCGAAATTGCAGTTGCCTTGATGTTGCGTAGAGGGATGGCTTCAGGGAATCTGGTAGATGCACACATGATTGTCAACAAGTACTGATTTCCAGATCTAGTCTTGGGTAATGGACCAACACAATCAACAATGACCTTGGAGAAGGGCTCCCCAAATGCTGGGATAGGCTGCAATGGAGCTACAGGTGGGTCTAACTGGTGTTTTCCAACTACCTGACAAGTGTGACAGGTTTTGCAAAAGTTGGAAACATCTTTCCGAAGTCCAGGCCAGAAGAAGTGTTTCATGATCTTGTCAACAGTCTTGTTAACACCAAGGTGACCTCCTAAAGGCAAACTATGAGCCATTGTTAAGATCTAGTGGCTATTTACCACATTACACTGGTTATAGATTTTCCTAGCTTTACCAGTAAGAACACTTTGTAACATCATTGTCCAATGCTCTTTTGGCCATTTCAAATTTTCAGCAATTTTTTCAAAATGGGTAAAGTATTGGTCTACATCATTTTCTAGGAAAGGAGGAACAAGTCTGATGTGTTTAACCAAATCAAAATGATCAGAAAGTCCAAAAGATTTTGTAACAGTACCTGCTTCTATTTTCTTCATTTCCAATTCGTACTGCAAGTGCATCCTTCTTTCTTCCAGTTCTCTCTCCTTCTCCAACCTTCTTTCTTCCAGTCTTCTATCTTCCAGTTCTCTCTCCTTTTCCAACCTTCTTTCTTCCCTCTCCTTCTCCAACCTTCTTTCTTCCAGTTCTCTCTCCCTCTCCATCCTTCTCTTTTCCAGTTCTTTCAGGCGTAGCTGAAATTCAAGTCTTTGCAGCTCTGTTGCAGGCACTTCCACATCTTTAATCAATTCTGCTGCTTCTATCCCAAAGATATCTTCATCGATGAAATGTTGAACCAAAATGTTGAATATTTCTTGTTTCTTCACTGATGATTTCACATCAGATAATCCAAGGGTTGAGGCTATTTGCAGCAAGTCCTTCTTCTTTGCCAGCACAAGTTGATTCCTGGGTTGGAGTTTTCAAAAAACTTTCAACATCAAAAGTCATGATTGCTGGTTTTTTTCAAATAGTCACAAGATTTAAAATAATAGTTCAGCTTTAATCTTTGGTGAATCCAATCATAGATCCAATGAATGGTTTATCTCGGTAGAACCTCCAATTTGTTATGACTTGAAAATCACAACAAAGAAAACCAGCAATGACAACTTAAACAAATTTATTCTTCATTGATAAAAAAAAAAAAAAACCTCTACAAATAATCCACTGTTCAATCCTCTAATAACACTCTAATGCCACTATGTAACTCTGTTGCCAAAACAAAAACTCTGCCCCCACTGACCAAAATCACAGCATTTATGTAGACTAACAACATTCTGGAAAGATCTACAGGATTCCTGAGTAATCCCGCCCCCTCCAGGCCGGAAGATGCCAGAAGCTTCAAGAAAGCACTAGTCTATTTCAAAGAAGTGATATTACATCAGATCATGTTTTGCTACAGACACACCACCAGAGGGTGCTGATGAACAAAATAAATAGCTGACCAGCAAGGCAGCAAAAACAGCATGTAACAAATCTCCATTTACAAATGATATACAGTGCTTTACATAAAATACTCATACATAACAATATAAATATATATATACAGTGCCTGACAAAAGTCTTGTCGCATAAGGACATAGTAACTAAAAATAGCATATAACTTTATTTCTAACCAATCAATTTTTACAATAAATGGTCCATTTTAATGTCAAGGGCTTTCACATTAATGATTTGGTGCAAAATGAACCCGTCAAAAAGTGTTCTGATGTTCACAGCTTGGCTAAGCCCATAACATCTGTTTTTGCTAGGACAAAAGTCTTGTCGTCTCTTCAGATGATGCAACAAATCGCAGATTAGAGTTTAACCTATGACAAACACTGTAATTAACACATTCCCAGATGTGTATAGAAATAACCCCAGCACACCAGACTTTCATATGAGGTACGACTAGACCTCTGAGAACATACCAAAGATTCAACCACAGACCAAAGTGCTGATCATCAAGAGCCTGAAGACTGAGTCTGCTGCTGAGGTGGCAGACATCTTTAATGTATCCAAATGTCAAGTGGAGGGGATGAGAAAAAGATTTGAAGAAACTGGTGACGTTCATGGCAAGCGCAGGTCAGACAGACCCCGGTATGACAACTGTTTGAAAGGACCATTTGTTGCTTCAACTGTGCAAGGCTAGCCCTTCTTCAACTACAGCGAAGCTACATGAGGAAATGTCACCAAAAATCCCGGTATCTACAGGAAGAGTTTGTCAAATTCTCTCTCAGACTGGTTTTCATAGCCAAATTAGTACACAGAAGTCTGCATTGAACAGAAAACAAAAAACCTGCATTGCATTTGCCAAGGCCCACAGCTCGCAGAAAGGATTGATACTGGAAAAGTGGCTGAAAGTTTATTTTTCTGGTGAATCATCCATTGAACTGCATGCCAGTCGCCGTACAAGACCTGTTGGAACCCTCATGGACCCAAGATTCTCCCAGAAAACGATCATGTTTGGTGGAGGAAAAGTCATGGTTTGTTGTTACATCCAGCATGGGGGTGTGAGAAAGATCTGCAGAGTGGATGGCAACATCAACAGCCTGAAATATCAAGAAGTTCTTGCTGCCCTACTTATACTGCTGCTCCTTCTCATTCTTCTTCCTCCATGTCACAGTTCCTGAAAGCGAAGAAGGTGAAGGTACTCCAGGATTGGCCAACCCAGTCACCTGACATGAACATTTTTGAGCATTTCAGGGGTAAGATGAAGGAGGAGGCTTGGAGGATGAAACCATAGAATCTTGATGAACTCTGGGAGTCCTGCAAGACTGCTTTCTATGCCATTCCAGATGATTTCATCATCAAGTTATCTCAGTCATTGCCAAGACGTATGGATGCAGTCCTCCAAGCTCATGGGAGTCATACGCAATAATAATTCTTTTTTCCAAGGCACCATGGCTTTATGTTCTGATATTATAGTGGCATATTTGTGTATTCAAAATAAAGTGTATGTATAATTTCCACATTTTTTTGCAATGCGACAAGACTTTTGTCCAAGCAAAATCCGACCTTTCTGTACAAATTAAATTATAAAACTCAATCAATGACACAAAACTGTATTTTGGTATATTTCGCATAATCTAGAGGGCTTTGCCTTTCATATAAGCCATTTTTGATTCCAATTAATCAACTACAAGTCAGGTTATTATTTGTTGTTCCTACAACTTGGATAAGTGACAAGACTTTTGTCAGGCACTGTATATATATATATATTTATATAAGTGTTTGCTCGTGTACACCGTTTTGCTTCCAGCCAATTTGTCCATGTTTGTGATTGGTCATATGCTTCAAACACTCGGTTTGAAAAAACCTGGGTTCAATTACCGAGCTGATAACCAGCTTTGTAGGACTGCTAAGCGTGATTGCGATTGTTAGGTTAAGTGAAGCCACATAACAGGAACATACCCTGGGTATGTTGAACTCGCTTCGTAGTACAGGCCCCTGGTAACACGTCTTTGTGGTGGATGGTATTCATCAGTATACACTGGCATCCTCACCGGGTATCCAATAGGCAGCAAATGGTTGTGGTGAACTGTTCTGACTGCACCAGCCCCTCTCTCAAGCTTAACCTGGTAGACGGGCAAGTTCAGCATCTTGCAAACAATAAGATAAGGATCAGACCTCCATTTTTCTTGTAGCTTGTGCTTGCCAGTGACACCAAAATTTTTTTAACAATACATGGTCTCCCACTTCTAAAACTTGTTCCTTAACTAATTTGTCATGGCTCTCTTGTTCCGGTTATGATTTTTGTCAGCAGCCTCTAACGCAAGCTGGCAGGCTTTGTGTAGGTCGGTCCTGATGCTGGTGGTACCTTAATTCCCTTTCACCCTCAGCATGGATACCAAAACAGAGCTCCTCAGGGAGACGGGCTTCTCTACCAAACATCAACAGGTAAGGGGAGTAGCCTGTATCCTCATTGCGTGTGCAGTTATAGGCATGTATAAGCTGACAGATGTTTTGGCTCCACTTCTGCTTTTGTTTTGGATCCAGTGTACCCAGCATGGATAGGGGAGTCCAGTTAAATCTCTCCAGTTGTGGATCCCCCTGGGGGTGGTGAGGTGAAGTTCTGGACTTACGGATCCCTAACATTCTCAGGAGGTCTTGAATCTGTTGACTCTTGAAATCACGCCCCTGATCTGAATGTGTACGTGCAGGCAATCTGTAGTGTACAAAATACCTTTCAAACAGGATCTTGGCCACTGTTGCAGTTTCTGGTCTTTTGCAGGGAAAGCTTGTGAGAATGAGAATTTCTGAGAATGCATATTCATTTGAATATTTTAGCTATATGCTTCCATAAGGCATAACACCCACATATTCAAAATAGATTAGGATAATGCATAAATGCATTTTCACTAGTGGGCGATTTCATGCTAGAAACTGAAAAAATGCATAATTTGAGAAAAGTTTTTAACTGACTGGTCTATTATGATTTGTTACCCTGAATACCCAAGTCATTTAGAACAAGTTAGTTTTCGCATTTAACATGACTGCAGAATGGTGAATTGGGTGGAATTAAAGGAGACATGAAGTTCCATCAAATTTTCAATTTTCCACAATTTTCAATCAATTGCCTTAATTTCCCGCTAATTGATATCACTCAAGTTCCTAGTCTTTACGAGTCACCTATCTAGAGCAAAGTCAGTCCACTTGCAAAGTGACAGTCACATAAACCTTTGCTTGAAGGAGAAAAATATGATAAATGACGGGCTGTTTATTGTCATTTCCCATACGACAGATTAAAGGCAAACAGTTCTTGCCATTTTTTTATTTTTTGAGCTGGAAAGTTTTTATTTCAAATCCTCTAATTTTAGAGTAAAGGTACTAAAATGCTACTGTCTCCCCAAAATTACATTAATTAGTTTACACATAATTAGCCTAAAAAGTATGGTCCCGTACGACAGATCATTGGTACAGTCCTTTAGTGAACAGCTCAAACCAAATCACAAGGCAATTACTTCAGTGGGTTAGTTCTGCCTGAAAAACAATAGGTATCTCTTTAATTCCTTGCCTCTGAGACAATAGGAGGCATTAGTGAATGGAAAATTCCACTGAGGGAAGGCAAGTGACAGTTTCAAGGGTATGCAAGTGGCTGTTCAGTTTCTTAATGATATCAGCCACTGATTCAGAGGTAAGTAAAACATTGAAAATGTTTTGAAATTAAAGAAATTGTTAAATATATTTGTGAAAGTAACATCTGCCATGTCTGTGTATTTCATTAGTTTTATTTGCATTAGAAAGACAGAAAAGACTGTCCGTCTCATGCATGAACATGCACTGTGGTTGTGTGCATTTTATGCACTGTCAGATTGGCTGAATAAATGTATAAAATATAGTGCATGTAATGAACCCTTCAAATGAGACAAGAGCTTAATACTTTGTCAACAGTTGGACGAGGACATTTTTGCCCCTGAAAACTCAAAAGGCCCTGAGCCTAAGGGCGCTTTCACACTAGGTACGATTGTTCCATACCGTGCCACAGTACGATTGTCCCCCCTCCCCTCTCCCCCCCGCTGGTCAGCTTTCACATTAGTGATGTCGTACCGTGCCCGAGTACGGATTATTTAATCAAAATTCTGATACAGAAGGTAGCAGTATGCACTGAGGTGGTTTTTAAGAGCCAATTTTTCTAAGAATCAGGCAGAGGGTGATATATGATGGTCTCAGATTTGCCTAAAATTTTTGTTGGTGAAAGATGGTTGGTTCAGTAGAAAAACTGCAAATTTTTAGGTGCCAAAACCCTTTGGTTTCTTTTTTAGGGGTACCAGAAGGGCCAAGGATTCAGAGATGAGAAGTTAGTGCTGAAAAAAATTCAGGTGTCAAATGCAATTACATCATTGCACCAATAACAGCCCACATCCATTTTCAAATACGTCAATCTACTGTGAGTAGGGCTCACAATAATCTGAAAATGTTTGTGGGCTGTCGAGGGCGCATCCTATAGGGGACGCTGCAAAATGCTACTTTTGGTCATTTGAGCTGTAATATCAGGGGCATTTCCAGACTGTGCCCTCAACAGCCCAAGACAGTTTATTCATAATATGATACCATGGGACGTCCTTTATGTAATCAACACAAATTAAGCATGGTATGTTGAGGGCGCAAGAATATAGGTGGCGCTTCACTCAGGGAAAAAGTGAAATTTGGCATTTTGGGATGGCAAAGTTCTCCATGTGCCCTCATCCGAGTTTGATTAAACCTTTTCTTTTGAGTAGCCCTATATGTCTACTAACTGTGATGAGATTCGTTTGCCCAATTTCTTCGTTTAACCAGAGAGATCCTCTTGCCGCTATATGTGTCAGAACAAAAGAGTCGAATAGTTAAGATGTCACGTGATACTCCACTTCCGTGCTCGAGTACAGTTGCTTTCACATTTGGCACGAGTACGGATGAACCGTGCCCGAGTCTACCTCTTCCAAGCGGACTTGCATACCGTGCCCGAGCACGGTACGCTTGTGTTCGCACTTACTAAATAAACCGGACTTAAGGGTCAAGTGTGCTCGGATCCGTGCCCGAGTCCCTAGTGCGAAAGCACCCTGAGGCTACATGCAGCATCCACGTTAGCAATGGAATGATGAACCGATAGCAGGGTTTCCTCCAGGATTTTTTGAAACTGTGGCGGAGGGCTTCAGCATCGGGTCAAAACTCAGCATTATCAGGTGTGGCCAGTTTTCGTCATTAATCAGAACATAGGCGATGCAATAATTAAAGTCTACGTGCATGGAGGTTTTTCAGTTTCACGTGCGTGACGGTGGATTTCACATATAACATGAAAACCGATTATGACTCTGGACTCCGGAATTGGAATTAAATAATCATGAAGGTACAATTAGGTACAGCAGGATGTGCTCACAGAAATTTACATCGTAGTTTATCGTTTTGCAAAGTGAACAAAACATTTTTTCTCTAATCGTTGCACACATTGCATTAAGAAGAAAGCAGCGCGTTTTACTGTAGATGGCTAATTTTTATTCATTGAAAAACGTGTTCATCAAGCAAAATGATTGACAACAGGTCAAGAATTATTAGCGCTCATTTTAACTTAACAATGAGAACTGGCGACACCTGATTGTCCTTAGGATTTTTGGAGTTTATGTTAAGTCATTTTACATAGGCGTGGTGGCTTTATTTATTTATTTATTTATTTATTTTTTGCCGTGGCGGTGCACCACGATCAATTACATGTAGCGGATCCCCTGCGAAAGTAATTTGTGTTACTAGTAAGTGTGTTTCATGGTTAACATCTTGTCATTTCTCAATCATTCTGAGCTTTGTCTAGTGATTTGTGTTCTGTTTGTTATGGTAGAATTTCAAACTGTGTTCTGAAGAAAAGAAGTTGGTAAATAATGAGGCAGGAAAGGTTGACAGGTTTTTACAGATAATAGTTGTCCCGTATGACAGATATTTTGTCCCTTACGACGGGAACGGAATTATCACAGGACCAGAGCTAGATTCATGTTCCCCTGCTGTAGTCAGCAATTATTCAATCTACGCATTTGTTAGAGATTCTCACGCGGAATTGACGTCCTTATGCATGGAGGTTCATCAGTTTCACATGCCTTATGGTGGATTTCACCACTAGTAATTGGAAACCGATTATGACTCCGGACTTCTCACGCTTTTGTTTAATTGGGTTGGAAGCAATGCATGTTTCATGATTGTTTAAATTCAGTGGCGGCTGGTGAACTGGCAACAGGGCAAGCTCAAATTATCCCTTAAAAATTATTATTATTGTTATATTATTATTATTATTATTGTTCCGCCACTTTTCCAATTTTGACCATAAAACCAAAACCGTTCATCAAAAAGTCACCAAATGTGGTAGGTTGTTGAAGGGCCATATCATGAACAATTGTGTACAATATGACGTCCATAGCTCACATGACCAGGCAGCTATCTTGGATTGCAATCGCCATTTTCAAAAGCTCAGCCACTTTGACCCATTTGACAAAAAGTCATGAAATTTGATATAAAGATTCCTCTCATCACAAGAAACAACTTTGCCTCTTGAGTCTTTTTAAGTCCGTCTTACTGGATTTGCATAATTATGATTTCAGCAAAAATGACATCTTTCCTGAACGGTTGAGCCGATTTGAACAAAATTTGAAAAACATCATCTTGAACCCAATCTTGACTCAAAGGGTGAAGAAGAAGCTGCTACTTCAAAAAACATGGCCGCCACAAACCAATCAAGTTGCCTCATTCACTAATTAATATGCAAATGCGCCAATATCATTCATTGTTGCATCAATCATTCTGAAATTTCTTGTTAAGATATTCCAAAGTTAGATATATATAGATATATAGTTGAAAGCAATCCGTAAAAAAGACAGACTCCACAAGCGCTTGAACATATCCATTTTTAACCCAATTTTTAATATGTGAAAAATATACTAAAAAATCTTCTTCTCATGAACCGTAAGTTCAATTGATGCAAAATTCCAAATTCCAAATTCCTTTGGGGTATGCTCTATCTAAATTGCGAAGCAATAGTTGCTACGTCAAATAACACCAGAGCTATGTATCAACCAAATTGCAATGGTGACATAATATGTTTTTTTTTGCATTTAATACTCATGTGCTTCTGAACCACTATGCTGATCGGCAAAAAACTTGGTATGTAACACCCACACACTGACCTACGTCTAATTTATGAAGAAAAAGTTGCTATATCAAAAAACATGGCAGCTACGAGCCAATTATTTGCTTCATTTACTAATAAATATGCAAATGAGCCAATATCATTCATGCTTCATAATGGTGAAGTTTGCCATAAAATAAATAAGAATAAAGTGATAGCTCAAACAAGACGGCCAACATCAGCCAAAGAAATTTCATTTGCCCCTACACTTACTAGGCCACTATTGCAATATTAAAATATTATTCCTGACAACAATGCTTTATCATGACAAAACATAAGAATTTACATGTATTGGACAAGGCATTGTAGTGTATAAAATTTGTTTAAAATTGGTCAATAAGTGGCAGTGTAGGAAGAAAAAAATCTAAAATTACCTACATCTTCTAAACCATTTTATTCAAATGGTTCTTATTGCGAATAATGCATCTCCGATTATAGGATTAAATAGTCATTTCCGTAAGCAAAAGAAATCTTTAAATATATGGCCGCAATTGGTCAATCAGGCAACAGATACTATTTCAAATTCATGTCAATGACTAATCAACATGATCATGCAGAGTGAGGTAGACCATGCATAATTATAAGCCATGAACTGAAACTGGATTTAAGATGTCATAAAGTGTTTGCTTTCAGTGCTTCAAAATTTAAAATGGACTTATTTTGCTTGGACTAGTCAAAATGTAATTTCTGCATGAAAGAAAATATTTGTTAGATGTCAAAATTATTTTGCAGAACATTGTAACTAGTAAAAATGTCATTTTGACATGTTGAAATGTGATTTCCATTAGTGAAAACTAAATTGCTACCAGTGAGAATTTATTGTTAATATCAACAATTGATATTTCCACTAATGAGAGTTGAATTGTAGATATCTATAATTAGCATTTTGACTAATGGAGTTGTGAAGATCATTAATTAGAATTACAACCAGTCAATATTACATTATGGATATGTCGACTTGGAGTTGTAACATGTCGAAACTGAATTAGAGATATCTGAAATAAAATTTGAAAGGACGTCAATGAAGCAATTTGACTACGTTGTATTGGTAATTGGGTTACAGATATCTACAATGAACATTTCCCCTAGTGATAAAGTTATTGTTGATATCAAGAATTAACATTTTGACCTGTGAGAACTGAGTTGGAGGTATCTTTGCTTAGAATGTCCACCACTCAAAATGACATTACGGATATGCTGTCTTGAATTTCTCGCTAGTCAAAAGGCAAATGTTGATATCTAAAATTGTTATGAGTCTGCTCCTGATTAAATGATAAAACTGCTCGCCTCCGGGAGCGAGCGCGCGGTTCTGTGGCTGAGGACGCACCCAATGCCTATTCTTGACGTTTCAAGTGCGCCGCCAATGAGCCCGCGCATCCTCCAGCACGTGCAGGCGGGGGCGCGCGCGCCGCTGCTCGAGCCGCCGCGAGAGGAAATGTAGCCTGAGGCCGTGAGGTGGAGTGACAGGTCCGGGCAGGGCAGCGCGAACAGAGCGGATAACACCGCTCAGCATTCATGCTACCGAAATCTGCAACTGATCTTCATCCAGTGATCGACCTATTTATTCTCTGCCGATCCGACAGTTCACGGCGCTCAGTCAGAATCATGATCCACAGCTAACGCTGCTGAGCTGAGCGAGCTGGCGAGACTGGCAGACGTCTCTCGCTGTCCTCCCTCGTCCTCTCGTCTAGTGGCGGAAGGGGGCTCGAGGCCTGGAGCTGTGGCGGGGGTGGCGGGGATATAGGCCCCCTGAACGCGCGGGTGGACATCGGAGACTGTAGCCCTTGGTCGTGGGTAAGTAGAATGGAGCGGGTGAGCAGAGCGAGAGCGGACAGTTTGACTGGGGCCTAGCGGAGAGGGAGAGGACCAGTGAAGCGCGCACACGCATTAGCTCCGGTGCAGTTGTGCATTAGCCAGTTAAATTGGGAAGTTGGGTTGTTGTGAGGGTAAGGCCTACAAATGCGACGTGACTTATAATATAACATATAGCGAACTGTTACGCAAATATCGGGGAGTGTGGCCATGACAGCGCATGAAGACACCACACCAGCTTGTACCTGGCTAAGTCCAAAGCTTGGACTGTTGTCTTGCGTTATGTAGCCAAGTTAAGCTAACGTGATCTAAATCCGCCTGCTTTGCTTCATAGTCCAGTTGGTAGGCAATGATTGGTAGCCTCGGTGTAGCCAACGCTCACCAGCAACCAGGTGAACACTTAACGCAAAATTAAAAACTCAACGCTCACATTGTGTTCCGAATATGACTTTATGATGCTCTCGGCTCCTCAGCGAAGGGGTTATTGATGGTATGATTACTGGAGGTTGCTGTAGCTCTGGCGGCACATAGCTAGCGTCTGTGAGCGAGTCCTTGCGCCCGTCCGCTGTGAAGCAGCATGGGACACTGTCCTTGCCGTGCTTGGGCAGCATCCCGACGCGCGGAATCGACATTAATTAGTGGATAGTAGCGCCAGATTCTTATTTAATCCCAAATATCTTACTGACGGCCACTTAGGCGATTTAGGTCGTAATCGCGTATCTAACGGGGACTCGGCAGTGGGTGGTGCGGTGATGGTTACAGCCCAATACTTTCTGGATAACTGCCACAGTATCGGAGATATCTGTGTTATCTTTCCGTGACGGATTGAAGACTTTACAAACCTCGGTTGTGAAAGTGGGTTTCTGAGTAAAATGGAGTTTGGAGGTTTTCTTGTTTCCCAGACGTTATGAGCTGATAATAGGCCTAATAGTCCTCTTCCTTGCTGCTCTCTCGGACAGATGAGCTATTCATACGGAAGGGAAGCATGAGACTGAGACCGAACTATTTACGAAGATGGAAATAATATTCAAGTTTTTTTTTGTCTGACTTGTCTCCTTTTTTTGAAGAACGGAAAGCTTATTTACGTTAAAAATAACCTTGTTATTCAGTGGATTTGCGTGAATGTGTATTTTGTATAAAGCATGTCCACAAAACCTGCTTTATTTAAATCGTTGAAATGCGCAGACTGCTAATATTGACTGTATTTTATTGCGTTCTATAATTTTGCTGGTTTAATTCTATGCTGCTGCTCTGCTGATTTTTTTCATCAACTGTTAGAAGTTTGACTTACCTGGAGCACTGAGCCTAAAATTGTGTCACAACACATTGCTGGGTCATGCCAGTGGTTTAATTGTGAGGTAAATTTTACATCTGGGGTAAAATTACTTTCCTTCTGGTTAAACTAACCACAGCTCAGGGTAAATCATTAGGGTCTCATTCATTTTAGAATTCGCAATTAAGTTTGATCATTTACTGCGCTAAAGTATCTTGTATTTTTATTTTAGTTTAAGGTCATGTTTTTCGTATAATATGCCTCATAAGGAGTGTAATAAATGCAGTATGACTTTTTGGGAGTGTGATAACTTTCTGATGAGGATTGATGACGATTGTGATTTTCTTTTAGAACATCTGTTTTGGGGGCTGAGCCTGAATATTCTAACTTTTTTGAGGATTTCAGCCTCAAGAGTTCTTAAAATTATATATTTTATTCAGCTAATGAATCTATTGTTTTTTGTTAATAATGGCTTAAGAGTGAAGACATTGTATTTTTGGGTAATTAGCAGGCCGGGCGCTAGAACAGGGAATTTGGGGGGGGGGGGCACAGACATGTCCCTTTATGACAATTAGGATAGTCCTGGCTAGTTCTCAATCTTTTTCCTTTATTGACGCGTTTTCCAATTTTGTAATTGGCAACTGAAGACACGGTTTCTCTCCATATGCGATCTAAGAGCGATGAAATCACGGGGTAAATTCAGTATAACTGAGAACTGGGGTGGACAATACATCAGTTTTAAACAATTATTAGTCCTGACCCGTTCTCAGCCATTTTCATGATTAACAAAAGGTTCACTGTGAGAGCACCCCACACTTCACAGGTGCTGCTTGTTCTCCCCGATTAGGTAAGAGGACAATCATTCATTTGGCCGCGTATTTGCTTGATTTAAATCAACATTATTCAAAATTACTCTCGGTATTGAGTGAAAAAAAGTGGCACTCGGCAGTGAAATAGGCTATAAAAAGCATGCGGCTCAAGCTATTTGCGTAGGTATGCAATTTTGAATAACGTTCAGGGCTTCCGCTAAAATATTTTTCAGAGGGGGATTTCCCCCTTTCCAACTTTTTTTGGGGGGGATTTTCAATTTGTCAGGGGGAATTTCAGCATGTAACGGCTAGCTGTCACAACCATAAGAGACTGTAACAACTATTCAATTAGGATATTCAGATGAACTGAAACAAGACAAAAGTTCTCACAAAAATAAAACATTTATTCATCAAAAGTAATTGCTGCACTCAGTGACTGAGTGACCATGTAAAATTTGAAAAATAAAAAATACAAGTTACAACTGCCATTGACTATAATTAGATAATGGATATTACGCGACAGAACGGTATGCTTTAGAACAGGACTGGGCTTGACTAGATTCTCTTGTCAACAAACAAACCTGCAAAGACACGAAAAATAGCAGTGCTTTCGCTAAGCAGCGCGATTCTCGGTCGCTACGTAGATCCGCATGGTACCTCTACGTGAAAAACGAAATTGACAAGAACGGAAGGCGACACTTTGGAAACCGTTATCGTACACCCATAAATTAAAGACTGGCATTGACAGCATGAAAAAAAATCATTAACGTACAAGCCATTTCCACCATTAAAAAAATCATTCCCTTGATTTGAAGCGAGTCCGGTGAATAAATATTTTAATGAATAGACGACAGGTGCAGACAGCGCAAACCTTGTCCCCAAGGCGAAAATATGTACAGCGCTGGGCAGGCTAGTGATTACCATGTCTGAAATTGGGGACGACGTTGGCCATGAAGATGTACAGCCACTGCCCTGATTGCGGTGCAGCGCAACAAAAGGGAAGATTCGAGATCATCTGCGGTTAGCGGCCAGCGGCAAGGCAGAAAACGTACCCAGTGATTGGCTAGTTACTCTCTGAATGTCCTATCTGTTCAGATTTTGTGGGCGTGAATGAACGTGCGAGTCAAGCAGTACTTGTGTAGGTACTTTAAAGCCGCTTGCACACTGGACGCAAAACGAATTTTTCACACGACAGATTAAATTGACTTTGAATGTAATCTGTCGCGAAAAATGCGCTTTCAAGGCCCAGTGTGCAAGCAGCTTAATTCACTGAAAACGTGGCGGGAGTGGCCCGCTTTGACTATTTTTTTCTTGCGGGCGCTAGGGCAGTTTTTGCGGGAATCCCGCAATCGCGCTGCTTGGCGGAAGCCCTGACGTTGATTTAAATTCAGCGAATACGCGTCCAGATGAATGATTGAACTAGCCAGGACTATCCTAATTGTCATAAAGGGATGTGTCTGTGCCCCCCCATTCCCTGTTCTAGCGCCGGGCCTGGTAATTACCATTTTAAGAAACTCAGTACGTTTACATGCACAGTTAAGCCGAGGTACTGTAACGCTGCATTCATGTGGTGTCGGGATATGCGGAAAAAGGACTTTCCGACTGGGAAAATTCCCATGAATGCCCCCTCATGTTGGAAAAACAACTCGGCATCTCAGCGATAATTTTGGTACACGAGTTGCCGACTTGACTTGATATTGACGTCACATTCACCGAAAAATGGCAGATGAAAACCAGTGTGTAGTTTACTTTTAAACAAATACGGATGTTTTTCTGATTAAAATACATATGTATGAAATTAATCATATTTCATGGCTCACCTGATCCGTTTCGGTTGTTCTTCAGTGTCACGAAAAAACTGGAAACAGCTGTCAGTGTATTCTTTAAAGGCTCTGAGCATTAAAATACAACTCAGCTTCTCTGGAACATCCATGTTTTTCCCACATTACGACTTCAAAGCACATGAACACAACGAAGTTGGAAGAATGACTTGCCGACTTGGGAACTCCAACCTTCTGACATCAGATGAATGCAGCATAATAGCTCCATTAGGCCATGCAGTCAGACAACTGCCCTTGTCTCAGTATACATGTGCTGGACGAAATTCAATTTATTCACTGAAGCATGCCCGTCTCCGCTACGATAGGTGGCGATATGCCTTTCAGCTTGATCGTGATGCCTCTTTTTCTGATTGACCTATTACGTCACAGACCAAACATTTGACAAACAAGTTAGCTGGCGGCTGATGTTTTGTATAAGTGTTATATATCTCAATTAAAAAAATAAATAAATTTAAAAAAATGCCCGCACATCAGCAGTATCCTATGCGCACTCCCATAAGTGTCATATTGGAAAATGCTTTCCTTAATAAAAATGGTCGAATATTTAAAAAAAAAAAGAAGTTAGCTGGCGGCTAGCTAGTAGCACGTCGAATGCATTGACTGTATAAGATTGAGTGGCGAGAACGTGGACAACTTTACAGCTCCGTACGTTTAATACGGGCTGTTCGCTATTCTTTTTGTACAACTGAGACGCATGCTATCCCCAGTGGTTATGGCGTTAGCCTAAGTTTGGCTGAAACGCTGCTATGCTCTACTTTGTGCCCTTTCTACTACCCCGGAGTGCGTTTTCTAGAAGCATAATTGCTAGCAACTAACATAGTTTGTCCATTCACAGTCTGTGCTTCCAACGATGTCAGTTAGCATCTGTGCTTTCGGGAAACGCACTCCTGGGTTTCCCATGCTCGTGGGACGCGGGTCAGGAGTAATGACTGGTGGGAGAGTGTGGTTTTTTCCGATGGCGAGTGAAAGGAAAATTTTTGGATGATGCACAAGTCATTCCATAAATCATGCAAATTAATGGTAGAAGTTAAGAGACCCCAAGGCGTTACTGTTCAAGCACCAATACCCTTGCAGACGAGGATTGCTGCTGCTCAGTACAAACCTGCTAGCTCAGAGTTCTCGCTAAGCAGTTTGGCGTTTACATGTCCACAAGGCTTCCGGGTCAAAGCCCTTCACGAAGAATGTGGAGCATGCTCAGAGCACATAGTTCAGTTCGGTTCAATTCAAGCGTTTACATGCAGGCATAATGCGACTATTAACCGCATTATCTGGGTGTGTGGTCGGACTATGAGAAATTAGATTTGGCGCGATTCCTGTCGGACTAACATGTTTACATGCATTTTAAAAGTCCGGTTATAACTAATGCAATAATTCGATTTTCTCTTAAGTCATGTAAACGCACTGACTGATGGAGCACTTTCAGGAAAATTAGCCTATGGTTTTGTGCCGGGGTTTTCCAGTTTTTTCATCTTGATACAAGTGCTTTACTTCACTGCTCAATGTCACCCTCTCAGGATATTTTAAACTCGTTCTTAATGTTTGGGATTTTTTTTTCATACTCCTCATTCTTATTGAAAGAGAGGGATAAAAAAATGACAAAAGTGTACAATAATTGTTGCAGTGTTGGTGTGTGTTTGGTTTTGAAGCCCTCCAATGAAAATCTAATTATAACCTTATTTGTTTGTTTGGCCTATTGAAGGTGAGTGGCATGTGGCTGTTGACATGTAAACATGATATGAAATGGTAACTATATATAGTCTGGATGCATCTTGCTAACAACAACGTTAGTTCACCTGGGAATTCCCTCAAGTTGTCTATGACTGCACACTTGGAAATTCTGTTTTAAAAGCTGCTTTTATGAATATGAATGGTCTGTAATCAGTTTTACTGTAAGAACTTCTGACTGATAGTGGTGCGTAGTGCAGGATATTGTTTATTAGAATGCAACTGCTGAAGTTTCTGTAAAGATGTTTTTTTACTGGTAAATGGGGATTCGCACATGCATGTGTTGCCGTCAGAATGGGTTCTTCTGGAGTTTTCCAGTTTGATTAGGATTCAGGTACAGTTGTGCTCAAACGTTTGCATACCCCCACTGAATTTGTAAAATAGGTAACATTTTTTAAAGAAAACATGAATGGCCAGGCAAAAGCATTTCTTTATTTCTTATTGGATTCATATCCAACTGTAGGTCATATAGAATGGCACAATCATCGAATAAAACATGGCAATAAGGGAAAAAATGAAATACACCCTGTTCAAAAGTGTGCATACCCTTAGTTCTTATTACTGTGTTCTGCCACCTTTAGCAGTCTTTTGTGATAGTTGTCAGTGAGGCCCCTAATTCTCTCAGGTGGTATAGCTGCCCATTCTTCCTTGTAAAATGTCCCCAGCTCCTGCAAATTTATTGGTCTTCTTGCATTAACTGTGTGTTTGAGATCTGAGATCTCCCCAAAGCGGCTCAATGATATTGAGGTCAGGAGACTGTGATGGCCACTCCAGAACCTTCACCTGTCTCTTCTGTAACCACTGGAGGGTCAACTTGGCCTTGTGCTTTGGGTCATTGTCATGCTGGAAAGTCCAAGTGCGTCCCATGCGCAGCTTTCGTGCTGAAGAATGCATATTGTCTGCCAGTATTCTCTGATAACATGCTGCATTCATCTGTCCATCAATTTTCACAAGATTCCCTGTGCCTTTAGAGCTCACACACCCCCAAAACATCAGAGAGCCCCCACCATGCTTTACAGTGGGAATGGTGTTCACTGCTCTCCAAACATAGTGCTTATGGCTGTGACCGTAAAGTTCTATTTCGGTCTCGTCTCTCCAAACGACAGTATTTCAGAAATTGTGTATCAAGGTGTTGTCTGATGTATTTTAGGTGGGCTTTCTTGTGGCATTGGAACAATAATGGCTTCCTTCTAGCAGCTCGACCACGCAGCTCATTGTTGTTTAAATACCTGTTTATTGTGCTCCTTGAAATGGGTACACCGTCTTTTGCCAGAGCATCCTGTATTTCTCTTGAGGCAGCTTGTGGATTTTTCTTTGTGTCCCGAACAATTCTCGTGGCAGTTTGGGTTGAAATCTTCCTTGGCCTCTCTGACCTTGGTTTGGTATCAACATATCCCCTAATGTTCCACCTCTAAATCATGGACTGAACAGCACTGACTGTCATTTTAAAGTATTTAGGTATATCTTTTTATATCCTTTCCCATCTGTAAAAAGTTGAACTTCCTTGTTATGAAGGTCAGTTCTTTTCTGCTCCCCAAGGCTCAGTGTCGAGCCAGATCAGTGCATCCACTCAGAGCCCGACCGATATGAGATTTTTAAGGCCGATACCGATACAAATATTTGGTGATTTAAAAATCTGATATTCCGATATATCGGCCGATATATATATTTAAAAAAGAAATTCCAGAAACGCGTAACAAAACATAAACAGATTTCCCTAACATTAGTTATATGTAGTTATTTATGAGTCCTCGCTAAAATAATAGGATAATGCAGTTTAAAAATAAACTTGTTTTATTGTCACAACAGAACAGAAGAACATCAAAATATATTAAAGTTCTGATAAATAAAATGTATTAAAATACAAACTTAAGATATGAAACTCAAAGTCCTTTGAACAAAAACACAAAAACAAAAAAAAAAAAAAATCAAAGTCACCAGTATTAATAGACTTTAAGCTTAATAAATATAACTTTGAACAAGACTGGAAAAAAAAATTCTGTTAAGTTCTAGAAGTTCTGAGAAATAACAACAGCAAAATATAAACTATATGAGGTAGTGTACTGAACAAAAAAAAAAAAAAATCAAAGTTACCAGTATTAATAGAGTTGGTAAGCTTCATAAATATATAAAAAAAAGGATATTCTGTTACGTTCTGTAAGTTCTGATAACAGGGACGTTGTAGAGTGCCCTCTGGTGGACAAACTATGCAACGGCGACACTCATAGCATGGTTGAAGGGTGTTTCGTCCGTTTTTTTAAATATTCATTTATGGCCATTATAAATGCCAATACCGATAGTTTGGAAAATGCCTAATATCGGCCGATAATATCGGCCCGCCGATAAATCGGTCGGGCTCTACTCAGGAGCTAACAAACTCACTGGCTGCACACAGACACTAGTTACAGTTTAAAGAGTCACAGGTGTAGAACCCTTAATCACCATTTAAACCTGAGTGCGTCAGCTTATGTCAATATAAAAAGGGCAAACATTCAAGGGTGTGTAAACTTCTGATCAGGGCCGTTTGGGTGATTTCAGTTATCATCATGATTTAAAAAGGAGCCAAACACCCATGTATGATAAATGACTTCACATTATCACTACCCTTAAATAACAAACAAGTTTTCTGCATGAGTCATTTTTTCAGAATAAATAACAACATTTCACTAATTCAGCTCGGGTATGCAAACTTTTGAGCACAACTGTAAGAGCTCTCTTGCTCTTAATCTGTCCTGGTGCATTTGAGTGTCTCAGGAGTATGAAATGAGTAGGGCTCGCTCTTTTGAGATTATTTCACTTGTTCCAATGCATTAGGGAAGCCTGGCCAGATGCTGAAAGGTAGGTTGAGTGGGACTGAACCCAGATCTGGTCTCAGTAGACTCTGAATTGAGCTGATGTGGTCTCCTGCCCTCTTCCTTTTTATTTGTACAGTCAGGGCGCGGCGGGGCCATGACTGAGATCTCCGCCCTCACACCCTCCCCCCCGGGACTGGGGGCCGCCCCAACTCTGCAGCCGCCGGCGACACCCCCTCATCCCTCCGCTCCAGCTGTCTCACTGAAACAGCCCCCGATGCCCAAATCCAGCCTGTATGGAGACCCAGCTGTGATGGGACCCCTCAGGTCTCCGACCGGGGCGAGGGAGACCCCTGCTATCCCATCCCATGCCGAGAAACTGTCCTCCCCCAATCTCAATCCCTCTTCAAATTTTAATCCCTGCCCTAAATTGGATCCTGGCCCTGATATTAATCCCAGCAGTGATTTTAAACCTAGTCCTGACCCAGATCCCTGTCTTGCTTTTATTCCTTGCCCTAAACCTGATCCTGGTTTTACTCCTAGTCCTGGCCTGGATCCCAGCCTTGATCTTAAACCCAGTTGTAACCTTTTTTCTAGCCCTGATTTTAACCCTGGCCCTGATTTTAATCCTGGTCCCTGATTTTAATCCTGGTCCTGACCCGAATCCCAGACCTGATTTTAATACCTGCTGTAATGTTAATCCTAGCCCTAATCCTAATTCCAGTCTTAATTTTAGTACCAGTCCTTATCTTGGCTCAAATCTTGATCCAGGCCCTGATCCAAATGTCACGCCTGATGTTGATCAGGGACCTAATCTTGGGCCGGATCGTAATCCTGGCCCTAATCATAGCCCTAAATCTAATCCCCACCCTAATCCCGGAAATAAACCTAATCCCAGCCCTAATGCCTGCCATAAACTTAATCCCAGCCCTAATCTGTACCCAAACGTGAGTGTGAATCTCCCTCTGGACCCTCAGCACCCTGCCTCCCAAACCCCACAGGAGCGCCCTGGCAGTCCGCAGACGGAGCCCCCTGCTCCTCCCATCCCAGTGCTCCAGGAGCCGGCCCCCGCTGGCCCCCAGCCGCACCCTGCGCCGGACACACTCAGCTACCTGGAGTCGGCCAGCCTGATGTCGGGGACCCTGGAGTCTCTGGCAGGTCTGGGGGACGATGGCAGCTCGCTGGGGTCGGACTCGGAGCTGAACGGGGCTGTGTTACGGCGCACGGATAAGTACGGCTTCCTGGGAGGGTCTCAGTACTCCGAGGGCAGGTGAGCGACACTTCACCCCGAAAGGTGTAAAATCAAACCATCGGATGGGGCCGTGTTTGCCTGCTTTGCAGTTGGAAATTGGGGCATTTCTGCAGAAGTGGTAGTGAATTACTAAAGAATATTTCAGCTTTGTTGGAAGGAATGAGATTTAAAAAAATGGTAACCGATTTGGAAAAGTCCATAGTTGCCATGAGCCAATCTTCAACAACTTTAGTGAGGCTCTGTCAGTATTTTCTGAGAACACCGCCCAGCCTGAGGGATAATCGGCAGCATCATTTTGAAAAAGACATATTCTGACCTCTCCTGTGTGATTTTTATGGCATTTTATGATTCATGAGTGCATTTCTGCCATTTGCTGCCCTCATTTGTTTATTATGCTTGGGCATTGTGTCATTACATCTACAACCCCAATTCTGAAATAACTGGGTAAGTGCAAATTGTGAATAGAATCAAAATGCAATGACTTTCAGATCACGAGCCAATATGTTATTTACAGTAGAACATAGATAACATTTCAAATGTTGAAACTGAGACATTTTACATTTTTATCCACAAAATGAGCTCATTTAAAATTTTCTGGCTGCAACAGGTCTCAAAAAAGTTGGGACACAGGCAAAAAATGGCTAAAAAGTAATTAATTTATAAGAGAATCAGCTGAAAGAACATTTAACAGGTAATTAAGTTAACTGGCATCAGGTGTGTAACATGACTGGCTATAAAAGGGATGTCTTAGAGAGGCTGAGTCTCTCAGAAGTAAAGATGGCCAGAGGCTCTCCAACCTGTGAAGGCTTGCGTAAAAAAATTGTGGAATACTTTAAAAACAATGTTCCTCGACGTCAAATTGCAAAGGCTTTGAAGGTCTCATCATCGACAGTGCATAACATCATCAAAAGATTCAGAGAAACTGGAAAAATCTCTGTGCATAAGGGACAAGGCCGAAGACCTTTACTGGATGCCTGTGATCTTTGGGACCTCAGACGCCACTGCATCACTCACCGGCATGATTCTGTCATTGGCCGTTTCTCAATATGCGTTCTTCTCTGTACTTCTGTTCTTGTGAACTTGAGAAACGTCATCCCTCTGAGACCATGTACTGTCTCTATTCAAAGTTCGCATCTCGATGAGAACGGTTTCCAGTCCCGGAAGTGTTCTTGACACGCTCATTTTTCCGAGGATGCATCGGATAGTAACTTGTGTGAAATTGACAGCACGCATATCCCAGAATTCTTTTCGGCATCTAAGCGGGAGCGGGACGCCCCTGAGAGAGAAGGCCGGGGTAACATATCCCAAAAGCGTAGTTGCTAACTGAATTAGCAACTTACATAGTTCGTCCATTCACAGTCAATGGGTCCAACTGTGTAAGTTAGCATCTGTGATTTCGGGAAATGCACCCCAGGATCGGTAAAGCTGCTTTTCACACGGACTAAATGAATTTGCCAAGACGACAGATTTACAAAGTAAATGCAAAGACGATCGCGTCTTTGCATTGACTTTGAATGTAATCTGTCGGTATTCGTTCGCTATTTCTTAGCTAAATACTATTCTGCTAATTTTCAGGTGAGGAACTATTATCTGAGTACATTTGGAATATTTGCTGCTTTTTCGATGTTTTATGTCGAATATGCTCCAATGTTTTCGTAGTAGAGAAACTCCGCAACAGCCGGCGGAACGTAGCTAAGCTAAGCACCTTAACTAGCTCACACTCACAGACCCCTCTTCCCCCACAGATAACATTACTGGGGAAAAAAAAAGGATGATGGCGGAGGAAGTCGCTGGCTCATTGGCTGGCGTATTGCGTAATACCAATGAGAACGCATCGTCTCAAACCGTCGACAGCGTTCTGAGTGCTCATAGAACAACTAGCGAGAACATTCCTGCCAAGAATGCAAGTTCATTCTTAGCATTCTTGGTATTGAGAAACGGCTATTGACATTACTAAATGGGCCCAGGAATACTTCAAGAAACCACTGTCTGTAAACACAGTCCGCCGTGCCATCCACAGATGCCACCTAAAACTCTATCATGCAAAAAGGAAGCCATTGTTGAGCATGATCCATAAGCGCCGCCGTGTTCTGTGGGCCAAGGCTCATTTAAAATGGACTGTGGCAAAGTGGCAAAGTGTCCTGTGGTCAGACGAGTCCAAATTTGACATTCTTGTTGGATATCATGGGTGTCGTGTCCTCCGGGCTAAAGAGGAGAAAGACCACCCCTCCTGTTATCAGCGTTCAGTTCAAAAGCCAGCATCTCTGATGGTATGGGGATGCATTAGTGCATATGGTGTGGGACACTTGCATGTTTTAAAAAGCACCATGAATGCTGAAAGGTATATAAAGGTTTTAGAGCAACATATGCTCCTCTCCAGACGACATCTATTCCAAGGAAGGCCTTGTGTATTTCAGCAGGACAATGCAAAACCACATAGTGCAGCTATTAAAACAGCATGGCTTCGTAGTAGAAGAGTCCGTGTGCTGAACTGGCCTGCCTGCAGTCCTGATCTTTCACAGATTGAGAACGTTTGGCGCATAATTAAACAAAATGTCCATCAAAGGAGACCCAAAGCTCTCCAGCAGCTGGAAGCCTGTATTAAACAAGAGTGGAAACAAATTCCAATGGCTAAACTCGAGAAACTTGTCTCCTCAATGCCCAGACGCCTCTGCTCTGTGTTAAAAAGAAGAGGGGATGCTACACCATGGTAAACAGGCTCCTGTCCCAACTTTTTTGAGACCGGTAGCAGCCATCAAATTTGAAATGAGCTCATTTTGTGGAAAAAATTGTAAAATTTCTCTGTTTCAACATTTGCTATGTTCTATCTGTGCAATTGTGAATAAAATACTGGCTGGTGTGATTTGAAAGTCATTGCGTTTTGATTTTATTCAAAATTTACACTTTGTACCAACTATTTTGGAATTGGGGTTGTAATCCGATGCTGATCTAGGACCAGAGTTCCATTCAGAAGTGCAATTTACTGATACTCTGTTGTTGCTAGTGTTGCAGTATTTGGGACGATAGTGAACACTGATGCAGCCTGGGTTAGTGTTGCAGTATTTGGGACGGTAGTGCACGTTGATACAGTCTGGGTTAGTGTTGCAGTATTTGGGATGGTAGTGCATGTTGATGCTGTCTGGGTTAGTGTTGCAGTATTTGGGACGGTAGTGCATGTTGATGCTGTCTGGGTTAGTGTTGCAGTATTTGGGACGGTAGTGAACGCTGATGCAGTCTGGGTTAGTGTTGCAGTATTTGGGACGGTAGTGTACGCTGATGCAGTCTGGGTTAGTGTTGCAGTATTTGGGACGGTAGTGTATGCTGATGCAGTCTGGGTTAGTATTGCAGTATTTGGGACGGTAGTGTACGCTGATGCAGTCTGGGTTAGTGTTGCAGTATTTGGGACGGTAGTGAACGCTGATGCAGTCTGGGTTAGTGTTGCAGTATTTGGGACGGTAGTGAACGCTGATGCAGTCTGGGTTAGTGTTGCAGTATTTGGGACGGTAGTGAACGCCGATGCAGTCTGGGGTAGTGTTGCAGTATTTGGGATGGTAGTGTACGCTGATGCAGCCTGGGTTAGTGTTGCAGTATTTGGGACGGTAGTGTACGCTGATGCAGTCTGAATTGTTGCAGTATTTGGGACGGTAGTGAACGCTGATGCAGTCTGGCTTAGTGTTGCAATATTTGGGACGATAGTGTACGCTGATGCAGTCTGGGTTAGTGTTGCAGTATTTGGGACGGTAGTGTACGCTGATGCAGTCTTAATGCAATTTTTCTGGGTTAGTGTTGCAGTATTTGGGACGGTAGTAGTGAACGCTGAATTGTTGATGCAGTATGCGCTGATGCAGTCTGGGTTAGTATTGCAGTATTTGGGACGGTAGTGTATGCTGATGCAGTCTGGGTTAGTATTGCAGTATTTTGGACGGTAGTGTACGCTGATGCAGTCTGGGTTAGTGTTGCAGTATTTGGGACGGTAAGTGAACGCTGATGCAGTCTGAATTGTTGCAGTATTTGGGACGGTAGTGAACGCTGATGCAGTCTGGGTTAGTGTTGCAATATTTGGGACGATAGTGAGTATTTGGGGAACGATAGATGCGCTGATGCAGTCTGGGTTAGTGTTGCAGTATTTGGGACGGTAGTGAGCGCTGATGCAGTCTGGGTTGATGCAGTCTGGGTTAGTGTTGCAGTATTTGGGACGGTAGTGAACGCTGATGCAGTCTGGGTTAGTGTTGCAGTATTTGGGCAGTACACTGATGCAGTTTTGCAGTATTTGACGGTAGTGTGCGCTGATGCAGTCTGAATTGTTGCAGTATTTGGGACGGTAGTGAACGCTGATGCAGTCTGGGTTAGTGTTGCAGTATTTGGGACGGTAGTGAACGCTGATGCAGTCTGGGTTAGTGTTGCAGTATTTGGGACGGTAGTGAACGCTGATGCAGTCTGGGTTAGTGTTGCAGTATTTGGGACGGTAGTGTACGCTGATGCAGTCTGATGTTGCAGTCTGATGCAGCCTGGGTTAGTGTTGCAGTATTTGGGATGATAGTGATGCAGTCTGGGTTAGCTGATGCAGTCTGATGCAGTCTGGGTTAGTGTTGCAGTATTTGGGACGTAGTGAACGCTGATGCAGTCTGGGTTAGTGTTGCAGTATTTTGGGACGGTAGTGAATGCTGATGCAGTCTGGGTTAGTGTTGCAGTATTTGGGGACTGATGCAGTCTGGGTTAGTTTGCAGTATTTATGCTGATGCAGTCTGGGGTGTTGCAGTATTTGGGACGGTAGTGATGCAGTCTGGGTTGATGCAGTCTGGGTTAGTGTTGCAGTGTATGCAGTCTGGGTTAGTGTTGCAGTATTTGGGACGGTAGTGATGCAGTCTGGGTTAGTGTTGCTGATGCAGTCTGGGTTAGTGTTGCAGTATTTTTGGACGGTTAGTTGCAGTACCCTGATGCAGTCTGGGTTAGTGTTGCAGTATTTATGGTTTACGCTGGCAGTCTGGGTTAGTTTTGCAGTATTTGGGGAACGCTGATGCAGTCAGTATTTGGGGGTTAGATGCAGTTGCAGTATTTGTCTGGGTTAGTGTTGCAGACGCTGATGCAGTCTGGGTTAGTATTGCAGTATTTGGGATGTAGTGTATGCTGATGCAGTCTGATGCAGTCTGGGTTAGTGTTGCAGTATTTTGGACGATAGTGAACGCTGATGCAGTCTGGGTTAGTGTTGCAGTATTTGGGACGGTAGTGTATGCTGATGCAGTCTGGGTTAGTATTGCAGTATTTTTACGCTGATGCAGCCTGGGTTTGATGCAGCGGTAGTGAACGCTGATGCAGTCTGGGTTAGTGTTGCAGGAGTGATGCAGCTGGGTTAGTGATGCAGTCTGGCTGATGCAGTCTAGTATTGCAGTATTTGGGATGGTAGTGAACGCTGATGCAGTCTGGGTTAGTATTGCAGTATTTGGGATGGTAGTGAATGCTGATGCAGTCTGGGTTAGTATTGCAGTATTTTTGGCTGATGCAGTCTGGGGTAGTGTTGAACGGTAGTGAATGCTGATGCAGTCTGGGTTAGTGTTGCAGTATTTGGGACGGTAGTGAATGCTGATGCAGTCTGGGTTAGTATTGCAGTATTTGGGACGGTAGTGTACGCTGATGCAGTCTGGGTTAGTATTGCAGTATTTGGGACGCTGATGCAGTCTGGGAAGTGTTGCAGATTTGCAGTCTGATGCAGTCTGGGTTAGTATTGCAGTATTTTGCAGTATTTGATGCAGTCTGGGTTAGTGTTGCAGTATTTGGGACGGTAGTGAATGCTGATGCAGTCTGGGTTAGTGTTGCAGTATTTGGGACGGTAGTGAACGCTGATGCAGTCTGGGTTAGTATTGCAGTATTTTGGGACGGTAGTGAACGCTGATGCAGTCTGGGTTAGTGTTGCAGTATTTGGGACGGTAGTGAACGCTGATGCAGTCTGGGTTAGTATTGCAGTATTTGGGACGGTAGTATTTGGGACGGTAGGTAGTGAACGCTGATGCAGTCTGGGTTAGTGTTGCATTTGGGACGGTAGTATTTGGGCATGCTGATGCATTTAGTGTTGGTATTTGGGACGGTAGTGAACTGATGCAGCTGATGCAGTCTGATGCAGTCTTAGTGTTGCAGTATTTGGGGACGGTAGTGAATGCTGATGCAGTCTGGGGGTTAGTATTTGAAGTATTTGGGAGTGTTGCAGTATTTATGGTAGTGAACGCTGATGCAGTCTGGGTTAGTGTTGCAGTATTTGGGATGCTGATGCAGGTTAGTGAACGCTGATGAATGCTGATGCAGTCTGGGTTAGTGTTGCAGTATTTGGGACGGTAGTGAACGCTGATGCAGTCTGGGTTAGTGTTGCAGTATTTGGGGGATGGTAGTGAACGCTGATGCAGTCTGGGTTAGTGTTAGTATTTTTGCTGATGCAGTCTGAATTGTTGCAGTATTTGGGACGGTAGTGAACGCTGATGCAGTCTGGGTTAGTGTTGCAGTATTTGGGACGGTAGTGAACGCTGATGCAGTCTGGGTTAGTATTGCAGTATTTGGGACGGTAGTGAATGCTGATGCAGTCTGGGTTAGTGTTGCAGTATTTGGGACGGTAGTGAACGCTGATGCAGTCTGGGTTAGTGTTGCAGTATTTGGGACGGTAGTGAATGCTGATGCAGTCTGGGTTAGTGTTGCAGTATTTGGGTATTTGCAGTCTGGGTTAGTGTTGGGATTTGGGACGGTAGTGAATGCTGATGCAGTCTGGGTTAGTGTTGCAGTATTTGGGACGATGCAGTGAACGCTGATGCAGTCTGGGTTAGTGTTGCAGTATTTGGGACGGTAGTGAATGCTGATGCAGCCTGGGTTAGTGTTGCAGTATTTGGGACTATAGTGCACGCTGATGTACCCTGGGTTAGTGTTGCAGTATTTGGGGACGGTAGTGAAGTGATGCAGTCTGGGTTAGTGTTGCAGTATTTGATGCTGATGCAGTCTGGGTTAGTGTTGCAGTATTTGGGACGGTAGTGAACGCTGATGCAGTCTGGGTTAGTGTTGCAGTATTTGGGACGGTAGTGAACGCTGATGCAGCCTGGGTTAGTGTTGCAGTATTTGGGACGATGTCTGGGTTAGTGTTGCAGTATTTCTGAGTCTGGGTTTGCAGTTTGGGTTTATGCAGTCTGATGCAGTCTGGGTTATGTTGCAGTATTTGGGGACGGTAGTGTATGCTGATGCATGCTGATGCAGTCTGGGTTAGTGTTGCAGTTATTTGGGACGGTAGTGCACGCTGATGCAGTCAGTATTTGGGTTAGTGTTGCAGTATTTGGGACGGTAGTGTACGCTGATGCAGTCTGGGTTTGTGTTGCAGTATTTGGGACGGTAGTGAACGCTGATGCAGCCTGGGTTAGTGTTGCAGTATTTGGGACGATAGTGAACGCTGATGCAGTCTGGGTTAGTGTTGCAGTATTTGGGACGGTAGTGAACGCTGATGCAGTCTGGGTTAGTGTTGCAGTATTTGGGACGGTAGTGTACGCTGATGCAGTCTGAGTTAGTGTTGCAGTATTTGGGACGGTAGTGAACGCTGATGCAGTCTGGGTTAGTGTTGCAGTATTTTTGCTGATGGTTAGTGTTGCAGTATTTGATGCAGCCTGATGCAGCCTGGGTTAGTGTTGCAGTATTTGGGACGGTAGTGAACGCTGATGCAGCCTGGGTTAGTGTTGCAGTATTTGGGACGGTAGTGAATGCTGATGCAGTCTGGGTTAGTGTTGCAGTATTTGGGACAGTGGTAGCGCTGATGCAGTCTGTTGCAGTATTTGGGGCATGCTGATGCAGTCTGGGTTGTGTTGCAGTATTTGGGACTATAGTGTACGCTGATGCAGTCTGGGTTAGTGTTGCAGTATTTGGGACGGTAGTGTACGCTGATGCAGTCTGGGTTAGTGTTGCAGTATTTGGGACGATAGTGTACGCTGATGCAGTCTGGGTTAGTGTTGCAGTATTTGGGACGGTAGTGAACGCTGATGCAGTCTGGGTTTGTGTTGCAGTATTTGGGACGGTAGTGTACGCTGATGCAGTCTGGGTTGGGTGTTGCAGTATTTGGGAATATAGTGTACGCTGATGCAGTCTGGGTTAGTGTTGCTGTATTTGGGACGGTAGTGAACGCTGATGCAGTCTGGGTTAGTGTTGCAGTATTTTGGGATGCAGTCTGGGTTAGTGAACACTGATGCAGCCTGGGTTAATGTTGCAGTATTTGGGACAGTAGTGAACGCTGATGCAGTCTGGGTTAGTGTTGCAGTGTTTTGGGACGGTAGTGAATGCTGATGCAGCCTGGGTTAGTGTTGCAGTATTTGGGACGGTAGTGAACGCTGATGCAGTCTGGGTTAGTGTTGCAGTATTTGGGACGGTAGTGTACGCTGATGCAGTCTGGGTTAGTGTTGCAGTATTTGGGACGATAGTGAACGCTGATGCAGTCTGGGTTAGTGTTGCAGTATTTGGGACGGTATTGAACGCTGATGCAGTCTGGGTTAGTGTTGCAGTATTTGGGACGGTAGTGTACGATGATGCAGTCTGGGTTAGTGTCGCAGTATTTTGGACGGTATTGTACGCTGATGCAGTCTGGGTTTGTAATGCAGTATTTGGCACGGTAGTGTACGCTGATGCAGTCTGGGTTAGTGTTGCAATATTTGGGAATATAGTGTACTCTGATGCAGTCTGGGTTATTTTGCTGTATTTGGGACGGTAGTGTATGCTGATGCAGTCTGGGTTAGTATTGCAGTATTTTTGACGGTAGTGAACGCTGATGCAGTCTGGGTTGATATTGCAGTATTTTGGACGGTAGTGTACGCTGAACCAGTCTGGGTTAGTGTTGCAGTATTTGGGATGGTAGTGAACGCTGATGCAGTCTGGGTTAGTGTTGCAGTATTTGGGACGGTAGTGTACACTGATGCAGTCTGGGTTAGTATTGCAGTATTTGGGATGATAGTGAACGCTGATGCAGTCTGGGTTCGTGTTGCAGTATTTGGGACGGTAGTGTACGATGATCCAGTCTGGGTTATTGTCGCAGTATTTTGGACGGTATTGTACGCTGATGCAGTCTGGGTTTGTAATGCAGTATTTGGCACGGTAGTGTACGCTGATGCAGTCTGGGTTAGTGTTGCAATATTTGGGAATATAGTGTACTCTGATGCAGTCTGGGTTAGTGTTGCTGTATTTGGGACGGTAGTGTACGCTGATGCAGTCTGGGTTAGTATTGCAGTATTTTTTTCGGTAGTGAACGCTGATGCAGTCTGGGTTGATATTGCAGTATTTTGGACGGTAGTGTACGCTGAACCAGTCTGGGTTAGTGTTGCAGTATTTGGGACTGTAGTGAACGCTGATGCAGTCTGGGTTATTGTTGCAGTATTTGAGACGGTAGTGAACGCTGATGCAGTCTGGGTTAGTGTTGCATATTTGGGACGGTAGTGCACGTTGATTTTGGGAACCTCGACTCAAAATCCTCTCGCTTTCTTAAACTTCCCAAAAAGCGCCTGCAGCGTCTACTTGCGCCTGTATGCAGGTTCTGCCCGTTGGTGCAGTGTGGGTTAGTGTTACACTGATTATTGTCTTCAGAAATGCTGCTGGCTGAATGCAAACTTTCTTGGTTGAATTTTTATTCATTATTGTAAAATGGACCTACGAAGACCCATTCAGCACAAATGGAAAGATTTATGCGTGTCGGTAATGCAAGTGCGTCTGTGTGTTTGTGTTTGTCCCTGGACCCCCGGCCGGGTAGGTCAGGGGACTATTGATTTTGGTCGTGTCTGTCTTTCTGTGTTGTCTGTTCGTGCTTGCCTGCATTCGATCTTTGGTGGGAGACTGTGGTGGTCTCTGGCCAGCGTTCTTACCCCTTCCCTCTCCGTGGCAGTGAGCACGAGGTCCGCGTGGAGGTGGCGAGACAGAGAGAGATGAAGTGGCTGGAGATGTTCAGCAACTGGGATAAGTGGGTCTCCAGACGCTTCCAGAAGGTTATCTCCGTCTGCCACTATTTCACTCGGTCTCACTCATGCAGTCAAACATACACACACTTACATGCAGTCTCACTCCTCCTGAAGATACTGCTCATACACACACATGCCCCAGTGTATGCACACCCTGGGTATAATTCCCATACTCACACATGCATTTATAATCCTACTTGTACGCACCAGAGCTTCTAGCATTTTAAAAAAAAATTTTGCCAGTCAATGTTTCTGGAAGGGATTCATTTTTCCAATCATAACTAAGTATTCATATCACATGTTGTGTGGTGTAGTTATTAATTTTGGGAAAAAATTACACTTTTATTGACTTAGAAATGACAGCTTCCATAGAATCAAATGTTTGCATTTAGCTTCGCCCATCTGTTGGTGCGTCCATCCGTACATGCATCTTGACCTTGTTATCGGGACATCTCAGGAACTTTTGAACAGATTGTGTTTAATTTTGGTGCTTCTCAGGGGCCTTGACAGCAGTACAGTAATTGCTGCCATGGTGCGAATAGATGCTTGCATCTCCTTTTTTCTATGAAGCATACCTGATGCGGTGTTGAACAAATGGCAATCAAACATCCGAGGCCATTTGAAATGCTTTTGGGAAGAAATTTGCTCTGAAGTCAGCTAATTGCAAGCAAGGTTGGACAGCTTCCCTCACCTTGGCATAATTGGCCTGCCCTTAATCAATTCCTGTGTACTTTGCCTCACTAAGAATCAAGCCATTTATTTTGCCAACTAACGAGTCTAAACTAATCTATTGGCTATAATGGCAAATCTATGCCGCAAATTTGTGGCATTATTATTTGATAATTGGAAAAAGATTTAAGATAAAGTAGTTAATCTTGATTTTGTCACTTTTAAGCCTTCTTTGAAGGTGGAAAACCTTTTGTTTAAGCTTATGAAACGTGACATAAACTATTTTCACTTTCCCACATAATAGCCAAATATAAAACTAGAAATAATCTTACAAACACATTCTGGAAAATCTTTGCTGTTTCTTGGTCATTTGAATTTCAAAGCATGACAAATGCAAGTGTAGGGCGTCAAGTTCCTATTTTTTTAGGGCAGTTCTTATTTTCTCCTATTTTCCAAACAAATTCCAATTCTTCCTATTTTCTGCACTTATCGCAAAGAAAATTGTATCCATTGCCAATATATCTATGTATACATTGTTCCAAATTTTTAAGTCTTTGTGGGCAGTTTTGAGTTGATAAGGAAGATTTATGCACCCTGTACGGATTTTGCAACTGTGGTACTATTGTGAACCATAGATTGTTTGTCAAGATGGATGACTAGTCTCCACTTCCCAGGGCTGTACAAAAATGGGGCCAACATATCCTTCGTATGGAGGTTACCGTCTTGCACATTGGAGCCAGGGTCTGTGCAGTAGTGCTCAGGAGTATGTACTGCAGTATCGGGTCCAGCCCATACACCCACTCCACTTAATGGTAGCGAGCACATCCCCTGTATTTTCATATATCTGGGGTGGCTGCTTCAGTGTTGGCGTACTACGCCACCTCTTGTACAGAGACTTGAGACCGGTTCTACTCTGACTAAAGGCTTGTTAAAGGGTTGGGCACTCGGATTTGTATCTGAGGAGAGTTGCATGAGGCTAAAATACATTTGCTGATTTCCTCATCCTTGCCAGTTCTCTGCTTAGCTCTCATACCAGTGCCTGGTGCTAGCTTGGAAGCCAGTTTGAATACATTGACCAGGGATAAGTAGCTAGCTGCCTCACAACCCTATTCAAAAAATGTGAACTAACCATTCAAATGAGATAAATACAGTCTATGAGTAAATAAATTTCCCCACTATCATATGCTTTGAATTTAGTTCTGACTACTTAGCTAGCAGGCTAACGAGGGTGACCCTACTAAATCTCCATGTACTACTTAGTTGGTTAGCTAGCTAGCAGACAGTTCCTAGCTTGCGAGTAAGATTCGGTGATGGGTGACTTTAATTAGCATCAAAAATTGATGATAAAATGCCCTGTGGTCTTAACATAGCTTCACTGCAAACAGCACATTACGCCATGTTCAGATGAAAGAGCTTTTCAACATATATTTCTATTGCTACCTACGGTGACCTGTCATAGAATTTTACACTGTAGCATCGCAACTAATAGCAGAGTACACTATGTTCCGAGCAAAGGCCTTTTTAAAGTCAAATTTCATTGTACTTTCAAAATTACTGAGGGTTATATTCAATTCTATTTAGGATTATATTCAAAGCTTAGTTGTATATGTTTACTGCTTTCCTCATCCTTAACAGTTCATTGCTTAGCTCCCATGCCAATGTCCAGTACTAGCTTGTTAGGTTGCCAGCATTAGAACATTGACTATGGATAGGTTGCTAACTGGCTATCCTACAACCTTGCATCAAAAATTTGAACTAACCACAAGCATAGATTTGGGTATGGATAGTCGGGATATGTCCCGAGCAACTTTCGGACGTGACAAAATATCCCATCTAACTTTGGATCAATGGGGAAAGTGGAAGAAACGTGAAATTGTAAATCTAACATGCTCCAGTCCAATGTATTTTCCGTACATCAGTGCTTTGTGGCTTTGTCCAATCCATAGACAGTCCATGGGTCCAATCTGAAGAGTTTATCTTGGCTGTAGTCGAGTAACTAATGTTGTTCACAGAAAACAATACTGCACGTATGAAGATGCTCAAAAGATAGGATTGCAAACTTACTAGCCAGATAATGTTGCTATGTCCACTCAATTAGTTTCAATGTTCACTCTGCTAGAACTGAGCGGGTTTTGTGAGTGCACAGAGGTGATTTTCAGCAATCAGTGACGGTTGTGGAAAGTGAGCAAATTTCAAACATAAGCTGATATGCAAGTTCTTTCCAACCAGTGGTGGAAACACCAGGGGTAATGGGTGTCTGTTGACAAGTTAGTGAATGTAGTGAATGCCAAAGACGGAAAAGCAGCACAAGACAGTCCATAAAGGCCTACTGCCTGGTTGGGGGATTAAAACCCCCTGCAGTGACAGAAGACGTTGAGGAGTACCGGCCGCTATTTCAGCGTATTGAAGTCAAAGGTACACTAAGGAGACTGCATTATATGGTACCCAATCAATACACATTTAAACTAGTCAAAGGTCCTCCGATTATTTCAATGCGGCACTTTAAAGGTAACCAATCTGTTCTTTTTTTTTTATATAATTTATTAGATATGACTTAAACAAACGGGAATAAATAAATGTTTTCTCAGAGAACGCTTGCAATCCCCCGAATATTGAATGTGAAAATAGTTTTTGCGGCCTGCAAAAACTCCCCGCGCCATTTGAAATACCTCATTAGTATTCATGAGTATGCAAAAATGAAAGCGGATGTGTGCGGTGGACGCAGAAAAGAAGAGAAGTTGGCGAACAGCAAAATGCCGCGGCCAAAGAAATATCGGACTGATTCAGCCCGTAAACATGCTAGAAAAGGCCCGGAAGAAGATCGATTGAAGGCCAGGATAAATATAATAGGCTGAAGTGATCGCTGGCAAACTTTTAAAGCCAGGTTAGGAGATATTTCCGATGAAGATGTGGCCAAACTTTTGCTGGATACGCAAGTAAACTTGCAGTGCATGCCAGGAAAAAACTGCACAGGTACTATCAGTCACTCCCGCCAACTCTCCGGCGGGCACTATTTTTTCCACTCCTGCCATGTGTCTGGCAGGCATGTTTTTCACCTGCCGGCTCCCATTATACTTCAGCTTTACTTGTACATGTATTTGTACCCCATTTTATTTCTTCCTTGCTTCATACGTATACTCATATTGTGCATGTAATTAGGGCTGTACGATTAACCGAATCGCGATTGTTTTAAGCGCAATAAAAGCAACTGCCACTATGAGGCAGACAGACGAGCTTGCTTATTGCCTTTTCTATGACACATGCCTAATGCGGTCATTTGAAATGCGTCCGGGAAGAAAACTGTGATTTGAAGTCCGCTAATTACCGGCAGGTTGGACAGCCTCCATCGCCTTGGCATAATTAGTTTACCTTAAATCAATTCCCATGTACTTTGCCTAACTTGCAGTCAAGCCATTTATTCAGCCAACTGACCAATCAAAACCAAAATGTGGCCTATAATGATTAAGAAGAGATGATGAGAAGCAGACAGACCTAATCAGGCTACCATGTTAGATTGAAAAAATGTCAATAATCTGAATAAATAGCAGACCTCTGAATTCCACCTCTTGTAGAATTTTTACATATCATGAAAAAGATTTCTTAAAAAATAAACCATTTGAAGATGGCCTTGGTTTTTAAGCGTTTCAAAATGGCGTGGTGCAATTGGTCTCCCCATATATGGTTTCCTATTTGTGATTGATCATAACATAGGGCCTATCTCTGGCAGTTTCCTAGTTACAGAGCCTCAAAATATGAAGGTCGGCCATTTTGACTTTTCAGGGTCACTTGAAGGTGAAGGTCAAGGTGCCATTAGATTCCCCATATGTGGCTTCCTATTAGTCTTCAATAGTAACTATGGGTCTATCTTGCACCGTTTGGCCCCTAGAGCAGCCTGAGAAATGGGTGACCTTGAGTTTGACCTTTCAAGGTAGCTGAAGGTCATAACATTTGGTGGTAAAAGAATCTCCATACCCAACTTCCTATTAATGATTAATAGTAACTACATGCCTATCTCCAGCCAATTTCAAGTTATCAGCAGTGGAAAGTCTGCCCTATCTCCCAGTGTTAAAAAAATCTTCAAACTGATCAAGAATCCAGGATTTGATCCAGATATTCACCAAAAACTAATCATTTCCTCCCTTTCATCAAAGGATTGTCCCTACCAAGTTTGAAGACAATCCGTCCAGAATTGTGGCCTGTAGAGTGCAAATGGACACACACACTGATAAATATACCCGAAAACCACATACACCCCTTCTGCAACTTTCGTTGCGGGTGGGGTGAATAAGAACGTTTTTTGCACTGGATCATAATTTGAGAGTGTGCAGTAGCATTAGTATCGTTGACCAACGCTAATGACACTGGTCTCGTGGCCGTGCATTAATCTGATAGGTGATAAGCAGCTGGGATTGGCGAGACCATCTAAGACTGACATGACATGAGGGAGAGAGGGGAGGGGGATGGGCGTATTCTGGAAAATATTGGTCCGGCGATCGCCGGGTCTGTCGGGCCAGTTCCTGTGCCCATGGTACCGCATGTCATAACATTTTCCTGTTAACGGGACTGAAAACATAACCTCCTTTCACCTTAGATGGCGGAGTTAATTTAGAAATGGGGAGCTCTCGTACCTGGCTGCGTGCAACACATTAATGTCAGAACAGCAACTTCGCATGTCACGTTTCTACAAGCAAACCTTTAAATTAGAGATGGAAGAAACGGCGAACCGCATGAAAAACCACCTAATGCTCCATTAGCCTGGACTTACGGTAGGTAAATTAGCATGCTTCACAAAAGTGCCGTACACAATAAAATAAAAATGTATAAACTCCAAAGTAATCATCGAAGCAACAATGAACAATATCTTTGACCTCTACAAAGAAGTATCTTCGCCTCCATGTAGCATTTTACTGCGATTTTCAAAACCCTTGAAAAAAGCTTGTTTCATCTTGCCTCTCCTCAACAGAGCTCAATACTGAGGAGAATACCGCGAATTTGGAGAAAGTTATGTCGCCAAAATGACTAAGATCAAACAGCATTATTATAAAAATTCTGCTGAACTAAAAACTCAACAATATATGCATAGATAAAAGAGGAAAAGAATAATGATCTGCAAACAGAAATTGATTTTTGGTGAAATGTAACATTGCATGTACACACGGGTTACACTTTCGATACCTAGAACAAAACCTGAATGATAAAGACGTAGAATTTTTCTTTTTTTCCCCATCTGAAATTTTTACCGAGGTCCGAGATGGCTAGTTACGGCGATGATGATGGGTCAGATATGCCGAAGTGAATATGAGATGCTTCCTCACAGCAGGCACCGGTTGCCTTGATCTGAGAGAATGTTGCAATGACTAGTTTTGATGATGACTTTGTCGTCATTGTCATGGTCTACTGGGGTTGGTCAAATGGGCTACCACTTGTATTAAATAGTGGCGCACCCCTGAAGTGACTGATGGGTGTGTTAAATCGCGCCCGTGAGGAGGACTTGACGGGCGTTTACGGGTGCCTGCGCAATCGTGCCCGTCTCATGGCATGCACTGTGCCTGGTGCAAAATGCCCAATTTCCCTGTTTCCTAGCACTTTCAGATCGTTAAGGTACTTGAAATCATCCCATATTTGTAACCAGACATATTTATAGTTGAATTTCTAATACATAAACCTAATTTATTTACTAGCAGTCGAATCTGGCGACTCATCTGACGTGACTTCATGCAAATCGCTCATGCATATTAAGTAGTAGGCATGTCGAAATGGCCGCAGTCCAGCAGCCACAATGGCTGATCGTAACGGTCCAGTGATTGCTTTCTTCTGGAATTTATCCTTGTTAGGGGTCGAGGACGACATTAAAACTTCCACACACATCTTTTTATTGCAACAGCCTGGCAAATTATGCAGAAAAAAAAGTTGAGGATAAGGAACGAATTGGTTACCTTTAAGTCACCATGATGAACATTTTTTGTAAATATAACATTTTTTGATGTCTCTGACTGTGTGGCATTGCTAGGTAACAATGGTTAAACAATCATGACAGCTCTCCTCCTGTCCCAGCCAAGCCATCATTAGCTTGCTGGCAAGCTCAGTGAGAGAACTCTGAGAACACTATAAATAATAAAAGCATGTTTACTAGAGTAATGTTTCTGTGTTTGTATGCTGTAAAGCATAGTTTCCAGCCTTTGTTTGCACAATCAAGAAATCACTTCAATAGAACCTGTCTGCCAAAGTGAAGTAGGCTAAAAGATCTCAAAAAGCAACATATCATGCCGCGAACTAAAGAAATTCAAGAACAGATGACAGTGATGATTCTAGGACGCGTAATTTGCGGGATCCCGCAAGTTTGACAGACTTAGTGCTAAACGAAGATTTCAGTGCGTCAGCAACTACGCATTACATTATGATTTGGCGCGAATCCTTTGTTCTAGTGCGTAGATTGATTAGAAAACATAGTCTATAACAAACTTCCGTGCATTTATTCAACACATTTATAAACATACTGCAAAGATTGCTGTCAAAATGTTGGCAGCAAGAGACTTCTATATATGCCTGTATATGACTGGCTGGATGCATGTTTCTGTAACCCCCTGTCACGCTCGAGTACTGCTTTCCAGTTGGTTAAACCACGCGAGGTAAAAACAGCATCCCTCTCACCGGCAGTAACATATTTCCTGCAGGGAAAGCAAAAGCATGCATCCCGCTGCACTGAGTATTCCAGCCACGGTCGTGTGCGACACCAGGCTGAATGATTGCCATAAAGCACCGAATGCACGCTCTGGGTAGCTAGCTAATGTTGGCTGGGATGGAGCATCGCCATTCAAGTCGATAACCGCGTGAGGTAGGGCTGAGGCAGCAGAGAGAGGGAACTGGTTTAGGGCAGTGCTTGTGGAGGGCACTGGAGCCATAGTCATAGCCTCTGGTGTGCAAACTACGGCATCGCCAGAGATGCATGGAAACATGGAAAGCGACTCCGGACTTCTCGTCCTTCTCTTTACTCAGGGATTGGAAACAATGCATGTGTTTCATGATCGTTTAAATGAAATAAGACCATTTGAAACGTCTTTATACAATTCCATTGCTTTCAATCCCTCAGTAAAGACAAGCGTGAGAATTCCCGAGTCATAATCGATTTCTGTGTCACTAGTGGGGAAATCCACTTAATGCACAATGACTTCAATTCTGCGAGTGAATAATTGCTGACTAAGGCACAGGTACGTGAATGCCGCTAATGAATGCGTGAGACTTGGCATCTCTGCATCGCTTGAGATTGAAGCAGCACAAGGCTTGCTAATAGGTTTAAAAAAAAACAAAAAACGATACATGGCTCAGAACTCGTTTGAATTAATAAAACGAAACGTAGGTAAAATTATGAGTCTCTGCGCGCTGCTCAACGTACACCTATGAAGAGAATGGCTTTACTGCCTGGTGAAGTATCTGTACTTACAACTTTAGCAGTAGGGCTTCGGTTTGGAGGCGGGCTTTAAGCTATGCACCAGATCAGGCGTTAGGAACTATTATTTTATGCGCTATTTTGTAATTGACTTTATAATTGTTATGATTGGCAGAGACTGTGAAGGTTTTCTATTAACACTTTAAACTCAAACTGTCATTCATGTCTTAGTTAGTCAATAAGCTGTAAAAACTGAATGTGTGTGCATATTAATAAGTGAGCCAGTCAAGGTACTGTTTAAAAACTCGATATAAATGGCATTTTACCAGGTATACCCAGTTGGCCCACTTTTTTTTCCATTGGCCCACTTTTTTTTAAGTCAGGGGCGGAGTTGGCCCACTTTTGAAATTTTCTAGAATCATCACTGAGATGAGAAACAAAAAAATTGACATCTATCAGTCTGGAAAGGGTTGCAAAGCCATTTCTAAGGCTTTGGGACTCTGGTGAATCATGGTGAAAGTCATTATCCACAAATGGAGAAAATTTGGAACAGTGGTGAACCTTCCAAAGGAGTGGCCAGCCGACCAAAATTACTCCAAGAGCGCATCGACTACTCATCCAGGAGGTCAGAAAAAAACCCATAACAACATCTGAAGAACTGCAGGCCTCACTTGCCTCAGTTAAAGTCAGTGTTCATGATTCAACAATAAGAAAGAGACTGAGCAAAAATGGCATCCATGGGAGAGTTCCAAGGCGAAAACCACTGCTGACGAAAAAGAACACGAAGGCTCGTCTCACATTAGCCAAAATACATCTTGATGATCCCCAAGACTTTTGGGGAAATATTCTGTGGACTGACGAGACAAAAGTTGAACTTTCTGGAAGGTGTGCATCCCATTACATCAGGCGTAAAACTAATACAGCATTTCATAAAAAGAACATCATACCAAAAGTCAAACATGGTGGTGGTAGCGTGATGGTTTGGGGCTGCTTTGCTACTTCAGGACCTGGGCGATTTGTCATAATTGATGGAACTATGAATTCTGCTCTCTTCCAGAAAATCCTGAAGGAGAATGTCCAACCTTCAGATTGTGATCTCGAGCTCAAGCGCACTTGGGTTATGCAGCAGGACAGTGATCTGAAACACTCTAGCAAGTCCACTTCTGAATGGCTTAGAAAAAACAAAATGAAGATTTTGGAGTGGCCTTGTCAAAGTCCGGGCTTAAATCCTATTGAGATGCAGTGGCATGACCTTAAACAGGCTGTTCATGCTCAAAACCCCTCCAATGTGGCTGAATTAAAATAATTTTGCAAAGATGAGTGGGCTAAAATTCTTCCACAGTGATGTGAAAGACTCATTGCCAGTTATTGCAAACGTTTGATTGCAGTTGTTGTCGTGGAGGGTGGCACAACCAGTTATTAGGATTTAGGGGGAAATTACTTTTTCACAGAGGGCCAGGTAGGTTTGGATAGCTTTTTTCCCTTAATAAATGAACTCATCATTTAAAAACTGCATTTTGTATTTACTCGGGTTATCTTTGTCTAATGTTAAAATTTGTTTGATCTGAAACATTTAAGCATGACTAATATGCAAAAAAAGAAGAAATCAGGAAGGGGGCAAATACTTTTTCACGGCACTGTATTTAAGATTTTATATTGATTTATATACACCTACTGTAACTTGCTAAGCCAGCAAACTACCAACCTAGCTAGGTAGTTATCATGGGTTAGGTTATCATGGATATAAATGCAAGCTAGCTAGCTAAATGGTGAAATAATAGGTATTCTCTGTTGTCAATTGATTTCTACGCATCACGTGTAGCTAGCTAATAGTAGCCCGCTGCGTACTAAATTTGTTTGGTTGTAAGTTTATCAGTTTCCTGGAGATTGCCAATGACAAGTCATGTCACTAATCGGCTTCCGTTAAGTTGTGAACGTATGTCAAAAATGAGGTACCTCATTGGCCATGAACAAATCTCTGGCTACTCATGCTTTTGTGTAGTGTGTATGTAGTTTGCAAAGTGGACTACAAACTGGACTGCAAATGCAATAGCCAGGGTTCTCACCAGAAATATTTGACAGTGTAGTGGGGTGGGACATCACCCAAACCGGCCCCCCCAAAGCTCAGGCAATTTATGGTTTTTTGAGGCGTATTTGACAGTCTAGATGGCCGAATTTAAGGATATATCTACTCACTTAGAATACAAATCTTGCATGTAAAATCTCTTGAAATAATACCTGGGACCACTGTAGCTAAAGGGAAACTTGCAAAGGCTTTGGTTCTGATGTGAACTGAGGGGTTATGCTAATGCAGGGCTCTCAAGTCTTACTTAATGAGCGTGATTGTCACTCATTTCAGTCGGATGTCACGCATTTACACCACACATAGTATTTCTCGCGCAAAAAAAAGATTAAAACGAAAACAGTTTCCAACAGTAGGCCTACATGCGCAGCAGCACCGCTATGACTGTGGAAACCGGCAGGAATCAAACACGTCTCCCCTGGAGTTCTCGGTGGCAGCTTGCCACCTGCCAGCCAATCAAATAAAGGAATGGGGCTACACAATAGCCAATCAGATAATAGCACTATTGTATCTGGGTAAGATTTAGGGCAACAACCAATGAAAAAAAAAAAAAAAAAAAACAGTTATCCTGGAATTATTTACGTGATCCTGCCACAACAACGTTTTGAAAGCTGCATTATTCATTCACCCACGGTGGATAGTTGTGTGTGCGCGCGCGTGCGTGTGTGTGTGTGTGTGCGCGCGCGTGCGTGTGTGTGTGTGTGCACGCGTGCGTGTGTGTGTGTGCAAGAGCACAGTATCTGTGTGTGTGTGTGTGTGTGTGTGTGTGTGTGTGTGCGTGTGCATGACCTCGGTGTGTGTGTGCGTGTGTGTGCGTGAGCACAGTATCTGTGTGTGTGTGCGTGTGCATGACCTCAGTGTGTGTATGTGCGTGCGTGTGCATGATCTCTATGTGTGTGTGTGTTTCAGGTTAAGCTGCGCTGTAGGAAGGGCATCCCCTCCTCCCTCAGGGCTAGGGCGTGGCAGCTGCTCTCCAACAGCGCTGAGCTTTTGGACTCAAACCCTGGCAAGTTTGAGGTACGGAAACGACCCTTCACTGACTGCATGTGTAGAGTATGGGGGGCTGTGGGGGGGGTAACGTAATGCTGTAGTCATGGGAAACGACCCTTTGCTGACTGCATGTGTAGAGTATGGGGGGCTGTGGGGGGTAACGTAATGCTGTAGTCATGGGAAACGACCCTTCACTGGCTGCATGTGTAGAGTATGGGGGGGGCTGTGGGGGGTAACGTAATGCTGTAGTCATGGGAAAGGACCCTTTGCTGACTGCATGTGTAGAGTATGGGGGGCTGTGGGGGGGGTAACGTAATGCTGTAGTCATGGCTCTGTTTATTTCCTGGCTGATAATCCTGCTCATGCGTCACATGTGTTTGAATAAAATATGAATGCCATTCCTCTTTGCAGAACATTGGTGTAAGTATAATGCAGGATATAAATGCACAGTGTATCCGTATTGTGCACGTATGGGCCATATGTGTATATGTGTGTGTGTGTGTGTGTGTGTGTGCAGGAGCTGGAGCGGGAGCAGGGAGACCCTAAGTGGCTGGACATCATAGAGAAGGACTTGCACAGGCAGTTTCCCTTCCATGAGATGTTTGCTGCTCGCGGAGGACATGGGTAATGATTGAGAACCAGCTTTCTGTGAGCCGTATACAGGGCTCCCCTGGGTTTTCAACAATATTCTTCACTTTTTTCCTTGAAAGATAGTCAAAAATATTCTTCACTTTACCTTAATCTTTATTTTTTCTTAGTCACTCATGGACTTGCATAAACTTCAAAAAACCTTTAAAGCGTACTAAGTGCCAACAGCATGTACGAGGAAAAGGTCAAACCTCAAACATTTGTGCACAAAAAGGCCTCTCCGTTAGACATTCGATTGTGTGTATAATTTAGACTCCACTCCAGTCCAGCCTCTCATAATGAGCAGCCTGTGCACCATAGAAGCTTAATTCAAAAGAGCGGGGTTAGGAGTCCCTTTAAACCCTTTATTTCTTGATTTGTCTCTGCACAGTTTTATCCATATTACCATTTTGGGCATCCCGTTATTAATAAGGGACACACTCTTTAAGGGTATCAACGGTGTAATGAAGAGGCCTGACAAAAAATGCTAAATTAGACGTGGGGTGAGAAATCTTGTTCTGTTGGAATCAGGATTGATGGAATTCTTAAATGTTAATTTTAAATGTCAAACTTTAGAGATTTTCATCAACTCTGATTCTAAATTGAACTTTGGGTGAGCTCAGTGTTGTGTGCACAAACAATTTTTTGGAATCAAAATAAGTGGAAACCTTGAATGTTTAGGGTTTCAAACATTAAACATTTCAGATTTCCACTCATTCTGATTCCAGCAACTTAGGCGTCTCAGTGGTCGCACCCTCATCCACCCCAGGCTTCCCTCACAGGGGAGAGCTTACAGGCTGCCGGACTGTCCTCAGCCATCATGTGATATTAAACAATTGGGCTTCAAGAAAAGCCATTGGGATTTTTTTATTTATTCGCTGGTTATTTTTACATGATTTTCCGCGGGCAACCAGCAAACGCAAGGTAAATCGCAATGAAGATTGCGCATCTACTTACCGTGGTGTATACTTCCGCTACGCCACAACCTAGAGCAGGGATACTCACTCTTCTCCAGAAGAACACAGCCAGTGTGGGTGCAGCTTTCATTCTAACCAACCAGCCACACGCCTGATTCTACTGATCATCCCATAAAGCCTTTGCCATTGACCCTTGATTAGTAGAGTCGGGTGTGTAACTGCAGGGTTAGAATGAAAGCCTGCACCCACTGCGGCTCTTTCTGGAAAAGAATGAGTATCCCTGACCTTAAGCTTCACTGATTTACTCTAGAAAGGTCACTGGATGTGACTAGAGATGTTCGTGAAGAGCCTTAACTTATTTGCAGCACTAGCCAATTCCATTACATCCACAGTAGTGGAGGCGTATTTTTTATTCACATGGTCGCATGGAAACACGTCCTTGTAATCCCTTCATACGCAGCCAGATAACTCCTAGAGCAATCGATGTTTGCATCTGGGTTGGTTTTTCCGGAAATCGTGGTGAATTTTCATATCTTCGAGTCGCCAGCCTCTCATTGGAATGCACCGTTTTTTCAGTGCGGTTGTGCCTTTATTCGAAACTTCTTCCGTTGTATTAGCCTGTTATATTTGCCGCCGATGTTGAAGCGTTATAAATTATTGTACGCAGCGAGAGAAGGATAGGTCCTAAATGACTCCTGAAGATACGCTGCTTGGTGTGTCAGTAGATAAGTGAACATGAAGCCACTGAAGTTCGGTCACATACCCACTGAAAAAGTGGCAAAGTATAGAAGATGAAACGATAACAGTAGATGGTTATTTATTCCCATCACTGAACACAAGTTCAGCTTCATGCATATTTTTTTTCTTCAAACGACCAACGCAGAAATAATACGATCGCGTTGAATTTATTTTGCATGCTTACTGGTTTCTTTTGCCTGTAACATTCCGTTTCGGAGCACCAGCAGGAAAATATTTCAATCGACAGCTCAGGTATTAAGCTTAGTTATGGAGCACTGAAATGAGGCGCCAAAATTGGCGCTGCGATTCAGTCTGGTAGATACGGATTGTACGGGATCCATGCTATGTTGGAAATAGGTTTTGTTACCAAAATTGATATATAACATGAACAGGCTTTGAAAATCCCGCTAGTCCGCGCACGAGTAAAAATGACGGCGGACTAATAAACTCGTCTTCAAACTAGTTTGAGTGTCTAGTAACTGTCAACTAGGCTACTCGTAAATTTCGTATCCAACCTCCACTTTTTTTCGCTTTTTATTTACCAGAAAGATTTTAAAAGGAGGTGGCTATATATTTTGTGGGAGTTCATTAGTGAGAAGGGGGTTTATGATTTAACATAACTATTTAATATTGAGAATGCATATGCTGCGCATGCCCTAGCAACCCAGTGTGTCATCAGTAATATAAATAATAAAAGAGCAACATTATAAACTAGAAAGTGCAGTTGGAAGCTGGAAGCTACCGAAAATATGACGTTCGAATTGCTGACAATGTGAGGTTAAAGCTGCTGGAAATGAGTTTAAAGCTTCTTAAAATTAAAACTATTTGTGACAGTGGGATATTGTATCGTTTAAAGGAATATTTCGCATTTTTTGACATGAAGTTGTATGAAAGTACTTATTTAGGAAGACCTCCCCAAGATGCAATGTTACCACACATCAAACCTACTTCATATTTTTATTTGAGATAAATTGATGACGTTGCCGAGTGAAACATTGGCATAAAAATATGTGGGCTGCTTCAGAAAAACTATGCGCGACATTCCAAAAAGGAAGTGGCTATTCGCCCGTCAGCGGGGTGAGTTGAAGGAAATATATCAGCTATCTGCCCCGCAGCGGGGCCGATAAGAGAGGCAGTTCTGCTATTCGCACCACGGCATGGTGGATAACAGAAGCACTTCTGCTATTTGCCCAGCAGCTGGGCCAATAAGATTTCATTTTATAATCCGCCCCAGTCTTTGAAGTTTCCCGCGGAAGCGCTGCGGGTCAAATAGCCTCTTCCTGAAGGGAAAAAAAAAAAAAAAAAAAAAATGCTAAATAAAAGGCTGTACGCTGTTGAACTTTTCCAATGAGTTCATTTATTTTCCATTCAATAAAAAGCAGAATTATTTTTAAAATCCAAAGCACATTTTAAATTGAATAAAGGTTTATAGCTACAGAATTATCAAGCCCAATCATTAACTGGCATATAAATAATTAAATCAATCATTAAATCATCAATAAATTTATTTTAGATAACGTTACAGCCAAGATAGGCAAGATGACCAGAACAGCGAGCAGCACACTAAATTGGGGTGTCATTATTTACCGATAGAAACCTCCGTAAAGTGACTGATCTTGATCCACCAAGAGTCAAGCGATAATGCAAAAAGTAGGCCTAATAATAATAATAATAATAATAATAATAATTGAGCAAGTAACGTTGGATGACAACATTGATCCATTTATGGAAAGCCGAACTACGAAGTGCTACTGCGCTGTTATCAATGGACTGCATTTATCTGTTAAATTAACGCATTGTCTCCTTGTTATTTTAACTGTAAGCTGAGTCCTGCGCGCATGTAACTGTGGTTTACAGTTAACATTCTCAGAACCACTGTTACGAACTGATTGTAAAATTACAGTTAAAATAACTGACAAAAAGGTGCCAGTTAAAATAACTGGCAAAAAAGGTGAGAGTTTATAACAGTCTGCTTACTCCAGCCTTAAACCCAGCTATTTTCAAACTCAGGAAAAAGTCATAAAAAGCGATGAACAAATTAGAACTGGGGACATAACTTTTATTTCCATGTCCTTAACTAGCTCTATTCTGATACCAATATTTTGCCTATTTTATACACGATCATAAATATATTTGGCTAATGCAAGCAGTTGCTGGTATATACTGGAATAGGATCTCGAGCAATTTTTTTCTACTTTGCAATTTTTACTGTAACATGTTCATTTACAGTCGTATCAATCTTATTACGAACAATGATAATGTTGAGGCCTGGAAAAAGGCCAGCAGAGGGCAGAATCGAACCACAAATAATTCATATCTGTTATACACCCTACTGCTATGCTACAATTCCGCTGAGTCACGCAGAGCTATTTGAGTTGATCGCTGCATCATTTAGTCCCACGGAGATTTTAGTTAATGCGTTTCTTACATATTGCGACTTCTAACTCAGAGATGGTAAGTCCAATCTACGAAATGGAGGTACCATACCAAAGAGGAAAGTCTGCTGTGTAAAATATGTCAAAATTGTCTGTGTAGTGTCAAAAATGTGGGAACACAAGCAAGTTAGAAAACTGTGCGTTTCACCTTCGCAACCAGAATTTTCTTGTCTCATTTAACATTGGAGTTAATGGAGTTTCGGTGAGCGGTCTCGTCGCTTTTCGGCTCATACAGCCAAAACTGTTTGTCCAATTGCTTCCATCGTTACATTTTTGTGACCAGCACAACTTTTGCTAAAACTTGGATACAAAAATATTTATGTGAAATGAAAACTGTGGGAGTTATAATGAGGTCTATGCACTGGCACTCGGCGATGGCATTTCAGAACTCTTCAGCAAATGAAGGTAATTTTGATGACTAGTGAGTGGTTTTGTCCTTTTACATTTTCCAATCGGACAGCTGTCTATTTTTTTACAGCAACTTGCGTGACCGTGCTGCAAAAACAGGTGTACTTACTTGTCGCCGAAACTGCCTTCATTCACAAAAGAGTTCTGAAATGCCGCTCTCGCTGGAAAAAAAATTACCGTTGCTGAGTGCCAGTGCATAGACCTATTTATAATTAAATTATTTTTCTGTACTGAATGTAGCCCATTATTTTGTCGCTGTTAGATCGCATGGGGGAGAAGCCGTGTCTTCAATTGCCACTTGATTATTCTTGAATTGGAAAACGTGTTAATAAGGGAAAACCAAACAGAATTAGCCAGGACTAATTGTTGTCAATGAAGGAATGGGTATTTGCCCCCGAATTTTCAGGTCTAGCGCCGGCCCTGACCCGCCATTACGAGTTATCTCGTAGTTGGCAGTCAACGTGTTAAACTGGCACAGTGCCAGGTGTAATATGCCAGGCTAAAACCATACTATCCCTTTAAACCGGCTCTATGTCAGGTCGGGTGTAATGTGCTAGGCTAAAACCATACTATCCCTTTAAACCGGCTCTTTGTCAGGTGTAATATGCCAGGCTAAAACCATACTGTCCCTTTAAACCGGCTGTATGTGAGGTCAGGTGTAATGTGCTGGGCTAAAACCATACTATGACTTTAAACCAGCTCTGTGTCAGCTGTAATATTCCAGGCTCAAACCATACTATCCCTTTAAACCAGCTGTGTGTCAGGTGTAATTTGCCGGGCTAAAATCATACTATCCCTTTAAACGGGCTCTGTATCAGGTGTAATATGCCTGGCTAAAACCAAACTATGCTTTTAAACTGGCACTGTGTCAAGTGTAATATGTCAGGCTAAAACTATACTATCCCTTTAAACCGGCTTTATGGCAGGTGTAATTTGCCAGGCTAAAATCATACTATCCCTTTCAATGGGCTCTGTATCAGGTGTAATATGCCTGGCTAAAATCATACTATCCCTTTAAACTGGCACTGTGTCAGGTGTAATAAGCCAGGCTAAAACCAGACTATCCCTTTAAACCGGCTCTATGGCAGGTGTAATTTGCCAGGCTAAAATCATACTATCCCTTTAAACGGGCTCTGTGTCAGGTGTAATAAGCCTGGCTAAAAGCAAACTATCCCTTTAAACCAGCTCTGTGTCAGTAGTAATATGCCTGGCTAAAATCATACCATCCCTGTCTCAGGTGTAATATGTCAGGCTAAATACCGTGCCATCCCTTTAAACCTGCTCTGTTAGGTGTAATATGTCAGGCTAAAACCATACTATCCCTTTAAACCAGCTCTGTCTCAGGTGTAATATGCCTGGCTAAAATATACTATCCCTTTAAACCGGCTCTGTGTCAGGCGTAATATGCCTGGCTAAAACCTTACTATCCCTTTAAACCAGGTCTGTCTCAGGTGTAATATGCCTGGCCAAAATCATGCTATCCCTTTAAATCGGCTCTGTCTTAGGTGTAATATGCCAGGCTAAAATCATACCTTCCCTTTAAAACAGCTCTGTCTCAGGTGTAATATGCCTGGCTAAAATCATACCATCCCTTTTCATTGGCTCTGTGTCAGGTGTAATATGCCTGGCTAAAATCATACCATCCCTTTAAATCGGCTCTGTCTTAGGTGTAATATGCCTGGCAAAAATCATACCCTCCCTTTAAACCAGCTCTGTCTCAGGTGTAATATGCCAGGCTAAAATCATACCCTCCCTTTAAAACAGCTCTGTCTCAGGTGTAATATGCCTGGCTAAAATCAGACCATCCCTTTTCATCGGCTCTGTGTTAGGTGTAATATGCCAGGCTAAAATCATACTATCCCTTTAAACTGGCTCTGTCTCAGGTGTAATATGCCTGGCTAAAATCATACCATCCCTTTTAACGGGCTCTGTGTCAGGTGTAATATGCCAGGCTAAAATCTTACCATCCCTTTAAACCAGCTCTGTCTTAGGTGTAATATGCCTGGCTAAAATCATACTATCCCTTTAAACCGGCTCTATGTCCGGTGTAATATGCCTGGCTAAAATCCTACCATCCCTTAAAACCAGCTCTGTGTCAGGTGTAATATGCCTGGCTAAAATCATACTATCCCTTTAAACCGGCACTGTCTCAGGTGTAATATGCCTGGCTAAAATCTTACCGTCCCTTTAAACCTGCTCTGTCTCAGGTGTAGTATGCCTGGCTAAAATCATACCATCCCTTTAAACGGGTTCTGTGTCAGGTGTAATATGCCTGGCTAAAATCATACCATCCCTTTAAACCAGCTCTGTCGCAGGTGTAATTTTCCTGGCTTAAATCATACTATCCCTTTAAATCAGCTCTGTCTTAGGTGTAATATGCCTGGCTGAAATCTTACCATCCCTTTAAACCAGCTCTGTCTCAGGTGTATTATGCCTGGCTAAAATCATACTATTCCATTTAAACCGGCTCTGTGTCAGGTGTAATATGCCTGGCTAAAATCATGCTATCCCTTTAAGTCGGCTCTGTCTCAGGTGTAATATGCCTGGCTAAAATCATACCATCCCTTTAAATCGGCTCTGTCTCAGGTGTAATATGCCTGGCTAAAATCATACTATTCCTTTAAACCAGCTCTGTCTCAGGTGTAATATGCCTGGCTAAAATCATACTGTCCCTTTTCATCGGCTCTGTGTCAGGTGTAATATACCTGGCTAAATTCATACCATCCCTTTTCATTGGCTCTGTCTCAGGTGTAATATGCCTGGCTAAAATCATACTATCCCTGTAAACCAGCTCTGTCTCAGGTGTAATATGCCAGGCTAAAATCATACTATCCCTTTTCATCGGCTCTATTTCAGGTGTAATATGCCTGGCTAAAATCATACCATCCCTTTTCATCGGCTTTGTCTTAGGTGTAATATGCCTGGCTAAAATCATACTATCCCTTTAAACCAGCTCTGTCTCAGGTGTAATATGCCCGGCTAAAATCTTACCATCCCTTTAAACCAGCTCTGTCTCAGGTGTAAAATGTCAGGCTAAATACCATGCCATCCCTTTAAACCTGCTCTGTTAGGTGTAATATGCCAGGCTAAAATCATGCTATCCCTTTAAATCAGCTCTGTTTCAGGTGTAATATGCCTGGCTAAAATCATACTATCCCTTTAAACCAGCTCTGTCTCAGGTGTAATATTCCTGGCTAAAATCATACTGTCCCTTTTCATCGGCTCTGTGTCAGGTGTAATATGCCCGGCTAAAATCATACCATCCCTTTTCATCGGCTCTGTCTCAGGTGTAATATGCCTGGCTAAAATCATACTGTCCCTTTTCATCGGCTCTATGTCAGGTGTAATATGCCTGGCTAAAATCATACCATCCCTTTTCATCGGCTCTGTCTCATTTGTAATATGCCTGGCTAAAATCATTCTATCCCTTTAAACCAGCTCTGTCTCAGGTGTAATATACCTGGCTAAAATCATACTATCCCTTTAAACTGGCTATGTGTCAGGTGTAATATGCCTGGCTAAAATCATACTATCCCTTTAAACCAGCTCTGTCTCAGGTGTAATATGCCTTGCTCAAATCATACTATCCCTTTAAACCAGCTCTGTCTCAGGTGTAATATGCCTGGCTGAAATCATACTATCCCTTTTAACCGGCTCTGTCTCAGATGTAATATGCCTGGCTAAAACCGTACTATCCCTTTAAACCAGCTCTGTCTCAGGTGTAATATGCCAGACTAAAATCATACTATCCCTTTAAACCGGCTCTGTCTCAAGTGTAATATGCTAGGCTAAAATCATACCCTCCCTTTAAACCGGCTCTGTGTCAGGTGTAATATGCCTGGCTAAAATCATACTATCCCTCTAAACCGGCTCTGTCTCAGGAGTAATATGCCAGGCTAAAATCATACTATCCCTTTAAACCAGCTCTGTCTCAGGTGTAATATGCCTGGCTAAAATCATACCATCCCTTTTCATCGGCTCTGTCTCAGGTATAATATGCCTGGCTAAAATCATGCTGTCCCTTTTCATCGGCTCTGTCTCATTTGTAATATGCCTGGCTAAAATCATACTATCCCTTTAAATCAGCTCTGTTTCAGGTGTAATATGCCTGGCTAAAATCATACTATCCCTTTAAACCAGCTCTGTCTCAGGTGTAATATGCCTGGCTAAAATCATACTATCCCTTTAAACCGGCTCTGTGTCAGGTGTAATATGCCTGGCTAAAATCATACCATCCCTTTTCATCGGCTCTGTCTCAGGTGTAATATGCCTGGCTAAAATCATACTGTTTCATCGGCTCTATGTCAGGTGTAATATGCCTGGCTAAAATCATACCATCCCTTTTCATCGGCTCTGTCTCATTTGTAATATGCCTGGCTAAAATCATACTATCCCTTTAAACCAGCTCTGTCTCAGGTGTAATATGCCTGGCTAAAATCATACTATCCCTTTAAACTGGCTCTGTGTCAGGTGTAATATGCCTGGCTAAAATCATACTATCCCTTTAAACCAGCTCTGTCTCAGGTGTAATATGCCTTGCTCAAATCATACTATCCCTTTAAACCAGCTCTGTCTCAGGTGTAATATGCCTGGCTAAAATCATACTATCCCTTTTCACCGGCTCTGTCTCAGGTGTAATATGCCTGGCTAAAATCATACTATCCCTTTAAACCAGCTCTGTCTCAGGTGTAATATGCCAGGCTAAAATCATACTATCCCTTTAAACCAGCTCTGTCTCAGGTGTAAAATATGCCAGGCTTTAAACCGCTCTGTCATGTAATATCCTGGCTTTAATCCTTTAAGCTCTCTGTCTCAGGTGTAATATGCCAGGCTAAAATCATACTATCCCTTTAAACCAGCTCTGTCTCAGGTGTAATATGCCTGGCTAAAATCATACTATCCCTTTAAACCTGGCTCTGTGTCAGGTGTAATATGCCTGGCTAAAAAATCAGGAGTAATATGCCAGGCTAAAATCAACTATCCCTTTAAACCAGCTCTGTCTCAGGTGTAATATGCCTGGCTAAAATCATACTATCCTTTTAAACCTGCTCTGTCTCAGGTGTAATATGCCTGGCTAAAATCATACTATCCCTTTAAACTGGCTCTGTCTCAGGTGTAATATGCCTGGCTAAAATCATACTATCCCTTTAAACCGGCTCTGTCTCAGGTGTAATATGCCTGGCTAAAATCATACCATCCCTTTTCATCGGCTCTGTCTCAGGTGTAATATGCCTGGCTAAAATCAGACTATCCCTTTAAACTGGCTCTGTGTCAGGTGTAATATGCCTGGCTAAAATCATACTATCCCTTTCATCGGCTCTGTCTAATATGGCTAAAATCATACTATCCCTTTGCTCTGTGTTTATGCCTGGCTAAAATCATACCTATCCCTTTTCAACCGGCTCTGTCTAATATGCCTGGCTAAAATCATACTATCCCTTTAAATCGGCTCTGTCTCAGGCTCTGTAATATGTAATATGGCTAAAATCATACTATCCCTTTTCATCGGCTCTGTCTCAGGTGTAATATGCCTTGCTAAAATCAGACTAAAATCCTATCCTTTAAACTGGCTCTGTCTCAGGTGTAATATGCCTGGCTAAAATCAGACTATCCCTTTAAACTGGCTCTGTGTCAGGTGTAATATGCCTGGCTAAAATCATACCAACACTTTTCATCGGCTCTGTCTCAGGTGTAATATGCCTGGCTAAAATCATACTGTCCCTTTTCATCGGCTCTGTCTCAGGTGTAGTATGCCTGGCTAAAATCATACTATCTCTTTAAACCAGCTCTGTCTCAGGTGTAATATGCCTGGCTAAAACCATACTATCCCTTTGAACCAGCCCTGTCTCAGGTGTAATATGCCTGGCTAAAATCATACTATCCCTTTAAACCGGCTCTGTGTCAGATGTAATATGCCAGGCTAAAATCATACTATCCCTTTAAACCAGCTCTGTCTCAGGTGTAATATGCCTGGCTAAAACCATACTATCCCTTTAAACCGGCTCTGTCTCCGGTGTAATATGCCTGGCTAAAATCATATTATCCCTCTAAACAGCTCTATGTCAGGTGTAATATGCCAGGCTAAAATCATGCTATCCCTTTAAACCGGCTCTGTCTCAAGTGTAATATGCTAGGCTAAAATCATACCTTCCCTTTAAACCGGCTCTGTGTCAGGTGTAATATGCCTGGCTAAAATCATACTATCCCTTTAAACCGGCTCTGTCTCAGGTGTAATATGCCACGCTAAAATCATACTATCCCTTTAAACCAGCTCTGTCTCAGGTGTAATATGCCTGGCTAAAATCATACTATCCCTTTAAACTGGCTCTGTGTCAGGTGTAATATGCCTGGCTAAAATCATTCTATCCCTTCAATCCAGCTCTTTATCAGGTGTAATATGCCTGGCTGAAATCATACTATCCCCTTAATCCAGCTCTGTCTCAGGTGTAATCTGCCTGGCTAAAATCATACTATCCCTTTAAACCAGCTCTTTCTCAGGTGTAATATGCCTGGCTAAAATCATACTATCCCTTTTCATCGGTTCTATGTCAGGTGTAATATGCCTGTCTAAAATTATACTATCCCCTTAATCCAGCTCTGTCTCAGGTGTAATCTGCCTGACTAAAATCATACTATTCCTTTAAACCAGCTCTTTCTCAGGTGTAATATGCCTGGCTAAAATCATACTATCCCTTTTCATCGGTTCTATGTCAGGTGTAATATGCCTGTCTAAAATCATACTATCCCCTTAAACCAGCTCTTTCTCAGGTGTAATATGCCTGGCTAAAATCATACTATCCCTTTTCATCGGCTCTGTCTCAGGTGTTTGACGGAATGAATAGATGGACGCAGCACTTGGATCTGAAAAGTGAAGCCAATGTGGAAGTCTCTTAAAATTGCATTCTATTTATTAGCCAGCAGATGGCGATTTCAGTGGTTGCTGAAAGAAGTTCAGTGCTATAGAATTCTATGAGAAAATAACCCTACTTTCCCACCTAAGTTATTATTTCAACAGTAATTTTCCCATTAAATTGAACCATTATTTTATGGTATCAATCGCAAGTATCAAGTCTCCTTCGATATATACCTTGATGTTCAGTTTTGTAAATTATGGTCCCCAATAGACTAGAATAAAGGATAAAGCCACTTATGCTCTGGGGGCGCGGCTATCCTCTGGTCCTTGTCAGATATGGTCAGATCAAGCGGCAATCTCCGAGGTTGAAAAGTGAGGCCAAAACGGAAGTGCCAAGAACTGCAGTTCCTCGAATGGCCTCTTGAGGCTTACTGCAGAAGTGAGTCAATCCCCATTGATTCCCATGTTAAAAGGCTCAATTTTACTGCAGAAATAAATATGTTTACAGCCTGGTTCAAAATATGGTTTTGGTCTCTGGCTAATTTTCCCCTCTGTGAAAGCTATGGGAGGCAGTTTTTTTTTTTTTTTTTTTTTGTCGCTCTACTATTTACATTATATAAAGGTTAAAAGTTTTGGATAATTAAGGGCGTGGCCAATTTGAGTGACAGAACCTTGAATTACGCAGGACTCGTCACATCCGCTTATGTTCTGGCTAGGCTAGAGCACAGGCCTTCACTTCTCCGGGCTAGAGTAAGAACGTCAAGCCCTGCCACTCATCCCTGGTCTGGCCTGGCTGTCAATGGGAGGGGTTACCTCAGCTCGGCTAGCTTAGCCACTAACCCTTGGCCTAATCCAGTCGTCTGTGGACCATTACCATAAGTAGGCTAATTCGAGTCACGGAACTTGACCCTTTAGAAGCTTTTGTGACTGCAGAATTTTTATCGAAATATCAGGATGATAATGGCTTGCTATGTGGTTAGGAGTCTGTGATCTATTTTGTAAGGTGATGAAATTGTAATATTTTTTCATATGACGTTATATGTCAGCATGAAGTAGCGTTAGTTTGTTAACTAGCCAACTAGCCTGAGAAATAATACAGTAATCCCTCAGTTAGCTTTTGCCCAAGATGTCTCTGTGCTAACGAGAGTGTGCGCCTGCCACAGTTATTATACTGGCATGCAGCCAAGTAATGGCGTAGTAGAGAAGTGTCAGAATTTAGGGTAAAAATACTTTTGAACAAAAGGTGTCAGTCAGGGGTTGGAAAACTGTCATGGCTTTCCTAACAGGCTGCCAACATAGCTGGCTAGTTAGCTACAGCATTAGAACCACCATAGCACGCTACCAAATGACGGGGTCCCTCAGCTGATTCCCCCGTGCATTTGGAGGGCTTGTCTGGAGATTGCTGTGATTATACACTCAATAGATTCACACAGCAAGATCTTATAGAGCTACAATTGCTGCTGCCTCGCCACGAATGGATTCGTTCCATTTTCAGTGCTAGTACTGATGCCGTATCATTGTAATTAGAAAGTCTAGCCAGCTAGCTATATAGCTAATTTAACCTATCCCACGTTATCTGGCAAGCAAGCTAGCTGTTGCTAAATGTGTTTCCTCATAAAGTCCATCATCCACAAGCTAGCTAGCTACATTACATCACTAAGAGTAAAGGCTTTTTGCCGAGGTCCGAAAGTACCTTCAATTGTATGACGCGATAGAAGAGTTGCGCATCACAGTGGTATCATTAGCTAATATAAAGGTCATAGATTAGCTGGGCAGTTGATGAAATAGCCGTGGAGCCAGATGCCCAGCTGTGCTAGCATTGATGACCCAGGCGTATGCTGGCTACAGTAACCAATTAATTCAGTATTCACCAAATTAAAAATTTAGGGGGATAATACTAATAATGGCCATACTACCATTAATGGGACCTGGCTAAGGTGCGTAAAAAAGCTAAGCCGAGCACCCGCTCGCACTTCTGGGGGGGATATTGATACTCAGTGAGCCAACCGCCGCAATTTCCCGGCGATGTACAGCGTTTGTCTTGCAATGGCTTCATGGGTATAAATAGTGTTTGACCCGCCACCGCAAGCAACTTTGCAGGCTCCATTCCTTTACTCGGACAGAAATGATCTAGCATCTCGCCCATAGCAAACTAGGTACCATCAAGCTGAGCTAGCTTCTTAGCCTAGATCAACGCACTTGTAAGCCGAAGCTAGCTTGGTAGCTTCGAGCTAGGAGGGCATGTTTATGCCCACGTCGAGTAACTAATACATTTTGAATTGTTATTGTCCAGAAACATATTTGAAAGCATCAATAATTTCAATGAGGAAAATTACCCAATCACAGCAGTCCTTCTATAAACATATCAGAATATCCTGTAAACGACAGCCAATCAGACGATTTGTGTCAACAAAGGGACAGTAGCAAACTTAACGGTTAACAAACCGTTAAGTAACGATTAAACATGCTTATGTAACAAGGGATTGGGTGGTTTTTGCAACTGTGGGAAGACTGAGTTTGTTTTAATTAATTTTTGATTATGAGCGTGGATGTTACGGTGGTAGGTTTTGTGTTGTAAAGGAGCGGTTTAATATTGAAGAAGACTGTGTGTCTGTGTCTCAGGCAGCAGGACCTGTTCAGGATACTGAAGGCGTACACTGTGTACCGGCCAGAGGAGGGTTACTGTCAGGCCCAAGCGCCAGTGGCAGCTGTCCTACTCATGCATATGCCTGCTGAGGTGAGCCGCCATTCAGTGTCATGATTACACACTGTCATATGAGTTGACTTGGCATTCAGTATCATTCTTTCATTCTGTAATATTAGCCGTGTCAACACTGAGTGTCATCATTACTCTATGTAATATTAGCAGTGTTGGCACTGAGTGTCATCATTACTCTATGTAATATTAGCAGTGTTGGCATTCGGAACTATTACACTCAGCAATACGAGCCGCATTAGCAGTCTGTGACCTTACTGTACTGAGAAATATGAGCAGCACTAGTGTTGTGTATCATTCTCACGCTCAGTAATATGAGCCATGTTAGGACTCATGATTATAGCACTAATATGAGCTGTGTTAGTGTTCAGTATCGTCATCCACTCTGTAATTCAGTGTCATTATTATGCCCAGTAACATGAGCAGTGTTAGCATTCAATGCCATTATTACACTCATTATATGAGCCATGTTAGCATTCATCATTACTGCATTCCATAGTTTGACCCATGTTTGGTATTCATCATCATGATTACTCTCCAGAATATGGCCCATGTTAGCATTCATAATTCTTATTACTCTCCATAATATGACCTGTATTAGCAATAACGATCATTATTACTCTCAATAATATGACCCGTGTTGGCATTCATCATCATTACTGCACTCCATAATATGACCCGTATAGCAATAACGATCATTATTACACTCAGTCATATGACCCGTGTTGGCATTCATCATCATTTCTACACTCCAAAATATGACCTGTATTAGCAATATCGATCATTATTACACTCAGTAATATGACCCGTGTTGGCATTCATCATCATTACTGCACTCCATAATATGACCTGTATTAGCAATAACGATCATTATTACACTCAGTAATATGACCCGTGTTGGCATTCATCATCATTACTGCACTCCATAATATGACCCGTATTAGCAATAACGATCATTATTACACTCAGTAATATGACCCGTGTTGGCATTCATCATCATTACTGCACTCCATAATGGCATTCATAGCAATAACGATCATTATTACACTCCAAAATATGACCCGTGTTGGCATTCATCATCAACTACACTCCAAAAATATGACCTGTATTAGCAATATCGATCATTATTACACTCAGTAATATGACCCGTGTTGGCATTCATCATCATTACTGCACTCCATAATATGACCTGTATTAGCAATAACGATCATTATTACACTCAGTAATAAGTAGTCGTCATTACTGCACTCCATAATATGACCCGTATTAGCAATAACCATCATTATAACACTCAGTAATATGACCCGTGTTGGCATTCATCATCATTACTGCACTCCATAATATGACCCATATTAGCAATAACGATCATTATTACACTCAGTAATATGACCTGTGTTGGCATTCATCATCATTACTGCACTCCATAATATGACCCGTATTAGCAATAACGATCATTATTACACTCAGTAATATGACCTGTGTTGGCATTCATCATCATTACTGCACTCCATAATATGACCCGTATTAGCAATAACGATCATTATTACACTCAGTTGGCATTCATCATCATTACTGCACTCCATAATATGACCTCAGTTGGCATTCATCATCATTACACACTCCATAATATGACCGTGATCATTTGTCATTCATCATCATTACTGCACTGCATAATATGACCTGTATTAGCAATAACGATCATTATAACACTCAGTAATATGACCGTGTTGGCATTCATCATCATTACTACACTCCATAATATGACCCGTATGAGCAATAACGATCATTATTACACTCAGTCATATGACCCGTGTTGGCATTCATCATCATTACTACACTCCATAATATGACCTGTATTAGCAATAACGATCATTATTACACTCAGTAATATGACCCGTGTTGTCATTCATCATCATTACTGCACTCCATAATATGACCCGTATTAGCAATAACGATCATTATTACACTCAGTAATATGACCCGTGTTGGCATTCATCATCATTGCTGCACTCCATAATATGACCCGTATTAGCAATATCGATCATTTTTACACTCAGTAATATGACCCGTGTTGGCATTCATCATCATTGCTGCACTCCATAATATGACCTGTATTAGCAATTACGATCATTATTACACTCAGTAATATGACCCGTGTTGGCATTCATCATCATTACTGCACTCCATAATATGACCTGTATTAGCAATAACGATCATTATTACACTCAGTAATATGACCCGTGTTGTCATTCATCATCATTACTGCACTGCATAATATGACCCGTATTAGCAATAACGATCATTATTACACTCAGTAATATGCCCGTGTTGGCATTCATCATCATTATTGCACTCCATAAAATGACCCGTATTAGCAATATCGATCATTTTTACACTCAGCAATATGACCCGTGTTGGCATTCATCATCATTGCTGCACTCCATAATATGACCCGTATTAGCAATAACGATCATTATTACACTCAGTAATAAGTAGTCGTCATTACTACACTCCATAATATGACCCGTATTAGCAATAACGATCATTATTACACTCAGTAATATGACCCGTGTTGTCATTCATCATCATTACTGCACTGCATAATATGACCTGTATTAGCAATAACGATCATTATAACACTCAGTAATATGACCCGTGTTGGCATTCATCATCATTACTACACTCCATAATATGACCTGTATTAGCAATAACGATCATTATTACACTCAGTCATGTGACCCGTGTTGTCATTCATCATCATTACTGCACTGCATAATATGACCCGTATTAGCAATAACGATCATTATTACACTCAGTAATATGCCCGTGTTGGCATTCATCATCATTGCTGCACTCCATAATATGACCTGTATTAGCAATATCGATCATTTTTACACTCAGCAATATGACCCGTGTTGGCATTCATCATCATTGCTGCACTCCATAATATGACCTGTATTAGCAATTACGATCATTATTACACTCAGTAATATGACCCGTGTTGGCATTCATCATCATTACTGCACTCCATAATATGACCTGTATTAGCAATAACGATCATTATTACACTCAGTAATATGACCCCTGTTGTCATTCATCATCATTACTGCACTGCATAATATGACCCGTATTAGCAATATCGATCATTATTACACTCAGTAATATGCCCGTGTTGGCATTCATCATCATTATTGCACTCCATAAAATGACCCGTATTAGCAATATCGATCATTTTTACACTCAGCAATATGACCCGTGTTGGCATTCATCATCATTACTGCACTCCATAATATGACCCGTATTAGCAATAATGATCATTATCACACTCAGTAATATGACCCTGTTGGCATTCATCATCATTACTGCACTCCATAATATGACCCGTATTAGCAATAACGATCATTATTACACTCAGTTGGCATTCATCATCATTACTGCACTCCATAATATGACCTGTATTAGCAATAACGATCATTATTACACTCAGTTGGCATTCATCATCATTACTGCACTCCATAATATGACCCGTATTAGCAATAATGATCATTATCACACTCAGTAATATGACCCGTGTTGGCATTCATCATCATTACTGCACTCCATAATATGAACCGTATTAGCAATAACGATCATTATTACACTCAGTAATATGACCTGTGTTGGCATTCATCATCATTACTACACTCCATAATATGACCCGTATTAGCAATAATGATCATTATTACACTCAGTCATATGACCCGTGTTGGCATTCACAATGATTACTACTCTCCATAATATGACCCCTTTTAGCACTCATCATCGTGATTACACGCAGTAACATGAGCCATGTTAGCATTCATCATCATTATTACCCTCCATAATATGATCTTTGTTAGCATTCATCATTACTACTCTCCATAATATGACCAGTGTTAGCAATCATCATCATTGTAGCCCACGGACGAAGTCGGGCGGCTACTATGGATTCATGCTTGTCGTCTCCGTCGCCACCGTGTCCGCGTTCATCATCATTACTCTCGATAATATTACCTGTGTTAGCATACAACATTATTACTACTTTCAATAATATGACACGTGTTGGGAATCATCATTTTTTCTTTCCAGAATATGACCCGTGTTTGCATTCATCATCAGTATAGCTCTCAATAATATGACCCGTGTTAGCATTCAGTATCATTATTACTCTCTGCAATATGACCCGTGCTAGCTTTCTTCATCATTATTACACTCTCTGAAGTGACCTGTGTTAGCATTCGTCATTATTAGACTGTAATATCAGTTGTTTTGGTATGTATCAAGATATGCATGTACATATATTTTTTTATATATATATATATATATATATATATTGATCCTGTCTCTTTATTTGTCTGTCTGTCCTTCTTTCCTGGCAGCAAGCTTTCTGGTGTCTCGTACAGATTTGTGAGAAATACCTACCTGGGTACTACAGCGCTGGCCTGGTTAGTATGTATACATATGCACACATGTATATACAGTTGCATACCCTAGCTGAATTTATAAAATTGGTAACACTTTTAATAGAAAAAACATGAATGGCCAGGCAAAAGCATTTCTTTTATTTCTTATTGGATTCATATCCAACTGTAGGTCATATAGAATGGCACAATCATCGAATAAAACATGGCAATAAGGGAAAAAATGAAATACACCCTGTTCAAAAGTGTGCATACCCTTACTTTTTAATACTGTGTTCTGCCACCTTTAGCAGTCTTTTGTGATAGTTGTCAATGAGGCCCCTAATTCTCTCAGGTGGTATAGCTGCCCATTCTTCCTTGTAAAATGTCCCCAGCTCCTGCAAATTCGTTGGTCATCTTTCATGAACTGCACGTTTGAGATCTGAGATCTCCCCAAAGCGGCTCGATGATATTGAGGTCAGGAGACTGTGATGGCCACTCCAGAACCTTCACCTCTCTCTTCTGTAACCACTGCAGGGTCAACTTGGCCTTGTGCTTTGGATCATTGTCATGCTGGAAAGTCCAAGTGCGTCCCATGCGCAGCTTTCCTGCTGAAGAATGCAAATTGTCTGCCAGTATTCTCTGATAGCATGCTGCATTCATCTGTCCATCAGTTTTCAAAAGATTCCCTGTCCCTTAAGAGCTCACACACCCCCAAAACATCAGAGAGCCCCCACCATGCTTTACAGTGGGAATGGTGTTCACTGCTCTCCAAACATAACACATAACACAACGCTTATGGCTGTCAGGGGATTTTCTAGAAAAATAGAGTATGGGGGTGTGGTGGCTGACCGGGGGGGGTGTTTTTCTTTTTTTTTTTTTTTTTTAAAGTGCCATACATTATGAACATGCAGTGATTTGAATGACTCAGAATTAGCGGGAATCAAGGGGGCTCAGCGCCCCTGTTACCCTGTTTAGAAAAACCCCAGGTTGTGACCATAAAGTTCTATTTCGGTCTCGTCTCTCCAAATGACCGTATTCCAGAAATTGTGTATCAAGGTGTTGTCTGATGTATTTTAGGTGGGCTTTCTTGTGGCATTGGAACAATAATGGCTGCTTTCTATCAACTCGACCACGCAGCTCATTGTTGTTTAAATACCTGTTTATTGTGCTCCTTGAAATGGGTACACAGTCTTTTTCCAGAGCATCCTGTATTTCTCTTGAGGCAGCTTGTGGATTTTTCTTTGTGTCCCGAACAATTCTCGTGGCAAGTTTGGGCTGAAATCTTTCTTGGCCTCCCTGACCTTGGTTTGGTATCAACATATCCCCTAATGTTCCACCTCTGAATCACGGACTGAACAGCACTGACTGTCATTTTAAAGTATTTAGGTATCTTTTTATATCCTTTCCCATCTGTAAAAAGTTGAACTTCTTGTTATGAAGGTCAGTTGTTTTCTGCTCCCCAAGGCTCAGTGTCGAGCCAGATCAGTGCATCCACTCAGGAGCTAACAAACTCACTGGCTACACACAGACACTAGTTACAGTTTAAAGAGCCACAGGTGTGGAACCCTTAATAGCCATTTAAACCTGAGTGCGTCACCTTATGTCTATATAAAAAGGGCAAACATTCAAGGGTATGTAAACTAAATGATCTGGGCCGTTTGGGTGATTTCATTCATCATTATGATTTAAAAAGGAGCCAAACACCCATGTATGATAAATGACTTCACATTATCACAACCCTTTAATCAAAGACTAGTTTTCTGCATGATGAGTCATATTTTCAAAATAAATGGCAACATTTCACAAATTCAGTTAGGATATGCAAACTTTTGAGCACAACTGTACGTACACACACACACACACATTCTCATGTTATACGTGCGCTCTTTTACCCACATTCTCACTTGCACACCCCTAAGTGTGCACTCACGCTCACATTGACACACACACTCTCTCTCACACACACACACACACACAGCGCGCGCGCTGTTTTTCCTGGTTACGTTTCCAGTTCATGATGTTTGGCAATAGTTTTTCATGAGAATTTTGGATTGACATTTCTTTTGAAACGTGGTAGTTGTTTCCCATGATGCACTGCAGTATTTTGTCAGAGGCCTGCTGAGCCTGTGCATCAGTCTGCCTCTGTAGCTCATTTTACATGTTTGTTTTGTTTGTTTGTTTTTAATGGTCGTGCTGTGAAACATCTGGACCCCCATCAGGAGGCCATCCAGCTGGACGGCGAGATCTTCTTTGCCCTGCTGCGGCGGGTCTGCCCCATGGCCTACCGGCACCTCAAGAAGTTTAAGATCGACCCGATCCTGTACATGACCGAGTGGTTCATGTGCATCTTCTCCCGCTCGCTGCCGTGGGCCTGCGTGCTGCGTGTGTGGGACATGTTCTTCTGCGAAGGTTCGTACCCCAGCCCTCCTCTCTCCCACCTACAGCCTGAAATACGCAAGCGCTCTGTGCTCTGTGGGACGTCCTGTCAGTCAGGGGGCCATAACAGGGCACTGCAGCGACTCTGTGGGACGTCCTGTCAGTCCCTCTCCCGCTGTAGCATGAGGGCATGCACAAACTGCAGTGTGAACAGTGCTTGTTCTGTGGCACAAGCGCCTCCGCCCGAACCGACACCATCAGGGGGGCCATGCCAACTTCAATCCAGGCCTGCAGCAACTCTGTGGGGCGTCCAGGCCCAGTCAGGGCCATAACAGGGCACAGTACTGCTGTATCCAGGCCCTCTGTGGGACCTCAGTCCTGTGTATCCAGGCCCAGCCCCTGCTCCCGACCTCAGTACTGCATGCCCAGACTCTGCTCACATGCACAAACAGCCGCCCTGCTCACGGTGAACAGTGCTGTATTGTTCTGCTCTGAGCCCAAGTACTGCTGTATCCAGGAGCCTCTCCGACCTCAGAACCTGTATCCACCATCGCCCTGGGATGTATCCAGGCCCAGCCGCCCTGCCAGTACTTCAATCCAGGCCCAGCCGCCCTGCTCACGGTCGACCTCAGTACTGCTGTATCCAGGCCTGCTCACGGCCGACCCCTGCTCCAGGCCCAGCCGCCCTGCTCACGGTCGACCTCAGTACTGCTGTATCCAGGCCCAGCCGCCCTGCTCACGGTCGACCTCAGTACTGCTGTATCCAGGCCCAGCCGCCCTGCTCACGGTCGACCTCAGTACTGCTGTATCCAGGCCCAGCCGCCCTGCTCACGGTCGACCTCTGCTCCAGGCGCCCACGGCTCACGGATCGACCCTCAGTACTGCTGTATCCAGGCCCAGCCGCCCTGCTCACGGTCGACCTCAGTACTGCTGTATCCAGGCCCAGCCGCCCTGCTCACGGTCGACCTCAGTACTGCTGCATCCAGGCCCAGCCGCTGCCAGGCCGACCCTCCCTGCCTGCTCACGGTCCGACCTCAGTACTGCTGCATCCAGGCCCAGCCGCCCCTGCTCACGGTCGACCTCAGTACTGCTGTATCCAGGCCCAACGTCCCCTGTTCACGGGTCGACCCAGTACTGCTCCAGGCCCGCCGCCCTGTTCACGGTCGACCTCAGTACTGCTGCATCCAGGCCCAGCCGCCCTGCTCACGGTCGACCTCAGTACTGCTGTATCCAGGCCCAGCCGCCCTGCTCACGGTCGACCTCAGTACTGCTGTATCCAGGCCCAGCCGCCCTGCTCACGGTCGACCTCAGTACTGCTGTATCCAGGCCCAGCCGCCCTGCTCACGGTCGACCTCAGTACTGCTGTATCCAGGCCCAACGGCCCTGGTCACGGTCGACCTCAGTATTGCTGTCTCAGGTGGAGCAGAACCAAAGCCCCAAAGCTGTTTTCTACATTCTCCCTGGAGAGCAGAACCAGTTACAGCAGTGACTGAGGACCTGGGGTCGCTCTGAACAAATGGCCTGCTCGCCTGGGGCTAGTAAAAGTTTAAATGTGGCAAGTAGATTAGCCAGTCACATGCCCAATTGGACCAGTCAATCAGTCTTTGGCTCCTCATAATGCAACATCATTGTATTTCAGCTAATGGCCTGGTGAAAATATACTGGGGCCCAGTGTACGTCGGCCCTACAGTGCTGAAGAAGCTATTTGCCCCCTTCCTGATTTCTTCTGTCTTTGCAAATTTGTAATATTTGAATATTTGAGATCATCCAACTAATTTTGCTATATGACAGTGACAATGTGAGTAAACACAAAATGCTGCTTTTAAATGATCATGTCATTTATCCATAGGAAAGTTATTCAAAACCTATATCACACTCATTTGCACAAATAATTGCCACTCGAAACCTAATAACTGGTTTGGCTGCCCTTGACGGCAACAAATGCTTTCAAACGTGTGTGATAACGGTCAGTGAGCCTGTACATCGCTGTGCAGGACTTTTTGGCCCACTTCTCTTTGCACACTTGTTTTAATTCAGCCATATTGGTTGGTTTTTGAGCAAGAATTACCTGTTTAAGGTCATGCCACAGGCTAGCATGTCAATCAATCAATTCAGTTTTGACCAGGACACTCTACAACCACCTTCTTGTTTCTTTGTTTCTTGTTTGTCGGTGGAGTTTGTGATGGGCTGATCGGGCTGCGTTTGTGGTGATTGGCAGGTGTGAAGGTGGTGTTTCGGGTGGGGTTTGTGATGGGCTGATGGAGCTAAGTTTGTGGTGATTGGCAGGTGTGAAGGTGGTGTTTGGGGTGGGGTTTGTGATGGGCTGATGGAGCTGTGTTTGTGGTGATTGGCAGGTGTGAAGGTGGTGTTTGGTGTTTGGGGTGGGGTTTGTGATGGACTGATGGAGCTGTGTTTGTGGTGATTGGCAGGTGTGAAGGTGGTGTTTGGGGTGGGGTTTGTGATGGGCTGATGGAGCTGTGTTTGTGGTGATTGGCAGGTGTGAAGGTGGTGTTTCGGGTGGGGTTTGTGATGGGCTGATGGAGCTGTGATTGTGGTGATTGGCAGGTGTGAAGGTGGTGTTTGGGGTGGGGTTTGTGATGGGCTGATGGAGCTGTGTTTGTGGTGATTGGCAGGTATGAAGGTGGTGTTTGGGGTGGGGTTTGTGATGGGATGATGGAGCTGTGTTTGTGGTGATTGGCAGGTGTGAAGATGGTGTTTTGGGGGGTGGGGTTTGGTGATGGGCTGAATGGAGCTGTGTTTGTGTTTGTGGTGATTGGCAGGTGTGAAGGTGGTGTTTCGGGTGGGGTTTGTGATGGGCTGATGGAGCTGTGTTTGTGGTGATTGGCAGGTGTGAAGGTGGTGTTTGGGGTGGGGTTTGTGATGGGATGATGGAGCTGTGTTTGTGGTGATTGGCAGGTGTGAAGATGGTGTTTCGGGTGGGGTTTGTGATGGGCTGATGGAGCTGTGTTTGTGGTGATTGGCAGGTGTGAAGGTGGTGTTTGGGGTGGGGTTTGTGATGGACTGATGGAGCTGTGATTGTGGTGATTGGCAGGATGGACTGATGGAGGTGGTGTTTGGTGTTTGGGGTTTGTGATGGGCTGATGGAGCTGTGTTTGTGGTGATTGGCAGGTGTGAAGGTGGTGTTTGGGGTGGGGTTTGTGATGGACTGATGGAGCTGTGTTTGTGGTGATTGGCAGGTGTGAAGGTGGTGTTTGGGGTGGGGTTTGTGATGGACTGATGGAGCTGTGTTTGTGGTGATTGGCAGGTGTGAAGGTGGTGTTTGGGGTGGGGTTTGTGATGGACTGATGGAGCTGTGATTGTGGTGATTGGCAGGTGTGAAGGTGGGGGTGTTTCGGGTGGGGTGATTGAGGTGGGCTGATGGATGGCTAAGTTTGTTTGGTGATTGGCAGGTGTGAAGGTGGTGTTTGGGGTGGGGTTTGTGATGGACTGATGGAGCTGTGTTTGTGGTGATTGGCAGGTGTGAAGGTGGTGTTTGGGGTGGGGTTTGTGATGGACTGATGGAGCTGTGTTTGTGGTGATTGGCAGGTGTGAAGGTGGTGTTTCGGGTGGGGTTGGTGCTGCTGAAGCTGATGCTGGGCTCGGTGGAGAAGCTGAGGGAGGTGCAGGGGAATGTACGAGACGATGGAGCGGCTGAGGAACATTCCGCCGGAGAGCGTACGCGAGGATCTCCTCATAACAGAGGTATGCAAACACAGACATGCCATAAGTTAAAGGCACTGTTTACCCAAAGATGAATAACTGTCATACTCTTCCTGCATCCCAGCTCATGACATAATTTTGATATTTCCCTAAGGTACATACCACTTTTGCAAAAATTTCATTGGCTGAGAGCGCGGGAAGAATTGCTCGGCATCATGTGGCACTGTTAATATGTAGCCAAACTGAATATCGAGTGTAATGTTACCGAAGATAACGCTGCTTAGCTAGCTTGCTAGCATGTAATCATCATGACTCACAATATGCTAATGTGTACTGAATGTGTGACAAAGGGGGTAAATTTTCAAGAAGCGCCAATTTTTCATAACCTCTTTTTTTTGTCCAGTATCAGTAGACCCAGGTACAATAACCAGGAAGAAGTAAAACATTGAGAAAATCCAGAAACTTATGCCAACCCCGCTGTTACTCCAAAAATAACCTGCGTTACTTTGACGGACAAATTAGATGTTATGTCTGGTTTTTGAAATGATCTTGTGGAATATAATCACTGATATTAGTCCGTTGATGAATTTCCGTAGTCAGGCATAAAAAATGTGGGGTTCGTCGCATAGAGGATAAATTTATTTGAAGAAAGATGGCTGTCTTATATTTTGGGCTGTTAAATTATCATCGAAGCTTCAATTTTTCGATTTTATCGTGGAATGTTTTGTATCGGAGTACTTGTTATTTCCGTGGATAGGTTATAAACAAGTATAATATTCCCCTTATTGTCCAGCTATGTATTTATAATTTGAAGAAAACAAGTGATCTTTCAATACATAACGTGTTTTACAGTTTGACGAACATTCAGATAATGGACGTTTGTTTTTCTTATTTATATATGTTAATTGAATTTTTTCAACTTACAAACAAGAAGACAAAGAAGAATAAAAGCAGCTCGAGCTCATTACAACAGTAAAACATAAATTGACACATAGGGTTCGTACAGCACATGCACACCAGTAAACAAAACAAACTAAAGGCCATACAGGTGCAGTTATCCTACTGAATGAGGCACAGAGGATGCTAGACTAGTTTAGAAAACCCTTGTAGTATGGAGGCAGATATTGTCTGTCCGATGTACAACCCCAATTCCGAAATAGTTGGGACGAAGTGTAAATTGTGAATAAAATCAAAATGCAATGACTTTCAGATCATGTGAGCCAATATGTTATTTACAATAGAACATAGATAGCATTTCAAATATTGAAACTGAGACATTTTACATTTTTATCCACAAAATGAGCTTATTTCAAATTTTCTGGCTGCAACAGGTCTTAAAAAACTTGGGATACAGGGAAAAAAAGGGCTGAAAAAGTAATTAATATATAAGAGAATCAGCTGAAAGAACATTTAACAGGTAATTAAGTTAACAGGCATCAGGTGTGTAACATGATGGGCTATAAAAGGGATGTCTTAGAGAGGCTGAGTCTCTCAGAAGTAAAGATGGCCAGAGGCTCTCCAACCTGTGAAGGCTTGCGTAAAAAAATTGTGGAATACTTCGAAAACAATGTTCCTCAACGTCAAATTGCACAGGCTTTGAAGGTCTCATCGTCAACAGTGCATAACATCATCAAAAGATTCAGAGAAACTGGAAAAATCTCTGTGCATAAGGGACAAGGCCGAAGACCTTTACTGGATGCCTGTGATCTTTGGGTCCTCAGACGCCACTGCATCACTCACCGGCATGATTCTGTCATTGTCATTACTAAATGGGCCCAGGAATACTTCAAGAAACCACTGTCTGTAAACACAGTCTGCCGTGCCATCCACAGATGCCACCTAAAACACTATCATGCGAAAAGGAAGCCATTGTTGAGCATGATCCAAAAGCGCCGCCGTGTTCTGTGGGCCAAGGCTCATTTAAAATAGACTGTAGCAAAGTGGCAAAGTGTCCTGTGGTCAGATGAGTCCAAATTTGACATTCTTGTTGGAAATCATGGGCGTCGTGTCCTCCGGGCTAAAGAGGAGAAAGACCACCCGTGCTGCTATCAGCGTTCAGTTCAAAAGCCAGCATCTCTGATGGTATGGGGATGCATTAGTGCATATGGTGTGGGACACTTGCATGTTTTAAAAAGCACCATGAATGCTGAAAGGTATATAAATGTTTTAGAGCAACATATGCTCCCCTCCAGACAACATCTATTCCAGGGAAGGCCTTGTGTATTTCAGCAGGAGAATGCAAAACCACATACTGTAGCTATTACAACAGCATGGCTTCAGAGTAGAAGAGTCCGTGTGCTGAACTGGCCTGCCTGCAGTCCTGATCTTTCACTGATTGAGAACATTTGGCGCATAATTAAACAAAAAGTCCGACAAAGGAGACCCAAAACTCTTCAGCAGCTGGAAGCCTGTATTAAACAAGAGGGGGATCAAATTCCAATGGCTAAACTCAAGAAACCTGTCTCTTCAATGCCCAGACGCCTCCACTCTGTTTTAAAAAGAAGAGGGGATGCTACACCATGGTAAATAGGCCCCTGTCCCAACTTTTTTCAGAGCTGTAGCAGCAATCAAATTTGAAATTGGCTCATTTTGTGGATAAAATGGTAAAATTTCTCAGTTTCAACATTTGCTATTTTATCTCCGTCTATTGCGAATAAAATACTGGCTGGTGTGATTTGAAAGTTATTGCGTTTTGATTTTATTCACAATTTACACTTTGTCCCAACTCTTTTGGAATTGGGGTTGTAGAACAGGGCGCCCTAGCTTGCATCATATAGAAGAGAGCACCCTCGCTTGCAATATATAGTAGAGAGTACCCTCGCTTGCATCATATAGAAAAGAGTATCCTTGCTTGCATCATGTAGAAGAGACCACCCTCGCTTGCATCATATAGAAGGGAGCACCCTCGCTTGCATCATATAGAAGGGAGCACCCTCGCTTGCATCATATAGAAGAGAGCACCCTCGCTTGCATCATATAGAAGAGAGCACCCTTGCTTGCCCAGAAGGAGTAGCAATGCCTGGTGGGAGTTTATCAAAGGAAGGGTTAAGATGGCAATTAAAATTACTTCCCACAAACAAATCATCGGATGCAAATTCTGAGAACAGTAAAAAACCTTAGTGAGAAATTCTGAAGTATAACCGAGTGTGCAGTATAAATTCATAAATGTTATCTATTTTCCTGACAATATTCCTTTCACAAATATATAGTGACCTTGACTATCTGGAACACAGGTAAGGGATTGAAATGCAAGCTTTTTACTGATCAAAATAGCCGCACCCCTACTGAAAGAGCAGTAGGAAGTTGCAAAAACCTGCCCAACCCGGCCCCTTTGGAGATTGACAATATCATTATCTTCCAAATGAGTCTCCTGGAGAAAAGCAATGGAAACACCTTTTTTGAGAAGTGACATAACTGCCAGCCTCGTCGCTGGTTTTTGGAGGCCGCAGATGATCCAGGAGCAGAGCTTAGTTGTATTTAACGTAGACATGGCCATCAAATGATCGCTTACCTATAATAGAGGGATAATATACCCAGTCCTTAAACAAGCCCCACCTCATACCTTAAGCGCACATTATATAATCCATCCCATCAAAAACTAGAGCAAACATTTACAGAGGAGATGGAAAATACTATGTGTGGAAGCCCATAGTGGACAATATTCAAATGAAAATGTAATCCCACTATTGCATTATAATTTTCCACTTATGAATGAGTTATTTGAGACAATATTAAATTGAAAATGCATTAATCCAATTATCACTTTCATTTTCACATACACATATAGGAAATCTATGACTATATTCAAATGATAATGAAAAGCTGATTGACATTTAATTTTCAAAGTCATGCTCCGCAATACAGTGGACAATATTCAAATGCAATAAGCAAAACAGCACCCCCAGCCTATTGCATTTACATTTACATGTCATCACGCTCTTTCAGGGTCAACATGATAATGAAAATGCTGTTTTCTAATCACTTGGAAATAATAATGATATAATAATGATGACGACATTTGACATTTCATTTTCAAAGACTTCTCCTGCAATACATGGGACAATATTCAAACGCAGTAAGGGAAACAGCGCCTCCCACTCCATTGCATTTTCAAATACATGTCACCACGCTCTTTTTGGGACACAGTGAAAATGAAAATGCAATCTGTCAGCGTCTCGTTAAGGCGGGTCTTCCGCTAGGACGTCACTCATTAGGGGCGCGAGCGGAAACCATGTTCCTTATTCGCATACCAAACAATCAGCTTTTGGGTAGCGCTTGTGCGCACGGAGGCTTACTGATAATGTCATGATGGCTACGCTGCTACGTATTGTGTGCCATCGCGCATTAGGCTATGTTGCGCTTTGGATGTAGCCAACTTGGCAGCTAGTATGCTAGCTAACGTTAACTAAGGAAAATATTTGTAAATGATCATCACATTAAAGCGATATGATTAGATTTTTGCCCCAACTCTATTAACTGAGCTAGCTGTAATATCGTGAACTTATCCGAGGCCAGCGGCAGTGTTGTGCAACTGCAACCCAAGTGTGCTTGCAGATTTCAGAGGCGTTAGCTAGCTTGCTAGTGAGTCTAAAAGCAATCGCTTAGGTACAGCTAGCTAGCTATGATGCCTAACTACTGGAGAAGCTCTTACAGCACTGATTTGTCTCTTTAAACGCCATCTCGCACACACGACCTCTTTCACCATTGATTAGCAACTTCTTTTGCCTAAAGAACAAACTGACATTTCAGCCCGAGACATGTTATTTCATAGCTAGTTAAAGCAGCATTATCCTTCCATGCGTGCTATAGCGTATTACATTACTTCAGATAAAACGCTATCCGTCTTCCCACCCTGCTGACGCTAGTTAGGGGAAATGTTTGTCATCATTTTTATACTTAATCGCTGTGATTCGGTTTTTGCTAGCTGACGATTGCTCTTGTGCTTGCCGAGTTGCAAGTTCACCACTCCTGAAACGTGCACAATGTAGGCATCATGCAGAACGGTCCGATAAACGGCCAGCAGTCAGGCTGCCGCTGCTCCTAGTTTAATCGCGATTCCCAAGCCACGTAGCAATGGGAGACGTTTTGATGACTGGCTGAAAACAATGTTCCTCACTTGCTAACTTAACCTGCTGAAATATGAGCTTCTTTGATATGTTTGGCAGCACTTTTGTACGTCCCAAGAGTACTATCAGATTTCTGGGAGATTTAAATGGATAGCTCATTACCTGGCTAGCTCAAGAACAATCTGCAAGCACAAGAGCAATCGCTGTCAGCTAGCTAGCTTGTGAAGCTAGAGCAAAAACCGAATCACAGCGATTAAGTATAAAAATGATGACAAACATTTCCCCTAACTAGCGTCAGCAGGGTGGGAAGACGGATAGCGTTTTATTTGGAGTAATGTAATACGCTATAGCACGCATGGAAGGATAATGCTGCTTTAACTAGCTATGAAATAACATGTCTCAGGCTGAACTGTCAGTTTGTTCGTTAGGTAAAAGAAGCTGCTAATCAATGGCGAAAGAGGTCGTGTGTGCGAGATGGCGTTGAAAGTGACAAATCAGGGCTGTAAGAGCTTCTCCAGTAGTTAGGCATCATAGCTAGCTAGCTGTACCTAAGCGATTGCTTTTAGACTCACTAGCAAGCTAGCTAACGTCTCTGAAATCTGCAAGCACACTTGGGTTGCAGTTGCACAACACTGCCGCGAAGCCTCGGATAAGTTCACGCATATTACAGCTAGCTCAGTTAATAGAGTTGGGGCAAAAATCTAATCATATCGCTTTAATGTGATGATCACTTACAAATATTTTCCTAAGTTAACGTTAGCTAGCATACTAGCTGCTAAGATGGCTCCATCCAAAGCGCAACATAGCCTAATGCGCGATGGCACACAATACATAGCAGCCTGGCCATCATGACGTTATCAGTAAGCCTCCGTGCGCACAAGCGTTACCCAGAAGCTGATTGGTTGGTATGCAAATGAAGAACATGGTTTCCGCTCGCGCCCCTAATGAGTGACGTCCTAGCGGAAGACCCGCCTTGATGAGACGCTGACAGATTGCATTTTAATTTTCATTGTGTCCCAAAAAGAGCGTGGTGACATGTATTTGAAAATGCAATGGAGTGGGAGGCGCTGTTTCCCTTACTGCGTTTGAATATTGTCCCATGTATTGCAGGAGAAGTCTTTGAAAATGAAATGTCAAATGTCGTCATCATTATTATATCATTATTATTATTTCCAAGTGATTAGAAAACAGCATTTTCATTATCATGTTGACCCTAAAAGAGCGTGATGACATGTAAATGTAAATGCAATAGGCTGGGGGTGCTGTTTTGCTTATTGCATTTGAATATTGTCCACTGTATTGCGGAGCATGACTTTGAAAATGAAATGTCAAACAGCTTTTCATTATCATTTGAATTTAGTCATAGATTTCCCATATGTGTATGTGAAAATGAAAGTGATAATTGGATTAATGCATTTTCAATTTAATATTGTCTCAAATAACTCATTCATAAGTGGAAAATTATAATGCAATAGTGGGATTACATTTTCATTTGAATATTGTCCACTTTGGGCTTCCATAACTATGTAAAAACATTTTAAATCCCATATATACATGACCCGAGCTGAACACAAAAACTAAACTAAATAAAAATAACACAAACCGTATACAAAACGTAAACAAATCGGGGGTCTTTCCCCCAATAAACTGGGGCTGTTTACCATGCAAACAATTTTCAAACTCAAAACAGAGAGCAGACTGCATATAGCCTACAACAGTATTACAAAAAAAAACCGTGTGGTCGTCCTTTCTTCCAGCAACTGTGTCACTCTGCTTGAAATGTCCAAAATATTCAAACCGGTATGAGGGAAATTTAGTCAGACTTACCGGCATAAAGAGAAAAAGAGCAAAGCAAAAACAACCGAGGCTGTAGCGTGTCAGACATGAGATAAAATCTGCTCACCAACATGGTTCAAAAAAAAGGAAAAAATCATCGAGGCAGGGAGTCGATATCGTCTTGCACCTGTTCCGGGGTGGTGAATCTTTATTTGGAGCCGTTGTGGGTTACCTGTGGAGTGGCAGGGAATAGCATGGCATCAGGTATCCCACGCTCCCGCAGCTGCAGTTTTGCTGCATCATACGCCTTGTGTTTCTTAATCGCCCCCGTGGAAAAGTCGCTAAAAAATGATGGTCTGGATCCATTGTACGTGAGGCCGCCGTCTTGACTGGCCCAACGTGCCGCTTCCAACACCATCTGTTTGTCTCCGAAGGCACGGAATCGCAGCAGCACAGACCTGGGGCGTTTGTTCGGGTCCGGTTTTGGGGCGAGCGAAGGGTCAGCTCGTTCAAGCTTTTTGCGCCCGGCTTTGGTGGTCAACTTGAGGACGCGCGGCAGCCACGTCTCAAAAAAATCTGCCGGCTGCCCCATCTCTGTGTCTTCTGCCAGACCAACGACCCGAATAGTTAGGCGTCTGTTGTAGTTTTCCATGGCATCCAAACTTACCGTGAAAATCTTAACCCGCTTTTCCAGCTCGGTAATCCTGGGCTCTTGTGCATCGGTATTTTCAACAGCTAGCAGCCTAGCCTCTGCTTCTGCTTAACGGCAGACTGGAGCTCCACAGCAAACTTCTGAATAGTCTCAGCTATGGAACTAAGTTTTTCATCAATCACCTTTATAATATTAGCCGTCATGAGATTAAAAGAGCTGGGTCCAGTCCAAGAGGGATATCCGAGTCGGCCTGATGGCCATCTTGTGAGCCCTGGTCAAATGCAGGTTCAAGCGGAGATTCCTTTTTGTCTCTATTTGCTCAACGACTTCCCATTTTATCAAAAGACTGCGGCCAAAAGTTTTCTAAGGACATAGCTCACGACACTTGTGCCAAAAGACTGCAACACACGGTCATAAACCGGCTAAAATAATTATTTAGAGCGGAGTGACACGGAGCTCCAGCCAAGACGCTGTATTTACCTCGCGATAATCACGTGACCCCCTCCTGCGTTAATTTGACAGACATCAGCATTAACAGCACTGTGAACGTGTAGTTTGCCGTAGGAATCCTTTCCACTGGTCCAGTGTCATTTTCATAGATAGCCTGTATTTTCAACCAGAAAATATATTATGCACGTTTTAATTTAGCGGATTGACAACTGAGCCGCTTATGACAATGTGCACTACTATGCTAATAGAGGTATTTTCACGCATTCTGAATTTGCGCATCAGAACTTCTCGCGAGATTAGAACTCCGCAAAAATGTTCCCGGTTACAGTGCGAGTACTAGCTATCAGACACCATGTCCATGACATGATGCATGACCTTGACCACCCACAGAGTCCCTTTAACCCCCATTAATTCTATGCATTGATAATTCCTTGTTAGGCAGGCCAGCTTAGTGTACATCAAACAAAGCCATCTCACTCTCGGTGATGAATTAGCCACCTACCATGACTACTACAATGCATAGGTATGTCACTTAACCAGGAATTATCAATGAGTGGGGGTTTAAGCCTCCTTAGAATTTGTTGTGGTAGCAAACACCTAACTACCTAATTACCAGCATCTGTCAAACAAATAACACACGTTATATGGTTGTCCGTCATGCTCTAACACAGGTGAACAAGCATGGTAGGAAACTGGAAGTTGACCGACGAAACCTGGCTCGATTTGCAGCTAAAATGAGTTATTATCCCCCGCCACGAAGTGGATTGGGGGATATTGGAATGGAGATCGTCCGTCCGTCCGTCCGGGTTCAATGGGGACAAGTTTTCTCAGAAACTATTGCTCCTACATGAATGAAATTTTGTATGTAGCCAGCACTGATGACCCTACTGAATGAGTTCGACAACTGATTCCCAGAAATTTATTTTTACAGAGTTATGGCCCTTGACTCTGTTTGTGGACTTAAGTCGGGGTTTCCCGCAGCGCTTTATAGATAGGGCGGCCGCCTTGACAACAAATGCCCCCCGCCTTGACTACGTCCCCGCAAAAAAAAAAAAGAAAAAAAATTTCTGCTGCATCCACGTATGCATAGACAGTAAAATAAGGCCGCATCACGATGAGGAAGAATAGCGGCCGGTGTTCTGTCAAATTTTGCTCCCTTGTCAAAAAATGCTATCGTAATGCAAAGCGATCGTAAAGTCTTTGTTTTCGCCTTGATATTGCAGTGTGAATCAGTTTACAGTAGTAACTTTGTTATTTGTTAGCTTATTATAACATAAGCAGATTTTATAATGAGTTGGATAAGTTTGTTCAAAGATGTATGCCCATATACGCCATTATCATCTCATTTCTGCATTTTCAAGAAAACCCATCGTGTACATGCAAATATATGTATGCTTACTGGTCGAAATGCGCACTGAAAATGAATCTGTTTTTATGATTTTTGAAGATACTTGAGATTTGAGCGAGGAAACAGCCCGAGATTTTAGGTTTGCGCAAGCGCCGAACCGCGAGGTAGCATATTTTGATAGGTAGCAAAATTTGTCAGAACACCGGCATCTGTTGGTTAAATATGTTACTGCGCCATCTATCACCTGTTGCCACACCAACATTATTTTTTTGTATCGGGAAGACACTAATTATCCGGATATACAATAACCTGTCGTCGTCTTGGGAAGGACATGTGGAGGTATGATAATTATTCATCTAAACTAAACATTTGAGTAGCGTTTCCTATCAACTGCTTGCCCACATATTCTGTTTCATTAAGATAGGCTATAGGCCTATGCAATTCGTTTAGTTTCAAGGCTACCGATGTGTTTGCGCATGGCTTTCTGCTATGTTTGACAATTGCACGTGGTTTTCTCTAGTGTACAGTAATGGATGGGAAAAAGCAGTCAAAAATATCAGGGTACTTTATTCAAGGAAGCCGGTGTTCGGTCAAATTTTGCTACCTATCAAAATATGCTACCTTGCGGTTCTGCGCTTGCGCAAACCTAAAATCTTGGGCTCTTTCTCGCTCACATCTCAAGTATCTTCAAATATCATTAATAAACGTCTTTTTTCGTTGCGCCTTTCGACCTGTAAGCGTATACATATTTGCATGTACACGCTGGGTTTTCCTTAAAACGCAGAGATTGGATGATAATGGCATGCGGCGTACATCTTTAAACAAACTTACGCAACTCATTTTAACATCTGCTTATGTTATAACAAGCTAAGAAATAACAAAGTTACTACTGTAAACTGATTCATATTTCAATATTTAGGCGAAAACAAAGACTTTACGATCACTTTGCATTACGGTAGCATTTTTTTTTTACAAGGCAGCACATATTGTCAGAACACCGTCCTACTTCACCATCTGCGCCGCCTCCTCCTCCACCACCCCCCGCCACCTCCACAGCCCCAGCCCCAGCCCTCTAAACACCCCCCGCCACCTCCACAGCCCCAGCCCCAGTCCTCTAAACACCCCCCCGCCACCTCCACAGCCCCAGCCCCAGTCCTCTAAACACCCCGCCACCTCCACAGCCCCAGCCCCAGTCCTCTAAACACCCCCCCGCCACCTCCTCAGCCCCAGCCCCAGTCCTCTAAACACCCCCGCCACCTCCTCAGCCCCAGCCCCAGTCCTCTAAACACCCCCTGCCACCTCCACAGCCCCAGCCCCAGTCCTCTAAACACCCCCCCACCTCCACAGCCCCAGCCCCAGTCCTCTAAACACCCCCCGCCACCTCCACAGCCCCAGCCTCAGTCCTCTAAACACCCCCCTGCCACCTCCACAGCCCCAGCCCCAGCCCTCTAAAAACCCCCCTCCACCTCCTCAGCCCCAGCCCCAGCCCTCTAAACACCCCCCGCCACCTCCACAGCCCCAGCCCCAGTCCTCTAAACACCCCCTGCCACCTCCACAGCCACAGCCCCAGCCCCAGCCCTCTAAACACCCCCCCGCCACCTCCACAGCCCCAGCCTCAGTCCTCTAAACACCCCCTGCCACCTCCACAGCCCCAGCCCCAGTCCTCTAAACACCCCCCGCCACCTCCACAGCCCCAGCCCCAGTCCTCTAAACACCCCCCCACCTCCACAGCCCCAGCCCCAGTCCTCTAAACACCCCCGCCACCTCCACAGCCCCAGCCCCAGTCCTCTAAACACCCCCCTGCCACCTCCACAGCCCCAGCCCCAGCCCCAGCCCCAGTCCTCTAAACACCCCCGCCACCTCCTCAGCCCCAGCCCCAGTCCTCCTAAACACCCCCCGCCACCTCCACAGCCCCAGCCCCAGTCCTCTAAACACACCCCCAGCCTCAGTCCTCAGCCCCAGCCCCAGTCCACCTCCTCCACAGCCCCAGCCCCAGTCCTCTAAACACCCCCCGCCACCTCCACAGCCCCAGCCCCAGTCCTCTAAACACCCCCGCCACCTCCACAGCCCCAGCCCCAGTCCTCCTAAACACCCCCCGCCCCTCCACAGCCCCAGCCCCAGTCCTCTAAACACCCCCTGCCACCTCCACAGCCCCAGCCCCAGTCCTCTAAACACCCCCCGCCACCTCCACAGCCCCAGCCCCAGTCCTCTAAACACCCCCCCCGCCACCTCCACAGCCCCAGCCCCAGTCCTCTAAACACCCCCCCCGCCACCTCCACAGCCCCAGCCCCAGTCCTCTAAACACCCCCGCCACCTCCACAGCCCCAGCCCCAGTCCTCTAAACACCCCCCGCCACCTCCTCAGCCCCAGCCCCAGTCCTCCTAAACACCCCCGCCACCTCCACAGCCCCAGCCCCAGTCCTCTAAACACCCCCCGCCACCTCCACAGCCCCAGCCCCAGTCCTCTAAACACCCCCCGCCACCTCCACAGCCCCAGCCCCAGTCCCTCACCCCCCGCCACCCCCAGCCCCAGTCCTCTAAACACCCCTGCCACCTCCACAGCCCCAGCCCCAGTCCTCTAAACACCCCCCCGCCACCTCCACAGCCCCAGCCCCAGTCCTCTAAACACCCCCGCCACCTCCACAGCCCCAGCCTCAGTCCTCTAAACACCCCCTGCCACCTCCACAGCCCCAGCCCCAGCCCTCTAAAACCCCCCCCACCTCCACAGCCCCAGCCCCAGCCCTCTAAACACCCCCCCGCCACCTCCACAGCCCCAGCCCCAGTCCTCCTAAACACCCCCTGCCACCTCCACAGCCCCCAGCCCCAGCCCCTCTAAACACCCCCCGCCACCTCCACAGCCCCAGCCCCAGTCCCCCCCCCCCCCTGCCACCTCCACAGCCCCAGCCCCAGTCCTCTAAACACCCCCCCGCCACCTCCACAGCCCCAGCCCCAGTCCCCCCGCCACCACAGCCCCAGCCCCAGTCCTCCTAAACAGCCCCAGCCCCAGTCCTCTAAACCCCCCGCCACCTCCACAGCCCCAGCCCCAGTCCTCTAAACAGTCCCCCCCCGCCACCTCCCACAGCCCCAGCCCCAGTCCTCTAAACACCCCCCCCACCTCCACAGCCCCAGCCCCAGTCCTCTAAACACCCCCCCCCCCCCCCCCAGCCCCAGTCTAAACACCCCCGCCACAGCCCCAGCCCCAGTCCTCTAAACACCCCCCCCGCCACCTCCACAGCCCCAGCCCCAGTCCTCTAAACACCCCCCCGCCACCTCCACAGCCCCAGCCCCAGTCCTCTAAACACCCCCCGCCACCTCCACAGCCCCAGCCCCAGTCCTCTAAACACCCCCCGCCACCTCCACAGCCCCAGCCCCAGTCCTCTAAACACCCCCGCCACCTCCACAGCCCCAGCCCCACACCCCCCCCCCCCAGCCCCCCCCAGTCCCTAAGCCCCCCCTCCCCCCCCCCCCACCTCCACAGCCCCAGCCCCAGTCCTCTAAACACCCCCCCGCCACCTCCACAGCCCCAGCCCCAGTCCTCTAAACACCCCCCCCCACCTCCACAGCCCCAGCCCCAGTCCTCTAAACACCCCCCCACCTCCACAGCCCCAGCCCCAGTCCTCTAAACACCCCCGCCACCTCCACAGCCCCAGCCCCAGTCCTCTAAACACCCCCCGCCACCTCCACAGCCCCAGCCCCAGTCCTCTAAACACAGCCCCAGCCCCAGTCCTCTAAACACCCCCCGCCACCTCCACAGCCCCAGCCCCAGTCCTCTAAACACCCCCCGCCACCTCCACAGCCCCAGCCCCAGTCCTCTAAACACCCCCCGCCACCTCCACAGCCCCAGCCCCAGTCCTCTAAACACCCCCCCCCACCTCCACAGCCCCAGCCCCAGTCCTCTAAACACCCCCGCCACCTCCACAGCCCCAGCCCCAGTCCTCCTAAACACCCCCCGCCACCTCCACAGCCCCAGCCCCAGTCCTCTAAACACCCCCGCCACCTCCACAGCCCCAGCCCCAGTCCTCTAAACACCCCCCCGCCACCTCCACAGCCCCAGCCCCAGTCCCCTAAACACCCCCCGCCACCTCCACAGCCCCAGCCCCAGTCCTCCTAAACACCCCCCGCCACCTCCACAGCCCCAGCCCCAGTCCTCTAAACCCCCCCCCGCCACCTCCACAGCCCCAGCCCCAGTCCTCCCTAAACCCCCCCCGCCACCTCCACAGCCCCAGCCCCAGTCCTCTAAACACCCCCGCCACCTCCACAGCCCCAGCCCCAGTCCTCTAAACACCCCCGCCACCTCCACAGCCCCAGCCCCAGTCCTCCAAACCCCCCCCAGCCACCTCCACAGCCCCAGCCCCAGTCCTCTAAACACCCCCGCCACCTCCACAGCCCCAGCCCCAGTCCTCTAAACACCCCCCCCCGCCACCTCCACAGCCCCAGCCCCAGTCCTCTAAACACCCCCGCCACCTCCACAGCCCCAGCCCCAGTCCTCTAAACCCCCCCGCCACCTCCACAGCCCCAGCCCCAGTCCTCTAAACACCCCCGCCACCTCCACAGCCCCAGCCCCAGTCCTCCTAAACACCCCCCCCTGCCACCTCCACAGCCCCAGCCCCAGTCCTCTAAACACCCCCTGCCACCTCCACAGCCCCAGCCCCAGTCCTCTAAACACCCCCCTGCCACCTCCACAGCCCCAGCCCCAGTCCTCTAAACACCCCCCGCCACCTCCACAGCCCCAGCCCCAGTCCTCTAAACACCCCCCCCGCCACCTCCACAGCCCCAGCCCCAGTCCTCTAAACACCCCCCGCCACCTCCACAGCCCCAGCCCCAGTCCTCTAAACACCCCCGCCACCTCCACAGCCCCAGCCCCAGTCCCTCTAAACACCCCCCCCACCTCCACAGCCCCAGCCCCAGTCCTCTAAACACCCCCCCGCCACCTCCACAGCCCCAGCCCCAGTCCTCTAAACACCCCCCGCCACCTCCACAGCCCCAGCCCCAGTCCTCTAAACACCCCCGCCACCTCCACAGCCCCAGCCCCAGCCCTCTAAACACCCCCTGCCACCTCCACAGCCCCAGCCCCAGTCCTCTAAACCCCCCCCTGCCACCTCCACAGCCCCAGCCCCAGTCCTCTAAACACCCCCCCGCCACCTCCACAGCCCCAGCCCCAGTCCTCTAAACACCCCCTGCCACCTCCACAGCCCCAGCCCCAGTCCTCTAAACACCCCCCGCCACCTCCACAGCCCCAGCCCTCCACTAAACACCCCCACCTCCACAGCCCCAGCCCCAGTCCTCTAAACACCCCCCTGCCACCTCCACAGCCCCAGCCCCAGTCCTCCTAAACACCCCCCCGCCACCTCCACAGCCCCAGCCCCAGTCCTCTAAACACCCCCTGCCACCTCCACAGCCCCAGCCCCAGTCCTCTAAACACCCCCCCGCCACCTCCACAGCCCCAGCCCCAGTCCTCTAAACACCCCCCTGCCACCTCCACAGCCCCAGCCCCAGTCCTCTAAACACCCCCGCCACCTCCACAGCCCCAGCCCCAGTCCTCCTAAACACCCCCCCTCCACAGCCCCAGCCCCACCTCCACACCCCCCCCCAGCCCCAGTCCTCAGCCCCAGCCCCACCCCCACCCCCCACCTCCACCCCCAGCCCCAGCCCCAGCCCCAGTCCTCTAAACACCCCCCACCACCTCCACAGCCACAGCCCCAGTCCTCTAAACACCCCCGCCACCTCCACAGCCCCAGCCTCAGTCCTCTAAACACCCCCCGCCACCTCCACAGCCCCAGCCCCAGCCCTCTAAACATCGAGGTAGTGGGTGGAACCCAGAGTGGGCTGTATCACACAAAACACGGTCAATGTAGCATCAATCTTTTCTCAAGATCTCGTAATTACGAGATAAGGTGTATATATTATTTTATCCTGTGAATGCAATGCGCTCCCCAAACATAACCACAACTGCAAAGCATTTGGGGAATTGAAGTCAAAACAGATAACAAATACATTTTCCGTTCTTACATTAATTTTCTTTTAACCCTTGGGGACGGTTTGCGCATTTTACGCGCTTTTTATTTTTTTTTTTTTTTTTTTTGGATAATTTTGGCTGTGTTCATGCATGTAGCATGAATTTTGGTAAGAATGTGTGTTTTTATTTGATCTTGTTATTTCTACCTCAGCTCTTACAGTAAGACTAAAATACACTGTGTACAAGCAAGTGTTACACTATAAAAACTTTGTAATAAAGTTACAAGACTGTTGACTTTGTCACTTTGTTATTGCACTTCAACTGCTTTGTTTATTTATAAAGAGTAAATAAACGCTGGCTGTTACCCCCCGTCACCACCTTGACTAACCGATATTTCTGTGGGAAACCCTGTAAGTGTATGGGTGTTACAATGGGGACAAGTTCTCTCGGCAACTATTGCACCTAAGTGGATGAAATTTTGTGGGTGACCAGTACAAATGATCCTATTGAATGAGTTCGACAGTTGATTCTGAGAAATTTATTTTTACGGAGTTATGGTCCTTCTTTCCGTTTTGTCGACTTGGTGTATGGGATTTGCAATGGGGACAAGTGTTCTCGGCAATTATTGCACCTTCATGGGTGAAATTTTTGTGGGTCGCCAGTTCAGATGACCCTATTGAATGAGTTCGTCAGTTGATTTCGAGAAATTTTTTTTTACGGAGTTATGGCCCTTGACTCTGAACTTGGTGTATGGGTCTTTAATGGGGACAAGTTTCCTCGGCAACGTGGATGAAATTTTGTGGGTGGCCAGTTCAGATGACCCTATTGAATGAGTTCGACAATTGATTCTGAGAAATTTATTATCCCCTCACTGACGAAGTAGTCGGAGGGGGATATAGTAACGCCACCGTCCTTCTGTCCGTCCGTCTCTCCGTAACAAATCTGGTTTCCATTCAATAACTTTTGTAATGTTGGATGAATTTTAATGAAATTTGATGTGAAGGTACTTTATCAAAATACAGGCGACATTCGATGTCGGAGTATGTAGGTCAAAGGCTAAAGGTCATAGCTCATTAAATATGCGAAAATGGTTTCCATTTGATAACTTGAGTAATGTTTGACTGATGTTCATGAAATTTGATGTGAAGGTACTTTATATCAAAATACAGGCCAAGTTCGATTTCGGAGTATGTAGGTCAAAGGTCATAGCTCATTAAATATGTGAAAATGGTTTCCGTTCGATAACTTGAGTAATGTTTGATGGATTTTCATTAAATTTGTTATGAAGGTACATGGTACAAAAATACAGCCTAAGTTCAATTTTGGAGTATGTAGGTCAAAGGTCATAGCTCATTAAATATGCGAGAATGGTTTCCATTCGTTAACTTGAGTAATGTTTGACGGATTTTAATTAAATTTGTTATGAAGGTACATGGTATGAAAATATAGCCTAAGTTTGATTTTGGAGTATGTAGGTCAAAGGTCATAGCTCATGAAATATGCGAAAATGGTTTCCGTTCGATAACTTGAGTAATGTTTGATGGATTTTCATTAAATTTGTTATGAAGGTACATGGTACGAAAATACAGCCTAAGTTCAATTTTGGAGTATGTAGGTCAAAGGTCATAGCTCATTAAATATGCGAAAATGGTTTCCATTCGTTAACTTGAGTAATGTTTGACGGATTTTAATTAAATTTGTTATGAAGGTACATGGTATGAAAATATAGCCTCAGTTCGATTTTGGACTATGTAGGTCAAAGGACATAGCTCATTAAATATGCCAAAATGGTTTCCATTTGATAACTTGAGTAATGTGTGACGGATTTTAATGAAATTTGATGTGAAGGTACTTTATATCAAAATACAGGCTAAGTTCGATTTCGGAGTATGTAGGTCAAAGGTCATAGCTCATTAAATATGCAAAAATGGTTTCCGTTCGATAACTTGAGTAATGTTCGATGGATTTTAATGAAATATGATCTGAAGGTGCATGGTATGAAAATACAGCCTAAGTTCAATTTCAGAGTATGTAGGTCAAAGGTCATAGCTCATGAAATATGTGAAAATGGTTTCCGTTTGGTAACTTGAGTAATGTTTTACAGATTTTAATGAAATTTGTTATGAAGGTACATGGTATCAAAATAGTTATGGTCCTTGTTTCTGTTCGTCGACTTGGTGTATGGGATTTGCAATGGGGACAAGTTTTCTCGGCAACTATTCCTTCATTTTATTATCTCCTTGCATATGTTTCAGGGGATAATGTCATTGCTATGTGTTTTTTTTTTTTTTTTTTTTTGTTTGAATATGGAATCTCCCATGACCATTCTTACCGTGGCGGGGGTTATTGGTGACAATGTTGCCTTGTTTAAGTAGTACTTGTGTTTCATTATGTTCTGCACAGTTAAATCTTTTCATTACCGTTCACAGCACAGTAAAACACAAACGCATGACGTATTTCGGTCGTGACTTATCTTGACAGAAGCTGCATTTCCTCATATCTCCACCATTCCCGTGTTCTTGTACAGAAAGCGATGACGTCATTGATTCACAAATACTTCGTGGAGGATATACGAGTCACAAGCAATGAAACTACAATTTGGTGGGAATTTTGCCTTGGGTGATTTTGTGCATTATTTCTTGACGGAAATGTTATAATGTAATTTGAAATAAATGTATTTAAAATTCGGTAGACCCCAATGCGACCAGAATTTCACATTTTGTTAAATTTTAATACATTCTTCGGTCGACTGAACATTAATTTAATAGGCTGTGAAAACATGGGCACAATGAAACTCTGAAAAGATACTTGTGGTTTGACGGAACTAGTAACGCACGTTATAAGTGATAATAATTTCAAATTTTGCATTTAAATTTGAGAAAGTTGTGAATGTTATGTTTTTATTGGCTAAACGACTGTATATACTTTGTAAATATCCAACAATATCAGGTTTGGGGGTAAAAACTTTTGTACAGGAGGGCCTGTCTTCCACCAATGTTGTGATGTCACAATTTTTCGTGAAAAAAATTGTCAGAATATGGATACCAACTTCGTTTAAAAAAAAATGTAATTTAAGGCTTTCAAATTTGTTGTGATGTGTCTTACCATTGTTAACTTTGAAGGAAAAGAACAAAGATAACCACTGAATGAGCAAAATATTTTTTATTTATTCCAGAACAACTGACAGTCTCATTGGTACACATTAGCATATAGTGAGTCCTATAACATTAGTTTCTCAGCTAGCGAGCTTATGTTTTTTTTTTTTTTTTTTTCTTTTTAATATCCCACCACCCTCCCTCTTTGGAGGACAACTTTATTAATTCAGTCAGTTATATAATTGTGTACGAGTCCTCCTACATCACCCGACAAAACAAAACACACACAAAAAATTGAATAAATGAATGAATAAAAATAGAAATACAATACAATAACAATTACATTCACAATGCTTTAGTACCTTTTGCATTAGTCGTTATTAGCTCACCTATTCCATCCCTCATTATTCCCAACCTTCAGCCTCCCTTACTTTATCCCATCTTTTGGCATAATTTAAAAGTCCTGTCTCATGGGCCATCACACACTCAATTCTACCGTAATACTTGACAAAATTTTTTAATTTCTCAATTCTTAATGCCTCAACAGATGTAAACCCGAAAATAAATATTTTTGCTAAATATATAATTATATTACAGATTAGATGTGTTCCTTTTGTTACATCACCCAGTAACATTTTAAATAAATATAATTGTATACTATTGTACTGAGATATCCAGCCTTGTACCTTTATCCAAAATAAGGCTATTATAGGACAGTACCAAAATAAATGGTCTACTGACTCCACCTCTTCCAGACAGAATCGACAAAGGGGTGATGAATCTATTCCCCATATATTTAGCATCTTTTTAGTGGCTAAAAACTTTTATATTAACTTATATTGAAAATATCTAATCTTTGGATCAAGTGATGTACTGTAAAGGATTTTGAAAACTTGGTTCCATGGGACTGGTGTATCTAACATATTTTCCCAACTGTCTAGAATCCTGTATGGTACAGTGACTAAGTTCTTTATTCTTAAATAAAATGTGTATATATGTTTGTTGATCTTTATTCTATTTAACCAATTTGCCATTTTCATATGAGGCCAACAGACTAAATGCCCTCCTGTTCCTTTAATAATTTTTGATTTCAAGCACTTGGTAAAGCTCCAATAAGTTGATTATATTGTTGCAATGTACAGACTGTTCCATAAAAACTATTTAATTGTTTGTCGGACATAAGTTAGCTAGCTACTCAGTTGACTGAATTTAGAGATCATTGACTGCTCAAACGCAAATGTCTGTAGTCGCGTTTCCATCCACCTGTTTTAATGTGCATTTTGAATTTGCGTTTCAAAATACCTGAATGGAAATGCCCAAAATGTGCATCAACTCGAAATAGCACATCATTTTTTTATGCGCAAGAAGGAGGTGGAGTATCAATAAAGTTCAATGCACTTTAGTGCAGTGGAAACAGGTTAGCGAACAAGTTATGCGAATGAATGAAGACGTTTACTATCTATGTCATTTTTGCTTGCCTAGGTTCCCATGTGTGAGGAGGGTGATGAGGCGCCGGTGTCGTGTAAAATCTGGTCCCCTCCCATAGCTGCATGCATGTGGTGTACTGCAGCTTTATTAGCAAGCTAGCTAGCTACTTTGCGGCCTCACTACACTGGTGTGCTAGCTATAACATTAAATAGTTCGTCATCACTTTAGCTAGCTAGCTAGCTAATGGTTGATACAGTAGAAGCAAACTGTAACCTTATTAACAAGCTAGCTAGCTAGCTTGCTACACTGATGTGCTAGCTGTAACATTAAAGACTTTGTAAGCGCTAGCTAGCTAACTAGCTAAAGTGATTAGTTTTATTCGTTTTTCGCCACCAGCTTTCCCGTTGCTTTTCCTTTTCATTCATCGCACTTATTGGCGTCATTGGGTGTGCTGTCTTCTTCTGCAGAGACAATGGCAACTGACCTGGAAGTTAGCGCCACCGAATGGCACCTATGGCTTATCTCGTGAAACAAAAGCGCATAACTGTACTGGATGGAAACGCGCACAAATGCGCATTTTCTTTTTCCGCATTTACAAAAATGCGCTTAAGATTTGCGATACAGTTGGATGGTAACACAGCTTGTGACTCACTGACTGAGTAGCAGAGTGATGGAGTTAGCTCAATAATAACATTTAATGGGAATTACCTCTAAGGCACTAATGGAAATTACGTTTGTTTTCTATTAAATTACACGACTCAGTTATGTGATAAACAAAACTTGGTTGTGTCATGGGGAAATTCAGAAACCTGCTGAGTAAAGTTTGGATTTTACAAACTTTACTCAACTCGTTTCATAACTTTCATATGACACAACCACTCATGTCAGATCATCTATTTATGTCATGATTTACTCACACCCATGCTAGTTGAGACAGGGCTGTGAGTTTTTTGGTACCATGCAACAAACTTGGAGGTTCCCTGCTGAACTCTATAGCAGCCTTTTCCAAAACAGCTGGACTTGGTGTTGATCTGTTCTTTTGAGTGTAAAAAAACAGCCAAAATGACCATAAAATTACTCCATACAGGTGGTACAGTGTAAATCAAGTCTTCTTAAGCTGACCAATCACACTGTGGCTCGAGAAGAACTTAACTTGTTGGTAAAGCAGATGCAGAGAAATGTGCTTCATTCACTGCTGGTAAACAATTTCGGACAAATCCCGACTGTTCAGTAATGGCTTATTAAAATATACACCACCCTTTCTGCTGAGGGGGTCATTTTTAATAATTCTCTCTGAAAGCTGAATATAAATGAAGAGAACAAGAGAATTTTTTGGCCTCATAAGAAAATGGCCTCTACTTACAGTTTTGCCGACACGTTTCCTGAAACACACACACACACACACTGACGCATCTTCGGCATGCTCCCGCAGGTGATCTCGTTGCCGGTGACGGAGGCCCTCGTCGAGCGCGAGAGCAGCATTCAGGTGCGGAAGTGGCGGGAGTCTCGTGGAGAACTGGGCCACCAGCCAGGGCGCCGGCTGCACGGCACTCGCGCCATCCATGAGCTGAAGCGCCGCTCGGCCGCCATCCGCTCCGGCGGCAGCTTCTCCTTCCTGGGGGGCCCGGCGCCCCCTCCTGGGCCCCTCAGAGCCTCCTCCAGCCTCCTGTCCCTCCCCGGCTTCCGCCGGCCCAAAGCCCCCGTTCAGGCGCCCGTCAAAAAGGCGTCCTTCTCTGGGGTCTCGGGACTCGAGCTGAGGCCGGGCTCCTCCCAGCTCTCGGCCTGCAAGCCCCCGTCCGGCCTGCCGACCCCCAGGGGCCCCGCACAAGCCCCCCCCTCTCCACAGCTCGTCTCAGCCCCTGGAAAAGGCAGCGCCACCCTGGGAGAGTCCACCGCTAAACCCCCGCTCCCTCCGCACACCCTCTCGCCCGCTCCCAAAATCACCTCTGAGCAGATCACCCCCACCATCCCGTCCCCAACCGCCAACAACACTCCGCTGCCGCCCGCCGCGGCCTCTGCAGCAGCCGGCGGCGGCGAGGAGAAGGCGAAGAAGAGGAGGAGCAAGGAAGAGAAGAAGAAGGAGAAGGAGGAGGAGAAGCAGAGGGCCCGAGAGCGGAAGGAGAAGGACAGAGCGGAGAAGGACCGGCAGAAGAAGGAGAAAGACAAGAAGAAGGAGAAAGGAGGGAAGAGGAAGGAGAAGGGGGGCGGGGCAGCTGGGGGCGAGTCTGAGGAGAGGAATGGAGCCGCAGCACCGAAAGATTCAGCCTAATTCACTGAGAGAGTTACACCTGCCCAAATATCTTGGTTTTAGACATGCCTAAATTCTCTGAGTGTTAGACCAGCCTAAATTCACTGAGAGAGTTACACCTGCCCAAATATCTCGGTTTTAGACATGCCTAAATTCTCTGAGTGTTAGACCAGCCTAAATTCACTGAGAGAGTTACACCTGCCCAAATATCTCTGTTTTAGACATGCCTAAATTCTCTGAGTGTTAGACCAGCCTAAATTCACTGAGAGAGTTACACCTGCTCAAATATTTCGGTTTTAGACATGCCTAAATTCTCTGAGTGTTAGACCAGCCTAAATTCACTGAGAGAGTTACACCTGCACAAATATCTCTGTTTTAGACATGCCTAAATTCCCTGAGTGTTAGACCAGCCTAAATTCACTGAGAGAGTTACACCTGCCCAAATATCTCGGTTTTAGACATGCCTAAATTCACTGAGTGTTTGACTGGCCTAAATTCACTGAGAGAATTGATCTGTCCAAATTATCTGTTAGACATGCCTAAGTTATCTGAGTGTTAAATCGGCCTAAATTCACTGAGGGAGTTAGACCTGCCCAAATTTTCTCAGTATAGACATGCCTAAATTATCAGAGTGTTAGACATGCCCAAATTTACTGAGACAGACCTGCCAAAATTCACTGGGTTAGTTGGATTGGCCTAAATTCACTGACAGCATTAGACCAGCCTAAATACACTGAGAAAGTTAGACCTGACTAAATTCACTGAGAAAGTTAGATTAGCCTAAATTTACTGGGAGCATTAGACTGTCCTAAATTCACTAAGAGCATTAGATTGGCCTAAATTCACTGAGGGAGTTAGACCTGCCTAAGTAAGGTGAGAGCACTAGACCTGCCTAAATACTCTGGGAACTTTAGCCTGGCCTAAATTCAGGGAGAGTGTTAGACCTGCTTAGATTTACTGGAAGTGTTAGACTGACTTAAGTTGACTAAGAGCTATAGACTGGCCTAAATTCACTGAGAGCATTAGACTGCCCTAAATTCTTGGAGAGGGTTTGACCATCCTAAATTCACTGAGGGCATTAGACCAGCCTAATTTCACGGAGAATGTTGGGCTGGCCTAAATTTATTGAGAGCTCTGGGCTGGCCTAAATTCGCTGTGAGTGCTAGACTGGCCTAAATTCATTGTGAGTTGTAGGCTGGCCTAATTTCATTGAGAGCGCTAGTCTGGCCTAAATTTATTGAGCGTGCCAGGCTGGCCTAAATTCATAGAGAGTGGTAGGCTGGCCTAAATTTATTGAGAGTGCCAGGCTGGCCTAAATTCATTTGGAGTGCTAGGCTGGCCTAAATTAATTAACAGCGTTAGGTTGGCCTAAATTCATTGAGAGCTCTAGGATAGCCTAAATTTATTGATAGTGCAAGGCTGGCCTAAATTTACTGCGAGCCCTTGGCCAGAAAATAATTCACTGCGGGAGTTCGGCTCCGCTGCTTTCACTAAGGGTGCAAGACTGACCTAATTTTACAGAAAGGAGTAGACCTTGCTAAGTTCAGAGTGCTGGACTAACCTAATTTCACAGAGGGCGCTAAGCAAACACAGTTTTACGGAGAGTACTGGGCTGACCTAATTTTACAGACTTCATTAGATCCACCATAATTTTGCAGAATGTGTTAGACCGGCCTTATTTCACAGAGTGCATCAGACTGGCCTACTTTCACAGACTGTGTTAGACTGGCCTACTTTCACAGACTCGTTAGCTGGCCTACTTTCACAGACTGTGTTAGACTGGCCTACTTTCACAGACTCGTTAGCTGGCCTACTTTCACAGACTGTGTTAGACTGGCCTACTTTCATAGATTGCGTTAGACTGGCCTATTTTTGCAGACTGTGTTAGACCAGCCTATTTTCACTGATTGTGTTAGACCGGCCTATTTTCACAGACTGCGTTAGACCAGCCTAATTCACAAACTGTGTTAGCTGGCCAATTAAAACTGACTGCGTCTAATTTTACAGACTGCCTTAGCTGGCTTATTTCTCAGACAGTGTTAGACTGGCCTATTTTAACATACTGCGTGAGACTGGCCTTATTTCACTGACTGCATTAGACTGGCCTATTTTCACAGACTGCGTTAGACCAGCCTAATTTCACTGACTGCATTAGATTGGTCTATTTTCACAGACTGCGTTAGACCAGCCTAATTTTACAGACTGCCTTAGCTGGCTTATTTTCACAGACTGCGTTAGACTGGCCTATTTTCACAGACTGCGTTAGACTGGCCTAATTTTCATGGACTGCATTAGACTGGCCTATTTTCACAGACTGCTTTAGACTGGCCTTTTTTTACAGACTGTGTTAGACTGGCCTAATTGTACAGACTGCGTTAGACTGGCCTAATTTCACTGACTGCGTTAGCTAGCCTATTTTCACAGGCTGTGTCATTCTGGCCTAATTTTACTGACTGCATTAGACTGGCCTATTTTCACAGGCTGCGTTAGACTGGCCTAATTTCACTGACTGCGTTAGCTAGCCTATTTTCACAGGCTGTGTCATTCTGGCCTAATTTTACAGACTGCATTTGCTAGCCTATTTTCTACCGACAACATTAGACCAGCCTATTTTGACAGACTGCAATGGACTACCCTCTTTTAACAGACTGTGTTAGACTGGCCTATCTTCATAGTTCGTGTTAGACTGGCCTATTTTCATGGACTGTGTTAGACTGGCCTATCTTCGCAAACAGCATTAGACCAGACTGTTTTCACAGACTGTGTTAGACTGGCCTATCTTCATAGATAGCGTTAGACTGGCCTATTTTCATGGACTGTGTTAGACTGGCCTATCTTCGCAAACAGCATTAGACCAGACTGTTTTCACAGACTGTGTTAGACTGGCCTATCTTCATAGATAGCGTTAGACTGGCCTATTTTCATGGACTGTGTTAGACTGGCCTATCTTCGCAAACAGCATTAGACCAGACTGTTTTCACAGACTGTGTTAGACTGGCCTATCTTCATAGATAGCGTTAGACTGGCCTATTTTTACAGACTGTGTTAGACTGGCCTATCTCGGCAAACAGCGTTAGACCAGACTGCTTTCACAGACTGTGTTAGACTGGCTCAGTTTTACGGACTGCAGCTGAAGCAGGGGTGGCGGCGGGCTCTTCACAAACAGCGCTAGACCAGACTGCTTTCACAGACTGTGTTAGACTGGCTCAGTTTTACGGACTGCAGCTGAAGCAGGGGTGGCGGCGGGGCTCTTAGCACACAGCGTTAGACCAGACTGCTTTCACAGACTGTGTTAGACTGGCTCAGTTTTACGGACTGCAGCTGAAGCAGGGGTGGCGGCGGGCTCTTCACAAACAGCGATAGACCAGACTGCTTTCACAGACTGTGTTAGACTGGCTCAGTTTTACGGACTGCAGCTGAAGCAGGGGTGGCGGCGGGCGTCCGAAAGCAAACAGAGGTGAGGTGGAGCAGATCCCTGGTGTAGATAGCTCATGGAGCTCCAGACATGCGCAGTGTTACTGGCTTTAGAAGGGTGGAGTGGCTGTAACTGGAGCGTATTTATCTGCACCCCCCAGCCTCTCTGAGGCTCATGGGTAGCAGCGGCTGAGGCGCATTCCTGTGAGGCGTGGGCCTCCACCTTCTGTTTCATTTCTTTCCAGTGTTTCATGTGATAATGGAGGAATAGCAGATAAAAATGGTGTCCTGGACTAAAGTTGGGCCTAGTTATGTGTAAATATCTACATATGAAGGAGCTCACCTCCCAACACACACACACACACACACACACACACCCCACACACACACACACACACACACCCCACTCGTATCCTGTGTCTGACTGGATTACCTGTAAGACTGCTCTGTTAACTGGAGAGCGCTGTACACACACACACACACACCACTTGTCTCCTGTGTCTGACTGGATTACCTGTAAGACTGCTCTGTTAACTGGAGAGCGCTGTGCACACACACACACACACACACACACACACCACTCGTCTCCTGTGTCTGACTGGATTACCTGTAAGACTGCACACACACACACACACACACACACACACACACACACACACACACACACACACACACACACACACACACTTGTCTCCTGTGTCTGACTGGATTACCTGTAAGACTGCTCTGTTAACTGGAGCGCTGCACACACACACACACACACACACACACACACACACACACACACACCACTTGTCTCCTGTGTCTGACTGGATTACCTGTAAGACTGCTCTGTTAACTGGAGAGCGCTGTACACACACACACACACACACACACACACACACACACACCACTTGTCTCCTGTGTCTGACTGGATTACCTGTAAGACTGCTCTGTTAACTGGAGCACACACACACGCACACCACTTGTCTCCTGTGACTGGATTACCTGTAAGACACACACACACACACACACACACACACACACCACTCGTCTCCTGTGTCTGACTGGATTACCTGTAAGACTGCTCTGTTAACTGGAGAGCGCTGTGCACACACACACACACACGCACACACACACACACACACACACACCACTTGTCTCCTGTGTCTGACTGGATTACCTGTAAGACTGCTCTGTTAACTGGAGAGCGCTGTACACACACACACACACACACACACACACACACACACACACACACACCACTCGTCTCCTGTGTCTGACTGGATTACCTGTAAGACTGCTCTGTTAACTGGAGAGCGCTGTGCACACACACACACACACACACACACACACACACACACACACACACCACTCGTCTCCTGTGTCTGACTGGATTACCTGTAAGTCTGCTCTGTTAACTGGAGAGCGCTGCACAGCCCTTTTGGGATGATTAGTGTCATGTTGGGCCTGTCTAATGGGTGTGTTTATTGTAGTGCTGTTTATTAGTGTGTTATTGTAGTGTAGATTGTGGTGTCCCGCTCCAGACCTGTCTCCATGTCTCTCTCTCTTTATCAGGCAACAGTCCCTCCATCTCTCAATTTAAAAATGGAGGAAAAGACAGGAGCATCATTAGGAGGAGAGGAGAGATGTAAAAAGACAGGAGCATCATTAGGAGAGGAGAGGAGAGATGTAAAAAGACAGGAGCATCATTAGGAGAGGAGAGGAGAGATGTAAAAAGACAGGAGCATCATTAGGAGGAGAGAGGAGAGATGTAAAGACAGGAGCATCATTAGGAGAAGAGAGGAGAGATGTAAAAAGACAGGAGCATCATTAGGAGAAGAGAGGAGAGATGTAAAAAGACAGGAGCATCATTAGGAGGAGAGATGTAAAAAGACAGGAGCATCATTAGGAGAAGAGGAGAGATGTAAAAAGACAGGAGCATCATTAGGAGGAGAGGAGAGATGTAAAGACAGGAGCATCATTAGGAGAAAGACAGGTAAAAAGACATCATCATTAGGAGGAGAGGAGAGATGTAAAAAGACAGGAGCATCATTAGGAGAAGAGAGGAGAGATGTAAAAAGACAGGAGCATCATTAGGAGGAGAGGAGAGATGTAAAAAGACAGGAGCATCACTGGGAGAAGAGAGGAGAGATGTAAAAAGACAGGAGCATCATTAGGAGGAGAGGAGAGATGTAAAAAGACAGGAGCATCACTGGGAGAGGAGAGGAGAGGAGATGTAAAAAGACAGGAGCATCATTAGGAGGAGAGGAGAGATGTAAAAAGACAGGAGCATCATTGGGAGAGGAGAGGAGGAGAGATGTAAAAGACAGGAGCATCATTAGGGAGGAGAGGAGAGATGTAAAAAGACAGGAGCATCATTGGGAGAAGAGAGGAGAGATGTAAAAGACAGGAACATCATTAGGAGGAGAGGAGATGTAAAAGACAGGAGCATCATTGGGAGAAGAGAGGAGAGATGTAAAAAGACAGGAGCATCATTAAAAAAGACAGGAGCATCACTAGGAGAGGAGAGGAGAGATGTAAAAAGACAGGAGCATCATTAGGAGAGGAGAGATGTAAAAAGACAGGAGCATCATTGGGAGAGGAGAGCAGAGATGTAAAAAGACAGGAGCATCACTGGGAGAGGAGAGCAGAGATGTAAAAAGACAGGAGCATCACTGGGAGAGGAGAGCAGAGATGTAAAAAGACAGGAGCATCACTGGGAGAGGAGAGGAGAGATGTAAAAAGACAGGAGCATCACTGGGAGAGGAGAGGAGAGATGTAACCTTACACTCCCAGTGGACGTGCACGCCTGGGCTTACTGTTAGTAGTGTTACCATAGGCTATCCATTCATTCATCTTCATGTCTTGTAGTTTTGTATTGTGCGTGATTTGTTTTTTTGACACCTCAGAAGTCTTGTCTGCTAGGTTTTGTATGTTTACAGTAACTGAAAGATGGAGGAAAGATGAACGTTTGACTTTTAATAGTTGAAGAACACCTGTCTGATTGTTTCCCTTTATGTCTGTAAATGAGCTAGAAAGTGATCTGATTTAACAAGCATTTCACCCTCTGTCTCCCTCGCATTCTGTAGCTCCTCATTCTCAAAGATGCTGTAGTCCAGTCTAAGATATTCTCTCTGAAGTGTATAATCGCCCGTGGAATAGAAATCCCCAGTCTTTGTGGTTGCATAATGCTGTAAGCTCATTTTAACCAGTAGGTTTTTCATTCCAAAATGAGATTTGAAAATGACCTGTTACTCCCAATCAGAAAACTGGATCTCAGATCATTCACTGTCGATGTGCGCCAACCCAAATATTACAGTCATTGTCTGAAGTGTTTGTGTCTAAATTGATACATAGCTGAAAACTAACATGAAAATTGGTGGACTACCATTTAAAACATGGTTTTTGTGCATTTCTAATTGATAAGTCATGTCTTCCCCCCCCCCACCCTACTCGTGATTGTAGTCGAGTGCTGTTTGTGCACGCCCATCGGTGTGGCTATTCACAGTCCCAGGCTCGAGAACCGCTGGAGTTCTTCCTGTCGTCTGATGTAGCATTAACCTCCAGTCGGCTGTAACATATTTATACAGACATTAATTTAATCAGATGTGCGATATAATAAGTATTATTTTTTATTTTGTATTTGATTATTTTTCTATGATATTCTAGATGCCTGTATGACTGGAATGAGAGTAGGGTTCAGAGGTGTGTCCTCGTGGAGACATTTTGCGCATGTTCTGCTGAAGACCGTTGAAGCAGTGAATATTTCTCTCTGGAGTGACGAGGTGGCAGTTTTTACACATACCAGCCGTTCAGCATGCATCTGGTGGAACAGCCAGTAGGGGGCAATGGTGCATTGCATTCCGCTGGACTGCTGCTCTGTCCTGAGGACGGGGCTGTTTGGAGCGGACTCTTGCTGAAACCTGCTGGTGTCATAACTGCTGCGTTTGCTGCTGTTCAATGAAGAGTGTTCGTTTAGAAGCAAATTGGGAAAACAAAAAAATCATAAATGAGTCATGAGATGAATCTTCTTTTCTCAAACAATCTGTATGGTAGTAATCAATTGCAAATATTCTCAAGAAACCAAAATTTTACCATCATGCAGGACTTTTGTGAAAATCTGTTTTTATTGTATGCACACAAAGCAATGTGTTTTACAGTGCAGACTAACCCAGGCCCCGCCTGTATGGGCTGCATGTATGGGCTGGGTCAACATGTGCACAATTAAACTTCCAAACGTCTGTGCTCCACTGCACTATTGGCAAATGTTATGGGTTTTTTGTAGTACCGCAGGGTCAAAAAGAAGGGTTCCTAACACAACAGGAAATGGGGAAATATGGTGAGTGGCGTGCTTCAGCAGTCTCTCCCGGTCCTCAGCGTGGAGCTAACTCTGGGTTCTCTATCGGCGCTGACACTTGGGTGTATTAGGAATGATTAAAAAGTGAAAAATGGAGTGGAGGACATTGTGTTTGGAACTGAAATGAGAGCAGAGGGACTGAGAGACAGCTGCCTGTCTCAGATGGAGGGAAGGATGTCTGGAGACAGTGTAATTTAATGAAGAACCTTATTACAGATGTACGAAAGAGCACTGAACTGCAGTATTACATGCTGAATTATGGCGTGGTTGGTGCAGAGTACGCCAGAATAAAGGGCCTACCCTCTCCCGCTGCAGGGTACGTCCCCTCTGGGCATAGCCCTCTGTAAGGCCCCAACATTTCTGCTCTTTTCAGCTGACTGACTATAATTTTCATAATGTGGTGTGTTTATCTGAAAAAAAAAAGGGAAAGGGCAAAGAAGTGTGTTGATACTTGTTGCTGCTCGCTCATAAACAAGCCTCCGTATTCAGCTATGAATTAAATTATTTATTTTTATCAGAGGAATTTGGGGAGCATTCACACTGCTTGTGTTTTCATGTGGACTGTTTGCTTGTACATTGCCCCTGTGCTCTGTACACCCGATAACTTTGCTGAAGCATGTGAAACGTGGCAGAAATGAGGGGATGCTGTGACAACGCTTAAATCAGGTGTCAGGGTGAACCAGGCCCTCCGGCGAGGGGAGAGTGCGTGTCGGAACCGCAAAGCATGATGGGAGTTCTGACACGACGGCAACAGGACAATAAAATGAAGGAGAGTGTGGAAGATCATGGGTTTACCCAAATGTCTTCACTGGATCTGTTACTCGTGTTTTGGTTTCTCTGAGTATCCGGTCCTGTTTTTCATTTTGGTCATTCTGTACAGTCTGTATGTCTTACTATTTTGAAGTTTACGAGGAACCATGATTGTTGAGAACTAAATACATTAATGAATAATAAATTTCATTCCTTAACTGCAGAAGAAAATGTACACTCCAGTGTGCTTCATGACATTAATGATGATTATGGTGTTGAATAATAAATGATAATCTATTAAAAGTGCTGGTGGATGGTGAGATTTTTTCAGCTTTTGCCAGTGTTTGGAGAAAGCTGTCCCTTATACTCAGTGTGAGGTGAATGTGTGAGAAGGCTGTGTCCTGTACTCAGTGTGAGGTGAATGTGTGAGAAGGCTGTGTCCTGTACCCAGTGTGAGGTAAATGTGTGAGAAGGCTGTGTCCTGTACTCAGCGTGAGGTGAATCTGTGAGAAGGCTGTGTCCTGTACTCAGCGTGAGGTGAATGTGTGAGAAGGCTGTGTCTTGTACTCAGTGTGAGGTGACAGTGTGAGAAGGCTGTGTCCTGTACTCAGTGTGAGGTGAATGTGTGAGAAGGCTGTGTCCTGTACTCAGTGTGAAGTGAATGTGTGAGAAGGCTGTGTCCTGTACTCAGTGTGAGGTGAATGTGTGAGAAGGCTGTGTCCTGTACCGAGTGTGAGGTGAATGTGTGCTCTGTTGAGATCGGTGTGTTAGAATATGATTGGCCTTTTCAGTGTCCTCTCCAACAGTTTCATACAGTGGATCAGCTGGAAAGCTAGCATATGTAATCCCCCTACACCACTTTCAGACCGTACCAATGCTTTTCTGATTGGACTGGAAGCAAACTCCAGCTGCAATTATTCAACATCTGGTGATAATACTTCCTAGAAGAGTCGAGGCCATTGTACCGACCAACTCTATTTTAATAACCACGATTTTGGAATAAATGTTGGATGAATGTGTCCATATACCTTTGGCCATGTGTACACTTACAAAGTAGTTTGTGAAATGAATCGGTAATTTAATTCACCGAACAGCTGCCTCTGGGCAACAGCTTTTTCAACCAATCAAATGGCTTTACTGTTCTCTGCGGTTGCCATTCATTGCATCTGATCAGTGGTTGATATGAGACAGATCCTCCCACTTATGCTGTCATAGATCCTCCCATCTACCAGACGGCTAACAGAACACAACATGAGTGGCGGGAACAGGCCGTTCAGCCCAACTAGGCTCACCAGTTTCTTTTTACTATTGTGAATATATCACTTCTGATACTCAATGACTCAATGGTATCTATTTAAGTCAAGCCTGCTCTTGAAAATTCCCAAGGTTTCTGCCTCAACAATATGGTCAGGCAAGCTTTTCCACATCAAAATTACTCTTTGGGTGAAAAAATATTTCCTAATATCCGGGCTAAATTTACCTTTGGTCAACTTCCATTTGTGACCCCGAGTTCTACTAACAAAACTTGGCCGAAGGAATCCTACATGATTCACTTTGTTAATCCCTTTAACATATTTAAAGACCTCAATCAGATCACCCTTAAGTCTCCTTTTCCTAAGACTAAAGAGATTAAGGATCTTCAGCCTCTTCTCATAGCTTTCATCTTTATCCCCCCGGCATAGAATGCGGGGGGATATAGGCATCGCCTCGTCCGTCTGTCCATCCGTCCGTAATCATTTTGTTTCCGGAGCAGAACTCGGAAACTATGCAAGATATCAGCACCAAACTCAGTACATGTATTCTATGTATAGTCTAGATGTGCCTTTCGCTACTTTGGAAATTTCGGGATTCCTATTTTTGTCGTTTCCATGGAAACAAATCTGGACTTAGTGCACATCAGGCCTAGTTCGTTTCCGGAGCAGAACTCAAAAACCGTTCAATATATCTTGCTGAAACTTTGCATGTGTATTACTCACATACTGAAGTGGTGCCTTTTGATATTTTCAGATTTCTGAAAATGTTATTTTTTTTGTTTCCATGGAAACCAGTTGCATTTGGACTCTGTACAGAGATAGGTTCGTTTCCAGAGCACAACTCGAAAACCATTCATTATATCTTTCTGAAACTTTGCATGTGTATTACCCACATACTGCAGTGGTGCCTTTTTATATTTGATTTCTGAAAAATTTTTTTTTTTTTTTGTTTCCACGGAAACCAGTTGCATTTGGACTCTGTACAGAGATAGGTTCGTTTCCGGAGCACAACTCAAAAACCGTTCATTTTATCTTTCTGAAACTTTGCATGTGTATTACCCACATAGTGAAGTGGTGCCTTTTGATGTTTTCAGATTTCTGAAAATTTTTTATTTTTTCGTTTCCATGGAAACAAGTTGGATTTGGACTCTGTACAGAGAGGTTCGTTTCCGGAGCACAACTCAAAAACCGTTCAATATATCTTACTAAAACTTTGCATGTGTATTACCCACATACTGAAGTCGTGCCTTTTCATATTTTCCTATTTCTGAAAATCTTCTTTTTTTTTTTGTTTCCATGGAAACCAGTTGCATTTGGACTCTGTACAGAGATAGGTTCGTCTCCGGAGCACTACTCAAAAACCGTTCGTTATATCTTTCTGAAATTTTGCATGTGTATTACCCACATACTGAAGTGGTGCCTTTTGATATTTTCAGATTTCTGAAAACTTTTTTTTTCGTTTCCATGGTAACAAGTTGGATTTGGACTCTGTACAGAGATGGGTTCGTTTCCGGAGCAGAACTCAAAAACCGTTCATTATATCTTTCTGAACTTTGTATGTGCATTACCCAAGTACTGAAGTGGTGCCTTTTCATATTTTCAAATTTCTGAAATTATTATTTTTTTCCTTTCCATGGAAGCAACATGGATTTGGACTCAGTCGCAGGGCTGGGTTTTTTTCCGGAGCAGAACTAAAACACTGTTCATTAATGACCCTTGTTTTTTTATTGCCTTTGCCAACGTGTGCTTCATAGTCTTTGCTAGATGTTGCCAGTAGATACTTCCAAATCATTCCAGAGGAAAATCACCTCAACATTCTTGTTTGAATTTCATTGAAGGTGTAGGATTGACATGACTTTCGCAAATAATCAGTGGCCGGGGGGATATGTCATCTTATGATGACTCTTGTTTATACCTGGAATCAGCTTAGTGGCTCTTCTCTGAACTTTTTTGAGAGCCTCTATAGCTTTCTAAAAGTATGGTCCCCAGAACTGTTCACAATACTCCAGATGTGGTCTGACGAATGTGTTGTACAAGAGAAGTATGACCTCCTTGGATTTGTACTCAATACTTTTGGCAATGGATCCCAGCATCCGATTGGCTTTTTTAACTGCTACGGCACGATGGCTAGAACCTGTGAGGGTTTGGTCAACAATCACTCCCAGATCTTTTTCATGTGGAGCACATTCCAGTTTTAAACCTCTCATGAAGTAATCCAGTCTAATGTTTTTATTACCTACACGTACAACTTTACATTTCGCTACATTAAATTTCATTTGCCACATTTCTGCCCAATTCTGGATTCTATCCAAATCATCCTGAATCACTTTAGTGGACTCTAAACTATTTGCCAAACTTCCCAATTTAATATCATCTGCAAATTTAACTAATTTGCTCTCAATATTCCTATCAACATCATTAATGTAGATGAGGAACAGCAGGGGTCCCAACACCGATCCTTGAGGGACGCCACTCCCCACCATACCTAGCTCAGATGAGAATCCACGGACCACCACTCCTTGTGTTCTGTCCTGTAACATTTTGAATCCACTCCAGAATACCTCCTGTAACTTCAATGGAGCTCATTTTAAAAGTTAGTCTCTTACACGGTACTGTATCAAATGCTTTCTGAAAATCCAAGTATATGATGTCATAAGCCCTGCTCTGATCATAAGTCTTGGTGGCCCCTTCAAAGAATTCCAGGCGTTTGTCAGGCATGACCTTTCCTTACGGAAACCATGTTGGCTATCCCTCAAGATATTATTACGTTCAAGAAATAATTCCAGCTCGTCTTTTATGATAGATTCCAGTATTTTGCATGCAATGCAAGTTAAACTGACTGGCCTGTAATTTCCTGGCTCAGTACAGTCCCCTTTCTTATATATTGGTATTATATTGCCCTGTTTCCAATCATTTGGTAATTCTCCAGTTTCTAAAGACCGTCTGAAGATAGCGGAGAGTGGTTTTGAAAATGATCTCACTAACTTCCCAGAGCACTCTAGGATATAAGCCATCAGGACCCGCCACCTTATCTCCCTTTAGTTTATGCAACTTGTCTAATACTTCCTTATCCCTTACCTCAATTTCCGCTAAACAATCTTGAGCATTGGACATGCCCTCTGGCCGAATAAAAACCCGCTCCGAGGTAAAATTCTCAACAAAGTAACTGTTTAAGGTATCCGCAATATCCTTGTTGTCATATAGCAGCGATCCATATTTATTTTTTATGCACTTAACCTCCTCTTTGACTTTCCTTTTTCTGCTACAGTACTGAAAGAAGCGATTAGGATTAGTTTTTGCCCCTTCTGCAATTTGCCTTACATACAGTCTTCGAGCATTCCTCAGCTCTTTTTTGACCACAGCTCACATTTTGCAGTATTCAGCCTTAGTATTCTCATTGTTATCCTTTATGTACATCTTATAAAGATTCCTCTTCTCCCTCAAACTCCTACGAATAGCTGTGGTCACCCACGGAGGATTCTGCTTTTTCAGCTTACTTTTGGACACCTTTGGAATGAATTTGCATCGTGAATCAGGTAAAACCCCCTAAATCTTTCCCACATCTCATTGACAGACACAGTCCAGGAGTGTCTTCCATTTTATTTCGCTTAGATATGAGCGCATCTTGTCAAAGTTTGCTCACCTAAAATTGTAAATTTTGGTTTTCGAAGACACCTTTTTAACTTCCCATGAAACATCAAAATTAACAGTAGAGTGATCACTAGTCCCAAGAGGCTCCAGTAACTCAACATTGCTAATACTATCAGGGTCATTACAGAGCACTAAATCTAAAATTGCCTTCTCTCTTGTAGGTTTATTAACATAATGCACCAAAAAAATTGTGATTTATAACATCTATAAATTCTTCCTCCCCTTTACCCTGTCCTTTCACCATTTCCCAATCGATACCAGGATAATTGAAGTCTCCCATAATAATAGTCCCTCCTCCTCTACAAGCTTGAGTAATCCTCTTAAAGAGCATTTCATTGACAGTACTGTCCAAAGCTGGAGGTCGATAGCATACACCTATGTTTAAACCAGTCTTGTGTTTGCCAGTGAGCCTGACCCAGATATCTTCACAGGGCAAGGAATGTTCAATTTCAGGAATTTCCTGCACATTTATGTTTTCGTTCACATAGAGTGCTACACCCCCTCCTCGCCTATTGCATCTATCCTTCCTAAAGAGCTTATAACCTTCTATATTATATTCATCTCCATCCTCTTCACTAAGCCATGTCTCTATAATCCCAACTATGTCATAGCCCTCACTAATCATAACGGCCTCAAGTTCTGGAAATTTCTTTTTTATGCTTCTTGCATTTAAATAAAAACGTTTCAGGTTATTACGAATGCTCTTCCCCTTCGATTTCCCATGTGCCTGCTGCTCCAAGCCCCCCACTAGGCTTTGTTGCTTGAAAAGTATATCATCAGTAGTGCATGTAACGCTGTCAGCTTCCATCAGGGCAGTCAGCATTTCCCTATGCATAACACTCTCTAACCTCCCTGCCCCCCAAGTTCCTAGTTTAAATAATCCTGTGCTACCCTCAACATACGCTGACCCAGTGCAAAGGTACCCCTCCGGTTCAGGTGTAGCCTGTCCCAGAAGAAGTTCCAATGCCCCATAAACCTGTACCCCTCTTTCGTACACCAGGTTCGTAGCCACGTGTTAAACCTCTAGATAAAATTCTGCTTCTCCCTGCTTGCACGTGGTACCGGTAGAATCCCAGAGAAAACTACCATGGAGGATCTGCTCCTAGCTTTTCAGCTAATTCCACAAATTTGCCTTGCAGAACCTCAAACCTACCCTTACCTATGTCATTTGTCCCAATATGGACCATGACAACTGGATCCCTCCCCTCAACCACTGGAGGAGCTGTCGCTGTACGGTGTGCACGCCCTTTCCTGCGCTGATGTCCTACAGTCACCCAACTTTCTCTCCCTGCCTGCTCTGGGGTCTCCTCGCTTCCCTGCTGTGGCGTACACACCATTTCTCTAAACAACATACTACTCAGTTCCTCTAGGAACTCTACTGATTGCGAACTGTGTTGTGCCGCCAACTGGCCCTGAAGATCAAGGATCTTGCTCTCCAGATGTTCAATTAGCTGGCACCGGTGACAGACAAACCCACCCTGGAAATCTCTTTCCAGAAGTGCGATCATTCTGCAACCGTCACATTCTTTTGGCCACATTTTGAACCCCTTACCTAATGAGCTCGCTCACCCTAGATAACAAAGAAAATTATTATTGCCAAGACAGAAGCTCAGGACCCACATGCAAACAACATGCAAAAGGACTCTGAGTGCCTTGAGCTCAGACAAGGCATTCAGAGTCCTTTTGCATGTTGAACATAATCCACATGGCAAACGAATATCATCGATATCGTAGTCAGTCAAAATGTGTTCGCGAATTTTATCAAGCAAATTTTTGGTGATCTTGAAATTTCCTTTTCGGAAACAAACCAGGCAAACTTTCTCTCGGCATTCAACATGCAACATCTTTCAAGTCACTGGGCACTTGAAGTGGTTGACACCAAATTTTGTTCACCTTTATTACGTAACATCATTACATCCTGGTGCAATCTATTGATTCCATGTCCTTACCATTACCTATTGCTTATTATGCAATTCAAAATAGGCCTTTTCAGATGAAATAAGTGTGAGTGGAATTTGTGGAATGCAGTTAGAACTTTCCTTGAAACCATTTATCCCAAACAGGTCACTGTCCTGCAATGAACTGTTATAGGTGTCAACTATTGGGGTCTTACATAATTATTTGATCATACAAACAAAATGGGGGGGTTTGAATTGATAAATAGGCAATGCTTGGGGAAAATTGTTAGTTACATTCCAAAAATAAAAGAAATGCAACCCCAATTCCGAAATAGTTGGGATGAAGTGTAAATTGTGAATAAAATCAAAATGCAATGACTTTCAGATCACATGAGCCAGTATGTTATTCACAATAGAACATAGATAACATTTCAAATGTTGACACTGAGACATTTTACATTTGTATCCACAAAATGAGCTTATTTCAAATTTTCTGGCTGCAACAGGTCTCAAAAAAGTTGGGACACAGGCAAAAAAGGGCTGAAAAAGCAATTAATATATAAGAGAATCAGCTGAAAGAACATTTAGCAAGTAATTAAGTTAACTGGCATCAGGCGTGTAACATGATTGGCTATAAAAGGGATGTCTTAGAGAGGCTGAGTCTCTCAGGAGTAAAGATGGCCAGAGGCTCTCCAACCTGTGAAGGCTTGCGTAAAAAAATTGTAGAATACTTTAAAAACAATGTTCCTCAACGTCAAATTGCACAGGCTTTGAAGGTCTCATCGTCAACAGTGCATAACATCATCAAAAGATTCAGAGAACTGGAAAAATCTCTGTGCTTAAGGGACAAGGCCGAAGACCTTTACTGGATACCCATGATCTTTGAGCCCTCAGACGCCACTGCATCACTCACCGGTATGTTTCTGTCTTTGACAATACTAAATGGGCCCAGGAATACTTCAAGAAACCACTGTCTGTAAACATAGTCTGCTGTGCCATCCACAGATGCCACCTAAAACACTATCATGCAAAAAGGAAGCCATTGTTGAGCATGATCCAGAAGTGCCGCCATGTTCTGTGGGCCAAGGCTCATTTAAAATGGACTGTAGCAAAGTGGCAAAGTGTCCTGTGGTCAGATGAGTCCAAATTTGACATTCTTGTTGGAAATCATGGGCGTTGTGTCCTCCGAGGTAAAGAAGAGAAAGACCACCCCTCCTGTTATCAGTGTTCAGTTCAAAAGCCAGCGTCTCTGATGGTATGGGGATGCATTAGTGCATATGGTGTGGGACACTTGCATGTTTTAAAAAGCACCATGAATGCTGAAAGGTATATAAAGGTTTTAGAGCAACATATGCTCCCCTCCAGACGACATCTATTTCTGGGAAGGCCTTGTGTATTTCAGCAGGACAATGCAAAACCACATACTGTAGCTATTATAACAGCATGGCTTCGTAGTAGAAGAGTCCATGTGCTGAACTGGCCTGCCTGCAGTCCTGATCTTTCACCGATTGAGAACATTTGGCGTATAATTAAACGAAAAGTCCGTCAAAGGAGACCCAAAACTCTCCAGCAGCTGGAAGCGTGTATTAAACCAGAGGTTCTCAAACTCGGTCCTGGGGGACCCCTGTGTATGCTGGTTTTGATTCCAACCACAACTGCAATTTCCGAATTTTAACAAGCTATTAATTTTTCTTAATTTGGTGCTTTTGATGTTCAGAGAGGTTATTTACCATCTTAATACACAGAATGTCAAAAATAACTTTGCTGTGCCCCGAAGATTACCAATTTCAAAGTTTGCTTATTGTACACTTCGAAAAAAAGAGTTGACAACTGAATGAGATTAATTGGCCAACTTAATGACTTAATAGGTTACTAAATGGAATATTTGCAATAATGAGCTATTTTTTTTTCCCCATGTGCTTCAATGCAAAGCAGGTGGGCCTCATTATCATTTGAGCTGTTATTGAACTCTTCATTATCATCCTGATGACTGCAATTGGTGGTCAGGTGTACATACCAATTAAGAGATTGCTGATTGACATCAGTCTTTAATTAGTTATCGATCGTTTACCTTTCTACATGCATGATGAAATTAACTGTTTGCAAATTAATCCAATAGGCCTACACACTTCGTGCCCACAGAAGATACTTGCACAGCCATTTCTGACAGAATATGATTTAAGAGTTTAAGTACTCCCACAGTATAAGCTCCTAGTTTGGAAAATTAATAGCTTGTTAAAATTCTGGGATTGCCAGTGCGGTTGGAACAAAAACCAACATACACAGGGTTTCCCCCAGGACCGAGTTTGAGAACGACTGTATTAAACAAGAGTGGGATCAAATTCCAATGGCTAAACTCAAGAAACCTGTCTCCTCAATGCCCAGACGCCTCCACTCTGTGTTAAAAAGAAGAGGGGATGCTACACCATGGTAAACAGGCCCCTGTCCTTTTTTTTTGAGACCTGTAGCAGCCATCAAATTTGAAATGAGCTCATTTTGTGGAAAAAATTGTAAAATTTCTCAGTTTCAACATTTGTTATGTTATCTCTGTTCTATTGTGAATAAAATACTGGCTGGTGTGATTTGAAAGTCATTGCGTTTTGATTTTATTCACATTTTACACTTTGTCCCAACTTCTTCAGAATTGGGGTTGTTAATCTCAGAATTCATGATTTTCTAAAAACGCAGTTTTCTCAAAAATTTGCTTTGGAAATTTTAAACGGTTTTCATGGTTGATACTAGTGGGCCATATAGAACAACTTCCAAGCATTAGTTACTCTGGGCAATTTTTCTCAACTTTCTTCAAGTTAAAACCTGGTGTTAGTGACCACACCATTCGACAAATATGAACACCTTTAATCCCTGTAATCCCTGCAATCCCTGTAGGAGGCAGCAATGCCACGTGGTGGCCAATCCACAAATAGTGCGTCCATAAAACAAGTGCGTCACGTCCTGTTTGGGTGAAGGTGAATGGCGCAAATCTAAGCCACAACTTGATCCAAACGTTGCTTCAAAGGCGCGCTCAGGTAGATATTTCTGCGTGTGCTCTACTTGTGGCGCTGCACTTTGCAATGTTTGCGAATGATAGGATTTTCATTCGGTCTCAGGTTTCATTTAGAATGCACCGCGGTCTGAGTTGTTTCTCTTGCTTAAGGAGCGAGGCGAGTTAGCATTGAGCTAGCGCTTAAATTACCAGCTCTATGGCCGGGTTAACTTGGCTAACGTTAGACCTATGATCTGAGTTGGGCTTTGTCTGTAGCGACGTTTGTATTTGTGGGAAGTATTGTCCTCTGTAAACTTCACGCAGCATACTTGCAGACCGATATGAAGGATCCTGGCCAAGTCTTCTTGATCCCTAGCGATGAGCGAGAAGCGACATGAACACATTATTTCGCAAGAATTGACTCTGTCAGACTCCGTCTAAGTGTGATCTTTATCCACTTGATGGTGATCTGTCTCCCTCGTGGTTGGCTGATGACTGTTAACTTAATTGATTTTATCGATATGCCCGTTCATTACTTCAACTGTGTCATGCCTATATCCAACAGGATGTCAAAAAGGAAAGTGACGTTCGAGGGCTGTGGTGAGGGGTTCGATTTGGAAGACGAGCTACCAAAGAAGAAGGTGAAAATTACCAACACCTTTTCATTGAACACGAACTTAAGAAAAGGCCTGGCCAAGAGAACCTTGAAAATAAAGTTTCTGCTGTTATGGAGAGTGGCGCTTGGGAGGCGTGTTGAAAGGACTCATCGAGCCGCATGTTCTCAGTAACACTCAGTCCTCTGCATATGCTTATTTCTGTGATAGCCCATGAGCCAGACCTGCTTATTTTTGGCCACCGGTACCATCAGAGGGGAATAATTCTTTTGATTATTTTTTGTAGGGTATACATCTCTAGATTCAGAAACTATGTGATGGCATTGCATTGGTGGTAGTTTTTTGTGTGTTATCAGCCATTTAGTGACCCATGCAGAAATAAACTTTGATGAAACTGGCGCATGACAGAAAAAGACATTCTACTTAAAAACTAATGCTTCTCTTTTATTATAAGCTATAATTTCTTAAAAATGGTTTGGCATGCAGTTGAGGTTCTTTACTTTTCAAGACAGTTGTTTAAATGACCCTAGCATTTAGTGTTTGCAAGTATAGGTACTGATAGTCCAGTACCAATACATTGCAGAATATACCATTTTGTGTTTGTAAAAAGTGGCATGGAAATTTCTATTACCCATATTATAGTTGATGGATATCATACTTAAATGCAAGAATTTGAGGAAAGTTTAAGCATAAAGTATCAAATGTTAAATGTAGATTACAAATATTTTTAATATTACAGTTACCATACCCACCAAAGCAAAAAATACTTCATATCAATGAAAGTTTGTTGCTTTTTATAATTCTTGCATACAGGCTTCAAATACCAGTATATTTACAAATGTAGTTGTAGAAACATCTTATATGATTTAAAAGTTCATGATTTTATATTTGAATACAATATATAAATCATGCATACATGTAATCGTTATTGTCTGTTTTTTTTTTTCACCAGGTCTGTTGGCCTGATCTAATTTTCTGTTTCAGGTATTTTGGTGGTGGTGGTAACAATTCTACACTAGAACTGGCCTTGCCCACCCCTTTGTGTTAGAATGGAAAAGCTTCAGAATAAGGCATCTGCTAAAAATCAGTGTATCATACACATGACCGCATCCAAAGAAGATAATGAACATTTAGTAAACCCTCAAAGCACGTTTCATATATGCATCAATGAGTATCCAAATCTCTGAAATTCTGTCTTAATGAGAAAGTTCAGTGAAAAACACTAATCTTGTTTATGAACATTATATCATTTATGTTCATTTGTCTCTTTTTTTTTTAAAGATTTTTTTGGGGGATTTTTTTCTTTTTATTTTGATAGTTATACAGTGGAGATAGACAGGAAAGTTAGGGAGAAGAATGGGGGAAGACATGCAGCAAATGACCCGAGCTGGAATCAAACCCAGGTTGCTGCGGGAAGGACACAGCCTTTATGGCGCGCGCATTTAGACCGATGAGCCACCGGTGCGCATGTTCATTTGACTCTTGTAAAGTACCCTTCAATAACAACGGGGAAAATATGACCATAAGCCAACCGCAGCGAGCATTTTGGGGGAACCGGGTCACGCGAGGGAGGTAACATTGTCTACTATTCTGCTTTTAATAGACAACATACAAAAATCTAATTTAGTTTTCTTAGGAAATGTCCTAAAAACATGTCATTGTGCTTGTTTCAGTATTTTTATTTACTTTCTTGAGTATAAGACAGACAAATGCTTTTCTAGAGCTGGAATGATTTATCAGACAGGAAAAAGTGACTGCATTAAATGTCACCCCATGACATATCTTTTAACCTAGGCATATTTACCACTTTTTCATAAGACACATGATCCTGGCAACATGTATGACAAATTTCAATGTTAATGTCCTAAATGATAATATTTGACTGATAAAAAATGATGCCAAGTTGAAACGTGATGATGTGCCCTGAAGCTTACCAGTATTTTAAGGGTTGGTGTACAAACAGGGGGATAACAAACAAAAAGCTATCACTCATGCAGTGCTATCACATATTTTTTACTCTATGGATGTATACCTTGCCAAAAATTACTATGAGAACTAGAAAGCAGCCATACCATTATTCGAACTGCTCCAGCCGCGTGGCTGAAGCTAAGCAGGTGTGGGCTTGGCCAGTACTTGGATGGGAGACCACCGAGGAAAACCAAGTTGCTGCTGGAAGAGATGTTGGTGGCCAGTAGGTGGCGAGCATCCCTCTGACGGAATAATTCCCAATGCCCCAGTGCAGTGAAGGGGCACTGTACTGAATGCGACGCTGTCTTTCGCATAAGCTGTTAAACTGAAGTCCTGACTCACTGTGGTCATTACAGAGCATATGACACTCTTCGATAAGAGTAGGGGGTTTCCCAGTGTCATGGCTAAAGTCCCAACCTGGCTCTTTGGACCTGCCACCTCATCATCCCGATTTAATTGGCTGTGCAAATTGCCCTCCCCCCCCACCTCAACCCCCAGGGCTCCCTTGAAAAAGAGATTTCAATCTCAACGGGACTTCCCTGGTTACATAAGGGTTAAAAAAAAAAAAAAAAAAAGCACTCAGAGAGCGCAGCACCTTCGCCACGCCAAGGCAACTCTGAGCATTAGTTATTTTCGTTGGTTGATGTAGGGTATTGTTGCATTCCACCACCAGGTGGCAGCAAAACCCAAAGGCACGCCGATTGGAAATCCGGCCCATTGGAAAGACTTGAAATCTCTGCCAGCATAGCTGGATTTGAACTTTGGCTTATATCTCAGCTGTGCTTTGGCCTAGATATGCCAAAATCTAATCACTTGTTCCTCTTGTGCTACTCTAACATCCTGAAAAGTTTGGTTAAAATCTATGCGGCCGTTTTTGAGATATCCTGCTAACAAACAGACAAACGCACGCCGGCGAAAACGTACACCTCCTTGGTGGAGGTGAATTATTCCCCCCAGATGGTACTGACCAACCCTACTGGCTCATGGGCTATGAGGAAGGGTTTGGAGCGACTTTAAATCAGCTTGCGGAAGATTCTCTGGCTGTTGTTCATGTCATAGGAATTCAGAACACTGGGGAAGCAAGCCACACCCAATGGCCTACGAGCATATTTGTCTCGCTTGGACGTTTCAGATTATCAAACTAATTTTAGTATTGGTCAAAGATGGCCTAAGTAAACACAAAATACAGTTATTATCCCCTGTCGGGCGACAGCCCAAAGGGGGATAATGTTGTGGCGCAATCTGTCTGTCCGTCCATCTGTCTGTATCGGGAGGCACTTGGCTAGTGAAATCAACTCCTCCTACAGTTCTCATAGGACATCCCTGAAACTTTGCAGATATCCTGCAGGCAGACTAAGATGATTCATGCATATCGCTGTCCTGACTCCAGCGAGGGATGTGCTCGCCGAGCACTCTCGTTTATTGATGATTTCGTTCACTGAAGGACAAAAGCTGTCCAACCCTGCCTGGCCCTGTATGAAAGAGTAATTGCCCCCTCAGCTTCTAAATCTACCATTCAAACAAATTTAATTGATAATTTTGTTCAGTTTCACATGCCAGACATACGGTTCAAAGCTTTTTATAAACTGGAGAACTGCACCTTTATGCCTAAACAGTCATTTTCCTCTTCTGTCCAGTTCATAATACTTGTTTTCATCCACTTATGTAAAGAGAATGTCTAAAAATCAAACTCAGATTTTGGAGATTTTTTTGATGAGCAACAGCAGGTATAGTGGAAATGACACCAATCTGGAGTACAAGCGTGTCCTTAAAATGTTTTGTAGTATGTTGAAATCTTTCATCTTTTGGATTTTGAAGAAGTTTATCAAAAACAAAAAAGCCCAGTTTCACCTGTTATTTTAAATGTTGTACAATAGAAAGCCCAATCTCAAGCACTGTAAAGGCCAGGAATATGGTTCAATGCTTTGAAGTGTGGCTTTACCACAAAAGAGTTAGTAGGAACCAAATCCTTGAATAGAATATTTATTTTCAACAATGCAAGTCCTTGAAATGTAAAGAACAAAATTGAGAATGGCTGCTTGCAGTCAGTAATTTTCTTCCTTGGTATCGTACAGCAGTGATTGATAAAGTGACACTTCTTTGGGTTTCCTGTATATGCTGACTTCATGTAAAAAAAAAAAAAAAAAAAAAATCAGTTATTCTAACCCAAGAAATTGGGTATTCTTTTCCTTTTCAGGGGAGACCCATTTGTTTGATTACCAGAGTCTTTACTATTAAGAGGCAATTTTCTAAGATCAGCACAGTTTTAGCAGAAGGTGGAAACTCACATCTTGAAATTTGTTCATATTTCAGTTTTGAAGTTCTGTGCCTAGAATGGAAAAATCACCCATGTCTGTTCCAACTAACCCCTCCCCTGCCGTGTGTGCCACGCCCATTTTTTGGGGTAGTTTAACAACCCCAGCTGTTTGAGAGCATTTTTTTTTGAACAGAACATTGGCCCATGGTTTTCACTGTCACAGGGCACTTCCATGTCTGAGGTGCACCATCTCTTACCAGTAAAATTTGTGGGCACGTCTCTGGATGAAGCTAGCGCCACCGAGATCACAAAAAAACATGAATTGTGCATCTAAGATATTTGGTCTTGGCTCAAGACAGAATAGATTGCCTCCGGAATTAGACTTTTTAGTAAGGAAGCGTCTCTGAACCATAATAATGGGTAAGTACCTTGGGCCACTCATTTTGCGAGGAGAAAAAGGGTCTCAAACTATGGATGATGGGCGACCACGCCCATGTTCAGACCACGCCCATTTCCAGCAGAATCCCCACCCCCCATAAATTGAAGTGTAGGATGCAGCTCTGATGTCTTAATTTTTAATATCAACTGAAAAATGTAAACATAAAAGCTGAAATGTTCATCCTGGAAGAAAATCATTGGAGTTGATGAAAATAGTTCAAGAACTTGCATTTGGCATTTAGTTGTCTTGCTACACATCACCTATGTATTTTGTGTACATTTCGCGTACATTTGTATGCACATGCTGTGGTGAAACTTGATGGTTTGAAAAGGGTTAAAATACCGTTCCCTACGGGTTGCCCATATTTTTTTGGATGTTGTTAAAAATTATGACATTAGAGCTGCATCCTACTCTTACATTTTTGGGGGGTGGTGATTCTGCTGGAAATTGGGGTGCTCGCCCATCGTCCATAGTTTGAGACCCTTTTTCTCCTTGCAGAACAGGTGGCCCAAGGTACTTACCCATTATTATTGTTCAGGGGCACTTCCTCACTGAAAAATAGTCTTAAATTCCCTGGGTACTCTATTCTGCCTTGAGTTAGGGCCAAATATCTTGGCTGCACAATCACATTTTTATGTAATCCAGGTGGCGCTAGCTTCATCCAGAGACGTGCCCACAAATTTTACTGGTAAGAGATGGTGCACCTCAGCCATGGAAGTGCCCTGTGACAGTGAAAACCATGGGCTAACAGTTCTGTTCAAAAATAAATGCTCTCAAACAGCTGGGGTTGTTAAAATACCCCAAAAAATGGGCGTGGCACACACGGCAGGGGAGGGGTTAGTTGGAACAGGCATGGGTGATTTTTCCATTCCAGGCATAGAACTTCAAAACTGAAATATGAACAAATTTGAAGATGTGAGTTTCCACCCCTGAGCTGATCTTAAAAAAATTGCCTCTTAATTGTAATTGTAGCCTCCGGATGATGTTGGGCGGCTACTACGGATTCACGTGTGTCGTCTCCGCCGCCGTCGCATCCGTAGACACTTTCTTGCGGACGCTCTTCAGGCTGTAATTTTTAACCGATGTTTTTTCTTATTTGGTATGGACATGTGTTAGACTTCACTTATGACACCTCCCGATTTTGGTTGCCATGGCAACAATATTGGCCGAATAATACGCACATTAGTGGCAAAACGGAGATTTCCTTGTGGAGGCAGTACAGGCTGCAGTTTTGGACCGATTACTTCCATATTTGGTATGGACATGTGATATACTTCACTTATGACACCTATTGATTTCGGTTGCCATGGCGACGGTATTGGCTGAATAATGCGCAAAAAAGGGAGAAGCAGGCTTTTTGGGGCTACACCCATGCGGTCACAGCTGACCGGACTGTCTAGTTGTTATTGTAGCCCCCAGACAAAGTCGGGCAGCTACCATGGATTCATGCTTGTTGTCTCTGCCGCCGCGTCTGTAGACATTTCCTTGTGGATGCTCTACAGGCTGTAATATTTCACCGATTACTTTCATGTTTGGTATGGACATATGTTATGCTAAAGTTATGACAATTATCGATTTTGGTTGCCATGGTGACGGTACTGGCCGAATTATGCACAAATTTGTGTTGAAACATGGCGATTTCCTTGTGGACGCAGTACAGGCTGGAGAAGCGGGCTTTTGGGGGCTACACCCATGCGGTTGCGGGTGACCAGACTGTAGTTTTGAAAACAGGCATTATTCCCATGGCCCATTAAAGTGATGGTATGACAGATTGTACACTTACAGATGGCTAAATAAATTAATATTTACAGTTAGAGGCTCCCCAGGTCATTCTTAAATGTCCTTGTTATATTCAGCACTAGGCTGTATTCCAATAGAACACTATTGATAATGTAAAATCAGACATGCATTCATAATGCGTATTATTTTCATAAAACATAGAGTAAAATACTGACTTACACAGTTGTGATGTGCGCTTCGTACTTTGTGTTGTTGTTTGTGTTTACTGTGTTAGCTGACTTGCACCTAAAATGCCCGGCTCTCCTGACCCATGTTGTCTGTTATCAGATATGTGAGGACATGAGCGGCCCCGGCTCCAGGTTCAAGGGCAAACACTCTCTAGACAGCGATGAGGAAGACGAAGGAGAAGCGGGAGAAGAGAGCAGCAAATATAACATACTGGCTAGTGATGATGTCGAGGGTAAGAGGACAAATATAACATGCTGGCTAGTGATGATGTCGAGGGTAAGAAGACAAATATAACATACTGGCTAGTGATGATGTCGAGGGTAAGAAGACAAATATAACATACTGGCTAGTGATGATGTCGAGGGTAAGAAGACAAATATAACATACTGGCTAGTGATGATGTCGAGGGTAAGAGGACAAATATACCATACTGGCTAGTGATGATGTCGAGGGTAAGAGGACAAATATAACATGCTGGCTAGTGATGATGTCGAAGGTAAGAGGACAAATATAACATGCTGGCTAGTGATGATGTCGAGGGTAAGAGGACAAATATAACATGCTGGCTAGTGATGATGTCGAGGGTAAGAGGACAAATATAACATACTGGCTAGTGATGATGTCGAGGGTAAGAGGACAAATATAACATACTGGCTAGTGATGATGTCGAGGGTAAGAGGACAAATATAACATGCTGGCTAGTGATGATGTCGAGGGTAAGAGGACAAATATAACATACTGGCTAGTGATGATGTCGAGGGTAAGAGGACAAATATAACATACTGGCTAGTGATGATGTCGAGGGTAAGAGGACAAATATAACATGCTGGCTAGTGATGATGTCGCGGGTTAGAGGACAAATATAACATACTGGCTAGTGATGATGTCGAGGGTAAGAGGACAAATATAACATACTGGCTAGTGATGATGTCGAGGGTAAGAGGACAAATATAACATACTGGCTAGTGATGATGTCGAGGGTAAGAGGACAAATATAACATGCTGGCTAGTGATGATGTCGAGGGTAAGAGGACAAATATAACATACTGGCTAGTGATGATGACGAGGGTAAGAGGACAAATATAACATGCTGGCTAGTGATGATGTCGAGGGTAAGAGGACAAATATACTGGCTAGTGATGATGTCGAGGGTAAGAGGACAAATATAACGTACTGGCTAGTGATGATGTCGAGGGTAAGAGGACAAATATAACATACTGGCTAGTGATGATGTCGAGGGTAAGAGGACAAATATAACATGCTGGCTAGTGATGATGTCGAGGGTAAGAGGACAAATATAACATACTGGCTAGTGATGATGTCGAGGGTAAGAGGACAAATATACCGGCTAGTGATGATGTCGAGGGTAAGAGGACAAATATAACGTACTGGCTAGTGATGATGTCGAGGGTAAGAGGACAAATGTAACATACTGGCTAGTGATGATGTCGAGGGTAAGAGGACAAATATAACATGCTGGCTAGTGATGATGTCGAGGGTAAGAGGACAAATATAACATACTGGCTAGTGATGATGTCGAGGGTAAGAGGACAAATATACCATACTGGCTAGAAGTGATGCACGATATGAAAAATTTCAACCGATACCGATAACCGATAATTTCCTGCTTCTCATGGTCGATACCGATAACCGATAAGTTCATATTTTTATATTTAATATAATCTTCATATAATCTGCAGTTGTGCATCCAGGAGAAAAACAAATCTAGGATGCAGTGATGAAAAACTGATATTTTAGTTGCTCTGGCCTATCTATAACAGCAGACAAAAGTTTTGGCTCTTCAAATCTTCATTTATTTTTTTCATGTCATATCACACAAATATTTGTGGTCATTTGCTGTAAATAACAATAACAGCAGCAAAAGACACTCATAGGCCAAAATTTACCATATGAAATGAATAACCACAGAGATATAAAAAACGAGTGGACAATCCCATCGTTTCCACGCCGCCATCTTGTGTACGTATATCGGGGCAGACGTTCAATGGAAAATGCAGTATAACTGGCCTAAACCGTGCTCGTATAAAACGAAAACTCGCTCATATGGGACAACAGCTGAAGTTCCGATTTTTCTGTAACGTCTTCCGATTAAATAAACATCGAATATACCGGATTTAAAAAAAAAAAAAATTTTTAATAAATATTGTTGTTTGATAACAATTCCTTATTCGTGTCCATTTTAAGTATGAAAGGATAAAAAAGAACACGGAAAACAAGTCTCTAATTTGTCGACACCAATGTTTAGCCTACTGTTTACGTGTGCCTCATTGGACCTTTATACATACACAAGATGGCGAAGCTATTCTGCCATTTCCGCTTTGGTCCAGCCCACACGTCGTCCACTCTAGTTTTCTTATATCTCTGTGTGAATAAAGACCACACTGGTGAAGCCATGTTGTTTATTAGTCTGGCAGAGACGGGGCCAGGCTTGGGTCCTGTCAAAGCCATAGATATTCTCAGAGTTGCAACCACAGAGATATAAAAACACTATAGTGTACAAAGTCTTCTGTGTCCGAAATCACTCCCTACTCACTATATAGTGCACTGCATAGTGAGTTCGCCATTTTAGGGCTGTCCGAATTGTTTGTAAGAATTTTTATCCCCTATATAGTGAACTGATTACATCCCAGAATCCACCGCGAAATGTAGTGAACATCCGATGGTCACTAACCCAGCTATATATCCCATCATGCACTGCACACAAACCGAACAGCTCCGAAAGAGCTGCGTTTAGTCAATCGAGTTTGAAAACGGGCACGAGACATTTATTAGCTTCAGGCGCGAAAATGGGGTTTTTTTTTTTTTGGGAAACCAAGCAGCGCAGGAGACCCGTTTTTTACACAGGATATAAACGGACATTTAGGTACTATTAAAACGAATAGCCTAATGATGAGTTAGAGGACAAAAAATAGATGACGATATTAAAAATTTATGGCCAATTTTATTATTTAAACGATAATGGTAAACACAAACACAGTGGGAAATATACTCCGTTCGGTTATTACAGAAATATGCCCAAATCCTTCAACTGAAGTTGAATAGGTACGATTTAATTTTGCGACAGCAATGATGCTATTAATAGCTGCGACAAAACGAGCCAGGTAGTGTCCGAGAGCGTTTCTTTCCTCTGCCAATGAGCTCACTATACAGTCACCTACATAGTGAGTCCCTATATAGTCAGTAGGGCATAGTGAATGAGAGCGATTTCGGACACAGCCTTCGTTTCTGTGGCAGCACTCGGCTACCATCTTGTGTAAGTATATCGGGGCAGACGTTCATAGGAAAATACAGTAGAACGCGCCTGAATCGTCCTCGTATAAAACGGAAACCCGCTCATACCAGACAACAGCTGATGTCCCGATTTTTTTCTGTAATGTTTTTCCATGAAATAAACATCTAATATACCAGATTTAATGTAACGGATTGTCGCTTACATCGGACAAAATGTCCAGTCCCGTCACAATGCATTTCCATTCATAAGCACTCGTGTATGCCGGGCAAGCTGGTTTGCACCATGCACATACGCAGTCGCAACAGAGCAACGAAATGAAGTTCGGCTTTCTTACACTGTTATAAACTGACTGAATTTAACCGTCAAATTAACGCATTGTCTCCTTGTCATTTAACTGTTAGAGGAGTCCTGCGCGCATTTAACCGTGTTTTACTCTGAACATGCACTGAACTCTGCGGCAAACTTTTTGTAAAATTACAGTTAAAATAACTGGCAAAAAGGTGCCAGTTAAATTACCCGGCAAAAAAGGCATCAGTTTATTCGTTTATTATTAACAGTGTATTCGCGGAAACTGAAACTGGCGCGGTTTCATTTACATACCTTAGTTTTAAGACTTCTACATTGATCCCATTTGGGGCAACACGCAATACCATCCTGTTATCCATTGTCTCAGGGCAAAGACAGATTAAATGAAGGCAATAAGTAGGTATGAACACTTCAGAATGAAGTTGTTCCGATCGTAATACACAAAGCATTCATCTGAGTAGTTAACCTTATTTAAGTTGTCACCACGTCACTATAAAAGCATGACCTCTATAAAACGTATGTAAATAATGTAATTCATTCAGAGAAATACGTTTGCGGCAATTGTGTGCGGTTTAATTTAATATTTACCGTTCAGTTTCGCAATCGCTGCTGTCTGTCCCACAGGAGATTATGACAGCGCCGCGTTTGTTTGGAACGATAGCGCTTCCCCACGAACCACGTGACCATTCAAGCAAGGAAGTCAATGAGTGGCGCCCAATGAGTTATCCTACTGTCTATGGAGTTATCTATTGCTCTGGGTCCTGCTAGTAAGGCGCAATAGATGACGTAACCAGCGCGTCATGGCCTGTTTTGGGGCTACTCGGCCTGCAAACAATTTCCCCAATTTCAATAATTTATCGGACCTTTTTATCGGATAAAATGTACCTATCGGATCGATGAAAAATGACGTCATTTCTCCCCAAATCGGCCGATATTTGAGAGGACAAATATAACATGCTGGCTAGTGATGATGTCGAGGGTAAGAGGACAAATATAACATACTGGCTAGTGATGATGTCGAGGGTAAGAGGACAAATATAACATTCCGACTAGTGATGATGTCGAGGGTACGAGGACAAATATAACATACGGGCTAGTGATGATGTCGAGGGTAAGAGGACAAATATAACATACTAGCTAGTGATGATGTCGAGGGTAAGAGGACAAATATAACATACTAGCTAGTGATGTCGAGGGTAAGAGGACAAATATAACATACTGGCTAGTGATGATGTCGAGGGTAAGAGGACAAATATAACATACTGGCTAGTGATGATGTCGAGGGTAAGAGGACAAATATAACATGCTGGCTAGTGATAATGTAAAGGGTTTTGTATACATCAGTGTCCAGATCCTTCGGGACTTCAGTGTGTGAAAGTGGTCTTTAATTCTGCAGGTCAGGAGGAAGCCACGATTGACTGTGATGAGGGGGTTCCCATCACTCCCTTTAACCTCACCGAAGAAATGCAAGAGGGGCACTTCGACTCCGAGGGCAACTACTTTGTTAAGAAAGAAGAAGAAATCCGAGACAATTGGCTTGACAACATTGATTGGGTAAATTTCTTGCTCAGAGTTTGTGTGAAACTATTCCTGTAGTAAACTGCCATCCCTCTTGCCTTTTACCTTGTGAAATGCAGTCCATCCCTTTTGTGTTTTACCGCGGGAAACACAGTCCATCCCTTCTGTGTTTTACCGCGTAAAACACAGTCCATCCCATCTGTGTTTTACTGCGAGAAACACAGTCCATCCCTTCTGTGTTTTACTGCGTGAAACACAGTCCATCCCTCCTGTGTTTTACTGTGTGAAACACAGTCTATCCCTTCTGTGTTTTACTGTGTGAAACACAGTCCATCCCTCCTGTGTTTTACTGTGTGAAACACAGTCTATCCCTTCTGTGTTTTACTGTGTGAAACACAGTCCATCCCTTCTGTCTTTTACCGCGTGAAACACAGTCCATCCCTTCTGTGCTTTACTGCGTGAAACACAATCCATCCCTTCTGTGTTTTACTGTGTGAAACACAGTCCATCCCTTCTGTGTTTTACTCGTGAAACACAGTCCATCCCTTCTGTGTTTTTTACTGCGTGAAACACAGTCCATCCCTTCTGTGTTTTTATCCCTTCTGTGAAACACAGTCCATCTCTTCTGTGTTTTACCGCGTGAAACGCAGTCCATCCCTTCTGTCTTTTACTGTGTGAAACAGTCCATCCCTTCTGTGTTTTACTGTGTGAAACACAGTCCATCCCTTCTGTGTTTTACCGCGTGAAACACAGTCCATCCCTTCTGTGTTTTACTGCGTGAAACAAAGTCCATCCCTTCTGTGTTTTACTGTGTGAAACACAGTCCATCCTTCTGTGAAACACAGTCCATCCTTTTTACCTGCGTGAAACACAGTCCATCCCTTCTGTGTTTTACTGTGAAACACAGTCCATCCCCTTCTTCTGTGTTTTGTGTTTTTCTGTGTTTGTGAAACACAGTCCATCCCTTCTGTGTTTTACTGTGTGAAACACAGTCCATCCCTTCTGTGTTTTACTGTGTGAAACACAGTCCATCCCTTCTGTGTTTTACTGTGTGAAACACAGTCCATCCCTTCTGTGTTTTTACTGTGTGAAACACAGTCCATCCCTTCTGTTTTACTGTGTGAAACAAAGTCCATCCTTCTGTGTTTTTTGTGTGAAACATAGTCCATCCCCTTCTGTGTTTTACTGTGTGAAACACAGTCCATCCCTTCTGTGTTTTACTGTGTGAAACACAGTCCATCCCTTCTGTGTTTTACTGCGTGAAACACAGTCCATCCCTTCTGTGTTTTACTGTGTGAAACACAGTCCATCCCTTCTGTGTTTTACTGTGTGAAACACAGTCCATCCCTTCTGTGTTTTACTGTGAAACACAGTCCATCCCTTCTGTGTTTTTGCTGTGAAACACAGTCCATCCCTTCTGTGTTTTTACTGTGTGAAACACAGTCCATCCCTTCTGTGTTGCAGAAAACACAGTCCATCCTTCTGTGTGTTTTACGCTGCGTGAAACACAGTCCATCCCTTCTGTGTTTTACTGTGTGAAACACAGTCCATCCTGTGTTTTCTGTGTTTTCTGTGTTTTACTGTGTGAAACACAGTCCATCCCTTCTGTGTTTTACTGTGTGAAACACAGTCCATCCCTTCTGTGTTTTACTGTGTGAAACACAGTCCATCCCTTCTGTGTTTTACTGTGTGAAACACAGTCCATCCCTTCTGTGTTTTACTGTGTGAAACACAGTCCATCCCTTCTGTGTTTTACCGCGTGAAACACAGTCCATCCCTTCTGTGTTTTACTGTGTGAAACACAGTCCATCCCTTCTGTGTTTTACTGCGTGAAACACAGTCCATCCCTTCTGTGTTTTACTGTGTGAAACACAGTCCATCCCTTCTGTGTTTTACTGCGTGAAACACAGTCCATCCCTTCTGTGTTTTACTGTGTGAAACACAGTCCATCCCTTCTGTGTTTTACCGCGTGAAACACAGTCCATCCCTTCTGTGTTTTACTGTGTGAAACACAGTCCATCCCTTCTGTGTTTTACTGTGTGAAACACAGTCCATCCCTTCTGTGTTTTACTGTGTGAAACACAGTCCATCCCTTCTGTGTTTTACCGCGTGAAACACAGTCCATCCCTTCTGTGTTTTACCGCGTGAAACACAGTCCATCCCTTCTGTGTTTTACCGCGTGAAACACAGTCCATCCCTTCTGTGTTTTACTGTGTGAAACACAGTCCATCCCTTCTGTGTTTTACCGCGTGAAACACAGTCCATCCCTCTGTGTTTTTCTGTGTTTTACTGTGTGAAACACAGTCCATCCCTTCTGTGTTTTACGCGTGAAACACAGTCCATCCCTTCTGTGTTTTTGCTGTGAAACACAGTCCATCCCTTCTGTGTTTTACCCGCGTGAAACACAGTCCATCCCTTCTGTGTTTTACCGCTGAAAACACAGTCCATCCCTTCTGGTTTTGAAACACAGTCCATCCCTTCTGTGTTTTTGAAACACAGTCCATCCCTTCTGTCGTGAAACACAGTCCATCCCTTCTGGGTTTTAGCGCTGTGAAACACAGTCCATCCCCTTCTTACGTGAAACACAGTCCATCCCTTCTGGGTTTTACTGCGTGAAACACAGTCCATCCCTTCTGTGTTTTAGCGCGTGAAACACAGTCCATCCCTTCTGTTTTACTGTGTGAAACACAGTCCAGCGTGAAACACAGTCCATCCCTTCTGTGTTTTGTGAAACACAGTCCATCCCTTCTGTGTTTTACTGTGTGAAACACAGTCCATCCCTTCTGTGTTTTACGCGTGAAACACAGTCCATCCTTCTGTGTTTTACTGTGTGAAACACAGTCCATCCCTTCTGTGTTTTTACTGCGTGAAACACAGTCCATCCTTCTGTGTTTTACTGTGTGAAACACAGTCCATCCCTTCTGTGTTTTACTGCGTGAAACACAGTCCATCCTTCTGTGTTTTACAGTCCATGTCTGAAACACAGTCCATCCCTTCTGTGTTTTACTGCGTGAAACACAGTCCATCCCTTCTGTGTTTTACTGCGTGAAACACAGTCCATCCTTCTGTGTTTTTGTGTGAAACACAGTCCATCCCTTCTGTGTTTTACTGAGTGAAACACAGTCCATCCTTCTGTGTTTTACTGTGTGAAACACAGTCCATCCCTTCTGTGTTTTACTGTGAAACACAGTCCATCCCTTCTGTGTTTTTTTACTGTGAAACACAGTCCATCCCTTCTGTGTTTTTTGCTGAAACGTGAAACACAGTCCATCCCTTCTGTGTTTTACTGCGTGAAACACAGTCCATCCCTTCTGTGTTTTACTGCGTGAAACACAGTCCATCCCTTCTGTGTTTTACTGTGAAACACAGTCCATCCCTTCTGTGTTTTACTGTGTGAAACACAGTCCATCCCTTCTGTGTTTTACTGTGTGAAACACAGTCCATCCCTTCTGTGTTTTACTGTGTGAAACACAGTCCATCCCTTCTGTGTTTTACTGCGTGAAACACAGTCCATCCCTTCTGTGTTTTACCGCGTGAAACACAGTCCATCCCTTCTGTGTTTTACTGTGAAACACAGTCCATCCTTCTGTGTTTTACTGTGAAACACAGTCCATCCCTTCTGTGTTTTACTGCGTGAAACACAGTCCATCCCTTCTGTGTTTTTTTGAAACACAGTCCATCCCTTCTGTGTTTTACTGTGAAACACAGTCCATCCCTTCTGTGTTTTACTGCGTGAAACACAGTCCATCCCTTCTGTGTTTTACTGCGTGAAACACAGTCCATCCCTTCTGTGTTTTACTGTGTGAAACACAGTCCATCCCTTCTGTGTTTTACTGTGTGAAACACAGTCCATCCCTTCTGTGTTTTACTGTGTGAAACACAGTCCATCCCTTCTGTGTTGAAACACAGTCCATCCATCCTTCTGTGTTTTACTGAGTGAAACACAGTCCATCCCTTCTGTGTTTTACTGTGTGAAACACAGTCCATCCTTCTGTGTTTTACTGTGTGAAACACAGTCCATCCCTTCTGTGTTTTACTGTGTGAAACACAGTCCATCCTTCTGTGTTTTACTGTGTGAAACACAGTCTATCCCTTCTGTGTTTTACTGTGTGAAACACAGTTCATCCCTTCTGTGTTTTACTGCGTGAAACACAGTCCATCCCTTCTGTGTTTTACTGCGTGAAACACAGTCCATCCCTTCTGTGTTTTACTGCGTGAAACACAGTCCATCCCTTCTGTGTTTTACTGCGTGAAACACAGTCCATCCCTTTTGTGTTTTACTGTGTGAAACACAGTCTATCCTTTTGTGTGTTTTCCTTCTGTGTTTTACTGTGTGAAACACAGTTCATCCCTTCTGTGTTTTTACTCGTGAAACACAGTCCATCCTTCTGTGTTTTTCATGCGGAAACACAGTCCGTCCCTTCTGTGTTTTACTGCGTGAAACTCAGTCCATCCCTTCTGTGTTTTACTGCGTGAAACACGGTCTGTCCCTTCTGTGTTTTACCGTTAGGATCTTTATTTCTCTCGCTGGTGTTCTGGACGCTTATATGATACATATTCTTTTTGGTCCAATCAGGTGAAAATCAAGGAGCAGCCTGTCCGGCGAAAGAAAGGGCTGTCAGCGAAGAGACGGAGGAGAGTAGGCGATGAAGATGAGGCAGCTGAGGAGGAGCGACGAGAGCAAGAGCGGGAGTACAGTGAGGGGGAGGAGGAGGCGGAGTCTCAGCCCGCTGAGGACCCCTTAGCCAATTACAGCAAAGAGCAGCTGACTGCGGGAGTGGTTGAGCTACTGTTGCCGGGGGAGACGGTTGCTGGTGGACTGAGGCGGCTGGGCGGGCTCGGGAGGAAGAAGGTGAAAGGTCAGGGGGAGGGGAAGGAGGCGGGGCCGGACAGGGATGCAGAGAAGCTGGACAGGCTGACGGCTCTGGCGGACAGACTGGTGGCCAGCGGAGAGTTTGAGATCTACCAGCAGACTTACGAGAAGCTTTCCTATGGACTGAGACGGATGAGAGGAGTGGGGGTGCTGCAGAGGAGCGAGACCGTCCCAGAGGACGATGAGCTCGACATGTTTGCTGAGCACATCGACAGCTTGGATAAGGAGGAGATGCTGGAACAGGAAGAGGAGGCCGCTGGCATACGTGAGTGGAACAGATCCCGCATCCTCTCTGGGCAGAAAAGGCCTGCATGAGTCAGTAAAAGTCTTTCAAAACACTTACTTTGTAGTTTCTTGAATTTGTTGGGGTAGGTTTGATTTGTGCTTTTTGCTTCAGGTTTTAAGCACTTATTACTGCAAACCCAGGATGCAGAGAGTGGGGCTGATTCAGTCTCTGCTCCACCCACAGCCTCTTTCTATTGGCCAGCCCTCCCCCTCTCCCAGGGTTCTGTGCTCCACCCACAGCCTCTTTCTATTGGCCAGCCCTCCCCCTCTCCCAGGGTTCCGGGATGGAGTCAGTTACGACATGAGAGTTACTGAAAATCTGATCATGGAGCTGTTTTCTTTCCATCATGTTATTGGGCTTCGTCCAGGGCTCAACCTTCACGACAGCGCTCGCGGGAAAAGCCGCCGTATATTCCTGACTTTCCCTCCGAATACACATAAGAACCACGGCAGCGTTTTGCTGTGATAAAAATCGCCAGCGCCCTAACGCTTTAAATCAGTCACGCGTTGTTAGGCAGGGCCTGGACGGGCGGCGGCCCAGCTGGGTGTAGCAGGCTGGGTGGTGTCCGAGCAGACTCGTTACCACAATTCATGCACCAAACTTTCCCGCGTTTCCCCTGCAGTGGCTTGTGAATGAACGGGTATGTTCACACGACCATATTTAGAAATCACACACTGCCTGAACACCTTCGTTTTCGCTTTAGCAGCAATGAGGTCAACCTCACACCCACGTAACCTTTTTTACACCGCGTGATTAACTCGAAGGCGCAATGATGGCGTTTGTGTCGGGAGGTTGAAAGTAAACTGCTCTGACTGTTAGCGGGACAGGCTGAGGAAATCTGCACCATGATTGATCACTCTGATGACGTCACACAGCGGGGATTACCGACAAAACGAAGGCTTGTTTAAAATTAAGTCATTGGGCTCTAAATTCGTAGACCAGGTGCAGGCGCGGCGAATGGGGGGAGCGCCGTGCCAACGGGGTGTATCCAGGCGTATGCTGCAATTTCGTGCCCGGCGTAGCCTGGCGCAAGTACTCCTCTGTCTCGCCTCGGTCCCTCCTGCCGGCGCAAGTGGCAAAGAGGGAGGAGAGAAGGCGTGTTTGGGTATCACACAGCCGAGTCAAATCTTCACCAATCAAATGAGCTCCTCTCCTCACCTTTAATGTGTTGGAATATAGAAGCCTCTGTCCTATTTCTGCATGATGCGTTAATGTTGCATTTTACTTTGCTGCTTCAGGCATGTTTTCTGCGCCGCTTACGTCTATATTAAGCATTACGAATATGAGTTAGCTGGCTAGCTAGGGCATTCGCGAATTATTATCATTAGCGAACTTGAAGGGAATTTCAAAACGAAACTACGTCAGATCATTCAAATGAAGTTGGAATGAAATACGACGGTTGCTCATTTATTTCTTCTGCCTCCATCATTGGGAGGAGAAACGATGGATAGCGTGTTCCTATTATTACACCCTGTTGCTGCTTAAAATTTTGGGATTAACATGCATGGACAACAATGCAAGATACGTTACACATTTATTTTCAATATCAGTACGAGATCATAGCAATCAGGCTGTATTCCTTTACCCCACTAAAAACGATAAAACCTAAGTGACAATAATAGTAGCCTAGTATTAAGCCGCTTGCACACTGGACGCGAGACGAATTTTTTTTTGCACGACAGATTGCGTTGAGCGCAGTGTCTCGTGTCCGAAAGTCTGACAGGGTTTTAATATATCTCCGTGTCCGACAGTCGGATGGTTTCAATATAACTCCGTGTCCGACAGTCGATTATTGTTTTTAATTTCTTAAAATGTACCGAATGTTTTAGATATTAAACGTGAATGTTTTGATAAGAGGGCTCAGTTCTTCAAGATGAGTACCGAGAATTTCAATCAATGTTTCTGTTTCAGCTCTGCTCAATAAAGCGAGTCGACATTGGCGCGGGACAATGTACAATGCCTGTCGGACATTAAATGCAAAATACTCCGTGTCTGACAGCCAAAAAAAAAAAAAAAAAGAGGACGAATAGAACAGATTGATAACGAAATAAAAAATAAAAAGAAACATTTTCACAACAAACAGAACATCCAATGAACACTGCGATGTATTTATTTGCGGGCCATCTTTTTTGGATGCTCTGTTTGTTGGTGATATATTTTTATTCTTTATTTTGTTATAAATCTCTTCTCATACCAATACTTTTACTTTTTGCTGGCTGCCGGACATGGAGTATTTTGCATTTCGGACAGTCTTGATCGTGCATGCGATAATTTATTCACACTGTCAATGGTCATGGAATTGATTTGCTCACTGACTACAAGCACTATTTTATCTCTGGTGTGCAAATAAAGCGTGAATCTGCTCGATCCATCTGACTAATTTTCAAAAAGAGAGACCGAATAAAGACTTGTCTATCTTCAACGGAAAAAAACACACGAATAAAAAAGACCAAGAAGAGTCGATAGCTATCAATTTGCATTTTTGTGAAGGTCGAACACAAACATGGCCAAGTTTGCACGCCTAATAATTCCTGGAATACTCGAAAAATTAGAACTTTTATGACTTTCGGACACGGAGATATATTAAAACCCTGTCCGACTTTGGCGTCTTTGCATTGACTTTGACTGTAATCAGTCGTGCGAAAAATTCGTTTTAGCGTCCAGTGTGCAAGCGGCTTTACTGAGCATGGAACGCATAAGTATATTTATATATATATATATATATATATATATATAGGCAGTTTGTGGTTGGCTGAGAAAGATGCGAAGTCGTTAGTTTGCATCACAGATTCAGCTGCGTTGATTAAGCCAGCTGGAGTTTCCATTACGCTTGCCAATCGCCTTTAATCTGACATCAGGACAATCGATACAGATACTGTAATTTATGTCCTGACTCAGTTACATTAAATAGTGGTTGCTGTAATTATTTATTGCATTGAAATGTGCCTGACATTCTGGAAACCTGCCTGTGAGGTTTCGGTGACGTGTGCGTACTGTGCGCCGGTCAGCCAAATTACCACTGCATAGAAAGTAAACCAGGTTGGAGCTGGCGAGCTTTCTGCGCAACTTCAGCCAAGACTTTTTCTACGAAATTGTCACTGCGTCTTGATGAATATGTGACACCTCCCCTACTACGCCGCCACACCCATCTCGGCGACGTCTGTCTACCAAATTGCCAAAGTGGCTGCGCCGCGGTGTTGCACCGCCTGAAATTACCACTGCGCGCGGGCTGCACCGGACGAAATTACCACTGCGTGGGCTGCGCCACGCTACGCCACGCTGCGCCACCCTGCGCTGCGCCAAGAAATTCGAGCCCTTTGTCTCAAAAATAATCGCCTGGCATCCTTCCAATAAAACCTGATATCGGTCAACTTCTGATTGATACATGTAACATCGATATCAAATAATCTCATACAAGCACATTTTTTTGCTTTGCTTCAGCCTTGATGAGAATTTTGAACCGTAAACAATTTGCACATGAAATTATAGTGCTGCGGCAGTGCATGTGCTGTGTACAACAGGAACATGTGCTAATAAATGCAAGATTAGCATTGTATGGACAGGAAAATCGCTGTGATTAGCAAAGGCCGCCACAGCAAAATGTTGCAGCGGAGAGCCCTAGGTCTCCAGAGCGATGTTTGAATAAACAGGTACGGAGGCAGATAGCGAAATTCGAGGCCTGGCGTCGGAAAGCGAATGAGTTGTTTTTCTATTTTGTCTCTTATGTCCAAACATTTTTCCCTCGAATGCTTGTTTAAACTATGGCCAGCTGGTTAATTTCTCTTCCCCCAAAATGATTGCCTGTCCTTTCTGAGCAAAGAAGGTAAAAATCCAATCGTACGAAATGGCTCTGTTTTGGGCGATGGGCTCAAAATGGCTCCTGTTCTTGAGTTGTTACAAATCTCTCCGGCTAGGGACTGTACCCAAACCCTCACCCTAATCTGAGCCTGCGGATCTGACCCAAACCCTCACCCTAATCTGAGCCTGCGGATCTGACCCAAACCCTAACCCTAATCTGAGCCTGCGGATCTGACCCAAACCCTAACCCTAATCTGAGCCTGCGGATCTGACATAAACCCTCACCCTAATCTGAGCCCGCGGATCTGACCCAACCCTAACCCTAATCTGAGCCTGCGGATCTGACCCAAACCCTCACCCTAATCTGAGCCCGCGGATCTGACCCAAACCCTCACCCTAATCTGAGCCTGCGGATCTGACATAAACCTTCACCCTAATCTGAGCCCGCGGATCTGACCCAAACCCTCACCCTAATCTGAGCCTGCGGATCTGACCCAAACCCTCACCCTAATCTGAGCCTGCGGATCTGACCCAAACCCTCACCCTAATCTGAGCCTGCGGATCTGACCCAAACCCTCACCCTAATCTGAGCCTGCGGATCTGACCCAAACCCTCACCCTAATCTGAGCCTGCGGATCTGACCCAAACCCTAACCCTAATCTGAGCCTGCGGATCTGACATAAACCCTCACCCTAATCTGAGCCCGCGGATCTGACCCAAACCCTAACCCTAATCTGAGCCTGCGGATCTGACCCAAACCCTCACCCCTAATCTGAGGCCGCGGATCTGACCCAAACCCTCACCCCTAATCTGAGCCTGCGGATCTGACATAAACCTTCACCCTAATCTGAGCCCGCGGATCTGACCCAAACCCTCACCCTAATCTGAGCCTGCGGATCTGACCCAAACCCTCACCCTAATCTGAGCCTGCGGATCTGACCCAAACCCTAACCCTAATCTGAGCCTGCGGATCTGACCCAAACCCTCACCCTAATCTGAGCCTGCGGATCTGACCCAAACCCTAACCCTAATCTGAGCCTGAGGATCTGACCCAAACCCTCACCCTAATCTGAGCCTGCAGATCTGACCCAAACCCTCACCCTAATCTGAGCCTGCGGATCTGACCCAAACCCTAACCTAATCTGAGCCTACGGATCTGACCCAAACCCTAACCCTAATCTGAGCCTGCGGATCTGACCCAAACCCTCACCCTAACCTGAGCCTGCGGATCTTACCCAAACCCTCACCCTAATCTGAGCCTGCGGATCTGACCCAAACCCTAACCCTAATCTGAGCCTGCGGATCTGACCCGACTCCACCCCTTTTAACCCAGAGATTGGAGCTGTGGGTGAAGCTGGATGTTTGGATCTGAGCGAGAAGGACGTGACTGGTTCTGCTTTGCCATGTGTCATGTGGTTGCTTGGTAATCGTTTGCCCCTCTCTGCAGTAAATGAAAAGGTGCTGTGGGAGTACAGGTGGCAGAATGGTGGGTCGTGTGGTTGCTTGGTAATCGTTTGCCCCTCTCTGCAGTAAATAAGGAGGTGCTGTGGGAGTACAGGTGGCAGAATGGTGTGTCGTGTGGTTGCTTGGTAACAGTTTGCCCCTCTCTGCAGTAAATGAGGTGCTGTGGGAGTACAGGTGGCAGAATGGTGTGTCATGTGGTTGCTTGGTAACAGTTTGCCCCTCCCTGCAGTAAATGAGGAGGTGCTGTGGGAGTACAGGTGGCAGAATGGCGTGTCGTGTGGTTGCTTGGTAATCGTTTGCCCCTCTCTGCAGTAAATGAGGAGGTGCTGTGGGAGTACAGGTGGCAGAATGGTTTGTCGTGGTTGCTTAGTAACAGTTTGCCCGTCTCTGCAGTAAATAAGGAGGTGCTGTGGGAGTACAGGTGGCAGAATGGTGTGTCATGTGGTTGCTTGGTAATCGTTTGCCCCTCTCTGCAGTAAATGAGGAGGTACTGTGGGAGTACAGGTGGCAGAATGGTGTGTCGTGTGGTTGCTTGGTAACAGTTTGCCCCTCTCTGCAGTAAATGAGGAGGTGCTGTGGGAGTACAGGTGGCAGAATGGTGTGTCGTGTGGTTGCTTGGTAACAGTTTGCCCCTCTCTGCAGTAAATGAGGAGGTGCTGTGGGAGTACAGGTGGCAGAATGGTGTGTCGTGTAGTTGCTTGGTAACAATTTTCCCCTCTCTGCAGTAAATGAGGAGGTGCTGTGGGAGTACAGGTGGCAGAATGGTGTGTCGTGTAGTTGCTTGGTAACAGTTTGCCCCTCTCTGCAGTAAATGAGGAGGTGCTGTGGGGTACAGGTGGCAGAATGGTGTGGGTAGTTGCTTGGTAACAGTTTCCCCCTCTCTGCAGTAAATGAGGAGGTGCTGTGGGAGTACAGGTGGCAGAATGGTGTGTCGTGTGGTTGCTTGGTAACAATTTTCCCCTCTCTGCAGTAAATGAGGAGGTGCTGTGGGAGTACAGGTGGCAGAATGGTGTGTCGTGTGGTTGCTTGGTAACAATTTTCCCCTCTCTGCAGTAAATGAGGAGGTGCTGTGGGAGTACAGGTGGCAGAATGGTGTGTCGTGTGGTTGCTTGGTAACAGTTTGCCCCTCTCTGCAGTAAATGAGGAGGTGCTGTGGGAGTACAGGTGGCAGAATGGTGTGTCGTGTGGTTGCTTGGTAACAGTTTGCCCCTCTCTGCAGTAAATGAGGAAGGTGCTGTAAATGAGGAGTACAGGTGGCAGAATGGGTGTGTGTGTGGTTGCTTGGTAACAGTTTGCCCCTCTCTGCAGTAAATGAGGAGGTGCTGTGGGAGTACAGGTGGCAGAATGGTGTGTCGTGTAGTTGCTTGGTAACAGTTTGCCCCTCTCTGCAGTAAATGAGGAGGTGCTGTGGGAGTACAGGTGGCAGAATGGCGTGTCGTGTGGTTGCTTAGTGTCGCTTGCCCTCTCTGCAGTAAATGAGGAGGTGCTGTGGGAGTACAGGTGGCAGAATGGTGTGTCGTGTGGTTGCTTGGTAACAGTTTGCCCCTCTCTGCAGTAAATGAGGAGGTGCTGTGGGAGTACAGGTGGCAGAATGGTGTGTCGTGTAGTTGCTTGGTAACAATTTTCCCCTCTCTGCAGTAAATGAGGAGGTGCTGTGGGAGTACAGGTGGCAGAATGGTGTGTCGTGTGGTTGCTTGGTAACAGTTTGCCCCTCTCTGCAGTAAATGAGGAGGTGCTGTGGGAGTACAGGTGACAGAATGGTGTGTCGTGTGGTTGCTTGGTAACAGTTTGCCCCTCTCTGCAGTAAATGAGGAGGTGCTGTGGGAGTACAGGTGGCAGAATGGTGTGTCGTGTGGTTGCTTGGTAACAGTTTGCCCTCTCTGCAGTAAATGAGGAGGTGCTGTGGGAGTACAGGTGGCAGAATGGTGTGTCGTGTAGTTGCTTGGTAACAATTTTCCCCTCTCTGCAGTAAATGAGGAGGTGCTGTGGGAGTACAGGTGGCAGAATGGTGTGTCGTGTGGTTGCTTGGTAACAGTTTGCCCCTCTCTGCAGTAAATGAGGAGGTGCTGTGGGAGTACAGGTGGCAGAATGGTGTGTCGTGTGGTTGCTTGGTAACAGTTTGCCCCTCTCTGCAGTAAATGAGGAGGTGCTGTGGGAGTACAGGTGGCAGAATGGTGTGTCGTGTAGTTGCTTGGTAACAATTTTCCCCTCTCTGCAGTAAATGAGGAGGTGCTGTGGGAGTACAGGTGGCAGAATGATGAAGGGGCGGAGCTGTATGGCCCATTCACCAGTCAGCAGATGCAGGTGGGTGGGGTCTTGTCCCCCTGTCGCTCGCTTCTGGCTGCAGTAAAGCTTTAAATTGCACGACTTCCTTCGTGGATCTTTAGTTGCATTGGTCATTTACCCTGCCTTGCCTGTGGTCGCCTGTTCATGCCGTGCGGCCGTGAAATCTCTTTGGTGGGTCATTCCGTGCGGAATCACCCAAAATTCCAATATTTTCCCAGGGGACCATCTCAAAAAAATCTCAAAAAATTTCTGCAAGTAGCTACATATGAGGGATGATCAAATGCAAATTTTTGTTCCACTCATTTCCAGTTGTTTTTTAATTATGGCAGTTTAAAAACTGGATGTCACGCCCAATTTTAGTGCTCGCGAGTGACATTTTAACATTTTCTTGTTTTCAAAGATCAATATCTTTGACATGCATCCATGTATAATGCTGAAACTTGGCATGTGCAATATTTAGTAACTATATATTTGGGAATAAGTGTCAAAACTTCCATAGGAAGGATAGATCCTGTTTTATGGGTTGCTGAATATGGCACTTTGTGCTGTTTCGAAATTTTTTGGCAATGTTTACAGGGCTTTAGAGCAAAGACTAGTTTAGTGATTGTCTTCATGTTTGAGAATTTACTTTATTAAGTTATTGAGTTCATGCAAATGAAAAACTATGACAGTGAAACAAAATGCTAATGAGCTAATGCTTCAACAAAATTGGACCATTATGAAAAATGATCAAAAATGTCCTTCAGTCTACATGAGATTTAGCCATGTAGGCAACTGCCTAGGAAGTTCATATTTTTTTCCTAGAGAGAGACATTCTACACCAGTCTGGAGTAAAAATTTTATCTCCTAACTCACATGACTTGATGGTCAGAAGTAAAGATCAAAATGCCTTACGTTTAGTTAAACGTGGCCTATCTAAAATATTCATGTCCAAATTGTGGTTTGTACTATTTCTCATTTTCCCTCCAGAAGACGAAGTGTTTAAAGGAAACCCTCATATTATTGTATATCGAACTTAAATAAGTCTCTAAAGTGTGGAAAAAAAATGTTTATAACACACATACATCACCGAAAATCCCCCCAAATAAATAAATAAATAAATAACTACGTCAGTCATCAGTTGTGTTAGAGAAGCCTTCTATCACAAAGAATCTTACCCAGTTACTTGAGGGACTATCCATTTGTGGTATATTACAAGTGTGCATCGGGTATTGAATGTTTGTCCTTCTGTATTATATCAGATTCCCTTAAACATGATACTGTGAGTGTACATGCATTTATCACAACACTGCTCACACATATCAGAGAAACAAGACCAGCTGTAAAAAAGATTTTTTACTTTAGTGATGGAGCTGCCAGTCAGTATAAGAACTATAAGAACTTCTCAAACTTGTGCCTCCATGAGCAAGATCATGGGCTCCCAGCTGAGTGGCATCTCTTTGCCACGAGTCATGGAAAAAGTCCATGTGATGGAATTGGAGGGACAGTCAAACGATTGGTAGCTAGTGCAAGTCTGCTGGCAACTGTAGAAAACCAAATTCTCACTGCTGAGCAAATGTACAATTGGGCCACTGCGAATATTCAAGGAATACATTTTTTTTTGTCACAAGTAATAACATTCGGCAAAATGCTGAATTGTTGAAATTGCAGGAACGTTTTAGTGATGCTAAAACTGTTGTTGGCACTCGTTCCCATCATTCATTCATACCTGTTTCTAACATGAGAATGGAGATGAGAAGAGTATCAGCTGATCGGATTTTTACGATCGTTAACTTGTGTTCTGTTGATAGCGACCAGGACAATCCATCTCCTGGTACCATACGGTACAGTGATATTAGCCTGTACCAGCCTGGAAAATATGTTGCCTGTATATATGATGATAAGTGGTATCTTGGTAATATAATGCAGAGGAATGAGAATGAACAGTAAACTTTATGAAACAAGGCGAAGGCAATAGTTTCTCTTAGTCTCCTGAATATAAGAAAGACCAATGCTGGGTACCATTATGGCATGTTTTGTGTGCAGTAGAAGCACCCCTGATGGTTCAAAGTAGTGGCAGACAATATAAGCTGAGAGACCTCACAAAAGTCTCTGAACTTTTTCAAAAGTTTAAATAAGAAGACCGACACATATATCGATATATCATTCAGTTAGTGAAAACAAGGTAAATCCTATCAATACATGTGTCTTATACATCCCTGCTGTACCTGTACAGAGACACTCCCTGCAGATGGCAGTGTAGTCATGAATGCTCATACGGTGAACAATGTATGAAACAGTCATCTAAGTTTTGTTTTCACCAAATGTGAGACCTCGATGATACCGTATCAGGATATGTGTAATGGCATACAGAAGTACTACAATAATATACGCTTGTGTATTTGAAACCAAATGTTAGACTTTTGGGTGTAGAATAAAAGATTACCTATATTGTATTTATTGCAGTATTAGTACAGTAGTGTAGTATACCAATGCATGTATTTATTTCTTTTACTTTTTTTTGCAACTGATCAATGTGCTTTATATGTCAATACATAAAAATATTTTTGAGTATGATCTCATTTGAGTTAGAAGATAAAATTTTTACTGCAGTTTGGGATAGAATATCTCCTTCTAGGAAAAAAATATGAACTTCCTAGGCCATTGCCTGCATGGCTAAATCTCATGTAGACTGAAGGGCATTTTTGATCATTTTTCGTAATGGTCCAATTTTGTTGAAGCTATAGCTCACCAGCATTTTGTTTCACTGTCATAGTTTTTCATTTGCATGAAGTCAATAACTTAATAAAGTAAATTCTCAAACATGAAGACAATCACTAAAGTCGTCTTCGCTCTAGAGCCCTGTTAACATTGCCAAAAAATTTCGAAACGGCACAAAGTGCCATATTCAGCAAACCATAAAACAGGATCTATCCTTCCTATGGAAGTTTTGACACTTACTCCCTAATATATAGTCACTAAATATTACACATGCCAAGTTTCAGCATTATAGATGTATACATTCCAGAGATATTGATCTTTGAAAAATGTTAAAATGTCACTCGCAAGCGCTATAAGTGGGCGTGACATCCAGTTATTAAACGCCATAATTAAAAAACTACTGGAAATTAGTGGGAAAAAATTTGCATGTGATCATCCCTCATATATAGCTACTTGCAGAAATTTTTTGAGAATTTTCTGAGATGGTGACCTGGGAGGCTCTGGGTGATTCCGCACGGAATGACCCTGGTGTTGGTTAATTATAGGATATAGGAACGGAGTTTGTCCGTCCGTGCGTCTGTCACACTTCCATTCCATAGTTATTGGTGGGCAATTTGGTCTGTGAAACTTTTTTTTTATTAATGTAAACAGAATAAACAGCAATTTCACTGAGTTTTCCCTGTATGACTACATAAAACCAGATCTAGATCTAAAATTACTGCAGACTTGTGAAACCTGGATAATATTAACAATGGGAGCTAGATGATGGTTAATGAACATCAGTTGGGCTTGTGAAACTTTTAGTTAATTTGTGAAAACAGAAAAAGCAGCAATTGCACTGATTTTCCCTCTATGACCACATAAAACCAGGTCTAGAACAACAAGTACTGCAGATAGACTGGTGGAACCTTGACTGTATTAAAAAAAAGGGAGCCAGATAATGCTATATTAACAGCAATTAGGTTTGTGAAACTTTTAGTTTATTTGTGAAAACAGAAAAAAGCAGCAATTTCTCTGTCTATGACCACATAATACCCGGTCTAGATCAAAAACTACTGCGTCTATGACCACATAATACCAGGTCTAGATCAATAACTACTGCAGGCAAATACTACTTGCAGTACATTTTGACCTTGAACTTTTTTTTGACGTGGTTGTAGAGGGAAACCTCAGTGAAATTGCTGTTTATTCTGTTTTCACAAATAAAAAAAAAAGTTTCACAGACCAAATTGCCCACCAATAACTATTATCTGGCTCCCTTTTTTTAATATAGTCAAGGTTCCACAAGTCTGCCTGCAGTAGTTTTTAATCTAGACCTGGTTTCATGATCATAGGGGGAAAAATCAGTGAAATAAAAAATCAGTGAAATTGCTGATTTTTTTCTGTTTTCACAAATAAACTAAAAGTTTCACAAACTCAATTGCTGTTCACTAACCATCATCTGACTCCCAGTGTTAATATAATCCAGGTTTCACAAGTCTACATACAGTACTTTTGGATCTAGACCTGGTTTTATGTGGTCATACAGGGAGCAATCAATGAAATTGCTGTTTTCACAAATAAACAAAAAGTTTCACAATTGTATTTGCTGTTTATTAATTTTCATCAGGCTCCCAGTGTTAATACAGTCCAGGTTTCACAAGTCTACCTACAGTACTTTTTTTATGCAGACTTCATTTTTATGTGGTCATGACTGGGAAAAATCAGTAAAATGGGTGCTTTTTTTGCTTTCACAAATAAACAAAATGTTCCATAAACCAGAGAATAATTTTAAAACCATGCATACACTCCCACTGTTGATATGGTCCAGGTTTTACAAGTCCTACTTCGCTAGATTTTGATGAAGACTTGAGTTTATCACTCTGCTTACGTTAGTCAAGCGGCTCCAATTGTCATGAGAAAGCGCTGCGGTACGCTACTGCAGTTAAAAGCATTTTTCACAAAGTTGCACCAAAGAAACGTAAATAAATGAGGTCAGAAGATCTTTTCACAATATATGAAATATCGATTTAGGACGATTTCATTCAGCAGCTGGAAGTTTTTCAGGTCTTTCGAGAAGGTTATTTTGTGAATGTCCGGCGAATATCGAATACCAAACCAATTTTACCTCTGTGTTAAGTGGTAGGGCCAAGGGGTGGAATGGGATTCACCCTTTAAGTGGAACACGGTTGTCAAACTGACATTTTAACATTCGGTACTTTTCTTAACCATGGCGCTGCCACACATTTTACTGAACGGGTGTAGCATGCCAAGATCAGATGACCAGGGTGTATGTCAATTTTTTTTAAATGAACAAATGAAATTCAACATTCTGTTACATTCAACAAACTATTACAGTACTAAAAGAATCCGCGACATCAGGTTTGTGTGCCCGCACTTCCTGCGTGCTTAAATTAGCTGTGACGTCTCGACAAAGCTAGCCCTGATAAGCCCCACTGAAAAAATTTGCAGTTTTCTCCTCATAAGCGGGTAGGAATGGGCGAAGCATTTCTTACCCGATTACGCTGTGCACTGATTTACCGGAGAGGATGTCTTGCTAATGAAAGTCACGCACAATCACTTCTCTGCTGCGCAAAAGCAACTCTCGCTGCACTTAATTTACATTTGAAACAACGTAAACATTGGGGGTCATTCCATATGAAATCACCCAAGCTCCCAGCTTGATGGTCTCAGAATTGCTTCATTTGGTGATATTTTGTTGCCTGTGATGAGCAAATTAAATCGCAGGTGGTTTCAAGTAGATATCTCGTTCCGTTCTCATTTTATGGGCCCCCGAAAAAGGGGGCGTGGCCCACGTTAACCCTCTGGTCACAGTTTGTGACCATTTTCAAAGGGTTATAACCGATGAACTAATTAGGATACAAATTTCATTCTTTCAGGATATGTTTATTCTGTCTAATAGTCTGCAACAAACCTTTTAATATGGTGGTTAACCCTTTGAGTGCTTTGCAATTAACCCCCAAACATTGAAATTTGGTGCCGAACATGTCGATTTCAAATGAAATATTATGCAAGTATCCTTAGAATGTCCCCTTTGCCATTTACATTGTTGATAGTATACCCGATGGAGTTCCAAATGAAGGTAAAAACATTTTTTTATCTTCATCCAATTTGGAGAAACATTAACCCCTTTTCAGCTAAATACTGGAACGGTGCACTTTTTGACCCTCATTTTGACCATGTGGGCCTGTTTTGATTTTCAAAAAGTTGGCCTCAAATGAAAGCTTATTCAAAGAACTTCAAAATGCAACACAATCAAACTTGGAACAAATACTCCTACTTGGAAAAATAAGACCCCTTTTAAGTGCTATTTGCACATCGGCACAACTACTCTCAGTGTACAGATAAATGTACATAAATGGACAGGTCCATGCTGAAAATAAAAGGGCACAACAGCAAATGTGCCTCCATATAAGGGGCACCACAGCAAAGTCTGCGGCTACCTTGGGAGCACAGCAGCAAATCCACCATGGAGCTTTAGGTCATCACTTTAGCTAATAAAAAGTAAAGGTCCGTAGTCTCAGATGTTCCTCACATAAAGTGACCAATCAGCGTGCACTATGCAAATCAAAACCATTCTTGAAAGAAAACGTTTCCAGTATTTTGCCCCGCATGCTGTCTTGGAAATTGGCTCAGTATTGCACTGGGACATCGTTGGGCATTGCTATAATGCAAGTACAAGCAAAGCACATTCCAATCAATCGCCGGGTCATTGAAAAAATAATTATATTTAGCCATTTAGTCCATCTTCTGCCACCCGCGAAATTCGGACTTTCTCCTGTCATTCCAACATTCACACTGACAGCAGCGCTAGATACTGGCTATAAAGACCACTTCTCAAGCTTTATCAGCACACAATACGCAACCTAAGAGAATTTCAGTACCTCCATAACTTCGTCAATTTGCCACACTTTGCGGCTGCCGACTGTAATTCAGCATTTTTTTCTTTTTTTGTTCCTTTCACCTGTCGGCATCGTGACCGGAGTTAAAAATAGTGGAGATACGTAAATTATTCAAGAGTAATTCTGCGCCCACGATCGCAAGAAAAGGGCGAAAAAAGACAGCTGTAAAAAACCAGTGGCGGGTCGGGCCGTAATAAAGGAAGCCAAAACCTCGCCCTTCAAAGCTTAATGACTTAAAACTTTCGCAGTTTACTTTTCTTGATCAGCAGTTGCTCATACGAATTGTTAGAAGAACAGTCAATCGAGTCAAATTTATTTTCGATAGCATTGTTATACATTGCACCACGAAATTATGAAGGGTTTTCTTTCACACATAAATTACGACATAAATTACCATAGGCCTGCGTCTTTATAAATTCCGCGCTTAAGAAGCTCATGAAACGGCATAGATTCGCAAATTGATTAGTGACGCTCATTAAGCAATAAGCTGTGCAACATCGCATTCTTTACTTCTATATTATGATTATAGAAAACGGATTGTCGTGGCTTCTTGCGAAAGAAGCCTCGCAAACTAATTTATAAAGACGTATTGATCATTTGCGTCGTCATTTGCTATCGAAAATAAATTTGACTGTCCTTCTACCAATTCGTATGAGCAACTGCTGATCAAGAAAAGTAAATGAAATGCGAAAATGATTAAGTCATTAAGCTTTGAAGGGCGAGGTTTTGGCTTCACTTTGTTACGGCCGACGAACCGCCACTGGTAAAAACGGGAAATGCTGTGTGATTTATTTATTTTGGGTAGGTGTTTTGGCCGAGGGGCACTTACGGCAATGCGGGGAAAGGGCACGGCATTCTACTGCCGTGAACTGGGGCTTTTATAGGTGGGCAGCACGGCAAACAGGTAGGGCATGGACGGCCGTCGTGAAATTCGAGCCCTGCTTTTGTATCGCCCGATGTACCAAAAAGGTAGCACGAAAGTTCCCGAGCAGCTTGTCAGGCATATTATTAGTGGCCTAAATGATTTTTTTTTGAACTGAATCAGCCTGCTAGTTCATCGCGCTTAGATTGCATTAAGAAGAAAGCTGTCTTTAATTTCCAATGGACAATTCTTGTAATTGGAAAACGTGTTAATAAAGGAAAATTCCTGAGAATAAGTAAGCACGAATGATTATTGTAAAAGGATTTTCTGTACCAACCAAATTTTCAGTTCTGGCTGTGCCACTGGAAGTAATAACTGCAAAATTACATCATGTTGCTGAGCTGTTACTACGTTGACAAATCGCGTAGTTAGCCAACAGTGAGCCAGCCTGACTGTTTTCGATGCGCTCACAACAGATGGGAACAAACGTACGATTATAGGGTTTACAAACCGTGAAACTTCATTTTCTTCGCCGGCGGGGAAAAAATGAGCGGACTTGGAGTTGGTAGAATAAAATTTAGCGGAAGCGAATTAGTCTACCTTGGAGTTAGTAGAAGCGCTAATCTGCTGAAAGAAAAGTACCCACCTGTGGTATCGGGGCACTTTTATGAGTACAAGTACGAGTACACTCGCACATTATCGGGCTGATACCGATGCCGTTATTGGGATCAGTGCATCCCTAGTAATGAACATTCAACTCGAGTCGATACGATTTCCGATACTGGGCAAACGGTACAATTTTCTCACGATTTTTTTTTTTATACCCCCGACGACGAAATTGTTGTATCCCAAGAATTCCGTCCGTCCGTCATACCGTCACTCCGTCATTCCGTCTGAAAACATTATTCATCCGATCGATATCTCAAATATTATTCATTGGATTCTTTTCAAATTTACCACACATATTCTCTACCACAGGGAGAGGTGCAGTGCAAAGTGTTGGCCATCTGGGATGATTTCTCCCAAAAATATCCCCGTTTTCCTGTTTTTGGATTTGGACATTTTCAAGTGGGTTCAATGTCAATTTGTCCGATCGATATCGCAAATATTATACATTGGATTCTTTTCAAATTTGGCGCGCACATTCTCTACCACAGGGAGAGGTGTAGTGCAAAGTGTCGGCCATCTGGGACTGTCCATCCGTCCGTCATTCAGCCATTCTGTCCGAAGACATTATTTGTCCGATCAATATCTCGAATATTATTCATTGGATTCTTTTCAAATTTGGCACACATATTCTCTACCACAGGGAGAGGTGCAGTGCAAAGTGTCGACCATCTGGGAGGATTTTTCACTAAAATAGCGCAATTTTCCTGTTTTTGGACTTAGAAATTTTCAAGTGGGTTCAATGTCAATTTTTCCGATCGATATCGCAAATATTATACATTGGATTCTTCTCAAATTTGGCACACATATTCTCTACCACAGGGAGAGGTGCAGTGCAAAGTGTCGGCCATCTGGGATGCTTTCTCCCAAAAATATCCCCGTTTTCCCGTTTTTGGATTTGGACATTTTCAAGTGGGTTCAATGTCAATTTGTCTGATTGATATCGTAAATATTATGCATTGGATTCTTTTCAAATCTGCCACACACAGTTTCTAACATATGGAGAGGTGCAGTGCTACGTGTCATAGATGTGTTGTTATTTTTGTCAAAATTGATTTTCGGAATGCGATAATTTCTATAATCACCAACAGAAAAAGCATGCTTGGGGACATCGGGGGTATTAGTAAGCTCTGCTTACTTTTTCACTTGTTTTTTTTTTTTTTTTTTTATAGAATGACCTTGCAGACAAATTATGACTAAGAAAGAATCCTTTAATGTTTTTTCTCAGAGAAAAAAACATTTCTCAGGTGTTGTGTAACTGCAAAATGCAAACTGTGCAGTGAATGCATATTTTATAAACTCTATATTTAAGTATATCAAGAACTACAAAATATATTTTTTTATTTTAAACAAAATTGTAGAAAATCCCTTTTTTTCTGTTGTTAAACTGAGCTAAACAATGCATATGTCCTCTTCTTAAAAGTGCAACTGAAATTATATTTTATCTTAAATAACAAAAATAAATTGGATTTTGAAAACAAATCCCACATCAAAAGGACTAAATGAATTATACAAGTAAATAAACTCTCTTCACATAAACTAAGGCAGGGCTATTCATTTAGCTGCATTTCAACTAATAAATTAATTGGGGGCTGACCATCTGACCCTGACATTATTGAGGAAACAGTATTTTTTTAGATTTAATTTTAGGCCTAATGCAGTATTTCTTTTATTTTGCTCAGGCATATGGAGATGCTTTTCTTTACCAATGTTTTTTTTAGATTTCATCAACAACTAAATCCAACACTTGAAGGTCAAGTTGTTTTTTTTTTTTTTCTTTTAACTGTGGTATGCTGAAATGCAGTTTATGCCACGCACATGCAATTCTAATTTGTAATATGAAAGAAGTTGTTCTTTGGAATATTATACTACAGTTAGTTCCGACCAAGTAATTTGATTGGACGAGAGCCATTCCATGACTGCTGATGATAGAGTAGAACATCACTGGGACATATAACAGCAAAATCACTCCGCTCACAGGTGTTTTAATAACCATTAAATACTCTAACTGCCGTCCACAAAGGTAGTGCTACTTTGTTAGCAACAGTCAAGTCCCGATCCATTTGTGGAACTATTTGCGCTGGCGAAGCCACATAACTGATTAAATAAACAAAGAAATCATAATCTGTTGTTGCTTATTGCCGTCAACTAATACAGCAGGCAAAATAAATATTGAACATGTCAACATTTTTCTCAGTAAATATATTTCTAATGGGGCAATTGACATGAAATTTTCACCAGATGTAACGACTCAAGTAATCCACACATACAAAGAAATTAAAACAAATAAGTCCATAAATTAAGTTATGTGTAATAAACTGGAATGATGCAGGGAAAAAGTATTGAACGCGCTTACTGAAATTTATTTAATACGTAGTAGAAAAGCCTTTGTTGGTAATGACAGCTTCAAGACGCCTCCTGTATGGAGAAACTAGTTGCATGCATTGCTCAGGTGTGATTTTGGCTTATTCTTCCACAATATCTGTCTTGAAAGCTTGAAGGTCCCGGGGGACTCTTCTATGAACTCTGATCATCAGTTATTTCCACAGATTTTCAATTGGATTCAAATCGGGTGATTGACTGGGCCATTCAAACAGCTTTATTTTCTTTCTCTGAAACCGATTGAGAGTTTCCTTGGCTGTGTGTTTGGGATCACTGTCTTGCTGAAATGTTCACCCTCATTTCATCTTCAGCATACTGGTAGATGGCAGCAGATTCTTATCAAGAATGTCTCGGTGCATTTCTCCATGTCTCGGTACATTTCATCCTTCCTTTGATTACATGAAGTCTGCCAGTACCATATGCTGAAAAACAGCCCCACACCTTGATGTTCCCACCTCCAAACTGCACTGTTGCTATGGTGTTTTGGGGGTGATGTGCTGTGCCGTTTGTCCTCTAAACATGGTGTGTGCTATGACATCCAAAGAGTTCCATTTTGGTCTCATCTGACCAGACTGTATTCTCCCAGTATTTCATAGGCGTGTCCAAATGTTGTGCAGCAAACTTTAAACGAGCTTCAACATGCTTTTTCCTCAGCAATGGAGTCTTGCGCGGTGAGCGTCAGAAATCTTGCAAGGAGCACCTGGTCGTGGCCGATTTATGGTGAAATGATGTTCTTTGCACTTCCGGATTATGGCCCCAACGGTGATCACTGGAACATTCAGAAGTTTAGAAATATGTCGGTAACCAATGCCATCAGTATGTTTTGCAACAATAAGATAGCAAAGGTCTTGAGAGAGCTCTTTGCTTTTACCCATCATGAAATATTTCTTGTGTGACACCTTGGTAATGAGAAACCTTTTTATAGGCCATCAATTAGTCAAGTTTATTTATAAAGCACATTTAAAACAACAAATGTTGAACCAAAGTGCTGTACAATGATCATTAGCAAAGAATATAATGGGGAAACTAAGACGTACAAAATCAATAAATCTGTGAAACAAAATCACCAGCAATAAAAGAATCTACATGTAAAAGCAAACGGGAGTAAATAAATTAATAAGCAAGGACAACACGAAGTGCACGCAATTAAAAGCAACAGATAAAAGACAGAACATAAAAGCAAAACAGGAAAACGGCACAATAAAAAAACTTGACAAAAAACAAGAGAACAGGCGGATTAAAAAGCAAGGGAGTACATATAAGTTTTCAAACGTGATTTAAAAATGGCAGTAGAAGGTGAAGACCTGATTTCCAGAGGTAGTGTATTCCACAGTTTAGGAGCTGCAACTGAAAAAGCACGATCACCTTTGGTCTTTTAGATTCGACCGAGGAACTAACAGAAGAAATTTATTGGAAGATCTAAGGGACCTTGTAGTGGAATAGGGTGAGACGAGGTCTGATATGTACTCTAGAGCCAAACCATGGAGAGCTCTAAAAACAAATAATTAAACTTTAAAATCCACTCGAAATTTAACTGGTAGCCAGTGTAGGGCTGCCAACACAGGGGAGATATGGTCCCTCTTTCTTGACCCAGTCAAGAGCCGAGCTGCAGCATTCTGAACTACCTGAAGTCTGGAGAGGCAAGACTGTGACACACCCGGTACAGAGAATTACAATAATCCAAATGAGATGTAATGAAAGCCTGGATAACAGTCTCCAGGTCTGCTTGGGAGAGTAGAGGTTTTAGTTTGGAAATACATCGAAGTTGAAAAAAGCTACTCTTAACTACTGCACTAATTTGGCACTCAAAACTGAGTGAAGAGTCAAAGAGGACATAGATTTTTGATTAAAGAATGCGTGTTGACAGAGAGGGGTCCAAGTTTTTCTTTAATGATTTCAGTCAAACCAGGTTGGCCAAAAATAATAATTTCTGTTTTTCCCTCATTTAATTGAAGAAAATTGTTGTTCATCCAGTTTTTTACATAATTTAAGCAATTAACCAAGGGCTGCAAGCAGGAGGTATGATCAGGTCTCAGAGAAAAGTACAGCTGAGTATCATCAGCGTAACAATGGTACAAAACCTTGTGTTTCTGAAAAACAGAGCTCAGTGGGAGCATATACAGGGAAAATGAGGGGGCCTATAATAGACCTTTGAGGTACACCACAGGTGATAGGAGCTGAGGATGAGGACAGATTTCCTGTCTGTACAGAAAACGACCGGTCCTTTAAGTATGATGCAACCAAATATGGGCAGTGAATACTGAATACCAACACCAAATTTAAGACGGTCCAACAGAATGCCATGGTCAATTGTATCAAAGGCCAAGGAGAGGTCCAGCAATACTAGCACATCAGGACCAAACCAGCTGATATTAATTTGCAGTGATAGGGGGCAGGATTGCTTTCTAAATACTGACAGATTTTGGCTGATGCCTTGGCTTTCCATGCCTTTTTGCACCTCCTTTTCTTCATGTGTTCGATACTTATTCCCAGTATCATTCCACTTTATTACACATAACTTAATTTATGGACTTATTTGTTTCGATTTCTTTGCATATGTGGATTACTTGGGTTGTTACTGACATCTGGTGAAAATTTCATGTCAATAGTCCCATTAGAAATATATTTACTGAGAAAAATGTTGACGTGTTCAGTACTTATTTTCCCTGCTGTTAGTGGCATTTGTAGAACTGTGGTATAAAAGCAATATCACAGTCGAGTTTGTGATGATGTTGCTGGGTATCATCACAGCTTTGATCTCTTCGGCAGGATATTCAGCAACAACATCAGTCCCTGTTGTGTGATATTGTGTAATTAATATATTGCTCATACAACTGATTATTAAGTAAGGAACAGGAGGTAGGCTACAGAAGAGGAACTAAAGATCTCAGAGTTATGGCCAGATTGACCGACACGTCTATGTGCTTCCTCTCAGTTGTAAATGGCGGTTTCATTTGATACCGTCTGGCTTCGAGGAATTCCTGTTCCAGATTTAGTCAGGACTGTCCTATCAGTCAGACACCACAGCGCATACTTGTGATTCGTTGTTATTGGCAGCGCCACCTGAGCCTTCAGTTCTCTTGATTGGAAGTTTAGTTTATTTTATTTTATTGTCTCAAAAATGTCAGATTATCACACAGATTTTCCATCTGATTTTTGATTTATTTATTAGTTAACAGAACTGGTTGGCAGTTGATAATGCCCTCTACTGTTTGAAAAAGGCATCGCGATTCATTTTTCATCATAACCGATTTCAGTCGTCACACATTAATATTGATTTTTAACTATCTCGCGATACTTGGTTACATCCCACATTAATAGTAATTTTTAACTGTCTCGCGATACATTGTCACATCCCTGTCGTTGACTGAATTAATTTGGGCTTCTCTGTTTCAGGACTGGGTGGATGAAGGCTACTTCAAAGATGGTGTGTACTGCAGAAGGGTTGGAGAAGGCAGTGCACAGTTCTACAGCTCTAAGAGACTGGATTTTGACCTCTATATCTGATATGCTGGCTGGAAAACCAAACCTAGACCATTCAGATTGCATAGATGTTCTCCTGAGCGTGTGTTTGTGCATGCGCACACACAATCTGATACCTAGTGCTGTGGAAGAATGTAAAGCTTGAAAGTGGGAACGCTTTGCTAAGTTTGGACTCCAGATGTAAAATTCTCCATTAATTTTTCCATTTACATTTTTTGAAACTCAATTTTAAACTTTTTTTGTTTTTAATGGTGTATTATCTATTAGTGGATTGTGCACTGTAAACCCAGAATTTGAATTACAAGGTTCCGACACCATTTTGTGCGATATTTTGCATCAGTGTAAGTTTTTACTATTTTCGAAAAGACTTTTGAAACATTTGATATTTTTCCGTTTGTCCTTATTTCTCATCGGCTAATCCAGGAGCATTTCGGCACATGAAACTTGTTTCATGTCTAGTTTAAATAATTTCCAATACTTATGCTGATTTCTCAATGACTTTTTAACCTTTTGACCCTGCTTTCACTCACTTTCTCAGGCTCTATTATTTGTAAATTTGCTGTACAATATCATCCCAGTGTTTTTAAATAAACTGAACAGACGATCTTGTCTTCATTCTGATGAAAAGCATCCAAGCCCTCAAGCATTTCTGTGAACAGGCTGGTGTAAATGGTGTTTTTATTCTTTCAATATTTCACATCAATATAAATGCCATTTCTGAATGTGCACTATTAAACCAAGTACCATTGGGAGATGGCATATCCTCCTGACCCCTGCAAAAATGTGGAATATTCCAAAATGGCGAAAGGTACTTCTCCAGCAGGTTGATGTCTGTTCTAAGTTTTATGCAAAAATACTGAATGGTTGTTCAAGTTATGCTGCGGACAGAAATGTTGGCAGACTGGAGGACAGAGAGATGGCTATATTCCCCTGCGTTATATGCTGTACGAGGATAACTAACCCACTGATTCTCAGACTTGGTTCTGGAACCCCCTGCCTGTGCTGCATTCTGTTCCAACCACAGTTGCAGTTGTTGAATTTTAACAAGCTGTTAATTTGTCTTAATTTGGGCGTGTTTATGTTCAGAGCCGTTTTTATCATGTGAAGCCAGGCACGTTTTGACATATCAATTGGCTATATACAGTGCTGCATGGGCGTAGGAACCGGCCCGGCAGACCCGGCGGTCGCCGGACCAATATTTTGCCGAATACGCCCCTCCCCCTCCCCTCATGCCATGTCAGTCTTAAGTCGCTTTCACACTGGACTCGAGACGATTTTTTCGCGCGCAGATTACATTTAAAGTCAATGCAAAGTCTTTGCATTGACTTTGAATGTAATGTGTCGTTCGAAAAATTCGTTTCGCGTCCGGTGTAAAAGCAGCTTTAGACCGTCTAGCCGATCCTGGCTGCTTATCACCTATCAGATTAATGCACTGCCACGAGACCGGTGTAACTAGCGTTCGTCAGCGATACTAATGCTACTGCACACTCTCATAAATTATGATCCAGTGCAAAATACGTTCTTATTTATTATAAATTATTAATTTCCGCACGATTTTGGCATTACAGGGCTTCGGTTGGTGACCTCACGCGCTTGTTTAATGCATACAATTTGCATCGAGAGCGATGGTTTACTAATTTATTTAGACAGTTTTGCCCCTGAGATAAGGACTATGCTTGAAGGGCTGTCAGTTTCTCGGGGATCACCTAAAATTGCCAAACTTCCATCCTCACATTGCAACAGACAATCACAGAGTGCAATGTTATTTTAATTGGAATGTAATGGATTATTAACCAGACCTAAGCAGCGCAAACTATCGTTATCCCCATATTTGCATTTAACTGCTTGATCTGGATGCACTTCCTTGTATGAAGAGCTCCCTTTCAATTTTTTTTTTCCATTTTAATTTTTAATTGATTATTTATGACAAATCCCCCAGAAAACGCCAACTTGCATCTGTGATTGGCGTATGCAGCTCAGATCTTTTCAAATTGCTGACAATCACGGGTGCGCACTGAAAACTGAATGCTTTGGAGGCGTGCTGTGCTTTTAGAAGGGCCACATGTCCGAAAGAAATGATTTTTTTACGGGACCCCAAGCTTGGTAGAGGGCGCGAGTGAGATGGGGCTTGTGTGCGGAAGCAGTGAGAAAGCTCACGAAATCCTCTCTCTTTATACTAACTAGGTTAAAAACTAATTGTTGCTAACACGTTTTAAACAGTTCATCCTGAACTGTGTTTGTGGGTATCCACCTTCCGAGTTCACACAGTTATCATCATCTGCACGCCCTTACATCCCTGGTAAGATTTCAATCCGCACAATATTAATGCAGCTTATGTCCTGCTTGTGTTTTTACTTCGTATTTCTAGAGCGAGGGGTTAATTACCTGCGTGCGTATCGCATGTCCAAATATGATATCTGAATTAGCCTATGACGGGATTTACCCATTCTTGGTAATCTTGTGTCAGTGTTTTTTTTTTTTTCTTAGATAGGTGGCCTAATTGCATTATATGGGATGAAATAAACAAGGAAAATCAGATAAATCAGTAAATGTAAAAAAAAGCAAGGGACAAAAAGAACATAAGGAAACGGACAGTCAGTGTGTATGGGTGGATAACCCTGACACCATTACTCTGGATGTCACCTTCTTTTATATATCTCAATTTAAAAGGTATTCTATAAGCCTCCAATTCATTGCTTGAACACTGTCTCAAAGGTTTATATCAAGTTCATGGATGAAATGCTTCAAACTGCTAATGCTGGAAAGTGCATACTATAGACCACAGACTGAACTAATCTGCTGTTGTGTCGTGACTAGAAACACCACCCAAAAGTTGAAACTGTTGAGGCTAAAGATGAGTCTTGATGCTACCACAGCTAACCAAAACAATCCCCAGTTTCAAAAAATTTTCTAATGAAGGAAGGGGGGACTCCCCCCCTCCATACCATCCCCCCAGCGCCGTCTGCCGGACCAATATCAGTTTGCTTCCTACACCCCTGTGCCGTGAAAAAGTATTTGCCCCCTTCCTGATTTCTTATTTTTTTGCATATTTGGCATACTTAAATGTTTCAGATCATCAAACAAATTTTAATATTAGACAAAGATAACCCAAGTAAATACAAAATGCAGTTTTTAAATTATGATTTCATTTATTAAGGGAAAAAGCTATCCAAACCTACCTGGCCCTATGTGAAAAAGTAATTTCCTCCCCTTGTTGAATCATGAATTAACTGTGATAAACCAAATTTTTTTAGTTCAATTTCACTAGCCACACCCAGGCCTGATTACTGCCAGACCTGTTGAATCAAGAAGTCACTTAAATAGAACCTGTCTGATAAAGTTAAGTAGGCTAAAAGATCTCAAAAAGCAACATATCATGCCGGGATCTAAAGAAATTCAAGAACAGATGAGAAACAAAGTCATTGACATCTTTCAGTCTGGAAAGGGTTGCAAAGCCATTTCTAAGGCTTTGGGACTCCAGCAAATCATGGTGAGAGCCATTATCCACAAATGGAGAAAACTTGGAACAGTGGTGAATCTTCCCAGGAGTGGCTGGCCTACCAAAATTACTCCAAGAGCGCATCGACCACTCACCCAGGAGGTCATAAAAGAACCCTGAACAACATCTGAAGAACTGCAGGCCTCACTTCCCTCAGTTAAAGTCAGTGTTCATGATTCATCAATAAGAAAGAGACTGGGCAAAAATGGCATCCATGGGGGAGTTCCAAGGCGAAAACCACTGCTGACCAAAAAGAACACAAAGGCTCGTGTCACATTTGCCAAAAAACATCTTGATGATCCCCAAGACATTTGGGAAAATATTCGATGGACTGACGAGACAAAAGTTGAACTTTTTGGAAGGTGTGCGTCCCGTTACATCAGGCGTAAAACTAACACAACATTTCATGAAAAGAACATCATTCCAACAGTCAAACGTGGTGGTAGTGTGATGGTCTGGGGCTGCTTTGCTGCTACAGGAGGTGGACGACTTGCTGTAATTGATGGAACCATGAATTCTGCTCTCTCCCAGAAAATCCTGAAGGAGAATGTCCGACCATCAGTTCATGACCTCGAGCTCAAGCGCACTTGGGTTATGCAGCAGGACAATGATCCGAAACTCACCAGCAAGTCCACCTCTGAATGGCTTAAAAAAAAAAACAAAATGAAGGTTTTGGAGTGGTCTAGACAAAGTCTGGAATTAAATCCAATTGAGATGCTGTGGCATGACCTTAAACAGGCCGTTCATGCTTGAAAACCCTCCAATGCGGCTGAATTAAAACAATTCTGCAAAGAAGACTCATTGCCAGTTACTGCAAATGCTTGAATGCATTTTTTTCGCCGAGGAGGTAAAATACATCATCACAGCCTGTCCTTTTCCATGCACTGGTTTCTCAGTTGTGAATTGATCCTTCAAACATATGAATTATTCAGTGAATGATTTGACTCTAAAATAGCATTTTCACTTCAAAGGGGTTGAAATGCCTTAGCTGTGTAATATCCTGCAGCAAATCTCAAGTAAATGCCAATAAAATAAATCATTGCGCGCAATTTTATGCTTTTATTATAAATTATGTTCATGAACTCAACTTCAAAACACAGTATGCCCAGTTAACATTGAAGAGCATGTGTATCTCAATCGGTGGGGTGAAATTATGGAATGACTTAGATATCCAATTTAAACAAATCAATAACCTAAATCGCTTCAAAAGCACATACAAAAAACATATATTCAATAGGTACAAGGAGGAAGATAGGTTGTATTGACATTGGATGAATATTGCACATATTGATTGTTATTACTAATCATATACAATTTAAATTTTATAAATATATCTATAGTTGTAGTATATACCTCCATATCCATTATTTGTTAATACTTAATTAGTAAGTGGTATCACATATCGTAATGACTAATTATTGTTAAACACAATTTACTATTGTATATTTAATCCATTGGTTATTAATAAGTATGTGTGTGTGTGTGTGTGTATGTATATATATATATATATATATATATATATATATATATATAGTGCACTGTTGTAACACATTTAGAATGGTAATATACATTTCCATAACAATTATTTATTGGTAATTGGCATTATATTTACTGTAATGAAGTTGATGATGTATATGGTATAATTATATACTGTATATTGGTGCGGTTGATTGATTATATATCATTGCATATTGTATATTAAAGCCATTCATTATATATAGGAACATGTAATATTGCAATGAACAATGGGGTGATAAGGGGGTGGAAGTTTGCAAGTTTATACTTCTGCCTGCTCCTTTTCGAACTGATCTTTGTACATTTGTTTTTTCCCTTGTTTTCTTTTTTTTTTAATTTTGTTCGAAATATTCTTTCATTTATTCATCTATTACAGTGATCTGTTACCAAGGCTCATGGACGATGATCAGAAGTGTTTTGTTTCACTACAAAACATTTCTAATGTCTGCAGTAAAGGTTTGTCTTGTTTCAACACATTTAAAAATGAGTTGTTTCAAAGGTTTCAGCACTGTATTCAGGAGTCAAAATTGCCATCTTTACTCCCTGCTTTTACATCTTTAATTTCTTATCTGACAGGTTTCCCCCCAAAAAAAACCCATCACTAAAAAGCATGGTTTGTTTCATGACTTTCTCCGACCAGTTTCATTCCTGCCAGGAATAATTGCTCCTCTGCTTGTACTTCTACAACCCCAATTCCGAAATAGTTGGGACAAAGTATAAATTGTGAATAAAATCAAAACGCAATGACTTTCAAATCACACCAGCCAGTATTCTATTCACAATAGCACAGAGATAACATAGCAAATGTTGAAACTGAGAAATTTTACAATTTTGTCCACAAAATGAGCTCATTTCAAATTTGATGGCTGCTACAGGTCTCAAAAAAGTTGGGACAGGGGCCTGTTTACCATGGTGTAGCATCCCCTCTTCTTTTTAACACAGAGTGGAGGCGTCTGGGCATTGAGGAGACAAGTTTCTTGAGTTTAGCCATTGGAATTTGATCCCACTCTTGTTTAATACAGGCTTCCAGCTGCTAGAGAGTTTTTGGTCTCCTTTGACGGACTTTTCGTTTAATTATGCGTCAAATGTTCTTAATCGGTGAAAGATCAGGACTGCAGGCAGGCCAGTTCAGCACACGGACTCTTCTACTACGAAGCCATGCTGTTGTAATAGCTGCAGTATGTGGTTTTGCATTGTCCTGCTGAAATACACAAGGCCTTCCCTGGAATAGATGTCGTCTGGAGGGGAGCATATGTTGCTCTAAAACCTTTATAAACCTTTCAGCATTCATGGTGCTTTTTAAAACATGCAAGTGTTCCACACCATATGCACTAATGCATCCCCATACCATCAGAGACGCTGGCTTTTGAACTGAACACTGATAACAGGAGGGGTGGTCTTTCTCTTCTTTAGCCCGGAGGACACAACGCCCATGATTTCCAACAAGAATGTCAAATTTGGACTCGTCTGACCACAGGACACTTTGCCACTTTGCTACAGTCCATTTTAAATGAGCCTTGGCCCGCAGAACATGGTGGCAATTCTGGATCATGCACAACAATGGCTTCTTTTTTGCATGATAGAGTTATAGGTGGCATCTGTGGATGGCACAGCGGACAGTGTTTACAGACAGTGGTTTCTTGAATTATTCCTGGGCCCATTTAGTAATGTCAAAGACAGAATCATGCCAGTGAGTGATGCAGTGGCGTCTGAGGGCCCGAAGATCACGGGCATCCAGTAAAGGTCTTCAGCCTTGTCCCTTACGCACACAGAGATTTTTCCAGTTTCTCTGAATCTTTTGATGATGTTATGCACTGTCGATGATGAGACCTTCAAAGCCTTTGCAATTTGATGTTGAGGAACATTGTTTTTAAAGTATTCCACAATTTTTTTTTACTCAAGCCTTTTTCACAGGTTGGCAGAGCCTCTGGCCATCTTTACTTCTGAGAGACTTAGTGTCTCTAAGACATCCCTTTTATAGCCAATCATGTTACACACCTGATGCCAGATAACTTAATTACTTGCTAAATGTTCTTTCAGCTGATTCTCTTATATATTAATTGCTTTTTCAGCCTTCTTTTTTGCCTGTGTCCCAACTTTTTTGAGACCTGTTGCAGCCAGAAAATTTTAAATAAGTTCATTTTGTGGATAAGAATGTAAAATGTCTCAGTTTCAACATTTGAAATGTTATCTGTGTTCTATCGTAAATAACATTGGCTCATGTGATCTGAAAGTCATTGCATTTTGATTTTATTCACAATATACACTTCGTCCCAACTATTTCAGAATTGGGGTTGTATTTCTCATTTCCTTTTTTCCTTCCATCAATCCCTTCACACTATATATACGCTGCCTACTCTGGCTGGCAGTTCAAACACTTGAGAAACATACTCTAGCTAAAGCTTCAGCTCCGAAGATGCCTGTTCCAACAATTCCTAGATAAAGAGGGTTGCGACGTGAGTGTTACAGAAAATCTGGTCTTGACGCTGTTTCTTTTCCCTCGCGCTACTGAGGGCGCATCTCAGTTTGCCTACGTATTACGTCCTCTATCCTCTACTGAACCAGAGGTTGTTCCATGTCTCCCTCCTGGCTGGCTGTCTCAAAGCGCTTATTTGTGCTGGGTGAGAGAGAGGAGGGAGGATGGAGCTCTGACAAGCCGCTGAGCGAGGACACATGAGAGCAGCCTTCCTGGAACACTTTCAGCAGGAAGCCATGAAGTCAACCCGCATCGACATCAGCTGGCAGTGAGAAAATGTGTAAAGGATCAGAAAACTCATGGATCGTATCGCCTTAAAGTCAGGGAACAAATAAATTTTTGGTTCAACATAATAAATTTAAAAAGTGGAGACTTTTATATCTTTTCGCTCCATTTAATCTGTCAACATTGGGGAAAGAATTTTTGCACATGGTCTTTATTGAAAACAACACAAAAGATGTTAAATGTTTCCTGAAAATCTTAATGTAGCCAAAATAAAATATTTAATATTCAATGGTTAAAATAAAGTACATGTGAGTCACGGACAGTCGCGACCAATCCAGGCTTTATCTTCAGATATTTTACAAAGCCTGCACTTGAGGCCAGTTGTTAGTGCTAACTATCGCTAGCGGTCCTGCTAGCCACCCCTAACACGTTAGCTTCACTTACATTATTTGCTGTTATATCATTACTTACAGCTTGTGGCTCCGAGCGCTTGATCGATGCAGCTGCTTCAGGTTTGAGAAGCAGCTGAAACGCTTATCCTGTGTCGAATTATCCTTTATTGACAAAGCTGTCTTTGGTGAAATGCTGAGCACAAACAGCTAACGTTCCCTTTGGCCGCGGCTGTTTGCTGCCAGCAAACAAAAAAGCTACCCACTGATTTCTGGTGGCATCGTCTTTTGGAAGAGAAATAGGTGCTTTCCTTCGCGTCCAAAAATAAACGGAGGAGCAGCTTTGGAAGAGATGCTGACAAAACTGCACCTCAAATGATCTGCGGTTCTTCTTTTGTATTTCCAAAAGTGTAGACGCTACTAAGGCATAGTATGATCTGCCGTTGTTAGTGCCTGCTAGAATAGTTTCCGGTGTGGGCAGGTCCAGCGCCGTGATTGGCTCTGGCTAGGTCTGTATTAATTGGACGGCACAACCTGACGTCAGGTTTTGCCCAGATCTTGTGAAGATCTCAAGACGAGCTGTTCAGAGAGGAAATCACGTTCAGGAAATCACGTTCTTGGATTATGGCAAAACCCCTGTGTCTTAGGTTTAGAAACTTTTCAGAGGTTGTGTATGGACATCCAACATTATAACATTACGTATATGTATTAAAAGAAGGATCAGCATAATAGGTCGCCTTTAAGGAAATTGATTGAAAATTGTGTTAAATTGAAAATTTGATTAAATTACCTTTAATTCCACCCTAAATCAGCATTCTGCAGTCATGTTTGTGAGAAAAATAACTTGTTCTAAATGACTTGGGTACTCAGGGTTACAAATCATAATAGACCCAACATTTAAAAACATTTCTCAAATAAAGCATTTTTTCAGTTTCTAGCATGGAACACCCAAATGTAGTATAATTCTGAATGTAATATATTATCTTATTGCTTTGATATTGCCCTCATACCTTAGACCACATCCACAGCGATACGTTTTGGTCATATAACAAACAAGGCAAAAGTTGTGTGTCTTACATCAACTACATATCCGCGTGGATGTAGTGTTACAGTACAAACTGATACCTGTGTTTCTTTGCTTCTCTGTTTTTACAGATCAGTGCTGAATTTCTGTGGACCATTACTCTTCCATAGCAGACCAGATTCCTAGCTTCCCTTGATAGGAACAACAGATGCTGCTGAAGATTTTCAGAGAACATGGGAGGAGCCCTTAGGAAAATGGCTGAAGATTAGGGGTGTAACAGAATGTGTATTCATCTTGAACCATTAAGTTTGGTGCATGTCTTTGCTTTGGTACACTGACTGAAGTCCCAATGTCCCACTCAGAACATCCTGGCAGCGCACAACTCTGCTGTAGCATCCTAGATAAATCAGACCCAAAATCTTACCGATTATCCTCTAGAGTGGGGCCAGCATTAGCATCATCAATTAACATTAGCCAACAACGTATACAACAAAACCTCAAAAACAGGGTACATATAGCAAGACTGACATGCTGGGCAAAAGGTGAGTGTAATTAGCTAATTTTAAACCATAAATTTGATTTTGAAATTAGGTTAACGACTGAGCTGACATGTTCAGGCATCAGAGTTGATCCAGCTGCTGAAACATTTGACTGTGCTCATATATGTAAGTATCAAAAGAATATAATTTCTCCAAAAAGGTTTGAATATATCGATCTGTTGAACCCTCCCCCTCCAATAAATTTCTCGGACAGGCTGGCATACTGAAGTAGAGGCTTCACCTTTTCATTTTGTAGCTCTACAGCTGCAAACAGGTCTACATAATTTTTGTAAACCATAGCCTGCTCTAACTACACTCGGGGTCTGTACTCCTGCTGTGCCTCTCTTTAGCAGTATGCTAATGTTATGTAAATTTAGGATTAAATATTCATCCGAACAGTTTTTTATGCTATATATGTTGTTGTAATTCCTGACCATGGAATGGAATGTGTCATGGAATTTCCATAACAAATCCTAAGAACCAATCCTGTTTGCATGTGGGTGATAGCACCACCCACATGCAAACAGGATTGGTTCTTAATATTTGTGACACACATGATAAAAAGACTACCCAAGGTACCCAGATACTGTGATCTCCTTTTCACGATAATGGATTCACCATTAAATATTCATCCGAACAGTTTTTGATGCTATATATGTTGTTGTAATTCCTGACCATGGGGGTAGACATCACCTATTCTGTGATATGTTTGGTTCAAGAGATTTGATGCATAACTAGTTTATGACAAAGTAAAATGTCCACCATGATGGCTTTATGTATGGAAATGTTCAGGGGCCTAAACTGTACAAGTGTACCCAGTTAAATGCTTTTATGAAAATTCTGCAGCAACCCTGTTTTTGCACTTTTCTGACATGTTTTAAAATGCAATAAATGTGTCTTAGGAAATTGTTTGGAGTCATTATTTACAGATTTTTTTAAAAGAGTAAAGCGTTGCCATTGTCTGTAGAACCATCAGAGAAATTTCACTAGTTTAATCCCAATTTGGTGGAAAGGAGGAGTTCAAACAAAATGGGAAAATGGTTAGACTTTTTGTTAATAATGATCATTATTAGCTACAAGTCTAACCACTTACCCATTTTGTTCATTAAATTCACTCAGATCAAATGCCTTTTGAGAAGCATCTGGATTGAGTGGATGCAACAATGTTTGTTGCAGTGACCCATAACTTAAAGCATTTGCTTGACTGTAAAAATAAAAAAAATATATATCGTCGGCCTGCTGATAAAACCTCGTATCTCCAAATTGATAAACAAAAACTCCTATGTCCACTATTCTTACATGCAAAATTAAACATTTTTTATTTTATATTTTAAATTATATTAATATATTTTTTTATTTTACATTTTTTATTTTCCTGTAAAATTTATCACTTTGAAGATACGAGGTTTTTTCAGCAGGCTGACGATATATAAATAATAAAAGTTTGAATACACCTGGCCCTATTGTAATCTTTAAAGACTGGGCCAATTAGGACAAAACTGCTGTGGGCCCCCATGTAGGCATCCGGATGCCCACTGGAAAACCTAATGGGTGCCCAAGGGGGCAAAATGCTGTGGGCCCCATTTGAACTAACCCAAAGGGAGCCTGATTGGGTTTTCTGTGGGCAAACCCACAGCTGGGCTTGCCCACAGAATGCCCACATTCGGGCCCTGAAAGGCAAAACTGCTGTGGGCCCAACATGGGCCAACCCACATGGGGCCACGAATGGGCTTCCTGTGGGCTAGCCCCTAGTGGGTTGCCCACTGAAAATCTTAATGGGGGCCCAAGGGGGCAAAATGCTGTGGGCCCCATACGGGTTAACCCCCCCGCTGCTCAATGAAATGAAACGCTGCTGTCGTTCTGGACTAGCCAGCATTTCGGTCCTTCAAACTTGGGAGGTATGTTTGGCGATTGATTCACGGTTTACATGCATGCCAATTCATGTAACACAACTGAGGGAAGGACGTCTCATATCGCTTTAACCATATGAAGAGTTTGGTTCCAAAACGCAATAAGTGCCAAAATTACAAAAATTGAGATAATACCATAAAGCAATAGCACTGTGCTTCTTACTCATGGTGCAAATTTTCATTTTTTGAAATTCATACTATAGAGTGTATTTTTTTCAAGGTGAAAGTTTGTGTTTCTCTATAAAATGCAATAGGCGCCAACATAGAAAAAGTCGATTTAATCGAAATGAGTAAAATGGATATATTGCGTTTTGGAAACAAACTCTTCATATGTCCTCGTTTGGTCTGTCCTTTCTGCATCCTAGTGGAAGGGACTAGGACGCAAGGATACGACGCAAGTGAGGCGAACGAGGGTGCAATATAAGAGACTTGAGAAGCAGAGCACCGCCTCAAATCAGAGTTTTTTATATCCGTTTTCCCTTCTCTCATGTTCGAACATGGTTCTCTCTTATGCTTGTCGAAACCATTGCCAGCTGGTTTGTTTCCCCTCGATATTAATGCGTTTCCCTTTCGAGAAAAAAAGAAAGAAATCCAACGATTAACTTCGTACGAAACGGCTCGGTGTCGTGCGATGGAAACAAAATGGCTCCCGTTCTTGAGTTGTCGCGACTCTGGCCTATTCTATCCCTGCTCTCACTCAAACTCTCATTTTGATTGGTGGATGAAGCAAACTCGGTTCAGCTGAGGACGCACACAAATTTTTCCTGCAATTATTGGGTGCCAGTCACCTAAAATGCTCTCTTCCTCTAATCGCGATTGGCTGAGATCTCACATGGTGTTGTTACTGATTGGTCAGTATTCGCAAAAACGCGTCGGACGGGTAGGCTCGAATTCATTGGCTGCCGATGTTGTTCTCCAAATCGGTACTACCTCTTAGCTGGTTTGGTTGTAGGTCCATGGTGCGGAGGAGGAACCAAATTGAAATTGTTAAAATTGGCGCCGTGCGTTGGATTCGTACGTCAATGTTTACGCTTTTGAAATAGCCTTGCAAATATCGCTAGCTGTCTAATGTGCGCGAATATTTGGAGCAAGTGGGTATGCGTGCTTTCATTTCAGAAAGGGCATGTTCACCGAAAGCGATAGCTAGCTGGCTACTACGGGTGTTCTGATCCTTTACGTCTGTAGCGGCTAGCCTACGGTAATAGTAAGATCGATTTCCCCATGTTGCGGCCAAAACGTTTGCTAGCTGTGATGCTGTATTCTAACGTTACCTGCACCTAACATAGCGACGTTAGTGTGTGCAACACCACTCGCAGGCTGACTTATGTTAGTTCGATTAGCTGGCTAGTAGTCAGCCAACTTAGTTGGCCATCCATTGTCATGGTTAAACGGGCCGTAACTATAGGTCTTGTTGAATCTTACATGAAGCCAGTGATCATCTAAGATAGCTATCTATAATGCATTTGCTATTATAGCCAGCACACAGTGTCGCGTTTTATTTGCTATCTGGTTTACTCAACGTTAGCTAGCCAAGTCAATGATTGCCTAGCGTTTTAATCTTACGGTGTTCCATGGCTGAATAGCTCTTTTAGTGTTCTAGTTTATCTTAGCTGGCTACGTTGTAGAATTATTTTGAGGAACTACTAGCTGGTGTTTGCAGTTCTTGCCTTCACGTAATTTTGCTAGCTAACTAGCTAGCGAGGAAGGCATTCGCCCGGTTTGCTCTCTACTGGCCACCTTTAAGCTGGCAAGACTAATCGACAGCGAGACCTTGTTACCATCTTTCCAAGTCAGAACAACAGTTAACGTTTACCGGGCTCAAGTTAGCTATGTTGGCAATCGAGACACGCGGATTCGTAGTTGAAATAATTTTTTTGAAATTTACTTCAAAAGTTCCTTCTAGACTGTTAACTACCAGCTTTTTAATGAACCAGCTAGAAACGGAATTGCTGTGATCGGTCTGGCCAGCCGCTGGACTGGGGAAGGCGAACTGAAGCGGTAAGTGCAGTTCGGGCTGTGATGCCCGTTAAAGTAATGTTTGCTCTGTGGCGCGTCTGTCCGATCTGAGCGTTTTACCAAACTATTGGATATTAGCGTGGCAATTTGTAAAGTCGTCAAAACGCATTTCATAATGCGAACATAATTTCACAAATGTATACTGCACTGAGACCGCTGAAATGATGGAAAACTTACTGTCCTAACTAGAGGCTGTTAAATTCGTCTCATCACCTGAAAAGAACATCGTTGTGCTGCGATGGACGCCACACATTTAATATCAGATCAGACAGACGCTGAGCGATCGACCATTCGCGCAGATTGGATAAAAGTGCATGATATCGCTGTTATGATTGAAGCCGATTTATTTTGTGGTTACTTGCAGTCATTAAGCGTTGCCAGGGTAACGTTGGACGTTCTTGATCTAGTGTCGCAGGTCTGAATCAGCGGTCCTCAAACTTGGTCTTTGGGACCCATTTATTTGTAGATTTCTCTGATGATTCGTTGCTGTATGACGATTAATTTATCTGACAGTGCAGGTCTTCTATTTTATTTTTTTCTAGTGTCTTTTAATTCAAAGTTAAACGAACGCACCATATTCCACTCTACAGGAGACTTCAGTTCTGTCTCGACATGAAGCTGGTTAGCTAGCTAATCTAATCCGTCAAAAAAATTTGTGGGATTCCGCTGCAGGTAGCATTCGCTCAATGTGCACTTCGTAAACATATAATTTTGTATTGTGTGCACATTATATTTTTGCTTAATAGGGGTAAATTATTCAGAGTGGGAACACCTTCAATCCAAGATGACTCTCTTGTTAAAATGCTGGTATGGCAATTGTGGTTGTAATGGAACGAGCAAAGTATTGAAATGAGCTTCTGCTATTGAGAAAACTAATGCTTGCTAACGTTAGTTATGATTCACAAATCACGAGCGTTAACATCACAGGATTGCTTTGATAGAACACCTGACAATGATCATAGAAAGACCTAAGGAAAATGGCAAAGCACTTCAAAATCAGAAGCTGTCCGAAAAATGGATGACGGCAAATTGCAAAAACGAATAGGCCAACAAATAACTAAGTGATAAACATTTAGCTCCGTGCGTGCACTTTGACTGTTGAAGACGCATTTCATGCGCACTGATCTAGTCTGCTGTAAGCCTCAACGTGGTAGGCCACAGCAGTCAGCCCTCATAATTGACCAAGATCAATTCGCGTGAGACAGATGTTGTACTATAGAGACCTTTTGAAATGCATGTCCGGATGGAATCCCTTAGTTTTACTTCCGGATAAGCGAAGCTTTGGAAGGAATGGTGTTATGAGACTCGAGCGTTACTCACTAATCACTCAGTCAGTCAGAGAGTCAATCAGTCAATTTGCCGTTAGCAAGGCCACGGGGGGTGTTACAAACCCTTTTTGATCCGCTAGGGACAAGGGAAGCAACACAACGGTAAAAATTTGCCGGTAAGCCGGTAGTTGTTTATGTCTTCGCAAATAGGCATCAGAATACCGGTACATGAATTGGTGAACATATATTAAATGTCCAGCAGATGGCAGCAAATTTCGATGTACACACAGCAAACGATAACGTAAAAGAAAAACAAACAACTGGCCAAACAACAAAACAATTTCAAAACAAACCAGGGGCCTGTACCATAAAGCTGGATTTGGGACATTCACAGTAACTTCAGGTTTAACCCTGGGTTTTCTGTACCATGAAGGCGGCTCACTTCTTACCGAGGTATATCACCGCGGCAACATAAGCTGAACGACTAATCTGCTCCGGAGCAGGTTTAGTTCTAGATTCAGATCACATCGTGCAAAAGCACCGCCTACTGACCTATCAGTTCTCTGAGAAAATGGCATCACCGTCCATAGAGGTGTTCAGCGGAGTTCGGTGCGCGGATGAATACCAGTATGTACGATACAGGTTCTCACTTTAGGGTTTGACATGTGGCGACCGTAGCGGAGTCGTGCGCATATAGTTTCACATCTTTAGTGTATCACAATGCTGTATTTTTCCACGGGCAAAAGCTCTAAAGCCTTGTACTTGTTGCACTTATGAAAGTAAACCTACTGACCGCTTTGAATTATGTTTTTGTAGTAATTCATTATTTGTTCTCCGGCTCTTTAGACACCGCCGGGGTTGCAGCAGGAAAAAAAAATCCATGCACGCCATAAGAATACATCCTCGCATCACGTCAATTTGATGAAATACGTAGCTGTAATTTTACTGATGGGGCAGTGACATTATAAACGATAAAACACGCACATCCCTATACCCAGTAAGCTTCGTGCTGGATCAAACTGCAAAGCAGAAAAGGAGAGAGATGCGCTCACTAGCCTACATAGCGCCTGTTGTCATGATTTACTGCAGCAGAAGTAAACTTAATCACTTTTGCAGCAATAGCCCACTTACAATCATGAATACCGGAGTTATTTGCAGTGATATTATCATTATAATTGACTTACGCATTTACACGGTCGGTGATTTTTTGCCAACTGCCCTTTCTGTATTTGGCAGCTGCAACGGTGTTAATTTTTGCCAGGATTATATGTTTATTCTCTTCATATTTTTATTAAGAGCTCTTGCTCCGCATTTGAAAAGTACGCAGCTTTGCTTCCAGTCGGTTGTCCATGTTTGCAATTGGTCATTTGCTTCAAACACCGCCCCTCTTATCTGAACGCGCACATACCTGGACTGGAAAACCCTGGGTTCAGTTACCGAGTTGAAAACTGGCTTCGCGGTACCGCTCATTAGGAATGCGGAAGTCTGGTTAAGTGCAGCCAGATAACTAAGAGAAACCCCGGGTATGTTAATCCAGCTTTATGGTACAGGCCCCTGCTCCCACAGACGAGTACCACTACTAGGCAACACTTATACTGAGAAGACCAAAAAGATCAACAAAAACACAATACAAAAGTCAGCGAAATTACACAAAGTGGCACAGAGTGTCAAGGCGGATTGTTCACACTAAATCACAGCTGCGCCCAGCAGACGATGACGTGGCCTGTAAATGCACTTCCGGTATCCGTTGATTGGTGTTTGGAGCTGGGCACGGCCGGAGGAGGAAGCGCAGCTGGCAGTCAATGATTGGTCGGAGGAGAGGCGTGTCTGGAGGGGATCTCCAAAGGCGGGAAGGGAACCCCCGCACGACATCATCTCCTTTTGCCTGTTACGAACCAGCTGCTCTCCAAGCTCGTTGATACTTTAATACGGAGCACAGGGTAGCAGCAAAAAATATCGGTGTGTGTATATGAGCGTGTGTATATGAGCGTGTGTATATGCGAGTGAATGCATGGAGGGAGAAAAAAAAAAATACAAATACAAGTTAAACATGCACTGGCACCTGACGAACCCCCTCAGAGAGGCGAGGCTTACCTGCACCGGCACCTGACGAACACCATCAGAGGCGGGGGTTACCTGCACCGGCACCATTTAACCCCCAGAGAGGCGGGGCTTACCTGCACTGGCACCTGACGAACCCCCTCAGAGAGGCGGGGCTTACCTGCACCGGCACCTGGCCGACCCCCCCTCAGAGAGGCGGGGCTTACCTGCACCGGCACCTGACGAACCGCCTCAGAGAGGGGGGGTTACCTGCACTGGCACCCGGCCTAACCCCCTCAGAGGCGGGGCTTACCTGCACCGGCACCTGACGAACCCCCTCAGAGAGGCGGGGCTTACCTGCACCGGCACCTGGCCTACCCCCTCAGAGAGGCGGGGCTTACCTGCACCGGCACCTGACGAACCCCCTCAGAGAGGCGGGGCTTACCTGCACCAGCACCTGACGAACCCCCTCAGAGAGGCGGGGCTTACCTGCACCGGCACCTGACGAACCCCCTCAGAGAGGCGGGGCTTACCTGCACCGGCACCTGACGAACCCCCTCAGAGAGGCGGGGCTTACCTGCACGGAGAAAGGCCGTCTTCTGAGGAGACTCGTCGTGCCAGCAGCAAACCGCCTGCGTGCGGTGTGATTCCCCCTTCGTCTTGGCGTTGGTTCAGTTTTGTTTGATTATTCTTTTATTTCTGTATTTTTTCTTTTTTTTTTTTTTTAGCTCCCGCCGCCAAGTGGGCGCGGGAGCTATGGTATCGGGCTCTGTCCGTGTGTGCGTGCGTGCATCCGTCAACACATTTTGCTTTATCTCATTAACTGTTACAGTTACTGGCTCCTAATTTTTACTGGACATGCATCTCATAAAGGCCTACAAATGATGTGCCTAAAGGTGACCTTGGCCTATTTTTTTCAAGGTCACTGGCCTAAAAAAATCACCAAAAACTTTGACAATTTGCTTTACAGGCTCCTAATTAGCTCCCACCGCCCGAGTGGCACGGGAGCTATGGTATCTGGCTCCAATCGTAGTGTGTCCATCAACAAAAACTTTGACATTTTGTTTATCTTAACGGCGGGAGCTTCTGGGGCCGCCAGTGCCCTATATTTCTAAAAACAGTCAAGCAGCTGGTGTGATAACCTCAGTCCCAAAAAGTGATTTGTGCGGCTAAGAGATGAAATGGCTCAGTCGCTTCTCCACCCTAACCTACCTCCCTCTAGGCTGATCAGGCCTGAGGACAACAAAACTCCTTCCCCAGAGCTCGCCCTCAACCCCGTCTTATTTATTTATTTATTTTAGTTTTCTACTTCTGCTGCAGCGCTTCAAAAACAACCTGACTTTCTGCCATCGCCCCCATAGTAACTCCCTGCTCTCTCTCTCTCATATCAGAAGGTAGCCCCACCCCTACTGAGGGAGTGTCAACTGCACATGTGCAGACACAACAGGTGCCAGTAATCAAGTGCAAACGTAATACAAAAAAAAGTGATGTGTATTGGGGTGGTCACACATACGTTAGCCTCCGTAGCTGTCCGTAGGGGGGGGGATTACCGTAGCCCAGGCTATGTAGATGTATTTTAACTTACTTTAACGTACTTCAGTGACATACAAGTTAGCCTAGTACACCGTAGTTAGACGTAGTGAGATGTACTGACAGCCGTAGTGTTACATAGTAGCCCTTAGTTGCCCGTAGATTAACGCCAAATTTGTTGATTACGGGGTATGCTACGTTTGGCTACGATAGGCTACGGTTGTTACTATGGTAAACTGTGTAACTGCATTAAACTAAGTTACTGCTACGTTAAAAATGCCTGCAACCGTGGCTATCTTTTGAACATGCCCAACAGATAAACCTCCATGCACGGTTTTCTCAAATTAATGGCTAAGTTATTTCTACAGCTAGCCACGGATGGCTACGGATCACTACGGTGTGCCAGGTTAGGCTATGGTAAGCTAAGAAGGCTTTCACTATGCCTAATTATGTTATTTAACGTATGTGTGACCACCCCATAAGTGTATGTAATATGTATGTAATACGCGGCGTAAGGCCTTGAAGCCTGCAACCTCAGCTGTAGTAAATGATAACAAAAACCCACAAGCCCATTACAGGCGGTAAGATAAATATGATCTTGGCATGGATGACTGGTCCCTAATTCACAAACATCTTATCTAGGAGTTAACGATGGTGTCACTTCGATTGGATTAGAAACCCTATTTGTCCATCAGCTTGCGGTGAAGACCGTGCAGCTGCAGCCTGTTGTATTCTGAAGGAACCTAAATGGAAGAAATCATGTCATGTTCTCTCAAATGTCCATTGCCGGATAAATATTGCCTAGTCAAATGGAATTATTTTTAAAAGTAATTTCACACTGGATGTTGTGCTGTTCCACTCTTCTCACGGCCGTGATGATCTTTGTCTTAAGCAATACTTTGCAAGCCTCATACAATCAGAGGTGTGCAGTCAGGGGCAGCAAGGCTAGCACTGATAGCCCTGTCAAAAATTAAAATGATGTATTTTTTTCATAATTAAAGTGTTTATGAAATGTGTCCGGAGTCAGTTACTTGCCCAGTATGCAACTTTATCCAGAAAACTAATGGTTATATTTTGTGGAGCTGAGCAGAAATTTTGTGTCCTATAAACGCATCACCGCTCCTTTCCGCTGCTGGGGCCAGCAGTAGTTGCATTGCTAGCCTTTAATTGAAGCTGGACGCTGCTATTGGGGCTACAAAGTTAAGACTGGTTCACGCTGCTGACTCTGGCTGGCAGTTCAAACACTTGAGAAACATACTCTAGTTAAAGCTTCAGCTACAAAGACGCCTGTTCAACAATTCCTAGATAAAGAGGGTTGCAAACAGTGTTTGGGCAAATTTGAGATTTTTGACATTTTGTGTCTGTTTTTGTGGTGAAAAAAACCTATATGCTGGACTGATGGTGCTTTCCAGTATAATTCAGGTCGCCTGACATGCAACAGGTGCAAATTCATAATTATGCAACTTTTCCCCGGGGATGGACAGACCCCTTGAACTTGTGACTTTTTCTATTGTAAGCAATTTTGAAAGGGTTAATCTGATAAACTGCTATGTTCTGATTTAATTTTAGGCCACCTGAGACGAAGTCTTGTGACCTATTCTAATCGCCTTTTGTCCGTCGTCGTCCGTTGTGCGTCCGTAAACAATTTACATTTTCGACTTCTTCTCAGAAAGTGCTGATCCGATTTCAATAAAATTTTGCAGGAACCTTCCTTGGTCAAATTTGCACCAAAATTGTGAGTTATATGGTACCTACCCCCAGGGGCTCTGAGGGGCGGGGCTAAAAGTGGTCAAATTGGCTGAGATTTTCAAAATCTTCTTCTCCAGACCCAGATATGCTGGAAAACAATACTCTTCAAAGATGGAAGGGTCTTCAGGTGCTTTGTCAAAATTGTTAATTTCATGGCCCCCAGGCTCCATGTTTGCCCCTGGGGAAGTTTACTATACTTTATATAGGAAAATGATACTTTTGGGTATATTTGGTTCATTTTCTACTGGAAATCATTCAAACTTGATTGGCATTATAACCATGAGATGACAGAATTATACTATGACATTTTTGACCCTGTCTCTTCCCCAGGGGCTGAGGGGTGGGGCCCAAATGGGGTCATATTGCCAAAAATTTCAACAATCTTCTTCTCCAGACTGAGATAGGCTAGAAACCAATACTCTTCATAGATGGAAGGGTCTTGAAGTGCTTTATCAAAATAGTTCATTTCATGGCCCCCAGGCTCCATGTTTGCCCCTGTGGAGGGGGTGAAATTTACTATACTTTATAGAGGAAAATTATACTTTTGGGTATATTTGGTTCATTGACATCAATAACATCAGTTTTTATACAACTCAGGTGACCGTTAAGGCCCATGGGCCTCTTGTTTAATAAAAGCATCAACGATCTATCTGAAATAAGAAGTTTCTTTTGTCGCTTCTTCAGTATCACCAGTAATTGGTGAGTAATAAGGGTCAAGAAAGTGGAAAAAATCTCAAATTTGCCCAACTTCAAACACAGTTGCCATGGAAACAAGAACATACACAACCATGGTAAATGATGGTGGTGCTAGAGGAAGCCTCATATTACAAATCCATCCAGACCCCATACTTGTATCAGTAATGGGGCCAGAGATATAAGGGTTTTTCTACATCATGTTTTGAGAAGCGCCCCCTACAGTGCATTTCTTCAAAGGACCAAAAACCAATACCAGAGGGCAGTTTGCAAAAAAAATCAGAGATATCCATTATTTGGGCCAAAATGAACAAATCGACAAAGTTAAAGTAAAATCCAAGACCATGATGGCCCAGGTGCGTTTCCACTTGGCATGGAATGACCCATATGCCAATTTCAGGACGGCCACAAGATCATGTCTTATTAACACTGCCAAGTTATGAGGTAATGAAAGACAAACCATTTCATTTAAACTAGGCATAGTGTCCACAGAGTGGTCAACAGGTCACCTATGTGATGCATGTCAAGATGGGTGGTTCCGTATGTGATGCTTGACAAAAAATTTAATTGCTCCAACTTTTTTTAAACATTTTTTGGGATGTTCGTAGTGCACTTTGAAAATATATGAAGAGCGATAGCATTGAGCACAAACTGCACTTTTATTGAACCTCACAAACAGTATGTAGCCTATTTTATTTAAAATACGACATCATCGTCGCCAACATGACGCTGGACAACTTTTGCACAAGTCAACCATCACGCACGTAACCTCCGTACAAAAAGATCGTTTGAGATGAAATTGCGCAAAAATTATCACCAAAAACAGTCATACCGGCGATCAAAAAAAGACAAAATACTGAGATGGGTTTCCTGTCACAGCGTACAAGACACTTATCACCAGTTTTCCATGATATATTTGGCGTGACATGACGATTGATCAGTTTCTCGATGTCCAAATCACTTAACGGCACCGAATTGGCACACTGTCAAAACAACTTTTGAATCTCGTGCGAAGAATCGGCATGCATTCCAGCCCCCGCCACGCTGAAAAAGATGGGTTGGAAATGGAAGATATATAATCCAGAATACTCCTTGAATATTCCGCGAAATAACTGAGTAGCAAACCGAATTTTAATTGTGTGTGACGATGGTCATGTATGTGATTTTGTTGACAGAAAACCTATCTCCGTGTATGACAGTGGGAAGACGCAATTGATGTAAACAACAAAATTGGTGACGTCATCATTTCGGGGGGTATCATCCAGTGCTAATGAATTTGTTCTGTTTCTGGCGAGCGTTTGGAATAGAGGAGCGTCCAAAAATGCCAGTCACGTAATGTGATGATTGACGGAATTCCGGGCGGCTGAAATAAGACGTGTTTTTCTTCGAACTATGCAAGAAACAAACCATCACACCACTTATGCTGCGAGGAGATGAATAGTTTTGAAGCTCAAAACAGAAGAATTACTTTCAAGGTGTTTATTTCATGATATTTGTTCAAGGGCGCGGGAAGTGCGGTGCTGATGGTGCTGCAGCACCCCCTACTGGGGTACGGAGGGTGCTGAGCACCCCCTTACTGAGCAGAATAAAAGTTTTTATCATTACTAATTTCGCCATCTGAGCAATTTAAAAATATCACACAATGAAATTTATATCAGAACATAAAAATAATAATGCATAAAAATGACTGACATGTATTTAAAATTCGTGTTTATGTAGGCTACGTTCTAAGGTTAAAGGTAAAAACGTGTTACTATGGGAGACAGCCTAGCAGCTACGCAAGAGATCATTGCTGCTGGAAATGGCGCTGAAAAGAATGTATGACTTTCTCCCCTGGACTAGCTAGCGTGTTTTCTCCGGAAGAGAGGATCAGCAGCGGGTCACTCACTTAAGCGCTGCCATGCACTCCGGATCCTTTCAACAGAACATCGTATTTCCTGGAAGCAAATTCGGCACGGCGTGATTTGACAGATCGTTTCAATGAGGTTTGTTTGAAAATGGCGATGGTTGCATTGTGTTAAAGAAACCGACCTCAATCTTTGCTTTATCTGCACAACCTCTATGACAATTCGTTTGCTAAAGGGGGATTTAGCTACTGGGAAAAGGCAAAAGTAAGAACTTGGTCAGCATGAGTTGTCAGATCTGTACTCTGATTCATTACGTGTGTTAGCGATGCTTTAAGTAACTCCAGGCAGTGCTATGTTTTGGGAGTTTGCAGCTAGGAATCAACATGCTGCAAGGACAGTGTTGTTTATTCAGTTATAGCCTAAATGTTTATAACATTTAAGATCCGTCAAATTTCTGGGCCATGAAGGAATACCGCTCAGAGGGCACAATCATCCCGACACGTACCGCGGCAGCTTGTGTGAGAGAATGCACTTATTACCGAAAGCTTGAGAATGGCTTTCACGTACCCGCTGAAAAAAGATGTTAAACAAAAAAATCGCCGGTTTGGGAGAATTTTAAGAATGCTGATTATGATCCAAAAGAGACGATTATTTTCGCCTTTTATGGGATTAGTCTGGTGCCTGGATGCATTTTTGTTGGTGAAACTGACAAGCGACATTCATTAAGGATAGTTGATTGAATAGAAAATTGCATAATGTAATGCGACGAATCACTTTATTCAAATGGAGGATTTTGTCCGAGGATTATTTGTTTATTTTTGGGGCTGACGACCTCCTGTAGCTTATAAAACGGCGCATAATAGCTAGGCTTACTAAGTCACGTCCTTCTGCGCTGATGTTTTCTAGGGCGCGACAGGAAGATGTTTCTGTTTTAAATGTAAAAAATGCTGAAACGGGAGATGGAATTCCGAGATAGGGAAATAATCCGTATCCAACCTCAACTTTTTTAGGCTTTTTATTTTCCAGAACAATTTTAAAAGGGGGCTCGCCATTATATTTTGGAGGGTTTTATTTCTGAAATGGGGGGTACTTGTCATCCCTATAATTACGTGCGCGTTTTCAATATAGCCTGTCGGTGGTTTCTTGGTCATTTCCTCATTAATAATTTCTTAATCATTATACGATTATGTATTGGTTTTGTTAATTCAAATTATAAATGGTTTGATTGTGAATCAGGCGATATCAAACTGGGAGGCGCCAGAGTCGTCATGTGTGAGACAGGCAAATCCCTTAACGGCAGCATTACCAGGAGTTGGGGTTGAAGAGGTTGAAACAAATAAGGCACATGCATTCAAAACAAAGGAACTTATTGGGATAAAACATAGAAAAAAGTACAGGCCCCAGTTCAACAAAACAATTATAAATTATAATTTTTTGTAATCAGTTATGATTTATATGGCGAGTATTCTTTTATTCCAGTACTGGTTTGCACCCGTAGTTGCTATGACCGCTGTTGCAAAGACCAACATTGTCATAACGCCCTCATGCAGCGCTAAAAAAAAAAAAAATGACGTCACTCTTCTGCTGTCGGTTGGCAGCCCCCCCTAATTCAAACATCTTCCCGCGCGCATGTATTTGTTAAAAATGTACATGGGGTAGCTAATGGACGGAACAGCATCACATACGGAACCCCCAAAAAAACAACATCAATTTTTTTCTCCTTACACCTAAATTTGAATCTTTGTATGGAATAAAATCTTCAAGCACTTATTTTCAAGTAGAAAATAAAGGTAATGTGAAAGGAATGCCCTTAAGGTGTTAATAAGGCTTCTCTTTCGACGTACTCAAGGTTGTCACAAAAATATACTGAAAAATTGCCCCTAAATAGACATATTAAATGAGATGACTTTTCAGTGGTTTATGTGAGGGGCATAAAGTTATCTCTGTTATCTCTCTGGGATGTGTACTAAATACCTATCAGCTTAAATTATGCATCTGACCCACCCATTCAGAAAAAAAGAGGGTGGAAGTTAGGGGTATGCAAACCCACCCTTTTGCTTGGACAGACCCATATAATTCAACATCCGCAAATGCCAGGCTGATAGTAGATCAGGTGTTATGGGAGATATGCGTCCATTCCACCATTTCAGACTTTGGAACTCCCATCTTTCTCATAGTTTTAGGGGACTTCCTTCTCATGAATTTTCAGTATAGGCCACAGTTTTTGCTGCAGGAATAATAACAGTTACAACATTATTTAAACACTTGCATCTTGGGTTACTGCTCCTCTGAACAAAGGATTTTAATGTTTTCAGCTGAGATGTATGTAAAGTTCTGATTTCTGCTGCCTGCAAAAGACAACAGGCATAATTATCCTTGTCCTGTATTAAATTGAATATGGTAAAGACAAGATTTTTACTGTGTCGATAGAGCAGTGATGTGTGTGTGTGTGTGTGTGTTGACAAAGCTGTGATGGTGTGTGTGTGTGTGTGTGTGTGTGTGTATTGATAGTGCTGTGATGGTGTGTGTGTGTGTGTGTGTTGATAGTGTTCTGATGGTGTGTGTGTCGATAGAGCTGTGATGGTGTGTGTGTGTGTGTCGATAGAGCTGTGATGGTATGTGTGTTTATAAAGCTGTGATGGTGTGTGTGTGTGTGTGTGTGTGTGTGTCGATAGTGCTGTGATGGTGTGTGTGTGTTTTGATAAAGCTGTGATGGTGTGTGTGTGTGTGTGTGTGTGTTGATAGTGCTGTGATGGTGTGTGTGTGTGTGTGTGTTGATAGTGCTGTGATGGTGTGTGTGTGTGTGTGTTAATAGTGCTGTGATGGTGTGTGTGTGTGTGTTAATAGTGCTGTGATGTGTGTGTGTGTGTGTGTTGATAGTGCTGTGATGGTGTGGTGTGTGTGTGTGTGTGTGTTGATAGTGCTGTGATGGTGTGTGTGTGTTGATAGAGCTGTGATGTGTGTGTGTGTGTGTTGATAGTGCTGTGATGGTGTGTGTGTGTGTGTGTGATAGTGCTGTGATGGTGTGTGTGTGTGTGTGTGTGTGTGTGTGTGTGTGTTGATAGAGCTGTGATGGTGTGTGTGTGTGTTGATAGTGCTGTGATGGTGTGTGTGTGTGTGTGGTGATAGTGTGTGTGTGTGTGTGTGTGTGTTGATAGTGCTGTGATGGTGTGTGTGTGTGTGTTTTGATAAAGCTGTGATGGTGTGTGTGTGTGTTGATAGTGCTGTGATGGTGTGTGTGTGTTTTGATAAAGCTGTGATGGTGTGTGTGTGTGTTGATAGTGCTGTGATGGTGTGTGTGTTTATAAAGCTGTGATGGTGTGTGTGTGTGTGTGTGTTGATAGAGCTGTGATGGTGTGTGTGTGTGTGTGTGTGTGGATAGTGCTGTGATGGTGTGTGTGTGTGTGTGCGTGTGTGTTTTGATAAAGGGCTCATTCCACGTCAAGTGTACACACCATATTCACATTGATGTCACAGATTTTCTTCATATTTTGCATAGAGGTAGACCCTAGCGAAATATGCAGAAGTCCCACTTTTTGGACCAAATGGATCATTTTGGACCATGTTATGGACTGTCCAATTTTGGGGCCAACTGGCGGTCCTGAAAACTTGGACTGGCTGTATCTCAGCTGCCCACAGACCGATTTTCACAAACTTGGTATCAAAATAATTAGGAGATCAAGCTCTTTAAAATGACGGGAAGCACGACGTTGCTGGAGCAATATTTCATTGAATGGCAGTTGACCATAACCTTTGACCTTTGACCTCTACTGCTTCGCCACTTCAGATTGGTCCAAATTTTTCTGTATATGAACCTCGTATCCCACCCAATAATCCTACCCAAAACTGGAGTGGGATCTCTGTGGGATCCAAAATTACAGCCGATCAAACTATGGCGGTACCACTGGGTCAGAACTCAGTAGCCGCTGACATGGGTCGCTTTTGGTGCCATCATAATGGCGGTGATGTCCAACCACAAGCTTGTGACATCACGGAGGATTGTGCACGACTTTGTCATCATTTTCTCAGAGAATTCAGAGATCACACGTCACAGCAGATTGCTATTTCAGTGGGACAAAAATATTAAAAATGACTTAACTGACAGTCATACTATGTAACGCGTTTTATTACTTCAAACGTTTTTTACGTGTTGCTAACAATCAAGGCCTTGTTTGAGTCATTCATTTCCTCCTAGTTAGTGTGTATGTTCGACCAGTGGCTGTTCTGGGCTCCACTGATATCAAGAGATCGCTACGATGTAATAAACAAGTTTTCAAATCATGGAAATCGATTTGAAGTGCCATGTCGAACGTGGGCCCGCCACAACGACAAATTGCGTTTCTGATCACATTGACCTTTGAAGTGAAGTGAGGAGCATTATGTGCACTGGAATGGGAATCTCGTCAATCAGAACTCATTTGAGCTCCACAACAGCAAAACAAGAGGAAAAAATCAGTCAAGACACCTTGGTTGTCGCCGCTCATCGAAAAAAAGTGACAGTGGGAATCCCAGTTTTAGTTTCGCTTTTCGCCGTTCTCCCCGGCTCACTAGCCTGAGGCGTCTGGCCCTGAGAGACTGACTGGTCAGTCTACCGGCTTACTGAAACGATATGTGACAGTGGGAATTCCAGTTTTAGTCTCGCTTTCCGCGTTTCACGGCTCTAGTTTTATCACAGACTCTATACTGCGTTTCACGTGATTGTGACAGATGAAACGTGAACTCTAGGGTCGTTGCTACATTGAAACCATACTGTTTGAAAATGATTTCACGCGAGGCACGCGAAATGTGACATGTGAAAGGTAGAAACGTGAAGTGTATGGCCAGGCAGTCTAATGAGTTCTGATACAGTGGTACACCGCCAAGGTTCGATCGCCCATCACTACGGATCCCATGAAGATCCCACTCCAGTTTTTTGTTTGATTATTGGGTGGGATGCGAGGATCATATACAAGAAAATTTGGACCAATCAGAAGTGGCGAAGTAGTAAAGGTCAAAGGTCAAAGGTCAAGGTCAAATCCCATTTTATGAAATATTGCTCCAGCAACTCACGGCTAGCATCATTTGAAAGAGCTTGATCTCCTGATTAATGTGATACCAAGTTTGTGAAAATTGGTCCATGGGTAGCTGAGATATAGGCTGTTGAAGTTTTTGGGTCAGACGGTTTGTCCAAAAAATGGATCATCCATAAAATGGTCCAGAACGGTCCGATTGGTCCAAAATTTGGTATTTCTGAGTTCTTCATTACGGTCAATCGTTGTGCAAAATATGAAGAATATCGGTGATATCAGTGTCAAATTTGCCTCGAAACTGTGTACACTTGACATGGAATGAGCCAAAGCTGTGATGGTGTGTGTGTGTGTTGATAGTGCTGTGATGGTGTGTGTGTGTGTTGATAGTGCTGTGATGGTGTGTGTGTGTGTGTTGATAGAGCTGTGATGGTGTGTGTGTGTGTTGATAGTGCTGTGATGGTGTGTGTGTGTGTGTGTTGATAGTGCTGTGATGGTGTGTGTGTGTGTGTGTTGATAGTGCTGTGATGGTGTGTGTGTGTGTGTGTGGTGTTAGTGCTGTGATGGTGTGTGTGTGTGTTTTGATAGTGCTGTGATGGGGTGTGTGTGTGTGTTGATAGAGCTGTGATGGTGTGTGTGTGTGTGTGTTGATAGCGCTGTGATGGTGTGTGTGTGTGTGTGTTGATAGTGCTGTGATGGTGTGTGTGTGTGTTTTGATAGTGCTGTGATGGGGTGTGTGTGTGTGTGTGTGTGTTTTGATAGTGCTGTGATGGTGTGTGTGTGTGTGTGTTTTGATAGTGCTGTGATGGGGTGGGTGTGTGTGTGTGTTCATGGTGCTATGATGGTCATGTGTATTTTGAACATTACTCTTGCTGCTCTACAGGCCGAGGGCCAGAAGAGCCGCTGAAGTACAAGGCTGGTTTCCCCTCTCACAAGGACCAGCCAATCTGCCATGGAGAGGGGGCCTGACCTTCAGCCAAGCCAATCAGCAATGGAAACTGGACTGGACATGGAGTCCAGCCAATCAGTAATGGAAAAAGAAGACGCTGAACCTCCTGAAAGTCCGCCTCCAGTGAAAAGATGGGTGATCGGTCCGCTTTTTCAGTCATTTAAGTCAAAGATGGCCAGCTTCACGGAAATAGTTATGAGTCCAGTTCGGCTTTTCAAGCCCAGTTTCCCCTCAGGGCCCTCCGATCCGCTTTCAGACCTCCGGGACTTTTCTCCAGACTGTGAAAGTGAGTGCAGCGCTGGGAATTTTGCAGAGGATGGATCTGGGGAAAGCCTAAATATCCAAAGAATGTCTGAAGCACAAAGCTTCAGTGGAGCTGTCGATTCGGGCTCACCTCAGGCAACGGCACCGTTTGGTGAAGGAGTACAGGAGGGGGATGAGTTGGATGATCTTTGTAGGCCCCAGTTTTCATCAGCACTTGGGGATTGCTCTGGCACAGAGAAAACATACCTTATCAATCAAGAGCGCCCCTCAGTTCGAAGGCTTAACTTTGATATAGAAACCAGAGACCAAGAGAATTTTGAAGAGGAAGGAGGTCATGCAGACAAACTGAACTCCAGTGTGACATTGCGGGAACAGAGACTGAGGGCGTCCCGCTCGGAGCAATGCAGTCGAATTCCCAGATCTGAACTGTGTTTGAACCCAGTCGGTTCCCCAACTAATCTGGACTCCTCTGCTCTAGACTACCCCAGAACCAGGAGTAGGTCTGGCTTGCTCACACGCATGTCCGAAGAACAGAGGAGAGGTACAGGGGTGCGTTTGGGACAGTTGTGCACTAAAGGCTCCTCTCCAAGTAATACTTCTCCTTACTGTCTGCTCAAAAAATTGCCTTCCTCTCCGCAGTTAACTCACACTTCCCCTAAGAAAGCCCCATTTTTCTCGAATGAGGCCTCTGGATGCGAGGAGGAAGCGTGCTCCTTGAGTGATGTGCACGAACCCCCTTGTCTGTCAGCAGAGGACCATGGGTGTTCTAGTACCTTAACCGCGTCATCCACCCTCACACCACCTGTGTTTCCGGAAGCACAGCCAGGTGTCACATGGGTGGGGGCGGATGAAGATTGTTCATCTTTCCCTGTCTGGAGGGGTACCCGTTCACAAGGGATTGGCCAAGCCCTGGGAGAATCTGCTGCTCCTCCATTACAAAGCAAGATCTCAGCCAACACTGCTGGCTCATTGGATCAAGTTTCAGTTCTAGCGCTGGCAAAGAATCTGAAAGGCACTCGGGAGATAGATGGAGAACCTGGAGAGAAAAGGTATATGCAGAATCAACCTATCTTGGGCTGCCTACGAGCCAGGTCCCCCCTTAGAGGACCCCATAAGGGTTTACATGGTGGGGAGGGAAGTAGCCCTTTTGAGGACGGCTGGGAACATCAGGCTTACCCAGAACCTGCTCCTGAGGTGCTGGAACCATCAAAACCTGCAAGGAGCAGAAAAAATGGGAAAAGGCTGAAAAGGAAGAGCAGCCATGAAGTGCAAGAGGAGGAGGAGTTGCTAATAGTGGTGGGTGGTAAAGAAGGGGAAGGAGCCTGTTCACCACAGAAAAGCAGGAAAAGGATAGCAGCTTGTGCTTCCCAAAACCTTGATACAGGCCACCATGGGTTTGTCACGCACAGGCAAGGCACTGGAAAAAACTGTCAAGATTATAGTTTCATGAAAGAAGAAAGAGGAGGAAGGAGGAGGAGTCAAAAACAAAGTCCATCCATCACAAAGGTTACAGGAACTGTGGGAGGGAAGTGCACAGATTCTGTGGTGGGGCCCTCCTTGGGACATGAAGATTGTAACACCTGTGGCCCCAGCACAAAGGGCAATGTGACTTCAAACATAGTCATTTGTCATGGTAAAAATGTTGCAAGCATTAGCAGTCGAAAACTGAGAAGCTGCATGATTGCCAAAAGGGAAACTGGACATTCTCTAAATCACTTGGCATATGACTCCGCCTCTGAAAAGGGCAGTAAAGGTGACGACGCTGCTCAAATTAATGAAATTGATGCTTTGCAAGAGCTTGTAGGACCCAAAGGGCTCAAGAGAGAATGTCTGAGTTCTAGACATCAAAAGAGGAAGCTTACCTCCGGAAATGATGCTGAACCTACACCAAATCAGAAGCGTCTTGCTATCAAAGAGGGGATCCAAGATGCCGTAAACGGGACATGTGCCCCATCTGAAGTTGCTAAAGAGAAGGCAAAAAGCCTAGAGAATGAGCCTCGGAGTGGGAGCCGAAGGGGTAGGCCTATTGCAGGAAAGGGGATCCAAAAAGGACTTCAGCTGTTCAAAGGGAGTTTGGGATTGGAGGGGAATGTAGACATAGCTTTGAAAAAAGAAGACTCTCATTTCAGAGATGGGATCGGTCTGTGTGATCAGGAGCCCCAGAGAGAGTCCATATCGTGGGGAACCAGCACTCAGACAGGGGGAACCTTACCAATGCAAGGCGACCTTAGATCCCTGGTTCACTCCAAAACGTGCACTCCAGTGCGGATCATGAGGAAGAGAGGGAGTGTTAGAGAGGGGGTTAAGAAAGGAACGACTGGGAACTTATCCTCATCCCCATCAAATGCCAAGCAGAAGCGCCATGGCGCCAGCGAGGAGGAGAATTTAAAGGCTGGCAAAATACATTGGCTCATCCAAAAGTCAGTGTTGCAGGAGGGAAAACGGAAGACATTGAAACGGTGGGATGAATTTAGAGAGGCAGGAGATGCTCACAAGGGGAAAAGCAGGTCTTCATTTAGACGGAGAGGTGAAAAGGCGGTAGACTTCGTTGACAAAGGTGAGCAGCCGAGCGAGACAGAGTCTTCTGAGAAGCTAGGTTACGGCTCCCTTTCCACCCGCTTGCTGCGGAGCAACTCTTGCCCAGAGTTCCCCTCCCTGAGGGGCAGCCCTTGGACCAGCACCCTGCCTCCTTTAACCTGCCCCCTGCCTCCCTCTACCCCACAGGCTAGGCTCCATTCCTTGCCTCTCCATCCTCCCCTACCTTCATCAGCCAAACGTACTCGCAGGCACACTGTCTGCAGCCTGGAAGTGGAAAGAGAAATAGCCCCCCGGTGTTTACGTAAGGAAGTGCACCCCGCAGGGCGCGGGCAATACTGCAGCCCCACCTCCACCGTTTCCCCCACATCCTTCACGGCCCTGGCCTCCAGTTTCCTGTCCAGTCCCCTGGCCTTCCTCTCCCGGAAGCCTGACTCTGCCAGTCACAGCAGCACCACCTGTGGTAGCAGCACTTGTAGTCATGAGGTCATGCCCTCCTCCTCTGGCGATGCTCCCTCCTCCAACTCCCAACCCATTTCCTCCCTGGCCTGCCACCTGCTCCCTGATCCTGATTCCTGCACCATTCCCAGATCCAGCCAATCCCCTACCCCTGTTTCCACGTTTTGCAGGTAACTGCCGAACTTCCAAGTAAAGCCTCTGGCCCGTAGCTTTAGCTGCCTTTTTCATGTTAGGCATACAGTATATGTGTTTATTAATATACACAGATGCCTGTGGAGATCTGCAGTTTTTCAGTCCTTTAGTTTTTGTATCCCCTGTTTAAAAGTGTTGGGGTATTCTCTCGATTAGCACTTTCATCCATTGCTGTCACTGAGGTTTCCTCGTGATCAACTCTAAAGCCAACAATATCTCTCTATCAGGCCATGACGTCCCACTAGTCTTCCCTACACTGGCGGACTCGCTGTCTGTCTCTTTTTTTTTTTTTTTCCCTCCCCATGTTGAAAAACAAAAGTCTGCAAATCTGCAGGTCGTTTACGTGCAAGTAGTAATAAGAAATACTCACGCTATCTCAGTGGTCTCAGTCTGGAGCCTTGCCTCTGCTTGCATCAGCCTTATTGTTGCAGCCATGAATAAGGCAAATATTTGGCTTTTTCCCAGGGGAATAATCCACAATTACGAATCGCCGAGTCCAGACACATTCACAATTTGTTCTGTGCTGCTGGCTACATCCCTCCCGTGATGTCATCGCTGAAGATGGCCAAAGATAAATTCTTTGAGATGATCATGATTGGCATAGATTGAAATGCAACTAAATTCGTAACGGCTGATTACAATTTGAAATGACCACTGCTCAAAGGATGTATATGTATTAAAGATTCTGTGGTCCAAATCTTATTTTTGAATGAACAGGCACTTAAAGAAGCATTCTAAGACCCATGCAATTGCTTGTAAACAACCACACCTAAAGGTTTTCTGAAAAGCCTGACAGGATTGTCAATGTTAACTGAAACCTTAATTTTCAGCCTCTGTAGCGCATAGAAACATGAAGAAAAAATAATTTCTGAGCTTAAGGGGACCTATAGCTAAGCAAAATGCCAATTTTAGTTCAAAATTTTAGTTTAGAGAGAAGAACATGAAGTGCTCCTTCAAAAAGTCGGTAATATGGAGTCGTGTTCCGAAGGAAACATTCGTCACGAACGCTGTCTTCAAGGCTGGAACAGCTATGAGTGCGGTGACTTTCAATGATGGCTAATGAGGAATTGCCTCCATTCTTATGAAACTTGGCATAAAGGCAGGGGCACGCTCAATGAAGGGCTATCACGAAATGGACAGAAAACGTGTGAAACAGAGTGAAAAACGCGAACTAGAACTTGAAAAAAGAAACTAATAGACGCTCGACAAGCACGTAAAACTAGGGAAGAAACACAGATTGAAGAACAGGGAGTTACTTATGAGGCTGGTGCCTTTAAGAAGGTAAAAAAAATCCTAAAAACCACTAAAAACAAATTAAATGTATTCCTCCTGAGAACATTATAGTCAAACTTCGATCACATTATTACTGCCGAAGTGAGATCACGTTTTTCTGAAAATACAGATTTTCAACAAGAAAATACAGATTCCTCAGCAACTGTACATCGAATTATCTTCATATTTGGCAGTGTTCTTCATTTTGTGATGATCTGTCTGTACAGAGCTCTTTTTGCAATATGTACCTCTGAATATGAGAAAATCAAAATGTGCATATTTAATTAGCTGTTTCCTGCCGAAATTGATTTAGGAGGGTCAAAATCAACACTAGAACATAGAAACCTGGAAAAAAAAGCTCTCTAGTAACATTAGGAATGTTTTTTCCTTCACATAACCGCTGAAATTCTATCCAAACAATGTTTAGTTATCTCAATAACTGTGTTTCTCTACATATCGAAATATTCATTAAAACAGCCATTGCCAAGGCAACCACTGATGTGATGCTACAGAAACTCAGTGTTTTAAGTTGCAATTTCTAATAGAATTACTTTGATAGATTCTTAGTTTAAAAAGTGAATATCTTGGAAAAATGTTTGCTTAACTATAGATCCCCTTAAACTGTTGGCTTTTATCAAAAATAGTTGCCTTCACCCCAATGTTATGAACATATTCTAAAAATTCAATTAAATAAAAACATTTTGCAGAGATGTGTGTACAATTGGCTGTTGAGCAAAAAAGTAGCTCTGTAATAAAAAGTCAATATTGCTCTCCTTCAGGTTGTCAGCCATTATTGCGGTCTAAAGTGCAGCTTTGGAAATTTTAGTGGTCCACATGAAGGCTAAAAAAAATTAATAACACAAACCCCATAATCCATTTTACCTTCCCCACTTGTATTTTAGCGAATCGCACTGCACTTCATCGGTCACGTTTAGCTAAAATGATGGCATCATGATGCCTCTTGAATATATACTTTACCTGGGCTCATTCAGAATATAGCACTAAGACTGAATAAACCTGCCCCTTTTATACACACTTTACCTGGGCTCATTCAGAATATAGCACTAATACTGAATAAACCTGCCCCTTTAATACACACTTTACCTGGGCTCATTCAGAATATAGCACTAATACTGAATAAACCTGCCCCTTTAATACACACTTTACCTGGGCTCATTCAGAATATAGCACTAATACTGAATAAACCTGCCCCTTTTATACAGACTTTACCTGGGCTCATTCGGAATATAGCACTAATACTGAATAAACCTGCTTCTTTAATACACACTTTACCTGGGCTCATTCAGAATCTAATACAAATACTGAGTGAACCTGCTCCTTTAATGCACACTTTACCTGGGCTCATTCAGAATATAGCACTAATACTGAGTGAACCTGCCCCTTTAATACACACTTTACCTGGGCTCATTCAGAATATAGCACTAATACTGAGTGAACCTGCTCCTTTAATACACACTTTACCTGGGCTCATTCAGAATATAGCACTAATACTGAATAAACCTGCCCCTTTAATACACACTTTACCTGGGCTCATTCAGAATATAGCACTAATACTGAGTGAACCTGCTCCTTTAATACACACTTTACCTGGGCTCATTCAGAATATAGCACTAATACTGAGTGAACCTGCTCCTTTAATACACACTTTACCTGGGCTCATTCAGAATATAGCACTAATACTGAATAAACCTGCCCCTTTAATACACACTTTACCTGGGCTCATTCAGAATATAGCACTAATACTGAATAAACCTGCCCCTTTAATACACACTTTACCTGGGCTCATTCAGAATATAGCACTAATACTGAATAAACCTGCCCCTTTATACACACTTTACCTGGGCTCATTCAGAATATAGCACTAATACTGAATAAACCTGCCCCTTTTATACACACTTTACCTGGGCTCATTCAGAATATAGCACTAATACTGAATAAACCTGCCCCTTTTATACACACTTTACCTGGGCTCATTCAGAAATATAATACTAATACTGAATAAACCTGAATAAACCTGCCCTTTAATACACACTTTACCTGGGCTCATTCAGAATATAGCACTAATACTGAATAAACCTGCCCCTTTTTAATACAGAATCTAATACAAATTTGAACCTGGGCTGAGCTCATTCAGAATATAGCACTAAGACTGAATAAACCTGCCCCTTTAATACTCACTTTACCTGGGCTCATTCAGAATATAGCACTAATACTGAATAAACCTGCCCCTTTAATACTCACTTCACCTGAGCTCATTCAGAATATAGCACTAAGACTGAATAAACCTGCCCCTTTAATACTCACTTTACCTGGGCTCATTCAGAATATAGCACTAATACTGAATAAACCTGCTCCCTTAATACACACTTTACCTGGGCTCATTCAGAATACAGCACTAATCCTGAATAAACCTGCCCCTTTTATACACACTTTACCTGGGCTCATTCAGAATATAGCACTAATACTGAATTAACCTGCTCCTTTAATGCACACTTTACCTGCGCTCTTTCGGAGTATAGCACTAATACTGAATAAACCTGCCCCTTTTATACACACTTTACCTGGGCTCATTCGGGATATAACACTAATACTGAATAAACCTGCCCCTTTTATACACACTTTACCTGGGCTCATTCAGAATATAGCACCAATACTGAATTAACCTGCCCCTTTTATACACACTTTACCTGGGCTCATTCGGGATATAACACTAATACTGAATAAACCTGCCCCTTTTATACACACTTTACCTGGGCTCATTCAGAATATAGCACCAATACTGAATTAACCTGCCCCTTTTATACACACTTTACCTGGGCTCATTCAGAATATAGCACTAATACTGAATAAACCTGCCCCTTTTATACACACTTTACCTGGGCTCATTCAGAATATAGCACTAATACTGAATTAACCTGCTCCTTTAATACACACTTTACCTGCGCTCTTTCGGGATATAGCACTAATACTGAATAAACCTGCCCCTTTTATACACACTTTACCTGGGCTCATTCAGAATATAGCACTAATCCTGAATAAACCTGCCCCTTTTATACACACTTTACCTGGGCTCATTCAGAATATAGCACTAATACTGAATTAACCTGCTCCTTTAATACACACTTTACCTGGGCTCATTCAGAATATAGCACTAATACTGAATTAACCTGCCCCTTTTATACACACTTTACCTGGGCTCATTCGGGATATAGCACTAATACTGAATAAACCTGCCCCTTTTATACACACTTAACCTGGGCTCATTCAGAATATAGCACTAATCCTGAATAAACCTGCCCCTTTTATACACACTTTACCTGGGATCATTCAGAATATAGCACTAATCCTGAATAAACCTGCCCCTTTAATGCACACTTTACCTGGGCTCATTCAGAATATAGCACTAATACTGAATAAACCTGCTCCTTTAATGCACACTTTACCTGGGCTCATTCAGAATATAGCATTAATACTGAATAAACCTGCTCCTTTAATACACACTTTACCTGGGCTCATTCAGAATATAGCACTAATACTGAATAAACCTGCCCCTTTAATACACACACTTTACCTGGGCTCATTCAGAATATAGCACTAATACTGAATAAACCTGCTCCTTTAATGCACACTTCACCTGGGCTCATTCAGAATATAGCACTAATCCTGAATAAGCCTGCCCCTTTTATACACACTTTACCTGGGCTCATTCAGAATATAGCACTAATACGGAGTAAACCTGCTCCTTTAATACACACTTTACCTGGGCTCATTCAGAATATAGCACTAATACTGAATAAACCTGCTCCTTTAATGCACACTTTACCTGGGCTCATTCAGAATATAGCACTAATCCTGAATAAACCTGCCCCTTTTATACACACTTTACCTGGGCTCATTCAGAATATAGCACTAATACTGAGTAAACCTGCTCCTTTAATACACACTTTACCTGGGCTCATTCAGAATATAGCACTAATACTGAATAAACCTGCCCCTTTTATACACACTTTACCTGGGCTCATTCAGAATATAGCACTAATACTGAATAAACCTGCCCCTTTAATACACACTTTACCTGGGCTCATTCAGAATATAGCACTAATACTGAATAAACCTGCCCCTTTTATACACACTTTACCTGGGCTCATTCGGAATATAGCACTTATACTGAATAAACCTGCCCCTTTTATACACACTTTACCTGGGCTCATTCAGAATATAGCACTAATACTGAATTAACCTGCTCCTTTAATGCACACTTTACCTGCGCTCTTTCGGAGTATAGCACTAATACTGAATAAACCTGCTCCTTTAATGCACACTTTACCTGGGCTCATTCAGAATATAGCACTAATACTGAATAAACCTGCCCCTTTTATACACACTTTACCTGGGCTCATTCAGAATATAGCACTAATACTGAATAAACCTGCTCCTTTAATGCACACTTTACCTGCGCTCATTCAGAATATAGCACTAATACTGAATAAACCTGCCCCTTTAATACACACTTTACCTGGGCTCATTCAGAATATAGCACTAATACTGAATAAACCTGCTCCTTTAATGCACACTTTACCTGGGCTCATTCAGAATATAGCACTAATACTGAATAAACCTGCTCCTTTAATACACACTTTACCTGGGCTCATTCAGAATATAGCACTAATACTGAATTAACCTGCCCCTTTTCTACACACTTTACCTGGGCTCATTCAGAATATAGCACTAATACTGAATAAACCTGCCCCTTTATACACACTTACCTGGGCTCATTCAGAATATAGCACTAATACTGAATAAACCTGCTCCTTTAATGCACACTTTACCTGGGCTCATTCAGAATATAGCACTAATACTGAATAAACCTGCCCCTTTAATACACACTTTACCTGGGCTCATTCAGAATATAGCACTAATACTGAATAAACCTGCTCCTTTAATGCACACTTTACCTGGGCTCATTCAGAATATAGCACTAATACTGAATAAACCTGCCCCTTTTATACACACTTAACCTGGGCTCATTCAGAATATAGCACTAATCCTGAATAAACCTGCCCCTTTTATACACACTTTACCTGGGATCATTCAGAATATAGCACTAATCCTGAATAAACCTGCCCCTTTAATGCACACTTTACCTGGGCTCATTCAGAATATAGCACTAATACTGAATAAACCTGCTCCTTTAATGCACACTTTACCTGGGCTCATTCAGAATATAGCATTAATACTGAATAAACCTGCTCCTTTAATACACACTTTACCTGGGCTCATTCAGAATATAGCACTAATACTGAATAAACCTGCCCCTTTAATACACACTTTACCTGGGCTCATTCAGAATATAGCACTAATACTGAATAAACCTGCTCCTTTAATGCACACTTCACCTGGGCTCATTCAGAATATAGCACTAATCCTGAATAAACCTGCTCCTTTAATACACACTTTACCTGGGCTCATTCAGAATATAGCACTAATACGGAGTAAACCTGCTCCTTTAATGCACACTTTACCTGGGCTCATTCAGAATATAGCACTAATCCTGAATAAACCTGCCCCTTTAATACTCACTTTACCTGGGCTCATTCAGAATATAGCACTAATACTGAATAAACCTGCTCCCTTAATACACACTTTACCTGGGCTCATTCAGAATACAGCACTAATCCTGAATAAACCTGCCCCTTTATATACACACTTTACCTGGGCTCATTCAGAATATAGCACTAATACTGAATAAACCTGCTCCTTTAATGCACACTTTACCTGGGCTCATTCAGAATATAGCACTAATACTGAATAAACCTGCCCCTTTATACACACTTTACCTGGGCTCATTCGGGATATAACACTAATACTGAATAAACCTGCCCCTTTTATACACACTTTACCTGGGCTCATTCAGAATATAGCACCAATACTGAATTAACCTGCCCCTTTTATACACACTTTACCTGGGATCATTCAGAATATAGCACTAATCCTGAATAAACCTGCTCCTTTAATGCACACTTTACCTGGGCTCATTCAGAATATAGCACTAATACTGAATAAACCTGCTCCTTTAATACACACTTTACCTGGGCTCATTCAGAATATAGCACTAATACTGAATAAACCTGCTCCTTTAATGCACACTTTACCTGGGCTCATTCAGAATATAGCACTAATACTGAATAAACCTGCTCCTTTAATACACACTTTACCTGGGCTCATTCAGAATATAGCACTAATACTGAATTAACCTGCCCCTTTTATACACACTTTACCTGGGCTCATTCAGAATATAGCACTAATACTGAATAAACCTGCCCCTTTTATACACACTTTACCTGGGCTCATTCAGAATATAGCACTAATACTGAATAAACCTGCTCCTTTAATGCACACTTTACCTGGGCTCATTCAGAATATGGCACTAATCCTGAATAAACCTGCCCCTTTTATACACACTTTACCTGCGCTCATTCAGAATATAGCACTAATACTGAATAAACCTGCCCCTTTAATACACACTTTACCTGGGCTCATTCAGAACGTGTTGATACTGAATAAACCTGCCCCTTTAACACACACTCTCTCTCACAGAGTTTTTGTTCTGATGTTGCAGCCAGTCCTCGCCCCCATTAGCTGCGGAGGCTCAGAAGGTCGGGGCGGAGCTGACTTGTCTCACGCCAGAGAATGAAGCCTTGGAGTCGTCGGGTGAAAAATCCCTCTCCGAGATTACGGTAGGACTGGCCAGGTTGAAATCTGCGTTTTTGCCATTGCTGTACTGCAGGCATTGTCTTTTGTGCGTATTTTGTCGCTCGCCGTGAATGCTTTGTGCAGCTCTGTGTGGGAGTTTTTACAGTTTGCTGGATTCCTTCGTATTTTTGCAAGTAGAAAAATAAATGCTGCCACGTCTTACTTGCAAAGCAAATTAACTTGTGGTTTTGTTCCCCAAGTTCAGATCAACAGCAACTAAGGGAAAATGTGAGCACTTATAACTTGCAGTTCAAAGGATGCTGAAGAACAAATTGTGATTTGCCTTGAATGATTGAAGATGGGTTTAGGGGATGGGAGATGAGCAACGTGTGGTAAAATTGGGGTGTGGGCTGACAGGTGTTGCACAAAGGCAATGATTATAGAAGTGTGTCCGACCCGTAGTGCCAGACGAGTTTGTACATTGGCCCTCTACAGGGAGTGATACTTCAGAGAGGTTATCTGATATTGGACCCCATGTTTCCAACACTCTGTGATGGTGCTCTGTGGTTCACTGTGAAGGCATTGTGTAGCTGGCTGTGGAGGTTTGCAGCTTGCTGTGAAGGCTTTGTGTAGTTGGCTGTGAAGGCTTTCTGTAGCTGGCTATGAATGCTCTGTAGCTTGCTGTGAAGGCTCTGTGCAGCTCGTTTTGAAGGCTCTGTGTAGCTCACTGTGAAGGCTCTTTGTAGCTGACTGTGTAGGCCCTGTGTAGCTGGCTGTGAAGGCTTTCTGTAGCTGGCGGTGAAGGCCATGTGTATCTTGCTGTGAAGACTATGTGTAGCTCGCTGTGAAGGTTCTTTCTAGCTGGCTGCGAAGGCTATGTGTAGCTTGCTGTGAAGGCTCTGTGTATCTGTTTGTGAAGGCTTTCTGTACTTGGTTGTGAAGGCTGTGTGTAGCTGGCTGTGATGGCTTTCTGTAGCTGGCTGTGAAGACACTGTGTAGCTGGCTGTGAAGGCTCTGTGTAGCTAGCTGTGAAGGCTCTGTGTAGCTGGCTATGAAGGCTCTGTGTAGTTGGCTGTGAAGGCTCTCTCTAGCTGGCTGTGTAGGCTCTGTGTAGCTGACTGTGAAGGCTCTCTCTAGCTGGCTGTGAGGGCTATGTGCAGCTTGCTGTGAAAGCTCTGTGTAGCTGGCTGTGAAGGCATTGTGTAGCTGGCTGTGTAGGCTCAATTGCTCGCTGTGAAGACACTAGCTGGCTGTGAAGGCTCTGTGTAGCTGGCTGTGTAGGCTCTCTGTAGCTGGCTGTGAAGGCTCTGTGTAGCTGGCTGTGTAGGCTCTCTGTAGCTGGCTGTGAAGGCATTGTGTAGCTGGCTGTGTAGGCTGTGTGTAGCTGGCTGTGAAGGCATTGTGTAGCTGGCTGTGAAGGCATTGTGTAGGTAGCTGTGTAGGCTCTCTGTAGCTGGCTGTGAAGGCATTGTGTAGCTGGCTGTGTATGCTCTGTGTAGCTGGCTGTGAAGGCATTGTGTAGCTGGCTGTGTAGGCTCTCTGTAACTGGCTGTGAAGGCATTGTGTAGGTAGCTGTGTGTTGTTCGTCATGTGTGCTGGTTTCTCTTTCCCTGATCTAGGTTGCCAGTGGGAAACGAGTTGGTTGTGGCAAAGTTTCACGCATCAAAATTCGTAAAACTCCCCCAAAACCACCCACCAACCTCACGCCCATGGGTCTTCCCCGTCCTGTCAGGTAGAGAGCCTCTTTGTGTTTACACATCTATTATGGGTCATGTACACACCTCTGTGTTCTTCCCTTATTTCAGCACCCCACTCCTCTGTGCCCTGTCCTTATTACATCACACCTCTTTGAGCTCTTTCCTTATGACATCACACTTCATCTCTCTACTCTTTCTTTTTGAGATCACACCTGACCTCTGTGCCTTTCGTGCAAAACACTGCATACACTCATTGGTCACGGCCTCCTCTTCTGAGTTTTCTTGCCATGATGCATGTGAACATCGTTTTACCGTTTACCCGAGCATTTTGCCGACTGTCCTTGCATCTGCTGAATGTGCTTTACAGGCTGAAGAAAAAGGAGTTTAGCCTGGAGGAAATCTACACCAACAAGAACTTCGTCAAACCACCAGAAGGGTGAGGAATCTCTAGGGTACATGTGTATTTGTGGGTATATTTGTCTGTTATTGAGCTCCAGATGGGTTACAAGTTTCCCGTCACCGCCATCTTGAAAGTCACGATAAGACGATTGACGAGCACGAACGAATAGATTGCATTCAGTTCCCCTATCCTACCTATTCGTTCGCGCTCGTCAATCGACTTATCGTGACTTTCAAGATGGCGGCGACGGGAAACTACCTCAAGGTACTGTCTGCATAAACAGTCTTTTTTAATAAACTACCTGTGCATTTTCAAAGTTCTTAGTGCCTCATTTTAAATGTCAGGGCCCTCGGAATTCTACCAATGAAGTGTGGAGCTACTTTGAGCCTTGTTAATGATGTAAAAACAGCGATTTCTTTGCATGGCAACGCTATGCCCCATTCATTACCATTGTAAGCCTGTTGGGAGCTTCGCCAAAAAGCCCTGTATTTATTTCAAATGTTGGGTGCATTTGAAGGTGGGGTATTCGATAAAAGTTAGTACTCGTTATCATGTTTCAATACACCGCAAGTCAATTTCACACTGGAGTTCCCCTTTCATACAAACTAACTTGTCAGCAAACCCAGAGTCCCTCAACAGAGAACGGTAAGCAAACTGGCTAATTGATTCGAAGCATAACTGTCTCAGTTTCTCCTCCGACATTCCTGTTGATATCATAAGTCCCTCTGTCCTCTAGACTTTGATTGGTTGGTGAGAGAGAACAGATATTGACGAGTCTGGCGCTATTCCAGAAAGCTGAAAGGTCAAGGCGTTCTTGCATCGAGGACGCTAGGCACTGTAAACGCTGAACATCATAGAATTTGTATAATAATAACGAAAATAAACGCTCTCAGTGCAAAAAACGCTTCTAGTGGACACAAGCCATTACTCCATCAGTCGATAAACCGAACCACCGGTCCAACAACAAAGAAAAAAATGGTTTGCAATAACCTAAAAACAGCATGTGATAATAATGTTGGGCAAATTGCGGCAGCTAAGAGAGAACAAACTTTGTCTTTCAGATGGCAAGGACTAACTTAGTCTTTTCACAAGACTGGAGAGATTTCAGGGATAGTTGTTGTTCATTGTTTTATTATCAGCAGGTAATGATTGATGCATTTAATTCATGTTCATTTTGTATAACCCCTCTGCGCAGATGTAGACACCAGTGGACTTGTAGCTGCTATATTTATGTACACAGTTACGCTATTATATCACTAGATGGCCCACCCAGATCAGTTATTGAATATTCACTCGCAAGCCGAGCTCGAACAGCGTTTCCCAAACCTCTTCTGGAGGCCCACCTGTCCTGCATGTGTTACAGACATGCAAACTCCTCACCTTTCGGTGAAATTCGCCGTTTTAAATAAAAAATGGGTGACTTACGTGGTTCTTGCAGATTCGCTGAGAAAATTGGGGGTGTCGTCATCAACCATCAACCCACGGTGTTTACTATTGTTCATAATGTCACACGCAGACACGAATGCTTCTTGATGAAAAAGTTGTTTCAACAACGCATGCATGAATATTACATGAGCGGAAGCTAACGCATCTTCGGGTATAAAAAAATCTCTGATTCATCAATGCACGCACGCGTACATGAGTGATCCGCCAATCTGAGCGCTAATTCAATGAGTGTAATTTCAAATGATAGTAAAATTGACCAATCATATTTCCCCTATGAATGGGCTTTATTATCGCGAACTATGACAAGTTCCGCCCACTGTCCCCCGGGTAAATCACAAGCTTGGAAAAAAAAAAATGGCGGTAAATAACCTATGTAGCCTGTGTCCTTGTTTCATGATGGAAGACTTGAGTAGCGCTGCGTGTGATTAGGATATCGTTTCGAGTTTTCTAAACAAGCCGTTTTTCAGATTAACATTCAATGAGAAGTTGGAGTTAATCAACGAGGGATGACCTAAACCAGACCTTCATTTGGCGCAAAAAACCAAGGCTTTTGAGTGGCATCTCAACACCAGCAATTACGCGTGATACCCATGTCAGGATGAGCTAAGACGGAAAATCTGTATTGGATTGTCTGCCGTGGGTTCTGGGCCATAGATGGATTTTCTGAGCGGGCGAAAAGGCTAGCCAAATGATCATCTAACGGTAAGATATTTCAATAGGCTGCTGTGACAAGTGATTTTACATTGGCTGCCCCGCCGCTGTTCTGTGTATGTTAAATTTTATTTGGAAAAACACTAATTATTCGGAATTACTGAGATGATGAAATGTATCAACTGGAAATCACATTTTTAACGCTGGGTCAATATGCCCTATTATTTTTAACGGCCTATATTTATTAGCATACATGCCAACTCTACCGCTTTTGGCGGTAGACTACCGCCTTCGGGGCTTTTCATTCTGAAAAAAACGCCCCAAAAGCAGTAGAGTTGGCATGTATGTTATTAAGAACAGCTTGCTTGTGCATTTTGGATCAATACGCCGGCACTGATCACCCGTGCTTTTCAGTATACTGTAGATAGCTCAAAATGCAGCCTCTGACGTATCCTGATCCGATTGCTTCACGTTAGATGTTACTGAGGAGTCCTCCAAATGTGGCATTTTTCCGAAAGTGATAGCTGATTGATGATCTACTTACAACCAGAAAAAAAACCCGCTTCGTTCTCATTTGAGATTAAACATCTGCCACATCCGTGTTTGACAGTGTGGCGCAATGTAGTTTGGGAATTGTTTTTTTTTTTTTTTGCGGCTGCATGGAAATGGTCTGTAGATACTTCAAAATACATTTCCCTTGATGCATCGCTCTTTCATATCAAAGACCGTATACGCACACCCACTCGTCTTTAGCAGGGAACAAAGTTAGAGCAGATCAATAGCAATTATGCAACCTATTGCATATATGCAAATGTTTTACAATAATCTTTGCATATAATTAATTTTTAACAGCAAATGCGAGCAAAACTGTCACACTGTACAGCCCTGAGCATATCAACCTCACAGCCATTATTTATTCATAGGCTTAGGCTACGCATTATTAACCAGCAAACCAACCCCCCCCGGCCCCCCAACGATAATATCGTCTATCGCGATATTTGAGCGGGACAATATCGAGATATTTAATTTTGGATAGCCTACTAGCTAGGCTAATTCGTGATTGTGGCGATATCCTGCCACCTTGTGGTAATAGTATTGCTAAATTCTAACACGGTTGAGCATAGCCTAGTGCTGAGCTAAAATAATAAAGTATTTTCTATTTTCTTTCATTTTTGTGTTTTAATTTAAGTATAGTTATTAGTAATGATTGTATATCAGTTATTGTAATTATGAATGGCATATCATAGCATATATAATAATATGTGATAATATATATGATAATATATCGTGATATAAATTTTATTGAGGTATTTTGTTGGCCACAATAAAAGCCTTTTTTTGTAAAATGAGTCATTCTGTAGTTTGTTTTCTTTTGTAAATCTCTGGTTTTGAGCCATTTCATACTCTGTGTTAACTATGCACTATTGGTTTCAATGTCACTCGCGCTTGTTTTGTGATGAAACGACCATTTCCCTTCTCGCACATCCTTCTCACCTTTTTCACCCCTGACCAGTTTGCATGCCTGGTGTTAGATCTCTCCCTGCTCCAGCACAGGTGATTCAAATGATCAGCTGTTAATCACCCCCTAAAGCTGATTGATGACAACCTGATAATTTGAATCACCTATGCTGGAGCAGGGAGAGATCTAAAACATGCAGGACAGGTGGGCCTCCAGGAGAGGTTTGGGAAGCACCGGTTTAGAATATGGATGAGTTCAGTCCCATCCCTGTTTCCCAGGAGCTGCATGAATTAACTCCTCAGCTAAGCCTCTCTGAAGCTGCAATCTTGAATTATAAAGCCTTAATAAATAATAATTGCTACTCATAGACTGACGCAGGTACCATTTTTCAATCCAGCGTATACGCTACATAAATCGAGAATGCATTTGCGCCACATTGAGCGCCCATGGGTGTGTTGGTCTAAAAATGTGGTTTGGTCATGCGATCTGCTGGCCAGCTGCTCTCTTGAGGTCGCTTTAAGCTCATGCGCGATTGACTGACAAAAACCTGGTCTAAAGTCAATAATCAGTTTTTAACTGCTATTTTAAGGGCGCATTATTACGAGTATTTTGAGTGCATAACGCGCATGTTAAGTGTAACAAAAGGACGAACTGCAGCGCTCACACAAGCAAACAATTAAAAATAAAAAAATGCCGATACGAAAGATTATTTTCAAGATGTTTAAAAAAACCGTGTCAGAAGGTGATTGCGATCGCTCCACAGACCCATCAGAGCATGCTGTGATGCTAGCTAGTTCAATCGTAAGGGAACCTATTTCATCGGATAATTTGTGATTCAACCTGTGAGGATAGCTAGACGCAGATTATACTGGATAGAGCCACAACACTCTCATACTGGCGAACTCTATAATTTAAGCGGTTTTCCAGAGGATCCCCCCTGGAAGGCTGGCTGTTCGGCGACAATGGCTGGCCAAAATATCAAACATATGGCATATAATTCTGAATATTGCACGGATTTTGGGTCTGTCACACGAAACACAAACTGTAACTGAATGAATGTTTGAAGTGCTGAAAATGCGCATCAGAAGTTTAGATAAGTCCTGCATGGGTAGACCTGTTATCTGCAATTATGTGGAAAAAGAAAATTTGAATCTGACCTGATCCATTAATACAGTGCCTGCGGTCCCCTTTCCATAATCAAATGCAAAATCCCTCAATTCATTTGGAAATTGATTTATTAATTAAGCGGAAACCAGTTCTTTTCACTCCTGTTTGATATTATTCAAGGGCTTACGGTATGTGATGAACGAAAACACTAGTTTCGTTTATTTCTTGGTATTTTTCTCACTCATTTTAATTTCTCTTAGTCATTCCCCGCCTGCGCGTATTTATTTTTACCGGTGACCCTGAAGTCAATCCTTTTTTTTTTTTTTTTTTGTTTTCTTGTTTTATGCACAAGTTGTAATGCAATATAAAGTTCAACTGTGGCCCTGGGGATTCACTTTTATCATTTTTAACACCTGAATTTGATGAAAATAATTTTGAGCAAAATTTTAAAAATATTTTTATTGCATTTTTGAAGATCGCTGAGATCAGGTTTCCATCGGTTAGTTTAAACAATGGTTTGCTCGCGCGCTTTCACTTCGGGCAGGAGCAGCCCTCATTCTGATGCAGTTAACAACATCGTATTTTTATCATATCATCTTTAGTTATATAGGAATTCATGGTAAAAAATATGGTATTGTTACATAACTGGCCGCTTGCCCAAATAAGGATGTGAAAATAAGCAATTTTTAGAAAATTTCGAACTCAACCAAAATTATAAAAATTGTTCTGGCTCTACCAATGTATTGATAAATGTGGTTGTCGTCTAGATGTGGCCCAATATGTCAAAAATTACAGCAGAAAAAATTTCATTGCTTTATCTACCGTACCCTTCGAGTGATTAGGCAGTGATTCTTAACGTTTTGGATTTTCGGGCCATTTCTAGAGCCTTGTGAGAAGAAAAGGGTACAAGCTCTGACAACATTTTCATAATCTACAGAAAAAGTTAGCTCAAGACACTTGATTTCAAAGCTGTACATTGGAAACACTTGGAGATATTCTTGCTTGAAGTTGCACCGAGAGGCAAGCTTGGTAAAATGGAAAAAATGTATCAAAATTTCCAGGGGCTGCAACTTCAAAACTATTTGAGATACAGAGCTAATATTTTGGGTTCCTGCATAAATATGGTAGAGGAGCACCTGTGATTTTTTTTTTTTTTTCAGAAGAATCTGAAGGGGTAACCTGGGAGCCACTGGTTGATTTGAGCTGGAATGACCCAGTTGGAATTCTCATTGGAAAGGAAACTGGGTCGGGGGTACAATTTGAAAAAAACCCACACACATTTATTCTGGCTACGACCCAAAGCAGAACCAGGAACAAGCTAGCGCAATGCATTAGCTTGCTACAGCTCTACATTGGGAATCGAGAATGTACTACAAGCTTTCATTTAACATGTTAGCTCGCCAGCCTAGGGTGCGTTTCCCAAAAGCTGAGTTGCTAATGATATCAGCTACTAGCTGCATAGGCTGAACCATTCGATCATAGGTTGCAGCTATGCAAGTTGGCAGCTACATTGTTGTTGGGAAATATACCCCAGGTTACTTTTCTGTGTTTCTAAGTTATGACTTCTTGCAATTGACCATGTCAATATATTTTTGTTTCATTCACTTGTTAAAGGCTTGTTTGAGCGAGTGAATATAGCCAGCTAGAATTAGAATTAGCTATAGGAAATGTCTATTTTACTGTCTGACGGATCCCAATCTTTTCTGCCACTTTGCAGTCTCTTCCGTTTTACATGCGCAATTGGCACAGTTTAAAATAATCACGGAAACTAGGTAGCTAATATACTTCAGAGATACTGATATTGCAAACAAATTGACTATTCGCGCTTATTTAAGTGCGTCCAAGCACAAAAATTGATCAAAATTCACGTTAGACGCACTTATCAGTGTGGCCAAGATGCACATTGCTCTATTGCCCACACTTATTTTAAGTGTGTCCAAAGCTAAATTTTTTTTTTGCTTGATTACTGGCAGCGCCTGTTGCAGACTACGTTGTAAATTCATGCCAATTGCCTTACTTATATTGACTAGCTACAAGCATGTCGCACGCTGATGAAAAAATAAATAATAGTGTTGCTAGCTAGTCATTTTAGCCATGAGTATCTTTCCAATATCAATTAACATTTCCTAGTTAACTTGCTGCCGAATCAGTATGTGCAGACCTTTGTAATGTGACCTTGCCATGACATAACTAGCGAACTTGGAATATAGGTATACCGTTCGCTAATAGTTCTTGCTCGTCTTAATGCATGGTCGAAGTAAGTCGTGTCTCTTATGCCTAGATACTTTAAATTGCCTCCCCCTGCAGTTGCTGGGAAGGAAATGCTGCGGGTCCACTATGCATTTACAGAGGGCTCGGCTCTGGGTAATAGTAATTTCAAACTAGAGAAGCAATTTCTGAAGAAATTGTGGGAGTGAATGCTGAAAGCTGAAGCCACACTGCGATGCTGTCTTGAATACAACGAAGTTTGAATGATTTGAATGTTTGCTGATGCCACACTGAATAGCAGCCATAAAATATAATGTTTGAATTATGTAGAATACTTGAATGTTTATTAAAAAACTGAAAGAAAGCTGAACAAAGAAAGAATGAAAGAATGAATGAATGATTGAATGAATGAGTTAAACATGAACCAGCTCAAAGTTTGAATGTATTAACAGTTAAAAAAAAAAAGACTTCAGTCTAAAATGTCCGAGATGGACACAGAAAGACAGAGACAGACACAGACAGGCAGGCAGAGTGACAGACAGAGACAGGCTTTTAGATTGTTCATGATTTCAAACCTTGAGCTGCTTCACAAGTAATTGTCTCTGTAAGAGGCTTTAACTGCCAGGGAGCATTTTATATGTAATCTAATGACCTCAGTATATCAGCTGAGTCCCCAGCTGTACGGGTTGCCATGGTGACTGACTGATTGACACCAACGGCTGCTCCTGCTTGGGAGGCAGTCAAGAGTGTATTTTTAAGGAAAATTTCCTGTCAAACTCCTGCTTTTTAATGAAAAACCGTAACTGCTACAGCTACAAAAAGCAGACCTTCAGCGAGAGGACGGGATGGGGATCGCAGTGGTGTAAATTTTATTTCTGTGGTGTGAGAAATGAGGCCATGGCCGTGATGGAAAAAACTGGAATCATCTGCTTTCTTCCAGAAAATTTAGCTCTCACTTAACATGGGAGTGAATGGGACAGTTGGTTGGACTTGTTGTCTTTTAGACACCGGGCAGCCAAAATAATTTGTCCGTTTGCTTCAGGGGTCACACCTCTGTGACTGAGACGACTTTTCGTGCGATTTATTGTACATTTTGTCTATGTGGAGTGAATGCTGTGGCCGTACGGTCGAGTTGAAGAGAAAATTTCTAGACTGTTTTAGAGCTGCTCTCCACTCTAGCGATGACATCACCCACTCTAGCTCTAATCATTCCACACAATACACACCCATTATAAAGTCTGAGAAGGGCTCAAAATTTCATGTTTTTTAAACTGCTGGTGTAGAAAAACTAAAGGAGATGATGAAAATTTGACTCAGACACTGAAAGTCGACGGGATTGTCAACGTTTCAGAGTTGGAACGGAGTTTCTACGTGAATGTAAGAGTTCACGGTGAGAGGGTGAAGATGAGAGAGTTTCCAGGATTTTCTCATTGACTTCCATTATAACAAAGTTTCAGAAAACGGTGAATATTTTTTTATAGAGTGAATGGGATTGAAAAGTTGAATCATACGTAAAATGTCAGGAAAATGTTGAATACTTTCCAGTTGGAATGGAGTTTCTAACTGAAAGTATGAATCGATAGTTACCGTTTGAAAAAAGGTGAAGTTTTCTGATTTTTGAAGATTGCTTAATTCATTTCCAATGGGAAAACAGTTTGGAAAAAACCTGGAATATCTGGGAAAGTATGAATGTTGGGAATTAGAAAAGTCATTCCTGTCGATTCCTAATTCAGCTGATCATTTTGATGTTTGAATGGTTTGAATCGGTTGAAGTTTGTGGAACGCATTCGGGGCCAAAGTTTTTTTTGAATGGGATTTAATAGGAATCGGAATTTTAACATTGAATTTCTGGAAAACTATGAATGTTACGGAAAATCAGAAAGTTTCCGATAATGTCCTCTTGGAACTGAATAAGATGAAATTTGAATGGTTTGAATCGGTTGAAGTATGTTGAAGTTACGGTGAATCAAAAAACGCTGCGGAATAAGAAAAATAAAGAATTTTGGTAACAGAAGAACATAGGGTTTGAATGCTTTCAGCAATGACGGTAAAATAGTCCAATCATATTTCCCCTATGAATGGGAGGGCTTTGTTATCGCAAATGTTATGACAAGATCGCCTTACGCGCGATACCCATGGATGAAGGAGGAAAATCTGTATTGCTGGGATTGGGTCCTGGGCCAAAGATGGACTTTCTGAGCGGGTGAAAAAGGCAGTTGAATGATCATGAAAAGGTAAGTTATTTTAATAGGGCGCTGTGCTAAGTGATTTTTACCCCTCAGCCCCGACTCGGGGAAGATGGGTATTGTCGTCCTGTGCGCGGACGGGCGGTGGCATAAATCGGTTGCCGTCGATTTAACGGAGAACGCCTGCGTGGAACGATTCCATTTTCACACCACATATTTGTCCTGACGAGAGGATGGTTCCTTTCGAAAACCGGCATCGTGTGCTAACCAATATGGCCGCCACAGCTGCCATCTTGATTTTGGTTTCCGCATGATAACTAAAGAACGCCTTGTCCGATTGATGCCATTTCTTGGTGGAGCATTGGAGGTGGCTAGAGGAAGGTTCCTTTCGAAAATTGGCACCGCTCACTAACCAACATGGCCGCCACAGCAGCCATCTTGATTTTGGTTTCCATCGATTTAACAGAGAAGGCCCGCGTGGAACGATTCCATTTTCACACCACATATTTGTCCTGACAAGAGGATGGTTCCTTTCGAAAACCGGCATCGTGTGCTAATCAATATGGCCGCCACAGCTGCCATCTTGATTTTGGTTTCCGCACGAAAACTAAAGAACGCCTTGTCCGATTGATGCCATTTCTTGGTGGAGCATTGGAGGTGGCTAGAGGAAGGTTCCTTTCGAAAATTGGCATCGCACACTAACCAACATGGCCGCCACAGCAGCCATCTTGATTTTGGATTCCGTCGATTTAACGAAGAACGCCTGCGTGGAACGATTCCTTTTTCACACGACATATTTGTCCTGACCAGAGAATGGTACCTTTTGAAAACCGGCATCATGTGCTAACCAATATGGCCGCCACAGCTGCCATCTTGACTTTGGTTTCCGCACGATAACTAAAGAACGCCTTGTCCGATTGATGCCATTTCTTAAAATAAAGGAACCCCTTGCGCTTCAGCCCCTCTCTTGCCAGAGGTCGGTGCTCACAGAAAAGGACCAATTCTGAACAAATGAAGGAACAGACTGGAGCACTCGAATCACTTGCATCAGTTTATTGAGATGCCAAGACTAACGTTTGACGCACAGCGTCTTCCTCAGAGTCAAGACTCTGTGCGTCGAAACGTTAGTCTTGGCATCTCAATAAACTGATGCAAGTGATTCGAGTGCTCCAGTCTGTTCCTTCATTTGATGCCATTTCTTGTTGGTGTATTGGAGGTGGCTAGAGGAAGGTTCCTTTGGAAAATTGCCACCGCACGCTATATCGGTGCTTTTTATTCAGTTCGCACAACTTCAACTACAATTTCATGTGCCGGGGCTGAGGGGTACTGCCTTCGCCCCCGCGAAGCACATTTTTGTATTTATGCCGTTGCTGCTAGTGTTTTGCGTATGTTATAAAATTTATGTGGGAAACATTATGCGGCATTACTGTGCTGAGATGGTGAACTAGATCATTCGGTAATGCAACACGATGCTTTTACCCAAATTAATTTTACTGGGGAAACGGAATGAAACTTTAAGCCTCTGAAATAATTTTTGTGACCTCACAGATGCGTAAGAACCAAGAACACAGCGCTAATTATTCATTAATTAGATCCTCCTGACCGATCCTGTCGGCGTATCTAGAGATTTTAGCGTTTTCCATGTGTTTAAAAAAAAAAAAAAAAAAAAAAAATCTGTGTATATTTATTATCTCTCGCTAGAGGACGGCGTGAGAACACTATTAGGCATATGAAGCCAGCAGAGACCTTTCAGCCAGTACGACAGTACTTGGACGTATTTTCCTAATAAACCTCTCTGATTAGTCTTTCTTTCCTCGGTACACTGAAGGTAAAAATGGGCATACTACACTGCCGTCTCGTTATACTAGTGTTGCGCTGTGACAAACTGCCCGAAGTGAAGAATTATTCGGGCCTAAAGGAAAAAAATACTAGGAACTTCATCTTCGAATACCCTGGGCAGACGACGCCACTGTTTTATACCTGTCACTGATGGATTAAGTTCGCCAATGACGATAGTGACGAGCGCCAGCGGGAGCTCTGCATTAGCCTATGTAATAATACGTTCGCAATAAACCGAGCCGGTGAATTTTGAGTGTGGCCAGTGGATATTTAAATCTCATGGCCCGATGTGCCAGTGCCTTTTTTCCAGAATGTCGAACCCTGTATTCTTTGATTTTGCGCATCAAATTATTGATTTTTCACGTTCTATGGAATGACTCTGCACTCATTTCATCGGCAACGAAAGTTCTCCCGTGTGCTGCTGTGATTCCGCTGATTTCTGCAACCATAACATAACATAACATGAATGGCGAGAACAGGCCGTTCAGCCCAACTAGGCTCGCCAGTTTCTTTGTACCATCGTGAATATATCACTTCAGATACTCAATGACTCAATGGTATCTAGCTTTTAAGTCAAGTCTGCTCTTGAAAACTCCCAAGGTCTCTGCCTCAACAATATGGTCAGGCAAGCTGTTCCACACGAAATTACTCTTTGGGTGAAGAAATATTTCCGAATATCAGTGCTAAATTTACCTTTAGTCAGCTTCCATTTGTGACCCCGAGTTCTGCTAACAACACTTGGTTGAAGGAATCCTACATAATTCACTTTGTTAATCCCTTTAACATATTTAAAGACCTCAATCAAATCACCCCTTAGTCTCCTTTTCCTAAGACTAAAGAGATTAAGGATCTTCAGCCTTTTCTCATAGCTTTCATCTTTAATACCCGGAATTAGCCCGTGGCTCTTCTCTGAACTTTCTCTAAAGCCTCTATGTCTTTCTTAAAGTATGGTCCCCAGAACTGTACACAATACTCTAGATGTGGTCTGGACGAATGTGTTGTACAAAAGAAGCATCACCTCCTTGGATTTGAACTCAATACTTTTGGCAATGTATCCCAGCATCCGATTGGCTTTTTTTAACAGCTACGGCACAATGGCTAGAGCCTGTGAGGGTTTGGTCAACAATCACTCCCAGATCTTTCTCTTGTGGAGCACATTCCAGTTTAAAACCTCCATGAAGTAATCCCGTCTAATGTTTTTATTACCTACATGTACTACTTTACATTTCGCTACATTAAATTTCATTTGCCACATTTCTGCCCAATTCTGAATTCTATCCAAATCATCCTGAATCACTTTAGTGGACTCTAAACTATTTGCCAAGCCCCCAATTTAGTATCATCTGCAAATTTCACTAATCTGCTCTCAATATTCCTATCAAGGTCATTAATGTAGATGAGGAACAGCAAGGGTCCCAACACCGATCCCTGGGGACGCCACTCCCCACCCTACCTAGCTCAGATGATATACCACTGACCACCACTCTTTGTGTTCTGTCCTGCAACCAGTTATGAATCCACTTCAGAATACCACCTGTAACTCCAATGGAGCTCATTTTAAAAATTAGTCTCTTATGCGGTACTGTGTCAAATGCTTTCTGAAAATCCAAATATATGATGTCATAAGCCCTGCTCTGGTCATAAGTCTTGGTGGCCTCTTCAAAAAAAAAATTCCAGAAGGTTTGTCAGGCATGACCTTCCTTTCTAAAAACCATGTTGGCTATCCCTCAAGATATGTTCAAGAACGTATGTTACGTTCAAGAAATAAGTCCAGCTCATCTTTTATGATAGATTCCAATATTTTGCACGCAATGCAAGTTAAACTGACTGGCCTGTAATTACCTGGCTCAGTACGGTCCCCTTTTTTATATATTGGTATTATATTGCCCTGTTTCCAATCATTTGGTATTTCTCCAGTTTCTAAAGACCGTCTAAAGATGGCAGATAGCGGCTTAAAGATGATCTCACTAACTTCCCTGAGCACTCTAGGATATAAGCCATCAGGACCCGCCGCCTTATCTGCCTTTAGTTGATGCAACTTGTCTAATACAACGTTATCCCTAACCTCAATTTCCGCTGAATAATCTTGAGCATTGGACAAGCCCTCTGGCCGAATAAAGACCCGCTCTAAGGTAAAATTCTCAACAAAGTAACCGTTTAAGGTGTCCATAATATCCTTATTATCATATAGCAGCGATCCATTTTTATTCTTTATGCACTTAACCTGCTCTTTGACTTTCCTTTTTCTGCTACAGTACTGAAAGAAGCGCTTAGGGTTAGTTTTTGCCCCTCTGCAATTTGTCTTTCATACAGTCTTCTAGCATTCCTCAGCGCTTTTTTTGACCACAGCCCGCATTTTACAGAATTCGGCCTTAGTAATCTCATTGTTATCCTCTATGTACATCTTATAAAGATTCCTCTTTTCCCTCAAACTCCTACGAATAGCTGCTGTCATCCACTGAGGATTCTGCTTTTTCAGCTTACTTTTGGACACCTTTGGAATGAATTTACATTGTGAATCAAGTAAAACCCCTTAAATCTTTCCCACATCACATTTACAGACTCACAGTCCAGGAGTGTCTCCCATTTTGTTTCACTTAGATATGACCGCATCCTGTCAAAGTTTGCTCGCCTAAAATTAAAAATTTTTGTTTTTGGAGACACCTTTTTAACTTCCCATGAAACCTCAAAATTAATAGTAGAGTGATCACTTGTCCCAAGTGGCTCCAGTACCTCAACATTGCTAATTCTATCTGGGTCATTACAGAGCAGCAAATCTAAAATTGCCTTCTCTCTTGTAGGTTTATTAACATACTGCACCAAAAAAAATTATCATTTATGACATCTAGAAATTCTTCCTCCGCCCTACCCTGTCCTTTCACCATTTCCCAATCAATACCAGGATAATTTAAGTCTCCCATAATAATAGTCCCTCCTCCTCTACAAGCTTGCGTAATCCTCTTAAGGAGCATTTCATTGACTGTACTGTCCAAAGCTGGTGGTCGATAGCATACACCTATGTTTAAACCAGTCTCGTGGTTTGCCAGTGAGCCTGACCCAGATATCTTCACAATGCACGGAATATTCAATTTCAGGAATTTCCTGCACATTTATGTTTTCGTTCACATAGAGTGCTACACCCCCCCTCCTCGCCTATTACATCTATCCTTCCTAAAGAGCTTATAACCTTCTACATTATATTCATCTCCATCCTCTTCACTAAGCCATGTCTCTGTAATCCCAACTATGTCATAGCCTTCACTAATCATAACGGCCTCAAGTTCTTGAAATTTATTTTTAATGCTTCTTGCATTTAGATAAAAACATTTCAGGTTATCATGAACGCTCTTCCTTCGATTTCCCATCGCCTGCTGCTCAAAGCCCCTCACCATGCTTTTTTGCTTTAAAAATATATCATCAATAGTGCATGTAACGCTGTCAGCTTCCATCAGGGCAGTCTGCATTTCCCTCTGTGTAACACACTCTAACCTCCCTGCCCCCCAAGTCCCTAGTTTAAATAACTCTCTGCTACCCTCAACATACGCTGACCCAGTGCAAAGGTACCCCTCGGTTCAGGTGTAGCCCATCCGGCTTGAACAGGTCACCCCTGTCCCAGAAGTAGTTCCAGTGCCCCATAAACCTATACCCCTCTTTTCCTACACCAGGTTCAGAGCCACGTGTTCAACCTCCAGATAAAATTCTGCTTCCCTCTGCTTGCACGTGGTACCGGTAGAATCCCAGAGAACACTACTGTGGAGGATCTGCTCCTAAGCTTTTCAGCTAATTCAACAAATTTGCTTTGCAGAACCTCAAACCTACCCTTACCTATGTCATTAGTCCCAACATGGACCATGACAACTGGATCCCTCCCCGCTCTGGCCAGGAGCTTGTCCAAGACGCCTCAGGAGGTCTCCTACCTGGGCACCAGGCAGGCAACACACCGTGACGAGACTCCTTGTCGCGCGAACAGACTAAACTGTCTATTCCTCTAAGTATTGAGTCCCCCACTATCAATAACTCTCTTTTCTGAGGGGTAGAGGCCAACAGGGTGCCCTGCTGCTCATCAGTCCCCTCACTCTCAGGGTCAGGGGCCAATTCGAGTTCCTGCAAGGGCCGGAATCGGTTGGACACCTCAACCACTGGAGGAGCTGTCGCTGTCACGGGCGTGCATGCCCTTTCCTGCGCTTGACGCCCTACCGTCACCCAACTTTCTCTCCTGCCTGCTCTGGGGTCCCCACACCACCCCTGCTTTGGCGTACAGACCATTTCTCTAAACGACATACTACTTAGTTCCTCTAGGAACTCTACTGATTATGAACTATGTCGTGCCGCTTAACTGGCCCTGAAGAACAAGGATCTTGCTCTCCAGATGCTCAATTAGCTGGCACCAGTGACAGACAAACCCACCCTGGAAATCTCTTTCCAAAAGTGCGATCATCCTGCAACTGTCACATAGTTTTGGCCACATTTTGAACCCCCTACCTAATGACCTCGCTCACCCTAGATAACAAAGAAAATTACTAATGCCGAGACAGAAGCTCAGGAACCACAATTCATTAATTAATTAACCTGAGAAGCCCTAAGCAGCAGTCACAATAGAAACTGTGGGGAAACTACCATACCTTTCGTGTCCACAGTTTTGTATGCTGCAGCGACTGTTATGTGAAAAGGGAGTTATGATAAAAATCGTCCAATTTTATCCTTATTCTTGATCTTCGTTCCGCAACTGGCCATTCTTTTTCAAGGTGAGACATTGCTGACTGCTATTTTCATGACTTTCCGTTTAATTCGTGTTATTGATTTCATACTTTAGGATTATAATGCGATTTCTTATCATGCAGTGACGAATTCATTCGTATCCATTTCTTTTCCACCAAAATCCATCGTGATGAAGGTTATGCCTCAGAATAACGTTATCCTTTAAATTATCACATGAATTAATTGGACAGTTGATGTTACATGTAAGCAATGATGACAACTTTCGAAATTCAATATGAATTGGCGTTTTCTTGCTTGTTTCACGGTCATGCTTTTGTTGCCCAGTATGGTGAAAAGACACATATACTTGATCAGTACCTGCATTGTCTCACTAAAATACCTACCTCGCGATTTAACGACAGGGAATTTTGAATCCACTCACCGATTCAGTCACAAATTTGAATGAACCCCTCTAAAATGGATATATAGTTTCTATTGGATAACAGTATTGTGCTGTAAAAAAAAATATTTGCCCCTCCTCAATTTCCTCTATTTTTGCTTGTGTGGCACATTTAAATGTTTCAGTCCCACCCGAATCTGTAATGTCCAGTCGGCGAATTGTGCAAGCATGCACGTATGTTACTCATGCTGCCATCTCGGGAGTGCAGACTGTTCGCGGCTCTCCTCTGAAGCACGCACCTGTCAGCACCTGCTTCTTTACGCACATTGCTCGAAGTCTTGCAGGCTCAGAGTGATGCTGCAGGACACCTGAACATGTGCAAGCTTAGCATTTTACTGACGAGCGCCTGGCTGACCAACAAGTGGCACTTGAGCCAGGAGCAATGCTACAACCCCAAACCAGCAGTATCCCTCCCGTATCCCTGGAGCGTAAAGCCAGTCATGCGCTGCTCTGAAGACACTGCTGGCCACAGCGGACGCTGGCACTGGCACTGGCACGGCTCGGACTCACACCTGGGCTGTGGTGCTCCCTACTGTTCGTCAGTGCGGTGCCTTAACTGAGTGAGCCAACCTGGCAGCCCTTAAAGTAACACATATACCGACCAAAAAAAGAAACGCAATTTTCTATTTCTTGATTTTATCGAGTGTAACTGCTATTAATCAACACTTCCTTGATATCAAATGAAAGGGGGAATCTCAGACAATAGATATAATCGAAAATCGGGTTGGAACATCGCCATGTCGGCTTTCATTTAACAAGGTGAAGTTCAACATTACGAAACACAAATGACACTATCAGTATCTCGTTTGTCCCCCGTTAGCATCGCGCACGGCAGTACATCTGCGTCTTGTACACATCACCAGACGTCCGATTGTTGCTTGTGGAACGCTGTTCCACTCTTCGGTCACTGCTTGTCTTAGCTGACGTACATGTAGCTGGCGGTGGTTGACGTCTCGGGATTGCTCTATCCAGAATGTCCCACAAGTGTTCTATAGGTGAAAGATCTGGAGAAAACGCTGGCCAGGGAAGGATTTGCACGTTTTTGGCCCGAAGGAACTCCATACAGATATGTGCCACGTGCGGATGTGCTTTGTCCTATAGGAAAGTCGGTCGGTGACATCGGACAAACAGAAGGACAACTGGACGGAGAATTTCATCGCGGTAATGGGCGGCATTGAGGTTTCTTTCAACAAAATGAAGGTTGGTTCGGTGTGTAGCAGACGGTCGGTCGTGATACGACAGTCAGATGCTGGAGTCGTAACATGTGGCCTACCGGATCTGGGGCGATCGGCCGTGTGTCCAGTGGCATTAAACCTGGTTCTGAGGTGACTAATTGTCGCAGAATGCATGACGAATTGACGGGCAACTCCATCTACCCGACTTTCGGCCTGTAGCATCCCAATCGTGCATTCTCGTTGAACTTCCGTTAGTCGTGGCATTATAACCCGTCTGATTTTTACTCCTTTTCGGTCGGACTTTTATAGGCCCCAGTGTCTAAGAGGAACTCAGAACAAAAATGGGATTTTGAGGACAATGGTAGTACTCAAACCCAAGCACTGCCAATTGTTTAGTTCAGGACGAATGGCGACTCCAGAATACGCGCTGAATCCATGCCTTCTAAAGTATCCAACTGTGGTGGCTACTGTGTCTGGTGTTAAAGCAGCACTATGTAGTTTTCGCCAGATTCGCTCGCGGTGTCCCCCTGCAGTTGATAAACGGTATTGTCTGTAACAACTGCCATAAAATCTGTCTACACATGCATTTGTTGAAAAGCCAACGACACCAGCGAAGTCCACACTACAACTATAACGGCAATGATAATGGCAAATGGCATCGTTGCGGTCACTTTCAGAGCGATATAATGCACAAACTGACCGCCAATCGAAATCCATCGAAATTTACAGGGCTTCGCGTTCATTCAACATGGCAGAGGACATCACAGAGAAAAAAGGGCTCTGAAACAGCTGGAACGCACAACATCAATGTTTACGCTACGATATCGTTCATCAGTGTTGATGCTCAAATCGTTATGATCGTTATCGTTATATAATCGTTATCGTTATATAACAACTACGTTGTTGCGGGGGGTATTAAAATGGGGTCCGTCCGTCCGTCCGTCCGTCCGCAACATTTCGTGTCCGGGCTGTAACTTTCTTCCTAATCACCCGATACTCATCATATTTGGCATGGAGGTGTAGAAACACATAAAGGTGTGTCATGAAAAACAATTTTGAAAATATTTTCATAATTTATTGCGTTTTGGGGCAAAAAGTGACAAATTCATGAGAAATCTGTAAAGTGTCCTGTCCGGGCTGTAACTTTCTTCCTAATTACCCGATACTCATCATATTTGGCATGGAGGGTGAAAGAAAGGTGTGTCATGAAAACAATTTTGAAAATATTTTCATAAGGTGCGTTTTGGGGCAAAAAGTGACAAATTCATGAGAAATCTGTGAAAGTGTCCTGTCGGGCTGTAACTTTTTTAAAAACTCATCATATTTGGCATTGTAGAAACAAAATTGTTCATGAAAAACAATTTTGAAAATATTTTTAAAATTGTTCGTTTTCTTGCAAAAAAGTGACAAATTTGTGAGAAATCTGTAATGTGTCCTGTCCGGCTGTAACTTTCTTCCTAATCACCCGATACTCATCATATTTGGCATAGAGATGTAGAAACACATAAAGGTGTGTTATGAAGAACAATTTTGAAGATATTTTTACAATTTTTCGCGTTTTTGGGGCAAAAGTGTCAAATTTGTAAGAAATCTGTAATGTGTCCTGTCGGGCTATAACTTTCTTCCTAATCATCCATTTATCATCATTTTTGTCATGTAGGTGTAGAAACACATACAGATATGTCAGGAGAAACAATTTTGAGAATTTTTTTTAAAAACTCACATTTATGTAGGAAATTTGTAAGCAATCTCTTATGTGTTCCGTCCAGGCTATCTGAGGTATCTTGGAGATATGTTGTCTTTGTAGTGTAAAAAGACATGTTAAAGGTTTGTGACGATAAACAATTTTGAAAATATTTCATGGTTTTCATTATATACTCCGAAAGTGTTTGATTTTGTTTTTCATAACATTGATTGAATTGCCAAAGTATTATTAACAAAGTATACTATCTAAGATAAGCTAACAGATGTGACAATCTTCAGGAAAAAATAATTTGTGAGTTGCGGGGGATATTGCTTGACAACGTCAGCAGCTTGTCATTATAATCATCTGCTCCGCAGTGCTCTGCAAGTGAGCGAGTTGGCGTCGCTTACATGCTCAGCTGCTACTAACCCTAGCCCTAACCGGCATCAATTCATTTTTGCTCTGCTAAGAAGTGAGTGGACGTCGCTTACATACACAGTCGCTGTTCGAATAGCGAGTCCCTTTGTAAAATCTGACCACAAAATCGTCATGCACAGAACCGATTAGCTTGCGCAATAAAACTAGAGGGCGGCAGGGAGTTGACAGAAAATCCCTGAAACGACATGAGTACATGCCAAGCCAGATCATTACCTTATCCTTCTGAAATAAAACACGACAAATCTTCTACCTTTAGTACTCTATACGGGAGTAAAGTACACGTTTATGATCAAACATTTCGACTGGCGACTAGTTTAGCAATGTTTGCCAGCTAGCAATTGCATGACAACTAGCCGCATGTCAGATTCCGTCTAGATAGACAAATCGCTGTAGACGATTATTTGACTGAGCATAAACGGGATACTAGATAATTTCAATGACACAGCCTGACACAAAGCAAGTTCAAACGCACTAGAACTAAATCTAGAATGAAGAATTAAGGTAACAATTTGAACTTACTTGTCCAAAACAACAACAACGCCAGGTCGCCATCGGTCGGACATCCTTCCTCCTCTTTCAGCTCTTGCCAGCGAGCGAAAGCTGGTCCAGTGTTGACCCTAGTCCTGGCTCTTATTTTATCGCTTTCGCATTTCCTTTTAAATGTCTCCTCCGACAACACCTTTACCTTCTTCAGTTTCCTCGTCGCTTCAGCCATTACAACCACTTCCAACTCTGCTTCATTCTACATTCGCTCGCTGGTCTTGAGAGACGTGGGGGAGGGGGATGGTGTGACGTAGGCCGTAAAGCAGTAAGTAAGTTTGTAGTTCTTCTTGGGCCCGGGTGGCCCGGGTTCCTACCCGAAACCCGAAGTTACATAGTGCCAGTGAAGGCGACGCAGGCGCGATCGAGCCATGACAAAGGTGTCATTCAACCTATTGTGAGTTGATGTATCACCAGAATGATCTTGGAAATATATATTTGAGAGTGAAAAAACTACATAGTGCTGCTTTAAAAACCATGTGTTCCTCTAAACAGCTGTCCAAGGATGTCAAAATCAGGATAATTCACTTCCACCAACAAGGAGAGGGCTACAAAAAACTCTCGCAACATTTCAAACTACCCATTTCTACTGTCAGAAACAGGGGCGGAGTGGCCATCGGGACGACCGGGAGATTTCCCGGTCGGCCAGCCGGCCAATAAGCTCAAGTGAACCGGCCCGCAGACTGCCCTGCGCGGTTGTGTGACGTTCATGGTCGGCCCATTGAGTTAAAACTACCGTGAAACAAGCATGTTCCCATGAAAATCTCCAAGATGTACTTCAACTACACATCTCTCAACTCCGACCAAATATTTATGACACTTGGTGTCTCTCTACATCTCACTCATGGTTGCTCGAGTGTCAGACTCACTCCCATCAATCCAGCCTACTGATTTTTGTTTAGCCTCCTATCTTGATTTAATTCTTTTTATTCAGACGTTACATAACTTTCATGACCACAAATATAAAATTTACTGTTATAAAATTTGTTTGTTCAAAAATTAATGTAGAATGGTCAGAGCAAAGCCTCATGGGAAATGGAAACTGCGTATCACTCTGGAATGGAAACTACGTAGGGGGATGAATGAGCGGCCGTCAGACAGAGAGAAAGCGGGCAGGTTGAAGTAGCGGATTTTTTTACACTCGAAGATGGAAGGCAAGAAGAGAAAGGAGGGGCCGAAAAGGCCAGAATAAAGAAGAAGCGGATGCTGGAGGAGGCGGCATCAAAATGGTCAAAAATCACAGATTTATTCCGGAACAACTAGGCGTCAACTAGTGATGCAGGTGAGTTGACAGGAAAACAGTTAGCTCAAGCCTTGACGTTATTACTATGTGCGAATTAGCATAACATTACAGCTGAGTTCTTCATTGTTCCTCCTCAGCGGGGGTGGTGTCATCACGGCGGCTACTACGGCCGCGTTGCCCCTCTCTTTTTTCTCTCCTCTCGTCAGCTCCAAACCTGTCTGCATCTGCACCGCGATTACGGACCAGAGTGGTTTTCCACACACACAGCTGTCATTTAACTCGTGTCAGAATAACAGCACTCTCAGTACAGATCAGTGGGCGCAGCAATCTACCAGTTGTATTTTACTGATACTGAAAACGTTTGATTTTGTCTTAAAGTATTTTTCAAAAAAAATTTAAATAAAAAAAAATATAATCTAATGCATTTTTTTTTTCTTGATTGATTAGATTTTGGCAATTTGGCCTATGTTTAATCACATCTAGAGGACATGCAATTATAGAAATTGCATGGTTTTGGAGGGGATGGATTGGGCCGGCGGTGGGCCGGTGCGGTCAGAATTTTCCCGGTGGATTTTGGTATCCCACTCCGCCCCTGGTCAGAAACATCATAAGAGAATGGAAAATAAATGGAACAATTGAAGTCAAGGCAAGATCTGGAAGACCAAGAAAAATTTCAGATAAAATGGCCCGAGATCTGGTGAGAAATGCTCTGAAGAACCCACACATCACTGCAAAAGAGCTGCAAAAAAGAGTAGCAAACACAGGTCTAGTTGTTCACAGGACAACAATACAGCGTACCTTAAACACAAAGACCTACAAGGCAGAGTCGCAAGAAAGAAGCCTTTCCTACGACCTCAACACAATTAAGTGACTGAAGTATGCAAAAGGAAACCTTGAGAAACCTCAAGCCTATTGGAACAATGTGCTTTGGACTGACAAAACCAAAATTGAACTTTTTGGCCACAACCAAAGGAGGTATGTTTGGAGGAAAAGGGGTGAAGCATTTGTAGAGAAGAACACGTTGCCAACTGTTAAGCATGGAGGTGGATCCATTATGCTTTTGGGTTGTGTAGCAGCTGGGGGCACAGGCAATATTGTGCAGGTGGAAGGAAGAATGGATTCCACCAAATATCAAGACATTATAGAGGCTAATTTTCAAAGCTCAGTCCAGAAATTGAAGTTGAAGAGACATTGGGTACTCCAGCAAGACAATGCCCCGAAGCATACCTCAAAATCCACCATGAAGTACCTCCAGGAAAGACGGATGAGGGTTTTGGAATGGCCATCACAGTCCCCAGACTTGAATATTATTGAAAATCTGTGGAGAGACCTCAAACATGCCGTGCATGCAAGAAGGCCGAAGAATTTTTCTGATCTAGAGGTGTTCTGTCAGGAAGAATGGGGAAAAATTCCAAAGACAAGAATTGAAAGACTCCTAGCTGGCTACAGGAAGTGTTGCAAGCTGTTATAGCTGCCCGAGGAGGAGTTACAAAGTACTAGCTGACAGGGTTCCCAAACTTAGCACAAGGCCTTTTTCCTTGTTTTATTATTTTGAAACTGTAAAAAGTTAAAAATAAAAATTATTCTTGCTTTAAAATGTGATGAAATGTGTCATGTTTAACTTTGTAGCATTTAGTGTTCAGGTTTGCTTTCAATCACTTGGAGATAACAGACATTTAAACCAGGGGTGCCCAAATTTTTGCACCCCACTGTACATATTGGTTTAATGTATTGGTTTCAGTACATATGCACTGGATTGAGCACATACTTACTGCTTAGGAGCAGATCCTCCACGGTAGTGTTCTCCGGGATTCTACCGGTACCACGTGCAAGCAGAGGGAAGCAGAATTTTATCTGGAGGTTTAACACATGGCTACGAACCTGGTGTAGGAAAGAGGGGTACAGGTTTATGGGGCACTGGAACTTCTTCTGGGACAGGGGTGACCTGTTGAAGCCTGACGGGCTACACCTGAACCGGAGGGGTACCTTTGTACTGGGTCAGCGTATGTTGAGGGTAGCACAGAATTATTTAAACTAGGAACTTGGGGGGCAGGGAGGTTAGAGAGTGTTATACATAGGGAAATGCAGACTGTCCTGATGGAAGCTGACAGTGCTACATGCACTATTGATGATATATTTTTAAAGCAACAAAGCGTAGTGAGGGGCTTGGAGCAGCAGGCACATGGGAAATCGAAGGGGAAGAGCATTCGTAATAACCTGAAATGTTTTTATTTAAATGCAAGAAGCATAAAAAATACATTTCCGGAACTTGAGGCTGTTATGATTAGTGAGGGTTATGACATAGTTGGGATTACAGAGACATGGCTTAGTGAAAAGGATGGAGATGAATATGATATAGAAGGTTATAAGCTCTTTAGGAAGGATGGATGTAACAGGCGAGGAGGGGGTGTAGCACTCTATGTGAACAAAAACATAAATGTGCAGGAAATTCCTGAAATTGGACATTCCTTGCCATGTGAAGATATCTGGGTTAGGCTCATTGGCAAACATAAGACAGGTTTAAACATAGGAGTGTGCAATCGACCGCCAGCTTTGGACAGTACAGTCAATGAAATGCTCTTTAAGAGGATTACGCAAGCTTGTAGAGGAGGAGGGACTATTATTATGGGAGACTTCAATTATCCTGGTATCGATTGGGATTTGGTGAAAGGACAGGGTGAAGGGGAGGAAGAATTTCTAGATGTTATAAATGACATTTTTTTTGGTGCAGTATGTTAATAAACCTACAAGAGAGAAGGCAATTTTACATTTAGTGCTCTGTAATGACCCTGATAGAATTAGCAATGTTGAGGTACTGGAGCCACTTGGGACTAGTGATCACTCTATTATTAATTTTGATGTTTCATGGGAAGTTAAAAAGGTGTCTTCTAAATACAAAATTTTCAATTTTAGGCGAGCAAACTTTAACAGGATGCGCTCATATTTAAGCAAAATAAAATGGGAGACACTCCTGGACTGTGAGTCTGTAAATGAGATATGGGAAAGATTTAAGGGGGTTTTACTTGATTCACGATGCAAATTCATTCCAAAGGTGTCCAAAAGTAAGCTGAAAAAGCAGAATCCTCAGTGGATGACCATAGCTATTTGTAGGAGTTTGAGGGAAAAGAGGAATCTTTATAAGATGTACATAAAGGATAACAATGAGATTACTAAGGCTGAATACTGTAAAATGCGGGCTGTGGTCAAAAAGGAGCTGAGGAATGCAAGAAGACTGTATGAAAGGCAAATTGCAGAAGGGCAAAAACTAATCCTTAGCACTTCTTTCAGTACTGTAGCAGAAAAAGGAAAGTCAAAGAGCAGGTTAAGTGCATAAAGAATAAATATGGATCGCTGCTATATGATAACAAGGATATTGTCGATACCGTAAACATTTACTTTGTTGAGAATTTTACCTCAGAGCGGGTTTTTATTCGGCCAGAGGGCATGTCCAATGCTGAAGATTATTTAGCGGAAATTGAGGTAAGGGATAATGAAGTATTAGACAAGTTGCATAAACTAAAGGCAGATAAGGCGGCGGGTCCTGATGGCTTATATCCTAGAGTGCCCAGGGAAGTTAGTGAGATCATCTCTAAACCGCTCTCAGCTATCTTCAGACAGTCTTTAGAAACTGGAGAAATTCCAAATGATTGGAAGCAGGGCAATATAATACCAATATATAAGAAAGGGGACCGCACTGAGCCAGGAAGTTACAGGCCGGTCAGTTTAACTTGCATTGCATGCAAAATACTGGAATCTACACTGATGGACTTTAAAAACTTATCAGAATTTTAGCCAAACTCTGATTCAAATTTGTAACCATTTATTGACTTTACCCATAACAACAACTTCGACAAAATGTCAGATAACATTAACAAAAAAAGAACGACAAAAGAATCAGCAATGACAAGTTTAACAACAAAATCAACAATAAAGATCAACTACAATCTCAGTACTGAGTGTGACCGCCACGTGCCTGCAACAAAGCCATCACTTGTCTTGGCATAGACAGCACCGTTCTGTTGAGCTGTTGCTGGGGAATGGCCTGCCACTCCTGGAGAAGGGCTTCATGGAGCTCCGCCCTCGTCCTGGGCGCTGGAGTGCGTTGCCGAACCCGCCGATCCAACAGGTCCCACACATGCTCGATGCACTTCATGTCAGGGCTGAAAGGTGGCCATTCCATGACTCGCACACCATTCTGGGCCAGGAGCTGCTGGGTCACGTGCTGAGTGAGGTCATGCGTTTTCTTGCATGAACGTGACCTCAGGGTGGTCTGTGATGTAAGGCACAACGTGCGGTCTGATGACAAGGTCACAGTAGCGGGCTGTATTAAGATTTCCATTGATTATGACCAGGTCGGACCTCCAGCCGCACCGAATGGCACCCCAGACCATCACCAAGCCTCCTCCAAAGCGATCTGTCTCAGCAATGCAGGGGGCTGCGTATCTCTCACCAGTCATCTGTAGACCCTCTGTCTTCCATCATGTCGGTACAGACAAAATCTGGACTCATCACTGAAGAAAACATTCCTCCAGAATCGGTTGGGGACTAATCTCTGACCATATTCTTCAGCCCAGCGAAGCCTGGTAGCCCTGCGCCGTGCATCAAGCTGCATTCCAACACATGCCCAGTGGGCTCTGATCCCTCGCTCTGCAAGTTGGCGACTCACTGTTCTTCTGCTGATCTTTGGTCTGTGGATTCCTAGGGTCTCCTGAGCTGTCCTGGTGCAGGTTCGAAACCAATCTCTCAGATGGACAAGGCAGATTTGATTGTCCTGGGCTGGGGTCGTGACCCTAGGCTGACCAGTTCGGGGTCGATCATTGGTGCTTCCAGTCTCCAGGTAACGAGCCACAAGGTGAGAGATTGTGGGTTGGCTTACCCCAAAACGCTGGGCGATGCGATTTTGGGATGCTCCAGCCATCCACAGCCCAATGGCTTGATCACGTTGGGGTCTGGAAAGGCGAGGCATGGCGCACGTAGTGTCTTTGAGCAAATACTCTTGGGTTCTGGCCTTAATGACCTCAAGGATTGTTTTAAGGCATTTGACGGCATTGCAATTGTGATCAGTGAAGCTGGACGAGGTTACATCACTAATTCATCAAATTCTGCTCCACAGACACAAACAAGGTCATGACCTCACGCACTGTTGTGTCTCTTTACTCAAAGACAACTGCAAATCAATTATGTAATCATCTAATTAAAGTTCCCCTAACCCAACTATACTATTTCTGTTTAGTCAGACTTATAAGTTTTTAAAGTCCATCAGTATATCATAAAAGACACGCAGGAATTATTTCTTGAACGTAATAATATCTTAAGGGATAGCCAACATGGTTTCCGTAAGGGAAGGTCATGCCTGACAAACCCTCTGGAATTTTTTGAAGAGGCCACTAAGACTTACGATCAGAGCAGGGCTTTTTTAAAATGATCTTTATTGGAGTTACAGGAGGTATTTTGGAGTTGATTCAAAACTGGTTACAGGACAGAACACTAAGAGTGGTGGTCAGTGGAACCTCATCTGAGCTAGGTATGGTGGGGAGTGGCGTCCCTCAGGGATCGGTGTTGGGACCCCTGCTGTTCCTCATCTACATTAATGACCTTGATAGGAATATTGAGAGCAAATTAGTTAAATTTGCAGATGATATTAAATTGGGAAGTTTGACAAATGGTTTAGAGTCCACTAAAGTGATTCAGGATGATTTGGATAGAATCCAGAATTGGGCAGAAATGTGGCAAATGAAATTTAATGTAGCGAAATGTAAAGTTGTACATGTAGGTAATAAAAACATTAGACAGGATTACTTCATGGGAGGTTTAAAACTGGAATGTGCTCCACATGAAAAAGATCTGGGAGTGATTGTTAACCAAACCCTCACAGGTTCTAGCCATTGTGCCGTAGCAGTTAAAAAAAGCCAATCAGATGCTGGGATACACTGCCATAAGTAATGAGTGCAAATCCAAGGAGGTCATACTTCTCTTGTACAACACATTCGTCAGACCACATGTAGACTATTGTGTACAGTTCTGGGGACCATACTTGAAGAAAGATATAGAGGCTCTAGAAAAACTTCAGAGAAGAGTAACTAAGCTAATTCCAGGTATAAAAGATGAAAGCTATGAGAAGAAGCAGAAGATCCTTAATCTCTTTAGTCTTAGGAAAAGGAGACATAGGGGTGATATTATTGAGGCCTTTAAATATTTTAAAGCGATTAACAAAGTGAATTATGTAGGATTCCTTCGGCCAAGTTTTTTTAGTAGAACTCGGGGTCACAAATGGAAGTTGACCAAGGGTAAATTTAGCGCTGATATTAGGAAATATTTTTTCACCCAAAGAGTAATTTCGATGTGGAATAGTTTGCCTGACCATATTGTTGAGGGAGAAACCTTGGGAGTTTTCAAGAGCAGCCTTGACTTAAAGCTAGATACCATTGAGTCTTTGAGTATCTGAAGTGATATATTCACAATAGAAAAAAAAAAAAAAAAACTGGCGAGCCTAGTCAGGCTGAATGGCCTGTTCTCGCCACTCATGTTATGTTATCTGCAAACTTAAATGGAATGTACACCCTGTTTCACAATCTGATTTTACCTACAAGCGGTCTTCCAAAGTAATGTTGGTGAGAAACATTGCCTTGATAGTGCTTGTCAAAGCACTTTCACTTTCAAGCATTTTCCTCTCCTCATCAGAAATGGCTGTGATGTCATTTCTGGTTCCGTTACAGGAAATCGCATCAAAATAACTGGTAATTAAAGAAAAAATTCAAATGGTTTTTCTTAAAGCCCAAGTGCGTAAAGATTTTTCAAAATCAAGTTCTGTGGATTATTACGATCCTGGAGTGCTAATGTAAGGCATGTATTCAGGTTATGCAGTGAATTGAAGTGAGTGAACATTGCGATTGAAACATTTTGATTAATGCTATAACTTTATTTTTTGACCTGAACAAGGACTTAGTCATCAAGAATGGCTCAAAATAATTTTGCATGATAATTTAGATATGTTTTGCTGATTATAGAGTGGGCTCAGACATTACTGGCACCCCTGACTGGCAATGCACTAACAGTTCAAAAAATTAACAATATAATTATGGAGAAATGGAATATACCAATGTGTGAAATACTTTATTAATGTTTCAATGAATGCAACCAAAAAACATGACGATCATTTACAACCCCATTTCCGGAAAAGTTGGGACGGTGTGTAAAATGTAAATGAAAACAGAATGCAATAATTTGCAAACCCTATATTTAATTGCAAATAGTCCAAAGACAACATATCAAACGTTGAAACTGATACATTTTATTTTTTGGAAAACACCTGCTCATTTTGAATTTTATTCCAGAAATACATTTCAAAACAGTTGGGACAGGGGCCACAAAAGACTGGAAAAATTGAATGATGCCAAAAAATACACCTTGTGGAACATCTCACTGCAAATAAGGTTAATCGGCAACAGGCCAGTAACATGATTTGGTTTAAAAAGTCTTTTAGACATAAAGATGGCAATGGCTTCACCACTCTGGGAAAGACCGCATGGGCAAATAGTTCAACGATTTAAAATTGCAAAGAATTTGGGGATTTCATCCTCTACAGTACACATTAATAAAAGATTCAAAGTATCCAGAGAAATCTCACAAGGGACAAGACCAAAAACCAATATTGAATGGCCATGATTTTCAGGCCCTCAGGCAGCACTGCCTTAAAAACAGTCGGGATTCTGAAGTGGAAATCACTGCATAGGCCCAGTAACACTTCTGTTAACCATTGTTGGCAAACACCATTTGTCGCTGCATCCACAAGTGCAAGTTAAAACTCTGCTATGCAAATATTAAACCAAGATCCAGAAATGCTACGGCCTTTGCTGGACCCGAGCTCGGTTAAGATGGACTGAGGCAGAGTGGGAAACTGTCCTGTGGTCTGACTGATCAAAAATGTGAAATTATTCTGGATAATTATGGACGCCGCGTCCTCCGGGCCAAAGAGGAGAGGGACCATCCAGCTTTTTATCAGTGCACAGTTCAAAAGCCAGCATCCATTAGAGTATGGGGGTGCATTATTGCACATGGCCTGGGTAACCTGCACGTCTGTGAAGACACCATCAATGCTAAATAATACACACAGGTTTTGGAGCTTCATACATTGCCGTCCAGACATCTTTTACAGGGAAGGCCTTGCTTATTTCAGCAAAACAATGCCAAACACAACAATGTGCACGTATTTCAACAACATGGCTCTGGAGTAAAAGAGGCTGGGTGCTAAACAGGCCTGCCTGCAGGTCAGAAAATATTTGACGCATTATGAACAAAAATATTGCAAAGGAGTCTGCGATGTGTTGATTAGCAGAAAGGCTATTTCAAGCAAGAACAGGAAAACATTTTGCTTATAAAACTGTAGCAGTTGGTCACCTCAGTTCCCGAACAGTTTCAAGAGTATTGTAAAAAGAAAAGGTGATGCATCACAGTGGTAAACATTGCCTTTGTCCCAACTTTCTTGAAACATGTTGCTGTCATAAAATTCAAAATGAGCGAATATTTTTCAAAAAACAATAAAATTTCTCAGTTCCAACATTTGATCTGTTGTCTTTGCACTATTTTTAATTAATTATACAGTTTAAATGATTTGCAAATCATTGCATTGTTTTTATTTACATTTTACACAGTGTCCCAACTTTTCTGGACAGTAGGTTGTAATGCAAATACATTTCAACAAAATTGAGGTTTCATAATTATTGGCACCCTTCATTTAGTACTTGGTGCAACCACCTCTGGCAAGGATAACAGCATGGAGTCTTTTCCTGTAATTTTTGACGAAGTTAAGGCATACATCTGGGGGGATCTTGGACTGTTCCTCTCAGCAGATCCTTTCAAGATCCTTCACATTCTTGGCAGTTGATAAACGCAAACCCATCTTCAACTCAGCCCACAGGTTTTCAATTGGATTGAGGTCTGGCGACTGAGATGGCCATTGCAGAATGATGATTTTGTTGTCATGGAACCATTTCTGCATGGATCTTGAGGTATGCTTTGGGCCATTGTCTTTTTGGAGAGTCCACCTACAGCCAACTCCCCCCCTTCTGGGGGAGGAAACCAGATTGTCAGCCAAAATATCCTAATAGTTGGTTGAATTCATAATGCCGTTAATCTAAACCAGTGCCCCTGGACCTCTTGAATTAAAACAGCACCGGAACATGACTGACCCACCATCATATTTCACCGTGGTAATGAAGTGCTTCCCCTTGTGTGCATCTCTGTTTTGACGCCAAACATTCCAATGCTGTATCTGACTGAAACGTGCAAAGTTAGTCTCAAAAACCCTTGTTCCAGTCATAATTTAAATGACATTTGACAAACTCCAGGCGCATGCTTCTGTGTCTTCTGGTCAGTATCCTGGGGGGCAAAATGCAGTTGCGTCTTTTACCCTTGAGGTTTTCAACAGTTCCATATCTTTGGAACTGTTGAGCGTTTTCCAGATCCACTTCAAATGTGGTCAGGAAAGCCTCCAGACCTCGATGATACTCTGTTGTGAAGATTGTGAGTTTTCATCAAACGACATTGCCACGGCGGGGCATGATTCGCCATAAAACAGGAAGTGGCATTTTCAGATGCAATGTGCATTGCACATGTGCGTGGCAAAATGACTCCATAGTGCTCCCTCAAAAAATTCAACCAAGCAGCCCTCGCAGCTCGTTAAACCTACATGTACGAAATTCGGTGAACACCTGGACTATTATAAGACCTAAACTCAAACGGAATTCCGCCATTTTGAATTGAAATTGCAACTTTTTTGATTTTTCGCCATTTACAGGTGTTGTACTTTAACAAACTCCTCCTACAGATTTTATCTCATCAACTTCAAATTTAGCTTGTGACATCTAAAGACTTTGCCGATGTTAAATTGTCAAGCTTTTTTGGATTCAACCAACGATGCATCCAAGGCATTGCAGCGAATTTCAATGTTATACCAGAAAGCTGGAAGTTGGTTTAAATCACACATACCTCGTAAGATCTGCACAAAACTTTACTTGCTTGATAACAGTCTCATCCCAAATACAAATATATGGTGATTTGAGCTCGGGCATGGCCAGGTGGCTCCACAGAGCCCTCTAGCCACGGCCATGTTAATATAACATGTTAAGATTAAGTGCTTAGGATATGTGCTTAAAAGGCCTTAGGATATTCCAAAACTTGCAAATTTTTTCATAAATTTTATCTGTGTTATCTCTTTGAGCTGATACCCAAATTGGCAATGGTTGTGGCACAATGGCTCAATAGCGCCCCCTAATCATTTTTTCAAAGAATTGCCTTTCTGAGGGTCTTAACATGCTCGAAATTTCACAATATTTTGCACACTTGTGGAGCCCGGTATTACTATTACTACGGTACAGGTTTGAATCTGAACTAACGAGACAATTGTCAGCCGGGAGTAACGTTAGGCTAGCTATGTTGGTAAAACTAGCAGTAGCTAACTTACAACTAACAATGTGTAAGATACTGGTTTAAGAAAGAGCAAATGTCTACGTTAGTAGCCTAGCCAGCAACTTACTGGTACTTTCGAAGAAGGTGCCCCAACACTGTCGGGACCGCTCTATCTGTCAGGATTAGATCCTTCGCCAGCCCAGCTGAATATAGCCCGTAGTTTGAGAAGCAGGACTGTGTGAAGTGCCTTCCACACACCCTGGATCTCACTGACAGCCTGCTCTCGTCAAAGTGCAGGAATTCAAGCCAGCCGGCTCGTATCCCTGCATCTGAAGGGAGGCTGAACAAAGTAGTTTGGGTGGACAGACACCCAAGCAAACACCTCCTTGGTCCTCCTCCAGCCATGCTAGCTCACGTATGCTAGGCTACCTAGCAACCGCTACTAACACCACTAACACTCACACACAAGCTAACTCACCCAAACGTGTCCCTCACTCACTCTCTTGCAACTGCACACTAGATACTAACAACCCACGAAACCGCTCACTAAAACTCTAAACCACTCCTGCAAAAACCACTACTCCCTATCAAAGCTTCCCAGTTTTTCTCAGACGTTTGTATCGCAACGATGGTAGCCATTTGATTGACGTATGACGGATCCCGATATCATTGGCTGATGAATCGGGAGCAACGTGACGCATAATTTGCGCGCCTGCATTATCCAATGCGAAAAAAAACTACCCCACTTTCACCCGATTTACTCGAAAATAGAATTTTGCACAAAGTTTGGGCTACATCGTCTGATAGATGAGTGATTACACTAATTTTAAGACCCAAAGTGGGATCAAATTCGTGTTTCTTTTCTGAACACCTTTAAGGCTGGCCATGCCTTTGCAGTGTAGGTCCTGCTGACTCTAGCCCTGAGGCGCCTCCATTTCTCCCTCCAGCCTGTGCAGGAGTGCGAGGAGCGACTCAAACTGGATGCTCTGGATCACGTCTTCCTGCTTCCTGAAGTTAGCAGCTCATATCATAGCAGCTCCCATCACCTCTGTTTAACCTCTCTCTGCAGACTGGTGAATTTCCCCAGGACTGGGAATCTGCTGCTGTCATCCTACGCTTTAAGGGAGGTGACAAGCTTGACCTAAAGCGTTACAGACCAATTTCCATCCAGCCTTGTGTTTCTAAAGTCTTTGAAAAACTGGTCAATGAACAGCTCACCCACCGCTTGAGTCTGACAGTATTCTTACAAACATGCAGTCAGGCTTTTGAGCTGATCATGGGTGTGTCTCTGCCACGCTTAAAGTGTTACGTGTCATTGCACGGATAGACCGTGCAAAGGGTGATAACCCGGCAGATTTTGCCGATATTTGGTACACACATGCACCTTACCAAGTTATGTATGAACCTACAATATGAGCATCATCCATTTAGTTTTGTAGGGGTAATCATCAAATAATGTATTTTGATGGATTCTGAACCATTTTTGAAGGGGTTAATTCGGGTCATCCTATATAGAAAACGACTATAAATTTTCAACATTGCCCCTTTGTGTGAGAATTGCTGCAAAGAATGATCAAAAAATATTTCCAAATCTGTCAGTTATGCATCACGATATTTCCCCTTCCTCAAAATTTGGAATTATGTATAGGCCTATTCAACAGCTTATCAGTCATCTGCCACAGGGGTAGGAACTGAAATACATGGTGGAAATGGTGGCTAATGACTTGCTCTTTCATAATAAGGAATAAAAAACTTGCCACTCTACTCGGAACTTTGTAGCAGCTCCAGAAATTAGGAGAATATTTCATCATTTTACAGTGCTGCCACCTACATGCTGTATGTGGAACTACAAACCTGTACACTAAACATGCAACACTATCAATGTTATTTTATCTGCCCTGGCCTTATCCATTCAATAATAATGCCAACACATGAAAACTAAGGGTATCCTATCAAAAATATGGCCGTTTACCTGGGAAAGGGATGTGCCTGGCATTTTTCAATGTGCAACCCAATATTCCATGAACCTTTCATATGGCATAATGGGGCAGTGTTGGACTTAACCATGTTAGCAGGAGTGGTGCCACTTTCTATTATCCAGCAGTTCAAGAATGACTGGCCTTGAATGGCAGCAACTACCAGACCGCCAGAGCAGCCAGCATGAGGAAGTGAAGAACAAAAAGACAAAAAAATCTGTTGAAATTTATCTGTATTTCAGAATATATAGGACCAAATATATAAAGCAGTGTTGGGCCCAACAGGTCCTGTAACGCCACAAAAAAGATGATGCTAGTATGCCCAGGTTCAGCCAATAATCATGATAATGGTACCATAGACAATCACAGCAAAAATGAACAAAACTTTGCTAGACAACCGAAGTATCCACGTTACCAGCCAATAGGCATGGCATAACATCCATGTGAACCCTTTCAGAATTACTAAGGGTTCACAGATCCACCTGTTCGATGACCTTCGCCCGCAGTCGCGATCGTGTTGTCATGGAGGAGGCCAACAGGTGCTGGTCATCTAAAGGAGTGTCGGTGTAACTCTCTGTGACCCATAGATGTGCACAGGCCGAGGGGTATTCAGCAACACGTTATGTTTTATTATTTCTTATTAGTTATTGAACAGAATGGATTTTATTTTTCTTAAGGTTTTGAAAAAAGAGGAAAAAACAAATTTTTTCGCCAACACGAAAGAACAGGCAACGGATAACTCAATTTGGCAAAAATTTGACTTGGGCAATTATGCTATGAGGCTAACGATATGTAGGAATCAATGTAGGCAAATGACGCATGAGCTTTAGGGCGTTCTTAGTCTTACTGCCACCATGTTGAGGTCAATAACAGGACAAACAATGTTTTCAATGGTTTCTGTGAGAAATTAATTGGTGGTATTGTTGGCATCGACAGTGGCATAAATTCTGAAGTTCGGTTGCCCATGGTTACCTGGTAACAGTAGCTATGGGTTTGTATAAAGAACGTTGGTTACGTATTGTAAGATCAGATTCTATGAGTATAAGCATAGCCCGTTTATAGCTGTAGCTTAAAGGCTGAAGCTTATACGAAATACTATCATTTCCATTCACATATTTAGAAGAGCTACAGGACAGAGTGAAATTTCTATAATCCTGTCAGCTTTTTATCTTAATGTTACTGCATGTGATGATATTACAGGTGGTTCTATTGGCCATGTAGTGTTGCACTCTTGGATTAATTTCAGCCCTTCAGTTGAACTCTGAGTGAATGCATGCAGTTAAACGTGAGACGCTGAATTTCCTCTTCTTGTTATGCAGAACTGCTACTCTGTTGTGGTGTGAGGAGAAGAGTCTATTTCCAGCTCCCCAATTATTAACAGGTTTTTCCGTCACCTATTTCCAGGCGGCTTGAAACCGTATTCGAGGTTCCAGTCTGCAATTCGGATGGATCCCTGTCCATGATTGGCTCACGGCGCCTGAAGCGATTAGTGAAGTTCCCAGAGTTGGGTGTGGCCAGGAAACCAAGGAAACCGGTGCCAGGGGCAGGTAAAGGCGGAGCTTTCCAGAAGACTGGCAGGACTCGACGCGGAGGAGCAAGTCAAGCAAACAGCCCGACTTACACTGTGGAAGAAGCTGATTCGCTGCTGTGCTCCAAACTGGCCCAGCTGCATGCCTGGGAGGCCTTTGAGTCTGCAGGGGTATGAGCCTGCGACCCAATCAGAATCCTTGCGTCTGAAGACTGTTCTCCTGTTGCCTGTGTGTGCGCGTGTGCGTGCGTGTGTGTGTGCATATGTGCGTGTGTGCACGTGCACGTGTCTCATATATTCTGGCACTCATTCTGTGCCCTGAGGAAAACCTCAGGTTGGCTGTTCATTCAGGCCTCGGCCTTGAGCTGACAGGGACTTGAAGCACTTTGGTGTCTGTTTATCCGTCCAGAGCAGGTCCTGCAGCCGCACTGCTTCCCCTCCGTCCCAGCAAATCCTGCCCCGATCCTGTCCACAGTAACCCCAGCACATCCTGCTCTAACCCTGTACACATTCACTTCAATAGCCTTAATCATTCAGTTTTTATGGTGGTGATCAGATCCTCTGCCTTAACAGTTTGTATCTGTTATGGCTGCAGCACATGATATTGAGTGTGTGTGTGTCTATGGGGAAAAATGCAAGATTTTTATTATCATTTTGGTTGATATAGCGTAGTTTCTGTGAAGCAGGGTTGTTGGTGGAGTTGTTGGCATGATTTAGCTTTCTGAAGGAATGACTAAATGAATGGGAAATCCGTGCCATACAGCTTGTGTGATTGGAGCAGAGCTCTTCTATTTACCTGGCAGCTTGTGTGATTGGAGGAGAGCTCATCTATTTACCTGGCAGCTTGTGTGATTGGAGGAGAGCTCATCTATTTACCTGGCAGCTTGTGTGATTGGAGGAGAGCTCATCTATTTACCTGGCAGCTTGTGTGATTGGAGCAGAGCTCATCTGTGTACCTGGCAGCTTGTGTGATTGGAGCAGAGCTCATCTGTGTACCTGGCAGCTTGTGTGTGATTGTGTGTTTTTTTTGTTGTCTGGACTGATATGATTACTGTTACCACTAGTGTTTTTGTTTGCTTTATCATGTCAGAATGTGTGCTTGTTGACCATTGAACTGGTTATTGAGTACAGGCATTTTTTTCTGCAACTTTAATTATGAGATTAGTGTGTTTTGTTCTTTTGGGGGGGGGTTAATAATTCATGCATTCTTTTGAGTAGAATTTTGTAATGGCACTTTCATTGGTCTTAGACCAAGCTAAAACTTTCCGAGTGTATGTTTGTTTGGTTCTATATTCTCAGAAATGTGGAAAAATGCCAAGACATGTTAATTTTTCATTTGCTTAGTTTTTTATGCACTTAAGAAAATAAAGGAGTGTTTTCACTGTTGAATGATTTTTTTTTTTTTTTGCGCAATATTTTCCCCATTTATAATAACTTTCAATATAGCCATGAATAGAATTTTTCAGTCACATTTGTAAATATTTTATTACAAAATCTTTACAGCATACAAAACTGTCTTTAAAAGCACAACATGAAAACACGTAATAATAAATAACGACATGACAAAAATTGAATGTAACTATGAGCTTTTTTTTTTTTTTTTTTTGCCAGATCTACCAATGACATTGCACCATTTAAAAATATTTATACTCTTTTTCGTTCAATCTTTGTAACAGTTCTGAATTGCCTCTATATACTCATATTTTTTGTAACTGGCTCATACATAAAATATCCATTAAAGTGTATTTATTAATTTTCTTGTTATGGTCATTTGTGCGATGATCGTGATGACAAACAAAGATGGATCTCTGGGGCGCCCCGGTGGCACATCGGTCTAAGCACGCGCACCATAAAGGCTGTGTCCTTCCTGTGGCGACCCGGGTTCGATTCCGGCTCGGGTCATTTGCCGCATGTCTTCCCCATTCTTCTCCCCAACTTTCCTGTTGGTCTCCACTGTCCAATAAAGGGAAAAAATCTTAAAAGATGGATCTCTGTTTTCCTCTCATTTTACGTAGTTAATGAACTGGGCGGCCATCAGCGAAGGCCACTCACATCTGTAAAGCACACTCAGTCTGTGAAGAACGCTCTATCTGTAAAGAGCTTTCCATTTGTAAAGCACAGTCTGTAAAGCTTTGTACAGAACACTCAATCTGTCAACATTCAATTTGTGATGAACGTTCCATCCAGGAATTGCTGTCACCCAAGCTCCTGTTCCAGTGTGCCATGGTCCAGGCGCCGCATCATGGGTGACCCTAACGGGCCCAACCGAGCATTCTCACTGACGCTCATCAGACGATCGTAATCTATCAGTGACGAGGAGAAAATTGCTAGCAGCAGTCACAGTGTTGAATGTAATTATTCTGTGCTGAATAAAATCAATAACAAACAGTGGCGTCGCCTGGCTGGGGTACTTGAGGCTGTAGCCCCGAAGATTTTTTTCTTTAGCCCCGAATGATTCTTCTCTTCGAGCTGTTTGTCATGGTGTAACTGAACGTCAGTAAAAGAAGACATGACAGCAGTGTTGTATTTTTTATTATCAATGAACGGAGGCATGGAAGACTAATCAGAGGGGGTTTATTACAGGAAAAATGTCCATATACCGTCTTATTGGCTGATAGGTCTCTGTGGAGTCAGCTGCTGTGCCAGATGCCGGTCTCACATAGTCAGGCAGTGTGTGAAAATGAAAACGCGCGGATGTTTTTACCTGCAAGGGTTGAAGCTGGTGCGCAAACCTCCACTCGTGGAACCAGGAAAATGAGGTGTGTAAATGTCTCTATCAGTCCAAAGTTACTCGAAGCGACATGAGCAGCGCAAAGTCGTACAGCTACTGTTCGCTGTGCCTTCCCTTGGCTAGTGACACCAATTTAGCCTTCCCACGTTAAACATAGAATTTATTAACAACACCCATTTCTACTCCGCAGCCCCGACGGACATCACGTGACGACAATACCCCTCTTCCCCTTAGCCGGACCTGAAGGGTACTGTCGTCACGTGGGAAGTCCGTCTGTCTGTCCATTTGTCCCATAAACTTTTGTATTCCGCACGATAACTTAAAAAAACCCTTCGTCAATCAACCCCATTTTTGCTGTGTTGCTTGGTCTTGTGTACCTACAGATGCCTATCGATTTTGACGGCGCTTGGATGTTCAGTATGGCTGTCGGAGCCATTTTTGCTCTGTTGCTTGGGCTTGTGTACTTACAGAAGCCTATTGAATTTGACAGCACTCGGATGTCCAGTATGGCTGCCACAGCCGCAATCTTGAATTTTGCATTCTGCAGGATAACTTGAAAACGCCTTCATCAATTTATATTCATTCCAAACAATCTAGGGGCTAAAGGGTAACGCCCGCTTTGCGGGGCTATTTTTTATATAGCAGTGGTTCCAAAAAGAACTGTATCTAGCAGACCTAATCGCGATGCAGGCTTTGGCGCCACATTTCTGTGCTCCTTAACATAGCTAAATACCTGTGCTGTCTCTTGAAATGGTTGCCCAAAGGGACTCCTAAAGGCCCAAAAGGCAGAAGTAGACAAGCAAAATGTATTCAGAGCAGTCGCATTATTTCTGCGTTTAATCATCTTGAGAAAAATATATACATAAAAGTAAACTCATGTTAAGTGATTGGGATAAATTAATGGCTAATGTCGCCTTTAGATCGCCTGTCCTCTCCGTTTTTCAGTGGGTGGGTGACCCAACTTCAATGGCCACATATTCGCCCACTTACAGACACATCAACTGCATCGTCAGAATCCTCGACTGGTTTTCTGTTGTTGTTTTGGAGATTCTTGATTACGAATTTGAAAAGTCAGAAAAAGTGTCTGAGAATTGTGAATAAATTCGTCACCTGAAGTGAAAGGCCTACGAAAAACCAAATCCTATGTTTTTATACAGGCTATCGCCCAGCATTCTACGTGGACTATAGTAATGCGTACAGTGCTTAACAAATTTATTAGACCACCTGTAATAAAAAAATGAGAAAACATGAATATTCGTCAAAATTATTTTATTTCTTTGGCAAATAACGAACTGAAATCACTAAATAGTCCTTATTCTCACAAAAAAACCAAAAAAAAAAAACTATATTTTGTATGGCCTCCTTTGGCCTTGATAACATCTTGCATTCTTGCATTCAACCACTAAAACTAATTTTTATGTTCAGGAATGCAAGAAAATAACTTATTTGGAATCTTAATCAAAAAATAATAATGTGCTTAACTATTTTTTCTGCTTTTTTTTGTAAAACGGTAAATTTAAAAATTCATGGATAACAACAATAATTATATTTTAGCATTAAAAATATCATTTAAGGAGCTTGCGCATACTGGTGGATTAACCATTAGAGAAACATAAAAAATAATTTTGGTAATTACCAGCACTGTTAATTTAGGGCAGCTGTGGCATAAACCTTACATTGGGCGGTGGTCTAATAAATTTGTTAAGCACTGTACCTGCGGATAGGGACAGGGCTCATCCTTGGGGTACGCATGCGCATTTATATTGATATTAGGAAATATCTTTTCACCCAAAGAGTAATTTCGATGTGCAATAGCTTGCCTGACCATATTGTTGAGGCAGATACCTTGGGAATTTTCAAGAGCAAGCTTGACTTAAAACTAAATACCATTGGGGTGCCCCGGTGGCTCATCGGTCTAAGTGTGCGTACCAGAAAGGCTATGTCCTTCCCGCAGCGACCTGGGTTTGACTCCGGCTCGGGTCATGCTGCATGTCTTCCCCCATTCTTCTCCCCAACCTTCCTGTCTCTCTACACTGTATAACTATCGAATAAAGGAAAAATTCAAAAAAAAAAAAAAAAAACTAGATACCATTGAGTCTTTCAGTATCTGAAGTGACATATTCACAATAAAAAAAAAAAAACTGTCGAGCGTAGTTGGGCTGAATGGCCTGTTCGCGCCACTCATGTTATGTTATTTACTTCAGTGGTGATTTCTGAAACTGGACTTAAGACCATGGTGGAGTGGAGTTTCCCCAAAGACAGTGGAGGAAGTCATTGGTTTTGCGGTAATTATGCTCATTATTCGCTCGTTATTTATTTATTTTTATTCCCCAAGTATATAGGCCCGCGTCATTTGGCCCCACTTTAGCAGATCATAGATCGAAGTAACTTCGATGTACGCTTATGTCATGGTTCATAACTCAGAGGATTGGCATTAAAAATGTCATTTGCTGCTAGCGAGGAGGGGTTATCCTCACGGTACACACAACTTATACTTACCCACGTGGTGGTTTCGTCATCAGCTTGTTTATTACAGTGGCGCAGAGTATATCCAAGACAGAGTGAACCTGTCAGATCATCAAATTGTGACGCAAGCACGTTTTCCAGCAAGGAGAAAAGTCATGGAGATATTCCACAGAAAAGCTCCATCAGAACCCACCCAGGACATCCGACATTTAAGAGATGATCCATCTGTCCAAGCGAGCTATAGCGCCAGACTCGGACAACTCTTGGAGCCTGGACTGACTTCAAATCAAGTCGATGAGGTCGAGGAGTTTATTACCAGTGCAATTGTACAGTCATCTAAAGAAACCATTCCCCCTCGAGTGAGATGCCACGTTGAAAAACCATGGGTGAACGAGAGATACCACGACCTACTACTGAAACTTCGTAACGAGAACGATCCATCAAAAAGAAAAGCCCTTGCTAAAGAGGTTAAAAAACTCTGCATCAAACTCAAGAATGCTTACTTTACGACAAAAGCAAACCAGATTTACTTAGCAAGTGAGCAAAGCAAAGCCAAAGAAGAGTTCAGATTGTTGAGGCATCATACTTCTCTAGAAAGATCATGTAAACCTCTTATACCATCAGTAAAGTTAGAAGACCACTTTACCAAGCATTTTGGCTCCCGTGCGTATGAGCCTCAACCAGAGTTAGAACATCCAGAGGATAATCTATACATCCTACCAACTGAGGACCTCCCGGCCATTGATACGTCAGTGCCAGATCGGGCTGAGATTAAAGCTGCGATTAAGAAACTCAAGAACGTGAAGTGCCAAGGAACAGATAAGGTGTGCAAACATTGCATATTTCATTTTACAAAAGATTGTTCCATTCCGAAACCAGTAAAATTCATCTGTGCCTTGGGCAGGGGATTAGGCTCCCCGAACCTGGGGCAAAACAGGCGGCGGCGGGATTGCAAAGTTCCGAGGGCACGTTAAAAGGTGATATAGTGCAGGGGAGTAAACTGAAGGCCCTCGTGTCCAGTGAAGTATGAATTGACATACTGCCGTGGTACCGTCTAGTCGGCGTGTTGTCGCATGTAAGTGTGTGGGCATCACGTGGTACGTGGGCGACAGCCCACACCTAAGCAGAGGGACGCGAGGTACGACCCCTGTGAACAGGCGAGGCTGGTGAAACGGTCAAAGTTTCTATTCCCATAGCTAAGTGGGGTAGGGATCAGACCGTCGGTTCCCACCTGGGTGGCTGGTAACCACTACAGGATTCGGGGATCGCTATCGACTGGGTCACCGGCCGGTCGGGTCGCAGATGGCAGTAAGACCACAGAGAGGGTGGCCGCCGCGCTCAGCTCAATGTACAGTCAGGCCACCACAAGCCAAAAGCGAATGCGTCAGTAGGCGAGTGGTGCTTCTGTGATCAGTGGGCTTTGAAAAGAAGACACCGGGAAGCAGAAGGCAGAGTTCTGAACCTGGGGGAGCCTGGGCGAAGATCTCTGTGGGAAGGGATCTAGCCTAGAACTGCACCCTGGGAGGGGAGGTTCGAAGGATCAATGGGTTGGGTTGGGTTCTGAGCGGCACCTCTGTAAGATCTGCAAACGCTGATGCTTGGGGGAGCCCAGCGACTGTATGCGACAAATGGCTGATAAGCTCAGTCCAGAGCCATGCCAGATAGCAATAAAACTTTTGTGGACTTCCAGGAGGTGGCAATGGTCTCACCACGGGGGGGTTGTTGCAGGGCTCTGGCTGACACAATGCCCCTGTGCGAGTCACGTTACTGGCCTAATTCTTGAGTTAAAGTCCAGTTATATTAATCTGTTTCAAATAATCTAAACCCCTGAGAACTACATAATATGCTTATATCTTCAATATTCTGCAAAGAAATCACTTCTGGACGTATAACCCAATTTACCTATATATTAATTCATCTTAAGACTTTTTCATGACAACTGCATCATATTAGTACATATTCATATCATGTTTGGTCTTGTTATTCTCGGGGGAATCTAAGGAGTTGAATGGAGTATGTGTCATTCCCATTTAAATTATGGTTCATTCCCTTTTGGAAACTCCTGAGAATTTGGTCAGAATACTCTCTGGTCATCACCCTATTCTCCTCTCTCTGCTGAAGTGTTTTATTACATCCTCCCAATGGTGTGAAACCCAAAAACCGAATTCGACCCCCCTTCCAGGTGTTTATGGCCATGCCGCCTGGATCAAAGGCGTGATTTAGCTTAAAGCAAAGAGAAACAATCCATTCTGGGACGATCGTATCCGATCTATCCCCGCGTACGTAAGTGCGTGAGTAGTCCTTTTAATTATGGAAGATCGTATCCGATCTCTCCCCGCACACGTAAGTGCGTGAGTAGACTCTCTAGCTATGACGGATCGTCTCTGATTTCGCACTCACCCAACTTTGTGTGTGTAGTTGTCGCCAGGTATGACTTTTATATTGGTCTAAATTCGTGGTAACTGATATTTGGTCTGTTGATTTAAGCTCTTGCCTACCTGGTGAATAAATTATTGTTATTCCTTTAAACTTGCGTGGTCTCTGTGACTCTTAATCCTTTTATTCTTTCTAGCCGCGTTGCGACGGATACCTAGGGGTATAATCACGACCGAAAATGCGACTGGCCAGCGGCCTGGTCTGGAGATTGGTTTTATTAAGTTGGAGAGACAACCATGATCTACTTACATAAAGGGTTTATGTATTGCCGGTTCTGGGATTTTAGCCTTAAGGAAACCCATGGACTAAAAAAAGTCGGTTATCTGTTAAAATTCCTGAAGGAACCCATGGGCGTGCATAGATCTGGGTTCGCTGTATTCACGCCAAAAGATGCTGTTGCAGTGATGGCTGACTTCCAACCTCTAATCTAATCAACGACCCTAGGATCCGGTAACAGTACTAAGAGCCCGGGAGTGCATGTTTAGCAACGTCGATAGTCTCCTAAGAGTTTGAGGTGTAGTTACTTCGAGACCCACGCAGGTTTCCCTAGATTATCGATTCTAATTCTAATTCTAATTTGGAGTCAGATATTTAACGAGGGTATAACTAAATTCATTATAATAGATTTATTATGGAGTCAGATTAATTGTAACCGTTGTGCTTTTGTGCCTCGTCCTTCGAACGGAGAAAATAGATCCATTTTACTGCGATTCACACCAGCCAGGAGGTCGCGCTTGTTAACACCAGCCAAAAGAACACGCATAAACCTTCAACCCTACAATTTCCGCCGTTGGTTATTGTTTTGTGGGTTTTACAGGTGTATGGGCAAAACCTGAAGTATGCAGAATCTGATTGGCTTCTTAGGTATCTAGTGGCCTTGCTTGAGTTAGTATGGCGTGCCTTGAAGTACCAATCAGATGGCTCACCTCAAGCATTACGTGCCTTTACAAGCGAGGTCTACGATCATGCGCAGAGAACTATAGAGGCTTGAGCATTGTCGCAACCATGTCAAAAGTTGTATCGGGAATCATTGTGGAGAGAGCTCGCAAGGCGTATGAGCACATTCTACTACCAACGCAATTTGGGTTTCGCTCAAATAGATCAACTGTCGATGCCATCCTCATATTATGTCAAGTACTGGAGAAATCAAGCAGATCCAGAACACCATTGTTCCTAGCATTTGTTGATCTGAAGGCAGCATATGACTAAATCCCCCGTGAGGCCCTGATGAAGTGTCTTGAAGTACGTCTTAGATGCCCACAATTCGTAGCAGTTCTACGTGCCTTGTACACTGGCACAAAGGCCTTCATTAAAGGATCTACTCGTTTGACTCTGTAGTTGGTTGCCAGCAAGGTGCTATTGGAATCTCCCCGTATTTTCAGTATCTACTTGGACTTCATTGTCAGGGTTTCCTGCCACGAGAAACGAAACGTATATCCAGAATTAGGCTTTCCAATCAAGTTCTGCATCCCGAACGAGGTATCCTCTAGAGAGCTATGAATTAAAGCACCCGCGGTCGGGGAGAATCGTATAACCCAACTGCTATATGCAGATGATCAGGTTATTTTTGCTGAATCCATCGAGCAACTGCAAACAATGCAACAAATCTACCATGACACCTTTACCTGCTTTAGCTTGCAAATGTCTACGCGAAAACGGAAACTATGGCTTTCAATGTTAGTGAGGATGTAAAAGGACAGGAGAGCCTTGTATCAATTGGAGGAAATAAGATCAAGATGTACATAACTTTAAATATCTCGGACATAGCATCAGTAACGCCGGCTCAGAAACCTCACACTTCCACAGCACAAGAATTAGTGCAGCATTTCAGAAATGGAATGAACTGAAACGTCCTGACTGACCACCGCATTCTACTGTTAACTAGAGTAAAATTCCTTGTCGCCTGTGTTAGATCTCGCTTGTTATATGGTCTACAGGCATGGCAGATGTCTGCTGATGATATCAACAGAGTCAAGGTTGTATGGCATGGCCTTCTGCGTCGAATGGTTAAGGGTGGTTTCAAAAGAAAGAATGCCCCTCAGTCACGAGCTTCTGATGTTCAGGGAGATGTGGACTGGAGGTTTAAACTGTCAAATCAAGATCTCCGAAGAATGACTAAAACACCATCCATTAGACTTACATGCTATAAGCAGCAGTTAATGCATCTAGCACACGTCTGCCAAATGGGCAATGACTGCCTCCAGAAGCGGCTTCTGTTTGAGGGACAGGCAAAGCGATGGACTTAGACTGAGAAGCTGCTGGGAATGGATGCCCAGCAAATTAGAAGAACGATGATGTCAATACTGGACTTCACAAGACTGTTAGAGGACCTTCTACAGGAGCACCCTTAGGGGTTTTTAACCCTAGTACGGGGAACATGATGATGATGATGATGCAGTCATCTTCAAAGGTTATTTTAAGATGTACACAGTGTTTACCTTTTTGCGACCTAATTCCATGGGGTTAATTTTGAATATTTTACCTTTTTTTTTGCTTTAGAGACATGTTTTTTCTTTTTTAGGATTAAGTATTTCTAAGGGATGTCTCTCAACTTACCTCCCATGAAATTTTCCCTTTATTCCTTGACTTAAGGCTGGATGATCCAGCCTCCTTCTACTTATATATATGTAGATATATGGGCCAGGCTCACGAAATGTGCGCCACCCCCCCGGGTACTGAAAAATAATGAAAGTACCCATAGAGCTTAGCTGTGAGTGGTTTTTTAATCTATAGGTGTTGTGGGACCATATTCCAAAGCCGTGCGACGGCGACGTTTTTCATTTTTTCGTGGTACCTGGTCAAAGTTGGGTCCCTCAACTCATTTTTTGGGCCGGGTTTCTGCCTTGGTTTCAAAACATGCTTATCTTCTAAAGCCTCATACATGCATAGATATAGCTATGTCTTCTCAAAATGCTCTGATATTTATAGAAGGATAGTATAGCTGATGGAAAAATGGTATATAGGTAATATGCTGTTGGGATTGTCAACCCTGCCATGGCCCTGACGTCGGGGTATGTTTTGCGTGTGGCTGCAAAATTGCTGCGCGAGTGCAAACTGCTCTCTAACACAATGAGTAAAATTAATTCAGACAACCCTATGCTCTCAGTGGTAATTCTACGTGATAAAGGTATATGTCTACTCTCTGAATACCAAATATCATGGTCATTGGTGGAATATTTGGTGAGTTATACGCATTTCCCTATCCCCTTGCTCGTCTAAGTCAGAAACACGAAAACCTACTGTTTGCCTATAATCCATCCAGAGGCCTATACCTAGTGATAATAAAGTCATTTAAGCCTCCAATCAGTATTATAATTGTATATAAGTGATGTCCAGAGGTATATCACTTGAAATTAGAAACCCTAGTGATTTTTTTTCCCCTCGGGATCCCGTCGCTGCTGAAAAAAAGAAATTCTGGTCTGCAAATACCTGAAAAATGTTATGAAAACCTATATCAAAACTCAAAAATCTCCGAGAAACACTCCTTATGGCTTATAAGTATGTAGCCTAGGCAATACCAAGCCAGAACAGGTGTCTATTAGCTCAAAATATCGGTATATCGGTCAGAAACCGAATCTAAGTCAGAAACCGCGACTAAGTCAGAAACCCGTCAAAGTGTACCAAACTCAACCGACTGACTTGCTATTGCCATAATACTTAACTAATAGATAGAAATAGAGTTTCAAGTAGGTAATTGATCACTTACCAATGGAAGATGCCACTTGTAGGCTGGTGGACAGGCTGCTTGACAGTTCTTTTTTTTTTTAATTTTGGGTCCTAGGTTCCCCTAGCCTGAGCCCCGGGAGTTTTTTATGATGATTGCATGTTTCTGTCTTTTAGTTATTGTTACAAAACCCAAAACCAGTGAAGTTGGCACGTTGTGTAAATCGTAAATAAAAACAGAATACAATGATTTGCAAATCCTTTTCAACCTATATTCAATTGAATACACTGCAAAGACAAGTTACTTAATGTTCGAACAGGTAAACTTTGTAATTTTTTGCAAATACTAGCTCATTTGGAATTTGATGCCTGCAACATGTTTCAAAAAAGCTGGCACAAGTGGCAAAAAAGACTGAGAGTTGAGGAATGCTCATCAAACACTTATTTGGAACATCCCACAGGTGAACGGACTAATTGGGAACAGGTGGGTGCCATGATTGGGTATAAAAGCAGCTTCCCTGAAATGCTCAGTCATTCACAAACAAGGATGGGGCGAGGGTCACCACTTAGTGAACAAATGCGTGAGCTGATTGTCGAACAGTTTAAAAACAACATTCCTCAACGAGCTATTGCAAGAAATTTAGGGATTTCATCATCTACGGTCCGTAATATCGTCAAAAGGTTCAGAGAATCTGGAGAAATCACTGCAAGGCCGAAAGCGACAAGGCCGAAAACCATCATTGAATGCCCGTGACCTTCGATCCCTCAGGCGGTACTGCATCAAAAACCGACATCAGTGTGTAAAGGACATCACCACATGGGCTCAGGAACACTTCAGAAAACCACTGTCAGTAACTACAGTTCGTCGCTACATCTGCAAGTGCAAGTTAAAAACTCTACAATGCAAAGCGAAAGCCATTTATCAACAGCACCCAGAAACGCCGCCCGGCCGCTGGGCCCAAGCTCATCTAAGATGGACTGATGCAAAGTGGAAAAGTGTTCTGTGGTCTGACAAGTCCACATTTCAAATTGTTTTTGGAAACTGTGGACGTCGTGTCCTCCGGACCAAAGAGGAAAAAGAACCATCTGGACTGTTATAGGCGCAAAGTTCAAAAGCCAGCATCTGTGATGGTATGGGGGTGTATTAGTGCCCAAGGCATGGGCAACTTACACATATGTGAAGGCACCATTAATGCTGAAAGGTACATACAGGTTTTGGAGCAACATATGTTGCCATCCAAGCAACGTCTTTTTCATGGACGCCCCTGCTTATTTCAGCAAGACAATGCCAAGCCACATTCTGCACGTGTTACAACAGCATGGCTCGAAGTAAAAAAGAGTGCGGGTACTAGACTGGCCTGCCTGTAGTCCAGACCTGTCTCCCATTGAAAATGTGTGGCGCATTATGAAGCGTAAAATACGACAACGGAGACCCCGGACTGTTGAACAACTTAAGCTGTACATCAAGCAAGAATGGGAAAGAGTTCCACCTGAAAAGCTTCAAAAATTGGTCTCCTCAGTTCCCAAAAGCGTTTACTGAGTGTCGTTAAAAGGAAAGGTGATGTAACACAGTGGTAAAAGGCCCCTGTGCCAACTTTTTTGCAATGTGTTGCTGCCTTTAAATTCTAAGTTAATGATTATTTGCAAAAAAAAAAAAAATAAAGTTTCTCAGTTTGAACATTAAACATCTTGTCTTTGCAGTGTATTCAATTGAATATAAGTTGAAAAGGATTTGCAAATCATTGTATTCTGTTTTTATCTACGATTTACATAATGTGCCAACTTCACTGGTTTTGGGTTTTGTATTTTGTTGTAGGTGTTGCCTGGTGTCCCCGACCACCTATGCATGTTATTTGAACAAGTTTATGACTGATTGGCCACCAACTGCAGCCACAGCGGCCGCCACGCCCCGCGTCAGTTTCTGCCTGAGATCCCGGTTACTGACTGAGAGCGTGGGCCGACGCCACCGATATTTAGGGCCCGAGCCGACTGCAAGTCGTCTGCGGAGGGCCCTATTGAAATCGTGCTGTTTATTAGGGCCCGAGCCGACTGCAAGTTGTCCGAGGACCCTATTGAAATCGTACTGTTTATTTTTATTATTATTATTATTATTATTATTCTTGCGACAATTCAAAGGCCAATTTCGCCCCTTTCCCAATGGTGAAAACGCGTCTAACTTTCCATATTCATCCGGCCGGATCCGAAATTCGATATTTTTGGGTGGTCGTTCATGGTCGACGCAAAATGCCAAAATAGCGCCCCCTAAACACGTTTCAAAATTCCCATAGGGAAATTTGATTACTTTCTCGTAGGCAGACGAAATTCGGTACACATATGTATCATACCCAGACATACAAAAAATTTCATTGGAGCCACGCCCTAAACCCAACAGGAAGTCGGCCATTTTGATTTGAATTTTTGAATTTTAAAACGAACTCCTCCTAGGGATTTTGCCCAATCGACTTCAAATTTGGTCCAGATCATCTAGAGACCAAGCTGATCAAAAGTTATGCTCTGCATGTCTGTAGGTCAAAGGGCGTGGCTGCTAGGGCGTGACAAAATTTGGCGACTCGACAAAAAAATTTCAAAATGCTCTCACGCCCATATACTTGATCTTAGCAGCTTCAAACTTGCTGGACATGATGATGTCTCCGCCCTGAATGTCCCATATCATAACTTTTTACTTTACTAATAGCGCCCCCCGGTGGTAACAGGAAGTGACCAGTTTTTACTTTGAAAACGAACTCCTCCTAGGGATTTTGCCCGATCGACTTCAAATTTGAGCCAGATCATCTAGAGACCAAGCTGATCAAAAGTTGTGCTCTACATGTCTGTAGGTCAAAGGGCATGGCTGCTAGGGCGGGACAAAATTTGGCGACTCTCCAAAAAAATTTCAAAATGCTCTCACGCCAACATACTTGATCATAGCAGTTTCAAACATGCTGAAGATGATGATGGCTCCGCCCTGAACGTCACGAAATAATAACTTCCCACTTTACTAATGGCGCCCCCCGGTGGTTACAGGAAGTGACCAGCTCAGTTACTTTGTCGTAGGCAGACGAAATTCCATACACATATGTATCATACCCAGACATACAAAAAATCTCATTGGAGCCACGCCATAAACCCAACAGGAAGTTGACCATTTTGATTTGAATTTTTGAATTTTAAAACAAACTCCTCATAGGGATTTCGCCCGATCGACTTCAAATTTGGTACAGATCATCTGGAGACCATGCTGATCAAAAGTTGTGCTCTGCATGCTTGTAGGTCAATGGGCGTGGCCGCTATACCGTCCCCATTTCTGATGCCTCGCCATGCATATTCGAGCAGCTCTCTCTCCCTCATACTTCATCCAAATGACTTCAAAATTCTTATATATGATAAGAGCCCCGCCCTGAACGCCTCCATATGCTCTTAGGCAATCTCGCTCATGGCGCCCTCTTGTGGAAACAGGAAATGCCATATTTTACATTGACATTGGCCGATTTGCTCGAAACTTCACATTTGTGCTGAGGGTCTTCCCCTGAATGCACCTGCCCACGTTTGCTTACGCTCTGAGCGCCCCCTGATAGATGAACTATCCACTTGTCACTACTCCTTCGTGCTTTGTCCGATTCGCTCGAAACTTCATCACAGGTTGGGGCCTGTACTTGACCTGTTCACTGGCTGTGAGTGCACACCTGCACCCGTCAGGATCGCACCACTACCCCTAACGTGCACAAGGGTGCGAGGGCCCGTTCAACGCTGCTTGCAGCTTTAATTTTCGATTAAATCTTCAAAAATACAAGTCGACACGTTTAGAAAACACAATATATCATGTTCCCGACCACCCATGCATGTTATCTGACCAAGTTTATGACTGATTGGCCACCGATTGCGGCCACAGTGGCCGCCCACGCCCCGCGTCAGTTTCTGCCTGAGATCCCGGTTTCTGACTGAGAGCGTGGGCCGATCGGTCCAATGTCGGGCCCCCGATTGACGCCATCGTTATACAACCCCAATTCCGAAATAGTTGGGACGAAGTGTAAATTGTGAATAAAATCAAAATGCTATGACTTTTAGATCACATGAGCCAGTATGTTCTTTACAATAGAACATAGATAACATTTCAAAAGTTGAAACTGAGACATTTAATATTTTTATGCACAAAATGAGCTCATTTTGTGGATAAAATTGTAAAATTTATCAGTTTCAACATTTGCTATGTTATCTCTGTTCTATTGTGAATAAAATACTGGCTGGTGTAATTTGAAAGTCATTGCATTTTAATTTTATTCACAATTTACACTTTGTCCCAACTATTTTGGAATTGGGGTCGTATTTTCGATCAAATCGGCTAAAATACATGTTAAAATGTCAAACCAACATGGAATATCATGTCCCTGACCACCTGTATAACGACTGGGGCCACATTTGGCCGAATGCGCCCGGTTTCTGCCTGAGATGCCCGGGTTTCTGACTTAGAAATCTAAGGCAGAAACCCTAAGTCAGAAACCGACCAAAATGCTTTGCGCACTGTAGCTATGTGGTTATTCAATAAATAATTGATCTAAACAGTGATTTCCACTTTGATTTAGGCCAACAACAATACCTGAATTGCATTTGGCTATATCTGTTACAGTTTTTTAAAAATACATCTAAGTCAGAAACTTTTCTTAAAAAGGTTGTTTTTTTGGGGACACAAAAATCCCACTCAATCCCTGTAGGTTGGAGTTTTTTTTTTTTTGCCCTAATGCACCATGTATTTGCTTCATCCTGAAGGATTATTAGGGTGTAGGGACCTTTTATATTTTTCAAGAGTGCTAAATGTAAAATTTAAGTCAGAAACCAGTACCTTGTGGACAATTTATTAAATGTCACCACAATACACAAAACAACGATAGGGACGTATGCCGACTGTCAGACATAGCCTACACATGTCCACTATGCACAGAAAAAAATAAAATAAAATAGAATACACTGAAATATAAAAAAACAAAAAGTCAACCATTTCAATTTTACATGGACATCAAAAAAGTGCCATTTTTGGCCACTTTTCCAAATTTAAGGGCAAAAAAGACAGGCAAATATTTATCGCAGACTGACAAAAGTGGGGTGTTCCAAGTTGCTCTTGTTGAGCTCTATCCATTCATGGTGGTTATGGAATGATTGAAGCAAAATATAAGATTTGCTAGCCTGTGGACACATTTAGGGGGGGTGGCGCACATTTCGTGAGCCTGGCCTATATATATATATATATACACAGTGCCTGACAAAGGCTTGTCGCATAAGGACATAGTAACTAAAAATAGCATATAACTTTATTTCTAATCAATCAATTGTTACAATAAATGGTCCATTTTAATGTCAAGGGCTTTCACATAATAATTTGGTGCAAAATGAAACCGTCAAAAAGTGTTCTGATGTTCACAGCTTGGCTAAGCCCATAACATCTGTTTTTGCTAGGACAAAAGTCTTGTTGTCTCTTCAGATGATGCAACAAATCGCAGATTAGAGTTTAACCTATGACAAATACTGTAATTAACACATTCCCAGATGTGTATAGAAATAACCCCAGCACACCAGACTTTCATATGAGGTGCGACTAGACCTCTGACAACATACCAAAGATTCAACCACAGACCAAAGTGCTGATCATCAAGAGCCTGAAGACTGAGTCTGCTGCTGAGGTGGCAGACATCTGTAATGTATCCAAATGTCAAGTGAAGGGGATGAGAAAAGGATTTGAAGAAACTGGTGATGTTCATGGCAAGCGCAGGTCAGACAGACCCTGGTATGACAACTGTTTGAAAGGACCATTTGTTGCTTCAACTGTACAAGGCTAGCCCTTCTTCAACTACAGCGAAGCTACATGAGGATATGTCACCAAAAATCCCGGTATCTACAAGAAGAGTTTGTCAAATTCTCTCTCAAAGTGGTTTTCATAGCCAAACTAGTACACAGAAGTCTGCATTGAACAGAAAACAAAAAACCTGCATTGCATTTGCCAAGGCCCACAGCTCGCAGAATACTGGAAAAGTGGCCGAAAGTTTATTTTTCTGGTGAATCATCCATTGAACTGCATGCCAGTCGCCGTACAAGACCTGTTAGAACCCTCATGGACCCAAGATTCTCCCAGAAAACGATCATGTTTGGTGGAGGAAAAGTCATGGTTTGTTGTTACATCCAGCATGGGGGTGTGAGAAAGATCTGCAGAGTGGATGGCAACATCAACAGCCTGAAATATCAAGAAGTTCTTGCTGCCCTACTTATACTGCTGCTCCTTCTCATTCTTCTTCCTCCATGTCACAGTTCCTGAAAGCGAAGAAGGTGAAGGTACTCCAGGATTGGCCAACCCAGTCACCTGACATGAACATTATTGAGCATTTCAGGGGTAAGATGAAGGAGGAGGCTTGGAAGATGAAACCATAGAATCTTGATGAACTCTGGGAGTCCTGCAAGACTGCTTTCTATGCCATTCCAGATGATTTCATCATCAAGTTATCTCAGTCATTGCCAAGACGTATGGATGCAGTCCTCCAAGCTCATGGGAGTCATACGCAATATTAATTATTTTTTCCAAGGCACCATGGCTTTACGTTCTGATATTATAGTGGCATATTTGTGTATTCAAAATAAAGTGTATGTATAATTTCCACATTTTTTTTCAATGCGACAAGACTTTTGTCCAAGCAAAATCTGACCTTTCTGTACAAATTAAATTATAAAACTCAATCAATGACACAAAACTCTATTTTGGTATATTTTGCATAATCTAGAGGGCTTTGCCTTTCATATAAGCCATTTTTGATTCCAATTGATCAACTGCAAGTCAGGTTATTATTTGTTGTTCCTACAACTTGGATAAGTGACAAGACTTTTGTCAGGCACTGTACACCGTCTACATGTGCAAAACATGTGTGCACACGGCCCCGACAGAAAACCCATTTTTTGCCCATCAACAGGAGTAGGAACTCTTCACTTCTGACTGTAGGCACCTGCCTCTGTGTAATTTTTTGGCACTTTATTTCCCTGTTTATGTCTGAGAGTGGAAAACAGGGACCGTCGCTGACCGACCACGGTAAGGGTAGCCATGCGTAAATGGGCAAAAACTGGGTTTTCCGTAGAGCCCATGTGCACGCATGTGTCGCTCACATAGACGGCGTCAAACGGTACTTGTGCTCACCCTCAATCGTCTCGGACTCCTCATCTCATGATCAGTTTTGGTTGCTGTCCGGAATCTGTCACGTACAGGCTGTAACCAGATATGGCGCTCTTGAGCTACCATAGTCACTCATGGCTGCCCTAAGCGGAGTCGGTCAGTGACAGTGCCTGTGTTCCATTCTCAGATAAACAGCCGACTGATTGTTGAATGGTGACAGTGCAAATGACGCACCACCTCTCAGCGGCTGAGACCTGCCCGTAACATGCCAAAGGCTCTTTTTCTCTCCCGTGTCACAAGCCGTTCCATTTTCTCGATGCAGTAGCATTTTTCATTTTTTTTTGTTGGCTTTATGTAGGCTATTGACCACACCAAAAAGAACAAGTCAAGTGTCACTGTACACATCACGAACAGCTCAATGTTCGTTATTACTGAAGTGCTTGGTGCGTTCACGTGGTGCGCGTCAGGATTACAATACCACGCGCTTTTCTTTATTTCCTCTCGTGCCTCACTGGAAAAGCAATAAAAATCAATCGATTCTTCAATTTGACGCAAATACAGTACAAACCTCACCTGTGCGTTTTTAATGGTGCCGAGTATATATATATATATATATATATATATATATATATACACACACACACACACACACGTATGTATCTATCTGCATATATATCTTTATCTTTGGGAAGTTTTCCTCAAGACCAAATGTTTTTCTCTTCTCTTCAAGAGAATTTCTGTAAAAAGACAAACTTCAGAATAAGGGAGAAGAAGCCATTGCCGTAGGTGGAGTGGGAGCTGGACAGTGACCCCCAAACTATGGCTACTTTTCGATGAGTCCAGTTCATCTTTTCTCATAGGCTTGAAGATACATAATGAGTCTTGAGATTCTGGGGATGTAAAGTGAGGTTGTAATACAACGACATGAGATTCTAACCATGGTAACTGCAATAGGACAGAAAAGATCAAGATCAGGAATCACACATAAAAATAATCTTCATTTTCAATTGGCATTAACAATCATTGATAACATTAAAAATCGTAATTGATAAAAGGGTATGTCACAGAAATTCATAACCCATGACGTGCATGAAAGATTTGTTTCTGGACAGAATTGCTCCGAACTTTGACCAAATAATTTGGTCTCATATAGATACAAATTCTGTGAAATTTTGATGTGATTTTTACAGAGGGATTAAGGTGCAGCATCCGTGTTTTGATTGAATCATAGGCCTATTATTGACGTGCTCTTGAATACCCAAGTTTAACCCTCATTAGCACACGTACAAAAACTTACATAAGGGTATGCATATCATTATTTTATTCTTGACCAAACGAAATTATGCAATACTTTGTCAATATCTTTGAGAGGATGTGCCTGACTACTACCTATAAGAAAAATATTATGCAATTAGTCTGAAAACTAAGGACAAAAATGATCCTCTGGGTTGTTGTGTCATAGTGTAAATTCCCTGATAACTAGCCATTTTCTGTATTCAAAAATTAATCAAGAATGACGAAATATCGATATATTTCATAATAATTCTACAATTACAAACATTTAAAAAATTCTAGAAATCCCAAATTTTGCATTTTTCTGGTCAATTGATCAGAACTTTAATCACAATGTACTCCATCAGTTTGGGGTCCGCATGAAGCCCAGTAATTCTTTAAGTTCATAGGCCAAATCAAATCATATACTTCGTTGATATGTGTGATGGGATATGCCTCACAACTGCCTAAAAAAAGAAGTTGATGTTGCAATTATTCTGAAAATTATGGACTATTCCTCTGGGAACACGGGTCACAGTTTACCTTGTCTGATATTTATCCATCTTTCTTATTCAATAGTTAATGCGGAAAGAAAACAATATCTAGAAATTTCATCGCACTCTGCATCTAGTACTATACTAATAAAAGCGTACATGTATTAGTTTGCCAGTGTTGCAACTGACAGATAAGGGCACACAACTCTTTCAAGACAAAGTGTTGAACAGCAAGAGGAAACAACTCTCCCAGTAAATAGGAAATGTAAATGAAAAAGAAACTACATAACTGCTAATATCAATCAGAAGTGTGCAAATAGGATGAGGACCTAGTACCCTGCTTCCATAACAAACATACAGAGGATAACCCCTCCTCGCTAGCTGTAAATGACATTTTTAATGTCAATTCTGAGTTATGAACCACGGTATAAGCATACATCAAAGCTACTACGATCTGCTAAAAACTATTAAAGTGGGGCAAAAAAACGCGGGCCTATATACCTGAGGAACGAAAAACAAAACAAAACAAAAAAGCAAGTGAATAATTAGCAAAATTCCTGCGAAACCAAAGATTTCCTCCACTGTCTATTGGGAAACTCCACTCCACCCTTGTCTTAAGTCCAGTTCGGGAAATCGCCACTGAGGTAAATGTACATGCGTACCACAAGGATGAGCCCTGTCCCCATCCGCAGGTGTAATACGTTAGTTTCCAGATGTTTGGAATACGCGTATCGGCGGTATAGAACGCAGATGCAGTACTGATTTTATAGTTGCAAACCAGAGATGCCAAGTCTCACGCATTCGGCGCAGGTCTCTCGCATTTTTTAGGCTTATTCACCGTAGTCCGCAATTATTCAATGAACGCTTATGAATGAGATTCTCAAGCGGAATTAAAATCCTTGTGTATTGAAGTTTCAGTTTCGCTTGCGTAAAGGTGCACCTCACCTCAAGTATCATGGCAAGCGATTATGACTCTGGACTTCCCGTGCTTCTCTTTACTCAGGGATTGGAAACAATGCATGTGTTTCATGATCATTTAATTGTTTAAATTACATAAGACCATTTGAAACGTCTTTCTGCAATTCCATTGCTTTCAATCCCTCAGTAAAGACAAGCCTGAGAATTCCCGAGTCATTATCGATTTTCGTGTCACTAGTGGGGAAATCCACCGTAATGCATGTGAAACTGATTAACCTAATGCACAATGACTTAAATTCCGCGAGTGAATTTCTTCAGTGCGCGTTGATTGAATAATTGCGGACTACAGCACAGGAACGTGAATGCCACTAAGAGGCGAGAGACTCACGCGGATGCGTGAGACTTGGCATCTCTGGCAAACGCATTTTCTATTGAGAACCTATAAACAATGTTGGTAAGACGGGAGGTAGAGCTGAAAATTCCTGCTTGACTTTATTGTCTCAGTGTCGCCTTAAAAGAGTCTTTGTTGGCAATATTGTGAATTGACAGCGCAGTGTGTCGATCTTTCTCCTGTTTAAAATCAATCTAGCTCACCCAACAGTCGATGTCGCTCTGGTCGCAACAAACTTAAATAAACAGGCTAATAATCCAGCCAGGTGACGGCTGTTCTTTATACAGAATTAAAATACCAGTGGTCTAATTGAAAGGATGTATTGGTTTAACCTCCGCAAAAAGTAGGCTTAGTAAGTAGGATACGGTCTCATTTTCTCACGATTTAAGCAATGCCCGCATATTTTTCTTTTAATAAATACGAACTGCAGTGTCGGCACCAGAACTGGGGGGCACAGACCAAAGGCGTAGGTTTAATGTGAGAATTGGTAGGGACACATATATGCGAGCGTGCAAGCAGGAAAATTTTTGTAAATCTGAGTACAGATACTGCCTTTTCTGCATATGGAAATTATCTGAATGAGTGTTTCTTTGTTTTTTTATGATGCTAAGCAAACTGCCTCCATAATCTTAACAGATAGATGCCACATACATAAACTTCCATTTCTATTTTGTTGCCATCCAAATACTTTGGATTTTATTTTTGAATACAAGTCAGGGGCAGATCCAGGAATTGCTGAAAGGGGGGGGCAGCAAGGAGGGGAGTCTGGGGACCCTCCCCCAGAAAAATTTGAAAAATTAATGTGCTGAAAACACGTTTTCCTGGTATCTTGGGAGAAAAATTTGGCCTATCTGTTCAATTATTTTCCTCCCAAGGTTCCAAAAATCAAGCTAAAAAAACTTTCAAAGCGCTGTTATAACGCAGTTTTACGTTAACTGACAACTTTTATCTTTACCTAAGACTTTCACTTTACTGTCAAAGTTCGTGACCTTAACCCTTTCACTGCTGCTGGTGACTTGGTCAAAATTTCAAACAGGAGAAAATCTTTCGAAATCGTCAAAACCCCACAGTGTTGGTATTCATTGGAATGTGCTTGATGAGAGCTTTCCAGTGAATACTAATGTGCTATGGTTCGAGTGATTTTCGAAGGTTTTGATGTTTCAGAAACGTTGACAAAATTACCACTAGCACTGAGAGGGTTTGACCATGTTTCCCACAAAACATTGATATTATTAGTTTTTGAGTTTATATAACGCCAAATAGCCTCCAACAAAATAACTGTAGTGTATATCTAACATGCAAAGCCAGTGGCTATATGCATCTGTGATTTTAGCAGATGTTAACAGATCACCAAATCCCCCCTCCTCCCCAAGTCCCTAAACCAGGTTTAGTAAAAGATACCACCCTCAATAGCTTGTAGAAAGTTATTACAATGCTGTGATTGCCTTTTTTCAAAATGGTTCTAAAAGATGAGGCTTTAATGCTTCGAAAACACTCCCAAGTGTTGTGAGAGTAGGAAGTCTTGTCATACACATAATCCAAGTCATCATTAAGTTGAATTTGTGCACGTGAGTGAATTTACTAATCTGGAGGCAGTGGTTGGGTGGGTAATGTCCAAAACAAACTATCTTATTTATATTAAAGATCCTATTTATCCTAAAGATGTCCTGAAATAAATTTAATACAATGATGCTGTCCTATATTAAAACATAACATTGTCAACATATAAACTCTTTTTTTTTACGGAAGTATTTTTATTATTATTATTATATTTACATGAATGAATGTGAAAAAGAAATGTGATTTTAGGGCCATTTAGAATTTTTTCAATAAGACCATTGAACTATTTGGATTGACTCATGCATTACCTTTTTAAAATAATGTTACAAATCTTACTTATAGACTCTAAAGGGCATAGAATAGCTCACTAGCTTCAGAACCGCAGCACTCGCTGGTTACAAGTGTAATGACGGGTGACTCTGAACGTCAAGACGTGGTTTTGGAATGGAAAATTTGGAAAGTCTTCCGGTATTCCAGGACAAATTTTATTTGACACCGTAAAACAACGAATCAATATACATCAAATAGTAGGCTATGAACAACTGGTCCATCAGTGGGGTCCTTTTGTAAGCTCAAGCAAATTTTAACCGAACGCCTACTTGCGATAGCCTATTAATTTAACGTCAGTTTTTCCGCTTCCATGTCCCTCAGCGAATGAAAACTGCTTGCTACGAGGATCATCGCGGCCAAACAGCTGGTCATTTTTTTGCATTTGAGAGGCTGAGCCTCCAATGTCATTCACTTTATTCTCTAAGCTTTTCCGCCTTTCCATTGCTTTCTGACATTTTCGTCTGTAGTCGTAGAAACGCGTTTTACCGCAACAGGGGACAAGCAAGGCCATTAGTCGAACGAATCTCCCAGCAAGCCTGCCTTCTTAAACTTTCGGACGAAAACAACGACAGTAAATAAACTGTACATAGCTTAAGTCCATGTATTGTTTTTTATTTGCAAGAACAGAGTTTCTTGGTCATTCCTATCGCATAAAGCAAATATACACAATTGGATCCAAATGAATTTGCCATGATGCAAGACAACCGGAATAGTGAAGTTGAACCATTAAAAGTGGTCTATAAACCTGAGGACTAGCTGATATGTTCCGGGAGATGATCAAAGACGACGACTGTCGTGAAATTATGTGCGTACGTTCAAAACTGGGCGCAATTAAGCAATAATACGCGCTTGGCTTTTTCGCTTTTCTGTAAAAAAAGGGATCCTTGGAAAAGGGAAATCTTGGATCCGCCACTGCAAGTTTACAACTGTTACTAATGTTATGAACATTTATTATGAAGGTTAGCAATACCGAACAATTGAAATACTGTTACCAATTCATAAGCTTCTTAATTACATAATGGTATGTTTTATTATCAGAGAATGTTAAAATCATTATAGGCAATTTATGTCTATTAAGCATCTCTGTGCGGTAACGCGACTGCAGCCGAGATAAACACTTCAAAATGGACCACCGATTATCTGTGAATAGGGGAACTGAAAGTCTCACTGCGCACACACGGAAGTGAAGTACGCGCAGTGCATAATGGGAAGAATTGTATGTCTCTATCATGGCTTCGGTAAATACAACCATTGCGGAACCCGATGATTCTCGGCTTATTTTGAACCCAGAAGATGTACCTGGCGCGGTTTTCGCTCGCCCTTCGAAGCAGCCATTGTCACAGAATTGAAGAGATTACTGTAACGTCGAAACGCAAATTTAAGTGGCAAGAAGGAGGACCTGGTACAGAGGTAAGGTAGCTACGTGGTAATAACAAGTAACGGAGGCAGCCTTGTTATTGATGACACAACGGGTTGCTAGGACATGCACTGCATATGCATTTGCGATATTGAACATCCCCCCCCAAAATACATTTGTGTACACTATTAAAATCGTTATGGCAAATAAAAAGCCGAGACACGTAGAGGTTGGATATGGAGCTCTTTCGCTCAGATCCTTGGGGATATAACTCCGAACATTATTATTTGACATAATTTGGATCTATTGAGTTATTTATCGATTCGCGTCAGCACATTTTCCCTTTCCCCTCCCCAGTCATTGTCACGGTTGATATTCCCGATCAGACAACACATATTCAGGCGGACGTAAAAGGGTATTTCATTCTTTGTAAAACGATGTATGGTTTACCCAGTCAGTGTTTTCCTATACGATGTTAAGTTTTGAAAAGCCCTTGCGATGACGGTGGGTGAAAAAGCTCAAGAGCGGCTGTCGTATTATCCATTCATGAAGTTATATCCTCGAAAAATGCTTTCTATAGGTAGTTTCACCGCAACGTACATAATTTCATAAAATTGAAACGCCAAAAGTCGTACATGCACTGTCAGCGATCGCCCTTCACCGCTACTGTCAACTCATTGTGTTCGCATGGATAGCAGCACTGACATTGTAAAACAACGCTTTTACTTACTGTGTGAATCGGCGACATATGAGGCTGTTGTTGGGCATTCTTCTCTAAGGATTTTTCGCCTTGGTAGTTTTTAAGAACTGGGTTTGACCGGAAAAATCGTCGATGTGTTTACCATACGTTTTCCTCCAGCCTCAAAACGGCTGCTGCAGACTCGTAGTGCTGAAGTGGGCTTGAACTTGCTGAATTCTGTTATTTCTAGCCTGACCGGAATTGTTTATCCACTTATTTCTAAGCTTAGCGTCTTTGGGGAAAAACGTAGAACCTGAAATGTCGATCCCTAACCTGACGGTTGTAGCATCCAAGCTCGCAACAAGTAATGACCGAGGCTTTCTTTCGTATTGAAGCGTATCTGTCAGTCACTCGCTGACATACAGTTCCTATAATGCATTGCGCGCATAAAAATCCAATATGGCTGCTTTGCAGTTCCCCTATTGGACAAGCCGCAAAGTGAACGTTTCATCGGACTGGGTCTTGTTAGATTTATCATTGTCGATAACTTGTTCCTCTCATTTTCCCCACTGAGGAAAGGTTGGACGGGACATTTTGACTTTCAAATGTTATATTTGCTGAAGATCATGAAACTAACTTTAATGCTTACCCTATAATTCCATACTATAATTCATAATTAGGACCTCACCTGAAGCGCTGATACACCAGTATCCTCAACAGCTCGCTGACGTGGTTCCTGCATACAAAATTACACATTAATAATAGCGCCATCGCGGGATTTCTACACTGAAATTCACCTCATAATTAGATATCTCCACCCGTGTTATGTCTACTACAGCCAGCAACCTGTCTACTAGCCAACATGACAGAAACCAGGTTTAGCTCGCTGCCAAAAAATTCATTTTTATGTACATGTTCCAGTTTTCCATTGTAATAACACAAGCAATTATACAATAAAACCTGTTGTAAGTAGAATTCATAAATGTAGCTAATTTGACTGGCTAATATGTAGCTAATTTGATTCGGTAGCAGGTTATGGCTAACAATATCTGAAATTAAATTTCTCACAAGAGTTATTCAGTAAAACATTAAAATGACAAAACAAGTAAAATATTATGAAATGTATAATACAAACGGCGGTTGTCTAACGGCTCCCTTTTAGAACCAATCCTTGACGAACAAAATAATTGCACCGGTTGCCGTACCATAACTCGGTTGTCGAACAAGCTAGGTAGTAGCCGTAGTGCTATTACCCTCGATACCAATGCTTCGAAGCCTGTGTCAAAAATGTGAAGCACCTCCTCACGGAGCTCCGTTTCTTGGCTTGTGTCGTCTCGGCGAAATGACATAACTAATTACGTTCGAAGCCTCATTTGGGATGCTGCTTCGAGAAGGGGGTTCACTTTCGGCGAGTGATTCGACTATAAAATATCCCAATTCTCTTGGGTTGTTTCAGTAGTTGAAGTTTGTCCGTGCGATTTGCGATTTTGTGCGGTGTGCGAGTTTGTCAATGTGTGCGATGGAGCCAGCAAGAAAGAAAGTTTTCACTCGTTTAGGAATACTTTGATTTAATTTCTCCGAATAACGAAGTTATTAGTTAGGCTACCTTTTCAAATAATTTCCAAAACATAATAAATTCCCTTAATTTGACAGTTTTACATTTTATTACTAGGGGAAACGCTTTTTATTTTGAACCGAAATGCAAAGGTCTTTGTTTAACAAGCACATTTACTGGCCTCTGTCCAGTCCCCTTACAGTTACACAGAAGCGCTTTAGTTTGCATTTATTGATTCTGCCAGTTTCACGCTGTAGGCTTATGCTTGCCTATCATTTCCTACGAAGCACAATTCAATATCAGTTAACCAGAAGGGGTCTGTAGAGTGCATTCGAAGCCTCAAAAAATGAACTACACCTCGGCACATTTGGCTGGAAAGCTTCCACGCTTCATGAAGCTTCATCTCACCAGCACTAAGGGCCGGTTCATACTCTACGCAAGGTACGCGAGCGAACGCTTGCACAGGTCCGTTCTATTCCGTTCACAGAGAAGCCTGAACGCGCGTCCTTTGCTGCGCTGTGCCTCGTTCAAAAGCTGTACACTGCTTATGCAATAGGGGGCAGCAAAGTCTTCTCCTTCTCCTCCTCCTTCTTTTTTCTTTTTGGTGTGTTGAACACAGCGTATGGTGCATTATTTGCTTTATCTCCCCTATTGGAATCTCACGGAAATACACGCGTCGATGCGTCGCGTTACAAAAATTTGGACGACACACTTTGCTACGCAAGGACGCAAGATGGCTACCTTGCGTTGCTCGATGCGTTGCCTTGCGTTCGCGCTCGCGTACCTTGCGTAGAGTATGAACCGGCCCTATGTAGCCGGCAGCACGTGTGCGCGTCAGTTATAACGTCAGTCAAATCGCAGCTCTCGCTCAGAGCACACCCGCTCGAAACTGCTCTTTGATTAATCCCAATTTTATGAATATCTTCTCACCAAGCCTTTTTCTATTACAAATTTTTATTTGTTGTTGATGTAAACTTATCTAGATTACATTAAATCCCACAGTATTTGGATGACGCAATTAAGCTCTTCCTTGAAGAGAGAAGAACCCAACCCCTGACTACACCCCTCTATCAAGCGGAATGGGACCCCAACTCCTATTTCCTTGATGCTGGTCTCACAGTGAGGGTGCATATTTTTCTACCAGGTTAGTTTGACAGTGATTTTCAGACCAACTTTCATGTTTTTAGGCACACTGAGCTCAATCATGGTAGGGACATGAAAAATAATTACTTATTATATAGTATATTTGTGATGGTCTACTGTTATTGACCAAGTTGATTGCATGTTTTCCTGATTAATTGACCCCAGAGAACAGGGAGGACAATAGCAGCAGGCAGACAGGACAGCCAGTGTGTGCCGGGAGAGAAGCCTTGTGCCATGGAGGGAGAGGTAGAGGACGGAGAGTCATCTAGTGCCAGCAGTGTGAGGACGCAGACAAACGAGGGGTTCACCAGGGACCAAACCCTTTACCTTATTGACCTGATGAGGCAACACTTGGAGTCGGATGGTGGTGAACTTCCCAACACTTTGGCTGAACTCAATGCCAAAATTACCAAAGGCAAAGGAGGCAAAAAACAGATGTGGAGAGAAATGTCTCACAAGCTGTCTGACCACTTTGGTCAGGCATTGCATCCTGATAGGGTGTGCAGGACGTGGCGCACACTTGTGGAGGCGTACAAAAAAGTAAAAGATAATAATCAGAGCACAGGGAGGGGGAGTGTGCATTTTAAATTCTATAATGAAATGGAGGCCCTTCTGGGAGGGCATCATGATGTAATGTGGGAACGTCAGAGGGGATTGAAATCCGTAGGCCCGATGTGCTTACAGCTGAGGCGAGACATCTGTCTCCAGCAGGCCAGGGCAGCCCATCTCCACAGGGCAATGCAGGGGCACACATCTATAGGCCAAGGGGCAGAGTACAGCTGAGCACCATTCTTGACTACCTTTGCGAGTCAGAGGCTGCAAGCCATGAGACATGAGCATTTGCTCAGTCAGATGAGGGCCTCTCTGCTCTCCTTTCAATCTCTAATGAGAGAATATTTAGACAAACTTTAAAATGTGATCCAAGTTATTGAGGCTGATGGATCAATTGTGTTAAAACTTTGGAATTGTTAATAATGTTTATATTTTAAAGAACTATTGTATTTTATTATTGAAATTGCATTTTTTTTTCATAAGTTATTTGCACCCATTTCATCTCTTTGAAACTGTATATATTTTGTGAGAATTCTGGTAAAATGTTCTAGAATGAAATGAATACAAGCATTTGTTTCAAGTTTATTCGTTTCTTGTTGACAAGTCAAAACATAAATCAGTTCTCTACAGTAGCAACCAACCCCCCCAGTTAGCTAGCCTGCTACAGTGCTAAGTTCCCTACATTACACTTGGCATTCAGTTTGGCTGAATATTAATAGCATTATATGGAAGGATATCTTTTTTACTCACGCTCTCAGACAATGAAATTTCCGTAAAAGTGATACGTACCTAAGGAAATATCAAAATACATGTCATGAGTTGGGCCATGGAAAAAGTGCTATAGTTGCGAGATGAAGAAAAATCTGGAACAAATGCCACATTACGGTTCTCTTCTACAGGTAAGCCATTGCAAACACCATGTACTCAAAGCCGGCGATCCAGTTGCATGTCTCTAGCCCCGCTTTGGACAAAAATGAATATTCATAACCTGAGTAGAGTGGTCAATTTAAACTTGGCTTTCAGCCTTCAGGTAGCCCCTCCCTTTCAACCAATCAAATGCTAGAATGCGTAAATAGGTTGTCATGGAGACATAGCCTCGACAACTGGGTCTAATGTGGCTTATCACTCAGGCCGGTAGGCCACGAGTCTAAGTTTCGACTCCGTTCTTCTTTTTTTTTTTTTTTTTTTGGGGTCGCGATTGTCCTGCTCATGCGTGCACGCGGTTTCGCGATTGGCCCAGGCCTAGACCCGGCCCGAGTACAGGCTCTGAGAAGCTTCTTGTGTGGAAAGATGATAAAAACCAGTTCACTGGAATATTGGGAGGGACAATCTGGCTTCCCAAAATATTGGTAGGGACATGTCCCTGCCGTCCATACGCAAATCTACACCATTGGCACAGACACATCCCTTTTTGACAATAATTGGTCCCGGCTAGTTGTCAATCATTTTCCTTTATTGACACATTTTCCGATCATAGTAATAGTCCATTGGCAATTAAAAACACGCTTCTCTCCCCATGCGATCCAACAGCAACAAAATAACGGGCTAAATTCAGTACAGAAAAATAATTTACTCATAGCCAAAGTAGACCTATATGCTTTACGGAAGACAAACCGCTCTGGAACTTCTGCGCTACTCAATCCGCACATCAGGCGATCTAACCTGCGCTTCCTGATCCTTTCAATTGTTGAAATAAAATAAAAGACCATTTGAAACGCCGTTGTGCAATTTTAAGTTACACTGAAATGGACCAAAGTACGCGTCCAAATGAATGGTCTGGTATCCTCATGAACCCCATGGTCTGGTATCTGTTAAGGCTCTGTTCCAGTGTGTGGATGGGCCTCATGGTCTGGTATCTGTTAAGGCTCTGTTCCAATGTGTGGATGGGCCCCATGGTCTGGTATCTGTTAAGGCTCTGTTCCAGTGTGTGGATGGGCCCCATGGTCTGGTATCTGTTAAGGCTCTGTTCCAGTGTGTGGATGGGCCCCATGGTCTGGTATCTGTTAAGGCTCTGTTCCAGTGTGTGGATGGGCCCCATGGTCTGGTATCTGTTAAGGCTCTGTTCCAGTGTGTGGATGGGCCCCATGGTCTGGTATCTGTTAAGGCTCTGTTCCAGTGTGTGGATGGGCCCCATGGTCTGGTATCTGTTAAGGCTCTGTTCCAGTGTGTGGATGGGCCCCATGGTCTGGTATCTGTGAAGGCTCTGTTCCAGTGTGTGGATGGGCCCCATGGTCTGGTATCTGCTAAGGCTCTGTTTCAGTGTGTGGATGGGCCCCATGGTCTGGTATCTGTTAAGGCTCTGTTCCAATAATTAAGGCCGAATGGTTTGCAGTGGCATAGCATATTTCTTGGAGTCCCACGGAATGCTGGTCAGAGAACACCGTCAGCGTTTGCTGGGATGACTGTGTTTTACTCTGGACACTCCTGGGTCTGATGGGCCCTGGTGATGAATGACAGGTACAGTGTTCATGTGTGCTTCAGCCTGATTTGTGAGGTCCCGTTGAGCAGTAGCTGAAATGAACATGTCGGAGGAGAGCACAATCAAACTGGAAGGAAATGTCAAAGGGCCAGTGGTGTACACTCGTACATGTGTGTGGTGCCATCAGTCACACGCGTGCATTAAGATGCACTGCTTGCTGGAATTGGGGTTAATTAAACAGTGGGGGAATTGTGCATCTCGCGAATCCTTAGAGACAGGAGTGTGCTTGTCCAGACCATTATTCCTCATAAGATGGTGAATTTTTAAAGGCTGAATTTGGTGTACATGTAGTAAATGGTGGTAAGCACTGTTGGTCAGTTTATGAATGTAATGAGATAAGAGGCCAGTATTAGGAGTGGGGGGATGAGCATCAGCAGGCAGACCCATATTACAATGGCAATTATGCTGAGCCGCCGTGCTTTTTGAGCATAACGCTGGGCATTCACTGGATCTCTTAAACTCCTCTCCTGTGCCTGCAATGGAGAAAAGCAAATCCACCTCTTCAGTCAAACTGAACATATTCTGTTGAAGCAAGCTATGCCTCTCAGCATTTCCAGCCAGTGCAAGTGGTCCCAGCTGGCATATCATTCTGTGGCACACTAGGACTGCGTGCATCTCCTGTTGAAGCTTGATGAAGCATGCTTACACTGTTAGCTTTTCCCACTCAAGCACATGAATGCTGTTTGCATGTCCCTCTTAAGCACACTGTCGCTGTCGGCATAACTCAGAAAAGCAGACTGGCTTTGTTAGCATATCTTGCGATAGCATTCCAACACTGAGATTATCTGCTGAAGTAGCATTCTAAGGGGCCGATCACAACAAATGCGCTTTATCGGCGTGGAAACGCGAGGCGTCTCTGACCTGTCTTCAAAAAAAAAAAAAAAAAAAAAAAACAACGACGTAAAAAGGCGCTGGAGGCGTCTTTTCAGCGTTGCTAAGTAACACTCCTGTCACTCATCTTTGCGAACATTCTGAAATTAACCGTTTTAAAGAAATAGTCAAAAGCGAACTGATTTCAGGTTTTTTTGTGTTAATTGTTCCACTTTTGGCCGAAACTTTTCCTACAAATGCGCCACTATCACTTTAACAAATTTTGAAATACGAGCAGTCAGTACAGGAAATAACGGAAGTGTAGCGGAATGTTACTAGCTAGCTAGCTAAAAGACAGAGGTCACTGTTGCAAACTGAAAGTATTTATCATAAAGCCGCATCATCCTTATAAAACAACTTACCATTAACATCAATATCATTACTAATCACTCGCTATGCCTCTGATCGCTTATCTTTATTGTGATTGTCACAGTTCGTGAAGTCAAACAATTGAGGGTGAGCGGAAACGGCAACAATTACTTCCTCCTCCATTTTGTTTACAATGGGGAAAAAAACTCCGCCCCTACTTTCACATGATTGGACAGCAGGGAAAAGACTGACAATGACGTGAAGCACCTTTTTATCAAGGCACCTCAAAATAGGACTGTTTGATACGAAGCGCCTCAAAAAACAGCGAGGCGCCTGGGGCGATAAAACGCGAGGCGCTCGGTGCTCAAAAGCAGCGTCCAGAACGCGTCTAATCATTGATAATATTAACAAAAAGGACGCCCCACGCCGATAAAGCGCGTTCGGTGTGATCTGCCACTAATGCTGTTGCCTTTTCCTGCAAATGCACACGAGATCTGTTAGAATTTCTCCCCAAAACATGCTGTTACTGTTTACCTCTCCCATTTACCCGTTAGAAAACGTACTAACCTTAACAGAATTTATCAGGGCACATATCCCAATACAGGAGATCCCACAAATAATGCTGCTAATTGCCAGCTTTTTGTAGTCCCAATAAGCGACTTTGGGGGCGCCATTATTCCTAGGCGTCTGTAATCCGGAGCCAGGTACTGACTGCAGGGGATAGGCCTCTTCTGCTGCCAGCACTGCGGCGTTGGAAGGACCTGACATACCTGCAGGGAGGGAAGGAGGGAGGTGGAACTGAAATGGAGCTACGCTGCCGTCTCTTCAGTCACTCTCTTCAGCACACCATTAACTTCCAGCAGTTACATCAGCATTCGAATGTTCAGGCAAGAACTGCTGAATCGTGCTGTCACGCCTTAAAGGCTTTTGAGCTTAAAGATCCGCTTTTGCAATATGTCACCAGATGCACCGCCAATTAGCCATTAAAAGCCATTCCAAAATCTGTTCCCTCTTTGATATCATGTGATAGTGACCTCCCAGATGCAATAAGCCTTCTCCATTGCTACCCCCTCCCTCTGGAGCTCTACCCAAATACATCTGTTGCTGTTCCGATCTGTCCGTGTTCAAATCTCTCATAAAACTTACACTTCAGAAACAGTTTTCAATGAGTCATTAATGAAGGGTATTCCTCGGGCAGGCACCTTCTGGTCGATTGGTCAGTCAATATGCTCTTGTCCAACCAAATTCTAATAGGTTGGAAAACTGATTTTAAGATTATCGGGGCCTTGCGCACAATTCGTCATTAGGGTACTTATAATAGGTTTGTTATGTAACAGTAACCATATCAAAGACACTCATATACACTGCCCGTCCAAAAAAAAGTCGCACGCTATAATATTTTGTTGGGCCACGTTTAGCTAGCTCACATTCGTCGCGGTATTGTTTGGACAGTCTTATACAATGTCACAACATTTACTATCGACCACACCTGCATTCACTTTTGGCTGATACATATTGTATTGATGATGGGTGAGTCTAACCACTCAGTTAAGCCTTCTCCACCACATCCCAAAGACTTTCAACTGGCTAAGATCCAGACTAAAAGGTGGCCAATTCAGGTGTGAAAGTGATTCCTCAAGCTTGATGAACAACTTCTTCACAATTTGAGCCCAATGAATCTTGGCATTGTCATCCTGGAATATGCCTGTGCCATCAGGGATTAAAAAGCAATTTGATGGGTTACTGGTCTTTCAGTTTATTCAAGTAGTCTGCTGAATTCATTTTATTGCTGCAGAACAGCGCTGAGCCTAGAGCTGACCAATTGAAGCAACCCCAGATCATAACACTGCCTCCAGAGGCTGGTACAGTGGGCACTATGCATGATGGGTGCATCACTTCATGGGCTTTCTTTCTTACCCTGATGTGCCCATCACTCTGGAATTGGGTAAATCTGGACTCATTAAACCACATGACCTTTTTCCATTGTTCCTCAGTCCAATCTTTATCCTTGCAAATTGCACACATTTTTCCCCAATTAGACTTACTATTAAGTGGCTTTGTTGTGGCCATGCAGCTGTTTAGTCCTAATCCTCCAAGTTCTTGTAGCACCGTGCATGTGGAAATGCTCCTATATTCTTAATTATGCCATATATGCCTGTTTTGTCGACGCAACAAAGGCTTTTGATAGGGTGCACTTGACAAATTATTTGAAATCGCCGTAATGTAAATGCTGTGGATTTATGGGCCTTATGGGACCTTTATAAAAGACAACAGGTGCGCACTGTTTCGTCTGGTGCTTATTCTGAAGTGTTCAATGTGACAAACGGCATTAGGCAAGGAAGTGTTGCATCACCAGTGCTCTTCTGTGCATATATAGATGAACTCATACACAGACATGAGTCAAATGGCGATGGTTGCTGGATTGGCCCTTATTTTCTTGGTGCTACAGGCTACGCTGATGACCTCACATTGATATGCCCCACAGCCAGAGCTTTGCAGAATAGGCACAAAATATGTGAGGAATTCAGAGATGAGTATGGAATGGAATACAACCCCAAAAAGTCTGTTACTGTGATGTTTAAAGTTATAGTCCAAACACTTGTTATAGGTCATCATATCATTGGCCATACCCAATAGTTATCACTTCATTCATTTTTATTCAATTTGGTGCCCCTGGTATTTTTTATTTTAATTCAAAAATCGCAGGCCGCGGTCGAAGCTGAAAATGAAATTCTTCGGCAATCTTTGGGTGATGACACAAACTCAGGAACACGCTGGCTGGCGCGCGGTACGCAACAGACATACTCCAGCGAGCAACAAACCTAAAATTTACTCAGGGAGTTCCATAACTTTCATATAACGTGACCAAGAGTATAAGATTCTATTTCCCACATAACAGATACACGTAATTTCATAGAAAACAAACTTATTTTCCGTTAGCGCAGTGGTAATTCCCATTACGATAGCACTGAACTAACGCCATTACTCTTATATTCCATAAGTCACTGAGTCAAAGACACTCGTGGTTGAACTAGCCATGGTTTTAAATTCACAGTCAACTGAGTAGCTAGCTAGCTAATAAACTAATGTTACATAATGGGCATGGAAAGGTACTCCGTGCTCGCTGGCTAGCTAGCTCAGTAAGGATAACTTAGTTGTGAGAGTGGTGCTTAGCTGGCTTGCTACAGCGTTAAGCCATACAGAATTAACCAACGTTACACTCGGTATTCAGTTTGGCAAAGTATTAAGAGAGGAACGTAAAGCAGAACAATTTTTCCCCCACAATCTCAGATAATGAAATTTTCGCGAAAGTGATATTACCCTAGAAAGGGATCCTCAAATCTGGACCTTGAATCCAAATCCAGCCCAGGTTTTCTGTTATCCCAGGCAAGTAAATGAATAGTTAGTGCCTCTGATTGGCCAGATTGTGTTAACACCTGACTCCCAGGTAAAGGGAGGGTGGAAAACCAGCAGTTCTCGGACCTCTTGGCTGTGATTTGAGAACCAGGGCCCTAGAATATCAAAAATATGTCATGAGCTGGACTATGGGAAAAGTACCAAAGTTGTGTAATAAAATATCATTTGTCATGTGTCTTATAAATTGAAATGCATCGTTCCTATTCTTTAATTGAAAACTGTAGTCTAGTCTTTCTTCAGTCAAGACAGGCCGTGTTACAACCAATAATGTAAAAACAACGCATAATGTCAAAACGACACTTTATGTCAAAATGTTTGACATTATGTGTGTTCCAAAGCAACTAATAATGTCAAACACAATGCATCACGTCAAACTTTTTCTACCCGATCGAGCCAAAATTTTTGGAAGCATTATGTCACAGCAAATTTCTATCCAATAATGTCAACATGCCTAATTGCTAGATTCTAGTCTCTATCAGCCTCTACATACAGGCCATCCAGAACATGAAAACACTCTTCCACTCTCATGTCCAGTACCTGACAGAGGAGTCCATGCAGTACTGCATGTAGTACCCAGGGTGCCGAATGACCCAATCGGCACGTTTAAAATAGCTAAAGCATGAAAACTAGGCTCACTCTGCACTGCTGCCCTATTACCACCCAAACCATGGCCCATGTGTCCTGGGGTGGTGCTGCTGTGGTTATACTTTTGTGGTAGTCTGATGAGAATAAAACTGGATATTCGGCTTACAGTTCAGGTTATCAGTCCGGTGGGGACCACAATCATCATCATCAACATCATCGATATCAAGTAGTTCGTCAGCAGCAGCAGACTCATCGTCCAACTCAGGGGGGTCAGGCTCGAATGAATACGGCCTGATGGGGCCAGCACTTAGTTCCTCTGATTCCCCCTACTCTACAGATTCGTTCCTCTGATTCCCTATACTCCACAGATTCGTTCCTCTTATTAGGAGATAAACCTACAGTTTTTTTCGAACACGAGGTATTTATCGTAGGATAGATATCTGGAAATTTCATTTGAAGGGCAAGGTTTCAAATGTAAATTTCCAGGTATTTAGCCTATGATAAATACCGAGTACTCGAAAAAAACTGAAGGTTTATCTCCATTCTACCATGACTCTTGTCAACACCGCTACGAAAATATTGGCGTGCTAGCTATGACACACAGTTCGATATCAATTTGGCTTGCTAGCTAGGTAGCCAACTAGCTCGCTAGCGAGTAAGACTGTACGCAAACTGTAGCCTTATTTTGCCAGCGCAATCATGACGAGGTCTTGACCCAGTGCATGGTAGTTTACCGGCGAATAGATACCCGGTGTTGACCAATCAAAATGCAGAATTCGTTGGAATGAATGGTAGAATTCCCCATACTCCACAGAATCGTTGTCGGAATCAACATGCAGACTGGCATCAGTACCATGCGAAATTGAGAGGTTTGAATCAGACTCGGATTCTGATATTTCATTGCGAGCTGCTATGTTCTCAGAACAGAGTGCCTTTTGTTTATCCTGAGTTTGCGTCACTACCGATTTTGACGCTAATGATTTTCGTTTTCGGAAAATGCGGGAAAATGTTTATTTAAAGGCCAATTATAACCTAATGGGGCAGCTGTTATTATTTTTTCTGCACGAACCTGCTTCCTACAGGCAGTTCTTTATCTAGTAACAAGAAAAATCTGAATGAATGTTAGTCTCCAACTAGACCTTTAAGAGAAAAGCTGAAGTAGGACCTACAATGAAACTCTTAGGAAAGTCACTTAACTGGGTGAATCATGTGAAACACCAGGGGAATTACATGAGTCGTGACTTATTGGAGCAACATGAAGTGACAATGAAGACGGGTGACATGATAGTCAGAGTAAATGCCACTGTGGCCAATCTTGGTAACGCACCCTCCAATGTCCTGGCAGCAGTGTTCAATCGCCAGTGCCGTCATTTATATGGTGCACAGGCATGGGATCTGACATCAAAATATGTGTCTCAGTTTTACAACCCCAATGCCGAAATATACTACTCAAAATTTGATAGGGATCATAGGAATTTTTTTGTGAAATGACATGCAAATTTGGTAACTGCCACTGATGAACAATATATTGGATAAATGGCATGCAGTCGGACACAAAACACATTTGCAAGTGAATTTAATGACATTAAATGAGCGTGCAGCCTCACACTTTTGGCTTTCACGAACACTTCATGGTTTCACCTCTGATATGTAAAGTGAAAACAGACAGTGTTCGTTTGATGTTTCTTTACCACAGTTAATGTCAATAACGGGTATGGCCTCCCCTAGCTTGAATGACGGCTTGACAACGTCGGGTCATACTGTCAATCAGAACCCGGATGCTTGCAATTGGAATGTTGTTCCATTCTTCAACAAGAGCATTTCCAAGCTCTACTAGAGTTGTGGGTTGTGCCCTACGACCAGAAATGGCGACCTGCAGCATGTTCCACACATGCTCGATAGGGTTTAGGTCCGGCGAACGCGGGCCAGTCCATGCGGACAATTGTCTCCTGCTCTAGGAATTGATTCACCACCCTAGCACGATGGGGACGGGCGTTATCATCCATCAGGATGAAATCAGGGCCAACAGCACCAGCGTATGGTCTTACGTACACATTGAGGATCTCATCCCTGTACCGTACCCCTGTTATCGTCCCTCTCCCCATGACATGCAGGTCCGTTCTGCCGTTCCTGCTTATTCCTCCCCACACCATAATTAATCCGCCACCATTACGGTCGTGTTCGTTGATGTAGGCATCATTAAATCACTCACGTTGTCCTCGCCACACCCGTTGCCTCCTGTCAGTAAAGTCCAAGCAATATCGGGACTCATCAGTAAAGAGAACTGGAGCCCAATCGTTGTGTGTCCATGTGACATGATCGTGAGCCCAATCCAAACGGTCACGCCTATGACGCACGGTCAGTGGGATTCGAACACATGGCCTTCTTGAGTTGAGGCCGGCAGTATGAAGACGATTCCGTATCGTCTGAGTGGATACCCTGACCCCCGAGGCGTTATGAAGGTCATTTCGTAGGGTGGTGGCTGTCCAGAAAGGATGACGTCGTGCCTGAAGTGTGAGAAAGTGGTCTTGTCGTTGTGTAGTCGATCTCTGATGACCACCCCCATGACGGTGTGCTGCTGTATGTACCAAACGTTTGATGCCGGTTCCACGCTCTGTTCACAACGCTTTAGCTGACGTTAAGTGCATTAGCAACGTGACGTTGTGAGAAGCCAGAGTCAAGCATTCCGATGCATCTTCCCAATTGCTCTGAAGTCAATCGACGTCTAAGACGTTGAGGAGACATTGTTATTGCTAAATGTAATGCAAAAAATTTGGGAACTTCCAAATTTTCACCAACAAGCAACACACACGTCTGAGTTGAAATGGTGAAGTGTTAGTCAAAGCCAAAATGTGAGGCTGCACGCTCATTTAATGTCATGAAATGCATGTGCAAATGTGTTTTGTGTCTGACTGCATGTCATTTATCCAATATATTGTTCATCAGTGGCAGTTACCAAATTTGCATGTCATTTCACAAAAAAATTCCTATGATCCCTATCAAATTTTGAGTAGTATAGTTGGGACAAAGTGTAAATTGTGAATAAAATCAGAATGCAATGACTTTCAGATGACATGAGCCAATAAGTTATTTACAATAGAACATAGATAACATTTCAAGTGTTGAAATTGAGACATTTTATATTTTTATCCACAAAATTAGCTTATTTCAAATTTTCTGGCTGCAACAGGTCTCAAAAAAGTTGGGACACAGGCAAAAAAAGGGCTGAAAAAGCAATTAATATATAAGAAAATCAGCTGAAAGAAAATGTAGCAAGTAATTAAGTTAACTGGCATCAGGTGTGTAACATGATTGGCTATAAAAGGGATGTTTTAGAGAGGCTGAGTCTCTCAGAAGTAAAGATGGCCAGAGGCTCTCCAACCTGTGAAGACTTGTGTAAAAATATTGTGGAATACTTTGAAAACAATGTTCCTCAACATCAAATTGCAAAGGCTTTGAAGGTCTCATCATCGACAGTGCATAACATCATGAAAAGATTCGAGAAACTGGAAAAATCTCTGTGTGTAAGGGATAAGGCCAAAGACCTTTACTGGATGCTCATGATCTTCAGGCCCTCAGACGCCACTGCATCACTCATCAGTATGATTCTGTCATTGACATTACTAAATGGGCCCAGGAATACTTCAAGAAATAACTGTCTGTAAACACAGTCCGCTGTGCCATCCACAGATGCCACCTAAAACTCTATCATGCAAAAAGGAAGCCATTGTTGAGCATGATCCAGAAGCACCGCCGTGTTCTGTGGGCCAAGGCTCAGTGAAAATGGACTGTAGCAAAGTGGCAAAGTATCCTGTGGTCAGATGAGTCCAAATTTGACATTCTTGTTGGATATCATGGGCGTTGTGTCCTCTGGGCTAAAGAGGAGAAAGACCACCCCTCCTGTTATCAGCGTTCAGTTCAAAAGCCAGCATCTCTGATGGTATGGGGATGCATTAGTGCATATGGTGTGGGACACTTGCATGTTTTAAAAAGCACCATGAATGCTGAAAGGTATATAAAGGTTTTAGAGCAATATATGCTCCCCTCCAGAGGACATCTATTCCAGGGAAGGCCTGGTGTATTTCAGCAGGACAATGCAAAACCACATACTGCAGCTATTACAACAGCATGGCTTCATAGTAGAAGAGTCTGTTTGCTGAACTGGCCTGCCTGCAGTCCTGATCTTTAACCGATTGAGAACATTTGGTGCATAATTAAACGAAAAGTCCGTCAAAGGAGACCCAAAACTCTCTAGCAGCTGGAGGCCTGTATTAAACAAGAGTGGGATCAAATTCCAATGGCTAAACTCAAGAAACTTGTCTCCTCAATGCTCAGACGCCTCCACTCTGTGTTAAAAAGAAGAGGGGATGCTACACCATGGTAAACAGGCCCCTGTCCCAACTTTTTTGAGACCTGTAGCAGCCATCAAATTTGAAATGAGCTAATTTTGTGGATAAAATTGTAAAATTTCTCAATTTCAACATTTGCTATGTTATCTCTGTTCTATTGTGAATAAAATACTGGCTGGTGTGATCTGAAAGTCATTGCGTTTTGATTTTATTCACAATTTACACTTTGTCCCAAATATTTCGGAATTGGGGTTGTATAACCTAATGGGGTAACTATTATTTTTTTCTGCATGAACCTACTTCCTTCAGGCAGTTTTTTATCCTGTAACAAGAAAAATCTGAATGAATGTTAGTCTCCAACTAGACCTTTAAGAGAAAAGCTGAAGTAGGACCTACAATGAAACTCTTAGGAAAGTCACTTAACTGGGTGAATCACGTGAAAGACCAGGGGAATTACATGAGTCGTGACTTATTGGAGCAACATGAAGTGACAATGAAGACGGGTGACATGATAGTCAGAGTAAATGCCACTGTGGCCAATCTTGGTAACGCACCCTCCAATGTCCTGGCAGCAGTGTTCAATCACCAGTGCTGTCATTTATATGGTGCTCAGGCATGGGATCTGACATCAAAATATGTGTCTCAGTTTTACACATCCTGGAGCAGGTGCGTAAGGACACTGTTAATCCTGCTTTACAGAACAAGGTTAAGATATATAACATTATTGGCAGGACGCCCCAGTGCAATGTACCAGATCAGAGACAGGTTTATCAGAATGTGCCATACAATGAAAAACAGTGACAATGATAAAGTGTCATTTGTTTATCACCTTTCTGCAGACGTAGACGCCTGCGGACATAGAGCAGCTCTTTTTATGGAAGCAGTTGCACGACACTATCACGAGATGGCACCCCCGGATCAGTTATTGAATATTCACAAGCCAGCAGAGCTGGAACACAGTCTAGAATATTGACGAGTTCACTCCTATCCCTGTTTTTCAGGAGTTGCATGAATTTAACTCCTCAGCTAAGCCTGATGTGCAAACTGCTCAATATTCTTGCCCATAGTATCTATCCAGCAGTTCAAAAAAATGATCTCTTGGGACAGAAAAAATCGTAGTCCCCTGTAGCAACCACTTCAGCTACAGTGAGCCAATGGTATTCCAAGTAGTTTAAAAAAAAATCTGTTTCCTGAGGCAAAAATTCGCCATGGTATTGACACTATGTCACTCTACTATCAATTTCAGTCATCACATATTAAAAACGCGCAATTTCCTAAAGTGGATTAACGCGTAGATATGTCGGTTGAAGAATTTAGCTGTCTTTTAGAGCCTCATACAAGCTCTCACGGAAATCCAATCACTTTAATGGTGATTCAATGGTATCTGCGTGAAAGCCCAGCTGTAGTTCACGCCCACGTGAAATTCTCCAGGTAATTACCAGTTGGTTGACACGATTTTTATCCAATTGCAGACAGTATAAGCTTTCCTCAGTAAGTGAAAGACATTGATTGGACCGTAAGAAACATATTAAAATACTTGCGTAATAGGGTTACCTTGTTTCCAATACACTTTACGCAGCTCAGACTGACGTGGTTGCATGGGAACAAAAAACCTCCAGAACTGAGCCTGGAGAGCTGAGCTTATTTGCGGGATGGAAATGTGATTCTGAGATGGAAAATAGCAGTTATTCTGAATGGAACAGACAGGAGGGCTGACAGCATTGATACTTTTGAGGAGAAGCTCAATAATTCTATTGAAAAGTGAGTAAAGCTGTCTTTGTATGGTGTAGCTCTATCTTACTTTTAGCCTGCTAGCTAACTAGCCGGCTATTTCTTATTTTTGGTTTACCACCGTGATCACAGAGCTAATTTGTCACATTGGTTAACAAAAGAGTAGTCGATCCTGCAGTGTGCTGGCATTTTTCTTAAAGGGATAGTTCACTTTTTTTGAAGTGGGGTTGTATGAGCGACAAATGGCCACTACTTACATTAGATGCAGTAGAAAGCTCTCTGATCTCCTCCAGGTAGCCGCACCAGGGCATAGTGCTTGGTGGAAATTTAGGCGATACACTGTTGTGAGCGGAAACAGAGTATTTTCATTTGCCTAAAAGAGGTCCTACCTGAAAATAATACACCATTTCAATTATACGCTATATTTAAAAAATTACAGCGCTTTAGCTGCTTGGAAAAAAAGCACAGTTGCTCTTGAACTAACCAACTGACGTATTCCTCTTGTTAGGGCATCGTAGTTCGGGCGCTGTAGCGATCAGCTGTTTGGGTCAGACTCCAAAGCGTTTTTGCGGCAGAGTCGGATTTTCAATGGCATAGAATCACGTCTCAAATTACAAAAAAAAAAAAAAAAAAAAAAATCCCTACAATAACCAGCACAGCAGATACACAGTATGTGGCTGCGTAGACCATATGCGATATCAATTTGCGCTGCAATGTTACATTAGACTTTTTTTCACAGGTGTTTCACTCTTTTACGTGATGCTTGGGTACAGCAGTGCTCTTCAGCGTGCACCGTTGAGATTTCCCTGAATGTAGCCAAACGAAATCCTCTTTGGAAAAATGAATGCTGCAAACACGGAGTTCTTTTAGGGATACGGGCGGCGTATCAATATCCGTGTTGAGACAACTAGCCACAGCTACAAGTCCAATATCCCGCAGAGGAATGCGGTGGAATCTGTAAGTGCACCAGGATACAGTTTTGCTTTCACGTCCAAGAAAGCGACACACACGGACCATTTTCAAAATATTTGCACAAGTTAAGCGGCCGTCCGACCACGCAACCGCAGTTAAGCCGCTTGCACACTGGGCCCAAGCAAAAGTTTTTCTCACACAGATTACATTCAAAGTCAATGCGAAGACGTGAATACACGCGTTTGTACAAGCAGCTTTACCGTGACCCAAACAGCTGATCGCTGCCGCGCGCAGTGAACTACGATGCGCCTCGCGGAGGAATACGTCAGTTGGTCAGTTCAAGAGTAACTGTGTTTTTTTTTTTTCCGAGCAGCTAAAGTGCTGTAATTTTTTTAAATATAGCGTACAATTTAAATGGTGTATTAGTTTCAGGTAGGACCTCTTTTAGGCCGCGAAAATACGCTGTTTCTGTGTTTCCGTTCACAACAGTGTATCGCCTAAATTTCCACCCAGCACTATGCCCTGGTGCGGCTACCTGGAGGAGATCAGACAGCTTTCTACTGCATCTAATGTAAGTAGTGGCAATTTGTAGCTCATACAACCCCACTTCAAAAAAAGTGAACTATCCCTTTAACTAGGTGATCAGTTTTAGAATCTATACCACATTTAATGAAACGGAATGCCTTGCATTTTCGCTCTTTTAAAGTGCGAACAGCTATTACTGTGACCTGAGTTATACTTGTTCCATAGAGGGTTACAAGCTTGCGTTTCGCTGGGATGATCGGAATTGTAAACCGCAAGCTTTCCGCCTGCGTGAACATTCTTACCGTAAAATATGCAGTTCCTCTCATGAGTATGTGTGCTTACTGACGCGGCTTTGTAGATAAATGGACGAGACTCTGAACTTTATCGTGGAGAAAAGGCATGTTTTTGGTTTGGAGAGGTCAGTGGCCAAATTCAATCACAAAATCATCCATTCATATTGAACTTCATGAGTACGAAGTTGATTTGCGTTAAAAATATGATTATTTTATGAATTGAAAGTGCGCAATTTTCAAGGCTCTGGGAGTCTGGGGAGCCACCTGGATAGCTATCTTATTCGGCTTGTAAAAAGTGGATAATTTAATATTTCATGTTCAGATGAGGAGTACTTGTGGTCTAGGAGTTTATTATCCCAGAAATGTATTGTTTTAACCCCCAGCCATTTTTCAATCCTCAGAATAATTTTTTTTTTTTTTTTTTTTACAGTTTCAATGGTGAATTCTCATGAAGATTTTTTATGTTTGCAGCCCATTTTCTCTACCAAAATCATGAAAATAAACTGAAATACGATGTAATTCTAAATGCTGTAAGTGTCTTTTCTGAGTTGAGCCACAGTTGTCCTCTTTATGAAGCTTAAATCTTGAATTATAAAGCATCAAATTGGGTAACCCATAAATGGCCAAATTTGGCTTCTGCGCAAAGGGGTTATTCACTATTAGCAAAGTAAAAGACCTCTATCACTGATAGGAACTTGGATTTTATCTGTAGTCTATTAGGATGTAGCCTGCAATATTTGCTTAAATGTGACAAGCCCAGTAATCTAGTCACCGTATGTGACACTGACAAAGCCAATGTATACTGAACAACAAAAGAAACGCAAGTATAGTTTAGTATGCTTTATATGGGAGAATTCTTTTTGGTTGTGTGCGGACATCTTTTGAAATTGATAGTGACAGTGTGTTTGAGTTTATTAACAGAAATGAAGAGAAATTAGCGTTCTGGATCAGGTCAAAGTCAATATCTGGTGTGACCACCATGTGCTGCAATTAATGCAGCCAATCTTTCTCTTGATCGAACCCACTAAATGCGAATTTCTTGTTCGGAATCGCCTGCCATTCCTCCCTCAGAGCATTCTGGAGTTGCCCCACTGTGTTTGGGACCGGGATACGGGCACGGACGTGACGATCCAGAATGTCCCACAAGTGCTCTATGGGCGACATATCCGGAACCGGAGGTTCCAGAACCTCGTCCTCAGCCTACTGATGGTTGATTCGTGAACATTAAGACGTCTGGCAACATTGCGACCCGTCATACCAGCATGAAGCATACCAATGGCGCGTTCCCTGAGATTTTGTGTGAGGCGTGGCGTCGTGAAAATGCGGTAAATGTCGAATGTTACTGTTTGCTTTGATAGACCCCGGATACACCAACGAAATCGCCACTCCCAATTTTTGGCGACGCTGTGTTATTGCTCAAAACATGCCGCACCTCCGTTAATTCATACACGTGCTCGCCATCACACATGATCGTGTTTGTCTGCAAACTCATGTTCCATTGGGTACAGCTCACCAACTTTACTCTGTATTTTGTTGGAAAACTCAACAGGACACATACCCCCTTGTCTAAACCACACAGAAAAACTTGCGTTTCTTTTGTTGTTCAGTATATGTGCCATAATTGAGCTCAGAGATTGTGTTTTCGGTAAATGTTTGTATTTAGACAATATATCTGAAAATTAAGTCCATGCTTACACAGTTATGTGAAATGTAATGATTGGTGTTATGATGAGTTAATATTTTTCAATGTTTTCTTTTTGAAAAAAAGATTTGTATTTAATCTGTTAAATTGGTATTGTATTAATTGTATGTCTTAGATACCTTTTTAGTCATTTTATATGTACTTTAACTCATTCCCTACGGCAAGCCGCTACCAATGGCGCGGCGAATTCTACCATTCCCTACGGTAAGCCGGTGCCAGCGGCGTGGATGACCATTCGCAGTCCGATGAAAACACGAAATCAGTTGACGATCGCGGTGATGGGCCACCTGTACTTCAATACTTTATATTGTGTAATTTTCGGGAAAAGTATTCCGTACAAATGCGACAATTTTATATAAAAGTATTCCGTAGGGAATGAGTTAAAGGGTATCAACAAAAGATGTTAAATATTAAACATAGCCATGAATTCTACAGTTGATTTTTAATGATGAGACTTCACCAAGCATTTTATTTTATTTTTATTTTTTATTTAACCAGGGAAGTCCCGTTGAGATTTGAAATCTCTTTTTCAAGGGAGCCCTGGGGGTTGAGGTGGGGAGGGAGAGGGCATTTTGCACAGCTAATCAGATCAGGGGATGATTAGGTGGCAGGTCGAAAGAGCCAGGTTGGGACTTTTGCCATGACACCGGGGTACCCCCTACTGTTATCAAAGAGTGTCATAGGATCTTTAATGACCACAGTCAGTCAGGACCTCGGTTTAACGTCTCATCCGAAAGACGGTGTCTCTTTCAGTACAGTGTCCCCATTACTGCACTGGGGCATTGGGGATTATTCCACCAGAGGCAAGGTCACAACCTACTGGGCCACCAACACCTCTTCCAGCAGGAACTTGGTTTTCCCAGGTGGTCTCCCATCCAAGTACTGACCAAGCCCACACCTGCTTAGCTTCAGCCACGCAGCTGGAGCAGATCGAATAGTGGTATGGCTGCTGGCATTTTAATGATCTCACATCAGGATCAGTCAAGGTTTTTCTCCAACCCATTACTTCTGCAAAGTTGTCAGTTCACCACTATCCTTCCAGGTTTTAATAATGTGTTGGACAGTTCCTAACCTGTTTCTGGTGATTTCAGCCATCTCCTTGGCTGTTTTCTTTGCTTGATGCAAGCCAATAATTTGCCCCTCTTGAAACGCTGTAACGTTTTTCAATGACCATGAGATGCTTCTTCCGACACAGTTGTTTAAGAAAAGATAAATTACACACTAAATAATTCATGATTAAAAGGGTTATTGCCAGCTGAAACATATTCATCACTGCAATAATGATTCAATCATAGGCTCTTGAGTATTTGCTGATTTAAATCCAACTGGCGACTTTTTTTTTTTGGGCAGGCAGTGTATACAGCCCTAATGTCACTATATGGCTTAGTTTAAACATTGGGCTAACATAACATAACATGAGTGGCGAGAACAGGCCGTTCAGCCCAACTAGGCTCGCCAGTTTCTTTTTACTGTTGTGAATATATCACTTCAGATACTCATTAGGCTACTTTGGATTCCGGCATTAATGAGCAAAGCTACTGCACAAGATTTAAATCAGCCAGATTAATCAAACGAATTTTCCCTGCATAATTTTGTACTCCGGTTACAGAATACCGCTTATTATATTGGCAGCTGATTGGCTGATAAAATGTTCCAAGTGTGACATTGTCATCTGCTGTCTTCCTGAAATTTCTCAGAAATTCTGAAGTGCTTCCACAGCACCAACCAAGTTCCCTCATGAACATTAATTAGTCTTCCCCTGCCACCCTGCATTTCATAAATTTGCACCTAGTCACACCTGTAAATACCTTGCGAGAGAGTTTCGCATTTTGCAGTGAAAAAGGATATGACATGTATGGCTGTCTTTGTGCTTATGCGATCCACGCACATCTGTTTTCATATTTGTTTTAATAATCAGCCAAAGATGTAATATACAGAATTTCATAATGTGACACTGCCAGAATGATGCTTTCCATCACTGCGATATGTCAACAAGAGCAATCAGAATTAATATTGGCTGACATCAGGTGCGCTGCTCGGATTTGCGGGTCAAAGTTCAATTTAGTTCAACTTTCTGAAATCTCAATATGCTAAATCACTTAAACAAAAATGGCCATTATTTTGTCGGAAAATTCCTGGCTTCGGGGTGTAGCCCTGACTATAACTCCACCCCTAACCCTAACCCTATCCCCTAACCCCAAACCCCACTCCTAACCCCTAACCCCACCCCTAACCGTAACCCCTAACCCTAACTCTATCACTACCGCACATGCTGACTGGCGTAATAAAAGCCACTTCCAAAATTTCAATTAAAGTCATGACCTGAGCACAATCTGGCCATTGTAAATGTTCATTTAACCAGGCCTTAAGACCTGTCTCCTGTAGGTTTGATTTGACAACATTATAAGTATAAGACATTTATAAAATATTGTATGATAAACAGAGCCAGGCCCGGTGCCTGTAAGAACTGACAAAGGGGACTGCTAACTCGCTGTGTACTCGATGTTTACTGCTTTTACGCTAAAAGTAAACTTAAAAGTATACTTTCATAAACTTAAAGTGGGCCCATATAATCTCGAGAAGTATTGAAGTATTACACTTTCCCGTAAGCTACAAGTTCAGTGATAATTGTAGGCCTATACTAACCACTTTATTGAACTTTACGTTAGTTCACCTCATATAATGAACTGAAAGTAGTATTTTTTTTTTGCAAGAACAGGCTTGTTTTTCATTCTCTCCTGCCCTCTTTCAGCGTCTCGGATTGCTCTTATTTTCCTTCCTATTCTCGAGTTAAATCAGGACATAAGGCCAGTGCGCGAAGCGGAAAGAAAGCCAGACATGAGCGCCCAAACGGCATCCCTTAAGGAAATCATTCATACGAGACACCAGCGGTGGACTTTTTACATAAAAATGTGCAGTTTTTGTTATATTTTAGATGACTATCTGGCATCATAAAACCCCAGCACTCGGCATGCAACTGCGAGATATGCGGTTGTACCAAAATCGAGTGTTGGTAGCAAAAATAATATATATATATCCATAACCTACTTATATACATATCGCCTGTCAGTATTTTTACGTTAACGTTTTCTTATAGTGCTTGAACGCAAAATATCCAAAGAATTCACTCTGGGTGTATTTAGTTGTTTCTGAAGCCCGCTTGTCAAATAGGCTCTTCCAGTAAGATCAACCGTATTGTGATGCTGAGCAAATTTAACTACCATCTATTATCAGTTCTGATTTTTAGTAACAGAGGTGTTTGTGGCACAACCATAAAATTGATACTCACAGATTTCCTTTTCTATACTTGTTTCAGAATTTCCTCTAAAGATAAGTTGCAATTCAAAAATTATTGACTCAGTTGGTTAGACTTCCATTCATAAGGCAGGACCGCCACCAAGCTTTTTCCAGGAAAACGACGTGTTCTTCTACAGGCTCGTGACGACAGTTTTTCTTGGCCTTCAGTGTAGATGTGTGCGCGATAGAGAAAGAGGAACCGGTGTCCTTTGTCGGTAGTTCGTGGTCATCGTACCCAGAGTAAGAAACTGGAGCTGAGAGACGTTGGAAAGGTTTTTCTTTTGAGCACTTCAGATTTGCTCTCTTTCTTTCTGTTTCTCAGGACACACCCCGCTCACTTTAAGATTGTTCTTCTTACCCATTTTGCGTGAGAGACTCGACCAGATAAGCGAGTTTAAACACGTAGGCCCACACCTTCATTCTGTACTTGGTCTGCTGCGCCTTGTTTACTTAGTCGCATTTTCAGCAGACGTATGAAAAGAATGCGGCACAGACAGACCCGTGATTTTTTTAAGCTGTTGTGCTTGTTCTCCGACACTCCTGCTTTCATATTACAGGGTGGTTCTGCTTTGGGGCATTGTGTCACAACGTCACACATTGCCGTCTCTATCACACTGGGGAACGACACGGCACACCACGGCCCTTTATCATTGTGATTATAGAATAATTAAATATGTGTGCGCGGGCGGCTGGCGCCCAGACGTAAACGCATTCCAACCTCGGTGAATCTCTCAGCGTCACTGCGCTCAGGCCCGATTGCGTTCATTCACGTAAGGAAACTATTTTAAGACTCCAGAGGTACGGCCTAAGAACGCCATCGTCCCTTTCTGACTGACGAACTGAATAATTGGCTGAGACTGCGTTGTAATACCGGTTTGCACCACTAAGAGGTGTAAACAGAGTGTCATTTGTGTACTGCTGTTGAGACAAAACTGATAGGGCTCTCTATCAAGGTGCACAAGATATACAGGACAGAGAATAGAGGGTCATTCCATATCAAGTGGACCAAATTTCCACATGGTCTGAACCTGACCCACTCAAAAAAATCTGGCAAAAATATATGTTGTAGTACATGACTTGAAATTCACGCATGCCAAAATCTAGAATGAAGTCCACACAATCATACTTGGAAATGTTGAAGTAGACAGTCCAAATATTGTAAGGGACCAAGTTTCAGAATTTTTGCTCCACTGCTTGGGTAAGAAACCAGGGTTGCCATTTGGTAAAATAATACCACGGAATGGATTTGAGAACCCTTTTAAACCACAGTACATATGTAATAGTCGTTTTTAATGTTTGGGATTAGAGTTACACATTTTGCGGTTAAATATGCCAACGTACAATATTCTACAGTCATTAGGTGTAGTCCTAGCGCTGTCCAAAATCCTGAAAAATTTCAGCATCATGAATTTTCTCCGGATTTGGGATAGCTCTAGTGAATTACAGGTAACCCCTCGCCCGTATCTCAGGGGTTAATTGACCTGCAGGTCTAGATTTTGGCATGCATTAATTTTATGTCATGTACTACATATATATTATATTACGATGAGAGCGGGAAATTTGTCATAATAATTGGTGTGCGGAAGTAAAAGAAATTTTAGAGGAATTTAGATTTGAATATTGTTTTAATGATATGTGCCAGGTTGACCTCAACCTGTTCCATGATTTGATGATTCTGAGGTCTGAGAAAACGTGGCGAGATACAATTGGATTCAAACTGAAACTAAGAACGTATTGTACTTTTAAAACCGAATTCCGACTAGAAAATTATCTTGAAGGGTATGTGCCACGCCATGAGTGGTTCTTATTAGTTCAGTTTAGGTCAGGAACTTTGCCGTTACACCTTGAAACTGGCCGTTGGCAAGGCAAATCTGTAGAAGAAAGAGTATGTTACTTTGTAATGAGGGTTGTGTGTAAGATGAATTTCATTTTTTGTGTGAATGCCGATCTTATAATATACTGCGCCGGTTTTTATTTGAATGTATAGCCATGTCTTATGCTGATTTTAACAATATGTGACTTCAGGAGAAATTCATATTTATGCTGAAACATGAAAATAGGAAGGTTGCAAAGTATCTGTTTAATGCATATGAAATAAGAAAACTGCTGTACGAGAATACTTGATATTGATTTAAGGTCCCTGAGTAGTGTTACTGTGTTTTAATGAATTGTGGAGAGAGGTCTCAATGCGCAGGAACTGCTTTTGTTTTTAATGTAATTGTTTTGAAGTGACATATAAGTCTGTCTGGGCTGGGTTCCAGTGTTTCTATGATAATTTGGTTCGTTTTAAAATTTTTGTCATGGAATATGTCACTGATAATAAATAAAATATACATACATACACTACAACATATATTTTTGCCATATTTTTTTGAGGGTGTCAAGTTCAGACCACTGGTCCAGTTGAGATAGAATGACCCTAAAGCAAAATGTTGCAGTAGTTGCCACATTAATTTCAAAATTTGAAGTAAGCCCAGCGTTATGCTTGCCTGCCTGATATTTATAAGATATCAGTAATTATAAAATATCTTGCACTTGATACTTTTCTTAAATCTACCACATCTGATGCTGCCCTTTAAACAAAAGGTGAGGAAAACTTGATTTGTATCTCTGTGAAGTAGGCGTGATCAGGGGAAAATGTTAGGATCAGACTATAACGTGCAAACATGGTGTTTAAACAACAATGCTGCGAAAAAGTATTTGCCCCCTACTCACTTTCTTCTATTTTTGGGCTGGGCCGAGCAGCAGCCAGGCCCTTACAAACGCGAATGTCGCTGCGTACCTGAGTGACTGAGCGAGTGAGTGAGTGATCAAGTTCAACGATTGGCTGGCCGGCGGGGAAGAAGTTCAGCGATTGGTCGGCCGGCGGGGAAGAACTTCAGCGATTGGTTGGCAGACTACTGGCCTGTGCATTATAAATAGGCTACATGGGTTTCGAATGTCGGCATTTACGCTTTGCGGCAGGGTCGGAATACCTGACGTTGGTGGATTTCGGAATTGAAACGGAGCACCTACTTTGCTGTTGCTGGATTTTGGATTTGACCGGAGTTCTTTGCCGTTGGTGGATTTTGGATTTGTTCCTAGAACGTAAGTGAAATTTTCACTTTGCTGACTTAGGAATATGTGCCTGGGTGAAGTCAGACCATTCGAAATTCATGGCTTGAAAAAAGTTCACCCATTTTAAAAGTTAATCACGGGGTTTGTTTGTTTGGGTTAATCACAGTGAAAATTCGTGTTTGTTTGTTTAGGTTTGTTTTTTGGGTCCGCGATGTTGCTCGAAAATTAAGTTAAGCACCCAATTTTATTCTCTTGCATGGGCATTTCATCATGAGTTAAGTTACAGTAGGCTCGGCGTTTTTGTTTGTTCGCAGTGTCTACGTGTCGAAATCGGTGTTGCTCAAATTAAGTTAGCTACCCAGTTTTATTCTCTTGCATGGGCATTTCATCATGAGTTAAGTTACAGTAGCCTACTACGTGTCTGTTCGCAGCATCTATGCGTCCGAAACCGGTGTTGCTCGAAAATTAAGTTAAGCACCCAGTTTTATTCTCTTACATGGGCATTTCATCATGAGTTAAGTTACAGTAGGCTACGGCGTTTGTTTGTTCGCAGTGTCGACGTGTCCGTGTTGCTCAAATTAAGTCAGCTACCCAGTTTTATTCTCTTGCATGAGGTTCATGGCCTGAAAAAAAGTTAAAAAGTGAATTATGAATTATTGGTAGCCATCCGACTGTCGGACACGGAGACACTTCGAAGCAGTGTCTACGTGTCCGAAAGTCGGACATGGTTTTCAATATATTTAACAAGCATGGAGGACAGTATCAGTTGCGAGGTTGAATAGGGAAATTAAAAACACATTCCGACCATTGTTAAGATTCTATTACATTAGATTGGTGCGATGTGTTACATTCCTCTGTCTCCTATTGAATTTCGCAGCGGTACCAGAATCATTTCCTTAATCTTTCTATTGAATCTACTTAACCCGTCTGAGAGAAAACGGGTGCAATTAAGGGATTTGGGATACATTATCATACAGAGGTGTACATGTACTTCGTTACAATACTGAAGTAGTTTTTTTTTTTTTTTTTTTTTGAGTAGGCCTGTTTGTACTTTACTTGAGTTTTTTTTTTTTCAACCGGGACTTCTACTTTTACTCTACCACATTTAAAAGATTAAAAAGTATACTTTCACTTCGTTACTTTGACACTGGCCACTTCGTTTCTCGTTACACATTAAAATATGAATGTAATTCATCATTTAAGGATTATCTGGATTTGACGTGTTCGAGAGGAACAACGGTGCTCGGCAGGGTATCTTAGCCGCTTTGTGCAGATGTGCTTGCCAACGGACATGGAGCTGCAAATTTATGCACGCAGTTACACTATTATATCACTAGATGGCACACCCGGATCAGTTATTGAATATTTACAAGCAAGCCGAGCTCTTAGAATATGTTCACTCCAATACCTGTTTTTCAGGACTTGCCTTAATTTAACTCCTCAGCTAAGCCTGATGTGCAAACTGCGCAATGTACTTGCCCATGGCAGTTAAAAAAAATCATAAGAAAAATTATATATATAGTATCCCAATTAGAAGTTCAGAATAAGCAGTTTTCTGAAGCAAAAATTCAACATGGTATTGATACCATGTAATTCTATTAATTACAGTCAATTATTTTGGTTTTTTAATCCGCCAGTAAACTCAAAGAAGAAGAAGAAATGTATAAAGGAGAGACTGCCAGCTTGTTTTTTAAGTACTGTATCTTTCATTCACCTGAAAATTAATTAAAGAGCACAAGGAGAGAACAATGCATGGTTGCTTTGCTTCTTTCTATGTGTGCTATGAAAAATACTTTGTACTAGCACTTTTGATACTTAATTATATTTTTTCACAAGATACTACTGAAGTACATTTAATGTGAGCTACTTTAAGACTTTTACTGAAATCATTTTCTTATGGGTGACTTCAACTCTTAAGTAACTTTCAGTAATGGTACTTTTACTCTTTCGTTACTTTTTTCCCAGTACTTTATACACCTTTGTTATCATATTAGCTATGTGACAAAGTGCAATACTTGGTCAGGTTGTAACTGTCGCTTATGAAAATCGTTCATGCTTTCTTTCCTGAATTCTTGTATTTTACTGCATTTTTTTTTAAACATTGCTTATATCATTTCCTTGACTGTCTACCATATTTGAGGTAAAATTGACCTAAATTGCTCACTTCAAGAACACACTTTTTTTTTTCTTTATCTGCAGCGACTGAAATAAATACCAAACAATTCGCTATTTGGGGGCACTATAAAATTTCAAAACTTTCTTATTTTTCGGCCAATTCTCATGATCTTGGTGTCAACTACAAGGCCTTTTCGAGAGCTTTCAAAAGGTAATCAATTCATTAAAATTAATTGCATTTCAATTTTTTTGTCACCGTGAACCATATTCAACCATCACCAATATCGAATAACGCTTTATGTGAACACACTTTCACACTTTCACTCTCCCACTCTCCTCACCCACTTTGTAAATAATTTATCAACCCCAGCTCATTACGAAACTTGCACTTCATATAACAGAATGAGCTTTGCCTCATTTAGCACCCTTTTCTTGGGCGCACATTCTCATACAGCACTTTCGGCGTGCCCAGCCATATACTAGGTTGCACCTAGTCTTGTTTCATATTTGTCACGCTTAAATTATTCAGATCATCCAACTAATTTCAGTACTGATAAAAGATAATCCAAATAAACACAAAATGCAGATTTTAAATGATGGGGCTCAATTTCACTTGACACACCCTGCTGTAATCACTGCCAGCCATGCTAAATCTAAACATCGCCTAAATTGAACTTGTCTTACAATGTGAAATAGGAAAAAAGCAGCATGTAATGCCCCAATCATACAAGGTTTGAGAACAGATGAGAGACAAAGTTGTTGGCATTTATCAGTCTGGAAAGGGTCACAAAGTCCTTTCTAAGACTCTAGGTCACCAGTGATCCATGGAGTAAGCCATCATCTGCAAATGAAGAAAGCTTGGAACAGTGGTGAACCTTCCCAGGAGTAGCCGGCCGACAGTAATTCCTTCTACAGCACATTAATAACTCATCCAGGTCGTCACAAAAGAACCCGAACTGACATCAGAAGACCTGCAGACCTCACTTGCCTCAGCTAAGGTCAGTGTTCATGATTGCACAATGAGAGAGAGACTGGGCCAAAATGGCATCCAAAGGAAAGCTGCACGGCAAAAACTGCTGTTGACCAAAAAGGACAGGAAGGTTTGTTGTGCATTCGGCAAAAGACATCTTTAGGACTGCTAAGACTTTTGGGATGATAATCAGTAGACTGATAGTCAACAATAAAGCTTTTTGCAAGACATGGGTCTCATTACATTCAGTGTACAGCTACCACTGCATTCTTCAAAAAAGAACGTCGTACCAACAGTCAAACAGAGTGGTGGTAGTGTGATTTTTGGGGCTGCTTTTGCTGCTTCAGGACCTGGGCAACTTGACATAATTAATGGAACCATGAATTCTGCTCTCCACCAGAAAATCCTAAAGGAGAATATCTGGCCATCAGTCCAGGACTTAAAGCTCGAGCACAGTTGAGTTAAGCAGCAGGACAGTGATCCAAAACACACAAGCAAGGGTACCTCTGAAGGGGTTAAAAAAAAAATAAAGGTTTTGGAGTGGCTAGTCAAAGTCCTGACTTGAATCCTATTGAGATGCTGTGGCATGACCTAAACCGGCAAGTCAGGCTCGTAAATCTTCCAGTGCGACTGAATTAAAACAAATTCTGCCAAGATGAGTGGGCCAAAATTCCTCCACAGTGATGTAAATGACTCATTGCCAATTACTGCCAACATTTGATTGTAGATTGCTACCATCAAGGGTGTCACAACCAGTTATTAGCATCAGGGCAGCAGTTATTTTTTCAGATGGGTGTTACAGATTTTGAATAACTTTCTACCTTCAATAAATGAAATGATCATCAGGGGTTGGGAAGGGCATATGGTGCTTAAATTCAAAATATGGCCCATTATAAAGTCACTTAGCGGGCCTGGAATGTGCCTGTGTCTCTTAAGTCTTAATGAATTTTTCTATCATACAGTACCAAAATTCTTCAAAAAAAAACTCCACTGATTGCAGTTGATCGAGAACGTTCTGATGCTCGATCGATCAATTCTAGTTCCAGGCCCTTGCACGGTTCACCATTGCAAGGCTGTGAAAATCTCCATCGCGTGAAAGACTGATTTGGAGTGTATTTTCTCAACGGAATGAGTTTGCGACAAAGTCCTTTGATACAACCTCGGATTTATAGCAATATAGTATCAAATAACACTGTCCCGGAACCAAGCGTTGTAATACTGATTGGGTATGTATTTAAAAACCATTTCTTGTTTTTCTTTGTCAGAGACTGTTTACTTGGTTGTCAAATTGTCCGTTGTCGACGGAAAAGGTTCAGGGTTCACTTTCAATCCTCATGTACGGGTTTCTAACAAAAGAAAGCAGGTCTGATTCATTTTGGATCGAACAAACAAACAGTAATTTTTATTTAGAAAAACCACTTGGGCTGTCCCCATGTAGTCATTTGGTCAATTGGTTGATGCATTTTTGGTCCACCGGGATTTGTTTTGGCCAAGCAATCGCAAATAACACATTGATAGAACTAGTTGAGTCGTGTATCTCCCCGATCCCCATGAGAGATCACTTGCAAATTTTTACAGCCGCAATGTTACTGTTTTTACTCTTGCTATGACATTAATATGCATCCCTGTACATGTATATATATGTAAATGTGGCTCAAAATGAGCATAAAACACAAAATGCGCAAAAAAATTTTTTCGACAAAATGGCCGCCGGCGGCCATATTGGATGTCGGAAATTGCCGAGAATTGATCTTGAGCATTGCCAAATAAACACCTTTGACTATGCAAATTTAGAGAAAAATCCTATAAACTTTGAAGCCTCCAGAGCCTGGAACATAAAATCTCTGCGGCTGCGGCGGTGGTGGCCCCGGAACTAAACCATAGTATCTCCCGACTATCGTCGTCGGGGAGATGCAATAATCCATTCGGGATGTGGCGGGTATTGCCGTGACGGTCCTTTATTCTCAACCTGGCCTGTGTTTACTCTGAATAAATTAGTTTATGCAATTGTTGCGCACAATTCATCTAGACCAGGGGTCACCAACTACATTTGTCCAAGGGCCAAATTTTTTCCAAGTACACGCTGTGGGGGCTGGATTTTCATTCATTCATATATATGGGCCAGGCTCACGAAATGTGCGCCACCCCCCCGCCAAATGTGTCCACAGGCTAGCAAATCTTATATTTTGCTTAGATCATTCCAGAACCACCATGAATGGATAGAACTCACCAAGAGCAACTTGGAACACCCGCTTTTGTCGGTCTGCGATAAATATTTCCCTGTCTTTTTTGCCCTTAAAGTTGGAAAAGTGGCCAAAAATGGCACTTTTTTGATGTCCATGTAAAAAGTGAAATAGTTCACTTTTTGTTTTTTTTATATTTAAGTGTGTTCTATTTTTTTTTTTCTGTGCATAATAGACATGTGTAGGCTATGTCTGACAGTCGGCATACGTCCCTATATCGCTTTTTGTGTATTATGGTGACATTTAATAAATTGTCCACAAGGTACTGGTTTCTGACTTAGATTTTACATTTAGCACTCTAGAAAAATAAAAAAGGTCCCTACACCCTAATAATTCTTCAGGATGAAGCAAATATATGGTGCATTAGGGCAAAAAAAAAAAAAGCTCCAACCTACAGGGATTGAGTGGGATTTTTGTGTCCCCCCAAAAAATGACCTTTTTAAGAGAACTTTCTGACTTAGATGTATGTTTAAAAAACTGTAAAAAGATATAGCCAAATGCAATTCAGGTATTGTTGTTGGCCTAAATCAAAGTGGAACTCACTGTTTAGATCAATCATTTATTGAATAACGACATAGCTACAGCGCGCAAAGCATTTTGGTTGGTTTCTGACTTGGGGTTTCTGCCTTAGATTTCTAAGTTAGAAACCCGGGCATCTCAGGCAGAATCCGGGCGTATTCGGCCAAATGTGGCCCCAGTCGTTACACAGGTGGTCAGGGACTTGATATTCCATGTTGGTTTGACACGTTAACATGTATTTTGGCCAATTTGATCGAAAATACAACCCCAATTCCAAAATAGTTGAGACAAAGTGTAAATTGTGAATAAAATCAAAACACTATGAGTTTCAAATCACACCAGCCAGTATTTTATTCACAATAGAACAGAGATAACATAGCAAATGTTGAAACTGATAAATTTTACAATTTTATCCACAAAATGAGCTCATTTTGTGCATAAAATTGTAAAATGTCTCAGTTTCAACTTTTGAAATGTTATCTGTGTTCTATTGTAAATAAAATATTGGCTCATGTGATCTAAAAGTCATTGCATTTTGATTTTATTCACAATTTACACTTCGTCCCAACTATTTCGGAATTGGGGTTGTATTTTCGATCGGGGACATGGTCGGGGACATGATATATTGTGTTTTCTAAACATGTCAACTTGTATTTTTGAAGATTTAATGGAAAAATATCGGTAGCGTCGGCCCACGCTCTCAGTCAGAAACCGGGATCTCAGGCAGAAACTGACGCGGGGCGTGGCGGCCGCTGTGGCCACAATCGGTAGCCAATCAGTCATAAACTTGTTCAAATAACATGCATAGGTGGTCGGGGACACCAGACAACACCACAACAAAATAACAATAACTAAAAGACAGAAACATGCAATCATCATAAAAAAACTCCCGGGGCTCAGGCTAGGGGAACCTAGGACCCAAAATAAAAAAAAAAAAGAACTGTCTAGCAGCCTGTCCACCAGCCTACAAGTGGCATCTTCCATTGGTAAGTGATCAATTACCTACTTGAAACTCTTTTTCTATCTATTAGTTAAGTATTATGGCAGTAGCAAGTCAGTCGGGTTGAGTTTGGTACACTTTGACGAGTTTCTGACTTAGTCGCGGTTTCTGACTTAGATTCGGTTTCTGACCGATATACCGATATTTTGAGCTAATAGACACCTGTTCTGGCTTGGTATTGCCTAGGCTACATACTTATAAGCCATAAAGAGTGTTTCTAGGAGATTTTTGAGTTTTGATAAAAGGTTTTTTAACATTTTTCAGGTATTTGCAGACCAGAATTTCTTTTTTTTCAGCAGCGACGGGATCCCGAGAAAAAAAAAAAAAATCACTGTAGGGTTTCTAATTTCAAGTGATATACCTCTGGACATCACTTATATACAATTATAACACTGATTGGTGGCTTAAATAACTTTATTATCACTAGTTATAGGCCTCTGGATGGATTATAGGCAAACAGTAGGTTTTCGTGTTTCTGACTTAGACGAGCAAGGGTATAGGGAAATGCGTATAACTCACCAAATATTCCACCAATGACCACAATATTTGGTATTCAGAGAGTAGACATATACCTTTATCTCATACAATTACCACTGAGAGCATAGGGTTGCCTGAATTAATTTTACACATTGTGTTAGAGAGCAGTTTGCACTCGCGCAGCAATTTTGCAGTCAAGACGCAAAACGCGTACCCCGCGTCAGGGCCATGGCAGGGTTGACAATCCCAACAGCATATTACCTATATACCATTTTTTCCATCAGCTATACTATCCTTCTATACATATCAGGGCATTTTGAGAAGATATAGCTATATCTATGCATGTATGAGGCTTTAGAAGATATGCATGTCTTGAAACTAAGGCAGAAACCCAGCCCAAAAAAAAAATGAGTTGAGGGACCCAACTTTGACCAGGTACCATGAAAAAAAATGAAAAATGTCGTCAAGACGGCTTTGGAATATGGTCCCACAACACCTATAGATTAAAAACCACTCACAGCTAAGCTCTATGGGTACTTTCATTATTTTTTCAGTAGCCGGGGGTGGCGACATTTCGTGTGCCTGGCCCATATAATATAGTGCCGTGAAAAAGTATTTGGCCCCTTCCTGATTTCTTACTTTTTGCATATTTTTCAAGCTTAAATGTTTAAGATCATCAAACAAATTTTAATATCAGAAAAAGATAACCCAAGTAAATACAAAATGCAGTTTTTAAATGATGATTTCATTTATTAAGGAAAAAAGCTATCCAAACCTACCTGGCCCTATGAAAAAAGTAATTCCCCCCCCTCCCCCTTGTTAAATCATGAATTAACTGTGATTAACCAAAGAAGAAGAAGAAATGTATAAAGGAGAGACTGCCAGCTTGTTTTTTAAGTACTGTATCTTTCATTCACCTGAAAATTAATTAAAGAGCACAAGGAGAGAACAATGCATGGTTGCTTTGCTTCTTTCTATGTGTGCTATGAAAAATACTTTGTACTAGCACTTTTGATACTTAATTATATTTTTTCACAAGATACTACTGAAGTACATTTAATGTGAGCTACTTTAAGACTTTTACTGAAATCATTTTCTTATGGGTGACTTCAACTCTTAAGTAACTTTCAGTAATGGTACTTTTACTCTTTCGTTACTTTTTTCCCAGTACTTTATACACCTTTGTTATCATATTAGCTATGTGACAAAGTGCAATACTTGGTCAGGTTGTAACTGTAAACTTATGAAAATCGTTCATGCTTTCTTTCCTGAATTCTTGTATTTTACTGCATTTTTTTTTAAACATTGCTTATATCATTTCCTTGACTGTCTACCATATTTGAGGTAAAATTGACCTAAATTGCTCACTTCAAGAACACTTTTTCTTTATCTATCTGCGACTGAAATAAATACCAAACAATTCGCTATTTGGGGGCACTATAAAATTTCAAAACTTTCTTATTTTTCGGCCAATTCTCATGATCTTGGTGTCAACTACAAGGCCTTTTCGAGAGCTTTCAAAAGGTAATCAATTCATTAAAATTAATTGCATTTCAATTTTTTTGTCACCGTGAACCATATTCAACCATCACCAATATCGAATAACGCTTTATGTGAACACACTTTCACACTTTCACTCTCCCACTCTCCTCACCCACTTTGTAAATAATTTATCAACCCCAGCTCATTACGAAACTTGCACTTCATATAACAGAATGAGCTTTGCCTCATTTAGCACCCTTTTCTTGGGCGCACATTCTCATACAGCACTCGGCGGCCCAGCCATATACTAGGTTGCACCTAGTCTTGTTTCATATTTGTCACGCTTAAATTATTCAGATCATCCAACTAATTTCAGTACTGATAAAAGATAATCCAAATAAACACAAAATGCAGATTTTAAATGATGGGGCTCAATTTCACTTGACACACCCTGCTGTAATCACTGCCAGCCATGCTAAATCTAAACATCGCCTAAATTGAACTTGTCTTACAATGTGAAATAGGAAAAAAGCAGCATGTAATGCCCCAATCATACAAGGTTTGAGAACAGATGAGAGACAAAGTTGTTGGCATTTATCAGTCTGGAAAGGGTCACAAAGTCCTTTCTAAGACTCTAGGTCACCAGTGATCCATGGAGTAAGCCATCATCTGCAAATGAAGAAAGCTTGGAACAGTGGTGAACCTTCCCAGGAGTAGCCGGCCGACAGTAATTCCTTCTACAGCACATTAATAACTCATCCAGGTCGTCACAAAAGAACCCGAACTGACATCAGAAGACCTGCAGACCTCACTTGCCTCAGCTAAGGTCAGTGTTCATGATTGCACAATGAGAGAGAGACTGGGCCAAAATGGCATCCAAAGGAAAGCTGCACGGCAAAAACTGCTGTTGACCAAAAAGGACAGGAAGGTTTGTTGTGCATTCGGCAAAAGACATCTTTAGGACTGCTAAGACTTTTGGGATGATAATCAGTAGACTGATAGTCAACAATAAAGCTTTTTGCAAGACATGGGTCTCATTACATTCAGTGTACAGCTACCACTGCATTCTTCAAAAAGAACGTCGTACCAACAGTCAAACAGAGTGGTGGTAGTGTGATTTTTGGGGCTGCTTTGCTGCTTCAGGACCTGGGCAACTTGACATAATTAATGGAACCATGAATTCTGCTCTCCACCAGAAAATCCTAAAGGAGAATATCTGGCCATCAGTCCAGGACGTAAAGCTCGAGCACAGTTGAGTTAAGCAGCAGGACAGTGATCCAAAACACACAAGCAAGGGTACCTCTGAAGGGGTTAAAAAAAAAATAAAGGTTTTGGAGTGGCTAGTCAAAGTCCTGACTTGAATCCTATTGAGATGCTGTGGCATGACCTAAACCGGCAAGTCAGGCTCGTAAATCTTCCAGTGCGACTGAATTAAAACAAATTCTGCCAAGATGAGTGGGCCAAAATTCCTCCACAGTGATGTAAATGACTCATTGCCAATTACTGCCAACATTTGATTGTAGATTGCTACCATCAAGGGTGTCACAACCAGTTATTAGCATCAGGGCAGCAGTTATTTTTTCAGATGGGTGTTACAGATTTTGAATAACTTTCTACCTTCAATAAATGAAATGATCATCAGGGGTTGGGAAGGGCATATGGTGCTTAAATTCAAAATATGGCCCATTATAAAGTCACTTAGCGGGCCTGGAATGTGCCTGTGTCTCTTAAGTCTTAATGAATTTTTCTATCATACAGTACCAAAATTCTTCAAAAAAAACTCCACTGATTGCAGTTGATCGAGAACGTTCTGATGCTCGTCGATCAATTCTAGTTCAGGCCCTTGCACGGTTCACCATTGCAAGGCTGTGAAAATCTCCATCGCGTGAAAGACTGATTTGGAGTGTATTTTCTCAACGGAATGAGTTTGCGACAAAGTCCTTTGATACAACCTCGGATTTATAGCAATATAGTATCAAATAACACTGTCCCGGAACCAAAGCGTTGTAATACTGATTGGGTATGTATTTAAAACCATTTCTTGTTTTTCTTTGTCAGAGACTGTTTACTTGGTTGTCAAATTGTCCGTTGTCGACGGAAAAGGTTCAGGGTTCACTTTCAATCCTCATATGCGGGTTTCTAACAAAAAAAGCAGGTCTGATTCATTTTGGATCGAACAAACAAACAGTAATTTTTATTTAGAAAAACCACTTGGGCTGTCCCCATGTAGTCATTTGGTCAATTGGTTGATGCATTTTTTGGTCCACGGGATTTGTTTTGGCCAAGCAATCATAAATAACACATTGATAGAACTAGTTGAGTCGTGTATCTCCCGATCCCCATGAGAGATCACTTGCAAATTTTACAGCCGCAATGTTACTGTTTTTACTCTTGCTATGACATTAATATGCATCCCTGTACATGTATATATATGTAAATGTGGCTCAAAATGAGCATAAAACACAAAATGCGCAAAAAAATTTTTTCGACAAAATGGCCGCCGGCGGCCATATTGGATGTCGGAAATTGCCGAGAATTGATCTTGAGCATTGCCAAATAAACACCTTTGACTATGCAAATTTAGAGAAAAATCCTATAAACTTTGAAGCCTCCAGAGCCTGGAACATAAAATCTCTGCGGCTTGGCGGTGGTAGCCCGGAACTAAACCATAGTATCTCCCGACTATCGTCGTCGGGGAGATGCAATAATCCATTCGGGATGTGGCGGGTATTGCCGTGACGGTCCTTTATTCTCAACCTGGCCTGTGTTTACTCTGAATAAATTAGTTTATGCAATTGTTGCGCACAATTCATCTAGACCAGGGGTCACCAACTACATTTGTCCAAGGGCCAAATTTTTTTCCAAGTACACGCTGTGGGGCTGGATTTTCATTCATTCATATATATGGGCCAGGCTCACGAAATGTGCGCCACCCCCCCCGCCAAATGTGTCCACAGGCTAGCAAATCTTATATTTTGCTTAGATCATTCCAGAACCACCATGAATGGATAGAACTCACCAAGAGCAACTTGGAACACCCGCTTTTTGTCGGTCTGCGATAAATATTTCCCTGTCTTTTTGCCCTTAAAGTTGGAAAAGTGGCCAAAAATGGCACTTTTTGATGTCCATGTAAAAAGTGAAATAGTTCACTTTTTTTTGTTTTTTTATATTTAAGTGTGTTCTATTTTTTTTTTTCTGTGCATAATAGACATGTGTAGGCTATGTCTGACAGTCGGCATACGTCCCTATCGTCGTTTTGTGTATTGCGGTGACATTTAATAAATTGTCCACAAGGTACTGGTTTCTGACTTAGATTTTACATTTAGCACTCTAGAAAAATAAAAAAAGGTCCCTACACCCTAATAATTCTTCAGGATGAAGCAAATATATGGTGCATTAGGGCAAAAAAAAAAAAAAGCTCCAACCTACAGGGATTGAGTGGGATTTTTTGTGTCCCCCAAAAATGACCTTTTTTAAGAGAACTTTCTGACTTAGATGTATGTTTAAAAACTGTAAAAAGATATAGCCAAATGCAATTCAGGTATTGTTGTTGGCCTAAATCAAAGTGGAACTCACTGTTTAGATCAATCATTTATTGAATAACGACATAGCTACAGCGAGCAAAGCATTTTGGTTGGTTTCTGACTTGGGGTTTCTGCCTTAGATTTCTAAGTTAGAAACCCGGGCATCTCAGGCAGAATCCGGGCGTATTCGGCCAAATGTGGCCCCAGTCGTTACACAGGTGGTCAGGGACTTGATATTCCATGTTGGTTTGACACGTTAACATGTATTTTGGCCAATTTGATCGAAAATACAACCCCAATTCCAAAATAGTTGAGACAAAGTGTAAATTGTGAATAAAATCAAAACACTATGAGTTTCAAATCACACCAGCCAGTATTTTATTCACAATAGAACAGAGATAACATAGCAAATGTTGAAACTGATAAATTTTACAATTTTATCCACAAAATGAGCTCATTTTGTGCATAAAATTGTAAAATGTCTCAGTTTCAACTTTTGAAATGTTATCTGTGTTCTATTGTAAATAAAATATTGGCTCATGTGATCTAAAAGTCATTGCATTTTGATTTTATTCACAATTTACACTTCGTCCCAACTATTTCGGAATTGGGGTTGTATTTTCGATCGGGGACATGGTCGGGGACATGATATATTGTGTTTTCTAAACATGTCAACTTGTATTTTTGAAGATTTAATGGAAAAATATCGGTAGCGTCGGCCCACGCTCTCAGTCAGAAACCGGGATCTCAGGCAGAAACTGACGCGGGGCGTGGCGGCCGCTGTGGCCCTGTCGGTAGCCAATCAGTCATAAACTTGTTCAAATAACATGCATAGGTGGTCGGGGACACCAGACAACACCACAACAAAATAACAATAACTAAAAGACAGAAACATGCAATCATCATAAAAAAACTCCCGGGGCTCAGGCTAGGGGAACCTAGGACCCAAAATAAAAAAAAAAAAAAAAGAACTGTCTAGCAGCCTGTCCACCAGCCTACAAGTGGCATCTTCCATTGGTAAGTGATCAATTACCTACTTGAAACTTTTTTCTATCTATTAGTTAAGTATTATGGCAGTAGCAAGTCAGTCGGGTTGAGTTTGGTACACTTTGACGAGTTTCTGACTTAGTCGCGGTTTCTGACTTAGATTCGGTTTCTGACCGATATACCGATATTTTGAGCTAATAGACACCTGTTCTGGCTTGGTATTGCCTAGGCTACATACTTATAAGCCATAAAGAGTGTTTCTAGGAGATTTTTGAGTTTTGATAAAGGTTTTTTAACATTTTTCAGGTATTTGCAGACCAGAATTTCTTTTTTTTTTTCAGCAGCGCCGGGATCGAGGAAAAAAAAAAAAAATCACTGTAGGGTTTCTAATTTCAAGTGATATACCTCTGGACATCACTTATATACAATTATAACACTGATTGGTGGCTTAAATAACTTTATTATCACTAGTTATAGGCCTCTGGATGGATTATAGGCAAACAGTAGGTTTTCGTGTTTCTGACTTAGACGAGCAAGGGTATAGGAAATGCGTATAACTCACCAAATATTCCACCAATGACCACGATATTTGGTATTCAGAGAGTAGACATATACCTTTATCTCATACAATTACCACTGAGAGCATAGGGTTGCCTGAATTAATTTTACACATTGTGTTAGAGAGCAGTTTGCACTCGCAAGCAGCAATTTTGCAGCCGCATAAAAGCGTACCCAGCGTCAGGGCCATGGCAGGGTTGACAATCCCAACAGCATATTACCTATATACCATTTTTCCATCAGCTATACTATCCTTCTATACATATCAGGGCATTTTGAGAAGATATAGCTATATCTATGCATGTATGAGGCTTTAGAAGATATGCATGTCTTGAAACTAAGGCAGAAACCCAGCCCAAAAAATGAGTTGAGGGACCCAACTTTGACCAGGTACCATGAAAAAATGAAAAATGTCGCCGTCGCACGGCTTTGGAATATGGTCCCACAACACCTATAGATTAAAAAACCACTCACAGCTAAGCTCTATGGGTACTTTCATTATTTTTCAGTAGCCGGGGGGGTGGCGCACATTTCGTGTGCCTGGCCCATATAATATAGTGCCGTGAAAAAGTATTTGGCCCCTTCCTGATTTCTTACTTTTTGCATATTTTTCAAGCTTAAATGTTTAAGATCATCAAACAAATTTTAATATCAGAAAAAGATAACCCAAGTAAATACAAAATGCAGTTTTTAAATGATGATTTCATTTATTAAGGGGAAAAAGCTATCCAAACCTACCTGGCCCTATGTGAAAAAGTAATTCCCCCCCCTCCCCCCTTGTTAAATCATGAATTAACTGTGATTAACCACATTTTTTGAGTCCAGTTTCACTAGCCACACCCAGGCCTGATTACTGCCAGATCTGTTGAATCAAGAAATCACTTCAATAGAACCTGTCTGACAAAGTGAAGTAGGCTAAAAGATCTCAAAAAGCAGCATGTCATGCCGCGAACTAAAGAAATTCACGAACAGATGAGAAATAAAGAAATTGACATCTATCAGTCTGGAAAGGGTTGCAAAGCCATTTCTAAGGCTTTGGGACTCCGGCGAGTCACGGTTAGAGCCATTATCCACAAATGGAGAAAACTTGGAACAGTGGTGAACCTTCCAAAGGAGTGGCCGGCCTACCAAAATTACTCCAAGAGCGCATCAACTATTCATCCAGGAGGTCATAAAAGAACCCAGAACAACATCTGAAGAACTGCAGGCCTCACTTGCCTCAGTTAAAGTCAGTGGCCGTGTTCGAAACCGCGCATAAACTTTCTACTCGCACTGCTCGCACTACCGATGTCATCAGATTTAGGGGGTTAGGGCAGGGGTGGGCAATTCCGGTCTTGGAAAGCCGGTGTGTATGCAGGTTTATCAATTTATCAATTACCCTGTGTAATTGACTTAACTGGTTGCCTACACAAATATAAATTTTTGTCCAATGATTAGATCAAAGAAAAATGTTTTATGAAGGGAGAGAAGAACAGTCTTTGGTGGTCATTCATGATAATTTAAAGAAATGCGCTTGAAATGTCAGATTTCATAAATGGTTTGGCTAATTTTGACCATCAACTAATTAAAGGCCTGAAGTTGGTGTGAGAACAGATACGGCCCTCGTTGCCCTCCTCTGGGGTAGGGTGTACACTTATTTGTGGGGAATGAGTTTGTGTCCGCAAAAAGTTCCCGGATATATACTAGATCGGGCAGATATTTTGTGGGTGCATCGTAAGCACATTATTCATACATAAATTGCCCAAGATGCAACGCGACGCACACCGCCAGATAAAACTTGCTGAGGAATAATAAGAAGTAACTTTAACGGCAAAATTGCGGAATTCGCGGGAGGCGACACCGGCACCAGCCAGCAGCAGCATCAATACAAATGTGAGTAAAATGTTTAAATGTTGTTAACCGATCTTGTAATATGGTTCATATATGGTAAAATAATATTCAGCTGAAGATGTATTGAACGTATTATTTCAGAGTTGTAAAGAACGTTACCGCCCGGTTGTATACGGTCAGCATCAGCATACATAAATCAGGCCATTAGCCAATGTAGCCAAAATGGGCTTATAACATCGCAGTTGTTACTGGCGTGTAAGTGAGGACTTCTGATGATCAATCCGTGTGAAATGTTGGATCTAACAACGCTCATCTTGCTCGTTTGTTTGTTTCTTATAGGGACAGATGAAGATACAGGGCGCCTCATCTCCTGGAGAGCCAGCAATGAGGCGCTCTTCACAGGGAGGCGCAATGCTGCGGTCAGAGGATTTCAGTATGTAAATAATTTTCTCGGAGTATGCAACGTTAGTAAATGCTTACATTCAGTTATGTCAATGTCACCGATGTTATGTTTGTGTAGAATGTTCATAAAGGAGCATGGCCTGGAGGGCAAGGTGGAGCAGGGTGGATAAAACGGAAATGGGAGAACTTCAAACAGAAATATAAAGTAAGTTGAAAAATCATATGCACTACGGTCAACACAAAAGAAACAGGATGATGATGGGGATCCTGAGCTTAATCGAAATGTTAACAAAAAAAAAAATGCTTTTTGTATAATTCTGTTCTGAATTGGAAAAAAGTTAATAAAGTTGAGGGAAAAAGGCAGGGTTGTTGATTTGCAAGAGATCATGAAAATGTAAGTGATAACAAGTGATACTAGAGTTGTGACCAGCTGGTTTATTGCATTGTGGGTTTTCATGTACTTTTACATTGTTTTGGTCTGATGATGCATAACAACCTAGCGTGAGAGAAGAAACTGTCAAGTACCATGGAATACGCACACAAATTGCATTGCCTGAGAGAACCTAAACAATGATGGAAGGTCTTGCATCTGGTTTTTGCTCTGCAGAAATGTACTAAATATTGCAAGGGAACATGTGAAAGTTAAATATCAGCCAGTTGACTAACTTCACTAAAAACCTTTCTTTTTCAGGTAGCAACGATCATACATGAATTGAGCAACTTCTTTTTAGCTTTCATTGTCCAGCACCATGTTTGAGGGAGAGACCTTTGACTTCCACACTTAGCTATAGGTTTTCCAGGAATGTTTCTGTAATCATAACTTACCTGCTAAGCAGGTGATTGGTCCACATAGTTTTACCAGAGCCCCGTTAGCCAGCGCGTTTCCAGGTAGATCCAGACAGGCCTTCATGGTTACCGTATAGGCCCGGGTGGTTAAACCACCCACCATACTTCGCCCTGCCTGGCAATCATGTACTTTACCTGTTTCCACCTCTTACGACTCGGACGAGGGGTTGGATTTTGAAGAGGCAATAATAAAAGAACTATAATCCAACTATGTACACCAGGGTTGAATAACACTTAACATTCGAGATAAATCAGGAACAAAGAACTCCCTGGGCATAGAAACACAAACCAAAAAAAAAAACAACTAACTATAATCATGTTCCTGCAGCAGTGCAATGGGAATAACAGGAGCAGACACCGATGCTGCAAGTCTGCCCCTGAGCGGGTCTCCGGACCGCTGGAGAGGCTCGTGGGCTTCAACATCATCCCCGTCATCCTCGTCTTCGACCTCAGGCTCCAAGACGTCTCCATTCCCGAGGCAGACGTTGTGCAGGAAAAGGCAGGCACAGATGACCTCAGGCACAAACTCCACCTTCGCCTCCAGTGCCTTCAGGAAAATGGAGCGCCACCTGGTCTTGAGGACCCCAAATTCCCTCTCCACCAAGCACCGAGCCCTGGACAGCCTGGTGTTGTACCTGCCCTCCACAGGATTCCGGACAGGCTCCCAGAATGGCAGATGGGCTCTGCCAAGCACGGGTATCCGCCATCGCCCAGCAGACACCATCCAGGTAGGCGGGTACAGCCGGTGGACATAGAAGGGGCTGCACCTCAGGACCCGGGCATCATGGACGCAGCCAGGGAAGCCCCCCACCACATCCAGAAAGCGACCCTTGTGGTCGCAGATGGCCTGGAACTGGTCCGAGTAGAACAGCCTCCTGTTGTAATAGTCCGCTGCAAACCGCTCAGGTGGAACAATGCGGACATGGCAGCCATCAATGCTCCCTGCCACCTGCCCAAAGGCTGGGGAACCAGACAGCTGCTGGAACCCGGCTCCAGTCTCTTCCAGCTCTTCGGGGGCGGGGAGGCGGACGAGCCTCCTGAAAACCCCTTGGATGCCCGTACTGACCCGGTGGATCATGTCATGGCATGTGGTGCAGGGAATGTCAAAGGCCTCTGACACGACCCGGTAGGACGTTCCACAGGCCAGCCAGTACACAAACACCAGCACCTCTATCGACTTCCCCCCTCCATGGTCGTTCTCTCCCAGGGGACGGATAAGGCTCTCCAGCGTTGACTATGATAGGCGGAAGTCCTTCCGCAGGTCACCTCCCTCAAAATAGAGGCACAACAGGGGACCATGGGGATTCACCCTGCAGTATGGCCCTCTTGAACCCACCTGTAAAGCACAATACAACGGGACCATGGGGATTCACCCTGCAGTATGGCCCTCTCGAACCCACCTGTAAAGGACAATATTTTACATTATTTATTGGACTATGTATTGAATGTTTTAACTGTTGTTAACAATGTATATGAAATTAACTATTTCATGCAATTATTAATAGAATCATTTTCTTAAATTATGTGATAATTTAATTATTTATTGAACTTTTCTTTAAAGTGATTGAAGTATTTTATGAAATTTCTCATTGGAATATTTCTGTGAAATTATTGCATAATGACTGGTATTAAAGATTAAATTCACATTTGCCATCTTATTATAATTTTTTTAATTTCAATATATCTGTGAGCTCAAATGTTTCCCTTTAAGCATAATACAAATAAAGCAAATTTTTTTCCTGTTGTGCAAGAGCTTATTTAATGCTTCATCACTCAGAATTTGTATTGCAGATACTGGCCAAAATTGTTCCATTGAAGTAAAACATTTGAAAATTCAATTACAGAATTACAACCCCAATTCCAAAATAGTTGGGACAAAGTGTAAATTATGAATAAAATCAAAGCGCAATGACTTTCAAATCACACCAGCCAGTATTTTATTCACGATAGAACAGAGACAACATAGCAAATGTTGAAACTGAGAAATTTTACCATTTTTTCTACAAAATGAGCTCAGTTCAAATTTGATGGCTGCTACAGGTCTCAAAAAAGTTGGGACAGGGGCCTGTTTACCACGGTGTAGCATCCCATCTCCTTTTCAACACAGAGTAGAGGTGTCTGGGCATTGAGGAGACAAGTTTCTTGAGTTTCGCCTTTGGAATTTGATCCCACTCTTGTTTAATACAGGCTTCCAGCTGCTGGAGAGTTTTGGGTCTCCTTTGACTGACTTTTTGTTTAATTATGTGCCAAATGTTCTCAATCGGTGAAAGATCAGGACTGCAGGCAGGCCAGTTCAGCACACGGACTCTTCTACTATGAAGCCATGCTGTTGTAATAGCTGCAGTATGTGGTTTTGCATTGTCCTGCTGAAATACACAAGGCCTTCCCTGGAATAGATGTCATTTGGAGGGGAGCATATGTTGCTCTAAAACCTTTATATACCTTTCAGCATTCATGGTGCTTTTTAAAACATGCAAGGGTCCCACACCATATGCACTAATGCATCCCCATACTATCAGAGATGCTGGCTTTTGAACTGAACGCTGGTAACAGGAGGGGTGGTCTCTCTCCTCTTTAGCCCAGAGGACACGACACCCATGATTTCCAACAAGAATGTCAAATTTGGACTCGTCTGACCACAGGACACTTTGCCACTTTGTTACAGTCCATTTTAAATGAGCCTTGGCCCACAGAACACGGCGGCGCTTCGGGATCATGCTCAGCAATGGCTTCCTTTTTGCATGAAAGAGTTTTAGGTGGCATCTGTGGATGGCACGGCGGACTGTGTTTACAGACAGTGGTTTCTTGAAGTATTCCTGGGCCCATTTAATAATGTCAATGACAGAAACATGCTGGTGAGTGATGCAGTGGCGTCTGAGTGCCCGAAGATCATGGGCATCCAGTAAAGGTCTTCGGCCTTGTCCCTTACACACAGAGATTTTTCCAGTTTGTGGACAAAAATGTAAAATGTCTCAGTTTCAACATTTGAAATGTTATCTATGTCCTATTGTAAATAACATATTGGCTCAGGTGATCTGCAAGTCATTGCATTTTGATTTTATTCACAATTTACACTTTGTCCCAACTATTTCAGAATTGGGGTTGTAATTTAGCCATTACATTTCGGTATTCATGGACGCAGGTGTATATACCTGCGCAAAAGGATTAATGTGAATATAGGCTACTTTTTCCCTCCAATTTCATTTATAGACAATTTGGTGAGTTCTGCTCCATACCCATAACTGTTTGGGTTTCAGTTATGTTTCAAGCAGAAATACGATGATAAAAACAAAATGCATGAGAATAAACATTAGATGATAATTTAAAGAACACTTTCTTCATAGTCATTCAGTATTCTGATACTTACAATTGTTCTTTGGTTGAAACCAAGCTAACATTTCACTCTCATCGTTCACATCATCCACTGGGAGTAAGTAAGCTGAGTGAAGGTAGAAACTTGTTTAAATGGTATCTTACCTCTGAGGAAAATTCAAAATTCATAAGCGTACAGATGAAACGCAGATGGCGGGCCGATTGTCTCCGTCTTCTCCTTGTTGACCGCATCTTCACCAGGTAAGGCATAACGGCGAAATGCCGGTCGGGGGGGGTCGTAAACTGCTATTTCAGGTTGGCTAAATTGAGGCTATAGGTTAACATCCTGTTTCAATCCCTTCAAAACAAATGCGCGGTTTTTCCCTTTTTGGTCTTCTCCGTATTGTTAGGTTAAGGGGGTTTTATTTCATAGAAAACATTCTGAAATATTCATTTCTCAAACAGGTGCGTTCGTTCGAGGGTGGCGGTAATACACAAATTGGTGTGTCAAACACCATAAAACTCAAAAGAAGAAGAAGGAAGGGTTCGTTCGTAGTGAGTAGCGTGTAGTGTGACTTGTGGGTAGTGAGAATTGTGAATGTAGATCGTAGAGCGCGGTTTCGATAATGGCCAGTGTTCATGATTCAACAATAAGACAAAGACTGGACAAAAAATGGCATCCATGGGAGAGTTCCAAGGCGAAAACCACTGCTGACCAAAAAGAAACAAAGGCTCGTCTCACATTTGCCAAAATACATCTTGATGATCCCCAAGACTTTTAGGAAAATATTCCGTGGACTGACGAGACATAAGTTGAACTTTTTGGAAGGTGTGCGTCCCATTACATCAGGCGTAAAACTAACACAGCATTTCATAAAAAGAACATCATACCAAAAGTCAAACATGGTGGTGGTAGTGTGATGGTCTGGGGCTGCTTTGCTGCTTCAGGACCTGGACGACTTGCTGTAATTGATGGAACCATGAATTCTGCTCTCTACTGGAAAATCCTGAAGGAGAATGTTCAACCATCAGATTGTGATCTCGAGCTCAAGCGCACTTGGGTTATGCAGCAGGACAATGATCTGAAACACACCAGCAGGTCCACCTCTGAATGGCTTAAAAAAAATAAAATGAAGGTTTTGGAGTAGCCTTGTCAAAGTCCGGGCTTAAATCCTATTGAGTTGCAGTGGCATGACCGTAAACAGGCCGTTCTTGCTCAAAACCCCTCCAATGTGGCTGAATTAAAATAATTCTGCATGGAAGAGTGGGCTAAAATTCTTCCACAGTGATGTGAAAGACTCATGCCAGTTATTGCAAACATTTGATTGCAGTTGTTGTCACCGAGGGTGGCACAACCAGTTATTAGGATTTAGGGGGCAATTACTTTTTCACATAGGGCCAGGTAGGTTTGGATAGATTTTTACCCTTAATAAATAAATTCATCATTTAAAAACTGCATTTTGTATTTACTTGGGTTGTCTTTGTCTAATATCAAAATTTGATTGATGATCTGAAACATTTAAGTGTGACAAATATGCAAAAAAAGAAGAAATCAGGAAGGGGGCAAATACTTTTTCACAGCACTATATATATAAATATATATACACACACACATATACAGTGCCTAACAAATTTATTAGACCGCCACCCAATGTAAGGTTTATGCCACAGCTGCCCTAAATTAACAGTGTTGGTAATTACCAAAATTATTTTTATGTTTCTGTAATGGTTGTACTCCACTAGTATGGGCAAGCTCTTTAACTGAAACGATATTTTTAATGCTAAAATATAATTATTGTTGTTATCCATAAATTTTTGAATTTACCATTTTACAAAAAAGCTGAAAAAATAGTTAAGCACATTATTATTTCTTGATTGAGATGTCAAAAAACAGTTTGAATTCCTGAACATAAAAATTAGTTTAGTGGTTGAATGCAAGAATGCAAGCTGTTATCAAGGCCAAAGGAGGCCATACTAAATATAGTTTTTTTTTTTGTTTGTTTTTAAGTGTGAATAAAGACTATTTAGGGGTTTCAGTTTGTTGTTTGCTAAAGAAATAACAAAATAATTTTTAGTTTTAAACAAGTTTTTGACAAATTAATTGAATATTCATGTTTTCTCATGTTTATGACAGGTTATCTGATAAATTTGTTAAGCACTGTGTGTTTGTGTGTATATATATATAATATCAATCTCAGTCTCTCATTGTAGCATTTTCAGCAGCATAACCAATTGTGAAATGGCTCTTGATTTAATGATAGGCTATCGTTTTTAGCACTGAAACTAATACATCCCATGAGGAAGAAATCATAGGTTTATCAAACCATACTGAAGGTAAAATGCTTTCATGGCAATAAGCCGCGAAAAAATGCAAATCTATGCCATTTTGTGAGCTACACGCGTTCAGAAAGACAAGCCGCCATTTCTGTGCATAGGAATAACTTTGTGTTGCAATTTACAACAATGCTATCAAAAAATGAACTAGTCATTCGACTGATTAGTCTAAGAAACTTAGCAAACTGACGGTGGCCGTGCGAAGTTTTTCCTCCGTTATGGTCTAATGTTGAACTTTGTACCGGCGTTCATTTTCCAAGCCGAAGAATGGCTGCGCCAACAGTTTTATTAGTTGGATTCATAGTAAACTGACATGGTCTAGTTTTATTTTTGATAGCACTTTATTGGATAGAGCCATAGATGCTGTGAATGGCTCCATTTGAATTTTGAATTCAATAAGGGCCCAACTCCACGCATTTTCAACATGGAGTTGGGCCCTTATTGAATTCACTGATTCATTTGGACCCGTCTATTTTATTTATCATTCATATCTGTTGTCACACAAAGATGGTATTTGTCATTGTTGCTAAGTTAAATAAGCCGATTATATTCCTTCTGTTTTTGACTGCGATAGGCTATTTTGCCTGAGCATCATTATTGTGCATGTGAAAAAAGTAAAAACGAAATGTTGGGCAGGGTTTTATTCGTGGAAACTGACATGGTCTAGTGTTTTTTTTTTTTATTGCGTTTTATTTATATAGGCTAGCTACAGATGCTGTGAACAGGTTTGTATCTGTCAATTTTATTTTTTCACATCTGTTCTCACACAATGCCGGCATTTGTTCTTAAAGGGACTGTGTCACACCTGTCTCATGCGCGTGACGAAGCGAAACTTCCTGAAAGCGTTAGGTAAACTATTTCAAGATCGTCGGAAATTTCGTGTAAGCGTTTCAATCTGTGTATATCGCGTTCATCTTTCAGAAGTTTGATGAAATTTTTACCAAAAAACTATCTTTATGGAGCATAGAGCCTGTTCATAGCATCAGTTTGTCATAGTTCGGGTTTTTGTAGCGTTATTATTGCTTATAAAGGGGACATTGTATGAAAAATGAACTTTTCAGTGCTTTTTCTTGTATATAATAACACTCTGGTGTGCCTGTTGACAAAAAGTGTGCAATATGACAACCAGGTCATTTTTTTGCATTTTTTTTCTTACCGTAGAAATGGGGCGGGTGCATTTTTTCTTACCACAGGGTCCTGGGAAAAAAAAAAAAAAGGACGGAAGCCATTTTCCCCGCAAGTGACAGGTTGAGAAAGGTAGTGATGGCGATGAAAGGCAAATGCGCTGGCTGTTCTGTGGTGGGCCGCCACAATCAGCATCAGCGCTTACACCAACTCCCAGCTTCAGAAGAAAACAGTGGAGTGGTTACACTTTATTTTTGACGGTAACGTCCCAATCCACGTCGGCAAGAACCTCCTTGTTTGTGCAAACCACTTTTTACCGGACTCTTTCACAAATTATGGACAATATCAACAAGGACTAGCTACCAAGCTAATTCTGAAAGCTGGAGCAACCTCAACTGTATGAGACAGCACTGCTGACAAGAGAGCTGTAAGTACTTGTGCATTGCATTTAAAAAAATATTCAACGTTTATTTAACTTTCTAAATTTGTATTGCAGGGACGTTCGTCTCTGTCGTTGATATGAACGCTGGGTGACTCCCACATGTTAGTTTGCATTCCTTGCTACTTTAAAAATGCTCCTAGTTTACTTATACGCAGTAATCCTGATCGGTATGCTTGTGTTACTTTGGTTAGCATCAAGGTGGTAGTTCATCATAATGTTACCTGATCGTAGCTGCAACAGTTGAAGCTAACCGGAGAGGTGTTGTATGTGTCTGCAAAGTTGGGGTGATATTAAGGCTGCAGCTAGACCAGACGTAGGTTTTGCAGAGCTTAGGGTGCGTGTATGGGTTTGTTTCCTGCCGCTGTGAAACGATCGTTTTACTTATCCATGACTGGGTTCAGCCGGGTACTTTGCCAATGTGTGGGCTAGCTCTCTGATACTACCGCGGTGAAAGCAATCGCGAAATGCATAAGCTATAACGTGTCTGGTATAACAAATGATTTCGCTGCATTGCCATGGCGGAATTCTATCCACCTTTAAAAAGCCGAAGCCGAAAAAAAGTGGAGATTGGGTGCGGAAATCTTTCCGGTACAAGTTATCGATTCGCTAGCTCCACATAAGCAACGCTTACACTGTTTGTGTGTTTTTGCTACAAGCTCATTCAGTAACTTGGTGTCAGAATTGTGTTTCGTTTTGGTAGAAATGGTCGCCAGGAGCTTTTAGCAAAGTTTCTTCCGGATAAGTGGGTATATAACATGACTATGTAATACAGCTACAAACACACGCATGCAATGCGAGACAGTACGAGCAAAACACTAAAATTTTTGCTCACTCATTGACATCCTGCTAAACGTTGCTGCAACACTTCAATAGCATCTTCCTCCCGTTTGGGGTCGGATTCGGGATCAAACATGTACAGTCTTACGGCAGTAGATGCCGCAGAAAGCTGTCCTGAAATACCTGCCATCTTGGTTTCCTGGTTTTTCGGGTCTGCGCCCTACCCCAGAATCGAAGCGGCCAGGCAGCCAATCAGAGCAGTGCCTTATTTACATAGCCTTCACGCCTACTCAAAACAGCTCATGTTTCAGGCCGGCACAGACAAGGTGAGAGTAGGGGGTCTCTCAAGGACTGCATGTGTGTGTTTTTTTGTAGCTGAATTCACAACAGTATTTTTAAGACCCATTTGGACATGTTTAAAACAAATAAATACAGTATAATATGGGACCTTTTTAAGTTAGCCTGCGTTGATTGTTATGTCGTCCCATGGCGGCCGTCGAACTGGAATACAAACTGGTCAGACAAAACGTTGCGACAAACAGATTCTACGAACATTAAAAACAGTCGATGCTTGATAAGAAGTTCCCCAAACTTCTTAAGGATGCACGCGATGCAAACAGATTGAAACACCAACACGAATTCACCGACGCCACTGAAATAGTTTACCTGACACTTTGAATGTGTTTTTGCCCAAAGAAATATGGATGGATAGTCTAATTTATTCTTCGCCGGTTAACCGGCAAAGATAAATGCGGCCACTCTGGCAACTCCGCATTTGCAGGCCATCTTCTATATTTAAAACAGCGACGAAGGTACGCTTTACACACGTACTAATAAGCTTGGGGTTTGTATTTCTGCTCCCTTGATATCGCACTGCATGTATGTAAATATTTATTGACTTGACTCTACTACGCATGTGCCCCAGCTGACATATTCTGCGTTCCATTTGTACTCAGAAGTCGGAACTTCCGACTCGGAAAGTCAGAGAATCTTCACTACCCCCGAGTTAACATTCAAAGATGGCTGCCCCAGATGTAAACAGTAATTAGAAGCTCCTGTAATATTCCGTTTATTACTTCTGACTCATGTTTGTCGCACTAAATCAGCCGTATACATTGTTCGACGTAAACAGTAATTAGAAGCTCCTGTAATATTCCGTTTATTACTTCTGACTCATGTTTGTCGCACTAAATCAGCCGTATACATTGTTCGACGCATATATATGGAAATCCTCTGTGTTTGAAGGTTGCGGAAGGACCGCGTATTTGTCCAGAAGTTGCTTATATTCGGACAAGGAAAACGCGAGAATAGCTTTCGTAGACGTGATTATCTTGTTTTACTACTCTTCTTCCCGGTTTATGGCAGTTTGCAACTTTTTTCCGTCTTTGTAACTAGAACGCTGATAACTCGGCTGTGACGTCATTCCCAGCTCCGACCTCCGACTTCCGAGGTAAATGGAACGCAGCAATAGTCCCTTTAAAAAAAATAAGCCAACGCATTTCATGAGACCATGCAGGCTGTGAGCACCGTTATTGTGCAGGCGAAAAAAAAACAAGTAGAAATACATACGCAAAAATAAACAAATAGAACAAAAAGTTTAAAGGAGAGCTTTGAGTTTGCCCCCGTCTTGCATTAAGTGACAGCGCCGCTGACTCGCTGCACGTGCTGACTTTCTGCCCCAAGGCCATGGGAGGAACGTACATGCAACACACACGTCAGCAAATCATTACAAACAAAATTATTTTAATGTGCTGTTGCTTTTGGCGTTGTTTCAATCAATATTAGAGGGAGAAATGCTACTGTGGATATCTAAAAATATCGAGAAACACTTCTTCTATGTTCACAATTTCTGAATTAATTAATTAAATGTTCTGCGGGTAAGATGGAAAGCCTTGGCGGGCCAGATGTGGCCCGCGGGCCGCCAGTTAATGATCCAGGATCTAGACTAATTAAAAAAACATTTTATAGTTGGCCTAATTGTTTTTTTATATATGTAAAACTAACACGTAACACTTCTTCTCATACCTACATTATACCTTTCTTAAACATGAACGCAAATGTGCTTTTTAATTGTATCCTATGGTTTGCCCTAAGCAACAGTTAAGATGAGTGATATAGGCATAGGCCTAATTTAATTGCTCTTTTCGATATAGCCTTGAAACGGTGTTAAAAGAAAATCTGTGGCTTGGCAGCATTTATTTTTAAGTCACAGACTATCGAAAAAAAAAAAACTGGAATGAATTTGCAAGCAAAGTTTCGCTTACCCAGTTCAACAACGGACATGACATGGGCTACACTTTAGAACGGTAAATCAGCGAGCTTACTTAAGTCTTTCCGTGCATTAATGTGTCTCATATGCTTGATCGGTGGACATTAAGACTGAGTTGTTATCACTGATCTATATAGAATAACTGGATTGCTGACGCGATAGAGAACTGTGTTGGAAGGTTGAAGCAAGCGGAAGTGGTCAAGCGGCCATTTTACTATGCCCGGTAGTAAGCAACCGTTTCATAATATTCTGTGGCAGAGATGCGTCGATGTGCAGCTTTCCAATGCAGAGCGACATTTTTCGGGGGATGCGGCGAGACAGTGCACTGGTTGTAGTAAAGACAGATACACATAAATCAATTTCAATGAATATGTTGCTTATTATAAGACATTGGCGATCCACCTTAACGGCTGATAAAGTGTCAACGTTTGCCCAGCTAATGGTTATTATTAGAATACTTCAAATTAATGTTAGCTAACGTGATCCATCACGTTAGCCTAAAGCTACCTGGATTACCTGAAGTTAACAATATCAATCAAGGTCACACACCATAAATTAGATAATCCAGTAATACAGATGTGCAACTGTCTACAATATTAGACCAGACTAGCTAGCCAACAAAACCAGACGCTGACTGGTCGAATTATTAAGGCTAATTTAAGCCAGCACTAAAAAGGCTAACATTCTGCTGACACTCAATTACCGTTGACGGACAAGTTTAATTTCGCCATGTTATTAATGAGGATGTCACTTTAGAGCTACTTAAGTAGATAATGTGATTCACACTCTAAAATGAATGGCAGGCAGTTTTACATACATCTCCATTACGCACCACTTACTTCGCTTCTCATGTGAACGCTGATTTAGCGACTTTGATAAGTTTACATTGCGTTCTCTTCAGCGAACCCACTTTCGCTTCGTAGGAAAATTAGCCTATCTTACTGGCAGCTATTGAGTGGAGACATCTGAAGAGAAAACTACAAGATACAAGACAACTGTTGGGACTTACATATGCTCTATGCACGATTGCACCTCACACCCAGAGTTTCTAAAATAAAGACAACGGTTGACAAGATGCAAGCTTATGGCTACCCAGCAAACACACTAACGTGGCCGTCACGTGGCTGTTAAGTTATGTGTTAGCTGGGTAGTTTATTTTTTCATTATGTTTTTAAAGCCCACCCGACAGAAGAATTATCCGTGCAGGATTGACGTCTTGTCTCCATCAGACAGCAACGTTCGACTTCAATGGGGACCCGCCCGATATCTAGAAAAAGCCTGTACGTAAAGTGAACGTCATTCTCAGAACCCGGAAGTCGGGAAAGCGAACAACAGGAGGCAATAGCCGTATTCGATTGGTCTTTCATGGTGCTGCACCGTCTAGGCCACGCCCACCTGCGCAGTGAACAAAACGTGCTGTACCGAGAGCGACCAATCGAATAGAATCAGCACTCGATGTTGCAACCTGAAGCATCATCCCGTGATACGAAGAACATGGCAGACCCAAAGCAAGTGTGTATGGTGGTTTTAATGCACGAAGTGAGCAGTGAGGAGCAGAGTGATGATGATGCGATGACTACGATGGCAGGTTCATGTTCTTTGGGGCGGGGCTTTGTGGCCGAGATCGCCTAAACCTAAAACAAAACTTGGCTAAAGATCCACCAAGCCGCCATACATTCGGCAGATTGTTTAAAACGTGTGAGAAAAATACTGAAAACGATAAAGTTGTTGAAAACTCACGTGGAGTTCTGACCTGAGCGAGTGTCCGCCAGTTTTCGAATGGTCATGTGATCACAGTGCACTGAAGCTGCACCCGCTTCAAATCGGTGCAGGAAGTGCGACACCAAAAACAGTGCAGTACCAGTCGAACAGAAAAAGTTGCAAAAAGTGCAGCACTGTGCGAGTTAGAAAAAGTCGTTTTTAGGCAATTTTATCAACTTTTATTTTAGATCTAACTTGTGTTGACAATGGGGACCTGGGGTCCATTTCCCAAAAGCATAGTTTTTTAACTACGCTAGCAACTTACGTTGTTCGTCCATTCACTGTCAATGGCTCCAACCATGTAAGTTCACACCTGTTCTTTTGAGAAACGCATTACTGGCTCGGCAGAGCAGACCGAGCAATAGCAACAATGGCTCTGAAGAAATTCACTTCACCATCGACAGCCAACGGGGAAACACAGATAAGGGGCAGTCCAGATAACACAAACCGCGACAATAACAACGCTTTTTTTCTTTTTCTTTTTTTTGCACTTAGCCAGCTACAGAAATGAAAAAGCAACGTGTTCAATGCTATAATCACGGCAGGATAACGGGGGAGACTTCGTATTCATACTTTAATTTATGACCCCTGTGACAAGTTTGTAACGGCAAGCTAGCTTGGTAACAGTTCGTTAACCTACTTGATAATACACTAGTTGTATGATTCTATGCTAGGATTTGAAGTTATTCCAATTATGTTGTTAGGATTTTCTTTCGCAGCGGCTGTGATTCATTTGTCCGGTATTGTTCATTTTCGTTCGAAAGTAGGCATTTTTAGATCGCAAATGTGATGCGATACCGCTTAAGTGTATGTGAAATATGTTGATGTTCAAGAATAATGCTAGGTAAGGGAACAAAGCTTGTGAAGACTACTAAAGGAGTTTTGTACACCTATCGCTGCTGGTGGGTCTACATAAGTATCACAAGGCAGCAGGTTAACCAGGTTACCTGGGCGTAAGTCGCAGCCTGGGACGGGGGAGAAAGGGAGGAGTGTGACTAAATTTACCGCTCGTCATTCGCCCATTCATTTAGTGTAGTCAGTTAATATTCATCAATATATGCCTCAGGAGGAGTGATTCTATTTTTAAACTACTTTTGAGCACACATTTCCACTTCATTCCATGGAGAATAAATGAATAACAAGCAGTTTAGTGCGTCTCGTTTTCTATGGTTCTCTATGGCAGATGCCCGAAGCTTGCCCCACATCCGCATCACGTGACGATTATTCACGTTTTATTGTGATGTCATCCGGGCTGGTCCCCATTTCATTGTGCCACTGCCCCACTCAGGCGGGATGCAGAAAAAATCCGTATAGATTTCCAAAGATCCCCAGCACTCACTCATTGGTCGTACAGATTGTCAAATGCTGATATTGTCCATTGAAAATGTTAAAAGCATGCACAACTGCTGCCTAATTAAGTTAAACCTGCCGGCGTTGAGGCACTTTTTGTACAGGTCAAACTGAGGAGATAACGTAAAATACCGCCTTTCCATGTCTGTGAAAAGATATCTTCTCAATTAATTATATCGTTGGCTACAACTGTTCCAATGTGCCATCTAGTGTTCTAGTAGTGTTCTAAGAGATAATGGTTGGGCATACCAATATGGTGGCACGGTTACTTCAAAATTATGACGTCATCAGCTATCCAGTTATTCTATATAGATCAGTGGTTGTTATACGTAAGAAATAGTAATGCGAACAGAGTTATTTATTGGCTACTTAATTTGAAACTGTGTTTATAGGTGCATCTTCATTATATCGCGAGCAGTCCAAATGCAACTTGAAGTTAACAACTGCCGTAGAAATAGCCACTGCCTTAACGCAAACTTGGAGCTGAAGCCCGCTAGTGTTATGCCGAATTCAGCCTTCAGAGAGTGGTTACAGATGCTGGTCACTAAATCTAGTCTGACTAGCCGAATCCATCAGAGAAATTTAGAGCCAGTTAAGGGATCTTCAGGGTAAAGTGTAGAAATAACCATAATAATGTAAAAACTAAGAAATAAACATACTCAACCTGATTTTAACCTCATAAAATGCAGTATTTTGATAAAAATTTACATGGTTGCCATGGAAACGGCTCTTTAATGACAAAATCTGATAATATTTTATGGCGCTGATATTTCAATAACCCATTGTCAGATTTTACTCAAATTAGTCTCATATGAAAGGTTTAAGATAGTTCTATGAAATGACATAGGATTTTTTTGTTTGGAACATTTATGAATATTTAATGAGCTCTGTTATGTAACCATAACGAAAATCACTTTCATCAACTTGCTTCATTTTCAAAATTAACCCGCTAGGGATGCACCTATCTAGAAAATCCTTTGTCATTTCATAGATCTCCAACAGATACAATTTCAATCCAAATTTCAAGTCAATCAGATGAATATTAATGATTTTATGAATGCCACAAGGTTGAAAATCAGTCAAAATTGTGATTTTTGGTAATTTGCATTTAAAGTCACAAGTAATGAATTACAATTGAGGCAGAGGAAAAATATAGATTCTTGGTGTTTACTGGCATCTCACTGCATTCCTTTATTTATTTTATGTGAAAATCAAAAATATTGAAATTTTTTTTAAAAATTGAAATTTTCACCCTGAAGACCCCTTAACCGAATAAGACTTGAATCTCTTGCATGGAGGCTATCATTTATTTGTATAATGCTACTATACACCATTAAAAACTTCACGTTGCGGAACAAACACATTGGCATTTTTAGCACGATTCAATGGTTATTAATGTGACGATGCTTTAATACGGTACGTGGTTTTGTATGGTACGTTTTTGCGATAGACAGCCAATTATGTTCAAAATCGCAATTAAGTTGCGATTTGAGGCATTATGTGTGAATTTGCTTTATCCTATTTATTTCTTTAGTCATTTCTTTGTTATCAATAATATATTGGGTCATTCCATGTAAGATCTGCAAGTGCCTTCCAGTTGACCCCCACAAAATCAGCTGATTGTTCTAGTACAATAACTTCAGTGTATTTAATGAATCCTCACCAAAAATTACTTTGATCTTATGAGTATTTTTTGAGCTACAGGTTCTAAAAGTATATGGTAGTACGTCAAAATTTTGTGCTTTATTTCTAAATTTAGAAATTTATTTCGTGTCATTTTTCTAGCATTTTTGAGCCCTCATAACTTCTTATTAGAGATGGCTAAATGAAGTTTTCAGGGCTGAAAGACATATACGAACACTGTTAAAAACTGCAGTTAAATCAATTGTATGCCCATTAGGTGTCACAATCATAAGCCAAAATCTGTATTTTCTTCAACAAGATTTGTTCTGTAACCAACTTCAAGCTTCAATATCATGGAAACTATGGAAGTTTCAATAGCAACACTGCATCAATTTAATATCAATGATATAGTGTTGTAAAAACAAGTTTTGGAACCATGGATGTAATATGTGTTTTCTTGAAATTCAACAGAGAAAACTTGAAAAAAATGCATGTTAGGAAAACTTCACAGAGTCGTACCACCATGTGGGATAGGCTGATGATCAAATCAAGTTATGGCATTCGAAAGATCTCATTTTGATCTGCAGTTTGATACTAGGCTCATCCTCTAGCCATGATTCAATTGAGTCAAATAATTTTCAAACTCATTAATGTAGAGCTGCAGCCCATGCTGCTAGAAGATGGTAGTGAACTGTGAGGGTAAAGTTAAAGTATCAACTTAGAGCTACTTACCAGTGTATCAGTAGACTAATGCCACAGCCAGTAGTTTTACTGAACGACTGAAATTGCAAGGGCTGATTTCCCTCTTGTGTATTTGAGTACATAATCTTGTCTTTTGTATTAAGTAACGATTATTTTTGTTTTAAGCAACATTGTAATGCTAGACATTAAAAGTAAAATGTAAGTATCAGTATGTTTTTAGCATTAAACATACAAAGCAAAATGTATGTATATGTATGTATATGCAGTATACATTTTAAATAAATGTATGTTATGGTTAGAATTATTGACACATTGAATTTTGGTAATGGCCCATACATTTTGAAAATGGCCCATTGATTTTCCATGACATTGGCCATTGGCCCATGGGCCTTGCTGTCTTTCCCAATCCCTGGATCATTTAAAGCTGCATTTGGTGTTTACTCAAATAGCCTTTGTCTAAAATGAACTGTATAATCTGAAACATTTAAAAATGACAAATAAGCAAAAATAAAGGAAATTGGGGAGGGGAAAAATACTTTTTCATAGCTCTGTGCCTATATGATTGAATGTGGGTACATAAGGATATACATATAGGGGATCATGGACTGACTACATAATAGAGGCAGTATGGAACTGCCATAAAGTAAGAAATTGCTGCTTGAACATGCTGACTTGGTCAGTAAATTCATGGGGATAGCTAGTATTTGGCTGATTAATAGACTTCTAACCTCCTGGAGTGCTGTTCCATTAAAATTTTTAGGATGATATTCATTTTCTGAAAAGTGATTCAGCCATATCTGAATATTGGAATTAGCTTCTAGAAAATAGCAATCGCATTCCCAAACATCTTACCTTTTACACAGCCTTGCACTGAACTAACGTTAGCTGTAATTGTTTGAACTGGATGTGAGAATCTCCCTGTTTGTTCTTCTCAGTTTTCACTTTATAAATAATTTGTGAAATAATTCAAGTATCTAACTTTAGCCAAAATGAGAGACGAGGACATAAATTCATATAATTAACATAACATAACATGAATGGCGAGAACAGGCTGTTCAGCCCAACTTTGCTCGCCAGAATTGGAGGAGGCTTCTTTATTTCAAACTGAAGATAGAATAACTGGAGGATACTGACTGAGGATAAATGTTTGCTTCTGGTATTGAAGACATTTGTAAAAGGACTAAACCTAAAAATGTGTTTGCAAGCGGAGCTGGAAGTTATCCAAATTTTTCGCAAATGAAGTAAGAATTAAATTGTCAGAGCAGTAGCCTATGGGCTTGGCTGAATAGCTGTATATTGAGCAACCCAGTCTATCCAAAGCCAACTGGGCAAATTTTACTATTTGTTGTTCAAACAGCCAGATTTTCCTGGTATTAAAATGATACTTTGCTGTTTTTAATAGTCCTTGTCACAATCCCTGTGCCTGCTTAATTGCTTCTGCCCCTGTTCCTGCAGTCTTACAGGTCCCCTGTTCCAGCAGTCTTACGGGTTGTTCCAGCAGTCTTACGGTCCCCTGTTCCAGCAGTCTTACGGGTCCCCTGTTCCAGCAGTCTTACGGGTTGTTCCAGCAGTCTTACGGTCCCCTGTTCCAGCAGCGTTACGGGTCCCCTGTTCCAGCAGTCTTACGGGTTGTTCCAGCAGTCTTACGGTCCCCTGTTCCAGCAGTCTTACGGGTTGTTCCAGCAGTCTTACGGTCCCCTGTTCCAGCAGCGTTACGGGTCCCCTGTTCCAGCAGTCTTATGGGTTGTTCCAGCAGTCTTACGGTCCCCTGTTCCAGCAGTCTTACGGGTTGTTCCAGCAGTCTTACGGTCCCCTGTTCCAGCAGTCTTACGGGTCCCCTGTTCCAGCAGTCTTACGGTCCCCTGTTCCAGCAGTCTTACGGGTTGTTCCAGCAGTCTTACGGTCCCCTGTTCCAGCAGTTTTACGGGTTGTTCCTGGTAATGGATTGATTGGCTTGTTATTCCCTTAGTGAAATCAGCTGTAGCTACTGTATAATCGGCATGTGGGTTTTGCCTGAGTGTGGGCTGGATGATTGTACGGGAAGGGGTTTCTCTAACCTCTTACTCTAAATTCTATTTCTCCTCCCTGGTGTCCCTTACAGACCTAAATTAAAGGGGAATGGAAACATCAGGAAACTGCAAGCCCAATAGATTTATCTTGGTGAAACATATAACTTTGTCAAGTAAGAGCTCTTAGTATAATATAAAATGGCCATTAGAGCTGTTTGAAAATACCGCTACAGCCACTTGGCCTTTCCTGGCTGCGGCCATTTTAATCGCTGGTCTGCATGACATCATTGGATGTAAAGGCACACAGTACAAAAAATGGGTCATGCACAGGGCCAGATCCAGAACTGAAAATTCGGGGGCAAATCCATCCCTTTATTGACAACAATCAGTCCTAGCTAGTTCTCAATTGTTTTCCTTTATTAACACGTTTTCCAATTATAGTAATAATCAAGTAGAAATTGAAGACACGGCTTTTTTCTCAGCAAGAGCAGCATTTCAGAGCTCTTCAGCGAATGAAGGTAATTTCGGTGACAAGTACGTGGTGCCGTCCGTTTAAGTTTTCCACTTGGACAGCTGTCTGTTTTTTTATATAGCAAGTTGCAGTGACCGTGCTGCAAAAATAGGTGTACGTACACTGTTATAAAGTGACTGAATTTCACAATTAAATTAATGCATTGTCTCCTTGTTATTTCAACTGTAAGTAGAGTCCTGCCCGCATTCAACTGTGGTTTACAGTTAACATACACGGAACCTATGTTACAAACTGATTGTAAAATTACAGTTGAAATAACTTGCAAAAAAGGTGCCAGTTAAATTAACTGGCAAATAAGGTGCCAGTTAAATTAACTGGCAAATAAGGTGCCAGTTCGTAACAGTGTACTTGTCATCGAAATTACCCTGTTCCCTCGAGTGCCGCGAAGGAGAACCTAGCTGTGTTACGAACAATCCCAGCTTCCAACGTGTTTGCTTGGACATTGAGGTGCTGGACGTGGCATTGCTTAAGATGAAGGATGTCAGAGCGGAGACACTGAATTGACCAGTTGACCTACTATGAACTCTTGTACAATTTGAAGTAATAAAGTGCATAAATTGTTAAAATGGGCTGTATTCATGAACCAGTCACTGAAGACACAATCGGTACCGTGCCACAGTACGATTGTACCCTCTCCCCTCGCCGGTCAGCTTTCAGACTAATAATATTGTAACATCGTAGCGCGTTGCAGGATGCACCTCGGTGGTTTTAAATGGGGAACGATTTTAAAAGGAGGCGCCAATATATTTCGAGGGGCTTTATTATTGAGAAGGGGGTTTAGAATATTAATATCGCGAATGCATATGCTGCGACTGCGTGTGCCCAAGCAACTGGGAGTCATTTGTAACATGGATAATCACGTATAGCAGCATGGTACCAAATTTCATCCCAATTTCTTCTCGAATCTTCAATGATGATATTCCTCTTTCATGAAGCAATAATTTCCATTCCTTGGGCTGCTTATCTTCTTGAGCCACAGAACATTGGCATTAGCCCTGGTGCGTTCTGCAATATTTGGGGCTGGACTCAAAAACGAGTCTTGTTGGGCCAGAGGAATAGCATGGCATGATGATTTGATAATAAAACCCAAGAAATACAATAGCATTTTACCCTGGGCATGTTTTATTTTCTCTTAGTGTGCGCAGTACAGGCATTACTTCTGGTTTCGTCCATGTTCATCAGGCCGGTACTGAGCTTTTAAGGGGGCTATCCATCAGCCCCATTACATCCACTGACGTAACTGGAAGTCGTGGGCCAATGGCGCAGTCCATGGCTTTAAAGCGGGATTTTAAAAACGTATTTATGCTGTATCTATGTATTGCTGTAAGGGTCAACGCAGATTTTTAAAGCGTGGAAGGTATTGCCAACTCAAATAATATAACTTTCCATTCCCCTTTAAAAGTGAAACAGTTAGTGAGAAAATGATAAGGTCCAGCGAGTTCTCCAGGCCTTCTTCCAGGAAGCTGTGGCAGGTGGTAGGGTTGCCATCGTAGGGGTCCAGAACCGCAAGGTTCAGTTCCCGATGGGCAAGCACCTGGGGAAGGGTCTGCTGTAAAACAGAGCTGGCTGCTTGAGTCCCGGGGACCGTCAGTAACAGCCCAGAGTTGACTGAAGGAGGCATCATCAATGCCTTCTTAACTGGTGAAGGATTTCTTCATGCTGGCCAAGAAGCACCTCCATTCCTTCTTGGCTGGATTTGCACTGTTATGATCCCGACCAGGAATTAAGAGCAGAGGCAGAGTACAATCCAATAGTAGGGTTTTTCGGTAGCAATATGGCAGACAATGGGAGGGAGCCCAGAGGAGAATAGCACAATTCAGATGTTATGGGTGAAGCAGTGTGGGTGTTGCTAATGCCCCGTCACTGGCTTTCTGGGATGTCTGCAAGAAGAAGTGAATACTTCATCAAAGCCAAACTGTCTAAGGGCATGAAGGAGTAGCTTGAGAGGAACACAGTTCAAATCCTGATGGCCGTGGAAGGGGTCAGATCCAAAACCTTTCAACCTCCAGGCTTGAACTTAGATGATTGTATTTATCCATTTTGATAGTTTTGTACCAAAGGATAACTATTTAGGCAAACTTAACAAACAATGGGGGCGCTATGAAGCCACGGACCAAGATGGCAGCATAACGTGGATGCTCCGTGTGACCAGCATTAAAAACCCGTAATATCCCTACATTAGAAACACCAACTGGACTAAGAAAATGTCAAAAACGCATACAATTAAAGACTGTGATATTTTCACCAGGAAACACGGTTCTCAAAAACCTGCTAAAACCGGTAGTTTACCAACAGATTCAGACGACGAGAGGGCTGCTAGCACTAGCAACATGACCAACCTCACAGCGGTTTTAGCTGAACTTCGGTCACTCCGTTCCGAGTTCAGTGGATTCGGAACCAAACTGGATGGTATGAATAACCACATGGATGAAATGGCTAAGTCAGTGGCCGCTTTGGAAAGCAACATGACGGAGGTAAAGCAAAATATTGCCGCCAAAGCAACGCGGCTGGAAGAAGCTGAGCACAGAATCATGTCGGCAGAGGAGCAACGGGAAAAGAGTATCGCGGATCTTAACAAGGCCATGAAGCGAATAGCCTACCTGGAGACCAAGACCGATGACCTGGAGAACCGGGGCCGAAGCAAGAACCTGCGTCTGTTTGGCCTCCGGGAGGGTGCAGAGGGCCAGCGGACGCTGTTGGAGTTTATACAGGAGATGCTACCGCGCTAGCCGGAGACCGATAGATCCTTCATTATAGAGAGGGCTCCCTGCACACTAGCACCTCCAAAACCAAACCAGGACAGAGCAGTCCTAATCCGGTTTCTGAATTTCCAAGATCGGAAGTTTGTTTTCCGCTCCACAAAGCAGCGCGACACCATGTATGACGGAAACAAACTCTTCTTTGCCCGGGATCTCTCTGTCATGGATTCGCTCCCACCGGATGAGTACTGCAATCCGGCGGGAGCTAGGACCATGGGCCTAAAAGAAGGGAAGGACCCAAACCCACAGGCTGATAATACTTGGAACTTTAATAATAAAAACATTCCAGAGCCCAAAAACAACAGACCAGAACGGAACACAAAACAGGCTAAAATGTAGCAGCAAAACTGCATGGCAGCTGCCAGCCCTTTATACACAGCAATCACCTCCACCTTAACAGGCTGCACCTGTTGCCCGTTAAGGTGGAGGTGAAACAATGAGACAGGGGAGGGGCTGTAAGGCACAAAACCGTACAGGACCCTCCCCCCAAGGCACGACTCCTGGCGTGCCAGGAAAACCAGGAACAGACAACTTCACTCAGCCGGACCGGAACACTTCACTCAGCCGGACCCCCTGGACTGGACCACAGCTCCCAACTGGCCCCTGGACTGGAACACTGCTCCCAACTGGCCCCTGGACTGGACCACTGCTCCCAACTGGCCCCTGGACTGGACCACTGCTCCCTAACGGTCCACACAGACCGAACCGCAGCCCACATCAGTCCCAAGAGCTGGACCGCAGAACTCCGCCGGTCCCATGGGCTGGGCTGCAGCTCTCCGCCAACCCCACGAGCTGGAACGCACCAGCCCCATGGACCGAACTGCTGCCCTCCGCCAGCCCCACGGGCTGGTCCGCAGCTCTCCGCCAGCCCCACGAGCTGGTCCGCAGCTCTCCGCCGGTCCCACAGGCTGGACGGCAGCTCTCCGCCGGTCCCATGGACTGGGCCGCAGCTCTCTGCCGGTTCCACAAGCTGGAACGCACCAACCCCATGGACCGAACCGCTGCCCTCTGCCAGCCCCACGGGCTGACCCACAGCTCTCCGCCGGTCCCACGAGCTGGAACGCACCAACCCCATGGAACCGAACCGCTGCTCTCCGCCAGCCCCACGGGCTGGTCCGCAGCTCTCCGCCGGTCCCATGGACTGGGCCGCTGCTCTCCGCCGGTCCCACGAGCTGGAACGCACCAGCCCCATGAACTAAACCGCTGCCCTCCGCTAGCCCCACGGGCTGGTCCGCAGCTCTCCGCCAGCCCCTCGGGCTGGTCCGCAGCTCTCTGCCGGTCCCACGAGCTGGAACGCACCAGCCCCATGGACCGAACCGCTGCCCTCCGCCAGCCCCACGGGCTGGTCCGCAGCTCTCCACCGGTCCCACGAGCTGGAACGCAACAGCCCCATGGACCGAACTGCTGCCCTCCGCCAGCCCCACGGGCTGGTCCGCAGCTCTCCACCGTCCCACGAGCTGGAACGCAACAGCCCCATGGACCGAACTGCTGCCCTCCACCAGCCCCACGGGCTGGTCCGCAGCTCTCCACCGGTCCCACGAGCTGGAACGCACCAACCCCATGGAACCGAACCGCTGCCCTCCGCCAGCCCCATGGGCTGGTCCGCAGCTCTCCGCCGGTCCCATGGACTGGGCCGCAGCTCTCCGCCGGTCCCACGAGCTGGAACGCACCAGCCCCATGGACCGAACCGCTGCCCTCCGCCAGCCCCACGGGCTGGTCCGCAGTTCTCCGCCGGTCCCACGAGCTGGAACGCACCAACCCCATGGAACCGAACCGCTGCCCTCCGCCAGCCCCCTCGACTGGGCCGCTTCTCTCCCAGCCTGGCTGGGTCCTAGTTTGGCTGCTACATTCTGTCATAGATTCGCTCCCGCCGGATGAATACTGCAATCTGGCGGGAGCTAGGACCATGGGCCTAAAAGAAGGGAAGGACCCAAACCCACAGGCTGATAATACTTGGAACTTTAATAAAAATATAAAAACATTCCAGAGCCCAAAAACTACAGACCAGAAAGGAACACAAAACAGGCTAAAATGTAGCAGCAAAACTGCATGGCAGCTGCCAGCCCTTTATACACAACAATCACCTCCACCTTAACAGGCTGCACCTGTTGCCCGCTAAGGTGGAGGTGAAACAATGAGACAGGGGAGGGGCTGTAAGGCACAAACCCTTACACTCTCAGCTGAGACTGTCTGGCAGCGAACCGAGTTTAACACCGTCAGAAAAGTCTTCACTGAAAAAGGAGTGTTCCGCGGATTTCAGTATAATCCTCGTAGGATGAGGATCCTCCACAACAGGAAGATACGGCTGTTCTCATCCCCTACAGAGGGGGAGGATTTCCACCGGAGACACACCAGAGAGGACTAATGGTAGCGGTAAACGGTTCACCTTTTGAAACACAGATTCAGTTAGTCTTAACTCTTATGACTTTACATAAAAATATATAGATATATAAGCTAAATCACGTAACCTGTGCCTTTTCCTCATTTATTCATTTATTTCATTCATTCCTGGCAGCTAAGTACAACCCCAATTCCGAAATAGTTGGGACAAAGTGTAAATTGCTAATAAAATCAAAACACAATGACTTTCAAATTACACCAGCCAGTATTTTATTCACAATAGAACAGAGATAACATAGCAAAAGTTTAAACTGTGAAATTTTACAATTTTATCCACAAAATGAGCTCTTTTAAAATTTGATGGCAGCTACATGTCTCAAAAAAAGTTGGGACAGGGGCCTGTTTACCATGATGTAGCATCCCCTCTTCTTTTTAACACAGAGTAGAGGCGTCTGAGCATTGAGGAGACAAGTTTCTTGAGTTTAGCCATTGGAATTTGATCCCACTCTTGTTTAATACAGGCTTCCAGCTGTTGGAGAGTTTTGGATCTCCTTTGATGGACTTTTCCTTTAATTATGCGCCAAATGTTCTCAATCGGTGAAAGATCAGGACTGCAGGCAGGCCAGTTCAGCACACGGACTCTTCTACTAGGAAGCCATGCTGTTGTAATAGCTGCAGTATGTGGTTTTGCATTGTCCTGCTGAAATACACAAGGCCTTCCTTGGAATAGATGTCGTCTGGAGGGGAGCATATGTTGCTCTAAAACAGGGATCCTCAAATCTGGACCTCGAATCCAAATCCAGCCCAGGTTTTCTGTTATCCCAGGCAAGTAAATGAACAGTTAGTGCCTCTGATTGGCCAGACTGTGTTAACACCTGACTCCCAGATAAAGGGAGGGTGGAAAACTAGCAGTCCTCGGACCTCGTAGGGTGCGATTTGAGGACCAGGGCTCTAAAACCTTTATATACCTTTCAGCATTCATGGTGCTTTTTAAAACATGCAAGTGTCCCACACCATATGCACTAATGCATCTCCATACCATCAGAGATGCTGGCTTTTGAACTGAACACTGATAACAGGAGGGGTGGTCTTTCTCTTCTTTACCTCGGAGGACACAACGCCCATGATTTCCAACAAGAATGTCAAATTTGGACTCGTCTGACCACAGGACACTTTGCCACTTTGCTACAGTCCATTTTAAATGAGCCTTGGTCCACAGAACACAGCAGTGCTTCTGGATCATGCTCAACAATGGCTTACTTTTTGCATGATAGAGTTTTAGGTGGCATCTGTGGACGGCACGGCGGACTGTGTTTACAGACAGTGGTTACTTGAAGTATTCCTGGGCCCATTTAGTAATGTCAATGACAGAATCATGCCGGTGAGTGATGCAGTGGCGTCTGAGGGCCCGAAGATCACAGGCATCCAGTAAAGGTCTTCGGCCTTGTCCCTTATGCACAGAGATTTTTCCAGTTTCTCTGAATCTTTTGATGATGTTATGCACTGTCGATGATGAGACCTTCAAAGCCTTTACAATTTGACGTCGAGGAACATTGTTTTTAAAGTATTCCACAATTTTTTTATGCAAGCCTTCACAGGTTGGAGAGCCTCTGGCCATCTTTACTTCTGAGAGACTCAGCCTCTCTAAGACATCCCTTTTATAGCCAAACATGTTACACACCTGATGCCAGTTAACTTATTTACTTGCTAAATGTTCTTTCAGCTGATTCTCTTATATATTAATAGCTTTTTCAGCCCTTTTTTGCCTGTGTCCCAACTTTTTTGAGACCTATTGCATTTTGATTTTATTCACAATTTACACTTCATCCCAACTATTTCTGAATTGGGGTTGTAAAAAGAAACCTTGCTTTTAAATTTGCAGAAAGGTGTCATGTTTAACTTTGCAGCATTTAGTGTTCAGGTTTGCTTTCAATCACTTGGAGATTAATTGTAACGGACATTTAAACCAGGGGGGCCCAAATTTTTGCACCCCCCTGTACTGTCGTAAATATATCTATGAGAGCAACGTGTCCGCAAACTGGTACTTTGAAAGCATAGCACAGCATTTAATTAGGCCTATAAGTTCAAGAAGAGTAAAGATGAACTAGAAAAGGCTAAATTTTCTGAAGAAAATTTGTGTGCTTGCTTCAGTGCGAAAAGTTGAAGAGGTTGGCTTATAAAATGAAGGTGCTTGGAAACTGACAGGCAAAGGAAACTGCTGAAGAAATGCTGGAAAACTCCTGAAATGTAAACACAAGACTTTAAAGCTGAAAGTAATTGTTCAAGGAATTATGACTTTTCAGCTGCATCATGACCGAGTCGACTCCGCTTCAACCCAGCTGTAAAAAAAAAAAAAAAAAAAAAAAAAAGGTCAATTGGAGTCAATGAGGTTGATGCATCTCTCTCTATGACTCTGTGCGTATCTAGTTCAACTCAGTGCATGCTGAGAAATTAGCTTTATGGCGGAGCAAACATGGCAGGCCACATTGGCAGACTGCCGCAGCAGTTGTTGCTTTTAGCTCGCTGTCAGTGTCTCCCCCAGTCCCGAACTGTATAATGCTGACCTGGCCAAGTAGTGAAATGCTACTATTCACGGCTCTCTGTTCATGTCTGTGCACTGTGTGTTCGCTAGCTAAACAGCTAATAATAGCAAGCTGCAAGATATCGTTAACACATGTTATGATATTATTCATGGCTCCCTTTTTGTCTCTGTGCAATTATTAGCTAGTTAGCTCGCGAACACACAGTGCACAGAACGTGTTCGAAACGGGTCGAACTTGAGCGTTGAAATTGCCATCACTGTAGATGACATAAACAAAAGCTAGCTAACTATTAAACTACTCAATGAGTATGGAAAAGTTACGTCTGCTGGCTTAGCAAGGATGGCAGTTACGGTCATTTTGATACCAATATTTTGCCTGTTTTAGATACGATCGTAAATACATCTAGCTAGTGCAAACAGTTGCTTGTATATACTGGAATTGGAGCTCGAGCAATTCTTTTCTGCTTTGCAATTTTTTACTGTAACGTGTTCTCATGGACCCGCCCTGCAAAAAGACCAGTCTTTGCTGCCCTAAATGTGCTCTCTTGGAGCTAATTTGAGCAACTGTTCAAACAACGATACAGAAAATTCTTTCACTGAGTTTTGTGCAGAAGAATTAGATTTTTCTTACAGTCGTATCAATCTTAATCCGAACAATGATAATGCCGAGGCCAGGGAAAAGTCCAACAGAGGGCAGAATCGAACCGCAAATGATGCTAAGATATGCACCCTACCGATATGCCACAATTTCCCTGAGTCACTCTGAGCCATTTAAGTTTATGGCTAAAGCATTTGGTCCAAAGGAGATTTTAGCTAAGGTGTTTCTTACATACTACTGCCTCTACCTCAAATATAGTAAGTCCAATCTACGAAATGGAGGTACCACACTGAAGAGGAGAGTCTGCCGAGCAAAACATGTCAAAATTGTGTGTGTAGTGCCAAAAATGTGGCAACACAAGCAAGTTATAAAATTGTTTTTCAGCTTCCCAACTGGAATTTTCTTGTCTGACTTAATATTTTTGGTTAGTGCTCCCGTCCCTTTTCGGCTCATACTGCCAAAATCGTCTGTCTGGTTGCTTGCATAGTTACATTTTCGTGACCAGCACAACTTTTGCTACAACTTGGATATAAAAATATTTATGTGGAGGGAACATGTGGGAGTTAGAGCAAGTTTAAGAGAAGACTTCTTGACGATTTTACAGCTGTTCGCCACTTTAACAGTGATGTCACCACACCAAGTTCCCAGAATTTATTGTAACAAAAATTATTTTTAAAAAATTATAATAAAAAAATTATAGATGTTCCAAAACATTTGAACAGTGAAAAAATTATACAAGCTTAACTTAACATTTTGCAGTTTGAATGATATTTCCTGCTAAAAGTATGACGGAGTAAAAAAAAATAGCAGAAAATAGCTGAATCTACTGAACCAGCACAAAAATGGCTTGATTTGATAGGACCCCAAAAAATGATATTTAAAATGAAATATCTCAAAAACTAAAAAGAAAATCAAATATCTGTACAGATGCAACATAATTCAGAAGAAGCTGAATTTTTTAGAGTTTGAACGGAATCAATGGCTTAAATGGTGTAGGAGGAGTTAGTCGGCCAAATTTAGGCAGAAGAAGAAAAAGAAGTAGTCAGTGAATAGAGTGTGCTGCTTCTGCTGAAGCAAGCACACAGTAAAAACAGCATGAATCCCCGTCATGTAAGAATTGGCTACCAAAAGGGCCAGGTTACGCGGTAAGGGAGTTACAAAATTGGTGTATTTTGTATCATAGCTCCAAAACTAAGTAAGCTAGAGTTACAATTTCAATGCCTTTGTGTAGGTCTTCTTATGTACTTCAAACAACAAAATAGCTTATTTTGTTCATTTGATTTATTGTGGGTGAAAACGGCAAAATAACTGGTCAGTTACCGACCAGTTTTTTTCCATTTTCACCCAAAATGAATCGAATGAACAAAATTAGCTATTTTGCTGTTTGAATTACTAGGGAAGACCTACAGGAAGCCATTTAAATTGTAACTCTATCTTACTTAGTAAAATAAAAATAAAATAAAATAAATTAAAAAAAAAAAAAAATAAAAAAATAAAAAAAAATTTTAATAAAAATTTTTTAATAAAAATTTTAATAATAATTTTTTAATTTTAAAAAAATTAAATAAATAAACAAATAAAACTGCCAAAGTGGGTCTGGGTTGCCGACTGCAACCTTGGCTAGTTTAGCCAGTTCCTGAGCTCTCTGATGTAATAATAAAAAAAAAAAAATCATCAAGCCTACGCCTTTTGTGATGGAAACTTCAAAAAAAAAAAAAAATGCGTTTCGCCATGCACTTCCAACTCCCTCTCCCATCTGAAATGAAGCATAGAACAAAATCCCATTTCAGAAAAATAAAATTAGGTTTATGCACCGGCACTCAGCGACGTAACTTTTTTTTTCCAGTGAGATCGGCATTTCAGAACTCTTCAGCGAATGAAGGCAATTCTGGTGACAAGTACGTGGTTTCGTCCGTTTACATTTTCCAATCGGGCAGCTGTCTATTTTTTACAGCAAGTTGCGTGACCGTGTTGCAAAAACAGGTGTGTGTACTTGTCGCCGAAATTACATTCATTCGCAAAAGAGTTCTGAAATGCCGCTCTCGCTGGAAAAAAAAAATTACCGTTGCTGAGCGCCAGTGCATAGACCTATTTATAATTAAATTATTTTTCTGTTCTGAATGTAGCCCATTATTTTGTCGCTGTCAGATCGCATGGGGGAGAGAAGCCGTGTCTTCAATTGCCACTTGATTATTCTTGAATTGGAAAACGTGTTAATAAAGGAAAACCATCTAGAATTAGCCAGGACTAATTGTAGTCAATAAAGGGATGGATATTTTCCCCCAAATTTTCAGGTCTAGCGCCGGCCCTGATATTATATATAATATATATCATTAATATATATTATATATAATAATTATATACTATTATAAAAGCGGAAAAAATTATTGATACAAAATACAAACAATAAAGACTTACCTGAAAGGCCCACGTAGCTGGTGCGCTGGCGGTACACGCGTTCTGGGCGTCTTCTATTATTTAACTGGTGATCAAGGCGATTTAGTACTATCTCTGCCGTTTTCTCAGGGGTTCAACTGAGGCTAAAGCAAGGTGGCTTTTTATAGGCGAGTTAATTCGGTAAGTGGAGCCGCATGTGCACGTCCACATGTGTCCAAGTGGGCGCGCAATGAAGCCGCCTGGGCACGCTCTTGTAAAAGCCCAAATGGGTAGCGGGTGGTTCGAGGACCCGCTGTACGCTTTCCCTAACGTGTGTGGTCAAGATAGCAATTGTAGGGAAAGCGCATAAACACGCCCACGGGCACACCTCCAGGCGCAAATAAAGGATTCGGCATAATGCATAGCGGGTAGTGTGGCCGCAAGATACCGTTTAGGGATAGTGGAAGCTGCTAAATGTGTAATTCACGGGTAGCGGGTAGTGGCAACGGGTAGGGCAGTGTGAAAGATAGAGCCCTATATTTGTAAGAATATAGAGTCTTAGTAACTGCCAACTACTTTAAGCCTCTAAACTGCAACAAATATGATAGACTAGAGCAACAACTAAATGTAGACTTAAATTGTAGTTGTACGACTACAGATAGTGCCATTGTACTGGATGAAAACATTTTCCTGGCAAAAAAATTTCTGGCTAGGCAGTGCAATGAGTGCATGTAAACACATTGTAAACAAAAATTGTAGCAGCACTACTGCTTCAGACAGTCCCACTGTACTGGATGAAAACTTTTTACTTGGAAAAATTATTGCTGGCCAGGTAGTTCATGTAAACACAAATTGTAAACTTAAACTGTAGTTGCACTACTGCGGTAAATTTAAATTGTAGCTGCACTACTGCTGTAAACTTAAACTTAAATTGTAGCAGCACTACTGCTACAGATAGTTCCACTGTGCTGAAAAAAAACTTTTGACTGGCAAAAATTATTGCTGCCAAGGTAGTGCTGAAAAATATCAGAATATGTTTATAGCTGTAGGTACATGTGTACAGTGTATGTGCATACATATTCCATGTGTATATGTTTGTGTTTGCTTGCATAATTGTTGCTACTGTAATAGTTTTGCCAATGAGCTCCAAAGAGTTAGAGAGAGGGATAGAAACATTGTCCAATGTCCATTTAGTTGAACTATGTTGTACTTAGAGTGAGTTGTTAGAAGAAAGGCCTCCTCTGCTCCTCTGGCCTTGTTCTGAAAAAACAAAGAACAGAACAGAGACATTGCCCAAGTTAAAAACACAAAGGATACAGTTTAAAATTGTATAGCTTGGAAAAGCTATGAAGCGACAACTGATTGTATTGGCAGTTGTAATACTGATGATTAATATTCAAAGATGACAATTCTTAATGAACATGAACATAGCTAATCTGATGACAGGGATTAAAATATCACCTTATTTTTCCCGTCTGTCCTTCACACTTCTCCAGTGGTTGTAGACTTTGTCCACGTTGATAGCACCACCTTCCTGCCTTGACTTGATTCGCATTAGCTGGTCCAGATGTGTCACTTCAAGACGATTTCTGGATTTGGTTTTGATATGATTCATCAAACTGAATCCTCTTTCACAGTCAGCACTTGATGCTTGGAATGAACCACAAATGTCCACAAGCTGTGAGACCTCCCTCAGCTCCTCACATCTAAGTGTTGCAGCCACCATGTCAGAGAATGTCTTGATTGACCCTTGTTGATGTTTTTGTTTCACTATGCACTTGAAGTGAGCATATTCATGCTTGATGTCATCCATAGACTGTGGGCAGTGAATGGCGTCATACTTCTTTGCCAGCGTGGCGATGTTTGTGGTTCCGTAATCAAAACTGACATCTGAGCACAGCACTTCAATGTCAAATGCAGACCACTCTTTTAAATCAGCCACTGGGAAACGAGCATCCAAATGATCACACAGCTTTGAAATAAACTGAGTAATGTCCTTGGTAATTGTTCTGTCAGCTTCTGAGGCCCTTATCACCTCGATGACACAGTCACTCCAGTGAGGCTCATCCTCCAAGTACTGGGCACGCAGCTTTCCAATCTTTGCTCCTGCGAGGCAGTGTGCTTCCATCACAGTCAGGTTGCATCTTTGAAGAGAAAAGCACAGGTTTGCCAGTTCACCTAACACATCTCAAAGAGCAGTGAGAGCAACTTTGTACTTTGGATCACTCAGCTTTTTGTAACAGTATTTTGCCACCGGATCTCCATTTTCACTGGCTTGTGCCTTGCAGTATTCTTCAAGGACAGTGTAGTTTCTCAGAACAGCATTCACAGCTTGTTGGCGTGACAGCCATCGAACTTCGTTCAGAGGCCTGAATGACATTGTATCCTCATTTAGAACCTCAGCTAGCTCCTTGAATTTGCACTTCTTCACTGATGACCTTGAGAAAATTGAATATATAGTTCTTAGAAGAGTTTCCACTTCTCGCATCAAAGGCACATCTTTCCAAGCATCATCAATGCCCAAGTCTTCCCTATGGGCCACACAGTGTTGTTCTGTGAGATGTGGTATTTGCTGCCGTAACAGAACTGCAACACCATTGTGCTTTCCCAGCATTACTGAAGCACCATCAGAGGTTAGCATCACCATTCTCTGCAAATCTAGTTCATGGCTGGAATAAAAGTCTGTGATTGCCTTTACAAGATCATGAGCAGTGCATGCCTTCAGCTGAATGATGCCACCAAACACAGTTTTGTAACTGACGTCATTCTCCTCCCTGTATTTGAAATACATCACTAACATTTTGTGCAGTGTTATGTCTGTGCTCTCATCAATTATCAAAGTATGCCATGGAGCGTTTCGGATACTGCACATCGTCTCCCCCTGTACAAATGCATTTATTCACTCCAAAAATTCAAATGCATAATTTTTGCTTCTCCAGTGTTCTGGTATACTCACATATTTTGCCATGTGATCGTGAATTTGTTGTGCAGCTGGCATCGATGCGTTCATTTTGATAGCAAGTAGAACATTGTCAATGAGAATTTTCACTTGCTCCGGGTCAAACTTTTTTTTAAGCGACAGTTCGTTTCTCCTCTGCCGTTCCTCCACACTCTCTTGCAGTAAAGATCTGATCCCCAACCCCTGCTTATGTCTCTTTACAATGTCCGCAGCATGTAAATGTCCTTTCGTTCCAACATGTCGCTTGAGGTAGTCAAGTTTCCATTCACTCCACACTTTCCCCTCTGAAAACTCGCCCGGTACTTTCGCTTCACTGCACGTCTTGCAAACGACTCCAGTCTCGCTTGAAAAAGAAGATATCTCGCCGACTTTCACCGGTGGCGTTCGCTCGTCTAACGTTATGTATTCCGACAGCCAGTTCACTTTAAACGACGTGCGTTTTTTCTTTCCAGTGGATGAAGTGCCACAGCCCTCGCGTTTAGCCATGTTCAGTCGTCGTTTTTGAAAGGACGAAACAGTTAGCCTGAACGGTTAACATAACACAGCAACATATACAAACAAAAGCGGTTAGTCGAAATAATGCCATTGATTAGCTGGCTATGGGTTGCCGAATGAGCTGGCAAGCTAAACAACCGTTGCAGGTATTGGCTGGGCAGCGCCTGGCGGGCATGTTTTTTAATCATCACTGACTGAACGTACACTATCACCCGTCACTCATTGAACAGACAAACGCCCACAGTGGGGTTCATATTCACTGTCCAAGTAATGAATTTCACCATTCACAGGCATATTAGAACAACAACAAAAAAAGTGAAAACTGGTCAGGGATATTTGAGTGCACAACTTTTTTCTCTTCTGCGCCAAGAGGCGGGGAGCAGTGCGCAATTGCACAGTAAAACACCCTAGAGGGAACAGTGCTGTGCGTATTCCAAACAAGCTCCACATCATGATTTACTGATAAAGGTGACATGCCTCTGATTTTTGACTGAAAGACATTACGGCTGGCTTAAAGTGGCATATTGGGTGTGGCACCGCACTGGGCGTGACGGCACAGAAGTACACAGAGCAGAGTTTCAGGGGAAAATAGCCCAATAAGGGTTTTTAATTTGATTCAAACACAAAATTTAGGGTCCTCACTTTGAATCGATCAGAAGGCAAAGGAAAAAAAAAATTTCTCCCAACTTCTCCAGGAGACTGGGCATTGGTTCTGGGATCTCCCCTATGTCTGGGGCGGGGAACCAGTCCACAGTCTCCACTGGAATCTAGAGGTTGCGGGAGAAAAAAGAGAAGAGTTATACCACCCAGTCAAAATCACACAGCATTCATGGGCTCTTTCTCCTTCCCCGAGAGAGACAGGGGCCTCCTTTTAAACAGCCCATTCGTTATCCTGGAGGGGTAACAGCTGCCTCCCCTCATTGAACTCAGGTGTGCTATCTGGGAGGCCAGGAGTCGGGGGAATTTCCATCCGGCCGCTCTCCATGGTCCTGAGGCTGGCCTGCTTAAACTGGCGCTCTCCCAGGTCCTGAACAGCCTGCCTCGCGGTGGGTTTATGCTGATGTTTCTTTGGCTGGGAGGGAGGCTGTGGTCTCCCGCCCCTCTCCACGCCACATGGGCTTAAATGCTACGACCCCAAGTGAAAGTGAAAAAAGACCAAATATTACTTTCTCCATCAAAGATATGTAGAAAATTCTAATAATTGTTTTGCTCATCGACAGTCCTCATTTAAAGTTGGCTTGTATTGGTTCAAGTTTAACATGTGTAATGTGGGGGGGAAAAAAAGCCACTAGATGGCAGTGTTGACTTTTTTTTTTTTTTTGTTAAGCCCAGTCTAAAGCTAGGTTTGGGGCATGTCCTGGGCATGCCTCAGAGGGGGCTGGAAAAGAGTATATAAGGAGAAAAATTGAGAGAGTGAGGGTAGTTGGAGAAATTGCAAGGAGAAATTGTGGAAGGATACATTTGACCAGACCTGTCACTCTTTTCAAGACCTGTGAAGCTTTTTGTGGATTTTTGCCTGTGTTGGAGCATTTTCCTGTCTCAGGACATCGCAACATAGCAGCCCATCTCAATTACCAAGGGACTGTAACTATCTTTTTTTTATTTCAATCTTGGTCAGTAGGGTAGAGTGTAGATTAGTTCTAAGTGTTTGTTTAATTAAATCTGTTGAAGTTTAAGAATTTTGTCTGTCATCCCTTGCTGTCCGTGACGTCATAACAAATTGACAACATAACAAATTGGGGCCATAACAAATTGGGGGCTCGGGTCCGGGATAGACCATTGTGCAAGTCATTTATTGAAAATCTAAAATTTCAAATTGTGAAATTGTTTTTTGAATTTTCCTAGATATATATTGGCAGATCAACAGCAATGGATGATTTCTTGGCATCACCAACCGTAGAGGTTTTGAAGTCTTTTAAAAAGACAGAACTGCTAGAAATATGCAGACAGTTAGAGCTGACAGATGTAAAACCAGCCATGCGAAAAGCAAGACTGGCTAGAGAGATTGTTGAATATTACATTGATGAAAATGTGTTTGCACCAGGAGATCTGGAACAGTTTCCAGTGGAAAATCCAAATGTAGAAATGGAACTTAAATTAAAAATGCTAGAGATAGAAAGGGAGGAAAAAGAAAAACAAAGGCAGTTTGAGTTAGAAAAATTATCAAGAGAAGAGAAAAAAGAGAAAGAGGAAAGAGCAGAAAGAGAGACAGAGACAGAGATTTCGATTTAGAATAATTAGAGAAGAAAGGCTCCAAATGGAGCTGCTAAAAATCAAAATTCAAGCTGAAAACAAATTTTGGGCTAGCCAGGAGGTAAAGCTGGTGCCTCCATTCTCAGAGAAGGAGGTTGATAAGTATTTCCAGTGCTTCGAGAAGGTAGCTAAGAGTTGTCAGTGGCCAAAGGAACACTGGCCTCTGATGTTGCAAACTGTCCTCAAGGGTAAAGCTCAACAAGCCTATTCGGCTTTGTCTGCAGATGATTCCTCTGATTATGAGGTTGTCAAAAAGGTTATTTTGACAGCTTATGAGTTGGTTCCAGAGGCTTACCGACAGAAATTCAGAGGTCTGAAGAAATCTGACAATCAGACTTATGTGGAATTTGCTAACGAGAAGAAGGTTTGCTTTGAGCGCTGGTGTACTTCTATGGAGGTCAAGGATGATTTCAACTCACTAAAAGAGATGGTGTTAGTTGAAGAATTCAAGAACTGTGTCAAGGATGATATTAAGACCTACCTTAATGATAAGCAAGCGCTGAATTTGTAATCAGCTGCCAAGTTTGCAGATGAATATGTTCTCCCACATAAGTCCAAATTTCAGTCTAGCAGTAACAATAGATGGTCCCAATTTCAGAAGAGAGGTAACGGTGATACCCAAGATTCCTCACCCAAAGACAAAGACAAATCTGGTGATGGTGCTCAGAAATCCAGTCAAAGGTCTAATCAAAGTGTGAAAGCTGACAGTGACAAAAGTGGTCTAGTTTGCAATTATTGCAAGAAATCTGGTCATGTTACAACTAACTGTTGGTTCCTTAAAGCTAAGAAAAAAAAGAAAAGAATACCAAAACCCAATGCCTTTGTGAAGACAAGGTTAGAAACCCCTGTAGTAGATGACCGATCTGCTAAATTGCCTGCTCCTTGTGAGGCTAAGAAGCCTGATACTGCTGACTTTGTGAGTGAGGAATTTCTTCCATTTGTGTCAGAGGGATTTGTGGCTCTGAATGAGCATTCTCCTCCTGTCCCCATATATATCCTAATGGATACCGGAGCTTCTCAGTCACTTCTGTTGATGGACTCCTTGGAGTTACATGATGAGAGCGCTTCTGGGGATTTCATACTTGTACAAGGTATTGAAGGGAGGACTGTATCTGTACCCCTGCGCTCTGTATTCTTGAAGTCAGATTTAGTTACAGGACAGGTAAAGGTGGGACTTCTGTCAAGTCTACCTATCAAGGGTGTTTCTCTGTTGCTAGGCAATGACCTGGCTGGGGGCAATGTAGTTCCCCCGTTCATCTTACTTCACAGCCGAGCACTGAAGATGGCGATGAAGACCTGTCTCTGTATCCTTCCTGTGCAGTGACCCGTGCTATGGCCAAGAAGGCTCAAGAAGAAGATGATGTGGTGCCGTCCAGCACCTTGAATAGTCATGACTCAGGTGGTTCGCCTCATGACTCTGTTCAGCCTACTATGGTTTCTCCGTTTGAGGACTTATCAGGCACTTTTATCAGTTTTCTGTTCAGCCAGCCAGATGGGTCTGGTGATCTGATGTATCTGGAGACTTGTCTCTGTCCAGAAAGCGGTTGATTCAGGAGCAAACCAATGATCCTGAAATTTGTGTACTAAAGAAGAGAGCCCTTCCTGATGAAGAAATAGACGCAGTTCCAGTTGGGTATTATCTCAAGGATGGAGTGTTGATGCGGAAGTGGCGCCCTCCTGATATCCCTGCCAATGCAGATTGGGCAGTGGTCAAGCAAATTGTTATTCCGAAGGTCTACAGGAATGAGATCTTAACAATGGCTCATAGTTTGCCTTTACGAGGTCATCTTGGTGTTAACAAGACTGTTGACAAGATCATGAAACACTTCTTCTGGCCTGGACTTCGGAAAGATGTTTCCAACTTTTGCAAAACCTGTCACACTTGTCAGGTAGTTGGAAAACACCAGTTAGACCCACCTGTAGCTCCATTGCAGCCTATCCCAGCATTTGGGGAGCCCTTCTCCAAGGTCATCGTTGATTGTGTTAGTCCATTACCCAAGACTAGATCTGGAAATCAGTACTTGTTGACAATCACATGTGAATCTACCAGATTCCCTGAAGCCATCCCTCTACGCAACATCAAGGCAACTGCAATTTTGAAGGCTTTGATAAAGTTCTTCACGTTGTTTGGCCTTCCCAGGGAAATTCAGTCAGATCAAGGTAGCAATTTCACTTCCGGATTGTTTCAGCAGGTTGTGTATGAACTAGGTGCGAAGCAGATTCTTTCCAGTGCCTATCATCCAGAGAGTCAGGGTGCCTTAGAGCGGTTTCATTCCACTCTCAAGACAATGATGAGGACTTATTGTTATGACCATGAGAAAGACTGGGATGAAGGTGTTCATTTGCTGTTGTTTGCAGCTAGAGAAGCAGTACAGGAGTCTACTGGATTCAGTCCGTTTGAGCTAGTGTTTGGCCATGAAGTGAGAGGACCTTTGTTATTGTTGAGTGAACAATGACAAGAGAAAGAGCCGCATATCAGTCTGTTAGAGTATGTTAGCAAGTTCAGGGAAAGACTGCGTGCAGCTTGTGACCTAGCCAAAGAGAACTTGAAATCAAGTCAGGGAAAAATGAAAACTTGGTATGATCATAAGGCTAGAAGCCGTGAGTTTAAACCAGGAGACAAGGTCCTTGTGTTGTTTCCCTTGCAGTCCAATCCATTGCAGGCTAGATTTCATGGTCCTTATGAAATTCTGACAAAACTCAATGATCTCAATTACATTGTGAAGACTCCAGATAGGAGAAAGCCAAAACAGTTGTGTCACATTAACATGCTGAAGCCTTATCATAATAGGAATGCTAGGGTTGCAGCTGTCTCTTCAGATCCTCCTATGGCCGAGACTTGTGGAGACGAGGGGGAGTTTCAAGATGATGAACCTAGAATTAAAGCTGAAGTTCTTTCATGTAAATTGTCAAATTCTGAAGCGTTGTAAAATCTTGATTTAAAACTCCAGCACTTAGAACCCTCACAGAAAGATCAGTTTGAGAGGTTGATCAAGAAATATAAAGATCTATTTCCTGATGTTCCAAAGAGCGTTTCTATAGCCTCTCATGATGTAGATGTTGGTGATGCCAAACCAATAAAACAGCATCCGTACCGGATGAATCCTGAAAAGAGAAAGATTGCTGAGAAACAGGTTGAGTACATGTTAGAACATGATATTATCAGGCCCTCTAACTCAGATTGGAGTTCACCCTATGTTCTAGTTCCAAAACCTGATGGAAGTACTAGATTCTGTACGGATTATCGCAAAGTCAATGCTGTAACTAGAACTGATGTGTTTCCAATACCTAGGATTGATGATTGTATCGATAGAGTAGGGCAAGCAAAGTTTCTGACCAAGATTGATTTTATTGAAGGGTTATTGGTGTGTGCCTTTCACTGAGAGGGCCAAGAGCATCTCTGCTTTTGCCGCACCATCTGGGTTGTACCAGTGTGGGGTCCTACCCTTTGGCACGGAAAATGCCCCAGCCATGTTCCAAGGGATGATGCAGTCTACAATCGCCGGATTGCCGCACACGGGTGCGTACATCGACGACCTGATCACATGGAGTGACTCCTGGGAAGAACATCTGAAAGATGTAGAGACGTTGTTCCAGCGCTTGACCCAGGCTAACCTGACTGTTAACCTGAACAGGAGTGACTTTGGTTGTGCTACTGTCACGTATCTTGGCTACGTCATAGGCCAGGGTAAGGTGGCACCCATAAATGCTAAAGTCCAAGCCATCATGGACTTTCCAGTTCCTGACAACAAAAAAGCTTTGCGCCGCTTCCTTGGAATGATCGGGTACTACCGCAAGTTCTGCAAGAACTTTGCTGAGATTGCTCTCAGTCTCACCAACCAACTGAAGAAAGGCGTAAAGTTCACTTGGGATGAAGCATGCCAAAGAGCCTTCGATCGCCTGAAGTCTCTGCTGTGTCATCTCCCCGTGCTCAAATCTCCTGACTTCAACAAACCGTTCTCCATGGCGGTCGATGCTAGCGACCAAGCTTGTGGATCTGTGCTCCTACAGAGAAGTGACTCTGATGACATTGAGCATCCCATGGCATACTTCTCCAGGAAGTTCAATCGCCACCAAAAGAACTATTCCACAATTGAGAAGGAGCTGTTGGCTCTGGTTCTATCCTTACAACACTTTGAGGTTTATGTTTGTACTGGGCAAAAGCCAAAGATTGTATATACTGACCACAATCCGTTAATGTTTTTGAGTAAGATGAAAAACAAGAATCGGAGATTGTTGAATTGGAGTTTGATTTTACAGGAGTTTGACTTGGAAATTAAGCATGTAAAGGGTACTGACAATGTAATTGCTGATTGCTTATCCCGTGTTTGAGTATGTGTATATATATCACGTGTTTATTAGCATACTGTATTATATGTATATATATACAAGTGTCTACTTAACCATTTTTGTATTGAAAAGAAAAATTCTGCCTTTATGAGTCAAAATTTTCCCTTTTGGAAGGGAGGTGTAATGTGGGAAAAAAAAGCCACTAGATGGCAGTGTTGACATTTTTTCTGTTAAGCCCAGTCTAAAGCTGGGTTTGGGGCATGTCCTGGGCATGCCTCAGAGGGGGCTGGAAAAGAGTATATAAGGAGAAAAATTGAGAGAGTGAGGGTAGTTGGAGAAATTGCAAGGAGAAATTGTGGAAGGATCCATTTGACCAGACCTGTCACTCTTTTCAAGACCTGTGAAGCTTTTGTGGATTTTTTGCCTGTGTTGGAGCATTTTCCTGTCCCAGGATATCGCAACATAGCAGCCCATCTCAATTACCAAGGGACTGTAACTATCTTTTTTTTATTTCAATCTTGGTCAGTAGGGTAGAGTGTAGATTAGTTCTAAGTGTTTGTTTAATTAAATCTGTTGAAGTTCAAGAATTTTGTCTGTCATCCCTTGCTGTCCGTGACGTCATAACAAATTGACGCCATAACAAATTGGGGCCATAACACATGCTTCTTTTAGCACGGTACCATTTAAGCCCACCTGAGATGAAGTCAAAGTTTAAAAATGTGCAGTTCTTCAATGCTATTGGTCAAATTTGTTTTAATAGAATAATATAAAATGCATCAGAAAAGATTAAGTGTGCACTTCAGGGTGTATCCAAAAAAATGTCCCACTGTGAAAAATTGCCCTAAAATTAATATTATATATCTATATTTTTTTGAAAATCCTTTTACATAGGTCAATAGACAATGGTGCATTGCTTTTTTGTGCAATTGCACATACTCAACATGTCATGTATGAGTGAGCACAGGCTAATTACGTAAATTGCGATACATCTGTTTTGCGTGAAAAAAGTGCTGGGATGAAAACAGGATCTAAGACCATAGGAAGCAACGTTAGTTATGCCCCTTGTTTACCATAAAATTGCCATTACTTTTGAGCTCTGCTTCTTCTGAGAACATTGACTTCTGCCGTAATGCGTTCTTCAAGGTCATCCAGGTCCCTAGGTGGAGTAACGTACACTTTTGACATAAAGGAAAAGTTGACCCAAAAATGATAATTCACTCATCTTCTACTCACCCCAAGGCTAATCGAAGGTCCATGAATTTCTTTTTTCCTCAAAACACTTTTGGAGTTACAAAGAAAAACAGCATTGAAGACAAATCCAAATCAATTGAAGTCAATGGAGAGCACTTTTTCAAGCGTAAAAAACATTTAAAAACCACAAAATGCCTCTATACTGCTCATGCAGCGTAATCCAAGTGTCCGTAAGTCCTGACATCCAAATTTGACTTGCAAAGACGTCTTTCCACTATATTTTTAGCCTTAATGTCCAATGTAGCCATTTAGCTAGGAGCCCTGTTTATTTTTGCGGAAGAAGTTGACCTCGCTAAGTTGGCCGACCATAAAAATGTGCTGTTCAATCAGTGAGTACTAACATTTAAAACTGCAGCGCATTTCTCCAATTGGAGATGTTTGGGGTCGTTGCAGCGTTATTTGCCCTCATTGGCCACTAGCTGTAGCTAGAGGTCATGAATTTTAAACTTCTTCCATGAAAATGAACAAGGCTACTAGCTAAGTGGCTACATTGGACATTACGGCTAAAAATATTGTGAAAAGACGTCTTTACGAGTCAAATTTGAATGTTGGGGCTTACGGACACTTGGATTACGCAGCTTGAGCGGTATGGAGGCATTTTGTGGTTTTTAAATGTTGTTTTTTACAATTGAAAAAGTGGTCTCCAATGACTTCAGTTGATTTGGATTTGTCTTCAATGCTGTTTTTTATTTGTAACTCCAAAAGCATTTTGAGGAAGAAAGACATTTGCGGACCCTTCGATTAGCCTTGGGGTGAGTAGATGATGAGTGAATTTTCATTTTTGGGTGAACTTTCCCTTTCCCTTTCCCCACAAGAAAAAGTCAAGAGGGGTTAAGTCCAGAGACCTCGGGGGCCATTCCACGTCGCGGTGTTTGTGGGGTGGGGCACCATCCTGTGCCCACCACGGTCTCTGAAATCGGCCATTTCTGCTGCGACGATAACGGGGCAGTTGGTCAATGACAGGTGCTGAGATCAAGAAAGTGCAGACACTAGGTGTGGCACCATTCTGGGGACATCCAGTCATTGATTACATCACATGACATAACAGGACTGTTAGCCACCTGGAGAGCAAAGGGTTAAAGCAATTTCCTGAAAATTTTTAGGACATTTAAGGGCACACCTAACGTTGTTTCTCATGGTCTCAAATCCTGTTTTCATACCAGTACTTTTTCGCACGAAACAGATGTATCGCAATTTAGGTAATTAGACTGTGCTCACTCATGCGTGGCATGTTGAGTATGTGCAATTGCACAAAAAAGCACTGAACCATTGTCTATCAACTTATGTAAAAGGGTTTTCAAAAAATGATAGAATATGAATTTTAGGGCAATTTTTCAAAGTGGGACATTTTTTTTGATACACCCTGTATTATCCTGCTTACTCTTTGGCAATGTATGACTCCATGAAGCTAACGGTTTGACGTTTATATTAGTTCTGTTCAATAGCTTGTAAAAATCTTTATATATGAAATAAAATAGCCTTAATTGTCAAAATACTATTTCCAAATATACAAAGAGTGAAGAGTGAGGAAGAAACAATATAGGTAATGGATGTGTAATGGGGTTCATGCAGAGCCGTATATACAGCTCTGGGTTCACGCCGTGTCAGCAATGCTCTAAGGGGAACTCCAAGCGCAAGGACCGGAAGTACAACCCCAATTCCAAAAATATTGAGATGCTATGTGAAATGTAAATAACAACAGAATGCAATGATTTGCAAATCTCATCAACTGAAATTTTTAAATGAGCGAATATTTTTTATGAAATCATAAAATGTCTTACTTTCAAAATCTGATATGTTGTCTATGTTCTGTTCTGAATAAAAAGTGGTTTTATGAGATTTGCAAATCATTGCATTCTGTTTTTATTTACAATTTACACAGCATCCCAACTTTTTTGGAATTTGGGTTGTACAACTCCAAATCAATGAAGAGAGCTCCGTGAGCACGACATCCCGTGCCGGAATTGCGACTGCCATTTGCGTGTCTTTAGTCCATCTGCAGCATATGTGCAAAGTTTCAGGGATGTCCAATGAAATCTGTAGGAGGAGTTGATATCACCAGCCAAGTACTTTCCAATGCGGACAGACGGACGGATGGACAGACTACACCACAATATAATCCCCCTTTTGGGCTGTCGCCTGGCAGAAGATAAAAAAGTTGGCGAGGTGAGTTAAATTCAGATTAATGTGTAAATTATCTTTAACCTGCATTACATCGAAAACAATACAGCAGCTCATCTGATGTTTCACCACATAAATTTAATTTATCAAAAAAACACATTTTAATTTTCATTCTCTCAACATATTTCGATAAACAGTGGAACAGTTAAGTACTCTTGGGACACTTTATAATGTTGTTATTCCTTTTCACAAAATGTAATAAATGTTTAGGGACTGAAGACCCCAAGTGACTCTAATAATAATAACTAGCGCTTTGCCCGTGGGGATCCACGGGTTCTAGATTCAACCCACATGGGGCCCAATTTTCAGCCCAAGTTTAAATTTTATTGTTTTATGTAGTGGGTTTATCTAAGTTTCTGATGATAACTATCCATGGTGCAGTATTAGGCTTGGCATATCAGCATGATCAGTCACAGCACTTGGGGATACACAATGTTTTGTGTAACTAACACATCTTTAAGGAGGCCCTGTTTTGAAGTGGCATCAATTTTCACGAATGCATCGCTAAATGATTTAGCTCTGGAGAATGCCACATATAGCTGGCCATGGGAAAATACTGGTGCTGGTAAATGCAGGTGAAAGGAACGGGCATAGACTCCAAATGCAGTTCAGCATCGGCAGGGCGTTTATTGGGATTCACAAAGCTCATGGTCAAGACAGAAATGGATCAATAGCCAGGCAAACAGAGATGCAGGATGGGCAGAATCGAAGTCAGGGGACAAGCAAAAAGATCCAGTAACCAGAATAATCAATCCGCACAAAGACAGTAACAAAGAGGGTTGAAACTAAGGGAATGGAAGGGGAAGGAAAAAGGGAGTTGGATGGGACAAGGGAGAACACAGGAGAAACTAAACAGATGGATACAAAATGGGAATTAGGGAGAACGAAGTACTAATCACTCAAATAGCAATCTCACAACATAATACAAACAATCAAATACAAAACTACGGGAGAATCACAAGAAACGAGCTTTCAACAATCGAAACGAGCAGAATAGCGCAGAAACGAGACTGGCCAAGAACGAGCTGTGGTAGAAACGAGTCGACAAGAAACTACGGGAGAGTGGGTCTTTTAAACACAAACAAATTAAGTGGAGGCCCAGCTAAACTCAGAACAGGTGAGAGGAGAGGCGGATCTAGAAAAGCAAGGACGGTGATAGGAGAGAGAGAGAGGAAGTAGGTGGGATCCTAACTTTGAACTAACTAATCACCCATGCCTAACTGAACTGCTCTAAGTGTGGATAGTCCAATCAGAACAGCAAGAGAGAAGGAAGAGGAATTACCAAACCGAAATTACAGGGAAGAGAGTGTGATGAAAAAGACAAGATGCCATGAGACAGAAACGGGAGGAAAACACTGAAGACCAGAGACAGAGCAATCATCCAGAAACACACATGCTCTAATGAATAAATATAATAAATAAAATAAATAATAGCAATACTAAAAACTAGAAACTAAAAACAAGCATACAAATCACTGATTTCTAACAGCAGGCCTACTTTGACAAATGTTTGTCCCTGGGATTTATTGATTGTCATTGAATAGGAAAGTCTTACTGGGAACTGCCTTTGTTCCAGCACAATAGGGAGATTTGGGTATGAAGGTGCCAGCTTCACTCTTGGAATTAGAACTTGTTTTCCCTTGTTCCTTCCTGTGAGAATCTCTGCATCTAGAACATTGGCATAGAGATTATTAATGGTGAGTCTGGTTCCATTGCAGAGGCCATTACGAATGTCTGAATTCCTCAGCAACATCACAATCGCTCCCACCTTAAGGCTGAGTTGGTGGGGTGGCATCCCAGTCGGTGTGAGACTGTGCAGAAATTCCTGGGAGTAGGAATATGCTTCCCCTTCATTGTCAGAGACAACATTATCCACACTATAGGTTTTCTTCTCTCAATCTACTCTCCAGAATTTCATCATTAAGGTTCAGTGGGTCTTCATTCTTTGGTGTAAGGATGACTTTTCCAGAAACGTCCTGATCATTGATATCAGGAAATACCACATCAATGAGACTTCCTGTTACAATGCAGTCCTGAGCTACATCAATCATCCCATCTTCAGCATCTTCAGAACTGCTTTTTAATTTACCATCCCCTCATTTGAGAAGCCACTCAGCAAAGGTTTTTTCGTCAGGTTTGGCTCGCATGTTCTTTGTGAGATTCATCTTCCTGATTAGTGGCCATAATGGTGAGCTCTTCAGGCAGTTTTCTGTCATGAATTCGCTCCCGCCGGATACAAATATCAACCCGGCGGGAGCTAGGACCATGGGCCTAAAGATAAATACAGGACCCAAACGCCAGGCTGGGAAAAAACTGGAGGTTTTAATAAAAATAAAGAAAAACCAAACAAAAAAATTAAACTAGGGAGCAGTAACACAGGGTATAAAATCAACAATGCAGTGACAATGAGCACTGGCAACTTGCCAGCCCTATATACCCAGATAATCATCTCCACCTTAACGAGCAACAGATGCAGCTCATGAAGGTAGAGGTGAGAGCTGTCATGGTTCTGGCTGTGTGTGTGGTTTTAGACTTTCTCTGTGGATTGTATTTGGATGACCTCTGTTTCTTTAACTATCGGATTCTTTTCCCAGCTGTTTCGTCGGGCGTGGGCGGCACCTTCTCCTAAGGCTATATAAGCCGGATGTCCGCCACGCCTCCTTTGCTGAAGTGTCTGATTCTAGTTATCACTACAGCCAGAAGATATCTCTAGTTAGGGATTTTTGGCAAATATCTTTGCAGTATATTTGTGGTTTTCTTCTTTAAGGAAATTTCCTTTTTGCTTTCCCTTTTTGTTTGTTCCTCTCTCGCTTTGCATCCTGTTAGTATTATTGGGTGTTCGTTTTGGAAGCGTGAGAGCTGGTTCTGTTACTTCGTTTATATTTCTCCCTGTGGGTATTTTAAGTCCTTACTGGTCCTGTTTTCTCCTAATCGCTGCACCTGGCCCCCCTATTCCTTCGGCCATTACAGCACACTCCAGCCAAACATGGAATCGCCAGCAGCGGCTACGCTGGAGAAACTCGTTGCCAATCAACAATCGGTTCTTGCTGGTTATGGCAAGGGCCTCGCTAGCTTAAGCAATCAGCAAGCAGAGCTGGCGGGTAGGATTCTCCTGCAGGAGAATACTATGCAGAAGCAGAAGAATATCTTATTAAGCCTCAGCGAGAGTATTAGAGCATTGACCGCTCAGATCACCCAAAATGTTTCGCAAGCATAATCCACACACTTTCCCCGAGAGCCTAAACTTCAGTTACCCCCAAGATATGGAGGCGAGGCAGAGAAATGCAAGGACTTCATCACTGAGTGTGAAATATTTTTAAAAACACAACCCTCACGGTTCTCTATTGAAGAATAACAGGTTTCGTTTATTTTATCCCTGTTCGCTGGTACAGCTCTCACTTGGGTGGGGCCACTCATTCGCTCTAGATTGCCGGTGGTTAATTCGGTAGATACTCTCGTGAGGGAGATGATTTCAGTTTTTGATCAGGACGTGTGTGGTCAGGACGCGGCTACGCGTCTAATGCATTTGAGGCAGGGCTCTGAGAGCGTTGCAGAGTTTTCTATATCTTTCCGCTCCCTGGCCACAGAGACAGGGTGGCCAGAGGCACCTCTTATGACAGTTTTTATTCAGGCTTTGGCGGAGGAGGTAAAGGATGCTCTGGCGACATTAGAGCCTTGTGTTTCTTTAGATTCGTTGGTTCGTACTGGTGTGCGAATTGATAATCGTATCCGCGAACGAAACAAGGAGAAACGAACTGCACTGGCTCCTACCAGCAAAGGGGTTAATTCTACTTACAACACGCACACAGCCCAAACTCCGCCCACTGAAATTCCCACTCCTAGTGAGCCCATGCAGGTTGATGGCTCATATGAGAGCTAGGTTCGTAAGCCCGTTCGCAGACGAATAATTTGTTATCATTGTAACAAACCCGGGCATATCCGTCCACGTTGCCCTGAGCTTAAGGGGAAACGGGAAGTCCCTTTAGCGGTATGGGGGACGCTAGAGGGACAGAGCCAATCTCCCTTTTGAACATTTATTGCAGTAGAATTGACTGTGGGGAAGCAGAAAATAATTGTTGAGGCGTTTTGGACTCGGGGGCCGTTGATTGTTTTATGGATGCGGAGTGGGCTAGGAAACATTCCTTACCCATTTGCTCTCTCTTGCATTCGCGTACGGCCAGAGCTTTGAATGGTCGCCCGTTGGGAACTGGGCTTATAACCAAGGTCTCTGAATTATTGACTATGCTCGGCCCATTTGGCGGTCATTCGGCGGAAGTTCGGTTTTTCCTGATCAATTGACCAGTTTTCCCTGTGGTTTTAGGACATTCTTGGCTGCTTGATAGGCCACACATCTTTTGGGGCAGTCAAAATAATCCTGTGATCCAGTGGGGCTCTGATTTTTGGGCTCACTGTAGTGAGTTTCGGGCGTGTCATCCCGGACATCAACCTATGGGGAAGCTGACGCCTGGAGTGATGACGAGGAAGTTGTCTCCTCTGAGATGGTTGAGTCGTGGGGTCCTGCACAAGATAGGTGTGTAGGGGCCACGTTGAACTTTGATTTACCTCCCAACGTTCCAAGTGATCATGTTGATCTCGCAGAGCTTTTTAGCAAACAACGAGCTTTGTCTTTGCCTCCGCATCGTGATTCTGATTGTGAGATCAAACTTTTCCCTGGTAATACTCCCCCCAGGGGTGCGTTATACTCACTGTCAGGGTCAGTTTGCATGGATCCGGACAAGGTGGCAGCAGTCAGGAATTGGCCTGCTCCTCAGAATGTTAAGGAGGTTCAGCGATTTTTGGGCTTCGCCAATTTTTAGAGGAGGTTTATTCGCAATTTTAGTGGTGTGGCTGCCCCGATTATTGTGCTTACTAGGAAGAATGCCTCCACGTCGTTTGCTTGGACCCCAGCAGCTGAGGCTGCTTTTCAAGAGTTGAAGAAACTTTTTAGTTCTGAGCCCATCCTTGTTATGCCCGACCCCTCCCTCCCATTTGGGGTGGAGGTTGACGCTTTGGAGGTCGGGGTGGGTGCCATTTTGTTCCAGCGTTCTCATCGGGACAATAAGCTGCATCCCTATGCCTACTTCTCCCGGTCGTTGACTGCGGCCGAGCGAAATTACAGCATTGGTGATCGGGAGTTGTTGGCTGTTGGGTTGGCGTTGGAGGAGTGGCGCCACTGGTTGGAGGGGGCTGGGCACCTGTTTGTGGTTTGGACTGATCGCAGGAACCTCCAATATATCCAGCAGACTAAGCGACGTAATTCCCAGCAGGCATGGTGGGCATTATTTTTCAATCGTATTAACTTCACGTTAACTTATCGCCCCAGTTCTAAAAACATTAAGAGCCATTCCGTGAGAAAATGGCACTTTTTGAAGAAGTTGAGGAGTAGCCCCCCCTGGAATTGAATGAAACTTGGTAGATAGGTAGATATGGTAGTCTCACAGAAAAAGCCAACTTTTTACGTCCATATCTCAAGAAATCTGCCGTTGGGGCCACCTGGAAGCCACGAAAGTGGCTCAGTTTTGCTTTTGACTCCATATTTTACATCAGTTATTATGACTTAAGGGTACGCAGTACCAGATGTGTTATACTTTTATCATGACCTGTGACACTTTAAGTCTGGATAGACATTAGCACCACATCAGCGCCAAGCAGGGTAACTATGTTATTGAGCCGGAATTATTTGAGAGATCACGGTAAAAAGTGAAAATGGGAATGGGAATAAAATAATATCCCAGACAAATACCAATCAAGAATGCTTTATTATGTGTTTGCTAACAACAAAATTATCATTTTCAGTTAATATTCCCTTGGTATCTTGCTGGGTTAGTGCAATGGATGGCCAGAAAGATGGTCAAAATTGATTTTGGTGCATGTTTGTGGTATATTTTCTCAGTAGCCCAGAAATGTTCCATGATGATAAATGCTGTTTGTTGTGCTTTTGGAGCTCTGTTTTCAGTAATATCAAGAATTTCTTTGGTAATATTTACACTTTCAAGCTAGACGGAGCCAAAGTTGGAGGAAAACTCAAAATGGACCATTTCATAGCAGATTGTGCCTATGTTTAGGCGGCATTATTTTATTTACCCAGCAAGATAGAGATCTGAAATTCTCTGGATACATAGTCCCTTTGGAGTACATTTCAGCATTAGTAAAATCTCAATGGTAGTATTTTCAGTGTAGATCATTTTAAACATCAAAAGTCAGAAAAATATGCCTCCAGAGGGCACTGTAGGCTGGATGCAAGTACTGGCTATCCCCAGCAAAGTACCAAAGAAATTTCTTTTGAATTGTGATACACACAGCTAGTTTTCTCAGAAAGTGAAGAGCTTGGTTTGGCACTATGCTGGGTAGATAGCTTTCTGACTAAAGGTGGCACTCTAAACAGCTAATGTTCCACCAACCAAACATTCCATATTCCCAGACATATACCAAAGTTCTGTCTTTTGAAATATACGAAGCACATACACAGTTATACATAAAATTTGTAATCCCTTTGGCATAAAACTTGTTTGGTTGTAAACTGGTGCTGACTGTGAGCATTACAAATGCACAATACATGGGCTATTACTAAGTACGGGTACAGCGCAGTCAGAAACATACAGCACGTTATAAAACATGACCAGTCCAAAATTTTTAAATGCCAATAAAAGAACTAATGTAAAAGGTGTACCACCATAAGTACGCAGACATGCGTCAACAGTATATGTACACTTACATAAAATAAAAGTCCATAATTTTGAACTCTAAAAAAAATCTTTGTCACACAACCGTGTACATGAAGACAGAATGTCTAGTACTAAAGTTAAAACTGTTTTATACTTTTCATGCTATCCAAAGCGAAACGATGTCAACACAGCATGTGACTAGCTCTATCCGTCAATCTGTTTTTGGAATTCGATTGTGGGTTGGCGGCACCTGGTGGTGCGCACCAGAGGTGCTCCTTGGCCTTGGCCTTGAGCAGCCACCCATGGCCTTCTTCATTGGATCCGGGTTGATGTTACCCACGGAGCCAGTCGAGCCCGAGGCAAGCCCTACTACACTGCATCCTGGGTCTCTACAGGGCTGCTTACAGGCCATTGATAGTGAGCTTGTCTGTCTCTGAATTAAATAGCGGGCTGCAGCCTATATGGCGCAATAGTTGCATGAACACCCATGGCTCGGTACGCACGGAAATGGGAAGTCTGTAAAAGAAACCTCGCCCTCCCAACCATTGGGCATCTTGTAGGCTAGGCATCATGGGCATGTGTTAGGAATGAAGGCATGCAAGTTACCACTACAAATGAACTGCCCTTTTCTTGGCAGGGTGCTGCTTGCTTGCTAGGACCTCTGTGCCCTTTATCAGGATAACCACTCGCTAGATGCGACTGCTGTGCCCTTTTTCATACCCAAGCACCATACCTTAGGGAAATCCTAGAATTAACACTGAAGCCTGCTCTCCGATTCTAATAGTAATGCAAAAATGCAGAGAATTTGTTATTTTCTGAAACTCACCAACACTACAAAACTGTACACTGTACTGACTACTGGTAAAAGTCTTGCATGTTGACACAATGCAACAATCACCACCAACATTCTTTTCCAATTTACAACTAACCCAGCTTTATACCAAAGAGATTACAAATTTTATGTATAACTGTGCATGTACTTTATATATGTCAAAAGACAGAACTTTGGTATATGTCTGGGAATATGGAATATTAGGTCGGAAGAACATTAGTTCTTTAGAACACCACCTTTCGTCAGATAGCTATCTACCCAGCATAGTACCAAGCTAAACTCTTCATTTTCAGAGAAAACTAGCTGTGTGCATCACAATCATGGACCTATAAGGAGAACTGGACAGACAACGAAGGCTGGAATGCACGCTGACATGGGCATAGCGGTCAAGCTGATATTGCAGGTCACGTGATGCCATGGGGGCCAAAAAGAAATTTCTCCATAGGGAATAACTGAAAAAGACACGCTGATAAATCCGTGAATAAATTTTTTTGACAGCCACAAATTATCGATACCGAAACTGTTTATTTTTCTCTTTTAAATCATTGATGCCTCGTTTCTCGGCAAAGGCAAAAGGTTTTATTTATATTCAGGCTATGCGAACACCAACGGGTCCTCATATTTTACCTTATAGCGGGTCTTTATTCGGCCAGAGGGCATGTCCAATGCTCAAGATTATTTAGCGGAAATTGAGGTTAGGTATAACGTAGTATTAGACAAGTTGCATAAACTAAAGGCAGATAAGGCGGCGGGTCCTGATAGCTTATATCCTAGAGTGCTCAGGGAAGTTAGTGAGATCATCTTTAAGCCGCTATCTTTAGACGGTCTTTAGAAACTGGAGAAATACCAAATGATTGGAAACAGGGTAATATAATACCAATATATAAGAAAGGGGACCGTACTGAGCCAGGTAATTACAGGCCAGTCAGTTTAACTTGCATTGCGTGCAAAATATTGGAATCTATCATAAAAGATGAGCTGGACTTATTTCTTGAACGTAACAATATCTTGAGGGATAGCCAACATGGTTTCCGTAAAGGAAGGTCATGCCTGACAAACCTTCTGGAATTTTTTGAAGAGGCCACCAAGACTTATGACCAGAGCAGGGCTTATGACATCATATATTTGGATTTTCAGAAAGCATTTGACACAGTACCAAGATAAGAGACTCATTTATAAAATGAGCTCCATTGGAGTTACAGGAGGTATTCTGAAGTGGATTCAAAACTGGTTGCAGGACAGAACACAAAGAGTGGTGGTCAGTGGTATCTCATCTGAGCTAGGTATGGTGGGGAGTGGCGTCCCCCAGGGATCGGTGTTGGGACCCCTGCTGTTCCTCATCTACATTAATGACCTTGATAGGAATATTGAGAGCAGATTAGTGAAATTTGCAGATGATACTAAATTGGGAGGTTTGGCAAATAGTCTGGAGTCCACTAAAGTGATTCAGGATGATTTGGATAGAATCCAGAATTGGGCAGAAATGTGGCAAATGAAATTTAATGTAGCTAAAATGTAAAGTAGTACATGTAGGTAATAAAAAACATTAGACGGGATTACTTCATGGGAGGTTTTAAACTGGAATGTGCTCCACAAGAGAAAGATCTGGGAGTGATTGTTGACCAAACCCTCACAGGCTCTAGCCATTGTGCCGTAGCAGTTAAAAAAGCCAATCGGATGCTGGGATACATTGCCAAAAAGTATTGAGTTCAAATCCAAGGAGGTGATGCTTCTTTTGTACAACACATTCGTCAGACCACATCTAGAGTATTGTGTACAGTTCTGGGGACCATACTTTAAGAAAGACATAGAGGCTTTAGAGAAAGTTCAGTGAAGACCCACGAAGCTAATTCCGGGTATTAAAGATGAAAGCTATGAGAAAAGGCTGAAGATCCTTAATCTCTTTAGTCTTAGGAAAAGGAGACTAAGGGGTGATCTGATTGAGGTCTTTAAATATTTTAAAGGGATTAACAAAGTGAATTATGTAGGATTCCTTCAACCAAGTGTTGTTAGTAGAACTCGGGGTCACAAATGGAAGCTGACCAAAGGTAAATTTAGCACTGATATTCGGAAATATTTCTTCACCCAAAGAGTAATTTCGGTGTGGAACAGCTTGCCTGACCATATTGTTGAGGCAGAGACCTTAGGAGTTTTCAAGAGCAGGCTTGACTTAAAGTTAGATACCATTGAGTCATTGAGTATCTGAAGTGATATATTCACGATAGTACAAAGAAACTGGCGAGCCTAGTTGGGCTGAACGGCCTGTTCTCGCCATTTATGTTATGTTATGTTATGTTATGTAAGCACCTTCTCGTCTCCTCCGAATTTAGCACTGCAGCGGATGTGAGTGGGTGGAGCAATGGGCATTCCTTGCCGTCTGTCTGTGTTCAACATGAAAGACGTAGCCAAGTTGGTAAAGTGAGCTGGCGACGTTACGGTGCAAATATATTGAGCAACAAAAGAAACAAAAGTTAATTAAAGACAGACTGGAAAATAAGTTTGCATGTAATTATCATAGAAAATCAAATTTACTAATTGCGAGCAGATCTGGGCTGATCAGAACTGCGAGGTCCTCGAGGCTTTACCCGGGGTCTGTCATGCCTGCTATTATGCTGCCCAGATTTACGACGCAGATGTTGATGTGATTGCTTATAAGATGTTTCTGGGTCCGTAGCGGGTTAAATACCACTACTAAGGGTTGCTGGCCCTGTGCAGTGGGCAAGCAGGCTTCCCTCTTTCGTACTTGCGTTCCTCAGTGGGTAGCTTCTGGAGTGGAATCATATAGAAACACAAATCACCAGTACTAACACCAGAGAGGCTATCTTGAAAGGACCAGTGGGCTAACCCAAGCAGGGGCTCATCCTGATTTTTTTCATGGTTTACTCCCATAGATCCGCTGCGTTTTGCAATACTAGGGGCGGCGCTAAGAGCCACAGCATGCGGTCTTCGGCATGTGAGAGGCAAGGTAGTGCGGCCACTTGCTAAAGATAAGCCGTATGTTACGCATCACATGCCGCTGGATATGGGGAGACCAGAAATGGGCATTCCTTGCCGTCCGTCTGAGATCAACATTATAGACGTAGCCAAGCCAGTAATGTGAGCTGGCGTTACGTGCAAATATACTGAGCAACAAAAGAAACGCAAGTTAATGAAAGGCAGACCGGAGAATAAGTTTGCGCGTAATTATTGAAAATCAAATTTATTACTAGCGTGTGCACATTTACACTCGTTTCTTCAAACTTTTTTGTTTTGCGGTCACTTTGAGTAACCATAAGAGCACATTAACTAACTAGCTAACTTGCGTTTCTTTTGTTGTTCAGTATATTTTTGCCATTTTATTTTAATTAATGAATGGCCGTAATATACTCGATTGCCACACTTCATTATGTAGTGCGGCAAAATGTACAGTAAGCTAAGGCCGCTGTTGTGATATCCTAGAACCATGTGCGCAGCCAACACTCACTTTACTTTTTCATATTAAAATGATATGGATATATCCATGAACTGAGTTGTATATTTACATTACTTTGAGTAGCACCAATTCACATTCCTGTATTTAGATGAGTTATGCATAATGTGTCAGCTGAGTTGCATCTAACATAATGTCCATATGAGTGCATTTATAGCACTACATAAATTCAGTTCGAACACCGCTTAGCAAACCATTTATTAACCATTCTTTATTGTTAAATTACTTACAGACCTTCATACATAATGACGAAACTTTTCAGCAACTTGACAGATGAGATCCAAAATGATAACTTTTTTGTGCATGATCCGAACAAGCACTGAACATACATACTCATTATTTGTGGTACAGCCTTTATTAGATCGAAGTTTTTGGTAGGTGGAAACGTCAGAGTATATGAAATCCGAACATATAATGTTCGTGAGCAGCATCTGAGATCAACGGGAGTGATGCAGGTAGATTCGACAGTGTGGCTGATTTTCATCTGAACGAAGGTAATAAGAGTCCTAAAAAATGCAACAGTTGAGCATGAGACGAAGATCGAGTAGATGTACAACCCCAATTCCGAAATAGTTGGGACGAAGTGTAAATTGTGAATAAAATCAAAATGCAATGACTTTCAGATCACATGAGCCAATGTTACTCACAATAGAACAGATAACATTTCAAATGTTGAAACTGAGACATTTTACATTTTTATCCACAAAATGAGCTTCTGTCAAATTTTCTGGCTGCAACAGGTCTCAAAAAAGTTGGGACGCAGGCAAAAAAAGGCCAGAAAAGGTTAGCCTAATTTACGCAGAGCTGGCCACTGTCATAAAATTGAGTACCACAACTACAATCGATATTAACTCGCACTTAGAAATGTAATGAGACAGTATTCAAATTATAATCAAGACAGACTTTATTGGAAAGGGAATTGTGGGGGGGGGGTAGAAGGCACGGCCTCCGGTTCGCTGACATGCAGAAATTCATGGATGAACGGTTCAATGCACTCCAAGAGGCTCGGATATCTCTGGGGAAAGACAGAAAAAAGGAGCTTTAAAACAAAAGGTAAAAATAACGCAGTACAATGCGCGAAACATTTCACGGTAGACCCACATTTTACTATACTCCACGGAATGGTTATAAGTAGCGCAAAGCTAAGTTACGTTAGCTAAAAGTAAATTAGCTTGCCAGAATTGACAAAAGTTTAAGGCTCCTGACCTTAAAACATATCGGTTTACAAGGCGCGTGCAGTGCGTTGTGTGTTCGGTTTATTGTCTTGAATCCGGAGAAGATTAAAGGAATAAGCCCCGAGAAGCAGTGGGTTACAGTGATTTTATAACGGCGGAGGGGCATTCTAGAACGCCCCTCCGCCGTTATAAAATCACTGTAACCCACTGCTTCAAGGGGCTTATTGCTTTTATAAAACGGTTACCCTACATATAGCCCATTAAATAAACACACAAGAAAAAAAATCAACAATTTATTGGTAATAATGCAACAATAAACTTGAGAACTATTCGTTCTTCCACCAAGCAAGATCGAGTGGACAGAATGGTTGGCAAGCAACACAGATGCTAAGATTGCTTTTTCATCAAGCTCCACTATCATGTCACATCAGGCTATTTGGGCTCGTTAATGTAGATATACTATGAAAGCAGGCTATTTGGAATGTCACCTTCGGTCTCCCGAAGGCCCCGTTAAATAATTTTACGTTCGTTTCGGTTTTAGAGTTTCCTTATTCTCAACTTGCGCCGATCGGCCATATCATTACAACTAGCAGCGAGAGTAGGAAACAAGATTGACTTTTGTCCTCCACACTTGCCGGTGTCCAGGAAAATATGTTGAATTGTGCATTAGTTTGCTAGCCAGCTTGTCAACTAGCTAGCGTTCACTACAATGGATGTGGTTACACTACACATAGCCCATAAAATAAACACACAAGAAAAAAAATCAACAATTTATCGCTAATACTAAAATAGCGAGCTAATTAGCAACGTAGCTAGCAAGCTAAATTCATATCAAAGTATATAGCAAGCTAGGTAGATAGCCAACTGGTTAGCGGGTTAAAAGACTAAACTTCGCTAACACTGAAATAGCGAGCTAAAAGTCTTGAAACAAACGTAACCTAACGAGTCAGTTGAGCGCAGAGTAGTTGGTTGCGAGGCCAGGCGCGCAGGGATATTTTGTGCTGCGGTCTGCCTCAGAATACGGTGGGTTACACTGGTTTTATACCAGCATGGAACGCGGCTCAGCCAATCACATTTAAGGATGGGAAGCACCCGTTTTATAAAATGGAATTCGCACGCAGACGAGCAAGAATCGTCTGACTCCGTGTGGTTATTCATCGTTGAACTAAAGAGGACACGAGCCTGGGGCGCGTTTCCCAAAAGCGTAGTTGCAGCAACTTAGGTAGTTCGGCCATTCACAGTCACTGGTTCCAACAATGGAAGTTAGCATTTGTGATTTCAGGAAACGCACCTCTGAGCAATGTCACGTTACACAACAGCAAGTCAACTATTTTGCCGACATTTTTGAGCTGAAATCAATAATATTACTTCCCTGTTAAATAACAATCGTTTTAAACATTTGATATTGCATTTGTGTTTTAAAATTGTATCTCAAACTATGATTAAACCTTTACCGGCGGCTCTGTTTTTTTTTTTTTTTTTTGTTCCGCTCATACTTACATCAGGGTGCAGTCTGCAGTGGTCAGAATTCCATTTACAGAGAAAAGTGATCGTGAACACGCACCCTGGGTCGGAGTTCCACGAGTGCGAGCCGTTGTCATCGACACCTCGGATACCAGCGCGTTCATGAGCCCCACACTACGCAAGTGTGAGCAAAAAGTCGCACAGCGCATGTCCGCGTGGGTCCGGAAGCTTGGCCCCCATGTGGGCGTGCTGCGCCATTGAGAAATTTCCATTGAAATGAATGGGCGGCCATTTTCCAAATGTATATCCAGTGAAATATAAAACATCCTTGATCACAATTCAAAAACAATTTCTTTGGTACTTCGCTGGGGATGGCCAGTACTTGCCATCAGCATACAGTGCCCCCTGGAGGCAAATTTTTCCGACTTTTGATGTTTAAAATCATCTACACTGAAAATACTACCATTGAGATTTTACTAATGTTGTAATATACCCCAAAGGTACTATGTATCCAGAGAATTTCAGATCTCAATCTTTCTGGGTAAACAAAATAATGCCACCTAAACATAGGTACAATCTGCCATGAAATGGTCCATTTTGAGTTTTCCGCCAACTTTGCCTCCGTCTAGCTTGAAAGCGTAGACACTACCAAAGAAATGCTTGGCATTCCTGAAAATAGAGTTCCAAAAGCACAACAAACAGCATTTACCCCCACAGTACAAATCTGGGTTACAGAGAAAATATACCGCAAACATGCACCAAAAATGAATTTCAACCATCTTTCTGGCCGTCCATTGCACAAACACAGCGAGATACTGAAGTACTATTCACTGAAAATGATAGTCTTGTTGTGTGTAAACACATAATAAAGCATTATAGTTTGGTATATGTATGGGGTATTATTTTATTCCCATTCCCATTTTCAATTTTTATTCTTATTTCTCAAATAATTCTGGCTCGATAACATAGTTACCCAGTTTGGCACTGATGTGGTGCTGAAGTCTAACCGGACTTGAAGTGTCACAGGTCACGATAGAAGTATAACATATTTGGTACTGTGTACCCTTACGTCATGATAGTTGATGTAAAATGTGGTGTCAACAGCAAAACTGAGCCACTTAAGTGGCTTCCAGATGGCGCTATCAGCAGGCAAAGTGAAATACGGATGTAAAAATTTGGCTTTTTCTGTGAGACACCCATATCTACCTATGTGCCAAGTTTCATTCAATTCCAGGGGGGTCAACTGCGCGCAGAATGTCAGTCTCTCATGGAATGGCTCTTAAGTCTGACTTTTTCTCGTGGATTTACGTTCACTCGGGCCGCGATCCCGTTCCTGAGCCTATAATTCCAGCATTTCAGATTGTGGCTCCCGTGCAGTGGGATGTTGAGTCTGTGGTGCGGGAGGCCTTGCGGTCCGATCCTGGTCCTGGCGGGGAGCCGCCTGGCTGTTTGTTTGTTCTTTTGGCGGTTCGTTCGTAGGTGCTCCAGTGGGGTCACTCTTCCCGCTTGGCAGGTCATCCGGGGGTTCACCAGACCAAGCAATTTTTGGCCCGACGCTTTTGGTGGCCCAACATGGATAAGGACATCCAGGAGTTTGTGGCGGCCTGTTGCATCTGTGCACGGAATAAGGGTTCCCATTTCCCCCCTTTTTTTCATGTTTCTCGGAACAAACTGGTAAGCACAAGCGTCCTGGCACCGGTCAACAAACCACCGCCGTGGAAGATTGGGGGGGGGGGGGCTGGTTTACATCGTGCGTCGCATATTGGCCGAGAGGCATGTTGGTCGAAGAGTCCAGTTTTTGGTAGATTGGGGGGGATATGGCCCCGAGGAGCGGTGTTGGGTCCCTTCTCAGGATATCCTAGATCCCACCCTTATTTCCGTGCACAAGGTTTTATAGGAACGTCTTGGGCCGACCCTTTGGGGGGGTCCTGTCATGGTTCTGGCCGTGTGTGTGGTTTTAGACTTTCTTTGTGGATTGTATTTGGATGACGTCTGTCTCTTTAACTATCGGATTCTTTTCCCAGCTGTTCATCAGGCGTGGGCGGCACCTTCTCCTAAGGCTATATAAGCCGGATGTCCGCCACGCCTCCTTTGCTGAAGTGTCTGATTCTAGTTATCACTACAGCCAGAAGATATCTCTAGTTAGGGATTTTTGGCGAATATCTTCGCAGTATGTTTGTGGTTTTCTTTTTTAAGTAAATTTCCTTTTTGCTTTCCCTTTTTGTTTGTTCTTCTTTCGCTTTGCATCCTGTTCGTATTATTGGGCGTTCGTTTTGGAAGCGCGAGAGCTGGTTCTGTTACTTCGCTTATATTTCTCTGGGGTATTTTAAGTCCTTGCTGGTCTTGTTTTCTCCTAGTCACTGCACCTGGCCTCCCTATTCCTTCGGCCATTACAAGAGCAAAGCCGCAGGGGAGGGACTGCAGGGCGAAAACCCTTACAGTACCCTCCCCCCAAGGCACGACTCCTGGCAAGCTAAAAACCCAGGACGAGAACACTGCACTCTGCCAGACGGGACCGGACCACTGCACTCCGCCGGACGGGACCGGCCCACTGCACTCCGCTGGATGGGAATCACTTCCCCACTGGGCCCTGGAATGAACCACTGCTCCCCATGGCCCATAGGCTGGACTGCAGCTCACTGCCGGTCCACAGGCAGGACCACATCAGCCCAAGCAGCACTCTGTCGATCCCACGGGCTGAACAACATCAGCAACCACGGCTGGACCACATCAGCCCCATGGACCGGACTGCTGCCCACCGCCAGCCCACCGGACTGGCCCACTGCCCAGCCCCACAAACTGGGCCGCCGCACTCCCCCAGCCTGGCTGGGTCCAAGACCGGTCACTGCATTCTGTCTTGGTTTCGCTCCCGCCGGATACAAATATCAATCCGGCGGGAGCTAGGACCATAGGCCTAAAGATAAATACAGGACCCAAATGCCAGGCTGGGAAAAAACTGGAGATTTTAATAAAAATAAAGAAAAACCAAACACAAAGATAAAACTGGGGAGCAGTAACACAGGGTATAAAATCAACAATGCAGTGACCTAGAGCATTGGCGACTGCCAGCCCTATATACCCAGATAATCATCTCCACCTTAAAGGGGACCTAAGATGCTGATCCTTCTTTTAATACATATTAGTAATGTTATAATGCTAGTTGTCCATACTCAACCACTGAAAAGTTTCTAAACATAAGATACAGGGGTTTTGCCGTAATCCAAGAACGTGATTTCGTGAACGTGATTTCCTCTCTGAACAGCTCCACCCGAGATCTTCGCGAGATCTGGGAAAAACCTGACGTCAGCTTGTGCCGTCCAATTAGTACAGACCTAGCCAGACCGAATCACGGCGCTGGACCTGCCCACACCGGACACTATTCTAGCAGGCACTAACAACGACAGATCATACTATGCCTTAGTAGCGTCGACACTTTTGGAAATACAAAAGAAGAACCAAATATCATTTGAGGTGCAGTTTTGTCAGTATCTCTCCCAAAGCTGCTTGTCCGTTTACTTTTGGACGCGAAGAAAAACACTTATTTCTCTTCCAAAAGAGGATGCCACCAGAAATCAATGGGTAGCTTTTTTTTTTTTTTGTTTGCTGGCAGCAAACAGCCATGGCCAAAGGGAACGTTAGCTGCTTGTGCTCAGCATTTCACCAAAGACAGCTTTATCAATAAAGGATAATTCAACACAGGATAAGCGTTTCAGCTGCTTCTCAAACCTGAAGCAGCTGCATCGATCAAGCGCTCGGAGCCACAAGCTGTAAGTAACGATATAACAGCAAATATTGTAAGTGAAGCTAACGTGTTACGGGTGGCTAGCAGGACTGCTAGCGGTAGTTAGCACTAACAACTGGCCTCAAACACAGGCTTTGTAAAATATCTGAGGATAAAGCCTGTATTGGTCGCGACTGTCCGTGGCTCACAGACACAGAAGCTGTGAGTTGCTTTTACTGCATAAGCCAACCTGACGTGATAGCCAGTTGATTGTGGCTGTAGCACAGCGGCTAACGTAGCCATGTTACTGTTGCTAATGTTTGTGTCCTAAATATGCAAGAGTGATATCGGGAAATTCTACAGAAGGTGTGTGATCATAAACCTCATTTGAAGCTAACTTTTAATACTTGTTTGTAATTTGGATGCTTGGTACAACTGTTCACAGTAACAGAACTTGCCGTCTGTAAAACCTGTATTGTATTGTATTGTCTCTGTGGTTGTTATGACCGCTCGGTTACCAGCTACTGCATGTTAGTTTGCGTGCCGTGCTAATTAAAAATGCTCCTGATTAACTTATATGCAGTAATTCTGATCGGAATGCTTGTGTTACTTCGGTAAGCATCAATGTGGCAGTTTCATCATAACGTTGCCCGATTGTAGCCACTACAGTTAGTGATCACTTCACTTATCCATGACCGGGATCACCCGGATACTTCACAAATGTCTGAGCAAGCTCTCTGGTGCTACCGAGAAAGCAATGCGAAACGCAGAAGGTCTACCGGTGTACAAATGATTTCTCTGCACTACCGTGACATAATTTCATCCCCCTTTAGAAATTGTTGTGGCTAATAAAAAGCCGAAAAAGGCGGAGATCAAATAGGTAATTCTTTCCTGTAGACGTGATCGATTCGCTGGCTCCACATAATCAACTTGTCCACGCTAACAGAACTTACGGTCTGCAAAACCTGTATTATGTTCATAACATAACCGCGCTCTCTCCAGCTGTCGCGTGCTATCCATAAAGCTGCTTTCACATCGGACACCAAATGATTTTTTCGCGCGACAGATTAGCTGCATTCAAAGTCAATGCAAAGAAACAAATTTTTTGCGCGACAGATTACATTCAAAGTCATGACCGCCTATCAGCTACTGCATGTTAGTTTGCATGCTCTGCTAATTAAAAATGCTCCTGATTAACTTATATGCAATAATTCTGATCGGTATGCTTGTGTTACTTCCGTAAGCATCAATGTGAGAGTTTCATCATAACGTTGCCTGATTGTAGCCACTACAGTTGAAGCTAACCGGAGAGGTGCTGTATGTGTCTGCCGAGTTGGGCTGCAGTTAGACCAGACGTAGGTTTTGCAGAGCTTGGGGTGCGTTTTTGGGTGCTTGTGGAACGATCGCTTTACTTATCCATGACCGAGGTCAGCCTGATACATCGCCAATGTCTGGGCAAGCTCTCTGATGCTACCGGTGAAAGCAATAAGGAAACGCACAGGCTATAACGTGTCCGGTGTGTAACAAACGATTTCTCTGCATTGCCATCGATTGAATATTAAATTCTTTCCTGTAAAACTGATCGATTCGCGAGCTCCACATAAGCAACGGTTCATGCAAACGGAACGAACTACCGGTCTGTAAAACCTGTATTATGTTCATGACATAACCGGAGCTCTATCTCGCTCTCGGCACTATCCATAACTCGCCCATTTTCCGTGAGGAAAAGCTGGTCATTCCGAAGCAATAAGTAAACCATTACCACGGGCAATTTCCGAAAAGGTCGTTCAGCCTGGAGCTTTCGCCCTTCCGTCATATACCAGCGCAGAAGCTGTTCGTTTTTTTTCACGCTAACAACACACCACAGCTATGCACACGAACCAGCAGGTCCTAATACACACCGAAGCAGTCCATAAGCTGTTGGTCCACTTTTAGCTGCTCCTCACTGTCCATGTTTCCCTCTAAACTCAGACTCACCGGATTTCTACGGTCTCCGGTCTACACTTGGGCATGTCGACCCGTTCTACAAATGTGTCTAAATAAGGTGGATTCTAGCTTTCCCTGCATCCTAGCTAGAGTAAAAGAACCGCTGTACTCACCACTGTCGCCGTAGCAAACTGTAGCCGATAGCAAATTCGAGCTTGAGCTGCCAGACTTTTGCAGTGCGTCCTCCACTTTCGGCGCTGCGTTTATTAGAACAAGTTCATTTCATTAGATCTATACACATGTACTGCCTTTGATTGCGGAATTTGCCCACCGTTTCCTTATCAGATGGCAGCCATGTCTCAAGTTTCACTCTGGGGAGAGGGACACGGAAAACTGCGTTCTGCTGCTTCGTCCCGCCCAACTCCGCCCTCCACAGAGCTGGCCAGTCAGAAGAAAGTGGGCACACGGGGAGTGGGGGCTATAGCAGAAGAGCCACCCCAGTGAGGCATTTCAGGCAGAGACCACTATGGACTACAAATGGGGTTTTTTGAGGATGGCAGTATGAGCGAAATAAGAACCCTTTTTTTACTTTGCGCAATCAGGAGTACTCTAGGGGAGTCAAAGACCAAAATATAAACTTGGAAAAATGGCATAATAGGTAACCTTTAACGAGCAACAGATGCAGCTCGTTAAGGTGGAGGTGAGAGCAAGCCGCAGGGGAGGGACTGCAGGGCAAAAACCCTTACAGTTTTCTATAATGCCAGCAGCTGGTGCTTTGGGTAAGACGGGTAGTGCTTGCAGAGGTCTCCTCCAAACAGGAAGATTTTTCCGCCCATGATTTCTTCTGCTTCTGTGATGTCTCTTATCATAAGATCAATGGCACGCAGTGCATCTAGAGGAATCATTGATGCTTCATCCAGAATGAAAAGTGTGACATTTCAGAGATATTCAGCATTTTTTGATGTGGGACTCACCTTGCATGTGCTTGTGTCTAAGATGGGAACTGGTAATTTAAACAGGTTATGCACTGTTCTGCCATTGATGAGCAGAGTGGCCGCAATACCAGTCCAAGCACATGAAGCCACATTTAGTCCTTGCTGGTTCAAGGTATAGGTAAGCCAGTTGTAGACATTAGTTTTACCACCAGGACCATCAATGAAGTGGGATCTGCCCTTGGGAGGATCACCTCTCTGGACTTCTTCAACCTCTGTCAGCACATTTTGAATCACCTCTTTCTGTTCTTTATTCATCATATCTATGGTAACTGCTGGTTGTTCTATGCTCAGCTGATTGTTTCTAACATCATTCATATCAGCTACTTCAGGTAGACCAAGATCTTTACATGACAGGCTTTCTTCAGAGTCTCTTTTCGATATCTTTGAGAGCCATGTTTTCAGCAATTTCTACTGGATGCTCCCGGGCAAAGTTTTCAACCAAGGCTTCCTTATGCTCGTTCCACAGCTCCAATGGATCAGATGGTCTACAATGGATGCAGAGTGTTGCAAAGAGATCTCAGAGTTGTCGAGGCATTTGTAATGTTGATGCTTCAGTGAGTACCCTGTCCCATTCTGAGTCATCAGCAAGCAGTCCTCTCAGTTTACATGCATCATGAAAGGACTCTGCTTTCTGACCATTTACTGTGAGTAGATCATCGTAGCCTGTGGGTCCTGGAACATGAAGCAGTAGTAGACGCAAACAGAAGCGCTCATGGTCTTTAGGACTGACAGAATACATCCTTGCAATGTTAACCTGGTAACTCTCTACTCTAAGCTTTCCTTACTGTCTTCTGATGTAATCAATCCTCGAAGCTTCTGTCCTGCAGTATGCATCTACTATGTATTGTTCTATTTTGATCTTTCCGTCCACTACCCTGAGTCTTGGACCGTCCAAGCCCTGTCCCTCACCATGAGCGCTGGCTGCTGCTGTCCTGCTGTCCTGATCCGGTCCTGATCCAGTTCTGCACCATCCTCGACATGCCGCTTCCTGGAGCTACAGACGCCACTGTTCAGATGGACTTAAATGGAACTCTTTTGCCATTTTACTCTATTTGACTTTATTTTGTTATTAATTAGCTAGCCCGCGGAGGATGGGCTTCCCCACTATAGTCGGGTTCCTCCTGAGATTTCTTCCCACTGGGGAGTTTTTTCTCACCACTGTTTGAGGATTTTTCTCCCTACTGAGTGTTTTTTGCCTCATTTGCTATAGTGGGGAATAGGCTGGGCACTGCCCTTTCATTTATCTAATCTCTCGCTGTAAAGCATCTTTGTGACAGTCTCTGTGAAAAGCGCTATACAAATAAATTGAATTGAATTGAAAAATTGAATATTGTTGGAACAGTTTGCCACAGGAATGAAGGATACTGAAGTCTTCACAGAGAGCAAGGCGATAGCTATAGTGCTGTAGTAATGTAACAGTTTGTTGTTCAGCTGTTCGATATTCCTCGACGTGCAGTGTTCCCTACACCCATCCAAGGTCTCCGCAGGGAAAAGCAATGGGATAAATCTTTGGATCACAATTCGCTGACATATACAACCCCAATTCCGAAATAGTTGGGACAAAGAGTAAATTGTGAATAAAATCAAAACGCAATGACTTTCAAATCACGCCAGCAAGTATTTTATTCACAATAGAACAGAGATAACATAGCAAATGTTGAAACTGGGAAATTTTACAATTTTATCCACAAAAAATGAGCTCATTTCAAATTTTATGGCTGCTACAGGTCTCAAAAAACTTGGGACAGGCGCCTGTTTACCATGGTGTAGCATCCCCTCTTCTTTTTAACACACAGTGGAGGTGTCTGGGCATTGAGGAGACAAGTTTCTTGAATTTAGCCATTGGAATTTGATCCCACTCTTGTTTAATACAGGCTTCCAGCTGCTGGAGAGTTTTGGGTCTCCTTTGACGGACTTTTTGTTTAATTATACGCCAAATGTTCTCTATCGGTGAAAGATCAGACTGCAGGCAGGCCAGTTCAGCACACGGACTCTTCTACTATGAAGCCATGCTGTTGTAATAGCTGCAGTATGTGGTTTTGCATTGTCCTGCTGAAATACACAAGGCCTTCCCTGGAATAGATGTCGTCTGGAGGGGAGCATATGTTGCTCTAAAACCTTTATATACCTGTCAGCATTCATGGTGCTTTTTAAAACTTGCAAGTGTCCCCAAGGCCGGGGCTAGAACAGAGAATTGGGGGGGCACAGACATGTCCCTTTATGACAAGAATTAGTCCTGGCAAGTTTTCAATCATTTTTCTTTATTGACGCGTTTTCCAGTTATCTTGATTGGCAACTGAAGACACGGTTTCTCTCCCTATGCAATCTAACAGTGATTAAATCATGGGCTAAATTCAGTACAGAAAAATAATTTACTTATTAATAGGCCAATGCTTTGCATTGATTGAACTGGTCCGCATTCCAATGAAATATCACCTTTCACTCTCGGTTTTGCGTGGGTTGGTAAAAAAAGTGGCACTCGGCAGTTAGGCTATAAAAAGTATGCGGCTCAAGCTATTTGCGCAGGTATGCAATTTTGAATAACACTGATATAAATACAGCAAATACGCGTCCAGATGAATGATTGTTGTCTTACCTAATCGGGGAGAACAAACAGCACCTGTTAAGTGTGGAGTGCTCTCGGAGTGAACCTTTTGTCAATTGTGAAAATGACTGGGAACAGGTCAGGACTAATAATTATTTTAAACGGATGTTTTGTGCAACCCAATTCTCAGTTCTGACTCCGACACTGTACTGAAAATAACACCCATGATTTTATCGCGGTTAGATCGCATATGGAGAGAAACCGTGTCTTCAGATGCCAATTACGATAATTGGAAAACGCGTCAATAAAGGGAAATGATTGAGAACTTGCCAGGACTAATTCTTGTCATCAAGGGACCTGTCTGTGCCCCCCCAATTCCCCGTTCTAGCGCCGGCCCTGAGTGTCCCGCACCATATGCACTAATGTATCCCCATACCATCAGAGATGCTGGCTTTTGAACTCAACGCTGATAACAGGAGGGGTGGTCTTTCTCCTCTTTAGCCCGGAGGACACAACGCCCATGATTTCCAACAAGAATGTCAAATTTGGACTCGTCTGACCACAGGACACTTTGCCACTTGCTACAGTCCATTTTAAATGAGCCTTGGCCCGCAGAACATGGTGGCAATTCTGGATCATGCACAACAATGGCTTCCGTTTTGCATGATAGAGTTTTAGGTGGCATCTGTGGATGGCACAGCGGACAGTGTTTACAGACAGTGGTTACTTGAAGTATTCCTGGGCCCATGTAGTAATGTCAAAGACAGAATCATGCCGGTGAGTGATGCAGTGGCGTCTGAGGGCCCGAAGATCACGGGCATCCAGTAAAGGTCTTCGGCCTTGTCCCTTACGCACAGAGATTTTTCCAGTTTCTCTGAATCTTTTCATGATGTTATGCACTGTCGATGATGAGACCTTCAAAGCCTTTGCAATTTGACGTCGAGGAACATTGTTTTTAAAGTATTCCACAATTTTTTTACGCAAGCCTTTTTACGCAAGCAGAGCCTCTGGCCATCTTTACTTCTGAGAGACTTAGTGTCTCTAAGACATCCCTTTTATAGCCAGTCATGTTACACACCTGATGCCAGTTAACTTAATTACTTGCTAAATGTTCTTTCAGCTGATTCTCTTATATATTAATAGCTTTTTCAGCCCTTTTTAGCCTGTGTCCCAGCTTTTTTGAGACCTGTTGCAGCCAGAAAATTCTAAATAAGCTCATTTTGTGAATAAAAATGTAAAATGTCTCAGTTTCAACATTTGAAATGTTATGTATGCTGATTGTTTTAGAATTTCTTTGCCTGGATGCACTCAGAGTTCGCTGGTTGTCACGGACTTAGAATGTTTAGTCGCATTTGGAAAAAGTTTGGTTTGTCATGGTTATGAAGAAGTGATATCTAGCTATAATTATCACTGAGATAACAGTTTGTGCCGAGGACGTTGTCCAACCCTGTTTAAGCATGAAAGAATACATACAGGCCGATACTTTTTAAGATGTCAATTGGCATATCTCTTCCAAGTATAAAACAGCCCTATAAAGCTGAAACAATCTCGCCTTCCTGTGTGCCATCAGTTACAGCCCCACCAATGCCCCAGAGCGCTGCAAGGATGAGGAAGATGAGGGGTGAAGAGGTCACGGTATCGGAGGTGGGTCTGGCTGCAGTAACACAGCCGACCTCCTCTCAGGGATCTCCACTGTGTGGCCCTAAACCACATGACCTCCACTGCGAGGATGGAAACCACCTTGCAGCCGAAGTGTTTTTTTCTGTTTTTTATTTATTTACTAAATTTTTTATTTTTTCAATGCTTTATTGAATAAACATGCCTACCCATGTAAATAAATACTTAAGGATTTATATTGTGTGGGGAGATTATTTGCTAACTTTTAATCTAAATTACCGAGAAGGATTTCAAAGTTTCATATAATTTTTTGCTTTGGTTCTTTCTATTAACTTTAATTATTTTAAGCATAATTTGAATTCATTTAGGAAGGCAGAAAGGTTTGGGGATGATCTGAGACTTTTATTTTTATGTAAAAAAATTTGGCCGAACATAGTATTAAATTAATTTGGAGTTAATCATTTTCGCTTTCTAATATCAAGCCGAATATTTTGTTACCTCTGGATTGCGGAGTTGATAACAATGGAATTCTTTATGTGACCCATTTCTAGACGTCTAACCAGAATCGCTTTGTTATATTGCACGAGAAGAAGAGATGGTCAGTTGATTCAATTTCATTTACACAAAAGGAACACATATCATCATCAATTTTAAAATAGATTTTTAGTTTTTTTGATGGATAAATGTTATTCATGATTTTAAAATGTGTTTACTTTGCTTTTTGGGAATGGAAAGCGATAAATGCATTGTTCTTTATGAGGTATATGAGACTAATGAGGTATCTGAGAGTTATCAGTCTGTCTATAGAAAGCATCATAGCACTGAAACAGCTCTCACTGTTGTAATGAATGATCTACTTCTTTCCATGGATAGTGGCTGCATCTCTGTTCTCATCCTTCTTGATTTAAGTGCTGCCTTTGATACTGTAGACCACCATATTCTTCTTTGTAGGCTAGAAAAATCGGTATTTCTGGACTTGCCCTTTTGTGGTTGAAGTCTTATCTGTCTGATGGATCTCAGTTCATTCGGTTACAGAACAAATGTTTGGCTGGACTTTGCACAGCTCTGCCCTGAAACGTCTTCAATTAGTGCAAAATGCTGCCGCTAGAGTTCTGACTGGGACTAAGAAAGATGATCACATTAGCCCAGTGCTCAAAAATCATGTTTGGCTGCCTGTAAAATTTAGAATTGAGTACAAAATATGACTACTAACTTACAAAGCTTTAAATTACTTGGCCCCGGAATATCTTTGCAGTCTTCTCATTCCTTACTCCCCACCAAGATTACTTCGTTCACAAGGTGCTGAGTACTTGAAAATTCCAAATATATCCAGAGTTAAAACTGGAGACAGAGCATTCTCTTACAAAGCCCCAATTTATGGAACAATCTCCCGAGACAAATTCGGACTTCAGATACACTCTGTCTTCAAGAACAGGCTGAAAATATACCTTTGTAGTCAAGCCTAACCCAACAGACAAAGCCTTTTATCTGTCTAGCTTGGTAATGTCCAGAGCCTGCGGAATAAAGTGGACGAGCTGTGGGCCTGCACTCAGTATCTTTTGGACTACCGGCAATCTTGCCTTATCTGCCTAACAGAGAGTTGGCTGACGGAGGCCGACCCTGACTCTACAGCAGATATGGAGGGCTTCACGCTGGAGAGGGTGGACCACAATCAAAATTCCGGTAAAAGTAAGGGGGGAGGTGTATGTGTGTACATCAATAATAAGTACTGCTAGCTCACTCACATTACAACGAAGTATCAAATTTGCACAAAGGACATTGAATTATTAGCGCTCTGTTTAAGGCCACATCATATGAAAGCCCAAAGTGGACAATATTCAAATGAAAATGTAATCCCACTATTGCATTATAATTTTCCACTTATGAATGAGTTATTTGAGACAATATTAAATTGAAAATGCATTAATCCAATTATCACTTTCATTTTCACATACACATATGGGAAATCTATGACTATATTCAAATGATAATGAAAAGCTGTTTGACATTTCATTTTCAAAGTCATGCTCCGCAATACAGTGGACAAGATTCAAATGCAATAAGCAAAACAGCACCCCCAGCCTATTGCATTTACATTTACATGTCATCACGCTCTTTTAGGGTCAACATGATAATGAAAATGCTGTTTTCTAATCACTTGGAAATAATAATGATATAATAATGATGACGACATTTGACATTTCATTTTCAAAGACTTATCCTGCAATACATGGGACAATATTCAAACGCAGTAAGGGAAACAGCGCCTCCCAGTCCATTGCATTTTCAAATACATGTCACCACGCTCTTTTTTGGGACACAATGAAAATTAAAATGCAATCTGTCAGCATCTCGTCAAAGGCGGGTCTTCGCTATAGGGCGTCACTCATTTGTGAACGGAAACCATGTTCCTCATTTGCATACCAACCAATCAGCTTCTGTAAGTAGCAGCATGCAGGGAGGCTTACTGATAATGTCATGATGGCTTGGCTGCTATGTATTGTGTGCCATCGCGCAGTAGGCTACGTTGCGCTTTGGGTGCAGCCATCTCGGCAGCTAGTATGCTAGCTAACGTTAACTATGGAAAATATTTGTAAATGATCATCACATTAAAGCGATATGATTTGATTTTTGCCCCAACTCTATTAACTGAGCTAGCTGTAATATGCATGAACTTATCCGAGGCTTCGCGGCAGTGTTGTGCAACTGCAACCCAAGTGTGCTTGTAGATCTCAGAGACGTTAGCTAGCTTGCTAGTGAGTCTAAAAGCAATCGCTTAGGTACAGCTAGCTATGATGCCTACTGGAGAAGCTCTTCCAGCCCTGATTTGCCACTTTCAACGCCATCTCGCACACACGACCTCTTTCACCATTGATTAGCAGCTTCTTTTACTTAAAGAACAAACTGTCAGTTCAGCCTGAGACATGTTATTTCATAGCTAGTTAAAGCAGCATTATCCTTCCATGCGTGCTATAGCGTATTACATTACTCCAGATAAAGCGCTATCCGTCTCCCCACCCTGCTGACGCTAGTTAGGGGAAATGTTTGTCATAATTTTTATACTTAATCGCTGTGATTCGGTTTTTCCCCTATCTTCCCAAGCTAGCTAGCTGACAGCGATTGCTCTTGTGCTTGCAGAGTGTTCTTGAGCTAGCCAGGTAATGAGCTGTCCATTTAAATCTCCCAGAAATCTGATAGTACTGTTGGGACCTACAGAAGTGCTGCCAAACATATCAAAGAAGTTCATATTTCAGCAGGTTAAGTTAGCAAGTGAGGAACATCGTCTTCAGCGAGTTAGAGTCATCAAAACTTCTCCCATTGCTACATGGCTTGGGTATCGCGATTAAACCAAGAACAGCTGCAACTCGGCAAGCACAAGAGCAATCGCTGTCAGCTAGCTAGCAGGTGAAGCTAAGGCAAATACCGAATCACAGCAATTAAGTATAAAAATGATGACAAACATTTCCCCTAACTAGCGTCAGCAGGGTGGGGAGACGGATAGCGTTTTATCTGGAGTAATGTAATACGCTATAGCACGCATGGAAGGATAATGCTGCTTTAACTAGCTATGAGATAACATGTCTCAGGCTGAACTGACAGTTTGTTCTTTAGGTAAAAGAAGCTGCTAATCAATGGTGAAAGAGGTCGTGTGCGAGATGGCGTTTAAGTGACAAATCAGGGCTGTAAGAGCTTCTCCAGTAGGCATCATAGCTAGCTAGCTGTACCTAAGCGATTGCTTTTAGACTCACTAGCAGGCTAGCTAACGTCTCTGAGATCTACAAGCACACTTGGGTTGCATTTGCACAACACTGCCGCGAAGCCTCGGATAAGTTCATGCATATTACAGCTAGCTCAGTTAATAGAGTTGGGGCAAAAATCTAATCATATCGCTTTAATGTGATGATCATTTACAAATATCTTCCTAAGTTAACGTTAGCTAGCATACTAGCTGCCGAGGTGGCTACATCCAAAGAGCAACGTAGCCTACTGCGCGATGGTACACAATACATAGCAGCCTGGCCATCATGACATTATCAGTGAGCCTCCATGCGTACAAGCGCTACCCAGAAGCTGATTGGTTGGTATGCAAATGAGGAACATGGTTTCCGTTCGCGCCCCTAATGAGTGACGTCCTATAGCGGAAGACCCACCTTGACGAGATGCTGACAGATTGCATTTTAATTTTCATTGTGTCCCAAAAAGAGCGTGGTGACATGTATTTGAAAATGCAATGGACTGGGAGGCGCTGTTTCCCTTACTGCGTTTGAATATTGTCCCATGTATTGCAGGATAAGTCTTTGAAAATGAAATGTCAAATGTCGTCATCATTATTATGTCATTATTATTTCCAAGTGATTAGAAAACAGCATTTTCATTATCATTTTGGCCCTAAAAGAGCGTGATGACATGTAAATGTAAATGCAATAGGCTGGGGGTGCTGTTTTGCTTATTGCATTTGAATATTGTCAACTGTATTGCGGAGCATGACTTTGAAAATGAAATGTCAAACAGCTTTTCATTATCATTTGAATATAGTCATAGATTACCCATATGTGTATGTGAAAATGAAAGTGATAATTGGATTAATGCATTTTCAATTTAATATTGTCTCAAATAACTCATTCATAAGTGGAAAATTATAATGCAATAGTGGGATTACATTTTCATTTGAATATTGTCCACTTTGGGCTTCCATAATATGACCTGCCTAGAGAGATAAATCAAATTAGACTGTTGTGTATATTGCACCCTCCGCTGAGACACAGGCTGCAGCCACTTTGTCCCACGAACTTGAGGCCCAAACAGAGGCAGAAGCCCCTGATGCCGCTATCTTTGTGATGGGAAATTTTAATCTATGCAGATTAAAAGAGCACCTTCCTGCATATCAGCAATATGTGACTTGCCCCACCTGCAATACTGCTTGCCTTGACCTGTGTTATGGAAATATCCAGGGCACTGCCCGGTCTGGGAAATTCGGACCATAATATGATCAAATTGACAACAGCATATGTGTCACGGTTGCGGCGTGAAAACCTAAAAATGTGGAGGTAAAAGATTGGACCGCTGCCGCGACAGATACACTACGAGTCTGTCTAGAATGCACAGACTGGAATGCATATTCAGACGGGACTGAAGATGCCAATCACGCAGCGCTGGTTATCTCGGGATACATAACATTCTGCGAGGACACAATAATTCCTGAAAAAACGATGAAAATGTTTCCCAACAATAAGTCCTTGATTACTCCAGAACTCAAACAACTTCTTAACCAAAAAACGACTCTTTGAATCTGGTGGAAGTAAGGAAGAGAAAAGAGAACTGCAGAGGAAAATTAAAGGAAAGATTATGGACTGTAAAACGACATATAAACATAAATTAGAGGGCTTCTTCAGAAATGACGTCAAGAAAGCATGGCAGGGAGTTCAGGCAATCACTGGATACAAGCCTAAGAGGAATCTTATGGCAGTGGACAATGAACATGACATGGCCAATGACTCAAATGACTTTTATTGCAGATTTGATAAAATGGAGTTTAGTGATGAACAAGATTTGGTTTTTCAGGAACAATCGTGCCCTGATCAAGCGGCAGTTGGACAGGGAAATAGCGAAAGAGACCAGGAGGAATCCCCCTACCACCGTGATGCCAGCAGGTAAGACCTTCGTTCCCGCTGCTCTTCGAGAGAGAGTGATTCTGTGGGCACATTCCTCCCTGTCAGCAGGACACCCTGGAGCCAAAAGAATGACAAACATCATCAGCCACAAATATTGGTGGCCCTACCTGGCCTCTGATGTGGAACCAGCCGTGTGCTCGTGCGCAACTCGTGCAATTTTCAAAACACCATGACAGCTACCCACTGGTAAACTTAACCCACTGCCAGTCCCTCATCATCCATGGTCGCACATCGTCATGGATTTTGTGACTGATCTTTCCTAATCAGAGGGTAACATGTATCCTGGTGATAATCGACCGAATTTCAAAATTCTGTTAATTTGTGCCTTTCGCTGCTGTGCCATCTGCTCTCCAGGTTGCAGATGCCCTATTTGCTCGGGTATTCAAACATTTTGGCCTTCCGGAGGACATCCTTTCTGACCGTAGGCCGCAGTTCAGATCCCGAGTGTGGAGAGCTTTCTTCAGGAAGCTGGGAGCCTCAGTCAGCCTCACCTTGGGATACCATCCTAAAACCAATGGGAGGGCGGAGAGAGAGCCATCCAAGATCTGGGGAGGTTCCTCTGAGCATACTGGCACCAGCGCCAGAGGGATTGGTCCCAATACCTGCCCTGGGCTGAATGCACCCAGGACTCCCTGAGGAGCTCATCCACTGGACTCACCCCCTTCCAGCATGTGCTCCCACTGCACCCTCCCCTGTCCTTGTGGAACCAGAGCCAGACGGGAGTCCCGGTGGTTGACGCCCAGTTCAAGGAGGCAGAGGAGGTCTGGGAAAACACTAACGTCTACATCCGAAGGGTGCTCCGCCTCCAAAAGATCCAGGCGGACCAGAAACATTGGGACGCCCCCAATTACCAGCCAGGGGGACCACGTCTGGCTCTCCATGAGCGACCGGCGCCTTCGCCTGCCCTGCAGGATGTTAAGCCCACAGTTCATTGGCCCCTTCTGTGTCTTCCGGAAGGTCAATGAGTCTGCCTACTCAATGCAGTACCGTCAAACCACCACATCAATTACATCTTTCATGTTTCTTTGCTTAGGCCGGTGATTGCTGGACCCCTTGCGGAGGATACCCCCCCAAAGACCCTCCGCCTGTTCTAGGGGTAGATGGAGACCCAGCCTGCTGGGTACGCAGCCCGCTCCAGTCCAGACGTCGAGCAGGAAAATTGCCGTATCTGGTGGACTGGGAAGGCTATGGTCCAGAGCGGAGGAGCTGGGTGGACCATAACAACATCTTGGATCCGCAGCTCCTGGCTGAATTCCATCGGGCCCATCTGGACTAGCCAGCGCTGTGTCTCAGAGGGCGCACTCCTAGCCGAAGATCAGGCGCGCCGGGAGTCCTGCCTCGAGGGGGGGGGGTTACTGTCAGGCCACGCCTCCAGCCGTCCAGCTCACCGGTGTACTAAGACACGGACCGCATTTTTCACTCCTCAATAATTGCCTGCATCTGTCTCATTTCCTCTGTGAGGTAGTAGGGTGCTATTCAAGGCCGAGCTTCGCACTGAGTCATGGCGAAGTCTCGGAACTACATAGTACCTGTGTTGCATTCCTAGTCCTGTATTGACGCATTCCCTGCATTTTGCATGTACTTTAAGTTCAACTTAATGCTGTTTATTGCTTTATCGAGCACTTTATATTAAGGAACCTCGATTCCTGTTTATGTTCTATTTGTAATAAATTGTTACTGGAGCCTACGCCCCAAGTCTGTATTACCAAGAGTGTTTATTAAGGAACCTTGATTCCTGTTTGTTTTGTATTGCTTCGTTCCTGCCTTCTGCTGTGCAGTAGGCATAATAAATATTACCAAGTCCATCCTTGCACCGGAGTCCAGTCCTCAACTTCCTGTCCTCTGTGCACCCGAACTGTGCACGAAGCACAACCCTTACAGCACCATAAACATCACTAACCAGTAGTACTATTTTGTGCTATTTATATTTTCTTTTCATTGACAAATGACTGTCCAGATAACAAAAACTGGGATGTCTTGAACAATACTGACATTCAAATAAATTTTTTGAACAATGAGACCCATAAACGATTCTTACAAAAGTTGTTTTGGCCGCTCAGCGACCAAAAGTACACACTGTTTTGTACTTCGTAAGATACCTTTTAAAATCACATACTTAAGGCTTACTCAGACAGTTTAACGTTCCACATGTATATGAACATTGGCTATCCTTCGTTTGTCCAACTTCTATCGCTGACAGCTGTTTTTTCCATGTGTGAATGCAGGGATTCTCAAAGTTTCTCTATAAAGACCTACGCTATCATCAATGTCGAATCCCCTGTCTGCCATCTCTATATCCCCTGGGGTCAATTTCTCCAATATTCCACAGTTTTCAGTGAAGTGTTTGTCACTAGCCCGTCCTCCCCAGGCTTTGGAAATAAATGAAATAACTCCTTGTGGGGTTATACCAATTAAAAATTTCACCGTATTATAGTGTTTTAGTTGGACTATGTTATGGCTCTAGCTATGAGACTTGATGGCCTTTTAATGAAAGCTTCAAAGCAGTCAATTATAACTGACACTCTGTTTCCAAAATTTTGTTTGAACACAGCTGGCATAGTTTTTTGCAGGTTTTCCCTTTCAGGCCACAGAATTAAAAAGTCTGACGCTTAATACATCAATCCATTTATCAAAAATTCTGCATGCTGTAGACCTAGGCACTCCGAATCTGTAACTCAAATCCTCAAAAGGCATGTTGAGGCGTAGGCGCATAAGTACTAAGAGGGGTTCTTGAAACTTTGCTAGGGAGTTGACAGTGCCTGAATATGTTCATTTACCACATAGTGACAGTATTTTCCTGCAATACTGCGAAGTCTGGAAGTCCAGTATAGAACTTTGTTTTTTCTTCGTTACTCTGAAAACTGAGTTCAGTTCAATCAGCTTCCAGAAATTTTTTCTTAAGTTCCACCAATTCACAAGTCATATCATCGCACTGCTCTGTTTGAGCGATTTGTAACCCTGTGAGTTCCATCTGACAACAGATTTCAGTGTGCGTCTCTGTAGCTGCTATATCTCGGGGGGTTTCGGGCTCAACGTCTTTTGACTCAGGTACATCTGTAAATAATAATAATTATAATAATAAATAATACAACCCCAATTCCGAAATAGTTGGGACAAAGTGTAAATTGTGAATAAAATCAAAATGCAATGACTTTCAGATCACATGAGCCAATATGTTATTTACAATAGAACATAGATAACATAGCGAATGTTGAAGCTGAGACATTTTGCATTTTTATCCACAAAATGAGCTTATATCAAATTTTCTGGCTGCAACCGGTCTCAAAAAAGTTGGGACACAGGCAAAAAAGGGCTGAAAAAGCAATTAATATATGAGAATCAGCTGAAAGAACATTTAGCAAGTAATTAAGTTAACTGGCATCAGGTGTATAACATGATTGGCTATAAAAGGGATGTCTTAGAGAGGCTGAGTCTCTCAGAAGTAAAGATGGCCAGAGGCTCTCCAACCTGTGAAGGCTTGCGTAAAAAAATTGTGGAAAACTTTAAAGACAATGTTCCTCAACGTCAAATTGCAAAGGCTTTGAAGGTCTCATCATCGACAGTACATAACATCATGAAAAGATTCAGAGAAACTGGAAAAATCTCTGTGCGTAAGGGACAAGGCCGAAGACCTTTACTGGATACTCGTGATCTTCGGGCCCTCAGACGCCACTGCATCACTCACTGGCATGATTCTGTCATTGACATTACTAAATGGGCCCAGGAATACTTCAAGAAACCACTGTCAGTAAACACAGTCTGCCATGCCATCCACAGATGCCACCTAAAACTCTATCATGCAAAAACGAAGCCATTGTTGAGCATGATCCAAAAGCGCCGCCGTGTTCTGTGGGCCAAGGCTCATTTAAAATGGACTGTAGCAAAGTGGCAGACTGTCCTGTGGTCAGACGAGTCCAAATTTGACATTCTTGTTGGAAATCATGGGTGTCGTGTCCTCCGGTCTAAAGAGGAGGAAGACCACCCCTCCTGTTATCAGCGTTCAGTTCAAAAGCCAGCATCTCTGATGGTATGGGGATGCATTAGTGCATATGGTATGGGACACTTGCATGTTTTAAAAAGCACCATGAATGCTGAAAGGTATATAAAGGTTTTAGAGCAACATATGCTCCCCCCAGACGACATCTATTCCAGGGAAGGCCTTGTGTATTTCAGCAGGACAGTGCAAAACCACATACTGCAGCTATTACAACAGCATGGCTTCATAGTAGAAGAGTCCGTGTGCTGAACTGGCCTGCCTGCAGTCCTGATCTTTCACCGATTGAGAACATTTGGTGCATAATTAAAGGAAATGTCCGTCAAAGGAGACCCAAACTCTCTAGCAGCTGGAAGCCTGTATTAAACAAGAGTGGAATCAAATTCCAATGGCTAAACTCAAGAAACTTGTCTCCTCAATGCCCAGAGGCCTCCACTCTGTGTTAAAAAGAAAAGGGGATGCTACACCATGGTAAACGGGCCCCTGTCCCAACTTTTTGGAGACCTGTAGCAGCCATCAAATTTTAAATGAGCTCATTTTGTGGATAAATTTGTAAAATTTCTCAGTATTAACATTTGCTATGTTATCTCTGTTCTATTGTGAATAAAATATTGGCTCATGTGATCTGAAAGCCATCGCGTTTTGATTTTATTCACAGTTTACACTTTGTCCCAACTATTTCGGAATTGGGGTTGCAATTTTACTGTGTAAGTAAAATGAAGCAACTGGATAACTGGAACGGAAACGCCAATACAAGTATCTCACCAGGCAAAGTTGACCCACATTATTCTCCTGGTGTATCTAAACTCGCTAAAGTTTGCGTTGCTTCTAGTTTGGCTTTCTTGGCAGATTGTTCCTTTATCCTGCTGCCTCTTGATGTTGCGCGATCAGTTTTCGTCTTGATCTTATCGTGCCGTAATTTGAGTTTTGGCGCCCACTCTGGATTTGTGTCCTCGCGCAGTTTCGCCGGTGCTTCTGTAATGTGAAAGAATGTTCGCGTTGAAGTTCAAAAGCTCAATTTAATCATCAAAAAACTTAGCTTCATTTGGCAATGAGCTCTTACCTGATATAAAGTGGTCACTACACACGTGGGCGTATTTACCTTTTTCCTAAGTTAAGTCCTTACAATTTATGTTTTTAAACCATAGCGCATGGCGTTCTCTTGACAGTTCCTCTGTTTTGTCGCCGTTTTAAATTATTTTGGGAACTCTGAAGAACGTCTTGTCTTTGTCACAAGTAGCATTATTACTGCAATTATATACTGCACGCAAAGTAGGCATTGTCTTCCTCAAAAGGCAATGAAATCCAAAGAAAATCATGGAGCGTTGCAGCAGCTCACCTGTGAAGTGCCGCCATCTTGGTTTTTGTTATCATCCACCATGGCGGACTTTGGGTTTGTTAAATATGCAAATGTGCATGCGGAGAGTACTGGGCACAGAGAACATGCGCTAAGGGCAACGCCCACTTTAGGAGACTGGAACAACGACCAAAAAATCCCATTCATTTTTCATTGGCTGCGTCCGAATAGTTAAAAAATTACGGCCTATCCACTAATTCCTTACCACTTTTCTTTAGCCTTTGTGGAAAATGTCATGAGGTAGAGGAAAGGTGTAAAAGGGAATTCCTTCCGACTTAGGAAGACAACCGCACTAGTTTGAGAATCTGAACGCACTTACACTAGGCAGCATAATCATTAGTCCCCTGCCCATCACATATGTTTCTTTACGCGATTGACCAGATGAATGGTTGCTGCTTTAAGTATTGCTGCTGTGCAGAATTGTGGGATAGCGTTATCTCCTTTCTTTTCGAAAAGGGTGGTTCTGTGTACCCAGTGCTAAAGGAGTTAAATTAGGAAGCATTGAGACACCTTTATTTAACATTTAAAGAATTCGAATGCACTTATCATGGCTGCCACGTAATTATTTCTGAATCATTTTTTTTAGGAGTTAGGAACTTTTATAGACAAAAGACTTTTCGGACGCAGCCCTAGTTTAAGCGCATTCGGGTTCTCAAATTAGCTTGGTTGTCTTCCTAAGCTGTTAGGAATTCCCTTTCACACCTTTCCTCTACCTTATGACCTTTTCCACAGAGGTTGAAGAAAAGTGATCAGGAATTGGTGGATAGGATGTAATTTTTTGACTATTCGGATGCAGCCATTGGCAAGGTGATCATGAGTCCCTTGCCCATCATAAACGTTTCTTTACGCGATTGGCCGGATGAATGGACGCTGCTACTGCACAGAATTGTGGGATAACGTTATCTCCTCTCTTTTCGAAAAGGCTGGTTCTGTGTACCCCTATGCTATAGGAGGTAAGGCCATATTAAAAAAAAAGTTGGAGATCATCCTTTTGGGCATTAAAAAGTGAGGAGGGCGGGGTTTTTTTTAGGCAGTTGTTACAGGTATGGCAGTTTCCAATGCATTTCAGTGTAGAGAGGTACGGCAGTCCCAATTTCAAACCCTGCCCTAACTCTAACCCTAACCCTAATTCTAAACCTAACCCTAAACCCTGACCTCTAACCCTAATCCTAACTCAACCATAATCCCTAATCCTTATCCTAATCCCTTCAAATCGACAGCCGTACCCATAAAACTGCCGTATCTCTGGACACTGAGTTTTTTTTAAAGACTGAAACTGGTGGAAACGCGTTTTAACAAGTCTGTTTAGATATTTGCGCATGCGCGGCGTGGTTCAACAAGCGCTGGCTTGAGAGCAGTCAGTCATCCCAGTTGAATCGAAATACCGCGAAGTTTAAGCCACTGACGCACCGTTTTTTTCGCGTTTTTACGCGATTCTAGATGTTTTTTCCGATGTAAAAAAATCGATTAAAAAAATTGGGTCGGCACCGTTTTTGCCAGTCGGGAGGGGATGATCACCAACTAATTTTTTTTATATGGCCTAAATTAGGAAGCACTGAGACACGTTCCCTTAACGTTAGAATAATTCGAATGCATCCATCATGGCTGCCACGTAATTATCTCCGGATCATTTTTTAGGAGTTAGGAGCTTTCCTAGGCAAAAAAGAATATTCGGACGCAACCATTGTTTCCTCAATCTTGTTAGTTAGTAAGATCTTTGGCATTGGTGATAACGCGTGCTCCGCCCCGCTTACGTGGCGCACGGGAAGAAACACGGAAGAGAACAAGGTGCGTGTGGGGTGACATGCATGGCAAATTTGAAGTGCATCATTACGTGTTTTTTCCCCCTGCAAACAAGAATTTAATGCATGCTGGTTGTCTGAAAAAGCTACGAGTGTTACTGCACATTGCCACAGAATTTTAATATGCTGTTGTGCTCGTCCCAAGTTATACTTACTCGATCTGAAAAGACAGTCTTACCAACTCAAATTCACTGCGCTGCTAATTGGTATCATCAGTTGCGTGCGCAAATGGAATAGTTTATTTTGTCATTTGAAAATTGTTTGCATTTAAAAAAAAAATTATCAAGCATTGTATACAATAGCCAGTGTTAAAATGCGCATACGAAAAAAAAATTTATTGTATCGATTTACTTCGGTTACTGTTTGCATCAACCACAGACGAGCAGTTGTACGAAGATGGAGGGAGAGAAACTGTGGGCGACAGAAAGGTATGGCTCCTTGGAAAGATGGAGCTATCGGCAGAAGGACGGAGTAATAGAGAGAAAAAGAGAGGGAGGCGACAGCCGATGGACAGCAGGCTCTTTTCTTGGGGTGTTGAAAGTAAGTATGGTGTTCTGTGGAGAAGTCCGAGGCGAATAACCGCGGTTACTCAGTAAACCTTTTTTTGTTGCTGTGGTGATCATGAAAGAATCTCTTAAGTTCTCATCGTGACAAACCTAGGGGGGAGAGGGGTGGGCTATGGGTTCACTTTCGTCAGCGAAGAACTGAAGGCCCACTGAAACTGGACAGTTCAAGATCGAAAAACGTAACCTGGTCTTTTTAATCTTGATTTCCACTGTGACTGTATATCCGCTCAATTAGCCAATTCCAACACCTCGTTAAGGTCAGCAAGCACTGCTTTTTACCTGCTGATTAATTTGCATGTTTAGATTTGTGCTGGTTTTGCTTTTAGAAATACCAATTACAAGGGGATTCCATATTTTTTTCTTTAACGTTGAGTGATTCCATATTTTTTTCCTCTGCTAGACTATGAAGAAAATATGCCTTTAATTGGAATATTTTAATCTAATTAGAGGTGTGTTTCATGAATATCCTCTCTGTGTTGTGGTTGTCGTTTGTGGAGAAGCAGCTCCAAGCAGAAGCGCAGGGGAGTGTGTGGGCAGGGTTTCAAGGGAAAGCACGACACAATCTGAAGGTGGAAGCAATAAGTCCTGCTCCTTAATTTGAAAGGCCGCGCTCATGAATTAAGATGGGGAAGAAACCTGTACGTCTGTGCTGATTCCATGTGTTGCGTTGCAGAGCGTCTTTCTGCCGCAGGGGTACCCAGAGAGCGTGAGTGAGGACTACCTGCAGTACCAGCTCTGGGACACAGCTCAGGTCTGTACACCTCAGTCAGGATGACTCTGCCCTTACCCGGGCCGTGCGTTTGTCTGTACACCTCTGTCAGGATGACTGTGCCCTTACCGGGGCCCTGCGTTTGTCTGTACACCCTGTCAGGATGACTGTGGCGTTTGTCTGTACACCTCTGTCAGGATGGCTGTGCCCTTACCGGGGCCCTGCGTTTGTCTGTACACCTCTGTCAGGATGACTGTGCCCTTACCCGGGCCCTGCGTTTGTCTGTAGACCTCAGTCAGGATGACTGCGCCCTTACCCGGGCCCTGCGTTTGTCTGTACACCTCAGTCAGGATGACTCTGCCCTTACCCGGGCCCTGCGTTTGTCTGTAGACCTCAGTCAGGATGACTGTGCCCTTACCCGGGCCCTGCGTTTGTCTGTACACCTCAGTCAGGATGACTGTGCCCTTACCCGGGCCCTGTGTTTGTCTGTAGACCTCAGTCAGGATGATGACTTACCCGGGGCCCCCGTTTGTCTACCCAGGAGGCCCTGCGTTTGTCTGTACACCTCAGTCAGGATGACTGTGCCCTTACCGGCCCCTGCGTTTGTTGTCTGTCAGGACACCTCCCGGGCCCCAGGATGTCTGTGCCTCAGTCAGGATGACTGTGCCCGGACCCCTGCGTTTGTCTGTCAGGACACCTCAGCCAGGATGTCTGTGCCCTCAGTCAGGATGACTGTGCCCTACCCGGCCCTGCGTTTGTTGTCCAGGACTCAGCCAGGATGACTGTGTCTGTACACCTCAGCCAGGATGACTGCCCTTACCCGGCCCCGGGCCCTTTGTCTGTACACACCTCAGTCAGGATGACTGCACCCTTACCCGGGCCCTGCGTTTGTCTGTACACCTCAGCCAGGATGACTACCGCGTTTGTCTGTACACCTCCAGGATGGCCCTGCGTTTGTCTGTACACCTCAGTCAGGATGACTGCACCCTTACCCGGGCCCTGCGTTTGTCTCTTTCCATGTGCCGTCTTATTTCAAGGCGACTGAGTGGAAGATTAAAACAATTCTATGAATTTATCTTGGGGTCATTTATGCGAAATCACCAGACCTCCCAGCTCCATGGCCTCAGAATGACTCTGTTTTTTGATATTTTGGAGCCTGTCTTGGCAGAAGAAAATTGCAGTTGGTTTTCGCTCAATATCTCACTCCGTTCGGTTTTTATAGGGGTTTTAAAAAGGGGGCATGTCCACGTTAATCCTCTATGACCTGTTTGTAAGCATTTTCAACTGCCTCACTAACAAAAACTAAGAAAGAAATCAACTTCATTTCTTCAAGATATCTTTATTTTATCTCAGACACTTGCTGCATGGTACTTAAACTCACATTAACTCTTTGTGGGCTGCTCAGTCAACACTCAAAAAGTGAATTTTGAACAAAGCAAGCTGAAAATGAGCCTATTTTAGGGTGGATTTTCTCATACTATTCAAAGACTGTCTGAATTTGTCAATGATTTTGGCTGAAGAACACATGAAGGATGATCTGAAACTGAAGAGAAAATTCAAATGCCACACATACATTTTGAGTAATATTAACCCCTTTCTGGCCATTCAAGGGGGTCAGAAATTAATTACAAACCCCAATTCCAATGAAGTTGGGACGTTGTGTAAAACGTGAATAAAAACAGAATGCAATGATTTGCAAATCTCATAAACCTACATTTTATTCACAATGGGACATAGACAACATTTCAGATGTTGAAACTGCGACCTTTTACCACTTCATGAAAAATATTAGCTCATTTTGAAATTGATGGCAGCAACACATCTCAAAAAAAGTTGGGACGGGGCAACAAAAGGCTGGAAAAGTAATTGGTACTTATGAAAATAACTGGAGAAGCATTTAGCAACTAATTAGGTTAATTGGCAACAGGTCAGTAACATGACTGGGTATAAAAAGAGCATTTTGGAAAGGCAGAGTCTCTCAGAAGTAAAGATGGGCAGAGGTTCACCAATCTGCAAAAAACTGAGTCTAAAAATTGGGGAACAATTTCAGAAAAATGTTCCTCGATGTAAAATTGCAAAGCCTTTGAATATCCCACCATCTATAGTACATAATATCATCAAAAGATTCAGAATCTGGAGAAACGTCTGTGTGCAAGGGACTAGGCCGAAGATCAATGTTGGATGCTCGTGATCTTCGGGCTTTCAGGCGGCTCTGCATAAAAAAATAGGCCTGATTCTGCACTGCAATTCACTGCATGGACTCAGGAACTCTTCCACAAATCATTGCTTGTGAACACAGTTCGCCGTACTATCCATAAATGCAAGTTAAAACTGTATCATGCAAAGAAGAAGCTATATGTGAACACGATTCAGAAATGCCGCCATCTTCTCTGGGCCAAAGCTCATTTAAAATGGACTGAGGCAACATGGAAAACTGTTCTGCGGTCAGATGAATCAAAATTTGAAATTTTTTCAGAAACCACGGACGCCGTGTCATGTGGACTAAAGAGGAGAGTGACCATCCAGCTTGTTATCAGCGCTCAGTTCAAAAGCCTGCATCTCTGATGGTATGGGGTTGCATTAGTGCCTATGGTGTGGGCAGCTTACACATCTGGAAAGGCATTATCAATGCTAAAAAGTAAATAGAGGTTTCACAACAGCATATGCTCCCATCCAGACAACATCTCTTTCAGGGAAGGCCTTGCATATTACAGCAAGACAATGCCAAACCACATACTGCATCCATCACAACAGCATGGCTTTGCAGTAGCAGAGCCTTGGTGCTGAACTGACCTGCCTGCAGTCCAGACCATTCACTAATCAAAAACATTTGGTGCATCATAAAATGAAAAATCCGGCAATGAAGACCCAGGACTGTTGAGCAGCTAGAATCCTACATCTGACAAGAGTGGGACAAAACTCCAGCAACTGGTCTCCTCACTTCCCAGACATTTACAGACTGTTGTTAAAAGAAGAGGGGATGTTACACAATGGTAGACATGGCCCTGTCCCAACTTTTTTGACGTGTTGCTGCCACCAGTTTCAAAATTATCTAATATTTTTCATGAAATGTTAAAATGTCTCACTTTCAACATCTGATATGTTGTCTATGTTCTATTTTTAATAAAATATGGGTTTGTAAGATTTGCAAATCATTATATTCTGTTTTTATGCACGTTTTACACAACGTCCCAACTTTATTGGAATTGGGGTTTGTAAGACAGTGGGCTCTTTTTGCAATGTGCATGAAATATGTAAATCACAGTATCCAGTAGGGGTGGGAAACTCTGGGCACCTCACGATTCAATTCGATTTCAATTCAGAGGCTTGCGATTCGATTATAAAACAATTATCGATGCATCAAAATGGTTCATTTCTATTCATGATTTATTTTTAATAACCATGTGGCTACCGATGTGGTTAATTTCTGGCTTGGGTGGCAATTTAAAATAGCCACGGCCAGTTTCCTTATGAGGGCAGTCTCCTGTCACTTTTAAATGGCTTCCAGTCGCCCAGTCTGTCTGGTGTCCCTTGTCATCATGTGTTCTTGTACAGCGTCTTGATGTTCTTGGATGCGCACTGGCCCTGATATTCAACATTATGCGATCCTATGGGAGAGGGTTGAAGTCATTACATGTTGTACATAGTTATGTCATTACAGTAGGCCTATATTTCAAAGGAATAAAGAGAAATAGTGATGACAGTGGATAAATTTTGAAAAAGCTTGCAGACTTGGGGTTCAGGCTGAAAATTTCACACTTCTATTTCATCACTGTACATTTTGTGTACAGATACTGTTCATAATAGACCTATGCTGAAAGCAGTTTTTTACCCAAAAGTATGGCCTTATTTTTCCGTGAATGGCTGCTTGTCCCATGTTTGTTTTTATATAATTTTTAGTACCCATAAAGAGCCTTACATTGTTTGTGGTTGAAATCAAAGGGTACCCACGTGGTCAATTTTGGTGTCAAAAGGGCCACGCCCACATGACTGGCTGGAAGGGGGTAAATTTTACTCAAAATGTTTGCATGGCATTTAAATTCTCTCCTCAGTTTTAGATAGCCCTTCATGTGTACTTCAGCCAAAATCAACTTCAAATTCTGACAGTCTTTGAGAAGTATGAGAAAATCCACCTGCGACCTGGCACATATTCGGTGTGCTTTGTTCAAATGTCAATTTTGGTTATCGCTTGCATGGCCCATAAAGGGTTAATGTGAGTCCAAGTAATATTTAGCAAGTGTTGGAGATAAAATAAAGATATCCTTAAGAAATGATGTTGATATCTTTCTGAAATAAAACAAAGATATCCTGAACAAATGATGTTGATATCTTTCTGAGATAAAATAAAGATATCCTGAACAAATGATGTTGATATCTCTCTGAAATAAAATGAAGATATCCTGAACAAACAATGCTGATATCTTTCTGGGATAAAATAAAGATATCCTGAACAAATGATGCTGATATCTCTCTGAAATAAAATGAAGATATCCTGAACAAACAATGCTGATATCTTTGAGATAAAATAAAGATATCCTGAACAAATGATACTGATATCTCTCTGAAATAAAATGAAGATATCCTGAACAAACAGTGCTGATATCTTTCTGAGATAAAATAAAGATATCCTGAACAAATGATGCTGATATCTCTCTGAAACAAAATGAAGATATCCTGAACAAACAATGCTGATATCTTTCTGAGATAAAATAAAGATATCCTGTACAAATGATATTGATTTCTTTCTTAGTTTTTGATGCAGAGGCAGTTGAAAATGCTTAAAAACGGGTCATAGAGGGTTAACAAGAACGCAGCCCATTTTAAAACCCCTATGAAAACCGAATAGAGTGAGACATTCAGCTTACAGTAGGGATTCAAAGAAAATAAGTACCCATAAAATTGGTCCGTTATGGCAATTTCATGATGGGTTAAAGGTATTCACTCATATAACGAGAGAAAAAGTTTCATGTGGCTTGATATTCGCTTTCCAAATGTTGCTCCTTTTCTAACGTAACCAGTCCGCCGACAGGCTAATTTCCCGTAATGTCACACACGGGTTTTGTACTCTGAAAGTACCCAGATGTTCCATAGTTATAATACAGTGAACACTGAAAACTGTTGTCAATTTTGTTTTTAAAGCCTGACGAGTCAGAACTCTTAATAGATTTCTTCCAGATCTCCCAGTTGTTCATAGTTTTAAATCCCATGTTTGAATCTTTATTTTTATCCCCCCGGCAGAAAATGCGGGGGGATATAGGCATTGCATCGTCCGTCCGTCCGTCTATCTGTCCGTCTGTCTGACCGTCCGTAATAATTTTGTTTCCGGAGCAGAACTCGGAAACTATGCAAGATATCAGCATCAAACTTGGTACATGTATTCTATGTATAGTCTAAATGAGCCTTTTGCTACTTTGGAAATTTCGGGATTCCTATTTTTGTCGTTTCCATGGAAACAAATCTGGAATTAGCGCAAATTACACTGTTTTCGTTTCCTGAGCAGAACTGAAAAACTATGTAAGATATCAGCACCAAGCAGCATTAATGCGGGGGGAATATAGTCATTAGTGTGTCCATCTGTCCGTCTGGGCGGGCGGGCATCCGTCTGTAGTCATATCTTGTCCGGGCCATATCTTGGAAACTATACATCCGATCTCTCACTCAACTTCACAGATATGTTGAGCATGATGTCTGGATGTGCCTTTTGATTCTTAGGAATTTCTGGAATTTTTTATTTTTGCGGTTTCCATGGAAACTTGTGTGAATTGGAAATTAGTTTGTACGAGCCATATCTCAGAAACTATACATCTGACCTTCACCAAACTTAATAGATATGTTAAGCATTATGTCTTGATGTGCTTTTTGATACTTAGGAATTTCTACAATTTTTGATTTTTGCGCTTTGCATGGAAACATGGTTGAATTTGGACTAAGCTCACTGATAATTTTGACCAAACTTGATTAACATGTTGAGCATGATTTCTATATGTGCCTTTTGACATTTAGGAGTTTCTGTAAAAATTCTTTTCTGCGTCTTTTATGCAAATCTGTGTGAAGGTGGACTTAGTTCACTGATAATTTTGTTTGGGCAATATCTCTGAAGCCATCTCCGACTACACCAGTGTCAGTGAAACTTAGTTTAATATGTTCAATTTCATTTATTGTCTTTTGAAATGTTTGTTATCCCCCCGGCATTATTTTTATATAAATAAAATGCGAAGTTAGGAAACTCCTGCCACTCGTGGCAGCCCACTTCCTCGTACTGAGTGCCGGTAACATGAACAGCAAGATGAACAAACAACCACAACTACTACAGGTAATGTCATCAGACAGACAGTACAACACAGATTGACCACATCTACACCAACATACCTCGACAGATGGACACAGGGACACTGAACACATATTGGTCTGACCACAACATTGCCTGGATTGCCATTTCATAGGCAGGCGAGTTTGTTACCTTATTACTTCAGATCAAGTCCTTTCATACTGTAGTACATTTGCTCATGTAAATTGAACAGTTAATCCACAGTTAAGATTTCTGAAAATTTGATTGTTTTTCGTTTCCATTTAAACCAGTTGCATTTGGACTCTGTACAGAGAGGTTCGTCTCCGGAGCACAACTCAAAAACCGTTCATTATATCTTACTGAAACTTTGCATGTGTATTACCCACATACTGAAGTGGTGCCTTTTCATATTTTCTGATTTCTGAAAATTTTATTGTTTTTCGTTTCCATTTAAACGAGTTACATTTGGACTCTGTACAGAGATAGGTTCGTCTCCGGAGCACAACTCAAAAACCGTTCATTATATCTTACTGAAACTTTGCATGTGTATTACCCACATACTGAAGTGGTGCCTTTTCATTTTTTCAGATTTCTGAAAATTTTATTGTTTTCCGTTTCCATTTAAACGAGTTACATTTAGACTCTGTACAGAGATAGGTTTGTCTCCGGAGCACAACTCAAAAACCGTTCATTATATCTTACTGAAACTTTGCATGTGTATTACCCACATACTGAAGTGGTGCCTTTTCATATTTTCAGATTTCTGAAAATTTTTTTTTTTCGTTTCCATGGAAACAAGTTGGATTTGGACTCTGTACAGAGATGGGTTCGTTTCTGGAGCAGAACTCAAAAACCGTTCATTATATTTTTCTGAAACTTTGTATGTGCATTACCCAAGTACTGATGTGGTGCCTTTCCATATTTTCAAATTTCTGAAATTATTATTTTTTTCCTATCCATGGAAGCGACATGGATTTGGACTCAGTTGCAGGGCTGGGTTTGTTTCCGGAGCAGAACTAAAACACTGTTCATTAATGACTCTTGTTTTATTATTGCCTTTGTCAACATGTGGTTCATAGTCTTTGGTAGATGTTGCCAGTACATACTTCCAGATCATTCCAGAGCAAAATCACCTCAACATTCTTGTTTGAATTTCTTTGAAGGTGTAGGATTGACATGACTTCCGCAAATAATCAGAGGCCGGGGGGATATGTCATCTTCTGATGATTTTTTTTAAGCTACTGTCGCATAAATGTGATTTCTTTCATCGATGCATATCAGTTTTGCTGCTTATTTTGGTTTGTTCCGTGCCTGCAAAAAGTCCGGTCGCCGCGCTGACTATACGCTATACACGTACACGTTGTCTAATTTAGAAAGAAAATGTTTTTACTGGAGTCATGCTACCATTCTGAGGAAGGTTGGATAAGCCGAAGCTGGGCTACAAAAAAGATAGTATTTTATGAACACGATCAAGTGGACTCTCATAACAGTGATTGACTGACATAGAAATATGGAGCGACGAGGTCGATGCCATTTAGAACACAATCGTGCCCTTCAAATATCTCCACCCAATACCTCAGGAGCAGCCTGAATCGTCCGCCTGTACTTCTCATGCAGTCAAGCTCAATTTCAGGTCTTAATTGCTTTTTTATTGTTGTTGTATCTCTTCCCATGGTTCTTTTTCAACCTCTGGTCCTCCCTCTTCCATGATGGCCAAAACGAAACAAAACCTCAAATCTAATAACGTTAGAAAGTTAAGGAATACGCAATAGAAAGATCTGACGACAGGCAGCTGCAAGTGCATGAACAATATGTATTCCTGCGTTAAGAGAGAAAATACACTCTAAAAATCTTCCTTTCTTGTTTTGTCGTCGCTCTTATCAAGTCTACTCATAGAAAAAATATAATAAATTAAGGTATCAGTCCTTTCCCCAGGGTTTCCGCTACATGTAATTGATCGTGATGCACCGCCACGGCAAAATGAAAGCCGCCACGCCTATGTAAAATGACTTTACATTAACTCCAAAAATCCTAAGGACAATCAGGTGTCGCCAGTTCTCATTGTTAAGTTAAAATGAGCGCAAATAATTCTTGACCTGTTGTCAATCATTTTGCTTGATGAACACGTTTTCCAATGAATAAAAATCAGCCATCGGCAGTAAAACGCGCTGCTTTCTTCTTAATGCAATGTGTGCAACGATTAGAGAAAAAAATATTTTTTTCACTTTGCGAAATGATAAACTACCATGTTAACTTCTGTGTTTGCTGTGAGCCCATCCTGCTCTACCTAATTGTATCTTCATGATTATTTAATTCCAATTCCAGAGTCCGGAGTCGTCCTCGGTTTTCATATTAGGCTCAATGTGAAATCCACCGTGACGCATGTGAAACTGATAAACCGTGCACATAGATTTCAATTATTACATCGCCTACATGCTGATTAATGAAAACTGGCCACACCTGATAATGCTGAGTTTTGGCCCAATGCTGAAGCCCTCCGCCACAATTTCGAAAAATCCTGGAGGAAACCCTGCCTTCCCCTCTTTACACGATTTCGGTCAGGTAATTTATATGTCCATGTTAATCTTCTATGTACTAGGCCTATATAGAAAAATATGAGTTTAAATTAAAAAAAAAAATGTATCTCCATTATAATTTTTCCATCTCAAGTAAAGTACGACTCAATTTTAACCTTTAACAGAATATAAAGCTTAGAGAGACATAGTATTTCTATTGACAGAGCAGAGCTAGCAAAACCCGTGTGTGACGTCACCCAAAACGGACCTCTTTCCTAGTATCACGGAAATATTCACGCTCGATAAAGTACTGTCGTTTCGTGCATGTTTCCATTTTCTTGCATTGATAATGTGACGGAATGATATTACATTGCATTCTTTGCATTCTAAGCTTTCCATTGATGTTGAAATTGCCATATTTCAGTTTTTCCTTTGAATCCCTACTTTAAACCAACTGCAAATTTCTTCTGCCACAGCAGCCTCCAAAATATTAAAGAACAGAGTAATTCTGAGACCATTGAGCTGGGAGGTACCCCCATTTTGGGTGATTAGCACACTCATGTTCTTTCCACTCTTTATTTCTTTCTTTCTTTCTTTATTCTCCGGTTTTTGTGCTAACTAATCCTACATACTTTCACCTAGAAACTTCATTCAAACTCTAAAAAATTCAGCTTGTTCTGAATTATGTTACTCATATTGATCTTCTTGATATCTTTCATACTTTTTGAGTTATTAATTTTTATTTTAGTATTTTTGTGCCATAGGAAACATTGAAACAGATTTTTCAAAATTTAGCTATTTTCAGCTATTTTTTAGTCTGTCATACGTTTGGCTAGAAACGTCATTCAAACTGGAAAATGTTATGCTAAGCTTGGATAATTTCTTTACCATTCAACTTTTTTGTAACATCTAAAATTTTTAAATTATAATTAAAAATTTTTTTTTATAATAAATTCTGGGAACTTAGAGTGTGGTGACATCACCGTTAGAGTGGCGAACAGCAGCAAAACCGTCAAGAAGTCTTCCTTAAACTTGCTCTAACTCCCACAGTTTTCACTCCTCATAAATATTTTTAGATCCAAGTGGTAGCGAAAGTTGTGCTGGTCACGAAAATTTAACGATGGAAGCAATTGGACAAACGGTTTTGGCTGTTTGAGCCGAAAAGCGACGGGACCGCTCACCGAAAGTCCATTAACCCCTAGTTTAAATGAGACAAGAAAATTCTGGTTGCGAAGGTGAAACGCACAGTTTTCTAACTTGCTCGTGTTCCCACATTTTTGACACTACACAGACAATTTTGACGTATTTTACTCAGCAGACTTTCCTCTTTGGTATGGTACCTCCATTTCGTAGATTGGACTTACCATCTTTGAGTTAGAAGTCGCAATATCTAAGAAATGCATTAGCTAAAATCTCAGTTGGACTAAATGATGCAGCCATTAACTCAAATGGCTCTGCGTGACTCAGCGGAATTGTAGCATAGCAGTAGGGTGCATAATAGATAAGGATTATTTGTGGTTCGATTCTGCCCTCTGCTGGCCTTTTTCCAGGCCTCAACATTATCATTGTTCGTATTAATATTGATACGACTGTAAATGAACACGTTACAGTAAAAATTGCCAAGCAGACAAAAATTGCTTGAGATCCTATTGTATATACCAGCAACTGTTTGCATTAGCTAAATATATTTATGATCGTGTATAAAATAGGCGAAACATTGGTATCAAAATAGAGCTAGTTTAGTACATGGAAATAAAAGTGATGTCCCCAGTTCCAATTTGTTCATCGCTTTTTATGACTTTTTCCTGAGTTTGAAAATAGTCGGGTTTAAGGCTGGAGTAAGCAGACTGTTATAAACTCTCACCTTTTTTGCCAGCTATTTTTACTGGAACCTTTTTGCCAGTTATTTTAACTGTAATTTTACAATCAATTCATGAGAGGTTCTGTGAATGTTAACTGTAAACCACAGTTAAATGCGCGCAGGACTCAGCTTACAGTTAAAATAACAAGGAGACAGTGTGTTAATTTTACTGATAAATGCAGTCCATTGGTAACAGCGCAGTAGCGCCTTGCAGTTCGACTTCCCATAAATGGATCAATGTTGTCATCTAACGTTACTTGCTCAATTATTATTATTATTATTATTAGGCCTACTTCTTACATTATCACTTGACTCTTGGTGGAACATGAGATCAATCACTTTACGGAAGTTTCTATTGGTAAACGATGACACCACAATTTACTGTGCTGCTCACTGTTCTGGTCATCTTGCCTACCTAAGCTATAACGTTACCTAAAATAAATTGATTTAATCATTTATGTGCCTGTTAATGACATTGGTCAAAATATCATTTGGGCTTTATGATTCTGTAGCTATAAACCTTTATTCCATTTAAAATGTGCTTTTGATTTCAAAAATAATTCTGCTTTTTATTGAATGGAAAATAAATGAACTCGTTGGAAAAGTTCAACAGTGTATAGCCTTTTATTTGCATGTTTTTTTTTTTTTTTTATTCCTTTAGGAAGAGGCTATTCGCCCTGCAGCGCTTCTGCGCGAAACTTCAGAGACTGGGGGGGATTATAAAATAAAATCTCTTATTGGTCCTGCTGCTGGGCAAATAGCAGAAGTTCTTCTGTTATCCACCATGCCGTGGTGCGAATAGCAGAACTGCTTCTGTTATCGGCCCTGCTGCGGGGCAGATAGGGGTCATTCCATGTCAAATCACCCAATGAGCTAAACCTCACCATCTCCACTTTTGCTCAAAATTTGTGTGTGAATTGGTCGTGACCCAAAACCTCCAAATCTCAAATTTCAGCTCAATCGAACCTTCCACTGCAAAGTTATGGCCTTTTGTTTTTTTGATATTTCGCGAAAAATGGTCGTGGCCACCAAAATTCAAATGGCCATATCTCCAAAACTGCTTGACCGATTTTGACAAGGAATTGTTGGAAAGGGAATCACACAAGCATTCCAAATCTGCCATTTTTAAACTCATTCTGGTAACTCTGGGTGTGATGAATTATTGGCCTATATTTTGACCTCAAAATTGACCTTGAGGGTTGTGTGACCTTGAATTTTTTTTTACACCAAATTGTACCCTGATTGTATATCTATCTATCTCTCTCTCTCTTCTCTCTCTCACACATGCACTCGCATACGCATGTGCGTTCATGTATGCACGCACTCATTTGCGCGCGCACATGTACACACGTGCGTGTACGTACACGCACACATGCATGCACGCGCGTGTGCACACACACACACACACACACACACAGGCTTTCTGCAGTTCTCTTTCTGGCACCCTGTCGACTCAGGCTTCTCTTCGTGGAGTTGGGGTCGGCAATCAAGAGGCTACGGTTGCTGCTGCCACTGTAACCTGGTTACTAAAAGGTGTGTGTCTCTTTGCCATATACACACACACACACACACACACACACACACACACACTCCTGATGCTGCCACTGTTACCTGGTTACTAAAAGGTGTGTGTCTCTTTGCCATATACACACACACACACACACACACACGCACACTCCTGATGCTGCCACTGTTGCCTGGTTATGGAGTGGTTTCGTCTGGTCCATATGTTTTTTGACAGTGAAACGATTTTCATCTTGACTGCGCACTCAGAATTGATTTGAAATAAAATGTGCTTGTTGTGTGGACTTTCTGCTTCAGTTCTAGAAATATTGTGCCAAAAGTATTTTATGAACCTTGCTGGAATTACAATCATTTTCATGCATTGTCCCCCTAATTCCAGGGTCTCATGAGTAATTTAACTAACCAACATACTTTGTCATCATTCATTATATTATCATTTTTGATACTGGTTTGCAAGGTCTTTGCACTAAATGACTGAAGTCTGGGATGCAGAGACTTTGCCGAATGCTGGATATCTTCCCTGCTGATGCGCTGCCTGGCCTTCAGTACAGCGGTCTTCAGCTCCTGCTGGTCTTCTGTAGGGATTGGTTTCAGCAGATAAAATTCATGCATAATGGCATCCAGACCAGGTGATGAACTCGGTCAGTGTAGAACATTCCACCTATTTGTCTTGACTAAGACTTGGGTTGCTTCCACCAGATACTTTGGGTCATACTTGATCTGCACTGTGAAGCTTCATTAAATGAGTTTGGGAGAATTTGGCCGAATCTGAGCAGATAAAATGGCCAGATACAATTCAGATTTCTTTCAGCTGCTTTGGTCAGTTGTCTCATCAATAGATAAAAGGGAACCATTTCCATTGGCAGCCACACATGAGCGTAGCTCACAGATGAGAGGGTACGCTTCAAATCATGAGCAGTTCCTTCCCTTCTCCACACTCTTCTCTGTCTTCCCGTCTTTGTGCTACAGTTCGATTTTTGAGTGTTGTTGCTGGATTGTACTGGCTTTTTAAGGTTTTTACAAAGCTCATGTTTTTATGTTTACTAATGGATTGCATCTGTTGGTAAACCCTCTTTATTTACTACAGTAAAGTCTTCTCTTAATTGTTGACATTGACTAAGATGTGCATTGCCTTCCTCCTGGTGGGTTTTCTTGATTTGCCTGTTTTTTGAGAGGTTTTCTTCACCTGGGCAAGTGTTCGCCTGTCACCTACTGCCATGGACCTTTCCGACCAGCCATTCAAATGTAGAAAAACAACCAGATTTCCTTATCTTACTAAGGTCCTGCCTGCCGCAATAGTACTGCCATATTGTCTCACAAACAGTGCAATCATTAGCTGTGTCTAATTAATAGGCGAGGTTGCTGACTTTTTCGAAAATGATTCTTAGATGCGCTTGGGGAACATGTAATTCCCATGAAAGATACCCTGCCCAGCTACAGGAAGCTCAATTTATCCTTTTTCCAAGGCCAAAAACGCAGTTGGGGAAGTGTTTCCGATAGATTAAGGTACGTGGAAGGCCTCACACGCAACTCAATGAGAACAAGATGGACAAAGACTTTTTGCTCAAAGATAAGCAAATGAAGTTTTTTGTCATTTCGCCTTCAGCATTTCAGTGAAGTTGCGCAATTCCAACCCTTGCAGAGACTTAAGGAAAAGTTCACCCAAAAATGAAAATTCACTCATCTTCTGCTCACCCCAAGGTTAATCGAAGGGTCCGTGAATTTCTTTCGTCCTCAAAACACTTTTGGAGTTACAAAGAAAAACGGCATGAAAGACAACTCCAAATCAATTGAAGTCACTGGTGACCACTTTTTCAAGCTTAAAAAACATTTAAAAACCACAAAATGCCTCCACACTGCTCGTGCGGCGTAATCCAAGTGTCCGTTAACCCCAACATTCAAATTTGACTCGAAAAGATGTCTTTTCACCGTGCTTTTAGCCTTAATGTCCAATGTAGCCACTTAGCTAGGACCCTTGTTCATCTTCAAGGAAGAAGTTTAAAATTCATGATTTACCTGTGATGGCCAACCAGGGCAAATAACTCTGCAACGGCCCTAAACATCTCCAATTGGAGAAATGCGCTGCAGATTCAAATGTTAGTATTCACTGATTGAACAGGGCATTTTTATGGTCGGCCAACTTGGCGAGGTCACCTTCTTCCGCGAAAATAAACAGGGCTCCTAGCTAAGTGGCTACATTGGACATTACGGCTAAAAATACAGTGGAAAGACGTCTTTACGAGTCAAATTTGCATGTCAGGGTTTATGGACACTTGGATTACGCCGCACGAGCAGTATGGAGGCATTTTGTGGTTTTTAAATGTTGTTTTTTACGCTTTAAAAAGTGGTTTCAATTCAATTTATTTGTATAGCGCTTTTCACAGAGACTGTCACAAAGACGCTTTACAGTGAGAGATTAGATAAATGAGAGGGCTGTGCCCAGCCTATTCCCCACTACAGCAAATGAGGCAAAAAACTCCCAGTAGGGAGACAAATCCTCAAACAGTGGTGAGAAAAAACTCCCCAGTGGGAAGAAATCTCAGGAGGAACCCGGCTATAGTGGGGAAGCCCATCCTCCGCGGGCTAGCTAATTAATAACAAAATAAAGTCAAATAGAGAAAAATGGCAAAAGAGTTCCATTTAAGTCCATCTGAACAGTGGCATCTGTCGCACCAGGAAGTGGCATGTGGAGGATGGTGCAGAACTGGATCAGGACCGGATCAGGACAGCAGGACAGCAGCAGCCAGCGCTGATGGTGAGGGACAGGGCTTGGACGGTCCAGGACTCAGGGTTGTGGACGGAAAGATTCTCGGAAAGAGACACAGAAAAAAGGGGTGTGAGGCACTGGATAAAACTACATGTTAATAAAAAGACTGTCCTGTGTCATGTGCCAAGTGAGAAATCATTAGCAGACTGGTCAGGAAACAGTCAACACCCCTCCATCCACTTCCTGCAGCACAGAGGCCCTACACTTACACCAGGCTGCAAGATCACTTGATTTTCTAAACACGAGTACCATATGGACCTCCCCGGTGACTCAGGCTGTAGCAAGCCCCACTGGCACCGTGGTCACCAATGATTTCAATTGATTTGGATTTGCCTTCAATGCTGTTTTTCTTTGTAGCTCCAAAAGTGTTTTGAGGACAAAAGAAATTTGCGGACCCTTCGATTAGCCTTGGGGCAAGTATTTGATGAGTGAATTTTCATTTTTGAGTGAACTTTTCCTTTTAACCAGGCTGACAATATGAACTTTCCCTTTAACCAGGCTGACAATATGTGAACTTTTCCTTCAACCAGGCTGACAATATGTGAACTTTCCCTTTAACCAGGCTGACAATATGTGAACTTTCCCTTTAACCAGGCTGACAATATGTGAACTTTCCCTTTAACCAGGCTGACAATGTGTGAACTTTTGGTGTCCTTGAGCCTTTCAGTACATGCTTTTTTTGTAGGAATGAAGTAAGTAGTTGATTTGCCATGCCTTTTTGTGTTTCTGGTGTTTGCCATACCTTACGTTTTTGGTGTTTCTCTGACTAGATTGATAAGATTTATTCTGCCTTGTGTTTGCTTGTTAATTTTAGCCCAGTTACAGCTCTTTGGGCTTTAGAATTAAAGATAAAGCAGCAGATTGTAAATGATTATTTTGCCACGCTTCATAAATAGACCTTTTATGTGCTTACTTAAACGGAATAATGAGGGAATTGCACACTTTGTCATGGAACTACTGAGCAGCCAATGGACCTTTCCGACTATCTCCGACCAGCTCCGCCCCCCCTTAGTTACTGTTGCTAAGGCCCACATCTATGCAGCTCAGAGTCACTTCCCACAGCACAGCAGAAGTTTAACCCCTCAGTGCAGATGTTGATGCCAGTGGACATGGAGCTGCTCTATTTATGCACGCAGTTACACTATTCTATCACTAGATGGCACACCCGGATCAGTTATTGAATACTCACTAGCAAGCCGAGCTCGAACACGGTTTAGAATATGGACGAGTGTCCTGAAAGCCTGTGCTAACCAGCTAGCCCCTGTGTTCACCGCAATATTCAATCTATTCCTCTCACAGTCCACCATTCCCATCTGCTTTAAACAGTCAATTATTGCCAGCTGTCTCAAAGACTACTGCCCTGTAGCTCTCACATCTACAGTAATGAAGTGTTTTGAACAGCTGATCAAACCCCTCATCACATCCTCCTTACCTGCCTCCCTGGACCCTCTGCAGTTTGCATATCGCACTAACAGATCCACAGATGACGCCACAACTTACATGCTCCACTCAATCCTCACCCACCGTGACACCAGGAGGGGAAATTATGTCAGAATGCTCTTTATCGCCTACAGCTCGGCGTTTAATGCAATAATCCCCTCCAGACTGGCCGCTAAGCTGAGGGACCTGGGCCTTCGCTCTTCCCTGTGCAGCTGGGTCTTCGACATTCTTACCAACAGACCACAGGTGGTACGAGTGGGCAACCAGGTCTCGCCTTCCCTCACCCTCAGCGCCGGAGCCCCCCAGGGATGTGTTTTGAGTCCGCTGCTATGCTCACATTACACTCACGACTGCACAGCCACATCAGACTCCAGCATCATTATTAAGTTTGCTGATGATACAGCTGTGGTGGGCTTGATTTCAAATAATGATGAAAGTGCCGATCTGAAGCGATAAAGCACATTGTTTCCAGTGCACCAACTCTCAATCTCATGCTGAATGTCAGCAAAACTAAAGAACTGATTGTGGACTCGGCAGAAATCTGCAGAGGAACTACCACCTGCTCAGGATCAGTGGGGCGCTGGTGGAGACGTTTAAATATTTAGGGGTCACATCACAGAAGACCTTTCTTGGTCCTGCCGCATAAAGAGCTTGGTGATGAAGGCCCGGCAGTGTCCTTTCCACCTCAGACGCTTGAGAGATTTTAAACTCCCTCCCAGGGGCTCAAGAACTTTTACACCTGTACTGCTGAGAGCATCCTGACCGGGAGCATCATCTCCTGCACAGGCTCTTCGGAGGGTGGTCCGCTCAGCTGTGAGGACCATCAGGACCTCTCTCCCCGATCTGCAGGACATCTATAACAGGCGATGCAGATTAAGGTCTGTAAAAATCCTAAAGGAGCGCAGCCATCCCAGCAGCAGCCTGTTTTCTCTGCTGCCCTCAGCGAGGCGATATCGCTGCCTGAAAGCCAACACCGAGCGGATGAGGCAGAGCGTCTTTCCACAGGCTGTTCGCCGACTGAACTCTGTTAGATGGACTGAGGACAGAGCCTGGTCCCCCCCAATTCATCTCCATGTCTGTCTTTTACGCAGATAGGATCTGATGCATGGTGTACACCCTTTTTAACAATTATAGTTTTAGGCAATCCGTATATTACTTGATCATGTATATTTATTATTATTGTAACTAACATATCGTTTTACTGTAAACTTTTTTTTTTTAATTGTATGTATTGCTGGACCTGGTGCACAAAATATTTCACTGCGCATTGTACCTTGTATGATTGTGTATGAGACAAATAAAATTTGAATTTGAATTAATGTTCCATCCCTGTTTCTCAGGAATTGCATGAATTTAACTCCTCAGCTAAGCCTGATGTGCAAACTGCTCAATATTCTTGCCCATAGTATCTATCCAGCAGTTAAAAAAAATGATCTCTTGAGACAGAAAAAATCTGTCATCTGTAACAACTACTTCAGCTATAGTGAGCCAATGGCATCCCAATTAACTGATTTTTTTAAACTACTTTTCTGAAGCAAAAATTTGCCATGTTATTGATACTGTATCATTCTACTGTCTATCATAGTCATCAGATATTAATGTTAATTTCCTACCATGGATTTACGCGTAGATTCGTCTGTCGGAGAATTCAGCTGTGTTTCAGAGCCTCATACGAGCTCTCATGGAAATACACTCACTTCAATGGTTATTCAGTGGTATCTGTGTAACAGCAAAGCTATAGCGCATGCCCACGTGAAACTCTCACGGGAGTTACCTATTGATTGACAAGATTTTTTTCCAATTCCAGACAGTGTAAGCTTTCCTCAATATTTGAAAGACCTTGATTGGACCTTCAGAAACCTATTTAAACACTTGTGTTATAGACATTAGGTTGTATTCTCTCAACTTTGCGTGCATGATGTGATTGCATGGAAAAAAAGACTTCTAGAAACAAGCCGGGAGAGCTGAGCTTATATTTCAGGGATGGAAATGTGATCTGAGATGGAAAATGGCAGTTATTCTGAATGGAACAGACTGGAGGGCTGACAGCATCGATTATTTGGAGGAGCAATTCAATGATGGAGGGAGAAGTGTGAGTAAAACTGTCTTTGTATGGTGTAGCTCCATCTTACTTCTAGCCAGCTAGCTAACTAGCCAGCTATTTCTTATTTTCAACTTACCACCGTGATCACAGCGCTAGTTTGTCACATTGGGTAACAAGAGTAGTCGATACTGCAGTGTGCTGGCATTTTGCTTATTGTGGTAATTTTAGAATTCATACCGCATTCAACAAAATAGAATGCCTTGGACTTTCGCTCATTTAAAATGCGAACAACTATTACTTTGTTGTGAGTTATACTTGCTCCTTATAGGGTGTGAAAAGCGTTTTTACAAGCATTTGTTGCGCTTGGATTATCGGGATTGTAAATGGCAAGCTTTCCGACTGAGTGAACGTTCTGACCGTAAAATAAGCCTTTATGAGTAAATGTGGTTGCTGATGAGGCTTTATAGAAAAATGGGCGAAACTCTCAACTTTATCCTGGAGATAAGGCATGTTTTTGGTTAGGAGAGGTTACTGGTGACCATTGATGTTCAGCTGTGCCTATATTGATAAACTCATGCTAAACTCAACCAGAAAATGATTAATTCATATTGAATTTCATGAATCAAAAGTTGATTTGTGTTACAAATATGATCGTTTTTAATAATGATGATTTGACAGTACGCCATTTTGAGGGCTGTGAGTGTTTGGGAAGCCACCTGGAGAGCTGTCTTATTTGGCTTCCTCTTTTGAAGCCAAATTGAATTTGATGCTCAGATGAAGAATGCTTTTTATGATCCCAGACATGTATTGTTTTAACCCCCAGCCATTTTTCAAGCCTCAGTATTCTTGTAGGCCCTGGACGTAGTCGGGCAGCTGCTATAGATTCACGCGTGTCGTCCCCGCCGCCGCCGCATCTTCGTCCGTAGACACTTCCATGTGGAGGCAGTACAGGCTGCAGTGTTTGACCGAGTACTTTCATATTTGGTATGAACATATGTTACACTTCACTTATGACACCTAATGATTTTTGGTTGCCACGAAGACCGTATTGGCCGAATAATATGCAAATTAGTGGCAAAACATAGAGATTTCCTTGTGGACGCAGTACAGGCTGCAATTTTGGACTGATACCTTTCATATTTGGTACTGACATGTGCTATACTTCACTTATGACACCTATCGATTTTGGTTGCCATGGCAACAGTATTGGCTGAATAATGCGCAAAAAAGGGGAGAAGAGGGCTTTTGGGGGTTGCACCCATGCGGTCGCGGCCGACCAGTCTGTCTAGTTTTTTATGATTTCAATACAGAATTTTCATGAAGATTTTTTATGTTTGCATATGTTTGCCTTTTCTCCACCAAAGTCACGAAAATAAACTGGAATATGATGGAAAACCAAATGCTGCAAGTGTAGTGTCTCAGTTGAGCCATATTCCCCCTCTTTATGAAGCTTAAATCTTGAGTTATAAAGCATTAAATAGGATAACGCATGAATAGCCATAGTTGGCTTCTGCACAAAGGGTTTAAGCAGAACTCTACTGTTACTGTTGCCAAGACTCAGAACTATGCAGTTTAAGCACCACTGTCTGGCTCGTATTCCCGAAAATAGTGCGGTTAATTTCATAAGAATGCATCCAACATGTCTGCCAGAGTCTTCCAGAGAGGCCTTAACTATTTAACGCATGGATATACCCATGACATCAATTTGTTTTAACAGAACGGGTGGCGATACAAGAGTAACCGCGAAGTGCTGGCGATCAGTGCAGAAAAGCCGAGCACCCAATAAACTGCATATTTAGATCAAATCAGGCAAAATAGAGGAATCGTACTGCAAGTGTAAAGCAGGGAAAGTAGTTTTCATACGTTTGTTGCCATCACTGAGGTAGAAATAACACTGGATCCAGTAAGCTGTCTAACATCAGTTGGCCATGAGTCAGGCAATATGCGAGCTAGATTTAGTAATAAATCATATTACGCAATGCAGCTAACCCTTAAACTAGCTGCATTACACATAATCAAGTTATTAATCTCACGTTTGTTATATCGGCACTTTCCTCCAAACCGATTTCTATTACAAGCTATCTTAACTCATTTTGGCTAAGGGACTGACGTTCTGAGTCAGCTGGCTAGCTACCTAGCCAACTTTTCCCACGTTAAAGTTTCTATGCAGATTACTTCATGCTATTACATAATCCTTCACCATCTGGCTAAACGTTTTATATTATCCAGTGTTGGGAGTCCCTGTGCTGGAGGGCACGAAGGAATCATGCTCTCAGCAGAATAACAATTGGTTTGTAGTAGAGATCGACTGATATGGGTTTTTCAGTGGCTGATGCCGATATTTAGATAGCTGGGCAGCCGATGGCCGATATATAATGCCGATTTTTTAAAATTTTTTTAATGATAAATTACATGGCGGTCCTATTAACCCCCAGAACTCCACTGGGGTGCTGGTGATCCCGGCAGCAGTGTTAATATTTTGTCTCATATCTCTGTCTGGAACCACACAGTGGAACTTAATGGGGAAAACTGTGATCAGAAGCTGACTCTTTTGGCGATCTACGGTGGGCTCCAGGCAATTATATCCTTTACAAAACATTTTCAGTCCAGCTGTTAGTGTTGCTTTTTTTTTTTTTTTAACTCCTTATAGCCGAGGCCTGAGAGACCCATATTCAAAAATTAACAAGCTTGTTCATTGTTGATCTGTTTTTTTTAATTAAATTCTATGAAATTCAATTTCTGTTTTGTTTTTCTTTTGTCTTCATAGTCATATGAATATTATTACATTCATGTGACATCATTTCGGCATGCATATTTGTGATAGCTTAGGTTGTCAAAAAACAAACCAAAAACACGTTTATTACTTGATTGTGCTTGATTGGATTGAGATTATACATGCTTTAATACAAAGAAAGACCAGTCGGACGAAAAATAGAAAAACATGGAAGTAATGGCTTGGTTAACATCAGTGTATCATTTATTTGAACACAGAAAAACTTGAAAATATAGCCATAAATTAACATTGTACCCTTGTCCAAATGACAATCAAATTTGATCCGGGACAATTTAATTTACGCTTTGGGACAATTTCGGCACAATGCGAAAATTCAGTCCGTTCACAACGCGTTTAGTGAGGAACCCGATCCCATGCCAACTCTACCGCTTTTTGTGGTATACCGCTTTTATGGTATTTTATTCACCTGCCGATTTTGAAATCGCCCTCCACTGAAATCTACCGCTTTTAATAAATTTCAATGAGTTATTAATTTGTGTGTGTGCACACTTAATTTTTCACATTTTTTAATCTAGAATTTATTTATTTTTTTTTTTTTACTTTTGACAAAATATTTGTTTCATCAAATAATGACTAAAATCGCCAACACGGACGTTTGTGACTAAGGGTGTGTACATACATAGGACGCGCATGGGCAAAGGTGATGTCCTGTCCATTACGCTCTTTGCTGCGTTAACAGAGAACTTTTGGCAGCGCACGCATTTCGATGCCCGCCGTGTGAGGCTGCATTGTGATACGTTGTTAACACTAGCAGGGAGAGACGGTGATATTTTGAACTTTCTTTGGAGTTTTTGGAAAGAGGGAGATGGTGGGAAGTTAAGTTCTTTTGGATTTTTTAAAACCAGTTTCCTAGAATTTCCTGCATAATGGCGGAGAAATGCACTGGAAAGAAAAAAGCAAGAAATGACCAGCTCTTTCAGTAGCGCATCAGCAAACGCAGATATGTATTTAGTTTGTTAATTTAATCAAATTAATACTTAAACAAAAAAAACAAGTAGCCTATCGTACCATCGATAATTTACGAAGAATGAATGAGTGAACGAATACATAAACTGAAGTCATTCTATTTCCATCAAGAAAACTGAAAAAGTCATGTGGAACTACAATGAAATACAATAGAAATTACACTTTTACAGTTTCTCGATTTTAGTGGTTACTGGTTTAAAAGATGGTTTTCATGGCGCGCGGTCGTACATGCGAATGGGCTTTTTTTTTTAAACATCCGTTTCGATCCATAACCTGTGTGCGCAGATGTTGATTCCAGCGGACATGGAGCTGCTCTATTTATATGCGCAGTTACACTATTCTCTCACTAGATGGCACACCGGATCAGTTATTGAATATTCACCAGCAAGCCGATGTGTCGGCACTTCGCAGAATTTTTTGTTGCAGTCATTTTTAATCGGCCTTGTGAGGGCTGGCATCGGCCGATGCCGATTAAGTCAAAATGCCTAATAATCGGCCTAATTAATCGGCCGGCCGATTGATCGGTCGACCCCTACTTTGTAGCATGCAGAAGTCCACTGTGTTGATCCTATTCACACTGAGTTGCATGTAAAGTCTTGCTTATGTCTTAATCCATCGCAAACACTTCTCCAACTGCGTTTTTGGCTTTGGAAAACGGATTAATTGAGCTCCCTGTAGCTGGGCAGGTACCTTTCGTCAGTATTACATGTTCCCCAAGCGCATCCAAGAACCATTTTTGGAAAAAGTTTGACACCTGGCCTATTACAAATAGCTATTATTATCATTATCATCATTATTTAATTTCTATGCCAACATACTGTGGTTTGCTGCTAAACAATACATTTTCCAATGTCCCAGGTATGTAGTGGCTTGTAGATCATGGTTTCTTATCTCCCCCTCTAGAAATGTTCTGAACGCTTATTTCTATTATTGCAGCAGAGCATTTCTCATCTATATATTGGTAGAATTGTTTACACAACCTGTTTCAGAGGACGTTTAAAGCCTAGCCGTGAAAATTTAAAAAATATCTGAAATGGCACACAAAACCGAACCAACCCTCTCTGACTGAAGTTATTTTGTGCCTTATGAAGGCAGCGGTTACACATTCTCTGCCTGACTCTCGGCCTGGTTCTTATGAAGGCAGCGGTTACACATTCTCTGCCTGACTCTCGGCCTGGTTCTTATGAAGGCAGCGGTTACACATTCTCTGCCTGACTCTCAGCCTGGTTCTTACGAAGGCAGCGGTTACACATTCTCTGCCTGACTCTCGGCCTGGTTCTTATGAAGGCAGCGGTTACACATTCTCTGCCTGACTCTCCGCCTGGTTCTTATGAAGGCAGCGGTTACACATTCTCTGCCTGACTCTCCGCCTGGTTCTTATGAAGGCAGCAGTTACACATTCTCTGCCTGACTCTCGGCCTGGTTCTTATGAAGGCAGCGGTTACACATTCTCTGCCTGACTCTCGGCCTGGTTCTTATGAAGGCAGTGGTTACACATTCTCTGCCTGACTCTTGGCCTGGTTCTTACGAAGGCAGCAGTTACACATTCTCTGCCTGACTCTCCGCCTGGTTCTTATGAAGGCAGCAGTTACACATTCTCTGCCTGACTCTCGCCTGGTTCTTACGAAGGCAGCGGTTACACATTCTCTGCCTGACTCTCGGCCTGGTTCTTATGAAGGCAGCGGTTACACATTCTCTGCCCGACTCTCCGCCTGGTTCTTATGAAGGCAGCGGTTACGCATTCTCTGCCTGGCTCTCGGCCTGGTTCTTACGAAGGCAGCGGTTGCACATTCTCTGCCTGACTGTCGGCCTGGTTCTTATGAAGGCAGAGGTTACACATTCTCTGCCTGACTGTCGGCCTGGTTTATATGAAGGCAGCAGTTACACATTCTCTGCCTGACTGTCGGCCTGGTTCTTATGAAGGCAGCGGTTACACATTCTCTGCCTGACTGTCGGCCTGGTTTATATGAAGGCAGCAGTTACACATTCTCTGCTGGACTCTCGGCCTGGTTCTTATGAAGGCAGCGGTTACACATTCTCTGCCTGACTGTCGGTCTGGTTCTTATGAAGGCAGCGGTTACACATTCTCTGCCTGACTCTCCGCCTGGTTCTTATGAAGGCAGCGGTTACACATTCTCTGCCTGACTCTTGGCCTGGTTCTTATGAAGGCAGCGCCTGGTTCTTATGAAGGCAGCGGTTACACATTCTCTGCCTGACTCTCGGCCTGGTTCTTATGAAGGCAGCGGTTGCACATTCTCTGCCTGACTGTCGGCCTGGTTCTTATGAAGGCAGAGGTTACACATTCTCTGCCTGACTGTCGGCCTGGTTCTTATGAAGGCAGCAGTTACACATTCTCTGCCTGACTCTCGGCCTGGTTCTTATGAAGGCAGCGGTTACACATTCTCTGCCTGACTCTCGGCCTGGTTCTTATGAAGGCAGCGGTTACACATTCTCTGCCTGACTCTCGGCCTGGTTCTTATGAAGGCAGCGGTTACACATTCTCTGCCCGACTCTCCGCCTGGTTCTTATGAAGGCAGCGGTTACGCATTCTCTGCCTGGCTCTCGGCCTGGTTCTTACGAAGGCAGCGGTTGCACATTCTCTGCCTGACTGTCGGCCTGGTTCTTATGAAGGCAGCGGTTACACATTCTCTGCCTGACTGTCGGCCTGGTTTATATGAAGGCAGCGGTTACACATTCTCTGCCTGACTGTCGGCCTGGTTCTTATGAAGGCAGCGGTTACACATTCTCTGCCTGACTCTCGGCCTGGTTCTTATGAAGGCAGCGGTTACACATTCTCTGCCCGACTCTCCGCCTGGTTCTTATGAAGGCAGCGGTTACGCATTCTCTGCCTGGCTCTCGGCCTGGTTCTTACGAAGGCAGCGGTTGCACATTCTCTGCCTGACTGTCGGCCTGGTTCTTATGAAGGCAGCGGTTACACATTCTCAGCCTGACTCTCGGCCTGGTTTATATGAAGGCAGCAGTTACACATTCTCTGCCTGACTGTCGGCCTGGTTTATCCTGTGTAAAGTCAGTGATACGGGGTAGGTGTTTTTCCATTGAGCGTGTCCCTGCTGTTCTCTTTAGCTGATGGTACTTGTATTTGTGTGGCTGTGCAGTTAGAATTAACCCTTTCTGCTGCTTTCAGATGGCACTGGAATGCTGGGAAGGATCCTCTTTGCCTGGGTTAAGGGGTGAGTGTAGCACTGCTTCCTCCCAATCTCTCATGGCTTTATTCCCCATGTCTTCAGCCTCAACTAAAGCATTTGACTTTCCTCTGTGTCAGGAGCAAACTCGACTGTGATGCCAAGACGTGGAGGTAAATATAAGCTCATTCACACTCTAATCAGGAGCGATCAAGGGCTTTGCCTGCCTGCTTCTAAAAGTTCTGTGTTTGATGTGTGACCACAGGCTGGTGGCAGACATTCTCAACGATATCGCTATGTTCATGGAAATTATTGCTCCACACTTTCCAGCGTTTTTCACGCTCATTGTCTGCACAGCCGGAGTCTTTAAGGTAATGCCGCTTTTCATAATTCATTCAATTCTTGACAGCAGTAGCATGTGAAAGCATTGCTAGCAATGTTCAATCATGGAAATGCAAAAGGAGTGATCTTTGAAAGCTCCTTAGTTGAGTGCACTCGCTGTAAAGCTATTGAACTTTAATGGTGCACTTTCAGTGAGCGTGTGGGATCGTTCCATGTCAATTCAGATGGAGGTGTTGCTCACCGACTCAGATTTTGTTCAGACTTTGTGTACAGGTTATTTGGGACCAAAAACTGTGCTGTACAAAATATTTTGGTTGAATTTTGAGAATTTCATATTTTTTCACTCCTGGGAAATTTCCTAAAAAATACAGTTTTTCATTGATTTTATAGCTGCTTTTCAGGGTTCAAACACCAGCAGAATCAGAGATATGACAAGTATGGCAAGCGAAGGGTCAAAATTTTCTCTATTTTGACATGCCAAAATGGCAATGTGGGCTCATTAGAAGGACCATGAAATTTGGTCTCAGAAGGGGCCTATATGTGGTCATTTTATATACAAAGTTACAAGTTGCAACCATGTTGTTTTCATGTTTAAATTTAACCAGATATGAGAGAGGGAAGGTATGGCAAGCTGAATGTCTCCATTTGCATGTTCTTGCATCTCTCCTCTTGAAGCAGAGAGCTGGCCCACTCGGGCGCACGAACTTCACCCTGGGAAGCTCATATGGGACATCAGAAATTTCCAGATCAAATGTTTTGACCAGGAGTTTCAGAAGTATCCCTTGATTGATTTTTTTTTTTTTTTTTTTTTTTAAATATAATTACCTGGTCCAATGGAAAAGATATCAACATGATCAATATAAATCATGTACGTGAAGCTGTAAAACATATGGCCGCAAATGGATGGGCAACATAAGTCTACTGTCCTCTTAAATTTAAACATGAAAACAGCATGGAAGCAACTTGTAACTTTGCAGTTGGAATAAAAATCATGATGGACCACTTTCACACAAACTTTCCTGGTCCAATGAAGGCATTTGTCACATCTCCATTCTGGCATGTAAAAAATTGGACATTCAGCTTGCCATACTTTCCCCATCTTTCATCTTGTTAAATTTAAATGTGAAGACCACATGGTTGCGAATTGTGACTTTGTACATAAAATTACCACATATAGGCCTCTTTTGACATATAATTTCCTGGTCCTACGAACAAGTCCACTTCACCAATTTGGCATGTCAAAATGATGAAAATTTTGGTCCTTCGCTTGCCCTACTTTCCATGTCTCTAATTCTGCTGATGTCAGAGCCCTGAAAAGTTGTTATAAAATCAATGAAAGATTGTATTTTTAGGAAAAAAATTTGAATTTACATATATGTAAACTCGGGGGTATTTTGAGTCCCCAATACCACCCTCTTTTGGAAAATTATGCATTTTATGCCATTTTCAGGAACAAATAATTAAAAACTTTATCTTTATTTGTGCCTTTCAAATGTTTGTTCCTGCTGACAAAAATTTTATCTGTGTCCTCATCAAATTTCAAGACTCTATGGATCATATTCCTGGAGATATTGAACCTTTAAAATGGCTTCTCAGCGCAGGCGCTTCTTGCAGTACGATTTTCCAAATTTTCCAGGGGTGAAAAAATAAGAAATTTTCAAAATTCAGCCAAAATATTTTGTACAGCATAGTTTTTGGTCCCAAATAATATGTTCAAAAAGTTTGAACAAAATCTGAGTCGGTGAGCAACTCATTTCCAAAATTCTGTCTGATTTGACACGGAATGAGCCTGTGCTTAATGGCACATTAACGCTTGCTTTCTCTGCACGGACTTGGATAAATTACAAAGTTGTTTTCAGTGCTTTACTGTGCTTGTATGCTGCGTTGATACCTAAGCAATGTGTGGCCCAAGGGCAGCAGGTGCTTTCAGTCGGCTTTCCCTTGCTTTGTTTGCACTGTGAGAGAGTGAGTTTTCTCACAGCGTGATCTCGTTTGTCAGTGTGTGTGGTTTCTACTAGAGTCCCTTTATGCTGAGAGTAGTGACATAGGGGGTGCCAAAAAAAGTTGGTCACGTGACACGTGGTTCCATTTTGTATCCATCAGGTTGATCAATGTATAATACTTCCTAAGGAATTCTACTACGTCCCTGCATTTCGTGTTTTGAAAACTGAAAAAAATGACTGGTTGATGTGCCTTCGGGTGTACCAACAGAGGAAAAATGGCCTTGTTTCCTCATGTAAGAAAAAAGAGAGTTTTGGGTACACCCTCTGTTACAAAGTAGGGATAGAAAAGGAAAGTTTCACCTCATAGAGGCGTTTTCTTCCGTGCATAAATGACGATGTAAAATATTAATAGGCCTATATCTTTTTAACCTCCGCCAGACGAAATTGGCAGGAGGTATATGGAATCGGTGACATTAGTCTATTTGTTTGTTTGTTTGTTTGTTTGTTTGTGAACAAGATAACGCAAAAAGTAATGAACATTATCTCGGAAATTTTGTGGGTGGGTTGCAATTACATCAGGGATGGACCCTATTGATTTTGACGGCGATCGGTCAAACATTATGCCCACCACAGCAACCATCGCAAAATCCTATGTCGCACATATACAGGATCTTACAAGAGTGGGCGCGTCATATGCAAGTTATGAAACGACTTGAGTAAATTTTGCATTTGTTGCAAGCTTTAGTGAGCAACAAACCCAAAATTTACTCAACGACTTTCATAACTTTGTCATTCTGTTTATCACATATCTGAATTGCTTAATTTCATGGAAAGCAAATGTAATTTCACTTGGCGCCCAATGTATGTTAGCACTGCGTTAACTACATCGCTCTGCTTACCCAGTCTCTGAGCCACAGACATTCGTGGCTGAACGAGCAACACTTTCTAAATTCAGTCAACTCAGTAACATAACATAACATAACATAACATAACATAACATGAATGGCGAGAACAGGCCGTTCAGCCCAACTAGGCTCGCCAGTTTCTTTGTACCATCGTGAATATATCACTTCAGATACTCAATGACTCAATGGTATCTAGCTTTAAGTCAAGTCTGCTCTTGAAAACTCCCAAGGTCTCTGCCTCAACAATATGGTCAGGCAAGCTGTTCCACACTGAAATTACTCTTTGGGTGAAGAAATATTTCCGAATATCAGTGCTAAATTTACCTTTAGTCAGCTTCCATTTTGACCCCGAGTTCTGCTAACAACACTTGGTTGAAGGAATCCTACATAATTCACTTTGTTAATCCCTTTAACATATTTAAAGACCTCAATCAAATCACCCCTTAGTCTCCTTTTCCTAAGACTAAAAGATTAAGGATCTTCAGCCTTTTCTCATAGCTTTCATCTTTAATACCGGAATTAGCCGTGGCTCTTCTCTGAACTTGCTCTAAAGCCTCTATGTCTTTCTTAAAGTATGGTCCCCAGAACTGTACACAATACTCTAGATGTGGTCTGACGAATGTGTTGTACAAAAGAAGCATCACCTCCTTGGATTTGAACTCAATACTTTTGGCAATGTATCCCAGCATCCGATTGGCTTTTTTAACTGCTACTGGCACAATGGCTAGAGCCTGTGAGGGTTTGGTCAACAATCACTCCCAGATCTTTCTCTTGTGGAGCACATTCCAGTTTAAAACCTCCCATGAAGTAATCCCGTCTAATGTTTTTATTACCTACATGTACTACTTTACATTTCGCTACATTAAATTTCATTTGCCACATTTCTGCCCAATTCTGAATTCTATCCAAATCATCCTGAATCACTTTAGTGGACTCTAAACTATTTGCCAAGCCCCCCAATTTAGTATCATCTGCAAATTTCACTAATCTGCTCTCAATATTCCTATCAAGGTCATTAATGTAGATGAGGAACAGCAGGGGTCCCAACACCCGATCCCTGGGGGGCGCCACTCCCCACCCTACCTAGCTCAGATGATATACCACTGACCACCACTCTTTGTGTTCTGTCCTGCAACCAGTTATGAATCCACTTCAGAATACCACCTGTAACTCCAATGGAGCTCATTTTAAAAATTAGTCTCTTATGCGGTACTGTGTCAAATGCTTTCTGAAAATCCAAATATATGATGTCATAAGCCCTGCTCTGGTCATAAGTCTTGGTGGCCTCTTCAAGTAGCTAGCTGATGTTAGCTCGCTGGGTAACAATCTAATGTTACATGTTGGTTTTGAAAAAGTATTGCTAGCACGCTACGTAGCTAAGTAACTTCAACTTAGTTATGTCAGTGGCGCTTAACTAACCTCCTCCAGCGTTGAGCCATTGCAATTCAACCAAAGTTACACTCGGTATTCAGGTTGGCTTAGTAGAAACAGCGAGACGTAGCGCTAAGCGATTTCTTTCCCCCCATGCTCCCAGCCATTGCGATTTTCGCTAAAGTGATACATCGGGTAATATCAAAAATATGTTATGAGCTGGGCTATGGGAAAAGTACTTCAGTTATGTGGTGAACCTTAAATTTCTTAAGAGCCATGTTCACTCAGCAAGATTACGACTGTGCTGCTCTGGTGGAGGTTTGCACTCTAGGAGTGCCTCTAGTTAAATTCTGCGCTCGTTTAGCTTGTGAAGCAGCACAGATTTGGGTAAATTAGTTTGTGGTGGTGGGGGGGAGCTGATGTCTCACTGTGCCATATGCGCGCGCACTGAAAGATGGAAACAAGATGGCGTTCAAATACTGAGTGATCGCTACTCTCAGTATAAAGCAGAGATGGGCAACGAGGGCTGTATCTGTCCCTGGTTTTCACACCAACTTCTGGCCTTTAATTAGTTGATAATCTAAATTAGCCAAACTATTTCTGAAATCTGACATTTCAGGCGCATTTCTTTAAATTATCATGAATGGCCAACAAAGACTGTTCTCATCTCCCCACATAATTATTTTTTTCTTTGATCTAATCTTTGCACAAATCTATATTTGTGTATGCAATTAATCAACTCAATTAGTCAGGGTAATTGATAGAAATAAAAACCTGCACACACACCGGCCCTCCAGGACCGGAATTGCCCACCCCTGGTATAAAGGGACTCTAGTTTCTACTGTCTTCATGATGTGAATCTGTTTGTCTGCTTGTTTGTGTGTGTGCATGCATTCTTGTACAAGCTACAAAGTGAGAACCAGAATTTTTTTTCCCGACCAACCGGGGATGTTATTGGGAAGTTAGGACATTTTCACCTGTCCTCACTACTACAAAGGCAAATTGTGTATTATTAGTTTAGGTTAGGGGTAAGTTTAGAATTAGGGATAGGTTAAGATTAGGGTAAGGGTTTGGGTTAAGGTAAGAACTGGGGATAGGTTAAGGTTCGGGTAAGGGTTTGGAGTAAGGTTAGAATTAGGGATAGGTTAAGGTTAGGGTAAGGGTTTGGAGTAAGGTTAGAATTAGGCATAGGTTAAGGTTAGGGTAAGGGTTTGGGGTAAGGTTAGAATTTGGGATAGGTTAAGGTTAGGGTAACGGTTTGGAGTAAGGTTAGAATTAGGGATAGGTTAAGGATAGGTTAAGGGTTTGGGTTAAGGTAAGAATTGGGGATAGGTTAAGGTTAGGGTAACTGTTTGGAGTAAGGTTAGAATTAGGGATAGGTTAAGGATAGGTTAAGGGTTTGGGTTAAGGTAAGAATTGGGGATAGGTTAAGGTTAGGGTAACGGTTTGGAGTAAGGTTAGAATTAGGGATAGGTTAAGGACAGGTTAAGGGTTTGGGTTAAGGTAAGAATTGGGGATAGGTTAAGGTTAGGGTAACTGTTTGGAGTAAGGTTAGAATTAGGGATAGGTTAAGAGCCAATTTTTGAGTAGTTCAGGCAGTCAGAATTTTGACCCCCCTAGATTTGGCTGATATTTTATTTTTGACATGGGTATGGTACCCAAACCGCAAAACCCAAACCGTTCCTCTGTTGACCCCTTCTGTCTCGAGCTACAGCGACTCCTTTTTTTTGCCCTTTTGGCCAATTTAACAAAATTGCATGTTCCCACCTCTCTAATTCTGAACTTCAGTGGTGTCCCAGCTCAAAGTCCATTGAAAGTGGGTCTATAGGGGGGGCAGATTACCAGAATGTAGTTGCAGTTGCAATCTAAATTATTGAACCCCCATTGCAAATTGGGTTTACTGGCAAAATTTATACAAACTTTCAGCTGTTTATGATGACCAGATTAAACAAGAACATTTTAAATACCTCAACACAACTAATATTACAAGTGGTTTCTCCAAATTTAACTCAAAATGCCACTTTTAATGACTACTGCAGTCTCAAAATTATTCAACCCCCTGAATAGATTCCCTCATAAGAACATATTTGCAAATCAGGTGTTGTCTAAAGCACACCTAATGCAGCTAATCAAGAGCTTAATTAGTTGCATCAGGTTTGCTTGAGATAGAACACATCAAATACTTGCACTTGCTAGGGGTTTGTTGACAGTGACATTTGATTGCATATCAGAAATATGGCTGTCAAGAGAATTGTCCAAAAAGCTAATAGAGGAGATCATTGCCTGGCACAAACAAGGAGAAGGATACAAAAAGGTAGCACAGCCACTGAATGTTCGTCGAGATACAGTTAGAAGCATAGTTCGCAAGCTCAGAGTTAAAGGAAGAGTGGCTACAGTCCCAGGATGTGGCAGAAAGAGGAAGCTATCAATAGCTGTCACCAGATTCCTGAGGAGATGGGTGGTCAAAAACCCTCGAGTGACTGCAGGAGGAGGCACTGAGGTTTCAGTTTGCACAGTAGGGCACATACTAAACGTTGAAGGTCTCCAAGACACATACCACAACTGATCCAAAAGCGCAAGCTCCAATATGCACAAAACCATATAAATAAGCCACAGAAGTTTGGGGATATTGTTCTGTGGCGTGATGAAACAAAACTGGAATATTTCGGGCTTATGAATCAGTGGTATGTCTGCAGGAGGAATAAAGAGGCGTATGCTGAAAAGTACACCCTGCCTACAGTGAAGAACTGTGGGGGCTTTTTGATGCTCTGCGGCTGCCTTGCTTCCTCTGGCACTGGAAATCTGCAAAGTGTGGAGGGCAAGATGGATTCAGTCAAGTACCAGGATATCCAAGGAGAAAATGTCATGCAGTCTGTAGAGAAGCTGATGCTCGGGCATCATTGTACCTTCCAACAGGACAATGATCCTAAGCGTACCTCAACATCCACCAAGGCTTGGTTTCAGAAGAAGTCTGGGAAGATTCTAGAGTGCCCATCACAGTCGCCTCACTTGAACCCCATAAAAAATCTCTGGTAGGATTTAAAGAAGACAGTTGCAGCATGCAAACCCTAGAATATTAGTGAACTGGAGGCCATTGTCCATGAGGACTGGGCTAAGATTCCTTGGGAATGCTGCCAGAAGCTGTTGTCTGCCTATGCATCACATCTCTAGCAGGTCATAGCAGTGAAAGGGTGCTCTACTAAGTATTAAAGATGCTTGTCATGAAGGGGTTGAATAATTTTGAGCCTACAATAGTCATTAAAAGTGGCATTTTGTGTTGAATTTGGGGAAGACACTTGTAATATTTGTTGCGTACAGCCATTTAAATTGTTCTTGTTTGATTTGTTCATTGCAAACAGCTGAAAGTTTGTAAATTTTGCCAGTAAATCTAATTTGCAGCAGGGGTTGAATAATTTTGAGTGCAACTGTATCCACCTGGGGCACCCTTGAAGTTAGTCAATAGGGGGCGCTCAAAATGCTCAAAACCATTTTTTTTCTTAAGTTTGTCACGGATTTTCTCTAAACTTCAAAGGTATCCCAGTTGCCTTTTTGCAGGAATCTTTTAGTTGGAAGGACCTTAATTCAAATCTACTGTTACTTTTATGGGCGAAGCTTGGAGTTTGGAGAAAAAAGGGCAAAAAAGGGTCACGGACCAAAAAAGGGGTCATTCTGGGACCCTTTTTCTCAAAACTTCAAAGAGGCAGCCAAATGCTGATAATAACTCATGAAAGTCAAAGACCTATTTATTAGGGCTGCACGATATCTGGAGGGAAAGCGGTTATCATAAGCGCAATAAAAGTAACTGCCACTATAAGGCAGACAGACGAGCTTGCTTATTACCTTTTCTATGACACATACCCTAATGCGGTCATTTGAAATGCTTCGGGGCATGATTTGAAGTCCGCTAATTACGAGCGAGGTTGCACAGCCTCCATCGCCTTGGCCTAATTAGCTTACCTTAAATCAATTCCCGTGTACTTTGCCTAACTTGCAATCAAGCCGTTTATTCAGCCAACTGACTGATCGAAACCAAAATGTGGCCAATAATGATTAAGAAGAGATGATGAGAAGCAGGCAGACCTAACCAGGCTGCCGTGTTAGATTGAAAGAGTGTCAGTAATCTGAATAAATAGCAGACCTCTGAATTCCACCTCTCGTAGAATTTTTACATAGCCTATCATTAAAAAGATTCCTTAAAAATAAACCAGTTTAAGATGGCCTTAGTTTTTAAGTGTTTCAAAATATACACGAAGCAGAAAAAATTAATAAAGCATATCGAACGTGAAAGTGAGAAATTATTTTCGCATTGCACGCAATAGACAAATGCACCGAAGACTTGGCAAACACATTCAGACAAACGCAAATTTGGAGCATTGTTTATTTGTTAATTGAACAAGATTTCAAATAAAGTAATTAATGGCTGTTTATTTTGGTTGCTTTTGAGCGTCTAAATAGTCTAAAGTGAAGGTGGGAAACATTTTGTTCAAGCGTATTGAACGTTACGTGTAGAAATTGTAATTGCATTAGCACGCAGCGCGACCCAATGAAAAACTGGAAATAATCTCGCAAACACATTCAGGTAAATTACGTGCTGAAAAAAGCAAAGTTAAGGTCAGCAAAATCATCATCTTCTACCCGACAATTGCTCTCACCCCCTTCCCACTTGCTTTGCTCAATTTGCAATCGAACAGTTGATTCGCTCAATTAACGATTTAAATTGGTTGACAGTCTGATTTATTTGAATATGTTTTGTTTATTACATTTTGAAATTTAAATGACCATGAAACATGACAGATTTGCCTGAATCTGTTAGATTATTTCTTGTTTTACATTCTGCTGCGCTGCGTGCAAATGCGTTAACAATTTACGTGAAGTTCGATACACTTAAACAAAATGTTTTCCACCTTCACTGTTGGCTATTAGACGCTCAAAAGTAACCAAAATCTAGAGCAATGAATTATTTTATTTTAAATTAATCTTGTTCAATTATCAAATAAAAAATGCAACAAATTTGCGGCACAGATTCGTCTGAACGTGTTTGCCAAGTCTTCGCTGTTTTTGTCTCTTGCGTGCAATGCGAAAATATAATTTCTCTCACTTTCATGTTCGAGATGCTTCACAAAATGTTCTCCACTTTGTATGTTTTTGGCGCTTTAAAACCAAGGCCATCTTGAAATGGTTTGTTTTTAAGAAATCTTTTTAATGATATGTAAAAATTCTACGAGGTGGAATTCAGAGGTCTGCTATTTATTCAGATTATTGACATTCTTTCGATCTAACACGGCAGCCTGGTTAGGTCTGCCTGCTTCTCATCATCTCTTCTTAATCATTATTGGCCACATTTTGGTTTTGATCAGTCAGTTGGCCGAATAAACGGCTTGATTGCAAGTTAGGCAAAGTACACGGGAACTGATTTAAGGTGAGCTAATTATGCCAAGGTGAAGGAGGCTGTCCAACCTCGCTGGTAATTAGCGGACTTCAAAACGTAGTTTTCTTCCCGGAAGCATTTCAAGTGACCGCATTAGGTTTGCGTCATAGAAAAGGTAATAAGCAAGCTCGTCTGTCTGCCACATAAATGCGATAACATTCCGTATATCGTGCAGCCCTACTATTTATTACAAATTAACAACAAAACAGCTGGGATCTTATCTCATTTGCTTATAATTAACAAAACCAAAATTCTAAAAATAGCATCTAGGTGGCAGCACTAATCCTTAAAAAACATGAACGTTGTACTTTGTTGTGATGAGATGCATGTATGCATACATGTGCAGTCAGGAATATGTTCTTGATACAGTTGTACTTGCTGCCTTTTCATGGCCAGGCTCATAAAGCACAGATATGAGAGATGAGATCAGAATTACAGTGAGCTTATATCACGACAGTGACAAATGAGTGAAAAGAAAATGTTCTGCCACATTTCAGAAGCCCTCTTGTCCATCACTGCACGAGACAGTAACGATTACACCTACTCTGTGGAACTCTATATCTTCTACCGGAAGGTGACAATTCAAACTCTGAGTACAGGACACTATCCTCAGCGTCAGTCCGATAACGGCCTGCTCGTAAGATATTTGAAGGGATGGATATTCCTTAGTCCCCATAATCTTCGTCCGGCCAATCTGAGATTTCAGCTGGACAGGCAAGTTACCATAGTTACCATACCATGCTGCTATTCCATATCTCATAATGCTCTCCAGCACTGCATGGTAGAACAGTAGCATGAACTTCTGCTCCACACCAAAAACCCGTAGTCGGCGCAAGAAATACAATCTTTGCTGGAGTTTTGAGTACAGGCTCTCCATGTGAACCCTCCAACTTAGGTTACGATCGATGAACACTCCTGGGTACTTATAAGAACTGACCTGGGTGATGGGCTCATTGTGTATGACCACTGGGCTCTGATCCCCTATTGCTTTAGGGTCTAACACCATCTCCTCTGGCTTCTGTACGTTTATCACCAGATAGTTTGAATCACACCATTGCACACATATTTCAATCTCAGAATGATAGCCCAAAGGACTCTCATCTTTGTGACGTAAGCCAAGAATGGCTGTATCATCTGAGAATTTAATGATGCGGTTATCAGGATGGATATTCCTGCAGTCATTTGTGTAAAGAGTGAAGAGTATCGGGGAGCGTACACGGCCTTGAAGGGCGCTTGTATTACTCAACTTCGGTGCTGATAGGGCATTGTGGACCCCAACCTGTTGGGTGCGGTTAGTTAGAAAGGAAAAATACCATTTTTGTAATAAAAGGATTAACATCCATCCTAATTAGTTTCCCAGTCAACAAGTGTGGCTGCAGCATATTAAAAGCTGAGCTAAAATCAACAGACAGCAGGCGTGCAGCAGCCTTTGGGTCTTCAAGATGTTTAGTGACCAGATGTGTGATGCTATTGGTAGCATCATCAGTACTACGACCCTGCTTATATGCAAACTGGAATGGGTCTAAAACAGACTCAACCTCCTTTCTGAGTTGTGAAACCATGAGTCTCTCAAAACATTTCATCAGGACAGATGTTAAAGAAACAGGGCGAAAATCAGAGTTCTCCTTCGGACATGCCTCTTAGGCACAGGTGTAATTATACATTTCCTCCATAAAGTGGGGATAATGTGCTGATCAACAGATTTCTGAAAGATAGCAGACCGTGCAGGTGTCAGGTCCTTTGCACAGGTTTTAAGAAGAAAAGCAGAAATGCTCTCTGGCCCTGTGGCCTCCTTTGATGGACGCGTTGGAAACATGATAAACCCATATCAGGATCGACAACCACCCTGTTGTCCTGGTCAGAAATATATACTGACTGGAAGACCTCATTATATTCAGAGACAAAGTCATGGTTTTCAAACCTCTGGAAGAAGTCATTTAACTCATTCGCTTTTTCCAAATCATCAGGAGTGCGAAGGCCTTTTCTGGCAGGCTTCATATTTGCAATAGATTTCATAGAGTCCCTTCATTGTTTTGGATTCATGGCCGGACAGTTCTGCTTTAAAATCTCGTTATGTCCTCGCCTAGCTATTCTAAGCATACCATTGAGTTCCTTTTGCACAACTCTCAGTTGCATTTTGTCCCAATTCCTAAATGCCAGTTTTTTATGGTTAATGCAGTCTTTCAGCTCTTTGGTTATGAACGGCTTATTGTTTGGGAAAACAGTTATGTGTTTCTGGGGTATTACATTTTCCGCACAAAACAAAATGTAATCAGTAACAGCTTCAGTAGCGTCCTCCACCTCTAACTCATGAAAAATGCTTCAGTCAGTAGAGAGGAAGCATCCCTTCAGAGCCTCTATGCTGTCACTGGACCGCACCTTCACAGATTTAATTTGTGGTTTGCTGCTTTTAAAAACGGTTCTATAAATGGGGATGAGCTGAACTGTGTTATGGTCCGAATTAGCCAGTGGGGCTAAGGCTCTGCTATGGTAAGCATCATTAATATTTCCATAACATTTGTCTAGTATTTTGCCCTTGCGTGTCCTCCACTTAATGTATTGTCGGGAACCAGGAAGTGACGGTTCCAATTTGCAATGGTTTAAATCTCCTAAAATGATAACCGGGGCGTTGGGGGTGCGTTGTAGTTGCTGGTGAACACAGTCGGTAATTTGAGCAGCTGCGTTTGCAGCGATACCACTGGGTGGAACATAAATGGTTCAGAAAATAATATTGCCAAATTCCCTGGGTAAATACAGTGGTCTTAAGCTCAGACACATAAGTTCAACATCCCGGTTACACACCGTCTCCCGTTGGGTGTATTGTCTGCACCATCTATCATTAATAAAGACACAAACACCGGCTTCTTTACCTCTCCCTGAGGTTTCGTGTCTGTCCGAGCGAATAAGAGAGAAGCCCTCCAGTTCACACAGCGAGTCAAGAATGTTCGTGTGCATCCAGGTCGCCGTATGGGCCAGCAAGCATGACTCGGTACTCGTGGAGAAGTCTTGTGTTGATGCGTAGCTCATCCATTATCCGCTGTAGTGACCGCACATTGGCAAGTATCATGGAGGGCAGGGGCGGCTTTGTGCCTCTCCACCTTAGACGCTGACGAACTCTTCTTCCCCTCCTCCGGAACCATCTCCGGGGCGTAAGACAAATAAACAACGGCACACAAAACAAGAAACAGCGATATGCGACAGGACTCCAAGTCGCAGCAGTGCTGCGCCAACGTGAGGTGATGACTGGATCATCTGGGTAGGGTTAGGGTTAGGGTTAGGGTAAGCGGAGTGTTAGTGTTGATAACACCAGCGGAGTGTTACAATGGAGACGGAACCAGTCTAGTTTCCGAAGCGCGCGTTTTTTTTTCGAGCTTTGTTTTTGTGAGGCACGCGCTTTTTTCCTTGCCTCAATTTTTTTAGGCTTGCTATGGTGCGCGCGCGCGAAAGAGCGCCTTAAAAGACAGTGACTGTTTGTCGTATTAACCTGTTGTCAGTGCGCGTGTGTACGTATTTTCTCGTATTTGCGGTATGAACCTGTGTGCTCAGATGCGTTTTTTTTTTTTTTTTGTTGTGCCTGCGTGTGTGCGTTTTCCACATTTATGCGGTATGATCTCGTTTATGTGTGTGTGTGTGTGTGTGCACGCGTGTGTGTTTACCCTTATACGTGGTATGATCTCGTGTGTGTGTGTGTGTGTGTATGTGTGCTTGCATGTGTTTTCCCGTATATGCGGAATGATCTTGTTTGTGAGTGTTTTTTTCCCATCTGCGCTCTATGACCTTTCTTCACTGTATGACCTCTCTTTGCTCTATGACCTCTTTGCTCTGTGACCTTTCTTTGCTCTATGACCTTTCTTAGCTGTATGACCTCTCTTCGCTCTATGACCTATCTTTGCTCTATAACCTCTCTTCGCTCTATAACCTCTCTTTGCTCAATGACCTCTCTTCGCTCTGTGACCTCTTTGCTCTATGACCTCTCTTAGCTCTATGACCTCTCTTCACTGTAAGACCTCTCTTCGCTCTATGACCTCTCTTCACTGTAAGACCTCTCTTCGCTCTATGACCTCTCTTTGCTCTATGAACTCTCTTAAGACCTCTCTTCGCTCTATCACCTCTCTTTGCTCAATGACCTCTCTTTGTTCTATGACCTCTTTGCTCTATGACCTCTCTTAGCTCTATGACCTCTCTTCACTGTAAGACCTCTCTTCGCTCTATGACCTCTCTTTGCTCTATGTACTCTCTTCACTGTAAGACCTCTCTTCGCTCTATGACCTCTCTTTGCTCAATGACCTCTCTTCGTTCTATGACCTCTTTGCTCTATGACCTCTCTTAGCTCTATGACCTCTCTTCACTGTATTACCTCTCTTTGCTGTATGACCTCCCTTAGCTGTATGACCTCTCTTCCCTCAATGACCTCTCTTCGCTGTACGACCTCTCTTTTTCAGTCAATAGTTGGGGTTGCAGGTGGAGCCACAAGAGCCGCTCTCACAGTACACCAGGCCCGCCGGGACAACATGGCCGACGTGTCAGCTAAAGATGGCAGTCAGGTATTCTGCTCACACTGTTGTACTTGATATCACAAAGGTTATAACAGTAATCACCACTGGCATAATACTGTGCAGCAGCATAATTTTCTAATGTAATTCAGCTTCATATTATTGAAGATTAGAACCTAGGCCTTGCTTGAAATTGGATTTCCTGTTGATCCTGGCAGCGTTTGGGCGTTTGGGACTGCTGCCGCTGTGGTCAGTGCATTGGGTTTAGTGTTGCTTTGGTTGGCTGCTTCGAGTGTCGAAGCATCCCAGGTATCAAGTGTGATAAAAATGGTTTGGCATCAAAAAATGTCCTCAAAATTAAACAGATCAGTCCCACTTTCCTTTATATCCTTCCTCATTTGTAAATCTAGATTGTTTTCTGCTGGCTAGCTGGATTTTAGAATTAAAATTCCCATCGACACAAGGTCAAAAAATTAGTTTATGTTGACCGTTTGAATTTAGCTCCTTTCCTTCATCCTCCAATGGCAGATGACAGCAACGGCGCATCTGCATTAAGTGCATAAATAACAAACTCTATCACCCCTCTGAGGATTATAAATGTCTCACAATCCTGGGTTCCTGTTTGTGCGTGTGCAATTGTAGAGGGAAGGACTTTTTTTAATGGCCGAATTGAAAATTTTCTTGCATGCTGGCAGTAAAGGTCTATAGATCAGGTATGTAAACGGCTTTATTAGTAAGCTAAATGCTTGAACAATGCTAACTCTAAGATGGGATTATGCTTTTGTTGCAAATCGCAGAATGTAGAGGGAGCTATCACTCTCTGAAGTAGTGCTAACAAAAATTTAAATACATGGACCGTGAACTGTCTTGTAACACAGACCGTTCCAAGAGCAAGGTTTAGTGTAATAATTTATGTTTCTGTAAGTGAAATAAACCAAATTTCTGTCTTAGCATCTTCAGAAGTACAAACCCAATTTCAAGAAAGTCGAGATGCTGTGTAAAATGTAAATAAAAACAGAATGCAATGATATGCAAATCTCATAAACTGACATTTTATTCACAATAAAACATAAACAACATATCAGACGTTGAAAGTAAGACATTTTACCATTTCGTGAAAAATATTGGCTCATTTTGAATTTGATGGCAGTGACACATCTCAAAAGTTAGGATAGAGCCATGTTTACCATTGTTTAGTATCCCCTCTTCTTTTTACGACAGTCTGTAAACATCTGGGAAGTGAGGAGACCAATTGCTAGAGTTTTATGAGAAGAATGTTGTCCCTTTCTTGTCAGATGTAGGATTCTAGCTGCTCAACAGTCCTGGGTCTTCTTTGCCAGATTTTTCCTTTTATGATGTGCCAAAAGTTTTCGGTTTGTGAAAGGTCTGGACTGCAGGCAGGCCAGTTCAGCTCTCAGACTCTTCTACAGCGAAGCCATGCTGTTGTGATGGATGCAGTATGTGGTTTGGCATTGTCTTGCTGCAATATGCAGGGCCTTCCCTGAACGAGACACTCTCTGGATGAGAGCATACAGCGGGGAAAGTAAGTATTGAACGCGTCAACATTTTCCTCAGTAAAGATATTTCTAATGGGGATATTGACATGAAATTTTCACCAGATGTCGGTAACTACCCAAGAAATCCACACATACAAAGAAATCAGAACAAATAAGTCCATAAATTAAGTTATGTGTAATACAGTGGAATGACACAGGGAAAAAGGATTGAACACCCTCACTGAAATGAATTTAATGCTTCGTAGAAAAGCCTTTGTTGGCAGGGGCGTATCTAGGGATTTTGGGCCCCCAGAAAGAAAATTACACAGCCGCCAGCCAGACAAAGAAAGTGATTGATTTATTTATTTATTTATTTTACAAATATCTATGCATTTTTATGTATTTTTTTAACTCTTGATTTCCTTGTATTAAAAGCAGTAGTTTATTACCCTCACATTACTTTGTGTTTATTAGCATATTCCCAAAGTAGGATATAATATCTACCATTTAAGCATCTAACCCCCACATTAGGACAATTCTTATAACACTGCATACAGTATATATTTCTTGACTTTACCACTTGTGGTTCTTTATGTACCTTACACGGTTGCACTTTATAAAATCACAACACAACAGGTTCTTTCAAGTTTGAACAAGAGTCCTTCTGCTGGGTTTTATTTAGAGGTGAAAAAGTACACAACTATTGTACTCAAGTAGAAGTACAGTTATTCTGGTTAAAATTAACTTAAGCAAAACTAAAAGTACTGGTCTGTAAATCTATTCAAGTGAAAGTAAAAAGTATTCAACACATATGCACACTTTACAATTTTTGATAATCCAGCGAAATGCTATTCGTAAAGCAACACTGACATAGGAGGTTGCATTGGCTAAAGTTGTTTGGATGCACGTTGTTTTAATAACAAGGAGAGGCAAAGTTGTGAATTACAATGCAGACGCAACAATAACTGGCACCAATCTGGCGCACTTACATGAGTCATCACCTGAATAAATGCCAGGTATAGCCTATCGGAGACTGGCACGCAATCTGTGCACTTGCAAATGAGAGCCTGCAGTATCACCGATCGTGTGACATTATTTAACCATCCATCTACAACAAATACGATCAGACAGATACATCATTGAACACATACACAAAGCACATTTGCCAAACTGTGCAAACAGGCAATCTCTCAAATTGGAAAAAAGCACCACGGCGAATGCTGACAAGACAGCCTACTAACAACAAGCCAAACATCACCACAGCGGGTGCTCTCTCGCTCTTTCACACACAGATACACACACGCACGCAATCACCCCAACTTCTCCAACTCCAAGGCTAGGCTGCTTCACTGAGACTACAACCAACCACAAGGCCTACATAACCATGCAGTATGCCGAAGCTGGAAAGGACACACGCACAGTCGCACACACTCATCTGTTCGTCCATTCGCCTACCTGCTTCACTGTCCAACCAGCCGGCAAGTCGCTTGTGCTAGCAGGTGTAGCAGCTAACGATACCTCAGCACCTAATGCGTCAGAGGAGCACTCGGCCTCAACTTCACACTGATCTTCTGGGGGGTCACTGGGTGGGAGAGGAATCAGAGGATCCTCCGTTTTGGTAGCGAGAGTGGGCCCACTGTGCTAGCTGCCCCAGCATCGTCTTTCGGTGCCTCTTCATCTCTGAGTGCCACATTTCTGGATGTAAACCCAAAGCGTGCGAGTGATACACTCTGGTTTAGTTTTCGCTTGCTCACCATTTTTAGTACGACTTCTCAACATTATGTCTTTCTTCTGTTTGGCGCGTGTGGCTGATTTGCATACGTGCACAGGACTGGCTGGCTCCGCTTGGCAAAAAATAGGACATATTTGTGAATAAATGTTTTGAATTCTGTATACTGGACATGGTGAGCTTAAAAACACTTTAGTGACCATTAGTGACGATAAAATATTTTATTTTTTATTAAGACAAAATTTGAGACCGCTTCAAATTTTGCTTTTGAGGCTTTCAGGGGGTCTCATGGGTTAATCAGGGGGGTTCGGACCCCCCGTATTTCGCACACTGCTCCAGCGACCTCCAGGCTTGAAGAGGTTGAAAGTCTTGAAGCCATAAACTTTAGGCGGCATCACTCTTCCTGTTTAGTCACCTTTTTCCTCTCCTCTGGGCTTGCTTTCCCGCGCAGCGCAAGGGGTGGACTATACAATTTGTACATTTTAGAAGGGGGGAGCAGAGGCCCCTAGTATTTTATTTTACTCTATTTGAGACCAACTTTAATCTTTTGACAATCCATTTAGTTGCTTTTGATTCAATAATGACATAATTACTAAGAAAAAATTAAATTAATAAAAAAAATTACACTTTTCATTCCAGGCTTCTCAAGGGCCCCCTTCCCACTGTGGGCCCGGGGTAATCAGTACCCTTTTTCCCCCCCGTGCTACGCCCCTGTTTGTTGGTAATGACAGCTTCAAGACGCCTCCTGTATGGAGAAACGAGTCGCAACTCTTCTATGAACTCTGATCTTCAGTTTTTTTACTTTTTTTCCACAGATTTTCAATCGGATTCAAATCGGGTGATTGAGCCGTTCTAGCAGCTTTATTTTCTTTCTCTGAAACTAGTTGAGAGTTTCCATGGCTGTGTGTTTGGGATCATTGTCTAGCTCAGTGGTTCTCAAACTCGGGCGTCCCACAGTGTATGCTGGTTTTTGTTCCAGCCACAATTGCAATTCTAGAATTTTAAAAAGCAGTTGCTTTGTGTTAATTAGTAGCATTACATGTTTAGAGTGGTTATTTACCGTCTTAAGTCGCATTTTGATGGACATATCCATTCTGCCATGAAGAATAAAAACCCTTGAACATATTGTGCTTAATTTTCAATATTGTTAGGATTTTTAGGTGAAAACGTTTTTAGACAGATCAAATTAGACTCTGAGAAAATCAGTAAGCTCCAAATTAGGTTTCTGAACGCAGGTGTTTTGAGTTTTTCCCAAATAACCTGCCTGAACCAAATAAAATCGACACAAAACACAACAGGTGTGACTCCATTGTTTGCCAAGTAAATTGCTGGGTTTTGCCACCATGTGTCAAGAGTTTCACCAATGAGGAACCTATTGATTGTTTATGTTGATTAAATGTTTGGTTAAATTGTTTCCCTCTGCAGATAGTTACAATGTATCTCAATGTGGCTATTAGCATAAATGCACCTAATTAAAACAAATCAACAGCTTGTTAAAATCCTAAGATTGCAATTGTGGTTGGAACAAAAACCAGCATACACAGTGGGGTGCGAGGACCGAGTTTGAGAACCACTGGTCTTGCTGAAATGTTCACCCTCTTTTCATCTTCAGCATCCTGGTAGATGGCAGCAGATTCTTATCAAGAATGTCTTGGTACATTTCTCCATTCATCCCTCCGTCAATGATATGAAGTCTGCCAGTACCACATGCTGAAAAACAGCCCCACACTGTGATGTTCCCACCTCCAAACTTCACTGTTGGTATGGTGTTTTAGGGGTTATGTGCTGTGCCGTTTGTCCTCCAAACATGGTGTGTGCTATGACATCCAAAGAGTTCAAGTTTGGTCTCATCTGACCAGACTATATTCTCCCAGTATTTCATAGGCGTGTCCAAATGTTGCGCAGCAAACTTCAGCTTCAACATGCTTTTTCTTCATTATAATAATTCCAGGTCTTTCTGAAGCTCTCCTTAGAGTGGTCCTTGTCTCTTGAACAACTCTTCTGATTTATTCTTTTGACTCCTCTGTCAGAAATCTTTCAAGGAGCACCTGGCTGTGGCCGGTTTATGGTGAAATTATGTTCTTTCCACTTCCGGATAATGGCCCCAGCAGTGCTCACTGGAACACTCAGAAGTTTAGAAACCCGTCTGTAACCAATGCCATCAGTATGTTTTGCAACAATAAGGTTGCGAAGGTCTTGAGAGAGCTCTTTGCTTTTACCCATCATCAGATGCTTCTTGTGTGACACCTTGGTAATGAGAAACCTTTTTATAGGCCATCAATTAGGGCTAAACCAGCTGATATTAATTTGCACAGATGGGGGGCAGGATTGCTCTCTAAATACTGACAGATTTCGGCTGGTTTCTTGGCTTTCCATGCCTTTTTGCACCTCCTGTGTCATTCCACTTTATGACACATAACTTAATTTAAGGACTTATTTGTTTTGATTTCTTTGTATGTGTGGATTACTTCGGTTGTTACCGACATCTGGTGAAAATTTCATGTCAATAGCCCTATTAAAAATGTATTTACTGAGGAAAATGTTGACACTTTCAATACTTATTTTCCCCGCTGTATGTTGTTGTAAAACCTCTATATACTTCTCAGTATTGATAGTGCCTTTTCAGATCTGTAAGCTGCTCACGCTATAGGCACTAATGCAACCCCATACCATCAGAGATTTAGGCTTTTGAACTGTGCGCTGATAACAATTTGGATGGTCTCTCTCCTCTTTAGACCGCACGACACGGCGTCCATGGTTTCCAAAAATGTCAAATTTTGATTCATCTGACCACAGAACAGTTTTCCATTCTGCCTCAGTCCATTTTAAATGAGCTTTGGCCCAGAGAAGACGGCGGCGTTTCTGGAATCGTGTTCACATATGGCTTCTTCTTTGCATGATACAGCTTTAGCTTGCATTTGTAGATTGTACGGTGAACTTTGTTCACAGCCAATGATTTCTGGAAGTGTTCCTGAGCCCATGCAGTGAATTCCAGTGCAGAATCCTGCCTGTTTTTAATGCAGTGCCGCCTGAGGGCCCAAAGATCACGAGCATCCAATATTGACCTTCAGCCTTGTCCCTTGCCCGCAGAGATTTCTCCAGATTCTCTGAATCTTTTGATGATATTATGTACTGTAGATTCAAAGTCTTTGCAATTTTACATTGAGGAACATTTTTCTGAAATTGTTCCACAAATTTTTGATGCAGTTTTTCGCAGATTGGTGAGTCTCTGTCCATCTTTACTTTTGAGAGACTCTGCCTCTCTAAAATGCTCTTCTTATACCCAGCCATGTTACTAACCTGTTGCCAATTAACCTAATTAGTTGCAAAATGCTCCTCCAGCTGTTTTTTAAAAGTAAGTAGGGGAGATCCGCCTTGATTGTAACATGTCACAATTGTAACGTGCACGTTTTCTCTTGATTGGTCAATGCGGTCGTGATGTCATCACGTCAGCATGTGACGAGTACCATAATACACGTGCCCGGGAAGTCAGTCTTTTCATCCATGCTGCAGGGAGATATCGCCAGAGAAGTTGGTTTTCCACAAAGTAAGTAAAAATTCGCTCCCACAGTATTTTTTGACTACAGATTTTTTCTTTAATGTTACAGACCTAAAATCCTCTTGGGTGTCTGTATGTATATGTTCGTTACTAGTTTGCATTGTTTTAACACATTATGATTGTTAGGTCCGTTCTGTAAACAACGCCAAATGAGCGGGTGCGCCCGAAGCAGCGCTCAGTTGTAACACATTACATTTGAGACAACGGCAGACATTTGCAAGCACAGCTCGAATAATTTTGCTCTGTGTGCTTTTTTGTTTGTTTTACAGAATGTCCCCACAAAAATGCACATTTTAAAAAATTCACTAGATGCTGAACGGCACATATTATAATGTTCTTTGCACTGAGATGTAGGCTTAGTCCTACCTTGAAATTTAATAAGCTAACCTATTTGGTTCTGTCTGTAGGCAAATGTTATTGTAGCCTATTTTGGATTTTTGCAATAAAACTTTAAAATACAAATGGACTGTTTTTCTATAGTGATTTGGGGTATTGCTACATAATTGACCCTTCAAGGGTACCAGTGCAGGTATGAATGGGACTTTTACAAAACTCATGTGTCATATTTGCCAATATTCTGTGTTCAGTCAGCTGTCATTCAATTATATTCTAAATCAAATTAGGGTTTTATAACATTTTTACAACTCCATCAGTCAAAGTCGCTAACTTTGTAGGCACAATCAATGCATTTTCCTATCAAGGAACTCACACAAACACTCCAACTGGTACATCTGGTAAGTTTTGATAATATACAATATTTTTGATAGGACATTCTTATCACATTATTGGTGTTAAAGAAACGTTAAACAGTTGCCTGAATGAAATATAATTGATTTGACCTGAAAACGATGAGTTTAATGCTACTTTTTAGCAGTGTTACAATTGTAACTCCTGCGGTTACAATTAAGACTCAAACGCACTTCAGTTTTAACATCGGACAGAGTCCGCTTTCAGTTATATTACTCAAGACCTGTTTTATCAATTGAAAAACTTTAAGTGGTTTATGATAGCAGACGTGTTGGTGCTTTGCCTGAAAATGTTACATATGTAGGTAAAACTATCTCTTAGTAATAGTGAAAAGTGAAAAACGTTACAATTGTGGCGCTTTCCCCTACAACTTACTTTTTCAGCCTTTTGTTGCCCCTCTCCCAACTTTATTGAGATGTGTTGTTGCCATCAAATTCAAAATCAGCCAATATTTTCCATGAAATGGTAAATTGTCTCGCTTTCTACATCTGATATGTTGTCTATGTTCGATTGTGAATAAAATATGGGTTTATGAGATTTGCAAATCATTGCATTCTGTTTTATTTACAATTTACAAAGCATCCCAACTTTTTTGGAATTGGGGTTGTGTAAGAATAAATGGTAAAAATTTGAAAATGATAGTGAACTGCCCACATGGTCAACTACGGGCATGAAAATGGGCATTTTTTGAGAAATTTTGAAGTCGTTCATAATTCAAAAAAGTATTCTGACACTCCCATTGCTGTAACATGGTTAATGCCTAGAAATGGTTCACCATATGCTAAATGACAGTAATTTTTTTTTTGATGTTTTATGTAGCATATTTATTGAGCTAAAAATACTTAAAGCTTTGTGTTACTGTGCATTTAATTTTTGGCCATTTTTAGAGGCCTGTAGATGGAAAAGTACACAAGATAGGCTTAATCTGACTAGATATTGGACTCTACAGAAAAAGGTGGGCTTAAACAAATAATTTCAAAGTTATACTTTCCATATTAGAGGAGAAATGTCTGTCTCAAGTTGGTCTGAGGGGCTCGTTCAGAAAAACTGTAAAATTAAGATATTAAAGGGCTAGATTTTCAATATGTTCAAAGGTATTGACCTAATACTTGATACTTTACCATCATTTAGGTCAAGGAGCTAGCATGAATTTTTTCCAGGGGGATCTGGGGGGGTTACCTGGGACCTGGGTGATTTGTCATGGAATGACCCAATGGTGGTCTATTCTCTTGAAGGAGACTTTATATTGGGTGTAATGTAATGGTGGTCTAGTCTCTTGTATGAGACCCTGTATACGGTGTAATGTAATGGTTGTCTCTATTCTTGTATGAGACCCTGTATTTGGTGTAATGTAATGGTGGTCTTTTCTCTTGTATGAGACCCTGTATTTGGTGTAATGTAATGGTGGTCTCTTCTCTTGTATGAGACCCTGTATTTGGTGTAATGTAATGGTGGTCTTTTCTCTTGTATGAGACCCTGTATTTGGTGTATGTAATGGTGGTCTCTTCTCTTTTATGAGACCCTCAATTTGGTGTAATGTAATGGTGGTCTCTTCTCTTGTATGAGACCCTGTATTTGGTGTAATGTATTGGTGGTTTCTTCTCTTGTATGAGACCCTGTATTTGGTGTAATGTGATGGTGGGCTCTTCTCTTGTATGAGACCCTGTATTTTGTGTATTGTAATGGTGGTCTCTTCTCTCGTATGAGACCCTGTATTTGGTGTAATGTAATGGTGGTCTCTTCTCTTGTATGAGACCCTGTATTTGGTGTAATGTAATGGTGGTCTCTTCTCTTGTATGAGACCCTGTATTTGGTGTAATGTAATGGTGGTCTCTTCTCTTGTATGAGACCCTGTATTTTTTGGAATGTAATGGTACTCTCTTCTCTCGTATGAGACCCTGTGTTTGGTGTAATGTAATGGTGGTCTTTTCTCTTGTATGAGACCCTGTATTTGGTGTAATGTAAGGGGTCTCTTCTCTTGTATGAGACCCTGTATTTGGTGTAATGTAATGGTGGTCTCTTCTCTTGTATGAGTAATGTAATGGTGGTCTCTTCTCTTGTATGAGACCCTGTAGTAACCCTGTATTTTTGTAATGTAATGGTGGTCTCTTCTCTTGTATGAGACCCTGTATTTGGTGTAATGTAATGGTGGTCTCTTCTCTTGTATGAGACCCTGTATTTGGTGTAATGTAATGGTGGTCTCTTCTCTTGTATGAGACCCTGTATTTGGTGTAATGTAATGGTGGTCTCTTCTCTTAATGAGACCCTGTATTTAGTGTAATGTAATGGTGGTCTCTTCTCTTGTATGACCCTGTATTTAGTGTAAGATGGTGGTCTCCCTGTATATTTGGTGTAATGTAATGGTGGTCTTTTTCTCTTGTGGGAGACCCTGTATTTGGTGTAATGTAATGGTGGTCTCTTCTCTTGTATGAGACCCTGTATTTGGTGTAATGTAATGGTGGTCTCTTCTCTTGTATGAGACCCTGTATTTGGTGTAATGTAATGGTGGTCTCTTCTCTTGTATGAGACCCTGTATTTTGTGTAATGTAATGGTGGTCTCTTGTGGGAGACCCTGTATTTAGTGTAATGTAATGGTGGTCTTTTCTCTTGTGGGAGACCCTGTATTTGGTGTAATGTAATGGTGGTCTCTTCTCTTGTATGAGACCCTGTATTTGTGGTAATGGTGGTCTTTTCTCTTGTATGAGACCCTGTATTTGGTGTAATGTAATGGTGGTCTCTTCTCTTGTATGAGACCCTGTATTTGGTGGAATGTAATGGTGGTCTCTTCTCTTGTATGAGACCCTGTGTTTGGTGGTCTCTTCTCTTGTATGAGACCCTGTATTTGGTGTAATGTAATGGTGGTCTCTTCTCTTGTATGAGACCCTGTATTTGGTGGAATGTAATGGTGGTCTCTTCTCTTGTATGAGACCCTGTATTTGGTGTAATGTAATGGTGGTCTTTTCTCTTGTATGAGACCCTGTATTTGGTGTAATGTAATGGTGGTCTCTTCTCTCATATGAGACCCTGTGTTTGGTGGAATGTAATGGTGGTCTCTTCTCTTGTATGAGACCCTGTATTTGGTGTAATGTAATGGTGGTCTCTTCTCTTGTATGAGACCCTGTATTTGGTGTAATGTAATGGTGGTCTTTTCTTGTGGGGAGACCCTGTATTTGGTGTAATGTAATGGTGGTCTTTTTCTCTTGTGGAGACCCTGTATTTGGTGTAATGTAATGGTGGTCTCTTCTCTTATGAGAGACCCTGTATTTGGTGTAATGTAATGGGAGACCCTGTATTTGGTGTAATGTAATGGTGGTCTCTTCTCTTGTATGAGACCCTGTATTTGGTGTAATGTAATGGTGGTCTTTTCTCTTGTATGAGACCCTGTATTTGGTGTAATGTAATGGTGGTCTCTTCTCTTGTATGAGACCCTGTATTTGGTGTAATGTAATGGTGGTCTCTTCTCTTGTATTGGGAGACCCTGTATTTTTTGGAATGTAATGGTGGTCTCTTCTCTTGTATGAGACCCTGTATTTGGTGTAATGTAATGGTGGTCTCTTCTCTTGTATGAGACCCTGTGTTTGGTGGAATGTAATGGTGGTCTCTTCTCTTGTATGAGACCCTGTATTTGATGTAATGTAATGGTGGTCTTTTCTCTTGTATGAGACCCTGTATTTGATGTAATGTAATGGTGGTCTTTTGTCTTGTATGAAACCCTGTATTGGGTGTAATGTAATGGTGGTCTTTTCTCTTGTATGAGACCCTGTATTTGGTGTAATGTCTTTTCTCTTGTATGAGACCCTGTATTGGGTGTAATGTAATGGTGGGCTCTTGTAGGAGATTCTGTATTTGGTGTAATGTAATGGTGGTCTCTTGTAGGAGACTCTGTATTTGGTGTAATGTAATGTAATGGTGGTCTCTTTTGTAGGAGACCCTGTATTGGGTGTAATGTAATGGTGGTCCTGTGCTTGTGCTAGCCAATTGCCACATCACCATAGGCGCAGCCAAATTCTGTATGGCGATGGCTTTTTTAGCCTGTTTAGCCACTGTGGCGAATATAAAACTAATGAAAAATTTTTTTGCAGCTTTTCTTTGAACGATAAACAAGGAAAAGCAAATGCGCCTCCTTTTCGGAAGAGCGCATCCGAGTACACCTGACCTCACCGAGCATTTCCAAGCATTTTGTCCAATCAGAAGAGTGCGGTATTTTTGTCTCATTCGCTCCATTTCCTCCAGGGCGTGCGACAAGTTCACATGTGTAGATGAATGATCGAATATTTAGAAGTTATAACAGAATATTGGGATGAGATATTACACAAAATAAGGTAATTTTATGCATGCAAATTCTGCAAAACTTTGATTTACAATGCCATACCTGTATCAGGGACGTGCGGTCAGGGTAGGCAGTGACTTCTCCTTTTTTATCGCTAGATTTTGTCAACCTGTTTCCACGTACTATGCCTGATTGTCAATCAATCAATTTGACCTTTTTTCTGGTCAGTTAAGCCTGTAATGATTAAGAGGTGATGATGACAAAAAGATTAATTTGACTTTATGCTTTGATTCGAGACTGCAAGGAAGTAAATCTTCATAATTATTTAGGAAAAATTCTCAACTCTCTCGGTAATTCCGTATATTGTTTTGATCTTTTGTTTATCGGAATATGAAAGAAGACTGAAAATAAACTCCCTATTTTTTTTTAAATGGCATTAAAAAGTACGTGTTTAAGGGGGGAAATATTATCGTAAACATATTGACCACACATTGAACGCCGCATAAGAAAGTTTTTAATATTTGTTAATGGCATTGCGTTAGCTTCCTCTAAGGAAATATGGACAAACTTGCTGCCTCATGAGCATTTTAAGTTCAGTGCACTGAGCAGTAATGTCGTGGATGGAACTGGGGCGCCATTCTGCCATTTAGTCTTGTAAATTAGTTAATCAATCCTCAGATTGCTAATGAAGCAAACTAATAGAGTTATCGTTTGTTTAACGGTGAGGATTCTGCCTCCCCTAACTGACCTCCGACGGCACGTCACTGCTGTAAACAGGGCCTTCTGTAGACTAGACCAGCGTGTATTCTTGACACTCATACGACGAGTGAGTAGTCATTATTATTATTATTCAGGGTTTCCGCTACATGTAATTGATCGTGGCGCACCGCCACGGCAAAATGAAAGCCGCCACGCCTATGTCAAATGACTTTACATTAACTACAAAAATCCTAAGGACAATCAGGTGTCGCCAGTTTTCATTACTCGGGCCGGTAGGCCGGGTCCGGATCTTTTTTTTTTTTTTTTTTCGGGGTCGCGATTGTCCTGCTCATGCGCGCGCGATTTCACGATTGGCCCATAGATATATAGAACACTACATTGCTGATAGGGTACGCTCAAGTGAAGCATCTGTTCCAGGAGCGTATACACCGGGAAGTTAAATTCGCACGTACACTCCCATTCATTTTCGCCTACTGTAAAATTATATTTTCAAAAACACTTGCGTGCGAGTCGGGGTGATTTTGGTTTTGCTGTGCTGAGCAACATTTTCTCTCCCTAAATATGTGCTTTTTTTGGGGGATGGAAAGCGGAACACTTACTAAAGGGAAGATCGAAATGTTACTCGGTTTCAGCGTTCAAGTGCGAGCAGAAAAGTTCAGTTAAGGTGACCGAGGCTTTTAATGACCCTCTGATAAGATAATTACTGCGAAGTGTTTGCCGTTATAAGCAACGTCGATGAATGTCCGTATACGTTATCAAATTACTCTCTGGTTTCCTCACTTCATTGTACCCTGATTGAGCATATTTGCCGTTGACAGAATTGTTTGTACTGAATCATATGGCTAATGCCAACGTTGTTAAAAGGAAGCACTAGTGAACTCTGACTACTCCTTTACTAAGCGTCATCTTTGCCCCTGTCCCATTATAACACTGCTCTCAAAAAATAATCACTGCACAGCATGGATCGAGGGGATAGAGAAAGGTTTTTTTTCTCCTGATTTCTAACAGCCAAGCCTTTCTCCCCTCCTTGTCTTTTGGAACTCTGTATAAACAGACAAAGCGAGTTGTCCATTGTTTTAAATATTATGCAGGTGAGAAATATTGTCCTTGAATGTCAATTACAAGTAGCTAGCTAGTTGGCCACCTTGTTCATTTTATTGACTGCTTAGTCAATGCAGTCCCCGCGACGGTAAGGGTACCAAGGTAGCTCGCTGGAGACTGTTATTGATCGCTACTGTTTGCTTAAGTCAGCGGTCTATTTAAGTCAATGGGATGGCTAATTAGCTAGCTAGCAAGCAAACGCGATTTTTTTCTATTGAAGTGACAAATTTGCGTTTCTACGTTAACTTATGCATGAAACGTTTTATTACAGCCCTTCAAATGACTATTGCTGCAAAAGGTAGCCGCACATCTCGGCATTTTAATGCTTATATTGACTTATTTGAAATTGGCCTCATCAGAGATCATTCATTTTTATGAAGACGTTGGGTGTATCAATATGGCGGCCGGGTGCTTCACTTTGGATAATATAAATATGACATCATCAGCAATCTAGTGTTCTAAATATATACATCTATGGATTGGCCCAGGCCTAGACCCGGCCCTAGTACAGGCTCTGAGGAGCCTCTTGTTGTTAAGTTAAAATGAGCGCTAATAACTCTTGACCTGTTGTCAATCATTTTGCTTGATGAACACGTTTTCCAATGAATAAAAATTAGCCATCGGCAGTAAAACGCGCTGCAATGTGTGCAACGATTAGAGAAAAAAATATTTTGTTCACTTTGCAAAACGATAAACTACGACGTTAACTTCTGTGTTTGCTGTGAGCCCATCCTGCTCTACCTAATTGTATCTTCATGATTATTTAATTCCAATTCCGGAGTCCGGAGTCATAATTGGTTTTCATATTAAATGTGAAATCCACCGTGACGCACGTGAAACTGATAAACCTCCATGCACATAGACTTCAATTATTACATCACCTACGTGCTGATTAATGAAAACTGGCCGCACCTGATAAGGCTGAGTTTTGACCCGACGCTGAAGCCCTCCACCACAGTTTCAAAAAACCCTGGAGGGTCATTCCATATGAAATCACCAAAGCTCCCAGTTTGATGATCTCAGAATTGCTTGTTTCTTTGACAGTTTGTAGTGCCTAGTGGTAGAAGAAGATAGCAATTTGTTTTAGTTCAATATCTGTCTGCGTTCAGATTTTATAGGGGTTTGAAAAGGGGGCGTGTCAGCATTAACCCCCTGTTCGCAGTCTGTAAGCATTTTCACCTGCCTATAAATCGAAAACTAAGAAAGCTACCAACTTAATTTCTTCAGAATGTTTATTGTGTCTCAAAGTCTTAATCGAGAGCATTTTTCACAACATTATCCCTTTGGGGGTTATGCAATTAACAATCAAAAATTGAAATTTGAACAAAGTGTCACTGAAACTGACATATTTGAGGGTCTAGTTTCTCCTACAACTGAGAGGATATGGGTTTAGGAGTTTGTTTTCAAGTAAAGTATACATGTAGAACTTTACAAAATTGCAGAGAGGAACTTCATACTATCTCCCAATTTTGGGCAAGGTTAACCCTTTCCAGTCCAATAATCTGGGCGAGGCCCTTTTCGACCCAGATTTTGACCCTGTGGGTACCTTTCAATTTCCAAAAAGTTGGTGTCATTTAAAAGCCCTTGATGTGTACTACTAAGTAAATGTGAAGCAAACATTAAACAAACAACCCATCATTGGAAAACAATGTCCCTTTTGGAGATAAAACCCTCGTTTTAGCGACGTTCATTATATACAGTAAAATGTACACAAATGTACAGGAAACATATGGTAGATTGCAAGACTTCATACTTGGTGTGTTCTCTTGCAGGAAACGCTGGTGAATCTCGCGGGGTTACTCGTCAGCCTGTTGCTTATTCCCCTCGTTACCAACAGCACCATGTGAGTCTCATTGTGTTCCTGCCGCCCATATCGAGTCTCTCTGCAGACTGTAGCTTTGCATAAAAGCTGCATTTTGGGCTGGGCAATACATTTATCAATCTAATTTTAAGCTGAATAAAAGTGAGTGAGAACCGCCATGAAGCAGACAGACTAACTTGCTCCTTCGGTTTTCCACGAATCATACCTGATGCAGTCTTCAGCAGCACGACTGCCAAACGTCAGAGGCCATATGAAATGCTTTGAGAAAAAAAACTTTACTAACTTCAGCATTCATTTATTTCGCAAAAAGCTGAACAGAGCAATGTAAAGGTCTGCAGTATCCTCATCTTTTTACCAGCAATGCCTTTCACAAGGTTCTCATTTACTTTGCTCAATTTGTAGTCAAACAGTTTATTCACTCAATTTCTAATTTAGTTTAGTGGTCAGTATAATTTATTTAGATAACATTTTTGTTTGTCAGATTTTGAAATTTAAATGAGCATGAAACACAACAAATTTGCCTAAATGTGTTTGCTAGATTATTTCTAGTTTTACATTTGGCTGCTGTGTGCAAATGTGATGATAATTTACATGTCATGTTGGATATGCTGAAAAAAAAATGTTTTCCACCATCACTGTAGGTTTTTAGATGCTCAAAAGTAACCAAAATCAAGAGCTATGAATTATTTTTTTAATTTATCATTTCACAAATATGATACAAATTTGCAGCACAGATTTGCCTGAACGTGGTTGTCAGATTTTTGATGCATATCACACATTCACATTTGATGTGCTTCACAGAATGTTTTCCACTTCGCATATATTTTAAATGCCTAAAAAACTAAGGCCATCTTAAAATAATATTTTTTTTTTCGGGGCGCCCCGGTGGCTCATCGGTCTAAGCGTGCGTACCATAAAGGCTGTGTCCTTCCCGCAGCGACCTGGGTTTGATTCCGGCTCAGGTCATTTGCTGCATGTCTTCCCCCATTCTTCTCCCTAACTTTCCTGTCTATCTCCACTGTATAACTGTCAAATAAAGGAAAAATTCCCAAAAAATTCATCTTTAAAATAATATTATTTTTAATGAATCTTTAAAGTGCCCCTTCCCCGAGAAAATGGACTTATCTGTTAGTATTTGAATATGGTAGGTCCATAATCAGTTTGTGACATGTCGTGGTTATTGAACTCCAACACCACTTGAAGTATTGGTTTTTGCGAATAAAAGGAAATAGGCGGAGAATTTACGTCAGTAAAAAATGTGTTGCAGTATTACGAAACATCGCAAACTGAATATTCACATTCTCGCCGGTTCTCGCCCACTCTGGAGTGTAACCGCCCACACAAAGATTCGAGCAATGTGCCAACTGTCAGTGTCATCCACAGTCTACGGCAGGGGTCGGCAACCCGCCGCTATGGAGCCACTTGCGGCTCTTCAGCCCTTCTACAGTGGCTCCCTGCAGCTTTGAAAAAAAAAATTAATAACGGCTAATTAAATTTATTTTTTTCTTCCAAACAAAATATCGCTTATTTTGAAGATCAGGGTGATACTGTGACACTGAAAAAAAGCATTTAATATTTGTGACCCCGCCCGTGAAAACACTGCTAAACTCGCCTGATCTAATTTTGAGATAAAGACCATCAAGTAGTCCCTGTGATAAAAAGTGACAAGGATATGAGATGTGAGTTTATGGCTGTAAATGATAGGTTACATATTGGGGTTTCGAAATAAAGTTCAAAAATTAATTTCTAACATCATACATAGGCTATTAAAATTAATGAATTTATTTACACTTCGTTTACGCGGAAGTTGCTTTCCACAAGTCTGGTCTATTATATGTTTTCAATCGGCTTTTAGTTTACCTTCTGCGGATGAACGCCTGATAGTTTGGGTGTCATTTGGTTTGGGAACTTCTTTTCTACCATTGAAAATGAATGTAGACGATAATGCGCACCATCGTAAAGCAGGTCAGTCTAAAGTACTGCAGATGAGTTGCGATTTAAGCCGGGTGAGGATTTCTCCACGGATTGTGTCGTATCACCACGGAAATTTCAGAAATGAAGTGTTTGCATTTGTTGGTTAACGTCTTGTGAAGCTAACCAGCCTAGTTTGAGGACATGTCATGCCTGCCAAAACTTTGAAATGACCTCACTCAGTCAATATTAGAGATATCAGTTAGATTTTTTCACGGAATACTCCTTACATGATGTAGAATGACCTTGCGTAAAAAAAAAAAAAAAAAAAAACTGTTCATTGCCAGTGAATGACTTTAGCTGGGTTATCACTGGCAGGGATATAGGTGACCTATTGGCAATTGCAAATGACGAGACATCTGTTTCGTTGCGTTTTCATTTTGGCAAGGTGGGATGATGCATTGGGGCTCGATGCATAGGCTACTAACATGAAAGCCCATCCGGGTAGGCTATTCCGAGAGCTAGGCCACTTTTAGAATGTCTTAAAAAAGTCAATAGCCTAATCGCAGGGCTGCCAAATTTCTTCGTATTCTCACGCATATGGCGTAGGTCTCACGTAATTTTCGAGACATATTCACCGAAGTCAGCAATTGTTCAATCAGCGCGTATATTAATGAGATCCTTAAGCGTAATTGAAGTCTTTGTGCATGGCAGTTTCAGTTTCACCAGCGTGGCGGTGGATTTCACCACCAGTAACACGGAAAGCGATTATGACTCTCTTCAATGCGCATTGAATAATTGCTGACTGACAGCAGCACGAATGCCACTAAGAAGCGTGAGACTTGAGCCGAATCGTTGGAGTTGTCAGCTCTGCAATCGAGAGAGCTGCGAGACATTTCGTCTAATTTGTTGGATTGGCTTGTAAAATAACCACTATGAAATGTCCATTGTTATACGTGTTGATGGCATTTCCAGCATTGCATCGGCCTCCTCTTCAGTTTCGGGGTCATATATATACATAAGGCAATATTGTGAACGTTGTGTAGCCATTGCTTCGCTGAAGTCTTACTATGCTACCTGTAATATATGTTGTCTTTCACCGTCTATGGTTGTAGCTAGCTCGGCTCTGGGCCAGTATGGCGTTGAGGCTGTTTACACATTGAATATTCACGAATGTAGCTGAACTATCCAATCAGCGCGAAGCTCATTTAAACGCCGGATATTCATGAGGGAACTCGCCCGTCTTCTCAGACTGCCTTTCTGTGATGCTTAAAAGGTCATCAAATAAGCGATCCAAGGCACTTTTCCCACAAATAATGGTATGAATACGATGGCAGGGCGTTGGGGATTAACACAAAATGTCGGGATATGTCTGGTAGGGGCACTTTAATAATACTTAAATTCTGTGATGAATGGTGGAATTCAGTGGACTTTTTTCAAATTAATTATTCAGATTATTGGCACTCTTTCAATCTAACACAGTAGCCTGGTAAAGTCTGTCTGCTACTCATTATCACTTCTTACTCATTATAGGCTACATATTAGTTCTTATTACTCAGTTGGCTAAATAAATGGCTCGATTGTAAGTGAAGCAAAGTACACAGGAATAGATTTAAGGTGAGCTAATTATGCCTAGGTAACGGAAGCTGTTCAACCTCACTGGTAATTAGCTGATTTCTAAATGCAGTTTTCTTCCTGGAAGCAGTTTAAATGGCCTCTGATGTTTGATTACCGTTAGTTCAACTCCACATCAGGTATGTGACATAGAAAAGATAAAAAACAGCTTGTCTGTCTGCCCCATGGTGGCAGTTACTTTTATTGTGCTTGAAATTATATCAATAAGCAGTAGTGACTACCATGGCGCGGGTTCGAGCCCCGGTCGTACCAACCGGCAGCGGTCGGCTGCTTTTTCAGAGTAGCGCACAATTGGCCAATGCGCTACAGGGATGCAAATTGGGAAGGGTCTGCCGGGAAGGGTAATATACAAATGGTAGCTTTGTTAATTGCTTAAGCGCCTCCTGTTGGCCGGACGGGCGCTCGTCAGGAAGATTCTAAGTCTGTTCATGTTCGGGTATCCTCCGCCCTCGTTCTGAACTTGCGAAGATTCAACCAATGAGTGTATAAGAAGCGGTGGCTGACAGGTTGCGTGCTTCGGAGGAGAGCCGCGAACTGTCTACACTCTCCTGAATTGGCAGCATGAGGTCGCATATGAGCAAGCCTTGTACATAGTTCCCCAATTGGGCATTCTAGATTTGGGTGGGATTGGATATGCCAAATTTTTTATTTAAAAAAAAAAAAAAAAAAATTATATCAATAAATTTTTCCCCAAACCCTGGCCACACAAAGTACATGGCTTTTCCTGCTTAATTCACACTAGAGTGCCCAATCAATATGTCTGTTTATAATGTGCTGATTGATTGACTTTCGGTTTTGCTGATTTGTTCGACAACATTTCAACAGATTGACCTCAGACTCAACACTGCACTTTCTTGGGCCTTCTGCCTAGATAAACGGTTGTCAAGAAAAGGCAAAGGACAGACAGACATACCAACGGGCATATACTCCTTCATTCACAGTTAGATTAAACATCCTCTCTTACTGAGGTTACTTATTCTCTGTTGCTTACTTTCTTACCGTGTTTGGGACAGGAGAGGTTATGTTTTTCCTGTGCTGTGTGTTTGTCAGCGATCTCGCACAAAACCTCTGTCAAATTACAGAACATTTTCTGGAAAAGTGTGCAATTGTCCGCGGGTCACCTGATAAAATTTATAATTTAATTGGGTCAGGGTTAAGGTCAAGGTCTCCAAAAAAACTAACTTCCTAAAATCTGCTAAATTATATCAGCTATCTGTTTCTTAAGGGAGCTGTGTCACGATTACTGCGCACGCTCACAGCGTACATCCTAATAAAGTGAATCTGCTTGACTGCAGGTCATAATCCAAATCCATCCTTGCCAGTCCATCTTCTTTTTGCATTGTATGTGTACATTTCAGTAACTCAGGCATTATGCTTCTCATATTAAGGAGTTTTCTATGGAAATTTTGAGGATACAAATTGCTATTTTAGTGCTGTAGCTAAAACTCCTTCTTGATCTATGATTATTGGCGGTTCTTCTGTTTGTGTTTGTGTCCCTCCGCTGAGATGACCCTGCTCAGTGTGTGCGTTCTGTTTGTGTCTGTGTCTCATGTCTGAGATGACCCTGGTCAGTGTGTCTGTTCTGTTTGTGTCTGTGTCCATGTCTGAGATGACCCTGCTCAGTGTGTCTGTTCTGTTTGTGTTTGTGTCTCATGTCTGAGATAACCCTGCTCAGTGTGTGCGTTCTGTTTGTGTCTGTGTCTCATGTCTGAGATGACCCTGGTCAGTGTGTCTGTTCTGTTTGTGTCTGTGTCTCATGTCTGAGATGACCCTGCTCAGTGTGTCTGTTCTGTTTGTGTTTGTGTCTCATGTCTGAGATGACCCTGCTCAGTGTGTGCGTTCTGTTTGTGTCTGTGTCTCATGTCTGAGATGACCCTGCTCAGTGTGTGTGTTCTGTTTGTGTCTGTGTCTCATGTCTGAGATGACCCTGGTCAGTGTGTCTGTTCTGTTTGTTTTTGTGTCTCATGTCTGAGATGACCCTGCTCAGTGTGTGCGTTCTGTTTGTGTCTGTGTCCCTCCTCTGCAGGTTATCTTTAATATTCTTCTGCATTTTCACCGTGCTCCACCTCCTGGCTAATTACAGGGCAGTTCGCTCTGTAGTCATGGAAACGCTTAATGAGGCTAGACTCTCCATTGTGCTCCATCAGTACCTACAAGACGGGAGGATTTTGACCCCCTACGAAGCCAATCAAAAAGAGCCTGTATTCTTGGGTACGTTTTCCTGTATTTGAGTGGTTTTAAGGTCATTTGTCTCATGGCTTGTCACACGGTACTGTAAAATACATGAGAATTTCCCACCATCCTATCCACCTTTATCATGACTTTGTGACGTTACCCATAAATCATAGCGGCTGCCGGTTCTTCTCTTCCGGTTGATGTTTTTGTTTACGGTTGCATAGCTGTAAATGCCAGCTTTTAGCAAATACAAATGGAAACAAAATGGAGATGGATACACAGTACGGATGTTTTAAGAAGTCATGAGGACAATTCCGTTACAGTGCCTCACCCGTCACTTCTCACGGAGGGGGTAGATGACATAAAACAATGGCCCGATGTTAGCTGCATCTAGTTAATTTTTAACCTCCGCCAAACGAAGTTGGCAGGAGGTATAGGTGATCGGTACCGTTTGTCTGTTTGTTAGTGAACATGACAACTCAAAAAGTAATGAACGGATCTCTGAAATTTTGTGGGTGGGTCGCTATTACATCAGGGATGGACCCTATTTGATTTTGACGGCGATCGGGCAAACAATATGCCCACCACAGCAAGCGTCGGAAAATACTATGTTGCAGATATACAGGATCTTGCAAGAGTGGGTGTGTCATATGAAAGTTATTAAACGAGTTCAGTGAGCATCAAACTTAAAATTTCCTCAACGACTTTCATAACTTTCTCATTCTGTTTATCACATAATTGAACTGCGTAATTTCTTGGAAAGCAAATGTAATTTCCCTTAGCGCCCAATGTATGTTAGCACTGCGCTAACTACATCGCTCTGCTTACTCAGTCTCTGAGTCACAGACATTCATGGCTGAACGAGCAACGCTTCGTAAATTCAGTCAACTGAGCAGCTAGCTAATGTTAGCTCGCTGGGTACCAAACTAATGTTACATAATGGTTTTGAAGTATTGTGTGCACGCTGCCTAGCTAAGTAACGTCAACTTAGTTATGTCAGTGGCGCTTAACTAGCCTCCTGCAGCGCTGAGCCATAGCAATTCAACCAACATTACACTCGGTATTCAGTTTAGCTTGGTAGAAACGGCGAGACGTAGCGCTAAGCGATTTCTTTCCCCCCATGCTGTCAGCCAATGCGATTTTCGCTGAAGTTATGGGGTCATGTCAAAAATATGTCATGACCTGGGCTATGGGAAAAGTGCTTCAGTTATGTGGTAAACCTTAAATTTCTTAAGAGCCATGTTCACTCAGCAAGATTACGACTGTACTGCTCTGGCGGAGGTTTGCACTCTAGGAGTGCCTCTAGTTACCTTGTGTTTTCCAAAGGCATTGATGCACGCAGGCATATAATTACCTGCATAGTAACAAAATAGGTAAAGTACTGTTCAAGAAACACAGCGACTTCATATTTCTGAAGGCAGCTGTTGAGCCCAGCCAGAGCGTCAGTCAAGCTGAGCATACAGCGTGGGTAACGCTGAGGGACAGTGGAGTCGTGGAGACAGTCGACTGCTCGTGTATTGCCGGATTAGGGAAATCATGTAGTGATGCTGCAGCTATTCTGTGGAAGGCAGCGTTATTCATTAAACCACAGCTCCCTTCAGTTAAACATTGGAACAATTAAATATATTTACAAAGATGTTATTGTGCTTTCATTGGCGAAGATGTATATGCTTATGTTCAGCGGTGAGTGGTTAAATGATGAACATCCGATTGATGTCATTATTTCTGATGTTTTTGTTGTTTGGGCTCTGTTCTAGAGTATTTCCCAGCATTCTATAGATCTGTCTCTGTTCTAGAGTATTTCCCAGCATTCTATAGATCTGTCTCTGTTCTAGAGTTCAGGAGGAGAGTCTCCGTGAGGTTTGGAGTGAAACTGGGAGAAGTGGTTTGCAGGTCTGTTTGCGTGCCTCCCATCATTTCCAGTACCATGAATGTACACCGATCAGCCACAACATTAAAATCTTCTTAGTAATATTGTGTAGGCCCCCCTTGTACTGCCAAAATGGCCCACATCCAACATACAGGCCACAAGACCCAACTGTTCACTTACCATCTGTCTGTCTAGTACAAGATAATCATAGTTATTTGCAGTTTTCATGTTTTCACCCATCACTTTATACTCCTGTCCTTTTTCAAATCTGTCTTGACACATGCTCTTTATGTATTTTAATGCTTTTTTTAATATGCGAGTAAAGTTACAAGCAAATTGAAAGAGCAGCAATAAAACCTTGTATTAAAACTCATTTATTTTCCAGCCCTGAGGAGCTTCAATTGGGTTTGGCAAGCAATGACAAGCCATATCTGATTGGAGTCAAACCTGGTATGTGTTTTTGTGTGTGCGTGTGTGTGTGTGTGTGTTAGTCTAAGAGCTAGCTGAGATTTATTTGACTTGGACCCTACAAAAGCTTTGACTGTTTGGTGGGTTAGGGGTACCCTACTTGACAACAGTAATCTTTGTCTTAAAGGGATATTTCAACATTTTGGCGAATTGGCCTATTGCCATAATCCCTATAGTCATATGAGTAGGTACATTACCTTTAGTTATCCCTGCCTGTTGTTTTGATATTCGGGGGGGGGGAGAGACGCGAGCTGCTCAGTGACCATAACGAAAGTGAACGGTACAGGTACCCCCCTCCTTCAAAATTCATCAAATACGCAATCCAGCAGCTCCAAAACGCTCTCGTGGACAAGTTGTGACCTGCACATTCACCACACTATCAAATAATAATGTATAATTACGAGACAGAGTTATTTTCAAGGCAAATACATAACCAGAACTACATTCCAGACATCCCAGCTGGGCGGAGTGATTTCAAAGACGTATGTTTACTGCAGCTACTCCGGAACTCAAAACAATACTTTGTTCCGAATAAGAAAGTAGTTCCGAGTATTTGCTTCATGTGTCGTAATGTTACATAATTATACATTATTATTTCATAGCGTGGTGAATACACGCTATGACTTTCAGATCACATGAACCAATATGTTATTTACAATAGAACATAGATAGCATTTCAAGTGTTGAAACTGAGACATTTTTGTCCACAAAATGAGCTTATTTCAAATTTTCTGGCTGCAACAGGTCTCAAAAAAGTTGGGACACACGCAAAACAAGGCCAAAAAAGCAATTGATATATGAGAATCAGCTGAAAGAACATTTAGCAAGTAATTAAGTTAACTGGCATCAGGTATGTAACATGATTGGCTATACAAGGGATGTCTTAGAGAGGCTGAGTCTCTCAGAAGTAAAGATGGCCAGAGGCTCTCCAACCTGCGAAGGCTTGTGTAAAAAAATTGTGGAATACTATAAAAACAATGTTCCTCAACGTCAAATTGCAAAGGCTTTGAAGGTCTCATCATCGACAGTGCATAACATCATGAAAAGATTCAGAGAAACTGGAAAAATCTCTGTGCGTAAGGGACAAGGCCGAAGACCTTTACTGGATGCCCGTGATCTTCAGGCCCTCAGACGCCACTGCATCGCTCACCGGCATCATTCTGTCATTGACATTACTAAATGGGCCCAGGAATACTTCAAGAAACCACTGTCTGTAAACACAGTCCGCTGTGCCATCCACAGATGCACCCTAAAACTCTATCATGCAAAAAGGAAGCCATTGTTGAGCATGATCCAGAAGTGCCGCCGTGTTCTGTGGGCCAAGGCTCATTTAAATGGACAAAGTGGCAAAGTGTCCTGTGGTCAGACGAGTCCAAATTTGACATTCTTGTTGGAAATCATGGGCGTTGTGTCCTCTGGGCTAAAGAGGAGAAAGACCATCCCTCCTGTTATCAGTGCTCAGTTCAAAAGCCAGCATCTCTGATGGTATGGAGATGCATTAGTGCATATGGTGTGGGACACTTGCATGTTTTAAAAAGCACCATGAATGCTGAAAGGTATATAAAGGTTTTAGAGCAACATATGCTCCCCTCCAGATGACATCTATTCCAGGGAAGGCCTTGTGTATTTCAGCAGGACAATGCAAAACCACATACTGCAGCTATTACAACAGCATGGCTTCGTAGTAGAAGAGTCCGTGTGCTGAACTGGCCTGCCTGCAGTCCTGATCTTTCACCAATTGAGAACATTTGGTGCATAATTAAAGGAAAAGTCCGTCAAAGGAGACCCAAAACTCTCCAGCAGCTGGAAGCCTGTATTAAACAAGAGTGGGATCAAATTCCAATGGCTAAACTCAAGAAACTTTTCTCCTCAATGCCCAGACGCCTCCGCTCTGTGTTAAAAAGAAGAGGATGCTACACCATGGTACAAAGGCCCCTGTCCCAACTTTTTTGAGACCTGTAGCAGCCATAAAATTTGAAATGAGCTCATTTTGTAGATAAAATTGTAAAATTTCTCAGTTTCGACATTTGCTATGTTATCTCTGTTCTATTGTGAATAAAATACTGGCTCATGTGATTTGAAAGTCATTGCGTTTTGACTTTATTCACAATTTACGCTTTGTCCCAATTGGGGTTGTAAATGCTTCAAGTGTCCTGACTCAGTTGAGCCATTCCTTTCCTGTCTATGAAGCTGCAATCTTGAATTATAAAGCTTTAAATAAGGTAACACATAAATAGCCAAATTTGGCTTCTGTGCAAAGGGGTTAAGGGGTCTTCAGGGTAAAAATTTCAATTTTGTTTTGAAAACTTCGATATTTTTGATTTTCACTTAAAATAAATAAAGGAATGCAGTGAGATGCCAGTAAACACCAAGAATCTATGTTTTTCCTCTGCCTCAATTGTTACTTGTGACTTTAAATGCAAATTACCGAAAATCACAATTTTGACTGATTTTCAACCTTGTGGCATTCATAAAATCATTAATATTCATCTGATTGACTTGAAATTTGGACTGAAGTTGTATCTGTTGGAGATCTATGAAATGACACAGGATTTTCCAGTTAGGTGCATCCCTAGGGGGTTAATTTTGAAAATGAAGCAAGTTGATGATAGTGATTTTCGTTATGGTTACTTAACAGAGCTCATTAAATATTCATAAATGTTCCAAACAAAAAAATCCTATGAGATTTCATAGAACTATCTTAAACCTTTCATATGAGACTAATTTGAGTAAAATCTGACAATGGGTTATTGAAATATCAGTGCCAGAAAATATTTTCAGATTTTGTCATTAAAGTGCCGTTTCCATGGCAACCATGTACATTTTTTGTCAAAATACTACATTTTATGAGGTTAAAATCATAAGTATGTTAATTTCTTAGTTTTTACATTATTATGGTTATTTCTACACTTTACCCTGAAGACCCCTTAATGTTACTCTTTCCCCTGCTTTGGTTGGGGCTGGCTATACTGGAATCTAATTTTCTTCCCCCACTAGAATGCCATTCATCCCTCATCTGACCTTCAATTTGTATGGGACAAGTCGTTTGATGAATTCTTTGGCGAAGGAGGGTTCATAGACAACTACATTCATCTACCCTACACTCCGACCTGACTCTACAGGAAATTCACAATCAGAAGTATACTTACAGTTTTCAGAGAACTGGATCATAAATCTTAATTGTAGCCCCGGACGGAGTGTCCGGGGGTACTATGGATTTGCAGTGGTCCGCATCCGTAGAGATTTTCTTGTGAACGCTCAACAGACTGCAATTCTTCTCCGATCCTTTTGATATTTCGCACGCACGTTGATAGTGGTTAGAGGATGAAGCCTATCAATTTTGGTTGAGTTTCGTCATGCGGTGTCCGAAATATTCCCAAAAAACCAACAAAAATTTTCCCATTGGAAAGAATGGGAGTTGGGTTCTCATTGCTAGAGTGCGTGATGTCACACCTAGGAGTGGGAGCTGGGAGCACAGAGACTGCAAAAAATACTTTTCATATCACTATGACTTCCTCAAATTTGAATCCCTCCTCATGAAATTTCCTAAAAACGTAGGGAAATTTGTTGTTGTCACAGTAATATTGTTTTTGTAGCACAGAAGTACATAGTTTTGCCTCAGGGAACAGCCAAAGGACATGAGGCATGTCTAATTTCTGTATCTTTCCCATTCAAAAATCACCCAAAATTTTTTGGGAGAACAGCAAACACACAGAGTTTTTAGATCACTGTAATTCCAACATTATATCACTCAGAGAAATAATAAAGACATCCACACACTCAGCCAAGTCTCGTGCCTTGAATGATGTGGTTACATTGGTGGCAGGATGAACGTTTTTTTTGCTTGAGAGGCAGGAGTCTGAGGTGTGCGCTAACGAGGATTTCTTTGACTAAGTGACTCAGCGATTCTCTGTGCGTGGGGAACCAGTCCTGCCATGGCCCTCTGTGATTGGCTGATTTGATATCCAACAGCTCAGCTGAGTTTCCATGGAGATGATTTGGTTAGAATAGGTCGCGTTCGAAATGTACACTCACCCACTGTGTACGGCATTATGTTGTGAATGTTCTACGTTGAAAACAATATAAAGACAGTGAATGAGTGGACAAGTGTGTGTTCCGTGTGTCATCATCAGAACAAAGTTAAACCAGCCAGCGATTTTGCGCTTATTGAAATTTGCCCGATGCTACGAATTCCCAATCTTAAAAGGGTAACCTACCTCATTTTCCAGGCTGTTTATTAACTTACCGGCCCTATGGGCCGATAAGCTATTGTCGTGGTGTGGCGTCCGTTGTCCGTCGTCTGGAACATTTTTTATCTTTTTTTTGACCTGATGAATTTTTGTGTAAATTTGCAATAACATACTACTAGACCATATCTCCAGACTTTTTTCTCGGATTTTTGATTGAATCATTTTTGTCCGTTTTATGGGCCCTTGAAATTTTGGCCCCAATGTTTAAGATAGGACTGAGAAATTTTAAAAAATTGTTTCTCAAAAACTGCATGATAATTTTTTCTAAATCAGGCAATCAACTTATCTTGGTACCGTGAATGTACAGTGCGAGCGCCATTTTGATTGAATCGACGGAAGTAGGTCTGTTGGGGGCGCTGTAATTTATGAATATGCAAGATGGCCTATGGAGGCCAAATGGTTGCAGATAGAGATTAAGTTTGTATTATCTACATATAGGAAGTCATCTATGACCTATATTTTGGCAATATTAAATTTGACCTCAGATGACTTTGAAAGGTCAAACTCGAGGTCAGGGAATATATTAACAATGTTAAAAGATATGACTTGAAATTTCAAAAAATTATTTATCAAAAAATTGGCAATCACCTTGATGCGCTTTTATGTACAAAAGTGCCATTTTGATTGATAGTGACCTATATTGCCCTATATTTTGGCAGTGTTAAAGTTGACCCCAGATCACCTTGAAAGGTCAAACTTGAGGTCAAGCAAAATGTTACAATTTTCAAAGGCTTCTAGGCTTGAAAATATTGAAGATTGGGAACATATGTGCATTGGACACTTATAGGAAGTCATGTATGAACTTTCATTTGGTGGCCTTGAACTTGACCTTTGGCGACCTTCGAAGGTCCAACTTCACATAGTGAAATTTCAATGACTTCCATCACCAAAACTATTACAGATAGAGGTTAGGTTTGTATTGCAGGCATATAGGAAGTCATGTATGAAGTGTCAATTGGTGACATTGAACTTGACCTTCAGTGACCTTGAATGCCCAAACTTCACAGTGAAATTTCAATGACTTATATCAGCAAAATGGTTACAGATAGTTTCGGTTTGTATTGGAGATTTATAGGAAGTCATACATGAACTTTCATTTGGTGACCTTGAACTTGACCTTTGGTGCCCTTTGAAGGTCAAACTTCACATAGTGAAATTTCAATGACTTCTATCAGCAAAACTATAACAGATAGAGGTTTGGTTTGTATTGTGGGCATATAGGAAGTCATGTATGAAGTTACATTGGGTGACCTTCAACTTGACCTTCAGTGACCTTCAACGACCTTCAACGGCCAAACTATACGGTGAAATTTCAATGAATTATTTCAGCAAAATCGTTAGATTGAGTGTAGGTTTGTATTGGAGACGTATAGGAAGTCATGTATGAACTTTCATTTGGTGACCTTTGTATTGACCTTCGAAGGTCAAACTTGACCAAGAGAAAATTCAATGACTTCTGGCACTGAAAAGGTCACAGATGGAGCCTAGGCTTGTGTTACTGACATAGGAAGTCACACATTAACTTTCATTTGGTGACATTCAACTTGACTGTTGGTGACATTTGAAGGTCAAACTTGACATAATATAATTACAATGACTTGTATTGCCAAAATGGTCACAGATGGAGTCTAGGTTTGTATTGGAGACATATAGGAAGTCATATATGAACTTTCATTTGGTGACCTTCGTATTGACCTTCGAAGGTCAAATGTGACCTAGGGAAGATTCAGTGACTCGTATCACTAAAACGGTCACAGATGGAGCCTAAGTTTGGGTTACTGACTTCTAGGAAGTCACACATGAACTTTCATTTGGTAACATTCAACTTGACTGTCAGTGACCTTTGAGGGTCAAACTCGACAGTGAAATTACAATGACTTGTATCACCAAAATGGTCACAGATTGAGCCAAGGTTTAGATGGAGACATTTACGTGGTAGAAAGTCATATATGAAGTCCATTTGCTGACCACAACTTGACATTCTGTGACCTTTAAAGTTCACAATTGGCTTATTGAATACATATTGACATATTTCAATGACTTGTTCACCAAAACTGCTTCAGAGCTTAGGATTGTATTACAGAAGGTCTTATAAATGTATATGAACTTTTATTTAGTGACCTTGACATTGATTTTCATTCATTTAAATGTCAAACTTCACATGAAATTTTCATAACTTGTATCATCGCGTAAGACTGCTTGCCGGTAAGCTACAGGACCCTTGGTCCTATTTTTTTCACTGCCAGGTCTAAGCTAATTCGGCACTATTTTAAAACAGTGCTCTCTTTGTCAAACAATCGAACACAAAGAAGGATTCGATAGAAATGTAATGTTAAAAAGAGAAACATATGTTCATGAATACAATATGCCACTCTTTACAGTTTACCTTAAATGGAATTACTGCTTAGCAAAGCTAGTGTTTGCCTAAAGCAAGGTTCATTAGCTAACGTTATGTCTTCACTAATTACAATACAGGCTCGCTAGGTCATCTGTATCTGCCTGCCAGCGTTACCGTTAAGATAAGCTAAACCTCCGAGGAATATTCGCATACATAACTTCATGGCTCTGCCTGTCGTGCCGTACATAATTTACGAAGAACAATGAGCGCATGAATAAATGAACTGAAGTAATTTCATTTGCATCAAGAACATTTACAAAGAACTAATGTGGAATCACAATGAAATACAACTGAAATAACATTTGTACTGTTCGAAATAACATTTGACCATTTTTGTGGTCACTGGTTTCAACGGTGTAGTGAGTAGTTAGTTGTAGTTGGTAGTTAAGAAACATCGGTTTTCTGAAGCAAAAATTTGACATGATATTCATACTGTTATTCTTCTATCACTATCATTTTATCTTCTATCGTTTCCCTCATGCAGATGTACTTCTGGGCCAGGACGCAAACGTGCGGGCACCGCAAATCCATAGTACCCCCGGACACTCCGTCCAGGGCTACAATAATGTCTTTTTGTGATTTAAAAAAAAAGTCACTATCTAGTTTCTCATGGGATGGGGCTAAATTGTTAAAACTGCCACATCCACCATGCTTTGGAGTTCCTTCATTCCAGAATTTATCTCAGAGTGAACGGCAAGATATGTACCATCAACTCCTTGTTCTTTTCTGTGAGATTCACCACAGGCTGACCTCTGTACATGTAGGCCTACTATCTATGCTCCCAGAATCCTCTTCTCATGTAGGACAGCACATGCTGGTCCACACTAGGCTATTCGTTCACCCAGGTGTGCTAACTTCCTCATATCCATATCCCTAAGAAAACAGGATATTTAGCTCTACCCATTGACATTACTGTAAACAAATAAATTCATTCCTTTGAAGTTTCATTTGACCCCTTCTTTGATTATCTGCATTGTGTTCTATTTGCCTTTCAGCCATAGCATTTCCTGTGTTTTTTTTTTTAAACAATTTTTTTTTTTTTTTTTTTACAATTTTACATTAGTTGACATTCCAATCTAGAGAGTAATGCTACACAATATGCTTACTTTACCGGAAGAGGTCATTCCATCGTAGACATAAACCTGTCACCCAGCAATGACTTTGACCTTGTCTTAAATGACTTAACCACCAAATAAAATTTGTCTTAAGTTGGATATTATTGATGTTCAAACCATACTTAACATTTTCCAGGTGGTTGCAGTGTTGTAGCTCATATGAAAAATAAAAGCCCTAATTAGTTTTAACCATCTAGCGACGACCTTGACCTTGTCTTAAATTACCTTCCCACCAGAAAACCTTGTCTTAGGTTGGTCATCATATATTTAGATCTTACTTAACATTTTCCAGGTGATTACAGTGATGCAGCTTCTATGTCAAATAAAAGCCTTGAATTAGCACTAGTTAGTGTCTGTCTTAAGGGGTCAAGACTAGGTTCAGACCTGAAAAAGTTTTTTTTTTTTTTTTTAATTTTGTTAAAAATCTTTCAAAACATTCATAAAAGGTGATTTTAAGACCAAAAAACTATCTCTTAAGTGGATTTTTATCATGTGAACGCCTCCAGTGCATTAGTTTGCGACAAAACGCGATTTTCTCGCATCGCAAAAATTTCATAGTTTATCAGGCTTGTGGCAGGCATAAAATCCACATTTTTCAAGGTATTGCTCTGAAATTTTCACCATAGCATCAGTTTGTTATGTTCTACACAATGACATAGCCATTTTTGGGTAGGTAGATATATGGTGTATTTATGATCCATCTGCCAGGCAGGTTCTGCCACCCATTTCTAAAATTCTATGACCAAATAATTTTTCAAAATATTTTCCCATGAAAATACCCAGAATGAGTATGTCATTGTATAGTTGGTGATATTAGCTTCAAAACAAAAGAATTACAGGAAAATATGGTATAGTTTCTGAGATATTGTTGCCACAAGATTTCACATTTTTTTCGCCAATAATGTACGGTTTTCACGGTAACAAACTTATTAAATTTGATTAAAATCAAATTCTATTCTGAGCTTTTTTCAGTTGACACAATTTTTATGTGTTTTTAGTGTTTAGAAGTACTTAAATTGAGTGAACCCAGGCTTGACCCCTTAAGTGACCTTCCCACCAAAATATTTTGTCTTAAGTCGCAGATTTATAATAGGTGACATATTCCTAATGAAACAATGTGGTACCCAGCCTTATAGTGTTACATCAAATAAAAGTTAATTAGGGACAGTAATTAAAAGCCCCCTGGCCACGCCCACCAGTAACTGCACTTAAGACAAAGATTACTCTTGTCAGGTAGGGTACCCCTACCCCACCAAACAGTCAAAGCTTTTGTAGGGTGCATGTCAAATAAATCTCAGCGAGCTCTTAGAACGGTCACTGTCTTTTATCATTTCGAGGCGAGTGGCCGAAAGCTCGCCTTGGAATTCAAGGCGAGCTTTTTTTACGGCCCTCGCGGCTCGTTCCAAGGCTGGGGCAACTGGAAGAATGAAAAGATAGGATGTCCACTACATTTTTCACATGGAACTTCTTTGCTGTGATAGGCATATTACTCCAAGATAGATCCATTCTGAGGTACAGGGCCCATGCTGATGAAAAACAAGTTCAAACTTAGTTTACCTCTTACACTAAACATGCTGAGATTCTGAGAAGCATCCTGAGCCTCATTCTCCAATAGAAGCTTAAACCTCTTAATGCAGCTGCATGGGCCTAACAGGAGTCTATCCTGAGAATACAGAAACAAAGCGCAAATTTACAAATTATTCTTTTTTTTTTTTTTTTATTAAAACATTTTATCTAAAATTAAAGAGGGAATAAAATGGAAACAAAATCATTAGCATTATGAAATTGTCAGTTGCATTACAGGGGCTTACCTCATTAGCTGCTTAACCTAACATGGCTCAAAAGAATCACTATCAGAAATGGTAGTTGCTAGTTGGCTTCATTAACAAACCATGCACATGGACTCCGTAGCGTAACCTGACCAAATTTGGAAACCAAAACAAACATCACTGTCTAAACCTCGTCCATAGTACCCACTGACGCTTTAGCCAAGTAACACTATGCGTGTCCACTACAGCAAATAAATTTCAAGGAACGAGAATCGTTCATTTATGCACATATCTGCTACGAAAGCAGAGTTGGCATCACCGTTCTGTATCATACGCAGTGTCGACCAGCGGAGTGTTACGACGGAGATGGAACCAGTCTAGTTTCCGAGGCGTGCGTTTTTTTCGAGCTTTGTTTTTGCAAGGCGCGCGCTTTTTTCCTTGCCTCAATTTTTTTTTTAGGCGCGCTGTGGTGCGTGCGCGCGAAAGCACGCCTTAAAAGACCGTGACTGACACTGTGTGTATGCGCGTGTGTGTAAAATACAGTCTCTGCTCTCAGACGCAGTATATGTGTGTGTGTGTGTGTGTGTGTGTGTGTGTGTGTAAAATGCAGTCTCTGTTCTCAGATGCGCTGTGTGTGTATGTGTGTGAATGTCTGTGTAAAATGCAGTCTCCGCTCTCAGACGCTGTGTGTGTGTGTGTGTGTGTGTGTGTGTGTGTGTGTGTGTGTGTACCATGCACTCTGCTCTCATAAGCAGTGTGTGTGTGTGTGTGTGTGTGTGTGTGTGTGTAAAATGCAGTCTCTGTTCTCAGATGCGCTGTGTGTGTATGTCTGTGTATGTCTGTGTAAAATGCAGTCTCCGCTCTCAGACGCAGTGTGTGTGTGTGTGTGTGTGTGTGTGTACCATGCACTCTCTGCTCTCATACGCAGTGTGTGTGTGTGTGTGTGTGTGTGTGTGTGTGTGTGTGTGTGTGTGTGTGTGTGTATATGTGTATAACATGCAGTCTCTGCTCTCTGACTCAGGATATATGCGGGTATGCATGCGTGCGTGTGTGCGAGTGTAACATGCAGTCTCTGCTCTCAGACGCAGTCTGTGTTTGTGTGTGTGTGTGTGTGTGTGTATGCGTGTAACATGCAGTCTCTGCTCTCAGACGCAGTGTGTGTCTGTTTGGCTGAGGACGCATCGGTGTCTGATGAAATACTGGCAGCCTGTCAGGCCCTGTGTGTCGCGGCTGTGCTGTTGCCCCCCTCGTCTGCAAGCCGATTGGACGAGCTCGCTGCTGCTCATGCACGAGGTGAGTCTCATTACACGTGTGGAACAACAGTGTCGGAGCACTGAATTAACACAGGCAGGGCTGTCCTCTCCCTATCCCACCAGTACAGTGTCAGAGCACTGAATTAACACAGGCAGGGCTGTCCTCTCCCAATCCCACCAGTACAGTGTCAGAGCACTGAATAACACAGGCAGGGCTGTCCTCTCCCAATCCCACCAGTACAGTGTCAGAGCACTGAATTAACACAGGCAGGGCTGTCCTCTCCCAATCCCACCAGTACAGTGTCAGAGCACTGAATTAACACAGGCAGGGCTGTCCCTCCCAATCCCACCAGTACAGTGTCAGAGCACTGAATTAACACAGGCAGGGCTGTCCTCTCCCTATCCCACCAGTACAGTGTCAGAGCACTGAATTAACACAGGCAGGGCTGTCCTCTCCCAATCCCACCAGTACAGTGTCAGAGCACTGAATTAACACAGGCAGGGCTGTCCCCTCCCAATCCCACCAGTACTGAATCAGAGCACTGAATTAACACAGGCAGGGCTGTCCTCTCCAATCCCACCAGTACAGTGTCAGAGCACTGAATTAACACAGGCAGGGCTGTCCCCTCCCAATCCCACCAGTACAGTGTCAGAGCACTGAATTAACACAGGCAGGGCTGTCCTCTCCCAATCCCACCAGTACAGTGTCAGAGCACTGAATTAACACAGGCAGGGCTGTCCTCTCCCAATCCCACCAGTACAGTGTCAGAGCACTGAATTAACACAGGCAGGGCTGTCTCTCCCAATCCCACCAGTACAGTGTCAGAGCACTGAATTAACACAGGCAGGGCTGTCCTCTCCCAATCCCACCAGTACAGTGTCAGAGCACTGAATTAACACAGGCAGGGCTGTCCCTCCCAATCCCACCAGTACAGTGTCAGAGCACTGAATTAACACAGGCAGGGCTGTCCTCCCCAATCCCACCAGTACAGTGTCAGAGCACTGAATTAACACAGGCAGGGCTGTCCTCTCCCAATCCCACCAGTACAGTGTCAGAGCACTGAATTAACACAGGCAGGGCTGTCCTCTCCCAATCCCACCAGTACAGTGTCAGAGCACTGAATTAACACAGGCAGGGCTGTCCTCTCCCAATCCCACCAGTACAGTGTCAGAGCACTGAATTAACACAGGCAGGGCTGTCCTCTCCCAATCCCACCAGTACAGTGTCAGAGCACTGAATTAACACAGGCAGGGCTGTCCTCCCAATCCCACCAGTACAGTGTCAGAGCACTGAATTAACACAGGCAGGGCTGTCCTCTCCCAATCCCACCAGTACAGTGTCAGAGCACTGAATTAACACAGGCAGGGCTGTCCTCTCCCAATCCCACCAGTACAGTGTCAGAGCACTGAATTAACACAGGCAGGGCTGTCCTCTCCCAATCCCACCAGTACAGTGTCAGAGCACTGAATTAACACAGGCAGGGCTGTCCTCCCAATCCCACCAGTACAGTGTCAGAGCACTGAATTAACACAGGCAGGGCTGTCCTCTCCCAATCCCACCAGTACAGTGTCAGAGCACTGAATTAACACAGGCAGGGCTGTTCTCTCCCAATCCCACCAGTACAGTGTCAGAGCACTGAATTAACACAGGCAGGGCTGTCCTCTCCCAATCCCACCAGTACAGTGTCAGAGCACTGAATTAACACAGGCAGGGCTGTCCTCTCCCAATCCCACCAGTACAGTGTCAGAGCACTGAATTAACACAGGCAGGGCTGTCCTCTCCCAATCCCACCAGTACAGTGTCAGAGCACTGAATTAACACAGGCAGGGCTGTCCCTCCCAATCCCACCAGTACAGTGTCAGAGCACTGAATTAACACAGGCAGGGCTGTCCTCTCCCAATCCCACCAGTACAGTGTCAGAGCACTGAATTAACACAGGCAGGGCTGTCCTCTCCCAATCCCACCAGTACAGTGTCAGAGCACTGAATTAACACAGGCAGGGCTGTCCTCTCCCAATCCCACCAGTACAGTGTCAGAGCACTGAATTAACACAGGCAGGGCTGTCCTCTCCCAATCCCACCAGTACAGTGTCAGAGCACTGAATTAACACAGGCAGGGCTGTCCTCTCCCAATCCCACCAGTACAGTGTCAGAGCACTGAATTAACACAGGCAGGGCTGTCCTCTCCCAATCCCACCAGTACAGTGTCAGAGCACTGAATTAACACAGGCAGGGCTGTCCTCTCCCAATCCCACCAGTACAGTGTCAGAGCACTGAATTAACACAGGCAGGGCTGTCACCTCCCAATCCCACCAGTACAGTGTCAGAGCACTGAATTAACACAGGCAGGGCTGTCCTCTCCCAATCCCACCAGTACAGTGTCAGAGCACTGAATTAACACAGGCAGGGCTGTCCTCTCCCAATCCCACCAGTACAGTGTCAGAGCACTGAATTAACACAGGCAGGGCTGTCCTCTCCCAATCCCACCAGTACAGTGTCAGAGCACTGAATTAACACAGGCAGGGCTGTCCTCTCCCAATCCCACCAGTACAGTGTCAGAGCACTGAATTAACACAGGCAGGGCTGTCCTCTCCCAATCCCACCAGTACAGTGTCAGAGCACTGAATTAACACAGGCAGGGCTGTCCTCTCCCAATCCCACCAGTACAGTGTCAGAGCACTGAATTAACACAGGCAGGGCTGTCCCCCCCCCAATCCCACCAGTACAGTGTCAGAGCACTGAATTAACACAGGCAGGGCTGTCCCTCCCAATCCCACCAGTACAGTGTCAGAGCACTGAATTAACACAGGCAGGGCTGTCTCTCCCAATCCCACCAGTACAGTGTCAGAGCACTGAATTAACACAGGCAGGGCTGTCCCTCCCAATCCCACCAGTACAGTGTCAGAGCACTGAATTAACACAGGCAGGGCTGTCCTCTCCCAATCCCACCAGTACAGTGTCAGAGCACTGAATTAACACAGGCAGGGCTGTCCTCTCCCAATCCCACCAGTACAGTGTCAGAGCACTGAATTAACACAGGCAGGGCTGTCCTCTCCCAATCCCACCAGTACAGTGTCAGAGCACTGAATTAACACAGGCAGGGCTGTCCTCTCCCAATCCCACCAGTACAGTGTCAGAGCACTGAATTAACACAGGCAGGGCTGTCCCCTCCCAATCCCACCAGTACAGTGTCAGAGCACTGAATTAACACAGGCAGGGCTGTCCTCTCCCAATCCCACCAGTACAGTGTCAGAGCACTGAATTAACACAGGCAGGGCTGTCCTCTCCCAATCCCACCAGTACAGTGTCAGAGCACTGAATTAACACAGGCAGGGCTGTCCTCCCAATCCCACCAGTACAGTGTCAGAGCACTGAATTAACACAGGCAGGGCTGTCCTCTCCCAATCCCACCAGTACAGTGTCAGAGCACTGAATTAACACAGGCAGGGCTGTCCTCTCCCAATCCCACCAGTACAGTGTCAGAGCACTGAATTAACACAGGCAGGGCTGTCCCCCCCCCCAATCCCACCAGTACAGTGTCAGAGCACTGAATTAACACAGGCAGGGCTGTCCTCTCCCAATCCCACCAGTACAGTGTCAGAGCACTGAATTAACACAGGCAGGGCTGTCCCTTCCCAATCCCACCAGTACAGTGTCAGAGCACTGAATTAACACAGGCAGGGCTGTCCTCCCAATCCCACCAGTACAGTGTCAGAGCACTGAATTAACACAGGCAGGGCTGTCCTCTCCCAATCCCACCAGTACAGTGTCAGAGCACTGAATTAACACAGGCAGGGCTGTCCTCTCCCAATCCCACCAGTACAGTGTCAGAGCACTGAATTAACACAGGCAGGGCTGTCCTCTCCCAATCCCACCAGTACAGTGTCAGAGCACTGAATTAACACAGGCAGGGCTGTCCTCTCCCAATCCCACCAGTACAGTGTCAGAGCACTGAATTAACACAGGCAGGGCTGTCCTCCCCACCAGTACAGTGTCAGAGCACTGAATTAACACAGGCAGGGCTGTCCCCTCCCAATCCCACCAGTACAGTGTCAGAGCACTGAATTAACACAGGCAGGGCTGTCCCTCCCAATCCCACCAGTACAGTGTCAGAGCACTGAATTAACACAGGCAGGGCTGTCCTCTCCCAATCCCACCAGTACAGTGTCAGAGCACTGAATTAACACAGGCAGGGCTGTCCTCTCCCAATCCCACCAGTACAGTGTCAGAGCACTGAATTAACACAGGCAGGGCTGTCCTCTCCCAATCCCACCAGTACAGTGTCAGAGCACTGAATTAACACAGGCAGGGCTGTCCTCTCCCAATCCCACCAGTACAGTGTCAGAGCACTGAATTAACACAGGCAGGGCTGTCCCTCCCAATCCCACCAGTACAGTGTCAGAGCACTGAATTAACACAGGCAGGGCTGTCAGTACTGTCAGAATCCCAGGGCTGTCCCTCCCAATACAGTGTCAGAGCACTGAATTAACACAGGCAGGGCTGTCCTCTCCCAATCCCACCAGTACAGTGTCAGAGCACTGAATTAACACAGGCAGGGCTGTCCTCCCAATCCCCCAGTACAGAGCAGTGAATTAACACAGGCAGGGCATCCTGAATTAGCACACAGGCAGGGCTGTCCTCTCCCCAATCCCACCAGTACAGTATCAGAGCACTGAATTAACACAGGCAGGGCTGTCCTCTCCCAATCCCACCAGTACAGTGTCAGAGCACTGAATTAACACAGGCAGGGCTGTCCTCTCCCAATCCCACCAGTACAGTGTCAGAGCACTAACACAGGCAGGGGCTGTCCTCTCCCAATCCCACCAGGCAGGGCTGTCAGGGCTGTCCTCTCCCAATCCCACCAGTGTCAGAGCACAGTGGCAGGGCTGTCCTCTCCAATCCCACCAGAGTGTCAGAGCACTGAATTAACACAGGCAGGGCTGTCCTCCCAATCCCAATCCCACTGAATTAACACAGGCAGTACAGTGTCAGAGTACTGAATCAGAGCAACACAGGCAGGGCTGTCCCTCCCAATCCCACCAGTACAGTGTCAGAGCACTGAATTAACACAGGCAGGGCTGTCCTCTCCCAATCCCACCAGTACAGTGTCAGAGCACTGAATTAACACAGGCAGGGCTGTCCTCCTCCCTGTCAGTACTCCCATCCCACCAGTACAGTGTCAGAGCACTGAATTAACACAGGCAGGGCTGTCCTCTCCCAATCCCACCAGTACAGTGTCAGAGCACTGAATTAACACAGGCAGGGCTGTCCCTCCCCAATCCCACCAGTACAGTGTCAGAGCACTGAATTAAACACAGGCAGGGCTGTCCTCCAATCACCAGTACAGTGTCAGAGCACTGAATTAACACAGGCAGGGCTGTCCTCTCCCAATCCCACCAGTACAGTGTCAGAGCACTGAATTAACACAGGCAGGGCTGTCCTCTCCCAATCCCACCAGTACAGTGTCAGAGCACTGAATTAACACAGGCAGGGCTGTCCTCTCCCAATCCCACCAGGGCTGAATTAACACAGGCAGGGCTGTCCTCTCCCAATCCCACCAGTACAGTGTCAGAGCACTGAATTACACAGGCAGGGCTGTCCCCTCCCCAATCCCCACCAGTCCAGTGTCAGAGCACCACAGGCAGGGCTGTCCTCTCCAATCCCACCAGTACAGTGTCAGAGCACTGAATTAACACAGGCAGGGCTGTCCTCTCCCAATCCCACCAGTACAGTGTCACCTGAATTAACACAGGCAGTGTCCCAATCCCACTACAGTGTCAGAGCACTGAATTAACACAGGCAGGGCTGTCCTCTCCCAATCCCACCAGTACAGTGTCAGAGCACTGAATTAACACAGGCAGGGCTGTCCTCTCCCAATCCCACCAGTACAGTGTCAGAGCACTGAATTAACACAGGCAGGGCTGTCCTCTCCCAATCCCACCAGTACAGTGTCAGAGTGTCAGGGCTGTCACTCCCAATCCCACCAGTACAGTGTCAGAGCACTGAATTAACACAGGCAGGGCCCACCAGTACAGTGTCAGAGCACTGAATTAACACAGGCAGGGCTGTCCTCTCCCAATCCCACCAGTACAGTGTCAGAGCACTGAATTCCAATCCCACCAGTACAGTGTCAGAGCACTGAATTAACCAGGCAGGGTACAGTGTCAGGGCTGTCCCTCCCAATCCCACAGTGAGTGTAACACAGGCAACACAGGCAGGGCTGTCCCTCCCAATCCCACCAGTACAGTGTCAGAGCACTGAATTAACACAGGCAGGGCTGTCCTCTCCCAATCCCACCAGTACAGTGTCAGAGCACTGAATTAACACAGTCAGGGCTGTCCTCTCCCAATCCCACCAGTACAGTGTCAGAGCACTGAATTAACACAGGCAGGGCTGTCCTCTCCATCCAGTACAGTGTCAGAGCACTGAATTAACACAGGCAGGGCTGTCCTCCCAATCCCACCAGGACAGTGTCAGGCACTGAATTAACACAGGCAGGGCTGTCCCCCAATCCCACCAGTACAGTATCCTGTAGTTCAGTACAGTGTCAGAGCACTGAATTAACACAGGCAGGGCTGTCCCCTCCCAATCCCACCAGTACTGAATCAGAGCACTGAATTAACACAGGCAGGGCTGTCCTCTCCCAATCCCACCAGTACAGTGTCAGAGCACTGAATTAACACAGGCAGGGCTGTCCTCTCCCAATCCCACCAGTACAGTGTCAGAGCACTGAATTCAGAGCACTGAGGCAGGCAGGGCTGTCCCTCCCAATCCCACCAGTACAGTGTCAGAGCACTGAATTAACACAGGCAGGGCTGTCCTCTCCCAATCCCACCAGTACAGTGTCAGAGCACTGAATTAACACAGGCAGGGCTCTCTCCCAATCCCACCAGTACAGTGTCAGAGCACTGAATTAACACAGGCAGGGCTGTCCTCTCCCAATCCCACCAGTACAGTGTCTGAGCACTGAATTAACAGAGGCAGGGCTGTCCTCCCAATCCCACCAGTACAGTGTCAGAGCCAGTACAGAGCAGGGCTGTCCTCTCCCAATCCCACCAGTACAGTGTCAGAGCACTGAATTAACACAGGCAGGGCAACAATCCCACCAGTAATTAACAGGCAGGGGCTGTCCCTCCCAGTACAGTGTCCCAACACAGGTACAGTGTCAGAGCACTGAATTAACACAGGCAGGGCTGTCCTCCCAATCCCACCAGTACAGTGTCAGAGCCTGAATTAACACAGGCAGGGCTGTCCTCTCCCAATCCCACCAGTACAGTGTCAGAGCACTGAATTAACACAGGCAGGGCTGTCCCTCCCAATCCCACCAGTACAGTGTCAGAGCACTGAATTAACACAGGCAGGGCTGTCCCTCCCAATCCCACCAGTACAGTGTCAGAGCACTGAATTAACACAGGCAGGGCTGTCCCTCCCAATCCCACCAGTACAGTGTCAGAGCACTGAATTAACACAGGCAGGGCTGTCCCCTCAATCCCCAATCCCACCAGTACAGTGTCAGAGCACTGAATTAACACAGGCAGGGCTGCTGTCACTGAATTAACACAGGCCCCTGTCCCCACCAGTACAGTGTCAGAGCACTGAATTAACACAGGCAGGGCTGTCCTCTCCCAATCCCACCAGTACAGTGTCAGAGCACTGAATTAACACAGGCAGGGCTGTCCTCTCCCAATCCCACCAGTACAGTGTCAGAGCACTGCACAGGCAGGGCTCTCCCAATCCCACCACCAGCAGGCAGGGCTGTCCTCTCCCAATCCCACCAGTACAGAGCACTCAGGCACTGAATTCCCCAATCCCACCAGCAGGGCTGTCAGGGCTGTCCTCCCAATCCCACCAGTACAGTGTCAGTGTCAAAGCACTGAATTAACACAGGCAGGGCTGTCCTCTCCCAATCCCACCAGTACAGTGTCAGAGCACTGAATTAACACAGGCAGGGCTGTCCTCTCCCAATCCCACCAGTACAGTGTCAGAGCACTGAATTAACACAGGCAGGGCTGTCCCTCCCAATCCCACCAGTACAGTGTCAGAGCACTGAATTAACACAGGCAGGGCTGTCCCTCCCAATCCCACCAGTACAGTGTCAGAGCACTGAATTAACACAGGCAGGGCTGTCCTCTCCCAATCCCACCAGTACAGTGTCAGAGCACTGAATTAACACAGGCAGGGCTGTCCTCTCCCAATCCCACCAGTACAGTGTCAGAGCACTGAATTAACACAGGCAGGGCTGTCCTCTCCCAATCCCACCAGTACAGTGTCAGAGCACTGAATTAACACAGGCAGGGCTGTCCTCTCCCAATCCCACCAGTACAGTGTCAGAGCACTGAATTAACACAGGCAGGGCTGTCCTCTCCCAATCCCACCAGTACAGTGTCAGAGCACTGAATTAACACAGGCAGGGCTGTCCTCTCCCAATCCCACCAGTACAGTGTCAGAGCACTGAATTAACACAGGCAGGGCTGTCCTCTCCCAATCCCACCAGTACAGTGTCAGAGCACTGAATTAACACAGGCAGGGCTGTCCTCTCCCAATCCCACCAGTACAGTGTCAGAGCACTGAATTAACACAGGCAGGGCTGTCCTCTCCCAATCCCACCAGTACAGTGTCAGAGCACTGAATTAACACAGGCAGGGCTGTCCTCTCCCAATCCCACCAGTACAGTGTCAGAGCACTGAATTAACACAGGCAGGGCTGTCCTCTCCCAATCCCACCAGTACAGTGTCAGAGCACTGAATTAACACAGGCAGGGCTGTCCCCCCCCCAATCCCACCAGTACAGTGTCAGAGCACTGAATTAACACAGGCAGGGCTGTCCTCTCCCAATCCCACCAGTACAGTGTCAGAGCACTGAATTAACACAGGCAGGGCTGTCCTCTCCCAATCCCACCAGTACAGTGTCAGAGCACTGAATTAACACAGGCAGGGCTGTCCTCTCCCAATCCCACCAGTACAGTGTCAGAGCACTGAATTAACACAGGCAGGGCTGTCCTCTCCCAATCCCACCAGTACAGTGTCAGAGCACTGAATTAACACAGGCAGGGCTGTCCTCTCCCAATCCCACCAGTACAGTGTCAGAGCACTGAATTAACACAGGCAGGGCTGTCCTCTCCCAATCCCACCAGTACAGTGTCAGAGCACTGAATTAACACAGGCTGGGCTGTCCTCTCCCAATCCCACCAGTACAGTGTCAGAGCACTGAATTAACACAGGCAGGGCTGTCCCTCCCAATCCCACCAGTACAGTGTCAGAGCACTGAATTAACACAGGCAGGGCTGTCCTCTCCCAATCCCACCAGTACAGTGTCAGAGCACTGAATTAACACAGGCAGGGCTGTCCTCTCCCAATCCCACCAGTACAGTGTCAGAGCACTGAATTAACACAGGCAGGGCTGAATTCCCAATCCCACCAGTACAGTGTCAGAGCACTGTAACACAGGCAGGGCTGTCCTCTCCCAATCCCACCAGTACAGTGTCAGAGCACTGAATTAACACAGGCAGGGCTGTCCTCTCCCAATCCCACCAGTACAGTGTCAGAGCACTGAATTAACACAGGCAGGGCTGTCCTCTCCCAATCCCACCAGTACAGTGTCAGAGCACTGAATTAACACAGGCAGGGCTGTCCTCTCCCAATCCCACCAGTACAGTGTCAGAGCACTGAATTAACACAGGCAGGGCTGTGTCCCACCAGTACAGTGTCAGAGCACTGAATTAACACAGGCAGGGCTGTCCTCTCCCAATCCCACCAGTACAGTGTCAGAGCACTGAATTAAACACAGGCAGGGCTGTCTCTCCCAATCCCACCAGTACAGTGTCAGAGCACTGAATTAACACAGGCAGGGCTGTCCTCTCCCAATCCCACCAGTACAGTGTCAGAGCACTGAATTAACACAGGCAGGGCTGTCCTCTCCCAATCCCACCAGTACAGTGTCAGAGCACTGAATTAACACAGGCAGGGCTGTGTCCTCCCAATCCCACCAGTACAGTGTCAGAGCACTGAATTAACACAGGCAGGGCTGTCCCCTCCCAATCCCACCAGTACAGTGTCAGAGCACTGAATTAACACAGGCAGGGCTGTCCTCTCCCAATCCCACCAGTACAGTGTCAGAGCACTGAATTAACACAGGCAGGGCTGTCCTCTCCAATCCCACCAGTACAGTATCAGAGCACTGAATTAACACAGGCAGGGCTGTCTCTCCCAATCCCACCAGTACAGTGTCAGAGCACTGAATTAACACAGGCAGGGCTGTCCTCTCCCAATCCCACCAGTACAGTGTCAGAGCACTGAATTAACACAGGCAGGGCTGTCCCCTCCCAATCCCACCAGTACAGTGTCAGAGCACTGAATTAACACAGGCAGGGCTGTCCTCTCCCAATCCCACCAGTACAGTGTCAGAGCACTGAATTAACACAGGCAGGGCTGTCCCTCCCAATCCCACCAGTACAGTGTCAGAGCACTGAATTAACACAGGCAGGGCTGTCCCTCCCAATCCCACCAGTACAGTGTCAGAGCACTGAATTAACAGGCACAGGCAGGGCTGTCCCCTCCCAATCCCACAGGCAGGGCTACAGTGTCAGAGCACTGAATTAACACAGGCAGGGCTGTCCTCCCCAATCCCACCAGTACAGTGTCAGAGCACTGAATTTACACAGGCAGGGCTGTCTCCTCCCAATCCCATCAGTACAGTGTCAGAGCACTGAATTAACACAGGCAGGGCTGTCCTGAATCCCACCAGTACAGGTCAGAGCACTGAATTAACACAGGCAGGGCTGTCCTCTCCCAATCCCACCAGTACAGTGTCAGAGCACTGAATTAACACAGGCAGGGCTGTCCCACCAGTACAGTGTCCCTGAATTAACACAGGCAGGGCTGTCCAGTACAGTGTCAGAGCACTGAATTAACACAGGCAGGGCTGTCTTCTCCCAATCCCACCAGTACAGTGTCAGAGCACTGAATTAACACAGGCAGGGCTGTCCTCTCCCAATCCCACCAGTACAGTGTCAGAGCACTGAATTAACACAGGCAGGGCTGTCCTCCCTCAGTACAGTGTCAATCACCACAGGCAGGGTACAGTGTCAGAGCACACTGAATTAACACAGGCAGGGCTGTCCTCCCAATCCCACCAGTACAGTGTCAGAGCACTGAATTAACACAGGCAGGGCTGTCCTCTCCCAATCCCACCAGTACAGTGTCAGAGCACTGAATTAACACAGGCAGGGCTGTCCCTCCCAATCCCACCAGTACAGTGTCAGAGCACTGAATTAACACAGGCAGGGCTGTCCTCTCCCAATCCCACCAGTACAGTGTCAGAGCACTGAATTAACACAGGCAGGGCTGTCCTCTCCCAATCCCACCAGTACAGTGTCAGAGCACTGAATTAACACAGGCAGGGCTGTCCTCTCCCAATCCCACCAGTACAGTGTCAGAGCACTGAATTAACACAGGCAGGGCAGGGCTGTCCCTCCCACCATCCCACTGAATTAACACAGGCAGGGCTGTCCTCCTAATCCCACTCAGTACAGTCAGAGCACTGAATTAACACAGGCAGGGCTGTCCCTCCCAATCCCACCAGTACAGTGTCAGAGCACTGAATTAACACAGGCAGGGCTGTCCTCTCCCAATCCCACCAGTACAGTGTCAGAGCACAGGAATTAACACAGGCAGGGCTGTCCTCTCCCAATCCCACCAGTACAGTGTCAGAGCACTGAATTAACACAGGCAGGGCTGTCCTCTCCCAATCCCACCAGTACAGTGTCAGAGCACTGAATTAACACAGGCAGGGCTGTCCTCTCCCAATCCCACCAGTACAGTGTCAGAGCACTGAATTAACACAGGCAGGGCTGTCCCTCCCAATCCCACCAGTACAGTGTCAGAGCACTGAATTAACACAGGCAGGGCTGTCCTCTCCCAATCCCACCAGTACAGTGTCAGAGCACTGAATTAACACAGGCAGGGCTGTCCCTCCCAATCCCACCAGTACAGTGTCAGAGCACTGAATTAACACAGGCAGGGCTGTCCTCTCCCAATCCCACCAGTACAGTGTCAGAGCACTGAATTAACACAGGCAGGGCTGTCCTCTCCCAATCCCACCAGTACAGTGTCAGAGCACTGAATTAACACAGGCAGGGCTGTCCTCTCCCAATCCCACCAGTACAGTGTCAGAGCACTGAATTAACACAGGCAGGGCTGTCCTCTCCCAATCCCACCAGTACAGTGTCAGAGCACTGAATTAACACAGGCAGGGCTGTCCTCTCCCAATCCCACCAGTACAGTGTCAGAGCACTGAATTAACACAGGCAGGGCTGTCCTCTCCCAATCCCACCAGTACAGTGTCAGAGCACTGAATTAACACAGGCAGGGCTGTCCTCCAAAATCCCACCAGTACAGTGTCAGAGCACTGAATTAACACAGGCAGGGCTGTCCTCTCCCAATCCCACCAGTACAGTGTCAGAGCACTGAATTAACACAGGCAGGGCTGTCCTCTCCCAATCCCACCAGTACAGTGTCAGAGCACTGAATTAACACAGGCAGGGCTGTCCTCTCCCAATCCCACCAGTACAGTGTCAGAGCACTGAATTAACACAGGCAGGGCTGTCCTCTCCCAATCCCACCAGTACAGTGTCAGAGCACTGAATTAACACAGGCAGGGCTGTCCTCTCCCCAATCCCACCAGTACAGTGTCAGAGCACTGAATTAACACAGGCAGGGCTGTCCTCTCCCAATCCCACCAGTACAGTGTCAGAGCACTGAATTAACACAGGCAGGGCTGTCCTCTCCCCAATCCCACCAGTACAGTGTCAGAGCACTGAATTAACACAGGCAGGGCTGTCCTCTCCCAATCCCCACCAGTACAGTGTCAGAGCACTGAATTAACACAGGCAGGGCTGTCCCTCCAATCCCACCAGTACAGGGCAGGCAGGGCTGTCAGTACAGTGTCAGAGGCACTGAATTAACACAGGCAGGGCTGTCCTCTCCCAATCCCACCAGTACAGTGTCAGAGCACTGAATTAACACAGGCAGGGCTGTCCTCTCCCAATCCCACCAGTACAGTGTCAGAGCACTGAATTAACACAGGCAGGGCTGTCCCTCCCAATCCCACCAGTACACAGTGTCAGAGCACTGAATTAACACAGGCAGGGCTGTCCTCTCCCATCCCACCAGTACAGTGTCAGAGCACTGAATTAACACAGGCAGGGCTGTCCTCTCCCAATCCCACCAGTACAGTGTCAGAGCACTGAATTAACACAGGCAGGGCTGTCCTCTCCCAATCCCACCAGTACAGTGTCAGAGCACTGAATTAACACAGGCAGGGCTGTCCTCTCCCAATCCCACCAGTACAGTGTCAGAGCACTGAATTAACACAGGCAGGGCTGTCCTCTCCCAATCCCACCAGTACAGTGTCAGAGCACTGAATTAACACAGGCAGGGCTGTCCCTTCTCAATCCCATCAGTACAGTGTCAGTGCACTGAATTAGCACAGGCAGGGCTCTCCCCCCCCCAATCCTGCCAGTACAGTGTCAGAGCACTGAATTAACACAGGCTGGGCTGTCCTCTCCCAATCCCACCAGTACAGTGTCAGAGCACTGAATTAACACAGGCAGGGCTGTCTCTCCCAATCCCACCAGTACAGTGTCAGAGCACTGAATTAACACAGGCAGGGCTGTCCTCTCCCAATCCCACCAGTACAGTGTCAGAGCACTGAATTAACACAGGCAGGGCTGTCCTCTCCAATCCCACCAGTACAGTGTCAGAGCACTGAATTAACACAGGCAGGGCTGTCCTCTCCAATCCCAATCAGAGCACCCAGGCAGGGCTGTCCTCTCCCAATCCCACCAGTACAGTGTCAGAGCACTGAATTAACACAGGCAGGGCTGTCCTCTCCCAATCCCACCAGTACAGTGTCAGAGCACTGAATTAACACAGGCAGGGCTGTCCTCTCCCAATCCCACCAGTACAGTGTCAGAGCACTGAATTAACACAGGCAGGGCTGTCCTCTCCCAATCCCACCAGTACAGTGTCAGAGCACTGAATTAACACAGGCAGGGCTGTCCTCTCCCAATCCCACCAGTACAGTGTCAGAGCACTGAATTAACACAGGCAGGGCTGTCCTCTCCCAATCCCACCAGTACAGTGTCAGAGCACTGAATTAACACAGGCAGGGCTGTCCTCTCCCAATCCCACCAGTACAGTGTCAGAGCACTGAATTAACACAGGCAGGGCTGTCCTCTCCCAATCCCACCAGTACAGTGTCAGAGCACTGAATTAACACAGGCAGGGCTGTCCTCCCAATCCCCCAGTACAGTGTCAGAGCACTGAATTAACACAGGCAGGGCTGTCCTCTCCCAATCCCACCAGTACAGTGTCAGAGCACTGAATTAACACAGGCAGGGCTGTCCTCTCCCAATCCCACCAGTACAGTGTCAGAGCACTGAATTAACACAGGCAGGGCTGTCCTCTCCCAATCCCACCAGTACAGTGTCAGAGCACTGAATTAACACAGGCAGGGCTGTCCTCCCCAATCCCACCAGTACAGTGTCAGAGCACTGAATTAACACAGGCAGGGCTGTCCCTCCCAATCCCACCAGTACAGTGTCAGAGCACTGAATTAACACAGGCAGGGCTGTCCCCTCCCAATCCCACCAGTACAGTGTCAGAGCACTGAATTAACACAGGCAGGGCTGTCCTCTCCCAATCCCACCAGTACAGTGTCAGAGCACTGAATTAACACAGGCAGGGCTGTCCTCTCCCAATCCCACCAGTACAGTGTCAGAGCACTGAATTAACACAGGCAGGGCTGTCCCCTCCCAATCCCACCAGTACAGTGTCAGAGCACTGAATTAACACAGGCAGGGCTGTCCTCTCCCAATCCCACCAGTACAGTGTCAGAGCACTGAATTAACACAGGCAGGGCTGTCCTCTCCCAATCCCACCAGTACAGTGTCAGAGCACTGAATTAACACAGGCAGGGCTGTTAGCTCCCAATCCCTCCCAGTACAGTGTCACTGAATTAACACAGGCAGGGCTGTCCTCTCCCAATCCCACCAGTACAGTGTCAGAGCACTGAATTAACACAGGCAGGGCTGTCCTCTCCCAATCCCACCAGTACAGTGTCAGAGCCCTGAATTAACACAGGCAGGGCTGTCCTCTCCCAATCCCACCAGTACAGTGTCAGAGCACTGAATTAACACAGGCAGGGCTGTCCTCTCCCCAATCCCACCAGTACAGTGTCAGAGCACTGAATTAACACAGGCAGGGCTGTCCCTCCCAATCCCACCAGTACAGTGTCAGAGCACTGAATTAACACAGGCAGGGCTGTCCTCTCCCAATCCCACCAGTACAGTGTCAGAGCACTGAATTAACACAGGCAGGGCTGTCCTCTCCCAATCCCACCAGTACAGTGTCAGAGCACTGAATTAACACAGGCAGGGCTGTCCTCTCCCAATCCCACCAGTACAGTGTCAGAGCACTGAATTAACACAGGCAGGGCTGTCCTCCCAATCCCACCAGTACAGTGTCAGAGCACTGAATTAACACAGGCAGGGCTGTCCTCTCCCAATCCCACCAGTACAGTGTCAGAGCACTGAATTAACACAGGCAGGGCTGTCCCTCCCAATCCCACCAGTACAGTGTCAGAGCACTGAATTAACACAGGCAGGGCTGTCCTCTCCCAATCCCACCAGTACAGTGTCAGAGCACTGAATTAACACAGGCAGGGCTGTCCTCTCCCAATCCCACCAGTACAGTGTCAGAGCACTGAATTTACACAGGCAGGGCTGTCCTCTCCCAATCCCACCAGTACAGTGTCAGAGCCCTGAATTAACACAGGCAGGGCTGTCCCTCCCAGTCCCACCCAGTACAGTGTCAGAGCACTGAATTAACACAGGCAGGGCTGTCCTCTCCCAATCCCACCAGTACAGTGTCAGAGCACTGAATTAACACAGGCAGGGCTGTCCTCTCCCAATCCCACCAGTACAGTGTCAGAGCACTGAATTAACACAGGCAGGGCTGTCCTCTCCCAATCCCACCAGTACAGTGTCAGAGCACTGAATTAACACAGGCAGGGCTGTCCTCTCCCAATCCCACCAGTACAGTGTCAGAGCACTGAATTAACACAGGCAGGGCTGTCCCTCCCAATCCCACCAGTACAGTGTCAGAGCACTGAATTAACACAGGCAGGGCTGTCCTCTCCCAATCCCACCAGTACAGTGTCAGAGCACTGAATTAACACAGGCAGGGCTGTCCTCCCCAATCCCACCAGTACAGTGTCAGAGCACTGAATTAACACAATTAATCCCACAGGTGTCAGGGCTGTCCACAGGCAGGGCTGTCCCCCCAATCCCACCAGTGCAGTGTCAGAGCACTGAATTAACACAGGCAGGGCTGTCCTCCCAATCCCACCAGTACAGTGTCAGAGCACTGAATTAACACAGGCAGGGCTGTCCTCTCCCAATCCCACCAGTACAGTGTCAGAGCACTGAATTAACACAGGCAGGGCTGTCCTCTCCCAATCCCACCAGTACAGTGTCAGAGCACTGAATTAACACAGGCAGGGCTGTCTCTCCCCAATCCCACCAGTACAGTGTCAGAGCACTGAATTAACACAGGCAGGGCTGTCCAATCCCCCAATCCCACCAGTAACACACAGTGTCAGAGCCACTGAATTAACACAGGCAGGGCTGTCCCTCCCAATCCCACCAGTACAGTGTCAGAGCACTGAATTAACACAGGCAGGGCTGTCCCTCCCAATCCCACCAGTACAGTGTCAGAGCACTGAATTAACACAGGCAGGGCTGTCCTCTCCCAATCCCACCAGTACAGTGTCAGAGCACTGAATTAACACAGGCAGGGCTGTCCTCTCCCAATCCCACCAGTACAGTGTCAGAGCACTGAATTAACACAGGCAGGGCTGTCCTCTCCCAATCCCACCAGTACAGTGTCAGAGCACTGAATTAACACAGGCAGGGCTGTCCTCTCCCAATCCCACCAGTACAGTGTCAGAGCACTGAATTAACACAGGCAGGGCTCCACCCCCCCCGTCCCCCAATCCCACCAGTACAGTGTCAGAGCACTGAATTAAACAGGCAGGGCTGTCCCTCCCAATCCCACCAGTACAGTGTCAGAGCACTGAATTAACACAGGCAGGGCTGTCCTCTCCCAATCCCACCAGTACAGTGTCAGAGCACTGAATTAACACAGGCAGGGCTGTCCCTCCCAATCCCACCAGTACAGTGTCAGAGCACTGAATTAACACAGGCAGGGCTGTCCTCTCCCAATCCCACCAGTACAGTGTCAGAGCACTGAATTAACACAGGCAGGGCTGTCCTCTCCCAATCCCACCAGTACAGTGTCAGAGCACTGAATTAACACAGGCAGGGCTGTCCTCTCCCAATCCCACCAGTACAGTGTCAGAGCACTGAATTAACACAGGCAGGGCTGTCCCTCCCAATCCCACCAGTACAGTGTCAGAGCACTGAATTAACACAGGCAGGGCTGTCCTCCCAATCCCACCAGTACAGTGTCAGAGCACTGAATTAACACAGGCAGGGCTGTCCTCTCCCAATCCCACCAGTACAGTGTCAGAGCACTGAATTAACACAGGCACTGAATTAACACAGGCAGGGCTGTCTGTCTCCCAATCCCACCAGTACAGTGTCAGAGCACTGAATTAACACAGGCAGGGCTGTCCCTCCCCAATCCCACCAGGCAGGGCTGTACAGTGTCAGAGCACTGAATTAACACAGGCAGGGCTGTCCCTCCCAATCCCACCAGTACAGTGTCAGAGCACTGAATTAACACAGGCAGGGCTGTCCTCTCCCAATCCCACCAGTACAGTGTCAGAGCACTGAATTAACACAGGCAGGGCTGTCCCTCCCAATCCCACCAGTACAGTGTCAGAGCACTGAATTAACACAGGCAGGGCTGTCCTCTCCCAATCCCCCCAGTACAGTGTCAGAGCACTGAATTAACACAGGCAGGGCTGTCCCACCCTCTCCCAGGGCTGTCCTCTCCCACCAGTACAGTGTCAGAGCACTGAATTAACACAGGCAGGGCTGTCCTCTCCCAATCCCACCAGTACAGTGTCAGAGCACTGAATTAACACAGGCAGGGCTGTCCTCTCCCAATCCCACCAGTACAGTGTCAGAGCACTGAATTAACACAGGCAGGGCTGTCCTCTCCCAATCCCACCAGTACAGTGTCAGAGCCCTGAATTAACACAGGCAGGGCTGTCCTCTCCCAATCCCACCAGTACAGTGTCAGAGCACTGAATTAACACAGGCAGGGCTGTCCTCTCCCAATCCCACCAGTACATTGTCAGAGCACTGAATTAACACAGGCAGGCTGTCCTGTCCCAATCCCCCGGTACATGTCACCAGTACAGGCAGGGCTGTCCCTCCCACTCCAAGTAACACAGGCAGGGCAGTCAGGGCTCTCCCAATCCCACCAGTACAGTGTCAGAGCACTGAATTAACACAGGCAGGGCTGTCCCTCCCAATCCCACCAGTACAGTGTCAGAGCACTGAATTAACACAGGCAGGGCTGTCCCTCCCAATCCCACCAGTACAGTGTCAGAGCACTGAATTAACACAGGCAGGGCTGTCCTAATCCCCCAGTGTCCACAGGCAGGGCTGTCCCTCCCAATCCCACCAGTACAGTGTCAGAGCACTGAATTAACACAGGCAGGCTGTCCCAATCCCACCAGTACAGTGTCAGAGCCCTGAATTAACACAGGCAGGGCTGTCCACCAATCCCACCAGTACAGTGTCAGAGCACTGAATTAACACAGGCAGGGCTGTCCCTCCCAATCCCACCAGTACAGTGTCAGAGCACTGAATTAACACAGGCAGGGCTGTCCCTCCCCAATCCCACCAGTACAGTGTTGCACTGAATTAACACAGCACTTCCCATTGAATTAACACAGGCAGGGCTGTCCTCTCCCAATCCCACCAGTACAGTGTCAGAGCACTGAATTAACACAGGCAGGGCTGTCCTCTCCCAATCCCACCAGTACAGTGTCAGAGCACTGAATTAACACAGGCAGGGCTGTCCTCTCCCAATCCCACCAGTACAGTGTCAGAGCCCTGAATTAACACAGGCAGGGCTGTCCTCTCCAAATCCCACCAGTACAGTGTCAGAGCACTGAATTAACACAGGCAGGGCTGTCCCCTCCCTATCCCACCAGTACAGTGTCAGAGCACTGAATTAACACAGGCAGGGCTGTCCCTCCCAATCCCACCAGTACAGTGTCAGAGCACTGAATTAACACAGGCAGGGCTCTCCCCCCCCCAATCCCCAGTACAGTGTCAGAGCACTGAATTAACACAGGCAGTAATCCCACCAGTACAGTGTCAGAGCACTGAATTAACACAGGCAGGGCTGTCCTCTCCCAATCCCACCAGTACAGTGTCAGAGCACTGAATTAACACAGGCAGGGCTGTCCTCTCCCAATCCCACCAGTACAGTGTCAGAGCACTGAATTAACACAGGCAGGGGCTGTCCCAATCAGTACAGCATCCTGAATTCCCACAATCCCACCAGTACAGTGTCAGAGCACTGAATTAACACAGGCAGGGCTGTCCTCTCCAATCCCACCCCAGTACAGTGTCAGAGCACTGAATTAACACAGGCAGGGCTGTCCTCTCCCAAATCCCACCAGTACAGTGTCAGAGCACTGGTCCCTCCCAATCCCACTGACAGTTAGAGCACAGGCAGGGCTGAACCAGTTGAATTAACACAGGCAGGGCTGTCCTCCCAATCCCACCAGTACAGTGTCAGAGCACTGAATTAACACAGGCAGGCTGAATTACCAGTACAGGTCAGGGCACTGAATTAAACACAGGTCCTCTCCCCCCAATCCCACCAGTACAGTGTCAGAGCACTGAATTAACACAGGCAGGGCTGTCCCTCCCAATCCCACCAGTACAGTGTCAGAGCACTGAATTAACACAGGCAGGGCTGTCCCTCCCAATCCCACCAGTACAGTGTCAGAGCACTGAATTAACACAGGCAGGGCTGTCCTCCCAATCCCACCAGTACAGTGTCAGAGAGCACTGAATTAACACAGGCAGGGCTGTCCTCTCCCAATCCCACCAGTACAGTGTCAGAGCACTGAATTAACACAGGCAGGGCTGTCCTCTCCCAATCCCACCAGTACAGTGTCAGAGCACTGAATTAACACAGGCAGGGCTGTCCTGTCCCAATCCCACCAGTATCCTGAATTAACACAGGCAGGACTGTCCTCTCCCAATCCCATAGGTACAGTGTCAGAGCACTGAATTAACACAGGCAGGGCTGTCCCTCCCAATCCCACCAGTACAGTGTCAGAGCACTGAATTAACACAGGCAGGGCTGTCCCTCCCAATCCCACCAGTACAGTGTCAGAGCACTGAATTAACACAGGCAGGGCTGTCTCCTCTCCAATCCCACCAGTACAGTGTCAGAGCACTGAATACACACAGGCAGGGCTGTCCTCCCAATCCCACCAGCACAGTGTCAGGCACTGAATTAACACAGGCAGGGCTCCCCCTCCCAGTCCCCACCAGTACAGTGTCAGAGCACTGAATTAACACAGGCAGGGCTGTCCTCTCCAATCCCACCAGTACAGTATCAGAGCACTGAATTAACACAGGCAGGGCTGTCCCTCCCAACCCCACCATTACAGTGTCCTCTCCCAATCACCAGTGCAGTGTCAGAGCACTGAATTAACACAGGCAGGGCTGTCCCTCCAATCCCACCAGTACAGTGTCAGAGCACTGAATTAACACAGGCAGGGCTGTCCTCTCCCAATCCCACCAGTACAGTGTCAGAGCACTGAATTAACACAGGCAGGGCTGTCCTCCCAATCCCACCAGTACAGTGTCAGAGCACTGAATTAACACAGGCAGGGCTGTCCCTCCCAATCCCACCAGTACAGTGTCAGAGCACTGAATTAACACAGGCAGGGCTGTCCTCCCAATCCCACCAGTACAGTGTCAGAGCACTGAATTAACACAGGCAGGGCTGTCCCTCCCAATCCCACCAGTACAGTGTCAGAGCACTGAATTAACACAGGCAGGGCTGTCCCTCCCAATCCCACCCAGTACAGTGTCAGAGCACTGAATTAACACAGGCAGGGCTGTCCTCTCCCAATCCCACCCCTGAATTAAGTAAGTACAGTGTCACAGGCAGGGCTGCATCCTGAAGTGTTAACACAAGGCAGGGCTGTCCTCTCCCAATCCCACCAGTACAGTATCAGCACTGAATTCAGAGCAGGGAATTACCACAGTGTCAGGCAGGGCTGTGTCCTCTCCCAATCCCACCAGTACAGTGTCAGAGCACTGAATTAACACAGGCAGGGCTGTCCTCTCCCAATCCCACCAGTACAGTGTCAGAGCACTGGAATTAACACAGGCAGGGCTGTCCTCTCCCAATCCCACCAGTACAGTGTCAGAGCACTGAATTAACACAGGCAGGGCTGTCCTCTCCCAATCCCACAGTGTCAGAGCACTGAATTAACACAGGAGGGCTGTCCTCCCAATCCCACCAATTAACTGAACAGGCAGGGCTGTCCTCTCCCCAATCCCACCAGTACAGTGTCAGAGCACTGAATTAACACAGGCAGGGCTGTCCTCTCCCAATCCCACCGTACAGTGTCAGAGCACTGAATTAACACAGGCAGGGCTGAATTAACACAGGCAGGGCTGTCCAATCCCAATCCCACCACAGTGTCAGAGCACTGAATTAACACAGGCAGGGCTGTCCTCTCCCAATCAATCCCACCAGAATTACAGTCTCCCAATCAGAGCAGCCTGAATTAACACAGGCAGGGCTGTCCTCTCCCAATCCCACCATTACAGTGTCAGAGCACTGAATTAACACAGGCAGGGCTGTCCTCTCCCAATCCCACCAGTACAGTGTCAGAGCACTGAATTAACACAGGCAGGGCTGTCCTCTCCAAATCCCACCAGTACAGTGTCAGAGCACTGAATTAACACAGGCAGGGCTGTCCTCCCCAATCCCACCAGTCAGTGTCAGAGCACCAGAATTAACACAGGCAGGGCTGTCCACTCCCAATCCCCACCAGTACACAGCACTGAATTAACAGGCAGGGCTGTCCTCTCCCAATCCCACCAGTACAGTGTCAGAGCACTGAATTAACACAGGCAGGGCTGTCCTCTCCCAATCCCACCAGTACAGTGTCAGAGCACTGAATTAACACAGGCAGGGCTGTCCTCTCCCAATCCCACCAGTACAGTGTCAGAGCACTGAATTAACACAGGCAGGGCTGTCCTCCCAATCCCACCAGTACAGTGTCAGAGCACTGAATTAACACAGGCAGGGCTGTCCCCTCCCAATCCCACCAGTACTGAATCAGAGCACTGAATTAACACAGGCAGGGCTGTCCTCTCCCAATCCCACCAGTGTCAGAGCACTGAATTAACACAGGCAGGGCTGTCCTCTCCCAATCCCACCAGTACAGTGTCAGAGCACTGAATTAACACAGGCAGGGCTGTCCCTCTCCAATCCCACCAGTACAGTGTCAGAGCACTGAATTAACACAGGCAGGGCTGTCCCTCCCAATCCCACCAGTACAGTGTCAGAGCACTGAATTAACACAGGCAGGGCTGTCCCTCCCAATCCCACCAGTACAGTGTCAGAGCACTGAATTAACACAGGCAGGGCTGTCCTCCCAATCCCACCAGTACAGTGTCAGAGCACTGAATTAACACAGGCAGGGCTGTCCTCTCCCAATCCCACCAGTACAGTGTCAGAGCACTGAATTAACACAGGCAGGGCTGTCCTCTCCCAATCCCACCAGTACAGTGTCAGAGCACTGAATTAACACAGGCAGGGCTGCACCAGACAGGGGGGTTCCAGGCACTGAAAATTTTAACAATTTTTTTTTTTTTTTTTTTTTTTTTTTTTTTTTTTTTTTTTTTTTTTTTTTTTTTTTTTTTTTTTTTTTTTTTTTTTTTTTTTTTTTTTTTTTTTTTTTTTTTTTTTTTTTTTTTTTTTTTTTTTTTTTTTTTTTTTTTTTTTTTTTTTTTTTTTTTTTTTTTTTTTTTTTTTTTTTTTTTTTTTTTTTTTTTTTTTTTTTTTTTTTTTTTTTTTTTTTTTTTTTTTTTTTTTTTTTTTTTTTTTTTTTTTTTTTTTTTTTTTTTTTTTTTTTTTTTTTTTTTTTTTTTTTTTTTTTTTTTTTTTTTTTTTTTTTTTTTTTTTTTTTTTTTTTTTTTTTTTTTTTTTTTTTTTTTTTTTTTTTTTTTTTTTTTTTTTTTTTTTTTTTTTTTTTTTTTTTTTTTTTTTTTTTTTTTTTTTTTTTTTTTTTTTTTTTTTTTTTTTTTTTTTTTTTTTTTTTTTTTTTTTTTTTTTTTTTTTTTTTTTTTTTTTTTTTTTTTTTTTTTTTTTTTTTTTTTTTTTTTTTTTTTTTTTGGGGGGGGGGGGGGGGGGGGGGGGGGGGGGGGGGGGGGGGGGGGGGGGGGGGGGGGGGGGGGGGGGGGGGGGGGGGGGGGGGGGGGGGGGGGGGGGGGGGGGGGGGGGGGGGGGGGGGGGGGGGGGGGGGGGGGGGGGGGGGGGGGGGGGGGGGGGGGGGGGGGGGGGGGGGGGGGGGGGGGGGGGGGGGGGGGGGGGGGGGGGGGGGGGGGGGGGGGGGGGGGGGGGGGGGGGGGGGGGGGGGGGGGGGGGGGGGGGGGGGGGGGGGGGGGGGGGGGGGGGGGGGGGGGGGGGGGGGGGGGGGGGGGGGGGGGGGGGGGGGGGGGGGGGGGGGGGGGGGGGGGGGGGGGGGGGGGGGGGGGGGGGGGGGGGGGGGGGGGGGGGGGGGGGGGGGGGGGGGGGGGGGGGGGGGGGGGGGGGGGGGGGGGGGGGGGGGGGGGGGGGGGGGGGGGGGGGGGGGGGGGGGGGGGGGGGGGGGGGGGGGGGGGGGGGGGGGGGGGGGGGGGGGGGGGGGGGGGGGGGGGGGGGGGGGGGGGGGGGGGGGGGGGGGGGGGGGGGGGAAAAGGGGGGTGTCCTCCCCCCCCCCAATTTAACAGTTTGGAGGGGGTTCCCCCCAAAGGCACCCTTTGGGGGGAATTGGCTGAAAAAACAGGGGCCCCCCCCCCCGGGTTTCCCTTTCCCAATCCCACCCAAAATAAAAAAAGGGTTTTCCCCCTTTAGGCAGTTTGGATTTTAACCG